>JANBXA010000609.1:9815000-12215000 GCA_030556225.1 Cricetiscus sungorus
TCACTTATACAGCACGGACTGTACAGCACTGGGTTTTAATTCCCTCTTAAAACCCATAATCTTCCTGCACCTTCAGAAGTTTGTTGCCAGGAAATATAGAATTCCTTATAATGGGTTTATTTAAAATATGAACTGTCCATGCCAGGGAACCGGCTTAGCAGGTAAGATAACTTGCAGCACAATCCTAAAGACTTGAGTTGGAATCTCCAGAGCCCATATAAAAGTCAGACTGTCCTCTGATCTCTACCCACATGCTTAACTTCACACCCAAAATGTGTACACATGTATACAAAAGTAAATACATAAATGTGCACACATGTATACAAAAGTAAATACATACATACATGTCTTAAAATATGGGCTATCTGAATTAAATTCTGACACCCCAAAGAGTTGATCTGCTCATTCTTGGAGCTGGTTAACTTCATTCACAATTCATTCCCTCTGTACTTTTCTCCACATGGACCTCCGTTTCTGGATTTCTTCCTTATGAGAGGTGATGGGCCTCCAACTTAACTGTCTGAGAGATGGGGAGAAGAGGTAGAATTAATCTTATTTCATAGGCTAGAAAGAACCAATATAGTGGGACCTTCAGGCAGTCTGTGTATTTCCTTTCCCAAGGTAGGCTATGACACACTGTCACTCCTAGGAATTAACTCTGCACATATAAGGGATATTGGTAGTGCATTGAGCCCAGAGAGCAAACTCTACAACCAGACTACTGAAGTTTGAACAGCAATCCACCACTTCCTAGTTGTGTTGCCTCAGGATGTTGACATGTCCTGTCAGTATCTCAGGTTCCACAGTAGAGGACCTGGTAAATGGGACAGAACTTAATAACCCATAAAACCATTGAGAGTACTAAAAATCTGTTAACATGTGTAAAGGGGTGAATGGTAACTGGTATGATTGTGAGTACAAAGAAAGACACAGATTGTAGAGTTAGATTAGGGCCTAGTAGCTGATGATTCCCATATAGTCAATAGGCATTGGGCTTCTGGTATAATTGCGCCATGATCACATGATCACAGCTAGTCCCTTGGACAATCCAGTAACTTATGTACCACTGGGCAAGGAAAAGAGGAGGGTGGAAAATGAATTGGAATGAGTGAGAGAGAAGCTCAGGCTTTGACTTTCATACTACCAGTTCCCTCTGTATTTCAGTCTGCCACAGAGAGCCAAAGAAAGAACAAATCCTCAGGATCAGGGTCATCAAAAAAGAATCCCGTTCTAACAGTGGAAATGTACAGATTGAAGGGACATGAAGCTGGCCGGGAAGGATTTTCTGGTTGGCCCCCGGGCCATTGTTATGCTCCTTGTTCTAAAACATTCAAGGCTCCTCTGAAGTTGAAATGCACTTTCCCTCCTTTATACAGAACCTGGGAAGCTAAGCTATGTTCTCCTTTTGACCACCTGAGTCCTCTTGGCAGGAAAGAACTAGATCTTTGTTAATTACTAACTTCAGCCACCTTATCCCTCCCACTCTTGCAGGGAGCACTACATAACCACAAACAATGAGAACTTTGATTTCTCAGGAGTAAAACTGTCTTATCCTGTGCCAGACTTGTCCAATCAAAAGTCTCATTATTCCAAAGAAGAAGAAATATTACTTTAAGAAAGGATGAAGAATCCCTTTCCCACATTGCCAACAGTTCTGTGCGCTTCTCTCAGAGGGAAGAAGGGATTCACCTGGGAAACCTATAGAAATTCTTTCCACTGAAGTTGAGAAATTAGCTCAGATGGAAAGTAGAAAAATCTAAAGCTATTTTTACCTCCAGCTCCTGACCTTTCCCTCCTCACAAATGGGACCTTTCCAAGACAACAGCAATGTACTTGCTTCTTGGGACTATTGGATGGACAAATTTGAATGCACTCTTCCACATCCACTCTCTCACCCTAATTCAAGTGGAATTGGATCCATGTATTAAGGTTATATTGCAGGAGGCTAGCTGGTGAGGTAGTGTAGTGAGTAAAGGCACTTGAAGTAAAAGCCTGACAACCTGAGTTCCAGCCACAGGATCCACACGGTGGGAGAGAACTGACTCCCACAATTTGTTCTCTGACCTCCATACATGTGCTGTGTCACACATGCTTCCACACATACACACAAGTAAATGAAAAAAAAAGATTATATTGCAAAGTTAATGGTAGTAGTTGCTTGGATGACCAATGTTTTACATAGTTAACCTGAACACAGTCATACCAAACTTTAAAAAAACCTTCATTATTATATAGCTTGTAATAAATAATCATACATGTGGTATTTATTATCTTAATATAAAAGAGATGTTTATTACTAGAGAGAATTGGTTTTATTTAAAGTATGGCCCCTGGTAGGTCAACCATACTCCAATGCCTAGTCCCACATCTGGGAGTATATAGACAGCACAAATTGAACTTGGTGAGTTATGTTTTAAACACACACACACACACACACACACACACACACACACACACACACACACAAGGCCTGGTGATGGTGGCACACATCTTTAATCCTACCACTCAGGAGGCAGAGGCAGGTGGACCTCTGAGTTTGAGGTCAGCCTGGTCTACAGAGTGAGTTCCAGGACAGGTTCCAAAGGCTACACAGAGAATCCCGGTCTCAAAACACACACACACACACACACACACACACACACACACACACAATCCCGGTCTCAAAACACACACACACACACACACACACACACACACACACACACAAAGAAAAGCCACAAAAATTAGAAGATAAAGAGTTGGGGTGGATTTTAGAGGAGTTAGGGGGAGGAGTATGGGGTAAATATGAACAAAATACATTGTATTAATTTTCCAAAGAGTTAATACAAATATTACAAAATAATAATGCTATTTTCATTTTTCTATATAGTAGTATTTAAATGAAACCATAGTTTCCATTATTCTAGTCTTGTTTTTGTCACCATTCCTGGTATTTCTGGCTCTTCCAGACTTCTCTCCTCTGCTTCCTTGATGTGCAGTGAGCCAGAGATGCAGGAGCTGTGATGAGGGTATGTCTGTTGAGGCCGGGCTTCACAGTCTGTTGATCTCTGCATTGTGTCCAGCTGTGGTTTTCTGTGATGGTCTCCATTTGCTGAAGAGAGATGCTTCTTTGATGAGGGGTGGGAGCTACAATTATCTGTGGGTATAAGAACAGGATTTAGAATGTAGTAAGCATCTTTCTTTCCTTTGGATGAAGCTACCTGTTTAAATATTTTAAATATCCTTGCTGTGTATTTAAAATTTGTAAATTATATTATTCTGTGACTTTTTCAATCCATTTGTTTAGAATTTTTAATTTTTTAAATAAAATATTTTTATTTATTCTTTGAGAATTTTATAGGGTATAAAGTAGGTATATGATATAGTTTGACCATATCCACCCCTTCCTCCATCCTACTCCTTCCAGATTTCTCCCATGTCCTGCTCCCATCTTCATGTACTCTTTAAAATGTATTTCCTTTTTTCTATAACCCACTGCATCTAGTTCATGTACACGGGTGTGAGCCATCCACTAGAGCATGACTAACTTACAAGGATCCACAATCCTAAAGAAAATTGACCCCCACACAACCCCAGTAACCATCAACTGACAGTAAGTCCTCAGCTAAGGGCAAAGGCGCATGTTCCTTCTGGATCCATACTGGAATGCTGTCTGGCTTGATCTTGTGCAGGCAGCTACAGTTGCTATGACTTCGAGTTCAATAGTCCTGTCACATCCAGAAAGTACTGTTTCACCCTAATCCTCCCCAATTTCTGACTTTTACAACCTTTTTTGCCTCCCTTCTGCAATGTTCCCTGAGCTTTGAGGCAGAGGTATGCTACAGGTATGTATGCCTATTCTCTGCACTTTGACTGCTTTCCAGTGTCTGTATTACCTGTCATTTGCTGCATTAAAAAAGCTTCTTTGATGAGGTGGAAAGTGCACTAGTCTGTGGTTCTAAGGATAAGCATCTAGAAGACAGTTTGATACTGTCTTTTTAGCATACTGATAGCACTAAGTACTACCTTCAGTTATATAATGTTCCCACCCCCAGATTTTGGTCAGATTTGTAGCACCAAGCATGAGTATTTAGTACCACTCCTATGAGATGAGCCTTGAATCCAATCAGAAAACAATTGCCTACCCCCATAACATTTATAACACTATTGCACCCATGTACATATCTTGCCAGGCCAGTTATTATTGTAGCTAACAAAGTTCACTGCTGGATAAAACTGTTGATGTCTTTTCTTCCCCAACCATCTGCATAGCACCTTACACTATTATGAAAGCTTCTCAACAACAAAAATGTTGAATTCTCAGGACTTACTAGCAACAGCAGATTTTTAGATTTTTAAGGATGTCCAGCCACTTTGCATTTACTGAATTGTTTTGATAGAGCAGATGTTTTCAATCAGGCCTATTACATCTACACATTTATCATATATATTATCAATATATTTAAATGGTTTTTAAAGATTACAAAGAAAATTGGATATTACCACAAGTTAACTCTCCTTTAAAGGAAAGAAAAGAAAAGAAAAATAATGCTAAAAAAGAGGAGATTTGAACATGTAAATCTGACTTTGAATTCCAAACACATTAGTCTCTGTGGGAATTTAGAAAGTCCTGTCTGATGCTGCTAGATTTTACTGGTTGACTTTTAGTTCTAGAACAGTCTTATTTCCCAAATAGTGAGTCATGTTTTGCCAAATGATGTTTGTGACTTGCTTATAATATGGAACAGTACAGAAATAGTCAGGAGCACTCTTTCCAGCTGCAGATGGCCTTGTTGAAGGTCTTCCATTTTAGAAACAGCTGATAAATTTCTGTTTTACTATAATCCTTTATACTCATTTAATTCTCAGTTCTCGCCAAGAGAAAGACATACTTCTCCCTATTTAAAGCCCATTAAAATTGTGCCTTAATGACTGCATAATGTAGTCATGTTTTTCTTTACTAGTGACATTGATAGACATTTTAAAATCCTATGGGCTTCTGTGTGTTTTCTAAAAGCTGAGAAAATGATTCCAAACTTTCATTTTGAAATCTCTGATTTTACAGGTAAAGCAAACACATTCGTTTTATCAGAGTTGTACATCAAGTGTGTGTGTGTGTGTATGTATGCATGTGTGTGTGTATGCACACAAATACATTTGCTTACTCACACATGTAGCATTTAACAGATTCAATTGCATCGTCTCAAAATGAGTAAATAGTGCATATTCCCAACAATAAAGAAGCATATAGAATGACTATAACCACCCAGAATTTGTTTGTACTGTCTGTTGAGTACACAGATAAGGGGAGCCTACTTTGCACTATTTCATATTTTCTGCAGTTTTATTAATATCTTTGTAGAAAAAATTAACAGGTAATATGAAACTCTGTTTCCTAAAGATCAAAGTACCTAATAGCTAGAAGTAACAATTTTCTTGCTGCAATGTACTACATCCATTGATAAAATGGGGAAGAGTGATTGCTGGTTGGATCTGACAGAATCTGCTGTATAATATAAAGGACCAATATAAATGTTGTCAAGATCTCCCCCTACAGGACATTTTAGTGATAACCTCTAACTCAGGAAAAGCAGTTTTAGGTTTTAATCCATTTCATAGAGCCATCAAGGGAACAGCCCAGTTGATGTTGGTTTATGTGGTATGCTCAAACTAATTCAACAGCCATCAGTTTAAGTTAAGCTTTGTCATCTTGGGAAGGGGAGATTTAGGTTTATGTTGAATGACTGCAGAACTCACCCTGGAATTGTGAGATTCGGAGTCCTCATATGCTTTCACATAGCCTTCTCTATCATGCCTAATATGCAGTGTTTTGTCCCTATATTGGGTAGTATATTCTGTTTGGGTTATTTGTTTCTCTAACCTACTTGTAAATGTTCTCTTTCATCAAGATAACACAATTATTTATCCTTTTTCAGTAACTTTATATTATAGTCTTCATTTTATTGCCTGAATGTTTACAGAACATGGTACTATGCTCTAAAATGTGTTCTCTCGCTATTCATATGTTAACACTTTGAGTCTTAGTATTTCAGAAGTGACTATATTTGGCTGTAATGAAGTAATTAAAATGAAGTCATCCAGATGTTCCCAGTTTGTTCAATTATTCTTATAAGAAAAACAAATTTGGGCATGCAAAGAGCTATGACAGGTGCAGGATCACAAAGGGAAAAGTATGTGAGGACATAGGAAGAAGGGAACTGTTTAGAAGCCAAGAAACAAAGGCCTCAGGAGAAACCAAACCTGCCAATTTTTTTATCTTGGACTTCCAGCCTCCAGAATTGTGAGGAAAGAAATTTCTGGGCTTTGGGGACTTTTGTTTGTTTGTCACACAGTCTGTGGCATTGCTATAACAGCCCTTGGAAACTAATGTACAAGTTTACAATATTCATGATATTCAAATTTAAGTTAGCACTAACCCAATCCAAATCATAATTGATCCATATGTGTGGTGGTTTGCATGAGTACTGTTCCACATAGTCACAGCATCTGAACACTTGATTCCTAGCTTGTGGCACTGTTTAAGATGATTTTTGTGATTCAGCCTTGCTGGGGGAAGTACATCACTGGAGGCAGGCTTTGAGATTAAAAGCCCTAAGCCATTTCTGGTTCGTTTTCTTTGATTTCTACTCATGGTTGAAATGTGAGTTCTCAATTTTTTGCTCCTGCTTCCATTCCTCACT
The DNA here is from genome assembly GCA_030556225.1 of Cricetiscus sungorus. Classification (NCBI taxonomy): domain Eukaryota; kingdom Metazoa; phylum Chordata; class Mammalia; order Rodentia; family Cricetidae; genus Cricetiscus; species Cricetiscus sungorus. The sequence goes on from JANBXA010000609.1 coordinate 9,821,681, forward strand.
TGCTGCCATGCCATCATGGTAGGATCTAACCCTCAGGGACTGTAAGCCCAAATAAACTCATCCTTCTATAAGTTTCCTTGGTCATGATGCTTTAATACAGCAACCAGAAGGTAACTAATACAATATGCAAAGTCAAAAACAGACCCCTAATGCTCAATTTGAAAACCAGAAACTATAGTTGTCAAGATTATCAGTAAGGAGGAAAACAAACAGGTAAAGAAATAAACAAGGTGTGTAATCCACATCACATCTGTTTTCACACAAAGAGCTATGTAATTTTCAATCTCTGTTTAGGGCTACCATGGGGGTTTGGTTTCCTCTTCCTCAATCTTCTGTGCCCATCACAGAAAACTGACACAGATTTCCTAGGGGTTAAGACTTTTTATGCTTGTAATAGACCAAGGCAAACCAAGACATTTGGCAATCCAAGGGGTAGTTGTATTATGTTTACTTTATAATGACTGTTAGTTGTTCTTATGTTCTATGTATTCTTATCGATATATATTGGTTTTCAAAATACATTTATTATAGAAAATTGTGTCCTTCACTTTACACCCCCTATATAATTCAAAATAAAATGATTCTAAGCTACAAAATAAATTGTAAAAAAAAATGAATCTAAACAATCTTAGATTTTCTGATGTTTTACATATAAAGTTGATTTACCTTTTACATTTTAGAATAATGGGAGAGTTAGAGGAGGGAGTTGGGGTAGGCTAACTAACATTAAGGGTGTTTGGAAGGCCATATGGGAAACTAATATTTTTATAATGTTCCTAAAAATATTCTTAAAGTATTTATATGGCTGCCTGTGCAAGATTTGCCTAAAACTGAGCCAGTCAATATTCTAGCAGAGATGAGGATTGGGCTCATGAGGCCCCACCCCTAGCTGAAGTTATTGACAGTTGACAGCTGCTAGTGTAGGGAGAGTCACTTTTATTCAGGGATCTGGCCCCTGATAGGATGCCTATGATTCAGTGAATGACCCTACGTCCATGAGCATATGGGTGGCAATAATTTGACTCAGTTGATTAAAAACAGAGGACACATATTTGGAAAAGGGCATTGTAGGGGGTGTCTAGGAAGAGTTCAAAGGGGACTGAGGATTGAATGTGATAAAACACATTGTATACGTTTATTAAATTCTCAAATAATTAATTAACAAGTTTAAATTATTTTGGTTTTCATGGTACCCCCATTTTTTGTTTGTTCGATTTTGTTTTTTGAGACAGGGTTTCTTTGTATTGCTTTGGAGCCAGTCCTGGAACTAGCTCTGTAGACCAGGCTAGCCTTGAACTCACAGAGATCCACCTGCCTCTGCCTCCCGAGTGCTGGGATTAAAGGCGTGTGCCACCAACACCCGGCTGCCCCCATGTTACTAATCCCTTAAACATTTATACAGGTAATCCAATATCGTCTAGGTGAATGGCATCCCATTACCAGATATTACATCACCTGCTTTTTTTTTAAACCTCAACTCCATATGTTCTTGTAACATGAGTTCTAATAGGTCTTAATAATAAAAACTTGGAATTAGATATTAGGAGTGAAAGCTGAAAGACCAGAGAAGCAGAGCAGCCAGCCACTAGAGCTCTTACCTCTACAAAATCCTCAGAGTGAAAAGAGAGCAAATTCCTGTCTCTTCCCACTTATATTCTTCTCTCTATCCAGCCATCAGACCTCTATGGTTAGCTAGTGGTTAGCTCTGCCCTCTGGTCTTCAAGTAAGCTTTATTTGTTAGAGCATAAACAAGATATTGCCACATGTTCTATTGCTTTAAATGGTTCTTATAGATACAATTATCAGAGTCGTCAAAGTTTAATGTAATTGTAAGCTAGAGTAAGGTAGGCTTTATTCAGAACAATCCATATAAGTATAGAACAACCAACTGAGAGTTTGCACTGAGAGAAATTCAACTGTGTTCAATTCTAAATACAGCATGAACATGTGGGACTATACTTCCCTGAAATAATGTAGGATCAAAGCATAGAAAAATGACTAAGATGTGCTGGTGAAGCTTGTGGGTAATGGTGACTACTGCCAAAACTGATGTCTTGAATTTGATCCCCAGGACCCACATGGCAGAAGAGAACTGACTCCCACAAGTTGTCCTATGGCCTCCATACTGGCAGGTGTGGACACACATACACATATGCACATGTGCGCGTGCACACACACACACACACACACACACACACACACACACACACACAAATAGGTGAAAAAGGAGAAATTCTGGGTAATTGTCGAGGACAGAACATCTAGAAATGTTGGAGGATGACAAGCACCATCAGATATTGAAAGGAATCGGATGGTGAGAATGGGGATTTCCTACTAAGTTGAGTTAGCAGGATTCTTTCCCCAAACTGACTTTTATAATAAAATATTATAAGTGGGTCTACCAAAATAATCAGAGCCTAAATGAAGCTTGTCTAGTCAATTAATTATTTTGAGGGGCAGGGATAGTGAAACAGTATCTCCTTTTGTAGCTCATGGTAGCCCAGAACTCTCTGTGCAGCCCAGGATAACCTCAAACTTGCAGGTCATTTCCTTGTTCCAGCCTCCTGAGTGCTAGGATTGCGGGTGCAAACCATTATGCCTGGCTTAAGCAATGAGCCTGTCATTTCCTTCCCACTGCACTTTGTAATTCCAATTACTGATTACAATAAATTAGAATTCAAGGCATACTATGTGTATGCCATCACTGAACTAAACTTGTAAGAAGAATTATGACTTGTACATTTTTGCATCATCAGCACTTTGTGGCTGTCATTTGGATAGATGTTTGCTAAATGAATAATGAGCTTTTATTGGGACTATCTATCAAAATTCCCCATTTCTCATAGCCTCTTTCTTGCAACTGCATTTAAAGCCTGGATATGTTGGCTGTATCCTGGGCTTGGCTCTGTCTAGCTCATACATTTGTTTTCTGAGCATAGCCGTCATCCTGCAATACACAGCTGCTACGAAATTCATTTCTTTAGGCTATATTTATTGACTGTCCACTGCATGTCCTGACCTGTGCTTGGAGTACCAAGAAGCAAAAGCTAAATTGAAAGTATAATCAAATGCTGGATCTCCGGCAGGGAAAAATTGGTCTGTGTGACTCATTTACTGAGGTTTCTGCATTGATGGTTTCTGGAAATTACTGTTTGGTATCATCTTTCTAGTCAAACAGAGCTGAAATTTGTGATTCTGATCAATGCTTGGAAATGTTCAAATTTCCGAGGCATCATACTGACTGCTCTGACCTCCATAACTCTCTTTGCTGGTAACAATAATGGATGTGCCTCAATCAAGAAGCCTATTATTGGGGATGGAGTTGAAGGGAAATGTCAGCAAGAGAATAATGATGACATTACACTGTACAAAAACTATTCATAGGCTACCAGACTAGATTAGGACTTGTCTAGACAGATAAGAAAAAAAGCAGTCTTAGTTTTAGGTGATGGGGGTAGAAGCAACTATGAACACCTAGAAATAAACACACTTTCAACCTTCTGTTTTATTTCTGCCACATAATATGAGTCTCATGACTCTGAGTACAGCATCAAAGGCTTGGAGACTCCTCTATAATCAGAGTTGACTTCAAGAATGGAATCATCTCCAGCTAATTTCAGTATAAAAGGATTTGTGGTCTTTACATGGTTTCTGGAATTATCAGTAGGAATAGCGAAAGGGGGTCTCAGTATTGCCTTTAGGAATGCTCCCAAATCCACACCATAGAAAGAGGTTACCAAACAGTTGCCACCTCTGCCAAATTTGCAGACTGCACTATTCCCACTATGACCTGCTCAGTGAACAGACTTAAGACCTGCTTCTAGCCTAGTTACTTCACATCCAAAGTCAAGCCCAAGCTAGTTCTGGTTCCAACTTTAGTCACACTTAGAACCCAAGCTGCCAAAACACTGAAAATAGAGGTTTAAACCCTTCCCCCTCTAAAATATAGAGGTTAAAATTAATATTGAATGAGCCATTCCAGAGGATCAGTCACATGTCCTGATCATTATCATTAGTAAAAGTTTGTTTTCAAGATGCTTACAATTAGCCCGGTATAGTAAGTAGCACATGCCCATAAAGCCAACAGCCAAGAAGCTGAGGCAGGAGGATCATAAATTTGTGGAGAGTGTGGGCTACATAAGGATAACTTCTCTGGGGAACAAAAACTGTTTCCAACTGGAAAGAACAGAAAGCTCAAACTGGTTTAAATGAAATAGGAACTTTAATGGCTCATGTAAGTAACAAGAATAGAAGCAAGGCTGGCTTGAAACAGGGCATCAAGCGTAGTCCCCTTGATACCGGTTTCATTCACAGGCAGGCTATCTCCTAGTGATTCTGAAATAGTAATCAACAGCTTCCAAGTATATTTCCTTCCTCGGGGGAAGAAGAGATAATTGTGTCCTACTCGGAGTTCTCAACAAATGTTTTGAGATCACATCACTTTACCCACACTGTCCTAACTAAATCACCACAGCCAAAGAGCAATGAGGTACTCATTTAGACCTGGAATAACATATGTTACCAAACCTATTCTTGTGCTCACAGGACGTACTTGAAAGAAGGGAGAACACACTCTTTATTTTAAAAGAATTTTCACATGTGTTATATAACTATAGTCTCATAAATTATACTACTTTTGCTAAGTGGGCCTTCAGAATGTCTCCAGTTTATATACCGTCAGCAACATACAACAATATCTACTTCCTTTTACCCTTAGTAAGCCTCTATATTAGCAGATTCATTGAAACTTTAATGGAGAACATTATTATTTTGTTTGGCTCTTGCTAATAAGCTTTGACATTGACTTTTTTCATATTCTTTTTGATTGTTATTTTTTTGCTTATTAAATTTCCTATTCATATCATTTATTCATTTTCTATTGGATGTTATAGATTTGAATGACTTTTGTTTCTTTTGTTTCTGCAGCACTGGCGATCATTTCATTTAGGGACTACTAGGCAAGCATTGTGCCATTTAACTGTATCACCAGCCCTCTTTTCTCTTTTCTGTTTTCTTGCTTCTTTTTTTTTTCATTTATCCCAGGCTGGCTTCAAAGTGGCTTTGTAGCTGGTAATGGTAAGCTTCTCAAGATACTCCTCTTCTCTCCCCTGAGGACCACCAACTGCTAGATTCCACCCACAGAACACTCTAACAACAATAACAGCTGGACTCAGTCCTCCAGACACAGGCAATCATGCTCTGGACTTGAAAAGCCACCAATTCCTGGGCTCACCCAAAGCTCAGGACTTGAAACCCCACCAATCCCCACCCTGGGAAGCTCCACTCCCCCCAAGAAAAGCTATATAAAGCTCCATCTACTGCTCAGTTCCCTTCTGCTTCTTGCCCAAACAGAGGCAGCACCCTCCTGCATTTTTCTCTCCCAATGAATCTCTTTTGTGAAGTTTGTTGTGCAATGTGATTTTGTGGTATTCCTTGGCTCCCAACTGCTGGGATACCTTTCCCTTCAAAGCTGGAACACTTACACATAGTGACATATTATTTATGATTTATTAAAGCTCTCCTGAGGATTCAGAAAACAAAGCTAGACACAGGCTAAAGAGGTCAGGTAGTGGTGGCACACACCTTTAATCCCAGCAGCCAGAACCTAGGAGGTGATGCGCACCTTTAATCCTAGGACTCAGGATTAAGTGATAGATGGACCTCTGTGAGTCCAAGACCACCCAGATCTTCACAAGATGGGATCGGTCTAAAAGAGAATTATAAGTCACACTTTTAATCCTATCACTAGAAGGGTTTAAAAGACAGAATCAGGGAGTCAGTATCCATTCATTCTCCAGCCACACTAAGGAAAGGCTACAGCCTCGAGCTTGGTGAGAGCTCATGGTGACAGGATCAGCCCATTGAGCCTGGGGTAGAGGTAAGAAACTAGTGGCCAGCTGCTTTGCTTTCTTGATTTTCAGCTTGAATCTTGAACCCCAATATTAGTCTCTGGGTCTTGTATTGATTCATGTTACACTTACATTGGTTCCATGACTCAGATAGGGTTTACTGGTATCTGCATTCCCCCTTGTAGTCTAACCTGCACTGAGACCATATCCCTCATCTCCAGTCTACCCACAACAGACTCACCTTCCAGCTCACTGATCTTTGATCCTCCTATGTCCATCTCCTCTTGAATGCTGACTCTGCAGATGTGTGCCAGCACACCTGGCTCACTATTTTGAAACATGGACTCACTAAGTTATCTGGAATGGCCAACTAAGTTACTCAGGAAGGTCTCTGACTTGGAATCCTCCTCTCCCAGCCTCCAAAATTGCTAGGATTGCAAGTCTACCCCACTAGGCCAGGCCCAGTTTGTATATGTTCTTCTTACCATAGTACGATATTTACCTCAGAAGTTCTGAAACTGAATGCACACCTGGCTCCATTTGAAGCAATATGTGCACATGTGTGCAGGCATTCAATATGTTTACATCACTCTCCAAATTCGTGTGTGAATTTAAACTCATGTGAGCCATTTGAATTAAATTTGAACATAAATCTTTGAAAAGTACACATAAAAGCATGGGATGTCACAACTGGCACTATGTATGCCTCCTTCAAAAGGTGCTTTACATTCATGCCAAATTCTACCAACGTCAAACACTTACTGACTAGTCATTGTTTGTGCTGCACTCTCAACAGAGCCTTCCTTCCTACTAGTCCCTGAGCTTGCTTTTCCCCTCATGTGTCACAGTAGAAAAATAAAAAATTAAAAAGAAACATGTTGCTGCTTTTGCACTGTACCCCTCAAAGGCCCAAAGAATATTTTTTTTTTTACCAATGAAAGCATTCACTAACAAGAAACTTAGTGAAATAATGAGTGTTTCACTCTCTAGAAAACTCAATCTATAAACCCTTTTATTGATGTTTTTCATTCTTTTTATTGACATCATCATCCAAGTCCTGTATCCTCTAAGGGAATTAGGGGTTGACACAGATTGCCTTCCTCTATCTTGGTTTTCAAACATCAGTCACCATTGCAAATCCCAGAAGAATTACAATAGCAAAGGAAATCTGAGAAAACAAAACAAAACAAATGGGGGAAAAAAGCCTTTCAAGGGACTTTTTACTTTCTGGTCTATTTGAAAGTTTAACTCATTTTTCTCCTCTCTTGACAAAACAATATCAACTTCTGATCTGGATATGTATTTGCTCCCAAATTATTCAACATCCTTTCTTCTTCCCTTGTCTCCTCCTCCACAACTCATGTGTGTGTTTTGTTTGAACCTGTGTCTTTTGCCAGATCAACAAGCATTCTTAACCACTGAGCTATCTCTCCAGCCCCCCATTCCACCCTGAGATATCTGTATGTTTAAAATACCTATGCAGCATCAAAGTTTGCATCTTTGTTCTCTTCATGAGATCTTAGCAAGGCTATTCTTACATTCTTATGGGGTTCACAAGTTATACACTAATAAAATATTTTCAGATATGTCTGCACACACTTCTGGGGAACACAAGACATTCTTTTTTACTGTAGGTATATTTATTTTCATATATATGTGAAATATAAATATATATATATCATATACATATATTTATATTTGACATATCCATCCCAGTTCCTTCTCCCTCCCATGCCCCCTCCTACTTCCTCCCATTCCAAACCCCCCCCCCAATTCCACAGAGAGGGTGATGCCTTCCAGGAGGGATCAACAAAATCTGTCAAGTCATTTGGAGTAGGCCCTCTCTCCTACCTCTAGGCTAAGGGAGTATCCCTTCATGGGGAATGTGCTCCCAAAGTCCTTTTGTGCACCAGGGATACATCCTGGTTCCACTGTCAGAGGTCCATTAGACTGCCCAGGCATTCTAACTGAGACCATGTTCAGGAGGTCTGAGTTGGTCCAATGCTGGTTTCCCAGCTATCACTCTGGGAGCCCATGAGCTCCCCCTTGTTCAGGTCATCTGTCTCTATGGGTTTCTGTAGCCTGGTCTTGTCCCCATGTTCTTATCACTCCTCTCCCTCTGCATCTCGATTCCAGTTTGGCTCAGTGTTTAGCTGTGAGTGTCTGCTTCTGTTTCTATCAGCTACTAGATCATTGCTCTACGAAGGTGGATAAGTTAGTCATCGATCTCATTATCAGGGAAGGTCCTTTAAGGTAGCCCTTCCACTGTTGCTGAGATTGTTAGTTGGGGGTCATCCTTGTAGGTTTCTGGACATTTCTCTAGAGTCAGTTTTCTCTTCAAACGTATAATGGCTCCCTCTATTATGGTATCTCTTTTCTTGCTCTCGTCTATTCATCTCCCATCTCAATTTTCCTGGTCGTAGCAGGTATAAGACTGTTGGTGACTTATCTCCCCCAGAAGCCTGGCTGAATGGGTAGTTTGCTGATGTTTAAGTATTAGCATTTAATAAAAATGCCTTGGAATACTTTCTGAGCTAAACAAAATTGGACCATAATTTTTTTTCAGCACATGAACAGTTTCTGAACTTTGTTATTAAGTATAGTGAAAAGGATCTGGAAATAAATGGAGGTGGAGAAACCATGATCAGACTATACTGAATAAAAAAAAACCTTGGGGAAAAGAATTAAGGCTTGATATAAGAAAGTCCTAAGTTCTAGGCTGTATTAGTTTTCTGTTACTGCATAGCATATTACCACAAAGTTACCAGGTCATAAAAAAACACCCAGTTATGGTTTCAGTTTCTATAGTGTTGTGTATGTCATTGCATTCAGGCTTCTGTAATGGATTATCACAGACTGGAGGTAAGATACACAGTAGAAAGTTATTGCTCACAGTTCTGGAGACTGAAATTAGGCATATTCAGATTCTGTCATGGATCTCTTCCAGGATGTTGATATATAATTTCTTATTATGTCTTCACATGACAAAAATAGGCTAAGTGAATTCTGTCAGGTCCCTTTCGTACACTTGAACTTGGCCAAGAAGTGATAGAGTGATTGTAGTTGGTTTTTATTTTTACTCTTTGATCTTTGAGAGACTGCCACCCAGCTCCCAAGACTTATTCTTACTTATAAATTCGTGGCCTTAGTTTGACTTGTTTATAGCCAGCTTTTCTTAACTTAAATTATCCTATCTACCTTTTGCCTCTGGGCTTCTACCTTTCTCTATTCTATATACCTTTCTTTCCTTCTTACACTGTGGCTGGCTGTTTGGCCGAGTGGCTGGTCCCTGGCATCCTCCTCTACTTCTCCTTTTCCCACTCCTCTCTCTCTTCCCTAGATTTATCCTTCTATTTATTCTCTCTGTCTGGCAGCCCCGACTATCCCTCCCTTTTGGTTGTTCAGCTCTTTATTAAATCCATAAGGTGTTTTAGGCAGAAAAAAGTAAAACAGCTTCATATACTTAAACATATACAAAATAAAAGAATGTAACACATCTTTGTATCCTTGAACAAATATTAAACAGCATAAATGAATATAACAAATCTTCAACTAATATTCTACAATAGATGATCCATTTTATAAGAGCACTAATCTCTATCATAAGATTTCCAGTCTTGTCATCTAATCATCTCCCAAATGACCCACCTGCTACTGTCATATAAGGATTAAGGTTTTCAACCCAAAAATCTGGTAGGAGGCTACACACATCCAATCTATTGAACTGAGTCACTGCTCAAGGTCTCATTTGAGTGAAATCAAAGTATTGGCTAGGGTATGATCTCATCTGAGGCTCAAAGTTTCTTCTGATCTCACTAGACATCAACTAAACTTGCTGCATTTCAGTTCAAAATATGATGTCCTGATTACTTCTCTCCAAGAACCACATTCAGCTCTTAAGAGTCCATCCTAAACAAGCCCTTCTACTATATGGCTTCCTCCATGTCCTGGCTCTCACAACATGATCTCTTATTTCTCACAAGGCCAATGGACTTTTAATGACTACTCTAGTTAGGTCATGCTCACCAAGGTATTCCCCTTTTGATTAACTCAGTCATCTATGATTAGCCAGTTTACAGTGACAAAATTCATTTTTGCTACAGAGTAACCTAACTATGACAATGGTAGTCCCTGGTCTTCATAGGTTCTTGCACACAGGGGAGGGATGAATATTAGAGATGGGGATATTGAAACCATCTTAGATCTCTGAAGCACTACAATGGCTTGTATCTGTCACTGATTTCAAATCCATGCAGATATTGAAGAAGACTAGACATATTTGCCACCAGGCTGTTTGTTTTTAGTATTTAGTGTCTTTTTCATTCTTCTGTTCTTTTATTACTCTCTCCTTTCTTGCAAAACCTATATTCCACAATTATCCATTTTGATATTTGTATGTGGTGGGGGGAATGTAACCCATGGCCTCAAATATCCAAAGTAAGTACACTGTCACTGAGATATACTTCTAAACCTGTTTGGGAAGGTTTTCCACTGTAGTTTTTGCTCAGTGTGGGGGTAGGTTGAAATAGACATTTTAAGTCAGATTAATGTCAACTTATTTCTAGTGAAACACAGAGATTTTGTTTCAACATAGTAGCATTACCTCACTATTGGAGATTTGAGTTATGTGTGCATATCTTTGCAGTACAGCTTGAAGGCAACGCTGCCAGATACTGGTTTTCTTTTTCAATTTTTGCTTATCGGGTGATGTCTTTAATTCTCTTTCAGTTTTTGAAGGTTTTTTTTTTTCTGGATATAGATTTCCAGATTGAGATGTTTCTTTTTACTTTTGATGTTTTGAATATGGCATTCCATTGTCATCCTTTGGTATTTCTGGTGTCTATGAGTTATTTCTCACTTGCCACTTTCCAGATTCACTCTGAGTCATTATCTTTTGACAATTTGATTGTGATGTGTTAAAATATAGATGTATTTTGTATTTATTTAGAGTTCATTAAGCATCTTAGACATGTGGTGTTTTCTCATCAAATTTGGCAAGTTTGGGGCTTTTGAAATTTTTATGCTATCATTACTCTTTTCACGAAACTCTCATTATGTATGTGTTGTTATATTTAATGATGTCCTGTGTTTTCCTGAGACTTTACTCATATTTCTTCAAATACTTTACACTCCTATTTTCAGACTGAATATTCTCCATAGATCTCTATTCAAGTTTATGAACTACTGCCAACTCATATTTACTGTTGAACCCCGTTAGTCAACTCTTCATTTCAAGCATAACACTTTTCAAGTCCAACTGTTTCTTTGTAAAATAATTTATTTACTCATATATTCACTTTTTATTAGACAGAGTCTCAATGTAATCAAGGATGGTCTTTAAATCACTATATAACCCAAGTCCTAACCCCAAATAAAGATATTGCAAACATGTGATACCATACCCAGCTTTGTTGATGCTTTTTATCTGGTAAGACATTGTCATTGATATTTCTGTTTGATGAGACATTCTTATCAGACATTATGCTTATTCTTTTTTCACTTTATTTTTTAATACTGGATCATTGGTTATCAACTTGACACACTTGGGAAGTAGGACCTTCAACTAAGGAATTGCCTCTTTAAATTTGATTTAAGAACATGTTTATAGGTCTTTTTTTTTTTTGGTTGTAGATTAACGTAGGAGAACCCATTTCACTGTAGGTGGTGCACACTCTGAACAGGTGGTTTCATAAGAAAGATGGCTGAACTTGAGGGCTGGAGTGAGCCATTAATCTGCATTACTTTATGGTCTCTGCTTCAGTTCCTGCCTCCATGATCCTGCTTTAGTTCCTGCCCCAATTTCCCCTGGATGATGGACCATGATGTGGAAATGTAAATCAAATAAATCCTTTACTCCCCCAAGTTACTTTTGGTCATGGTGTTTATCACTCCAACAGAATCAAACTAAAATATAGTACATTCATTGTACAAAATGTGGAGTTTCATTATATCAGCTTCATATATGTAGACCATGTACTTGGTTCATACTCACCCCTTTATTATCCTTTTATCATTTTATCCTAGTCTCCTCTTATTGAACACTTTTCTCCTCCCAAGTAGTTTCCCTTCTACTTTGATGTTTGTGCTGCTGGTGTTGTGAGACAGTTATTAGCTATGTCCTCCAGGCTGGTCTGATATTCACCACATATCCCAGGCTGGACTTTAGCTTCAGTCACCCCTTGGAGTGCTAAGATCAGACATTACACCCAGGTTGTTCTTGTTGCTAAATGTCTTAGCTGGTCTTCAGCATACATGAGAATACAGAAGAAGTAGGCTGTAATTCCAGGAAAGGAATGGATGTGTTAGCAAGAGGAAGGCAAACAGTAAAAGAACAAAAGCTTCCTTCTACCATGTCCTTATAGAGAAGTGGTTCTCAATCTCAATCTTGACTCCTTTGGGTGGGTCAAATGATCCTTTCACAGGGGTAGTATATCAGATATCCTGTATATTATATATTTACAATATGTTTTATAGAAGTAGGAAAATTAGGTTATGAAGTAGCAACAAAAATAATTGTATGGTTGGGGGTTACCACAACTTGAGGAAATGTATTAAAGGATAACAGCATTAGGAAGGTTGGGAACCACTGCTCCAGAGGCTCTCCTGCACTCCAGATATGATCCTTTTTACTTCCATTGTGGAGAAGCAATCCAGTTTCCCTTTGGTAATCTGAATCTATCACCCCTCTTAGCACTGTTATTCCTTTCTTAGTCTGTTGGTTTAAGGGCATTAGAAGCCCAAAGTGACCACAGGCAAGTCTGAGATTACAGTTCAATGGAATATTTGATGTGGCTCCTGGCAGGAACCAAAATTCCTAGGCCAGAAAAATTTAAGGTTGCAGGAACAGGAAGCATTTTTTAAAATCAGTTATAGTGGGTGAAACTATTTCATTCTCTACCCCTTGATTCCTGGCTGCTGGGGCCTGACACAGTGGGGCCTATTGCTACTCTGATGACATACCCTGACCAAGTGCTGCCTGAGACTCCATTGTAAAAAAAAAATAGACAGCTCAAACATACAGTTTTATGGAGGACCTCAGAGGAAAAGATCATTCTTCCAGAAACAACTCGCAGGACTCTGGTAACTGACCTTTACCAGGCTATTCATCTGGGACCCACAAAACTTTCTGAGTTGCTCAGACCAAGGTGTACCTGTACTAGATAGCTTAGTATGGGATGTCACAGCCAGATGCTAGGTTTGTGCTCAAGTAAACCCAAAACAGAGAGCCCTTACCCAGTAAAGGATCTGAATGAGAGACCACACTCCAGTGAACTCTAAGAACTCCTATGGCCATGAAGGTAGCTGGTATTTATACCATGGACTTACTACACCCAGATCAAGAGAGTAGAAGCCATGGAAGACTGTGCCAAATTGACTGACTTCAGACTACTGTCCCATTAAAACTAATGTTTCTACTACCCTGCTCCTCTACCTTCTACCTTCTACTAAGTCTCATGTTCAATATAAATATGGGCTCATGGTTCAATACCCACCACCCTCAGGCCTGAACCTGGGAATTGAGGAATTATGTAGTATGACTATAGACCAGAAACCCATATTCATTTTGATCTTTGCTCACTGATACCTACTTTAAGTGTATGGTTGTAATGGAGAACCAAAATATATGGGAGTTTATCTTTAGAGATAGGAATATAGAGTTTACAATTCTATGCATGCCTTGTGGCTGGGCCCCCTAGTTGTCTAGAACAAGTGAGATTCCATTGCAAAGACTGGGATTATAAAACAGAGGTTTCATGAAAATATACAAATTAATATTTAGAAAGAAAGCCCCTACTCAAAAATGAACAATAGGAAAATATAATTCAATGACCATAAAATTAAAAATCTACAAAATCCATAAGAATGACTGTGGTCTTTGGGAAACAAGGAAACCCTAGGGAAACAGACTCCATGCCACAGGAAGAGACCCTGGGGATAGGCTTAATCACTCACAGCCAGAAATCAGCCAGGATTGCTAGTTACACTTAAACACACGCATACTACATAGGGATAGGAACTAACCAGACTGTCAGCCCATTGACTGACAACTCACTGTGATGGGAACAGCCCGGAATAATGTTTGAGAACTTATAAGGGGCTGAAACTTGTCTAATACCTCAAATCTTTAACCTATGCACTTCCCCTTATTCTGAAGCCTGCTATTCTATTCTAACTCATGGGTTAATTCATCTAAATAACAGCAATATTACTGAGCCCCTGAGACTACATTGGTGGGCATGTACCAGTGGTTTGACTAAATGTGTCTCTTCCGATGCTTTCCAAACTTAGTAGACAGGTGGATCAGAACCTGAAGGTATTAAAAGTTTCTGTATTTTTTTAATTAAAACAAGTTAGATTTTCTGGCAGAAATGGTCCTACAAAATTGGAGAGGCTTTTTTTAATTTTATTTATTCTTTGTGACTTTCATAGCATCCCATTTATTTCCCATATCTGCCCTCTGCCCTTGCAAACTCTCCATCTCCACAAAATAAAACAAAATTTAACAGAAAAAGAAGAAAAAACTCAGTAAAATAAAACAAAATAAAATGAATGCTAACAAAAATTAGAGAACCTTACACTTAGTTCTCATGAGATAAAGGAAACTATGTCTGCTTTTGAGAGAAATCTGTTGTTTCTATGCTAATTGACCAGGAATAATTTTTAAAAGCTATTAAATGTTGGGGAAAACCTCCAGAAGAGAAAGAAACAAAGAAAAGAATCAAATAATTGATACCAGTCTCTGTTCTATCCCTCTGGCCAGCTACTCTGCTATCAGCACTACTTGGGCCTTTAATTCTCATTATGATTGGATTAATAGTGGGGCCCTAAGTCTTAAACTATATGGACAAATAGTATGGGTCCATTATTTGACTCATTCATGAAGAACAGTGGAGAATGTAACATGCCCCCAGACCTTAGAAGGCGCCCAAATCTTAGCATAACTGACTCCATAATGAAAGTACCAGTCAGGCCATAAAATGTAGACAAGCATCACCTGCCAAAAGTAAAACAAAGACCTAATCCATCAAACAACCTAGGTCTTGGGAAAATCTCAAAAAGTACTAACCTTGCTTTTTGCTTTTGTAGTTCCTCTTCTGGCTAACTATTCTTGATAACTGAAATATGTCAACACAGGACATAGTTTTTGTGCTGAAAGCTCACCTGGGGAAGGCTCGGGATACACTGGGATCCTAAACACCCAGTATAGCCACTGACTGGCTAATAAAGACTTTCTATTGGTTTAAACCCATGTCTGAGCAGTCTCCTCTGGTGGATACCGTACAACAAAACAATCTGTTCTTCTGATGAGCTTGCCTTTATATGTGACTTGCTATTCCTTTTACTGTCTCCAATATAGTTTCTTTGTTTTAATTACAAAATGATGAAAGGGTTCTGATTTTCTGATTCTTATCCTTCTTCTATCCCTATAACCTGTATATTTTGTCCTTTTACAATTGTGCATGTACCTTGAAATCCTTTGTCTTTGTTGCATCCTCCCAGTTCATCTTCTTTATATTTAAGCTCAGGCATCCTGTTCTCTCCTTGATGCAGTCTATTGTTAAAATTTTACGCAGAATTTTACTTGGTCTACTGTGTTTCTTTTCCAGCATTTCAGATTGTTGTTGTTGAGCAGTTCTAGCTCCTTGTTGAATTTCTCCTTCCTCTCATTCACTGTCTTCCTTATTTTGTTCAGTTATGTGTTTGAACATACTTCTTTTGAGTTTTCAGTCTGGAATTTCATCTAACTCACTTTGACTAAATGCTGTTACTGTAGGGTTAATCATGTTTTGATTAGTTTTCATGTTTCTTATGTTACTGCATTGGGATTTATGCATCTGGTTTTATTTTGTTGCTTGGATTGTTGCTATCAGCTACATTCTTTCAGTTGAAGTATTTGCAATGTTCACTTGGGACCTGTATTCAATAGAATACAGGGTGTAGTTTGGAAAATAATTCCTTAGTCCAGGATCTCAGTGTCCCTGGTGTAAGTACTATATTATTTCCTGAGTTGAATATTTACTAAGAGCAATCACAGCTGTCCTGGATTATCACTATGCAATTGTCAAACTAGTCAATTAATAACAGTGACCTCTTTAACTGTAATAACTGCTGGAGGAAATCCAATGGAGGATAATATGGACTATACACTGATTTTAGTTAATAAGATTAGGAGTTAGGGCTGGATAAATAGTTCAGCAGTTAAGAGAGCATACTGCTTTTGCAGAGGATCCAAGTTCAGTTCCAAGAACTAACAAATGAATTCCAGAGAATTCAATGCCTCCAATAACACCTGCACTCACGTGAATATACCCACCGCGCACTTAATTTAAAATAAATATTTAAAAGGGATTAGGAGTGGGAGGGGGAAAGGGTGGGTAAAGATATGAATTAAGTATTAGATGAACTTTCAAAATGAAAAAAAAAATGAAGGTGTGTAAAGTAGCTAGGAAAGAAAGGCTTGGATACTCTTATAGTCCATAGGTTTAGAGACTGCTAAATCTATGGAGAATTATAATCAAGTAAACCAAAGAGGGGATAAGAATAAAAGAAAAAAGAAAATATGCAGGAATAAGAATCACTAATGAAAAGAATCACATTTTGACCTCAATTAGCCTTGGGGTTGACTGTTAATTGGGGCATATTAGTTGAATGGCCTGTTATCAAGGGTCCTGTGATCCTTCTATGTGTCTGCCTCTTTATTTTTCTAGCATTACTTGAACACTCATATATTATGCTATTTATGCCCATCAGGACAAAAAAAAGCCTTCACTCTTATTGGTCTAAAGTTTATGCCACTGTTGTTCAGAGAGAACACCAATCAATGTCTTAGAGGCTTTTGTGGTCACCATGCTGGGCATGCTGAACCTGGTGGTAGCCAACAGTGGTCATACAAGCTCCTACTACAATTCTGTGGGTGTGGTCGGTCCACTAGACATCCACAGACTGCTGGGATAAATTCACCTCCAAACCCATAATTCATGTGTTTTAGGGATTATCCTTGGGAATTAATGGAAAGGAAAGAAGATGGAAGAAACAACCCTTGAAGATGATAGAGTAGAAAATTAGCAGATAACTAAGTTTGACATTGTAAGCAGGAATCACAGGCAGAATTGTGAGTTTAAAGCTAGACTGAATGACATAGTAGGAACCTGTCCTAAAAAGGCAAAATGCCTATGATTATAATTCAAAAGTAGTATGCATGTCAGCCACTTGGGGAGTTGTAGGTCAACCTGAGCAAGACTGTGCCTCAAAATATATAGGGCTTGAGATGACTGTTGTACTTTTTGATAAAGTCACTTAGCATTTTAGAAACTATTTCATTTTTTTTATTTCTTTTGCTTCCATGGTCCTTAAACTACTTGTGTTTCTAATATGTTTTCTACTGCTGTAAGACATCTTTCCTTTCCATATGAGTACACCAGGGCCCAAAGGGATGTGATGTCTTGAAGAAGGACTCCACAGCAAATTAATGGCTGAGCTGGGAGTAGAACAAGGATTTTTCCACTGCAGTAATATTATACCTATAAGCAAATGAGTCCTGGCTAGAACATGTCACAAGTACATAGGTCTTTCCTTTTTCCTCTGGCTTATTTGGTGCAAGACCAGGGACCGATAACACTGTTCCAATCCAGGCTTGCTTTTCTACTACCTGGAAGGTTATGTCACGATGCGTTGGAATTTTTATGTGTGGAGATATAGATATGGATATAGATATACATAGAGTTATATGCTGATGCTTTGTTTTAATTAAAGAGTCAAGCACTTAAAAGTCCTGGAAAGTTTAAATAGCTACTCAAAACCCTGCCTGAAGAGTTCCAACGCCTGACCAGATGTTCCTCAAGATTTCTGGCAGCGCTGAGGGCTATGCGTCTTCTGAGAGTAAGGGACCCGAGGATATTGGCAAGTTGTCTGGTAAAAACAGTCTCCTCTTCTTTTCACCCCATGCCTTATGACTCTGGTGGGGGTGGACACGGGAGTGTGCTAGCTAGAAGAAAGTAATCTTAGAGTGGTCTTGCTTTCCTGAAAGGAGCTGGTAAATTCGCCACTGGGGAATCCAGAAAGATGAGTTGCTTTCCCAGGCACCTGGGCCAGGGTTCTGAGAAAGATGGATTATTTCCTGAGTGCTCCAATTACCTCCATCTGCACATTTTAATCCACAGAAGAACTGAGTAGTTTAAAGCAGACTCTTACCACTCCTTTCAGGGAAGCAGATTGGCTGCAGATCCTCACTTCTCCTCCAGAACCAATCCCCCAGTCTCATCCCCAGCTCTGTAGCAGAACACCTGCTGTGGACTCCCTTCCCTCTATGACCCCATCCCCAAAGGATCACAATCTCCTCCAATCTTTCTTCCCCCCAACTCATCCCAGTATCCCAGACTCTAACACCAGCAGGCACTCCCTGGGAACACAACAGCTGAGCAGGCCAGGGAAACAGCTAAGTTAACAGACCTCTACTCCCTCCTCTCCAAACCCAATCCCCCAGTCACATCCTTAGCTCTGCAACAGAGCATCTGCTGCAGCTTTCCTTCCCCCATCACATCTCCTGTGAATCCCACAGACCTTCTTCTCCTAACCTCCCTCCCCCACATGTTGCTTTATCCCAGCTCCCAACTCCAGCAGGCACCTCCTGCTAACCCACAGGCCACTCCTGCCAGGGAAGCAAGCAGGCTTGCTTTCCTCTCCTCCTCCAGATCCAACCCTCCAATCTCATCCCCAACACTATAGCAGACCCTCTAGGATTATCTCTTTTAACTGTCTCCCCCATTCCAAGAAGACTAAATCAGCAGATCCTGGTTGAACACTCTGCTCTCCTACTTCCTGTGAACCCCGCCAGACCCCTAGCCTATGCCCATTTCTAAGGGTCAGCTTCCAATACTCAGAAACTCATTTTATCTGGAACCCCCAGTGGCCACAACTATCAGATCCACAGAAAATTTCCTAACGAGCAACACACGGCTATCACAAAGAGATTAACTTTGTGTCCAAGGTCAGATTTGGAGAAAGTTCCATGAGGTACTGAGAAGAAGGTGTATTCTTTTGTGTTTAGGTAAAATGTTCTATAAACGTCTGTTAGCCCCAACATCTATTTCGTTTTTGTTTTCTCGACTTGTCTATTGGTGATAGTGGGGCATTGAAGTCTCCCACTATCAGCATGTGAGCATCAGTGTGTGATTTAAACGGTAGTAGTGTTTCTTTTACAAATTTGGGTGGCCTTGTGTTTGGGGAATAGATGTCAAGATTTGCAGTATCCTCTTAGTGGATTTTTCCTTTGATGACTATGTAGTGTCTTTCCCTAACTCTTCTGATTAGTTTTGGTTTGAAGTCTTTTCTGTCAGATATTAAAATGGCTACACAAGCCATTTATTCATTCAACAATTATTTATTGTGTTGACTATGTAGAAGCATTGTTCTAGTCATAGAACATGACAGTGAGAGATAAAGCAAACAAACGTCCCTGTACCTGTGAAATTTGTGTCTTCAGGAGAGGAGTGAAAAATAGCAAGGGCAATAAAGAAGGAAATCTCTAGTTTACTTATTTGTTTACCATTTATTTGTTGCTGTGGCAAACACAAATGTTAGTGTTTAAAAAATGTTAGAGTCAAAATGGAGAGGTCAAGAATTTGAGGAAGGATTTACAGCTAGGAATTGATACAGGGTAGGCAAGGAGGTAGGTATAGGAGAACAGAGCAAAACTGCAGCTATATCATGATCTCTGTGTCTGAGAGTCAGAATGCCCAGTTGTGGTTGAATATCCTTGAAGATGACCAGATGATGGTGGCACACGCCTTTAATCCCAGCATTTGGGAGGCAGAGGCAGGTGGATCTCTATAAGTCCGAGGCCAGCCTGATCTACACAGCAAGTTCCAGGACAGCTAAGACTTACACAGAGAAACACTGTCTTGAAAAAATTAAATAAAAAAGAAGACAAAAAACGAACAAACAAGCAAACAAAAAAAAAGCCCAGTAAAATAAGAAAATATCCATGAAGGTTCAGTAGATGGTTCTCAATATATCACCCATGCATATAAAATAAAAAGGGATCACCAACATCAAAATATCTGGCATCGTTATAATATCACCTGCATTGCTTATTTGAAGGCCCTCCTCATGGGTGGAAATATTCTGAAAGGGAGATCAGGTCCACAATGATTTAAGATAGTAAACGAGGGCACCTTGCCCTTTGTATATGCCACCACATAAATAGTCAAATATTATCACAAGTATTAATAAACAACTTTACAATCCATAAATTTACAACCATATTAGGCTGCTCCCTGCCTTGGGGTAGCTGGCTGTAATCTCTTTGGAGTGTTTGCTTAGCTTTGCAAAATAAACTTCTGCTGAAACTGTCTATGTCTCTTGACTGAATTGCTGTTGTTTATTTATAAGAAGACAAGAACTGAGAGATTTCCCCCCCATGATATTGCTAGATTATTTCAAATTTTTAGGAACGAAATAAATAGAGGTTAGCAAAAAGGTGTTGTATGTAAAGTATTAGATGCTGTGGCTAAACAAGTTTTCACTGGTGCAACGCCTGCATACCAAGCTGGCATGGCAGTGGGACCAGAGCTGGAGACCTGAATATAGTGGCATTCTGGCATGAGGCAGCAAGCTCTGAGGCGCTGCAAGATGGATGGGGCAGAATGTAACATGGGCAGCCTGACCCTGCAGAGCGGTCCCACCAAAGCAGTGTTTCCTCCACAGGAGCCCGAGCAGATATGCTATGTACCTGGCTGATGACTCAGTAGTGTCCCTGGCTGTGGAGAACCTGTCCTCCATCAGTGCCCATGAGCTGCCCCGCACACTCCATGAAGTCCTGCAGCTCCCAGGTGTGGCTCTGGAGGCCTCTGCTGCACTCTGGCTTTTCTCCCCTCTTCTAGAGGTGCAGTTGAAACCCAAGCACAAGTCCTACAAGCTGGGTGCCAGTGGCCAGAGCTGCTGTTGCCCTTCACCGATGCCTCCGATGATGATGTGGTGATGTTATAAGCCTCAGCACTGCACTGAGCTTCCCTGAGGCCAGCCACACTAGCTCAAGCCTTCTCTCCTAAGGATATTATAAAGGGGGCCCAACTCTGCCCTCTGGCAGCACTGACAACTCTAGAGAGGAGCTGGTCCAAGGAGGGATGCTTTCCAGGCCCCCAGGCCCCTCTGTGGTGCATACATAGCTCTCAGTATTTCCTGGGAATTCTCATGGGGTCCCAGAGTCACAGAGCTTAGCTTTGTCTTCACAGTGAAAAGCCACAGGAATGCAAAGCCTCACATTTCTCTAAGTGAAAGCAGCGTACCTTCCCAGTGAGGTCTTGGCAGTAGAGAGAAGGAAAAGGCTGGGTTTGCTTTTGGAATGTCTGTAGGGTGATGTCACCTGCCACTTGTAATCAATCCTCTTGGAGTCATATGCCTTCCCAGAGCTACCAGCCCACTCTCTTGGTGAAAGCCTTGGTCATCTCTACTGCTGTTGATGGCTCCAGGTATGTTATCTAAGGGGACAGGACGCGAGCGTGTGGGTACCAAAACTATGCATTTCCAATAAGCATCACTTGTGCCTTAACCCTCTGAGACAGAGCACTGTAACTAAAAGATGTCACAAGTATCCTCAGTGTTTCCTGTCATTTGAATTATTAGTAAAATCAGTGTCTACCCCCCCAAAAAAGAAAGTTTCACTGAGAAAATGAATTTTGGTTAAAGATATGAATAAAGAGAATAGTCATTTATACATCCCAGGGCAATTTGCATATATTCATACAAATAGTCATTTATGCATCATTTTCTAGAAAGAAGAAGCAGAAAATGCTTGGGGCTTTTCTAGTGAGCAAACCAGTAAGCCATCAGAGTTTTGGGGTAGAAACATTTTGTGACATATTTATTTATTGTAGTTAAGAATTGAACCCAGGGCCTATTTTATACTAAATAAGTGCTCTACCACTGAGCTAAATCTCCAGTTCTGAGATGTTTTGTTTTACTCTTTTAAATTTTATATTTATTGGGGAGGCATGCCATGTGAAGTTAGAAGACAACCTATGCTTTTCAATTGACCTAACCAGGGTGATAGGAAATAAACAATGGACACACATACAGAAAAGATGGAATTGGATGGGCCATGTGCTCTGATGGACATGAACCAGCAGCTCAGAAACTCAATGAATTTATTACACACAGCTGAACAAGATGGTAGGCAGGTTAGCTTGTAGAGAGGCGAGAAGTGCCACGCCTTAAAGATGATGCTAGCTTCCGCCTTACACCTCCCACGGGTGAGCGCTCTCTGGTGTAAATAAGCCCTTATTTGGTTAAGTCTGTTCAGCCTCTCTGCTTCTGCGTTAGAGTAGCCTATCTGCAGGGTCCATGTAGCTCACTGGGGTTGGTTAATGCAAGGGTATTTAAGCCTGTGCAGGGGTCTCCGGTCCCTCTTGCGGGTCAGAAGAACATGTTTCAAGGATCCTGATTAAAACTGCATGAAGAAGATCTACCCGGAGTCGCATCTTCCTTGCTGGCAGGGTCAGGCGCATATATTAGCTAATCTCGGCAGGGGGACTCTATAGAGAAGCAGTCCTAGGCTGAAGTCTTTCTGGAGAAGGAAGCTGAGGTTGACACTTTCTGTATTGACTGTCACCATCTGTGCTCAGACCTGGGAAAAGCTTTGCCATTAACTTGAACATGACTCAGAGAAGCCCTTGCCATTCTCATGGGTCTGATTTAGTGGTGTCCTTGACATGGTCCTATTCATGTCATGAATGATCATCCATACAGGGTTACATTGTTCCCCACAGAGAGGAGTCATTTCTTTCTTTCTACTATGTGGACTCTGGGGATGAAACTCAAACCACCAGGCTTGACAAGAAGTGCTTTTATCTGCTAAGCCATCATGACAGCCCTGTGGTAGATATTTTAAAAGGAATATTTTGGCTGTTCTGTGGAGGAAAAAAAGACTAAAGAAAACCAAGGACAGGGACTGAAGAGATTGATCAACAGTTAAGAGAATTTGATGCTCTTCTAGGGGACCAGGGTTTAGTTCCCAGATGTTGTGTCAGACTTTTCCTGAAGAGATATTGCACACACACACACACACACACACACCTATTTACTCCAGAGAGATAACTCAAGGCTGACTAAAGTAATGATTGTACCACACTCCAGCTTTGTGAACTAATGAGTTTTCATTGAGATTACTAACAGGAGTGTGGGTAAGTGGTACCTATAGGAGCGAGGATGACTCAGAAGCAGCTGCGTCACTAGAAAGCCCACCTCAACACTGGCAATGACTCATAAAAGCTCCTCTCTAGATCTCTGTACAACTTGTAGGCAACTCCATAGGTCTGAAAAATCTCTTTTCTGCAACTCACCTAGTCGATCTCCCCTCCCAACAGTGGTTTACTCCTTCTATAAAGCTGGGAGGAGGTAGGGAGGGGGAGAGGAGGGGTTGGCGGGAGAACTGAGTTTGGAATGTAAATTAAAACTTAAATAAATAATTTTACAAAAGCTGGGAGGAACCCTGAGAATTTTTCAAGTTTCCATGTTCTGGAATATTTGATGTATTGTTTATTTAATAAGTTTCATGAGTCCCCCTTCATCTTAGAGGGAAAATTTCAATTAGGAAGAAACTGCTATAGAACACTAGCGCCTAAATCAAAATTTGCCTTCACAAGACGGGCTGCAACTCCAGCTCTAAGGGATCTCATGCTCTCTTCTGGCCTCCATGGGCACACAGGGATGGACGTGTGTGTGCGTGGGCACACACACACACACACACACACACACACACACACACACACACACACACACCACGTACACATAAGTAAAAAGAAAAAGAAAATCAAGACTCCAGTTAGTTGGTCCTTGCAAAATTATTCAATCTAAAGTGATTTGTGGTGGTTTGTAGCAAAGTAATATCTATGAATTAGCATTGTGAAAATGTTTGAATTACTGATAAATTTTTCAAAGACATAACCATCAGGAAAGACTTGCCAACAAACCAGAGCTATAGG
Source organism: Cricetiscus sungorus (assembly GCA_030556225.1). NCBI lineage: Eukaryota > Metazoa > Chordata > Mammalia > Rodentia > Cricetidae > Cricetiscus > Cricetiscus sungorus. The sequence continues at coordinate 9,845,511 of JANBXA010000609.1, forward strand.
ATCAGAATCACCTAGGAGATAGATCTCTGACAGATGAGGGAAAAATCTAGATTATGTTAGCCTATGTGAATGTTTATACAGAATTATCTAGATTAAATTGATTGAAATGGAAAATACCTGCCCTGAATATGAACAGCACCATTTTTTTGGCTTGAATTCCAGACTGTATTAAAAAAAGAAAGAAGAGAGAGAGAGAGAGAGAGAGAGAGAGAGAGAGAGAGAGAGAGAGAGAGAGAGAGAGAGAGAAAGGGAGAAAGAAAGAAAGAAGGAAATAAAGAAAGCTGAGCATGAGCATCCATCACTCTCTGCTTCTTGGCTATGAACCAGCTGCCTCCTGGTCCTGCCACTATATTCCTCCCACCAGGATGAACTATCTGTCCTGAAACTATAAGTCCAAATAAACCTTTTTTCTTCTACATTACTTTGGTTAGAGTATTTTATCACAGCACAAGGAAAAGTAGTTAAATAGGTACCCTGATAGCATTTTTCATGTGGCAAAATATAGTGGAAAGATTCAAGCAAAAATTCTGTAGCAAGCCTCTGAATAGGCCGACAAGAAGCATCCCACAAGATAATTAGCTACTGGACTAGCTAGATTCTTGTAGCCCATGTAGGTAATGGCTGTATAATAATTTCATCCAATCCACAGTTTCACTAAACTGTTTCATTTCACTAAAAAATGCACTTCTGATTCTCATTATGCTATTTTACAGACACACACACACACACACACACACACACACACACACACACACACCACTTAAGAGGAGTATGAGATTCTTCAAATAACTTGCCCTCAGAATGTAAATCCCTAATTAAAACACCAGATGTTAACCAATGTTCTTAGGGTTTGGGATGTTGATTAACACTAACCAGATACACTTCTATGCTATATACATAAAACAGCCTCCATGCACATGTATCTTGTTACATTCTCTTTCCTAAAGTATTTAAATACAGAATTAACTTGGGCTGCTCCTCTAATTTGCTTTCTGTTGCTATGGTAAACACTATGACCAAAAGCAACTTGGTGGAGGGAAGATTTTTGGTTTTGTTTTGGTTTTGTTTGTTTGATTTTGACTTACACATCCTGATGGCCATCAAATGAGGGAAGTCAGGACAGGAATTTGAAGTAGAAACTGGATCAGAAGCCATGGACTAACATTGCTCATTGGTTTGTTCCCATAGCTCACTCAGTTTGCTCTGGTACAATGCAGAACCACCTGCCCGGAGATGGTACCACATAGGGGTATGAGCTCTGATGCATCAATTATTAATTAAGAAAATGGCCCCAAAGACCCACTCACAGGCCAACATGATAGAAGCACTTTTTCAATAGAGGTTCCCCCTCCCCAGTCATAAAAAGACAAACATGGTATGTACTCACTCATATGGATATTAGACATAAAGCAAAGGGTCACCAGCCTATAATTCACACCACCAGAAAAGCTAGGAAACAAGGAGGACCCTAAGAGAGACATACATGGTCCCTTATAAATTGGGAGTATTGAGGGAGGGGAGAGGGAGTTAGGAGAAAGAGAAGGGGGAAGAGGAAGGGAGGGGAGGGCATGAGGGAGCAGGAAGATTGAGTTAGGGAAAGAATAGAGGAGAGCAAGAGAAGAGAGACCATATTAGAAGGTATAAAGAGAAATCTGGCACTAGGGATATACCCAAAGATCTACAAGGATGACCCCAACTAAGAATCTAACCAATAGTGGAGAGGCTACCTGCCATTCCCCAATAATGAGATTGATGACTGCCTTATATGCCATCCTAGAGCCTTCATCCAGTAGGAATCTGTTGAATACAATGTCAATTTAGCTGAATAATAGTATTAGCATGCTTAATGTAGAATCTTTGAAAAATATAGAATGTCTCTTAGTGACAGAGAGGCCTCAAAGATCTGCCTTGTCAAGGACAACAGATCATATTGACATCTTCAGCCTTTCCCCCAAACCTCTGAATAAAGTGGTTAAACTCCAAAAATAAGAAAAAATAAAATACAGGCTAGCACAAGGATGAAAAATTTAATTCCATGAAAACTACCATTTACCATACAAATCATTTCCTTCCAGACTTTTCTAATTGCATACATAACAACTACAGTCATAACTGGAAACATTTAATGGTACTTGCTGTGAAGTACTGCACTGAGGAGTTTGTATTTCTTATCTAATTCCAGAATTAGCAAAACCCCAATGTGGAACATAGAAGCATCGTTCTCCTTAATAAAACTGATGAACTGAGGTATAGAGAATTGAAGTTGCTAAACAAAATGTACCACAGCTGACATTAGAATTTGATAGTGGGAAACTATCTCTTGAGCCCTTCTCCTACCATGTACTATATGCCACGAATGTTAAAGGTTTGCTAACTATTTCTCCCTGTAGTAAGGTAAGCAAATATCAACATTCTTCTTGAAAATAGTCACTTACCCTTCTTTGCCACACACACATACATTCCTGGTCAACACAGCTACAGAATCTTATAACTGTTTTTCCTTTAGGGAGTGGAGTAGACTCTACAATTCAGCCTCATATGATACAAAAGGGCAGCAAGGAAAGAAATTATGGGGTGGATGAGAATGTATGCAAGTTGGAGAAGGCCAGGAGAATAAACCACCAGATATATATATATATATGTATATATATATACATATACCAGATATAAATTATATACATATATATATTTATATTAATGAATGATAGACTAGCACTAGGACTCTAACCATGATTAGCTTACAGCAATGACAGCAATGGTCTTTTTCTTCTCAAGTGACTAGCCCCAGTTTGTCTAGGGAAATACAAATGCAAGTTATCTAGAGAACGTCTGGGAAAGGTTTACTTCCCTACCTGGCTCCTAAAAGTCTTTTCTGTATGTCTCATTGAGGGTATGATATTTGGAATCAACAGAGAATAGGAAACCCTTGTGGCTGGGTGGTACAGGGTAAAATCACTACTAACACCATATGTAGAACCTAAAAACATGGAAAGAGTTAGATGGGCAAATTAAGGATGGGGAAAACGATTCTACAAAGATGCAGAAGTAACTGAGCTTGTGATCAATCTAACATAGATCATGTGCTCACCAATAGTAAGTTTGGAATGGAATTAATTACTTCCATAAAAAGGAGAAAGGGCACTAGGTAGATAGAAAAAAATAGGTATCTATTATTAACATCATCCACTATTCGTAGTTTTCATTCCCTTCCCATACATTGTTTTCAGGAATGCATCAAACACCCACTTCCTCCAAGAACAACATCTCTTCTAGCCATAGAGGCAAGATCCTGACAGCCATGTTATACAGTCATGCGGTAACCATTCCCTTGGGCCAAAGTTACTAAACCCCATTAAGTTTCTAGTCCAAGCCAGGAAAAGCAGATTCCATCCTGACAATTTGCAATAAGAAAATAGAGACCCTAATCAGTCTCAAGTACTTTCAGAAGTTATACAGCTAATAGCAGTGGGAAAGTTGTATCTGTTTTCAAATTCATGGAAAAGGAAATAAATCAGGACTGCAACAAGAAGGCAAGTGGCTATGGAGAGATAAAAGACCACGTGGACCAAGGAGATTAAAAGCAACCGACCTGCCTTGATTCCTGATGTGTGATTTTTCTTACTGACCTTGTGTTTCATGAAGCTCCCCGTACCTTACAACTTTTTAGCTAAGTTAGCTCAAACAAGTCTCTGCTAACGATCACATCAGAGTAAATAAAGTCGCTATGCTTGTTTTTACAGATGAGGCCTCTGGAGGGGTTTTCTGGTCAAATATGTCTAATGCTATGTTGGGAACTTACATACTTTTACTGGTCCCAAGCCTGAAAAATATCTTGGTATAATCTTTAGATTTCTTGGAATCATTGAATTAAAAATTCATTCAAAATCCCAGGAATGGGAATTTTGTTTTTCTTTCTAATAGAAAACATTCCACAACAATAGGTAGGCTCAATAGGATTATTCTGTGTACTTCCACAGCCCTTCTAGGACTCTCTACTACAGCACTTCGAGCACTACAGTATTCCTATTAGGGTGAAGTTTACATATGCTTTCACACATTGTGGGAAATGTCCTGCCTGAATCAAGCGCTCAGTAAATATACACTGAATGAAAGCAGGAATAGTGAGGGATACATATTTATAACTACAGCACTTGGAAGACTGAGACAGGAAGATCAGCACAAGTTCAAATCCAACCTTGATACGTATAACAAGATGGAAGGAAGGTAGATAGGAGAGAAAGAAATAGGGTGTGTGGGGGGGGTGTAGGGGGGGCATAGAGGGAGAGAATAGTATTATACATACATATAAACCTGTCACTCCAGAGGTCAGGAGATTGAAACAAAAATGATGGGGAATGTGAGACCAGCCCAGCAAGGGCTGCATAGTGGGTTCGAGGCCAAGCTGTCTACAAGCTAAGAACTTGCTTCCAGATATTTTTTTAAAGGTTTTATTTTTTTCCTGACTGGTTACATCATGTATGAAAGTTCCACATGACACTGTTAGAGCCACGAAAAACAATGCCTATCTGTTCACAGTACTGACCTCACTAAAGGCATCTATGAGCACCTCTGTCTCTAATGACAAAGCTGTGTCATATTAGGAAAGTTATTCCCTATCTTGGAAAAAGAAACAAGAAGCTGAATTATATTGCTTCTGTGGTGGACATGTTTCATTTTATGGCATCTTTGAGCTTTCTTCCTTTGACCATATCTTTACTTATACAGGAACCAGAAATCTGCTTTGTTAGCTTTGTCATTCAAATACTGGCTTAGGGTCTGCCAAACATATGGACTCAATTGAGATTTGGAAAACGTTCTTACCACGGTTTCCCAAGTTTTGCAAGAGCCATATGCATATGCAAATGCAATGGCATTTAATATAAAAATCTTAAGTATCTGCAAATGTCTGTGGACTCCTAGAACCAGTGTCCTGTGTGTACTAAGGGAGGGATGTACTATGAAATATACTTAAGGAATGGGTGGCATGAAGGAGGAGTGGGGAGGCACTTTTTCAAACCATATCAGCAACAATCAGCTCTGATGCTTGTTCTATCATGACTCTCAATTAAATTCTGATGTCTCACCAAAGCACCATCTGACCAGACACAACTAACTGGCATTCTTACTTAATTCAGCTGAAACTCATAATAAGGACTGTTGGTGTAATCTTTTCAGTGTACTTGCTTGTGTTAGGGAATTAAAGCAATGAGAGCCAGTGTGGTATCATCATAAAACATGGACTAGATTCTTCTAATGTGTTTACCATTGCTCTAGGCACTCTCCTGTACATTATATTCAATCACTTACTTACCTTGACCTTTATACCATCTGTTCAGTAGATGCTGGTAACACACAGGGAGAACAGCATGTTCTCCTAAAAAGATGCTTGGAGGAGATGGATGCTCATTTCATATTTGTTGACCTTATCTCCCACTCAGACTTATTAAAGTTACCTTTCACGACTAAGAAATATGAGATCAGTCATCTGCTGAAACAGATCTTTTGTGTGCCATATTAGACAGGATATCATTGCAAAATTTATTAAAAAAATAAAAAATATATAAAATAATGGCAGCTTAAGCATGACGGGGTTGTTTTTCTTACAAACAATAGTGTAAGCTGCAATGAGAGTTCCATTTGAGGTTGTCAGGGAGCCAGGCAGCTTCTGCCTTCTTGTTCCATGAGTCTCCAAAGTAGTCTATTTTTGTGTAGATCAGCTCCTGCTCATCTTCAATTCAGTCAATTAGACAGATGACAGGGGATGGAATGGGCTTGTCCCTTCCTTTAAAAACATATCTTGTGGTCTTTTCAAGCATCCTTAGTGATATTTTACCCTCCCTCCCTCCCTCTCCGTCTGTATTGACCTCTCTCTTTTCCCAATACACAACACCCCCACCCCCGCGCACATACATTTTCCTGTATCAAGTTTTGTATCATCTGTATCCTGCCTATCCCCTCTCTAGCACTCCCCTGCTGCCATCTCCTTTTATTTTCCTGAACCAGAATTCCTAAATGCATCCTAAATATTTATCCCTATGTCCATAGATAAGTGTATCTCCTAACCATCACCAAAGAAACAGACAGGGACCATTATTGAACTTCACATTTTGTCAAGATGCATAGAGCAAGTGATCATGGGATGGTCAGCCCCGTGGCTACATCTACAACACAACTCCTGAACCTTAGGCTCAGGAAACATCTCAGAAAATGCCAAGATCCTAACAACCAGAGAACCAGGAAACTCTGCTGAGATTGTGTCTCCTAGAAATGACAGGGAAAGCCCAACTATGATACCTCAACAATATCGCTTCCTAAACAAGACCTGAAAGATAATACCACCAATAGACATGCTAACACAGAAGGGGAAATATCCACCTCAAAACAGAATTACAGGCAACTAAGGGATGCTGTGAGAGGAAGAAGTAGTCTTCCCTAATTGATTATCCAATATCATGTGGTCAGTCTCAAAATCTTGTACTAGAGCAATACAGAGAGGACTGTACAAATTCAACATTTTTTAATTAGTGATGTCGCTGGGGAGCTAGAGGTGATACTAGAATATCTTATGATTTTTGTAGAAGATCCTAGAGGAATCCCTAAGACAAGAAGCATATGATATCAATCTACAAAGTAATTAAGCTTTGACTACCTTGACCATAAGTTTATTTCATAGTGACTAAAATAGGGTGTATTGAGATATCAGAAAATTGCTAAGAATGGATGGATGCATCCACATGGAGCAGGATACCACATTTTTTAAAAATATATATAATGCTGTTAGCCTGTTACTACCATTCCTTATTCAATATTAATCCATTTCTATTAATCTAAGTATTTCCACGTGGTCTAATCTTACCGGAGAGATGTTACCTGGTGTTCTACTCTCTCTGTCCTCCATCTTGAATCTCCTTCCTACTTCTGGAATCCTCCTTGTCTCCTAGTCCCACCTGTCTTGCTTTCCTATTTGCCAACAGTGCTTTATTCATTAACCAATAAGAGAAACATATTTACAGAATGACATCTCACATCATCTCCTCATTTCTGTCTAAATAAATAAAAAGGGTTTAACCTTAGCATAGCAAAATATATCACACAACAGTTATCAAATAAGAATCACAGTTAACAATATTTAGTCCATTAACATTCAGCAAGATTTAAAGAAAATATTTTATCATCTATCCCATCTTTGTGAATCTAAAATCTTATATGTAACTTATCTTTAATCTTAACTAAGGAAAACCATAACCATAACTATGTGTCTTCAGCTCCATCAAAAGATTAATATATAAACTCTAGAACTGACAGAGACAACTCACTACCTGGTCAGTCACCCAAAGTTCTTCTGTAAAGTTCCATCTTCAGCCTATAAGCCACAGTGTGTCTGGCAAACTCCTCAGCAAAGCATAAAACTTTAAACTGTCCACCTGTATTGGCAGTTTGTCACTTTTCTCTATGTTCTATAGACTGTCTAGCAGACTCTTCTTCCATGAAGCAGGAACCCTGTAGCAATGTCCATCTTGTATTAGCAGTCACTTTCCTGTGGGTCCTGCATGTCCAGTTTATACAGCATAAAGTCAAACAGTCCAGACAAGAGCAGTATCTTGCCCAAATGGCTAGTTCTGCCATATTGGAGGCAAACTCCATAATGAGTTTCTTTGATATCCATCTTCCCACGAAGGTGGTGTTGCCAGGAGCAGTTATGTCTCACTGTCAAGAAAAACCCTAAACCATTTTAAATGCCATACTCTGTAAGTCTTTGAAAGGTTTGAAGAATGCCTATCCATCTTAAATACATCTTTGTATATCTAGAAATCCTAACTAATTTAACTATACGTTTTGACTATTATAGGTAAATATCTAAAATCTGTACTAAATCAGGATAACACATTTAAACCCTGGGATGAAACATTCTCAGAGTAGAATAGGTATGGTACATTAGGACAGTAACACAAGATTATGATTACAGAGTACATCACCCAACTTCGTTTGTCTATTACTGTGGAGTAGAGGCAGCATTTGAAATTTCCTACATACTCATTTTGAGGACAAAGTGATCTTAACAATGAATTTATGGTTCTGTTGACATAGCAAGCCTGTTTCCCAACATGGAACCTTTCTCTATAAGAGCATTCTCTTGGGCCTTTGGCCAATGTGAGACATGCCCCAATATCCCTTTACTCATCTATTCATGGGTGAGGTGCTGTACTAATCACTGGTCCATTCTGTGATAGTATAACTTTAAAAAATTTAGCCTAGTCTGGCATAGTGGCACACACCTTTAAACCCAGCACTGGGAATGCAGAGGCAGACGCAGTTCTTTGAGTTCAAGACCAGCTTGGTCTACAGAGTGAGTTTCAGGACAGCCAGGGCTGTTACACAGAGAAAGCCTTTCTTGAAAAACCAATAACAAAAAACTAGTGAGGGTGTATATCAAAATGATCATGAGAAGCATGGACTGTGTGGCTAGGGGTATGGCTCAGTAGTAGGGTGGATATTTAATATATAAGAAGACGTGTGTTCCAACCCAGCACCAAAACAACCAGAACATTCACTGAGATCTGGTATAAAAGAAAGTTCTATCAGTGTGGTATCATTGACCAACCATAACCACAAAGCACACCACAATCCATAGTGATCAAGTGAAGGGAAAGGACCTAAACATCATCCTCTCCATACCCTCCCCCGCCCCGGAAATCGGAAAGTTATTACATACATTTAAATGACATGTTAGGATAAACAAATACACTCATAAAAGCCATTTAAAAATTATGCACAGTTGCAGCCCAGAGGAGATAAGATAGCATCTTACATCATCCAATTTAGGAGATTTATCTGATGAATTTAATACAGCTAACAAGTGAAAAATCTATTTCTTCTGTATAAGTGGAAAAATTGTGGGCAATTATCTTGTCAACTCTGAAACTGTATATGTATCCAGTGTATACTCTACCTTCATTACTTCTGCAGGCCTGCTCTGTCTTAGCCATCAACTGCACTCTTGCCTTTTTCTTTCCTGTTTGCTATGATTTAATTCTGAGTCTCATGTAAAGGGACACTAGTATGGTGGTTCAAATAACAATGGCCCCCATAGACTCATATATTTGAATCTTAGACATCAGAGTGCTACTTAAGGAAGAATAGGAGATATGGCCTTATTGTAGTAGGTGTGGCCTTGTGGGAGGAAGTGTCACAGGGGGTGGGGCATTTGAGGTTTCAAAAACCCAAACCAGGCCCACGGAGGACTCTCTTTTCCTGTTGCCTGGGAATCAGGAATGTAAAACTCTCAGCTACTTCACCACCATCATGCCTGCCTGCATGCTGTCATGCTTTTTGCCATGATGACAATGCACTAAAATTCTGAGCAGTAAGCCAGCCACAACTAATTGTTTTCTTTTATATGAGTTGCTTTGGTTATGGTGTCTTTTCACAGCAATAAAACACTGACTAAGACACCCAGTATTCTGAGTTTTAAAATGGCATGAATGTGTAGAAAAAGCTATCTCAGTAAACTGATAGCAAGGTAATACTTTTCATGTCAATTATATTCATCTCAATCTCACTAAGGAAAACTCTAGCAGATTTAAGTAAAAATTGTTTTCCAGAACAGATCCATGTCCATTTTCACCCTGAGATGGGTGAGGTATAACTTTATTGGCTCCAGATTTCATGCATGTGAGGTATGCTAGCAATGAAGCAATTTAATATATTTAAATGGTAATGGCACAAACACAATACGAAGTAGATTGAAATGGCCACTAGGAGTCAGTTTCTTTTACTAATTAATTTTACTTGGAATCAAGTTTTTAACTTTACCATTTGTATGAGTAAAAATAAGACCAGGTGTGGTGCCTAATGCCTGTAATCCCAACACTCATCAGAGACAGAAGAATCTGTGAATTCCAAGTCAGGCAAGGCCTTTTTCTCATAAAAAGCAAAAAAAAAATGTGGTGGTATATTATTTATGATTTATTAAAGCTTTGTTTCAAAAACCAAAGTCAGCCTTAAGCTATAGAGATCAGGCAGTGGTAGTACACACCTTTAATCCCAGCAGCCAGAAGCTAGGATTAATCCCATGTCTCAAGATTAATAGGTAGATGGATCTCTGTGAGGCCACCCAGATCTACACAAAATTGATCCAGGCCCAAAGAGAAACAGCTCGCACAAAGGTGATCTCAGCACCTGGGATCACATGCCTTTAATCACAGCACTAGATGGGCATAAAGGATAGGAGCAGGGTCTTCAGTAGTCAGGATCAGTCATTCATTCTCCAGCCACGTTGAGAATAGGAAGCCATTGAAGTCTCAGGATTCTCCAGCCATGCTGAGGTTTGGTGGAGCCAGGACCACTTTTCATTCTGAGGTAGAGTAAGAGCTAGTGACCAGCTGCTTTGCTTTTCTGATCTTCAGCTTGAAGCTTGAATCCCAATATCTGTCTCTGGGTCTTTTATTTATTGAGTGACAAAGAAAAGTATTGCTTACTCACCTAAAGTAAGCAACTTTATTTCTCAGTTTCTATCTATAAAACAGCGATAACAATAGCACTTTTTGCTTAAAAATAAGTGAGATAATTTATGTAAAATGCCTTGCACAGAACATGGTAATGCATGCTTAAAAGATATTACATATCTCAAGTGGGGTTTACTAACAATGGCAATCTAGTCAACTGCCCAGTTCAAAGCAATACGGAAGTTGTCATTCACATATAATAGGAAACAGAATGTCTCTGAGGGCCACTGCGAACTAGTTTATAGGTTAGGGAAATGCTTTCCACCTTTCATTTTCCTTTTCCTACTATTCTATAGTGTCACCACAAACCTATGAGGCATGTACTGTTATTCTACTTAACAGGGAGGAAAGCTGAGGCATGGATGGAGCTCTTCATTGACATAGCAAGTGAGTGTTGAAAGCATGTTTTCAGTTCAGAACGTTTGTTCTGGTTAGTTTTTGTCAACCGAGTATCTAGCTCCATCAAATTAGCCCATAGGCAAGTCTGTGGGGGAATTTTCTTGATTAATGGTTGATGTCAAGGTCCAGCCCACTGTGGATGGCGCCTGGGTTGTATTAGGAAAGCAGGCTGAGGTAAACATGAGGAGGAAGCCAGTAAGCAGCACTCTTCCCCGGTTCTTGTCTGTGCTTCTGCCTAAGTGACCTTTCCTGACTCAATAATGGACTTTGATTGGTATGTATAAGCCAAACACACCCTTTCCTCCTCAAGTTGCTTTTGGCCATGGTGTTTCATCACAGCAATAGAAACTAGAACATAGCCCGATGTCAAAAGGTAGTCTTTGGTAACTATATCATATTAACAGATATTAGGATAGCTACACCAGCTTGATTCTTAGATCCATTTGATTGGAAAGTCTTTTCCCATGCCTTTACTCTGAGAAAATGTCTGTCTTTGAAGTTGAGGTGTGTTCTTTGTATGCAGCAGAAGGATGAATCCTGTTTTCATATCCATTCTGTTAGCTTGTGTCTTTTAATAGGCAAATTGAGGCCATTGATATTAAGGAATATTAGTGACCAATGATTGTTAATTCCTGTGGGGGTTTTTTTTATTTTGTTGGTGGTGGCAGTGTGTGTGTTTCCCTTCTTTGGTTTTTTGCTGGTGTGAGACTGTGTTTTTGTGGGTGCTGCTAATTTCCTTGGGTTGGAGTTTTCCTTCTAGTACCTACAGCAGAGAGGCTTTTGTTTCATTTTCATTTTAGAATACAGCCTATGGTGATGGATATTTCAGATATAACCATTCTTCCACATCACAGAAAACACTACAATAAATATCTTCTTATATGAAGTTTTACACAATTACTTGGTTATTTTGACAGAAATGTTTCCTAAAAGGGGCATGACTGTGACAAAGATGATATGTAGGTCACACATACCTGGCGAGCCCCCATAAAGACTTTAGCAATCTACATATCAGTCTATACTATCTAGGGGTGCCTCTTTTGCTGTGCTTTCTCCAACATCAGACAAATATTTTTTCAATATTGCTTTGTATAGCTTTTTATGTTACTGGTCACTTGTGTTAATTATTTATGAATTGCCGTTAATGTCTTTCAAACATTTCCTTGCCATTCATGTTCCAAACATTCAGTTCCCTCCCCCCTATAGTTCAGGCTTTAAGCCAGGCTCAAAACACAAGTCAAAAACTTGAGGTTTCAATTCACTTGAGATGGCCTATGTTACTTAATATATTTTCTAACATTGTTACTATGAAAAAGGTTAGCCTTGCAAAAATATTTAATAAAACGGAAAACCCAAAGGAATGTTAAACATATCCATTTCTCAAGAATTTAGAAAATGTGAGCAACCTCTTAGTCTGACTCATGCATGTTTTGCTAAAGTTAAAATCCCAGCAGCAGGGACAGGGAGCTGATGCATTGCAGTGAGGGGAGACTTGCCTAACATTTCTAGCACCTTCAGCACCAAAAGAGAAAAGACGAGTCACACCTTGGTATAACACACAACCAGGTTATAGTGTTATAATTTGATCTTTGTTAACCTTGGGCATGTCTCATCAGCCCGGGGTCCATCTGCATTGCCTTACTCCCTGAACACAAATTCCAGCCTGTGGTTTGGGTTCCATTAGCATGCTTTAGTAAAGAAAGACTGGATTTTATGACTTGAGGGGGCCACAGATGCTGGTTTGCTCCTTTGACCTGTCCCAAGAGCCATCTTTTCCTTTCCCCTTCTCCGAGGAGGTTTTGGTGACAGCATAATTACTAAGAAATCAGATGGGCTGAGACAGGTCTGCAAAAGGAAAGTGCCTTTTAGCTCAGAGCCAGGGCCTCAAACAAGCTAGGCCCAGAACCAGCTGGAAATGAGGAAGTCAAAACCCAGGAGGGAAATCAGTGTGAAGGAAAAGACATTTGCAGAAAGTGCTCTGCTGCAATAAATGTATGCAAGGAAGGAGAAAAGAAATGTATGTTGCTATGATGCAGTATCATTCCAGTTCTGTTTCTGCAAACACTTTCTGACTTAAGAAGCTATAATTGTTTTCCTTTGAAAATCTTTACTGTGATTCTTCAGTTTCTTTAAATTTCTCCCACATTTCTAGTTCTAGAACAATAAATATGTATTTATTTGGTAACCACAGAGAAATTAAACTTGTTTTGAGACAAGAGTTTTGGCATGTAGCCCAGGCTGCTCTTGAACTGAGATGCTCCTGTCTTGGCCTCTTAAGTGCTGGGATTACAGAATAATGCTGCAATGCCCAACCCAACACTGTTGTTTTAAGAAGTGTATTTGTTTCCAGGCCAACCAGGATTACAGGGTAAGCATGTGTATCAAAAACAAAACCAACCAATCAACAAAACAGTTGATCTTTGTTCTCCATGTTACGGTTGTCTCCTGCTGCATATTCAGAGGAGAGGGATTTGATCTTTCAATTCTAATAGCTTCAAACAAGAAAGGTATATTAGCCAAGTCAGGTCACCACAGAAAAATACCATACATCAGGAGGAGTTAAATAACAGAAATTGATTTTCTCAGAGATCTGGAGATTAGGAGTGTAAGGTCAAAATCCTTAGGATGAAGGCTATCTTCCTCATTTGTAAATGGTCATATTCTCACTATAGCCTCACATGGCAGACACAGGGCAGAGAGAATTTTGTTATGTGGCAGAAGAAAGCCTAGTGACATTGTTCACTTGAGTTGTGTAGAAAGCAGCATAGTCAGTTTGGTGAGCATGGTAATCACATTAAGATTTCTAAGCAAAATGTGAAAGGTACAGACTGTTTTCTTATCCTTAATGCTTATTGTCAAGCATACAGAGAAACAAACCAAGAGAAAAACTTAAACCAGAAACAGAACAGCACGTCACGATTTGTTACTTCTGCAGAAGTCAAACAGAGCTAAACTTTGAGAAAAATGATCTTCAAGCATTGTTAAGGAACGTGTGACATAGAGAGAAAGATAAATGTGTGATTTTGCAGCAGTTAATGTTAAGTCCTAGGAGAGAAGGATTTGAGTGGTATTCAGTCGATTATGGGATCCTTTCAAGAGATTATCCTTGAAGATGCTTCGGGAAGCAAAGACTTTTGTCCCTAATCCATCTCCAAGACTAAGACAAAAACAGGATGATCTCTAACAATTCTGTGGGCAAGAATTGTCTTTACAGGAGTGAGCTCCAGAGCTCCAGGTAAACCTAAATGCAGACTCAAAAAGCTTTGGGACAAGTTTGGGAGAAATATAGCTTGGACTAAGATAGTGCAAAATTAAAGGTGAACCCTGGCTAGCCAAGTGTTTAAGAAGCAGGTTAATGGAGGAATTCAGTTGCAACTGTAAAATTGTTTTTGTTGGTACTTCATAACTGCGATTTTGCTACTGTTATGAATCATAGTTTTTAGTTATCTGTGTTTTCAGATGGTCCTAGGCAACCCATGTGAAAAGGTCATTGGACCACCAATGGGTCTCAACCCACAAGCTGAGAACCACTCATTTAGATGATCCTAATATGTTTGGCAACATCCAAAGCATCATGATCAGGAGCCAGCCAAACACATGCCTTCCTCTCCCCATCAGCCTGAGTAGGATGTTGACTTTGGCCATATTACTGTCACAGAGTTTTCCCCCAGCCTGTTTGATCTGGTGCTTATTGGCCTTGATGTCTTCTATTTTTCTCATGTCTGACTCGATGGCCAGGAGGAATTTGAGGACGGCACAGCTTGTTTTTCTTGAGCATGCACCTACCAGGATATTTGGTCTGCCTCTGAAGCCTCAAGGCTTGGATCACTGAAAGGTAGGTGACATGTGGCTGTATTTGTTTTGTGTCTATGGACACCTTTCAGCACTGCCTTCTTGGTTCTCAATGCCTTTACTTTGCTTTGGGCCTCAGGTGTGATAGGAACTTCCTTCTTCACTTTAGGTGCCATCTTGGTGAAAAGCTATTTCACTATACAACACTGGCTCCCCTGGAACTCTCTATGTAGACCTGCCTGGTCCAAATTTGCAGAGACCTACCTGCTTCTGCCTCCTGATTGATTTATTATCTGACATTTGTATTCTGTTTATTATTATCATTGTTATTTATTATGATTGTGTGTGTGTGTGTGTGTGTGTGTGTGTGTGTGTGTGTGTGTGTGTGTGTGTGATGTACATGTGGGTGCCCACAGAAACTAGAAGAGGGAAGAGGGCGTCAGAACCTGTGGAGCTGGAGTTAGAGGCAATTGAAAGCTGTTTAACATGATTATTGAAATTCGAATGCAGGGCCTCTGGAAGCACAGCAAATGCTCTTAACCACTGAGCATTTTCCCTGTCTACTCTATTTTTTCTCTGCATGTAAACAATCTGAGGAGAATTTTACCTGAAGGACTTCAGAAACATCTGGATCTGATTTGGAGGCTGAGATTTGAGACTTTAAGTAGATTCTGGGGTGGATGAAATTTTAGGGTATGTGAGGAGGAAATGAATGCATCTGGAACATGAGAGGGACATGAAGTCAAGGGGTAGATGGTGATGGAAAAGCTTACACCCCACCCCATGACTCCTACCTCCTGGAATTCATGCTCTAGTATAATCCTCCTCCTCTGGAATATGGATGAGTCCTGTGACTCCATTCTAACCCAAAGAATACAGCGGGGTGGCAGCATGTTCATTCCCTGATTAGGTTATATAATTGTGTGAGGTATTTCAGTTAGGAGACTTTCTTCTTAGCAGGTCTTGGTAAAGTAGGTGGTCATGGGGCCCCCATAACAATAAGCATGATAGTTAATTTTGCCAACTGTTCTCTGGTAGCTAGACATTTGGTCCAGTATTACTCTGGATGTTTTTGTGACAATATTTAGATGAGATTAACATCTAAATCAATAGCATGTGAATCGAGAAGACTGTGCTGTATATTATGGGTAGGCTGCATCTGATCAGTTGAAGGCCTGACTAGAACAAAAGCCTGGCCTTCCCTGAGTAAGAGTAAATTCTTCCTTTGAACACACACTGCAATATCAGCTCTTTCTTGAGTCTCGACGTATCAACCCGCCCTGCAGATTATCATCTTGCCAGCTTCGCAGTCACATGAACCAGCTTCTTACAGTCAAACTCTCAGTTCACAGGTCTCTATGGCAAACTATTAGCTATGTGTCCCTGGAGAATACTACACAGTAAAGAACAGAATGGGGCCACTGCTGAGCAGCAGCTGAGCCCTGTAGCCTAGCAGCCCCCAAGAAATGTAATGCTACTGACAGTTGGAGCAATCTTGGAAGTGTTTACTTATCCACTTGAGCCTCAAATGAGAGTCTGACCTTGGCCAACACTTTGATTAGCCTTATAGAGAGCCCACCTAAGCCACTATAAATGCATGTGATTTTAAGCTTCTATATTTATGACAGTAGTATTGAGGTGTTCTGGGAATTGAACCCAGGATATTGGCATATTAGGTCAATACTCTGACAACAGCTGTGTAAGCTGTCCTTGTGACAGTAGTAATACACAGTGGATGACTAATAGAAGAGGGTACTGGGGACTCTTGACTATGTGCATGTGGTTGGTCCTCCTCCAAAAGGGCTCTTCTAGGTAATTTAGTCCTGTGTAATGCCTCCTTAGCAGAAACAGGCCATGGACACATGGAAGCATTGCATTATTATAATAAGATGCTCATCAGGCCTAGTGATGCAGGCATGGAATCTTGGCTGTTTGGGTGGTTGAGACAAGAAGATTGCAGGTCTAAAGCCATCTCCGGGCTACAGAGTAAGTTCAAGGACAGTTGTGGAAACTTAGTGAGACACTGTATCAAAGAAGTGAAAATAAACTATGTGACAAAGATCCAGCCATGTGAGGAAAGTACCTTTGAAAAACATGAAATGGTGTAAAGATTCCTTGGCAGTTGAGCTGATGTGTTGAACTAATGTGTGTGAAGAATGAACCAAAAGAAGAGTTTGCTGGTAACAGCTGGCAGAGGGGGGAGTGGGAAGACTGTTTGTATTCATTTGCTTGAGCTACCCTGACCAAGTACCACAAACTGTGGACTTACAGAACAGAAATGTGTAGTCTTATAGTTCTAAATGGTCCATATGTGACTAGGAAGACCAAAGGACTGGTTCCTTTTGAGGGACATGAAGAACCATCTTGTCACAAACCTTGACTCAAGCTTCTGCTTGCCTGATAACATGCATCTTTGTCTTTAGTTTCATGTGATTGTGTGTGTGTGTGTGTGTGTGTGTGTGTGTGTGTGTGTGTGTGTGTGTGTGTGTGTGTGAACGTCCACTTCTTACACTTGGGAGCCCACCTTCCACAGTCTGACGACTACCTTAATCATATCTGCCAACAATCACATTTCCAAATTAGGCTGTTTTTTAAAGCACCAAGAGTTAGGAATTGAATGGGAAGTTTTGGAGGACACAATGCCTGAAGCAAGGCTAGTATGCCATGTCTGATAAAGGTCAGAGAAGGCCTCAGAGACCAGGGAAATGGGTTAGATGTTCTCTGGATGTAATGAGAAATCATCAGAGGGCTTCAAATCAGACAAGGGACATGATTTGATTTGTTTTAAAAGGGTCATGCCGGCTGCTGGGTGAGACTATGAGAGAAAACAGTACCGCATGCCTCATGACTCATATAGCTGCCCTGCTAGAAATGGGAATTCTCGTCATAACAACCATTTACTGGACCTGAGGGCTCGGGTTTCATTGTTCATCATTAGTTCACAGGAAAAACAAATTTATCTGTCAAATGATAAGATGAACACATCCTCATGACCAAATATAAAATATTGTTCTTGGATGTCTACTTTGAAAATATGAAAGCAATATAAGCTCTCAGTAAAGAACTTCAAATGACACCAAGGAAAATAAACATACCTGCTCCATCTATCTGTTTTCACTCATTGGATGTACCCTATCCATCTTCATACATATTTATTAGATTAGTATCCACAGTAATATGCTAACACTATGCGAACTGTCCAATATCATCGAGACAGACTCTTGCTTTCTTCTTCCTGTGGTATGGAAACACTTAGGATGAACAAGAAGACTGAACTGCAAGATTAGTAGAAGAAATACCACTGTGAACTGGAGTGAAGTTTGCCTAGTGGGTACATCTATCCCAGCAGGGGAAAAAAAAGGTTGTTAGCCTTGAGATCAAAAATACCACTCTAATTTCTGTTATTTTCTGCCTCTGAGGTGTTGAGAAAATCACAACCAGGGTACTCTCATTTTCTCATATTTTTATAATTCAAGGCTGTGTGTGTAGTTATATATATATGCCTCCTTTGCAGAAACAGGCCATGGACACATGGAAGCACTGCATTATTATAATAAGATGCTCATCACACCTGGTGATGCAGGCATGGAATCTTGGCTGTTTGGGATATATATATTCCTCTATTCCCAACAAATACACAACCATATCTGTTAATATCCACTCGCATACAGGGAATTTTGGTTTTGTGATTAGAGCTAGAGAGAGAAGTGCTGCTGAACGACAGGCAAGTAGCTGGAGTACAGATTTGACAGGTTGGGGGATATCTGGGGTGAATTTTGAAGGGCTTTGCAAGCTTTGGCTGTGATCCAGTGGGAGATGAAATAGGAGGGGATATCATTAATGCATCCCTTTAAGTAACCATATGAGGCATACTGCTTTGGGTGCCACGGATGCTCTAGTTTAGTGGCATATTCAAAGTCCCAGAACCAGAAATCATCAGGAAGCACACTTATGGGAAAGGGGTGACTATCAAGAAGCTAGGAGAAACTTCCAAGCCCACACAGTTTTGGCGAAGTAGAATTTTTCTTCACTATAAGTAACTTATTGGTTTATGTCATTTTAAGTTGTGTGAGCTTTAGGTTGCCAAGGTAAGGGTCTAATTTTTTTCTTTTATTCTACAGTCCACACTATATGGTATATG
Source organism: Cricetiscus sungorus (assembly GCA_030556225.1). Taxonomy (NCBI): domain Eukaryota; kingdom Metazoa; phylum Chordata; class Mammalia; order Rodentia; family Cricetidae; genus Cricetiscus; species Cricetiscus sungorus. Next base: position 9,864,348 of record JANBXA010000609.1, read on the forward strand.
ACTCTAAGTTGGTACTTAATAAATGTTGGTTGAATGAACCAATTATTCCCCACACTTTATTATTTTTAGGGTAGCAATGTTTAATGGTCATTTTTTTCCAGTACATTTTCTCCAGGTTGGTAAAACTGTTTGAGAAGGAGTAGGAGGTGTAGCCTTGTTGCAAGAGGTCTGTCACACTGGGATTGTCCTTTGATGTTTCAAAAGCCCACACCATTTCATTAGGTCTCTCTGCTTGTGCTTGTGGAGTCAAGATATAAGTTTTTTTTTTTGTCATTGCTTTAATGTTACGCATGGATGAATGTTGCCTTGCCTGCCTGCTGCCATGTTCCTCACCATGATGGTTATGGAATCACCCTCAGAAATTAAAAGACCTAATATACTCTTTCTATAAGTTGCCTTGGTCATGGTGTCTTTTCACAGCAACAGAAAAGTAACTAAGACAGAACTGAACACACATGATGCTTGGATATCATTATTTTTTTTATTATGCCCTAGAACACATATGCTGCTCAGATAGTGAATGTCTTCAGAAGAACATGTGCTGAAGGCCTAGTTTCTCATCATTGGGAGGCACAGGACTGTTACAACTGCCTAGTTTGGAAGGCTTTAGGTTACTGAGAGTGTGCTCTTGAAGGGAACTGTGGACCCAGATGCCAGTCCTGGGGAATAGTGAATATGCTTCTGTTTGCCTGAAATCGTTTTGGTCTATACCTCTTGTCCATTGACAGTAATCAAGGACCTCCCATTATCAAAGGTGCTGGAGAGATGGCTTAGTGGTTAAGATCATGTACTGCTCTGACAAAAGACTGCAGTTTAGTTTCCAGTAACCATGTCAGGCAGCTCACAACTACAGCTATCTAATTCCTGACTCAGGGGACCCAGCACATTCTTCTGGCCTGTACACACTTTTGCCTAACACTTGTACACAACACATATGCACACACAAATGTATGTGCACACACATGCACAGTAACACTTCAAAACTAAGACTCCATCTTTTAATTGTCTGGGTCATAACAGAAGTGATACAGGCAACACGATGAGACAGAATCTGGCTATATAGCCCAGGCTAAGCTTAAACTCAAGATCCTCTGCTAGAATTACAGGCATGTGCCACACCATTCCTGACTCTTCAGTCTTTTCATAAGAAAAGCATCTATTTCATTATGTACATTAAATGAGATGTCTAGTAAACCGAGAATTATGTTCAAACACAGTATTCCCATAACTTGGCTATTGATAATGAATTACTGCTCCTTGACGTACTTGCCTTCTCGTTACCTCTGGACAAACCTTAGGCACATCAATACTTTCATGATTGCACTGACATCTGGTGGCCATTCTCATGTTTTTTTCTCTGGGCACACCTGTGCCAAACAATCTATCAGTCTGTGCTTCATACCCCATCAATTTTTATCTGAGTTCCACAGTAACAGCCCTACAGGCTCATCACTTTCTTTTCTTGAGAGGTAATCATATTAGACTCAGGGATGGTGGCAGTATGGAAAGTGTGACTGCCTAGTTGATAAACATCAGGAACCAAACTATTGGTTGGGTGTGGTCGTGTATACCTAATAATTCCAGCACTAAGGAGAGGATCAGTTCAATGTTACATTTGCCAAAGTTGCAAGTTTGAAGCCAGCCTGGGCTGTGAGGAATCCTGTGTCATAAAAACACACACACACACACACACACACACACACACACACACACAAACAGTGAGACTTCAAGTTCTTAAAAATATTGTGTTTATATAGAGGGGTATTTTCTCAACCTAGACACATGGGGGAGGGCCTAGACCCTGCTGTAAATGATGTGACAGACTTTGAAGATCCCCCATGGACCTCCCTGGGGAGCAGGAAGGGGATGGGATGGGGGTTGAGGGAGGACAGGAGAGGATGGGAGGGTGAGGGAACTGGGATTGACATGTAAAACAAGCTTGTTTCAAATTTAAAATAAAAATATCATTAAAATTGTGTGTATGTGTGTGTTCATGCATGTTCATACATGCACATATCACAGCACCACATGTGTGTAAGTCAAGACAACCTGTCAGAATCAGTTGTTTCCATTATGTAAGTCCTAAGGGATTGAACCCAGGTCTTCAAGCTTGGTGACAGATGCCTTTATTAACTGAGCCATTTCACCAGCCCAGGATTTCAGGCTTAAAAGGCTTATTTTGATACAGAGGAGTCATTCCTGAAATGATCCAAGTAAAGACAAGGGTAATAAATAATGTTCTTGGTAGCAGCAAAATGTCAACACCAGTATAGATATGTTCAAATATCAAAATAGGGAATGCTTTTGAAAAATATATTTTCATATTTTACTTGTGTGTGGATGTATCACATTAGCGCAGTGTGGTGGTTTGAAGAATGGCCCCATAGGCTCATATATTTGAATATTTGGTCACCAGGGATTAGAACTATTTGAAAGGATTAGGAAGGAGTTGTGGTCTTGTTGGAGGAAGTGGGTCACTGGTAGCTCTAAGATTTCAGAAGCCCAAGCCAGGCCCAGTGGCTCTCTCGTCTTTCTACTGCCTGTAGATCTGGATGTAGAACTCTCATCTACCTCTCCATCACCATGTTTGCCTGTGTGCCTTTGTGCTGCCTTGTCCCCACCATGATGAAAATATAAGTGAGATCTTTTACAAGAGTTGCTATGGCCAGAGTGGCTCTTCAGAACAATAGAACAGTGACTAAGACAGTGCATGTTCCTGCAGTGTCCACAGAGCATCAGGATCTCCTGAAACTGGAGTGATAGGAGGTTGTGAGCCACGGACACTGGTGGTGTGAATCAAATTTATGTCTTTTGCAAGAGCAATGAGTGTTCTTAACTACTGAGAAACTGGGATCCATGCAAACTGCCTTATAGGTAGTGTCTGGCTGAAAGAGGGAAGGAGTAAGGAGGAGTCAGCTGCAGGATAAAGGGAAGAAGAAAAACTTCAAAGTATGGCCTTCCTTTATTTTCTAGGTTGCATATCTAACCACTTTTCCATGCCCTGGCCACTCTGGAAGGTTTCTCACCAAAGGCACTTTATTGTCAACATACCACAAACAGGCTACAGAGAAGGGCAGTTGGTGTTCAACATTGTTCAACACTAAAATACTATTTTTAAACTTGTGTGAGTGCTGGTGCCCAGGGAGACAAGAGGTATTGATTCTCCTTGGAGCTGAAGTTACAGGTGTTTGCGCACTGCCTGATGTGGGTGCTGGGAGCAGAATCAGAGTCAAGTCAGGGTCCTTTGCAACAGCAGCCCATACTCTTAAATACTGAGCTATCTTTCCAACCCTGGAGGACCATTTTAATACTCATCCTACTACTTAACTGTGGGCCATAAGTCTGCTGAAGTTTACCATCCTACATGATTAAGAACTCTGAGAGAGAAATGCAGCTCCAAGCTCATTCTCATGTCGTCAGAAAAGTATTACCAACACAAGACTAGCATGTAAGCAGCCAGAATAAATGGGGTATCTGCAGTGTCTCACAAATATCAGGTACTCCTCATTTATCTCCTTACAGTAAAATCCAGGGGCTGGAGAGATGGTCCCGCAGTTAAGAGCACTGACTGCTTTTCCAGAGGACCTAGGTTCAATTCCTAGCATCCGCACAGCAGCTCATATCTGTCTGTAACTCCAACATCTGACATCCTCACACAGACGTACATATAGGTAAAAGAATGTACATAAAGTAAAAAATAAACCAATTATATTTTTTTAAAAATCAGTACTGAGGCTGGAGATACAGCTCAATAGTAGAAATTTTGCTAAGAGTATGCAAGGTCTTATATTCCATCTCTAGACCTGGGAAGGTAGGCAAGCACTAAGTCTATAAAGTATAATAATTAGTATTTCACAAACATTTTAAAAGAAGTGAGCCTGATAGTAGTGGTTTTAAGCTGCTTTAAATTTTTTAAACTCATGATGAATGTTTTGCCTATGTATGCATGTGCACTGTGCATACACTTAAGTGTCCTTTTAGGCCAGAAGAGATTGTCATGCCCCCTGGAACTGGAGTAACAGACCATGTGGGTGCTGGAAATTGAACCTGGGTCTGATACAAGAGCAACAAGTGTTCTAAACTACTGAGCCATCTCTCCAGCGCCACAGCTGCTTATTAAATCATTCCACAAACCCCATACCTTGTCCTCATGTTTTCTTTTATGATTAAAAAAATACACGCAAAAGTTCAGGATATTAAGACACATACTAGAATCAAGTTGAATAAGGCTGTGCTTTATTACATGCATAATTACAAATCTGTGCTAAGTGAAAATGTATAAAGCAATGGCAACCTAGGTTTAAGCCACACAGAGAAAGGGCTGGACAATCCCATTAACCTTTCTGCTAATGTCCATTCCATTGCCTTGAACATGATTGTTTCCATGTCTTACAATTTGCATAGCACTTGTCAAAGTGCTTTCCATTCATTGTCTCAGTTTATCCTCACAACAACCCTGTGAGGTAGGTAGGGCAATTTACACTATCCCCATTTTGCAGATGGGAACACTGAGGCACAGAGCGGTTAAGATCTTGAGGCTAGTTAGTAGAAGCATAGGGAATACAAACCAGGTCACCTAACTCCCCAATCCATGTTTTCCTTTTTACACCATATCACTATACATGACCAGGGAGCAGAACAAAGTGAGCACTAAGCCACAGCTTTGGATTGGGCTGCATCTATAAGCAGGTTAAGCTAAAGCTACAAAAGCATGGCTGAAGGGTTGGCAACACTCTGGTAAATGACTGATCTGAACAGCTCAGCACCAAGCTTCCTGTGGAAACTCGGGCTTTATTAGCTTTGGTTGAAGCTCCATTCTGGATGCCAAGCTACTACAGATATCTATGCATTAGCTTCAGCTGAACTTTGACCAACTCTTAGGAATTAAAATGTCCAGTCAGACAGATTTTCTTTGGCTACTGCGACTAAAGCCAGCCCTACAAATGAGCTTCCTACAGAGAACGTCCTATGGTGCCCATGGGCTGGATCCTGGCCCTTCTGGTCCTCCTGGCTTCAATGGCTCACCCAATAGCTGGTATATTTCCCATGGCCAGAAATGAATTGGCAGAGGTATAAACAGGACGCTGACCTTGGTCAAATAAAGAAGAGTCATCATCATGACATTATAGTCACCCTTTGGTGACATGACCAAGATGCTATCAGGCCCAATTCCTTTCTGGCCTGTACCTGGATAGCAGCATAGCTTCAAAAGACAATTTTTAGAGAATAAAATATTAAACATATAATTTTATCTTGAATGGAATACAATTTAATCACCACACAGTCCCAAAGGACCAAATATATAGTAAAAAAAAAAAGAGTAAATACTTATATAAAAAGCTGAGTACTAAAAAGGCAGGACAATGGAGAAGAAAGTAAAGTAAAAGGCAAGAAAGAGAATGGAGGGGAAAGAATCATATTCTGAGGTACCCTCTACTCGACAGCAAACCTGAACATTCCCACTTCGATTAAAGTAATAATAATAATAATAAAACCATTACAGGTCCTGCCTTCTTCCCCATTTCACTAAATGACATTTTTCTCATTAAATCCTAAACTACCCCAAATTCCAGCACATTTGGACTAATATATAATACAGCTAAAGCCCTCAACACTCCCAGTAAGTATTGCTGGCTTTGGCCCCCTACTGTAGAGTGAGCAAACTGTCAATGACCTCATCAACTGAGGAGTTTCCTTCTCCGTTCTTAGGGTCAACTTCTCTCTACCCACAAAAGTCCATATTCAAACAACAGGCTCACAAAATTGGGAGATTTGAGTTTAGGATAAGAATGGTAGAGGGAGCAAAAGAAACGAGGCAGAGACGGATTGTGTTTTTGTCTTATGTGTACCATCAGTTTCTCCTCAGAAGGCCAAACGTTAGTCAGGGTATCCATTTGACAAGTATGCACACGCAGGCCAAAGACCCTTTGGTAGCAACTTAGAGGTAGGAATTTTTGACTGTAAAGTTGGGTTGGGCAGCTTGATAGGACCCATGCAAAAAAACAAAACAAAACAAAAAAAAAACCAGAGCAAGAGAGAGAAAAGAAAAAGAGGGAGGGAGGAAGGGAGGAAGGGAGGGAGGGAGGGAGGGAGGGAGGGAGGGAGGGAGGGAGGAGGGAGGGAGGGAGGGAGGGAGGGAGGGAGGAAAGGGAAGGAAACCACATCATATTCTTCTTGGAGGATTTGGCAAAAATCGTATTAACACCATTGGAAAACTCATTTTGTTCCCTTCATCTCTTCATAACTTTGTCCAGACGCAGATGCCTAGGAATGAGAATGTGGCCAGCATATGTATGGGAAGTAGCTTAAAGTTGCCAATACACATTTTTCCAAAAACCTCTCTCTTTGGAACAAATGGCTGAAACTGAAGCAAAGGCCAGCAATTTCTAGCTGTGCTGTGCCCACTCATCTCCAAATTTACACAGCTTCTGAGCTGCAATGGGAGAAAACAACTTAGTTTCAATATAGACTAAAAACATAGCAGGGAGGCTTGAAACAAAATGGTAGAAGGTTTATCATCTGGACACTCAGATAGTACATTCCTCCTTAAGCACATGTCATATGCTGATCCTGTCCGCAAAACCAGACTGTCCTCAAACCAAATGGTGCTTTGAGGCTCTAGTTTGGTTATCCTGGACTTGAGCATAACTTGCCTTTTTCTCCCTTTGCAGCACATAATTAAGTTTTTCTGCCCACCTTATTTATGCCAAGAAGCACAGACTAGGACACGGGATGGCTTTCTTCATACTACCTGGCAGCACACACATTTTGTTAACAGGTCTGTCATTTTCAATGCCTGCCCCTCCCCGTAAAGGGAACCCAGAAAACCCCAGAGGAAGTTGCAAAGATGAACGTTTTAGAACAGTGAAGTAGAGCCCACACATTCAGAGACTGATCTTTTTAGAAAGGCCCCTGCTTTTCCTGTAAAGAGTTTATATTGAGACTCTAGAGCCAAAACAATTGGCCTGCTTTGCAGTTAAAGCAGCAAATTAATCGTTTGCTCTGCCAGCTGGCCAATTTAAATTATCATCAATTCCAACTAATCCACCAGAAATGCTCTGTTCTGAGGACTACATCAGCTCTACTCTGCAGCCAGGCTGCGCCAGAGAAAGCAGGGTGCTGCAATGCAATGTGGTTGCTTCTAACCGGACATAAGTATACATGATCTTTAACAGATATTATTTCCTGTTGCCAGTCCCCATTTGCTATCTCTAATTGAGCTCACTATGCTCTCTCTCTAAACTACATTAAGTTCTTCCTACTGAAGGTGTGAAGACATAAAATTTAGCAGTTAGACTTTTACCGATCCATCAACTCCCTTCATGGCTACATTTCCTCCAGATATATTTCCTTGGAAAATTCATACTCTTGAGGCATTTATTGGTGTTCTTTTGTAAACGCTTTCCTTATAGCAGGCTATTTTCTTTTCCAGTACCAAAATAAACTTGTCTCAATTCATTTTAAAATCTTAAATTATCCAGTATTTTACCATTGAGGTATGTAGTCATTTGAGGCTATGACAGACTTCCCTGTGTTGGCTTTGTTTTTTCCTTTTCATTTTGTTTTGTTTTGAGGATTACCTAACTTATGAAATGGAATGGCAATGACAGGAAGAACTTCCCTTTACCTCAAGACAAGAACCACTATGTGTCCAGGTGCTAGGCTAGCAACCTTATAGAGTACTCCAGTAAGAACCAGCCAACCATTGAGGGATTGAACATACAACGGACACGATACCCTACAGCTATTTCTGGCATACAAGCTACAAGGATTCCTGAGAAACTGAGGTTAATGAATGGTATTTCTAAGAAGAAGTGAGGTATCAAAGGGATATTGTCAATTATCTGGAGAGCCCATTGGTGCTTAGCATCTAGACAGTATCCATTTGCACAGTGTTATCTGATTTCTTAGATTTATTCTCTGAAGTAGCACCTTAACACTGGCTCGTCTGTGTACAATGAAGAAAAAAAAAAAAAACTAGAAGGCAAATGAGACATGCCATGTCACTCCTGCTCTATGAGACATGATCAAACCTTTCCTTGCCATCAAATACCAGCCACGGTAACATTTCCTGTTTGGCACACTTTATTGAGGAAGGATCACCAATGAAATAGGTACCGCCTGAACCTGAAACCCATAGACAAGAACTCTGATTTCCACATAATACACTATGTGCTCAGGCAGAGTCTCATCTCACACAAAGAATGCAGAAGCATAGAAAGAACATAACATCAAATCATGGAGCCCATGGTACCATGTACCCCAAAGCATTCTTTTTCATTAAAATGCCAGAGTAATAGCTTTAAAAGGAGAAACTCTGGTGGCTACCTTGACACAGTAAAGATAAAAAACAAACTATGCTTTGGATAATAAAGGAATTTCTGATTTTTAAACAATAAGAACTGGGGCTTAAAAAAAAAGTCCTTGACTGAGAGATCAACAACTTTTAAAATGAGGTACATTGAGTTGCTTGGGAGGGAATGTGCCAAGTGCCACTGATTCTGAGCTAGAAGGACAGTCGGAAGTATCAGGGACAGATTTGTAAGATGAACAAGGCCAAACTCTTACCCAACAATGTGACCTCACTGCCATGGGAAGCTGAGACAGAAATGGGGCCACATGGCAAACAAAAAAGTATCACCTCTAGTCTAAGTGCTGTGAGACTGCTGAGCCTTGGCTTACAATTTAACTAGCCCAAGTAGGTATTTTTGTCATTATTAGGAATGATTAACTAAGCAAACTGCTTCATCCTAAAGAGGATTCAGTGCTGAAAAGAAAAGCAAACAGAATGGAGGGAGAGTAATTGCACATGGATAAAATGATAGAAAATGAAAGAGTGGTTGGAATGCTGGTGGTGGCTCTTGAATTCCACCAGGTGTTTCTATTATGTAATTTTTTTTAAATTGCCACACTTGTGGTAGGAAATTGAGACAGGCACCTCTTTAACTGGGTACAAGCACCTTTGGTGTCATCAGGCCTCATCCATCCACCTAGGTGTTAGGATGGCTCTGTTTTAGTCAGATCTGGTACCTCAAGGTAGCTGCACTTGCCTATCCCATTCCAGTTCTTTCAATGCATGGAGAAGTATTGATCTCTAGCCTACTTCTTGCTCACAGAACAACTGCCTGTTCTGCATATTCCACACTGGGAGGAACACAGGTGTCCAGTTATTTTAGTACTGGTGGTCTCTTCAAAGGAATGCATCAGGATGGTGATGCAGCTCTCACTCTTCCCTGCTTTACCAATATTCAGCCTAGACTCGCTTCCATACACTGTTCTTACTTATTCCAGAAGCCTAAAGCACCATCATCCATGGAGGTGGCATCTGGGTAAGAGATTTGGTTAGGACTTCACAAAAATCCTTATCACTGACTTTGCTCAGAACTTTATCTTCATTTCAAGAAAACCGGGAGAAATAATTCCTAGATACTAATAAATTCCTAACAAAGTCCTTGTCTACTAGCTAGCATTGCCATTTGGAAAATTAGCCTTTCTGGGGCCAAGGAGAAAGCTCTGTAACTTTGTGCACTTCAAAAGACCAGGACGAGCAGGCTTTAAAGGTCAACCCCTCTACTTCACTTGGAGGAGATAACCAGAGCAGCACTGTCTTCTCATGAAAAGGTAAACGTAACAAACTAATAACGCTAAATACTGTAACAGGAATAAGAATTTAACTGAATCTTCACAGTCTAAAAAATGCCATTGCTATTTCCTTCTGGCTTTCCTTTCTGTAGCTTGAAAGGCAAAGCCCCTTAGTTCACACTTCATCTTCTACCAAGGACAGTTAAAGTCCCCCCCAACACATGACTATTTCATAAGTTTCCTGCAGACTATATTTCAGAATAGTTGGACTTTTCTTGCATAGTTTTCAGTGATTGCATATTGGCTAACAATTATTTTTAAATTAAAAAAATAATTTTAAAGAACAAACATAATTAAACCATAGCAATCTCGTTTACTCTTTCGTGAACCCTTCCTAATGCAGTATCACATAAGCCTATCTGTATTTTCTCCTAGAGAGATTCATTTCCAGAAATTATGTAGTGCAACTGGTTAACTTGTAGGAAACAGACAACACACTAATATGACTTCACCATTCAAATATGGGAAATGTGTTTTGGGTACCCAGTTAATAAAATATATCCATGGTCCGCAATGTCCTTGTTTTATATCCAAAACAACCCCATGATTCTAGTTGAAGAGGATGGAATCAGGATCTTGGTTTGCCATCTGTGCTATGTGCTTTAGCACATCCTTTTTGGTAATGATTCCAAGTAAGCGCCTAAAAGACAAACACATAAAACAAAACCAAAATAAATGTACAGTGAAAATACTGTTCTTAACTAAAAGTGATGCTTGTCCTCCTTAATCGTCCTCCTTAATCTTTCTTAACTTTGTTTTTCAACACAATCTGTACTTGGAGAATGATGAGCTAACAGTAAGAAAGATTATATATATTCCCAGACAAATAGAGCAATGCATACAACCCCAAATACACAGACACTTCTACATCTAGGTATCAGGTCCCACATTTCCTTCTGATTTAAATATTATTCTCCAAACCTATGAATCTTATCTATTTACTGCGGCCCTGTTCAAATGCTTCCCCAGTCCCAAACATCCTTGGTCCTATGAACCAGCTGAGACTCGGCACTGCTCGCAGCAATGGCATGCTCTGTACAGGCTCATCCACAGTTCTTATTCGTTTTGCTTTTGCCCTATGATCACTTTTATGTTCCTAACTTCCCTACAACCATGCATATTACTCAAGGACAGAGAAAGATTTCTTTACTTTCATGGCTCCCAGAATCTCATGGAATATCCTCTTACATGAGTTAGGGTTTCAGTAAACACTACCTTCTAGAAAGTCTACTTACTGACTTAGCAGTTGTAAGTTATTTATCATGTCACTTCCAAATTTTAGAAGCAAGAAGAGTGTTTATAGAGTTGTTAGGTTAACATAAAGTGTTAAAACAAGAAAACCCTCCAGCCCTTTCCTTAGCCTGCACTCTTTCCCAATAACAACAGCAGGGTTTCTTTACTGCACAAGATGTACTCTAGGAAGAAAAGAGCCTTGGGCTTGAAGTTCAAAGACTTGTGATTTATAGCCTAGCCTACTATTTATTTATTTAACCAGGGGCCCTTGTGTAGATAACCTCACTGTAACTTTAATATTTATTGTCTGTCCTCAAATAATAACAATGGGATTGTAAGTGTACAATCGTCTTCCTTTCACTTGGAGACAGAGTCTCATGTAGACCAGGTTGGCCTAAATTCACTACATAGCTGAGGCTGGCCTTGCACAACTGATTCTCCTGATTCTACTATACAAGTGCTGGGATTACAGGTGTGTGCTACCCCCTGGTCAGCAGTCTCCTGTAAGTATGGCTTTGGTTACTCAAGGGCAACCATAGTCTAAAACAATAAGATATTTTAAAAGGAGGGGAACTCTGCATTCACAAAACGTGTATGACAGTATTATTATAAATGTTCTACTTCATATTTATTGGTTTTACTCTCTGACTGCATCTGACTTATAAATTAAGCTTCCTCATAGGCATGTGAGTACACAGTACCAAACACAGTATATATGACGGTCAGTAGTAGCCACAGTTTCAGGCTTCCTGTGGTGATTAGCAGGTACGTCTGAAGGGTTGGATGCACCACTGTACATTTCTGACACCATTAAAATTTCAGTGATGCCTGTGCACAACAGCACAGTTCCTTCCTTGGTAGAGGAGAAACTGAGTTACTGATACTGTGCAACTAGTAGTTTTCACCTCTCAAACAAGACCCTTTAATCAATCTACCCTCTTCTTGGAGCTTTGAAAAGGCCTAAAAGTGTTCATTTAAGTTTGGGTTCTCCCTTTTATCTCTCCATTCAGTTTCTCTCACAATCCAAACTGCCTTTATTCAAGGGTGCTCACCCATTGTGTGTAACCAGGCACTGGCGCAGTCCCAGCTTGCGGAAGATATCCACTACGATCTCCATTGGCGTAAGATCTGTCACAGTGAAGGGGCTGAGATCCAGGATGTTCCGAAGCTTCAGGGTAGGTGGAGTATATGGTGGCATTGGAGGTGAGTGCTCAGTGAAATAAATGATGGAAGTGCTCACAACCCCATCCTGTTTCTTCCGAGCGTTTTCTATGGGAAGAGAAGGAAATGAAAAGTTGAAAGCTGAAGTGCTAGCTCTACACTCTGTCCCTTAACCTGGACCCTTCCCTTTGTCTCTCCGGCTTCATGCACACTCAGAAAGTTCCTTTATTCCTTTTCCGAAATCCTTACCAATAGAAATGATGAGATCTCTTCGAAGAACAAAGCCCACAAGTCTTTGTGACTCTCGGGAGACTACCACTGGGAAGCCACTATAAGTGGTTTCACTGATTATGGTCTCAACATCTTCCACAGTCATACTGTCCTGAGTAAGGACAGTCAGCAAGGGATCATTTCTCCGGGGTTTCATCACATCCATTGCCAGAGTCTTATGAGCAAATTCTTCTTTGGCTTCAAGAAAGGGGTATCCATTGAGACGAATGTGGGCATCATAAATGCCCTCTCGCCCAAGAGCATCTGCCACCCACTTGCTTGTCATGGCTGCAGCCATCAGAGGCACAATATATTCCAGGCCACCAGTCAGTTCAAACATTATGACAACAAGAGAAACAGTCATCCGAGTTACCCCACCTACAAAGAAAACAGACATAGGAAACAAAGCACAGGAGTCATTACAACTGCATACCTGTTGTAGGCCTCATTGGGAAAAGAATTAGAAATAATGCTAGAACAGGGTCTCACCAACAATTGTGCAAATTCCAGATTGCATTAAAGCAAGTCTGTATAGTAGACATGACTTAGATTTCTCAAAATAACAAAGTAGAAACACCCTTCTAGGGTTTACAAACTTGTTTTTTTCCTAATTGTAAATGCAATACATGCCCATTACAGAAATGCACCTGCTTATAAGCAGAATAAAATTTTCATTTTTTCCAACACAAAACTGTGTATTTTTATATATAAGCAGAGTAAAATTTTCATGGTTTTTTCTGATACAAAACATGTATTTTTACATATGTGAGCTCATATAATGTTTAGTTCCCTAACATACTTTTCTCCCATCATTTGTTTGGAATGTTCAATGTTATTCTCAATTTTAAATTATATTAACAAAAAAATTAAAGGGCTGGGGCAGCAAGACAGCTAGTTGTTGCCAGGTCTGATGAACAAAGTTTAACCATCCAGAACCCAGGTGGTGAAAGGAGAGACATGAATCTGGTACGTTGTCCTCTGTCTTTCACACACACACTGTGGCATAGACTTTCCCTCTCCCACCATAAAATAAATGTAAGAAAAAAGTTTTAAATATCCCATTGAAAGATGCTAAAAGGTAACAGAGGCCTTGTGGTCCAGGACTATAATTCTAGCTACTCAAGTGGTAGAAGCAAGAGGATCGATCAGAAGTGTGGGAAGAACTCAGTGAGAATTTGTTTTAAAATCAAAAGGGAAAAGATGGCTTGCAATATAGCTCAGTAGAATTTATATACCACTAGAATACAGCTCATAGCTTGCCTAGCAAGTAGCATACCTTGGGTTGGATTCCCAGCAATCACACACTTGCACACATACAAAAATATGCCACACATAACGGCATCAGGTTTACGGGCCATAGAATGTGATATATGGATGGAGCACAATTTACTTCCCAAGTTCCTTCACATTCAAATTTAGGTTACTTTTCATTGGCAGGAGTAGAGGCTGGGCTGGTTTTCAGAGAAGGTATTACGACATAGGTTAGGCAGGCCTGGAACTTGAGACCCTCCCAAGGGTTGATTACAAGTATGTGCCACCACATCTGCCTAATTTTGGCTCTTAGAAATAATACTGTGATACACATTCTTAGGCATGTAGCCATGTCCAGATTTCTGATGACTTCCCTATGTGAGAGATTAGAATTACCTTTCTTACAATGTTTGACAAATAGTAAACCCAACAAGAAATAGATAATCATGAAAAAAAAACACTCTGCAGTCCATTGCATTTCTTATTATTCTTCATTTGTATATCACTGACAGGGTAACTTTTTTGAAGCCAAATGCAAATACTACTCACCTAAACAGGCTGCAGCCCCAACCATAGCATAAAGGCCAGGCGTGATGCAATCAGCTCCCTGACTACACCAGCTATTGAAGATGCCCCAGTCATGGTGGTAATAGGCCAGTTGCTCCATTCCAACTCCTAAAAGACGACCTGCTATAGCACCAACAGCCATGCTGGGGATGAAGAGACCTGAAGGAATCTGCAAAGAGAAAGCAAGAGGTGCTTAGTGAGAGATGATGTTGCTTTTGGCATATGGTAGTGCTAGAGGGCTGACCCTCTGTGAAGCAAACAGGCCAGCGACAATTTAACTATGCACTATGCTACCAAGTGGCTGCAAAGATTTGTGTAACACTACAGGGACTAGAGGTTCTCTGGGACGTGCAGGCAAGGATGACTTCGAAGAAGCTTACCCTGATTCGAGGGTCCATCAGGCAAGAGCCTGAACTTTCCAGACCAACACAAAACTGGAGGCAGAAATTAGGCCTTTCCCAAAGAAAAAGGAAAATAGATGGAATTTCTTATATATGCAGACATTTCCCCCAATTCCGAATTCTTATCAGTAACAACCTACTCTTTGTTGACTATTGTGTTTAATGCTGGATGGTCTATGTAAAGATTTTGATAGATGCTCTATAATAACCCCAGAAATTAAACATTATTATTCCTAAATGATAGGTTCCAAGGTTCAGAGAGGTTAAGTCATTTACCTAAGGTCAAGAGTTAGTGAATATTAGCACTGGGATTTAAATAAAATGCTCATAATGACAGTTACATATTGCATCCTAACCCATCACTCAAAAAAAAGATGGCATGGGAAGTTTCCATCTACCTAATAATAACAACACAATAAAAGATTAAACAAAATTTTTAAATGAAATAGTGGCTGTAGCTGCATGCTTAACTGAAAAAAGGGAACATTCAGCTACCTTCCTGTTTTGTTTCTTGACTTCTACGAACTATTAATATCAAAGGAAGG
Source organism: Cricetiscus sungorus (assembly GCA_030556225.1). Classification (NCBI taxonomy): domain Eukaryota; kingdom Metazoa; phylum Chordata; class Mammalia; order Rodentia; family Cricetidae; genus Cricetiscus; species Cricetiscus sungorus. Next base: position 9,879,418 of record JANBXA010000609.1, read on the forward strand.
AAATGACAGTACACAGAATCAGAACGGCTTATAGTTCCTCAGTAGTGTGCGACTGACATTGGGACACAATAAAGTTGGTATTCTGAGGATTTACAGATTCCCTTCAGAAAACACAAGACAACAATGTTGAAATCAACCCAAGAAACACCCAGAAACTTTTTTAGGGTGTTTCATTCAGGGTCTCCATCCTATCCCTGGTTCAAATACCCTTCCATGGATAAGAGAGGGAACAATATGGTAGTAGGGTGCTGAAGAGGAAACAAAAAAGAAGAAAAACCTAGGATGGAGGAAACCAATTTAACCAATTTTATTGTTTCTTCTAAAACTTGGAGATTGTAACAATTATTAAAGGTAAAGAATCTAAGATCTGCTTTTAAGTAAGATACAAAAGTTGTTCATATTTATTGAGTACAGTGGGCTATTTGGATATGTGTATACAATGTGTAATGACCAAATCGGGGTAATTACCATTTGTTATGTCTGTGTCTTAGGAACATTCAACATCTCTTAAAATATACAATAAATTATTGATATTGTCACTTTACTTTGCTATAGAGCACCAGACTTACTACTCAGATAATTCTACTCTGCGAGTCTATGAGAACAACTGTAGCTCTTTTATGTAAGAATGTGCTTGAATTATTTTTTACACTTATTGTGGTGAGTGAGAATGTGTGTGTGTGGTGTGGTGTGGTGTGTGTGTGTGTGTGTGTGTGTGTGTGTGAGTGATGTTTGTGTGGAGGCCAGAAGACAACTTTCAGGAGTCGTTCCTTGCCTTTTATTATGTAGGTTCTAGGAAATGAATTCGGATCCACAGGCTTGGTGGCAAGCACTGTTACCTACAGAGACATATCACTGGGCTGTGTTATTTGTTTTTTGATAGTTGAAATATTTTAATCTTAACCTGTGAAGTGGGTCCTACTTATTACCAAGTCAACAGGGATACTAACTGTACAAACACCATTTAGCTATGTATTGGGTTGAAATCTATAAAGTTGCTAAACACTAAAATGTGTTTAAGATGGTAGAACATTGGTAACCTAATGGAGTCCAGGCTAAAGTAGTTGTTCTTTAATTAACTCTAACATGTATCCTATAAAGCAGTAGTTCTCAGTCTTCCTAATGCTCTGACCCTTTATTGCTACTTCCTAACTGGCATTTTGCTGTGGTTCTAAATTGTACTGTAAATACCTGATATGTGACCCCCAGGGGGTCATGACCCACAGCTCTCAGCGTGGCTGAGGACCACACTATAAAGACTATCATTACACTAGTCACATATCGTACTTGCACAGAAAATGCTCTAGCACAAATATCTCAATATCCTTTTTGTAGATATCTTTTACATAGTAAAAGGAAAAAGGTTCTTTTAAAAACTCCTTAGTGAGGTTTTCATTTGATCTAAATACAGGTATCATCAATTTGAGAGAGTTATCATTGTCCACCAAGTCATGAAAACATTGAGGGGCAAAGAAGCATTTGAGGACATGTTTCATGAACTATCATTACTGTAGGATACTTTGCCCTCCAAAGCCCACATCCACACAGAACATTCACACAGAATTCATCAAAAGAATTCCTCACCTTCATGCCAAAGGTGAATATGGTAATGACTATTTTCAGTATGAGTGTCAAGGCTAGTTGCCACATAGCACTGTAGACTCCATTGCCAGCAGGTCTGTCCGGCAGCTCACCACCTTTGCTTGTGTTGAAATGGTTCTCATAATCACAGAGCTTGGAGGAGTCCAGGAGGCCACAGTCATTGAACAGCTCAGAAATGAGCTCACTTGTGCTCATCCGGGTGTATTCATTGGGGAAAGCCAAGATGGCAGTGATGGCTGTCACAATGAGTACCTCAACGACAGGATATTTGCCCAACTGTGTGGTTTTACGCTTCCGACACCAGGCAATGTTGGTGCGTATAAACAGAGCTCCCCAAAGACCGCCAAATATGCCTAGCACAATGAATGGCACGAGCTCAAAAAGATGCCATGGGGTGTGAAACTCCACATAAAATAGAACCAAGCGGCTGTTTCCAAATGGATTGATGGACCGCAGTGTGAATGCTGCCACCAGGGCAGCAAAGAATGAACGCCATAGTGTTTTGAGGGGGAAATAGTAGCTGACCTACAAGACAGAAGGTGAGAAAGCAAACTTAGTCGAGATGCAAAAACTGTTTCAAATGAAATGCGGGGGCTGCTGACATTGTAGTCAAGGATGACAACTTTCCAGAAAGTTCTGCTTACATGCCAAAGGACCAAGTTGGGCAGAACACTCAGGGACTGCAACATACATACATACTGGCCAAGATTTCTAATATCAAGGCACACATGCTTTACAGACAAAAGCCATTACCTCTTCCAGGCTGAATAACACTCCACCAATAGGTGCTCCAAAGGCTACAGATACACCAGCAGCTGCAGCAGCTGATAAGACCTACAATCCAAAATGCAAAATCAGTAATAGAATAATATGGTCTTCTTACATTCAATCACATTTTAAAGCAATGTTCATAGCCACTAAGAATTAAAAATTAATTAATAACTTTACACAGATGACCACTTTAACAGAAGCAACACTAAATAGACCCTGTAGGTTATATTAGTGTGTGTGTGTGTGTGTGTGTGTGTGTGTGTGTGTGTGTGTGTGTGTGTGTGTTTATAACACCAACAACCAAAGAGAAAGATGCCATGAATTTGAGAAGGAAGGGATCATATGAGAGAAGTTGGAGTGAGGAAAAGGAAGGGGAGAAGTGATATCATTATATTTTAATTAAAAATCTTAAAAGGAACTGGAATCCAGATGTAGAGAGGGAGGAGCGATAACAAAATGGGGACAAGACCAGGCTACAAAAACCCATAGAGACAGCTGACCTGAACAAGAAGGAGCTCATGGATCCTCAGACTGATAGCTGGAAACCAGCATGGGACTGACTCAGACCCCCTGACCATGGGTCTCAGTTAGAAGGCCTGGGCAGTCTAAGCGACCTCTGATAGTGGAACCAGGATGGATCCCTGATGCACCAAAGGACTTTGGGAGAACATTCCCCATGGAGGGATACTCCCTTAACCTAGAGGCAGGAGGGAGGGCCTAGTCTCTACTCCAAATCACTTGACAGATTTTGTTGATCCCTCCTGGAAGGCATCACCCTCCCTGTGGAGTGTTTATGGGGGGATAGGATGGGAGGGTGGTTGGGGGGGCATGGCAGGGAGGGAGGGAGAGGGAACTGGGGTCAATATGTAAATTCAGAAAAAACTAATAAACAACATCTTAAAAGGAGGGAAAAACAAAATTTACATGTTCTATATTATAAAAAGTGAAGTTCAATTTCTGGTTTTTTTTGAAAAGCAAATACTATATGCTAGATGTTAAATACATATATTGTCTGTATGTTTGAACAAAAAAAGACCCTTTACTTTGTGATTGTAGTATGTGCTTAAATCTGATTGGCCCTGGATCGTCAGCACTCTTGATGCAGGAAATGAACTTGAGTTTTAAAACCCAGATAAAAGTACTTTGCAGTGAGGTGTTTCACCCACATACTTTGTTTCTTTTAATTTTTGAAACTATACACCATTTCCTCCTTCTATTTCCTTTCTCCAAACCCCCCCATATACTTTACCTTGCTCTCCTTCAAAATTATGGTCTTTTTTCGCATTCCTATTACATGTATGTATGTATGTATGTATGTATGTATGCATGTATTCCTAAGTGTAACCTGCTTAGTCTGTGTAATGTTACTTGTATGTACAATTTCAGAGCTGCCTATTTGGTATTGAATAAACAACTGGTTTGCTTTTTCCTAGGGAAGACTATTTCTCCCTCTTTCAGCATTTCTGATTAGCACGTAGTTCTTCGTGTAGGGTTGAGGCCTCATGGACTTTTCCCCCTAGCATGTTAGGAAACATTTTAATGAGATATTATGGAAGGCTCTAGTGATATAAAAGTGAAGTTACAGTTTAGAATTGCCTATACCCGTAGCCTATTCCAGTCTCAAAGGCCTATAGAAATACAAATGGAGAGACACTAGATTTTAAAGGCAGAGAAGGTATATGGCCCAAAAGGGAAGAGAGTAAAGCATCACCAGGAAAAGAGGGGGAAGTGAACAAGTGTTTAGAGAAGATTGCCTTGCATGGGAAAGTGTAGATATGTAAAATGTGCTGAACACACACCAGTGGCAAACAGACTAGAATTCACAGGAACATGTCATTTCCTTGCACACTCCTAGCTGAGGACAGAGATGATTTAAAGGCATACAGTAAAGATGAAATTGAACAAAAGGAAGAATTTGGAAGACTGGAATATTTCTTGGCAAGACAAACAGGCAGGTTCATCAGGACTGGCAAGCCATTTAGTGAAATTAAGAGGAAGGGAAAGGAGATAAATCTCTGGTGTTAACCTTGAGAACTTGGACAAATCAGAGCTCAAAATACTGTCTTTGAGAAGGACAGGGAAGCCAAATTCCTACCCACAAACAGAGATTTCACTGGGTATGTTTAGGATGAAACTGGAGGTTTATATTTGTGAATGGAATCTCTGAACTCCCTGACCAACTCAGAGCTGCTCACTGTGATAAGGTCACTAGTCACAAACATGTTGTGCTGCTGCTACTGAGAACTACAAAACAAGGCAACTTAAACAAAGCCCTGGGGCTGAGGCCCAGCATGACAGAAGAGACACTTGGATTTCATAGAAAACAGACTAAAGATCCAGGTGATCAGATAAAATGTCTGGCAAGTTCAGACAAACATTTCAACTTTTATATGGAATCCAGTTTCAAACTCAACTCTATCCGTGTAAAGGCAACAACAACCAACACTTATTCTTGCCCTTTAGAATGGCTCTCTTTTCAACTACTTCACTTGCTACAGATTATTCCGGGTAAACAATTTCTCTAATTTAACACAGCTTCTGTGCCCTTCTACTGCATGACAATCTACTCACATGCCCCTGTCACTCCTGCTTGCTTCCCTCTCCTGTCTGTTACAGGAACTTTCCCCCACTTTGTGGAAACTTTATTCCTCACTTCAAACCTCAGCATTTTTAGTTTCCAAGCCTCTGCTTTATCTTTTCGCTGTTGTTATTTTCAGGAGAAACCACCGGATTCCAGTTTTACAAGAGGTCCTTTATAATGAAATGATCTAGGCCTTGACCTTTTCTGCCTGTGACTTTTGGGCCATTGAAGGAAAATAAAACAAAAACCTTAGGTTCATAATTATAGCAAGATGAAAGTAACCAATGACTTAGGACAATTAAAAAAAATATTCTTCCTCCTCAGTGGATAGAGGGAAAATTAGAAGGCAGATGGTGGATGGAATGGGAGGACAGCAGGGAAGGAAAACCATGGTCAGTATGTAAAATAAATGAAAAAAATAATTTAAAAATGTTTAAATTAGCCAGGTGGTGCATGCCTTTAATCCCAGCACTCAGGAGACAAAAGCAGATGGATCTCTGTGAGTTGGATGCTAGTCTGGTCTACAAAGCTAGTTCCAGGACAAGCTCCAAAGCAATACAGAGAAAACCTGTCTCAAAAAAAAACAAAAAAAAATGTAGTTAAAAAGAAAAATATTATTGCTCCTCAAAATAGTATACACTAACAACTGGATGAATTTGAGCAGAGGCACAGGCACAGGCGCAATGTGGTAGTATGAAAGAAAATGGCCCCCAAAGGGAGTTAGGAGGTGTGGCTTTGTTGGAGTAGGTGTGGTCTTGTTGGAGGAAGTGTGTTACTGAGGGGTTGGCTTTGAGGCCTCATAGATGCTCAAGTTTCACTCAGTGTGACACTTCACTTTCTGTTGCCTGAAGGATCTAGAATTCTCAGCTACCTGTCCAGCACCATGTCTGCCTGAACACTGCCATGCTCTCTGTCATTATGATAATGGACTGAACCTCTGAACTGTAAGTGAGCCACAACAATTAAATGTTCTCCTTTATAAAAATTGCCGTGTTTGTGGTCATGGTGTCTCTTCACAGCAATAGAAACCCTAAGGGGCTGGAGAGATGGCTTAGAGGTTAAGAGCACTGGTTGCTCTTCCAGAGGTCCTGAGTTCAATTCCCAACAACCACATGGTGACTCACAAACATCTGTAATGAGATCTGGTGCCCTCTTCTGGTGTGCAGGCAGATATGCTGGTAGAACATGGTATATGTAGTAAAAAAAATAAATCTTAAAAGAATAAATCAAACAACAACAAAACCCGAAAAGAAATTGTAACTAAAACATACAGTGATGCTACAGTAGAAAGAATTTAGATGGGTTGAAGCAAGTGGCAGGCAGGGAGAGGTCTAACAGAGGGAGGAACTAATTCAAGTGGCATTTAATAACAATAAAAAATGAAAAATCTGCCATTTGAAATATACTTCATGTTTACACTTATATAACAAGTCCCTCAAAATCTATTATTTTCTATAACTTCATTTTAAGAAGTGACACATAAAAATTCAAGTCTTCACTTCTTTCCTATTGTATTATCCCAACTAACAAGTACATGCTTTCTACAGTTTAACATAAAATTATTTCCAGATATTTTTGGGTTTTATGTGTTCAGTGTCTTGTATGCAGGTATGCAAATGTACAGATGCACGTATGTGCAAGGGAGGCCAGGAATCAACCTCAGGCACTGTCCACTTTGTTGAGAAATTGTCTTTTATTGGCCTGGCTGGTTATTGAAATTCAAAGATCTGCCTTACCCTCCCACCTTTTAAATATGTACCACTTTAAAAGAATAGGTTTGCCAGGTGGTAGTGGCGCTCGCCTTTAATCTCAGCACTCAGGAGGCAGAGGTAGGTCTATCTGTGTGAATTCAAGACCAGCCTTGTCTACAGAGTGAGTGCCAGGATAGGCTCCAAAGCAATACAGAGAAACCCTGTCTTGAAAAACAAAAATAAAATAAAATAATAAACAAATAAATTGAACAGGTTCTTGGAGATCAAATGTTTGCAAGGTAAGAACTTTACTGACTGAGCCACCACACCAGCCCTAAACATTTTCTTCGTAAGTGTAAAGACAGACATTTTTTTTAAAATTACTCATTATCCCATAAACAGTAGTCACAAACTAGCTGCAGTGTTCTGTTGTCAGAAGTCCATGTCAATATATTTAAGGTTATCTCATTCTTTTAAATGGTTGCACAGTTTTCTATGATATGAGCAGAACAGTTTTTATTTTTTTTAAACCAAGCTCTTATCTGATGGACATTTTTGTAATTTCAGACTTTTACAATGTTAATGAGTTTGTGTTGACTCTCATTAGATAACTTTGCAGATAAACATGCTAAGATAGCTATAAAACAGACTCCTGGAACTGAACCTGCTCAACCAAAAGCTATTTGAATTCACAAGAATGAAATCCCCAAATTCTCACCACTAAGATTGTAGCATTTTTGCTCAAGAGTACAAATCAACTATTAAGGTCATGTGTCATTACCTCTCTGCGCTTGGCTTCATTCTTCCTGTATTTGTTGAAGCAGTGGCACAGGATGTTCCCACAGCAGCAAGCCACGTGCACTAGGGGGCCCTCTTTGCCCAAGCTCAAACCAGATGACACTGCCAGCACCAAAGTGATAGTTTTGATGACAAGGGTCCACTTACCCAAATAGCCCCTAATAATGAAACCACTCAGGATAGTTTTTATCTGCAGGCCAAACACAGAAAGATTGAATACAGACTAAGTAAATAAACAAAACTGAGCAGCTAAAATCTGCACCCCCTTATAAGAACTATATAAGCCCTCAACAAATGACATATATATGTATATAGATATACTTGTCCCAAGAGGGATCTTAGTATAGGAGACAGCTAGGAAAGCAAGAAGTATTTTTGTAAACGTCCATGGACTTTTCGGGAGTAAACGGCCATGTGGCAATTGGAAAGAGGGTGAGGGTTTGTGGATGGAGGAGCAGGAGCACCTGAGGAGAAACAGGTATTTCCACTGGTTGTAAAATAGTCTGAGAATAAGGCCAGTGTTCAAGAAACAGCCTGAAAGAGTAGGTAGAACCTGGAATATTTGCCAAAGAACATTGCGACTATTATTTAGAAGCAAGGCTATCTTGATAACCTAAAATTGAAATCGCTTCAGTAAAACAATCTAAGCCCCATACAGGTAGGAAAGGTGTTCGGGCTACTATCGCCCCACATCTAGCCCAAATTCTATGACCCAGGCCAAGAGGAAACTTAAAGGAAAATCTAGACGGAGCTTAGATGCCCTCTGGCTCTGCCCCTGATTGATAGTCACCAAGCTGTAGTATATGCAGGAATACACAGAAAATTTTGGCAAAAAAAAAAAAAAAAATGGTTCATACTGTACTTACCTCAGGAATTCCAGAACCACAGGCATAAGGTGCAAATGCTTTGACAAGAGATACGGCAAGAAAAGCAAATAAGAGAGCCCACAGGACATACATGAAATAGTTGACTATGTAGGCAAAGGCTCCCTGAAACAGAACAAAAAGACAGACGCTGTTTTAATGTAGACAGCTGGGTGGGGAACGTAGCTCTTTTCAGTGACATTTTGCCAGGACAGTAGGTTGGGAAGAAACAGAACAACAGTAAATTGCTTAAATATCTCTTTGCAGGCCATTCATGGGAGAAACTACTGAAACACCATTAGGCACCCTTGGTACTAAAAAAAAATCACATGTCTTGCTGCAATCAGAGGAAATCTTCAAAGCATTCTAAGACTTGATATGCTAGAAAAGAAAATGAAAAGCCTTCAAACATGATCCACTGTAATAAAATAATTATTCCCTTTTTATTCTTTGAGGAATCTGAAATTATCATGGTCAGATAGTTTCTACCCACATACTTTTTCTGTGTCTGTGGTATCACTTCTCTCTAAGATGTAATCATTATATGTAGAATATTTGTTAAAGGCTTAACAGTCTATAATTATGGTCACTAGGGCAAGGCTGAGTAGGAAATGATGGCAGCCAAAGGTATAAATTGACAATTAGGTGGGGTGAATAAATTTAGAGATATAATATACCACAAGAGAACTGTAGTTAAGAATACTGGATATTGAAAATTTATTATTCACACAAAGAATCATAATTATGGAGGGTGACTGTTATATAAGTCTCTGTGACTATGTATGTATGTATGTATAATCAAGGCTTGGGGCTCAAGAGACAATTAAGCTGTTAAGAGTGCTTGTTGCTTTTCTAGAGGACTAAATTTGATTCTCATCACCTACATATAGTAGTTCACAAGTGCCTGTAATATCAGCACCAGAGAATCTACTGCCACATTCTGGCCTCCACTGGCACTTGCACTAATATGGTATGCATGCATACACACACACACACACACACACACACACACACACATACACACACACATTTTAAAATAAAGCATGAAGGACTAGAACTTGACATGGTAGCTCATACCTATAATTCTAGCACTTGGAAGGTGGAGGCTGGAAGAGTAACATTTCAAGGGGTCCCTCTGCTACCTAAGGAGTTCACAAGACTAGCATGGGCTACATAGATGTCTCAAAGCAACAATAACAATTCAAATAAGTAAACAAACATCAAGGCTTGGAGTATAGCTCAGTGATAGAGCATGCATTTTAGGATGTGTGAGACCCAGGGTTCAATCTCCAGGATTATAAACTGAAACAAATTAAATACTCTCCTCACTATCATACTACTTGACCTAAACATGCACAGTAAACAAGTATAAATAAATGAAACAATGCTTGAGAATTTTAGTTACTATAATCTGTGAGAAATTTTTATTAATTTTTTTATTTAAATTAAAAACAATCTTATTTTTCATACCAATCCCAGTTCCCTCCTAATCTCCCATTCCCCCACCAACTCCCATTCCACCTCCATCCACTCCTCAGAAAGGGTAAGGCCTCCCATGGGGATCATCAAAGTCACATCATTTGGGGCAAGACTGAGGCCCTCTTCCATGTGTCTAGGCTGAGAGAGTATCCCTCTATGTGGAATGAGATAAATACTGGTTCGACTGCCAGCAGCCCCAGAGACTGCCCAAGCCCCCCAACTGTCACCCATGTTCAGGGGGCCTGGCAGAGAGAACAAATAGGAGACATCTAGGCAAGTAAGAGTGAGAAAAGGAGAAGAGGAAGATGCCAGGGGCCAGCCATACCCAGCCACACAGCCAGCCACAGAGTAAAAAGGGAAGAAATACATATCGAATAAAGGTAAAAAGCTCAGAGGCAAAATGTAGTTAAAGAGAAATGGGATAATTTAAGTTATGAAAAGCTGGCTAGAAACAAGCTAAGCTAAGAATATGTCTCCATGTATTTATTTGGGAGCTGGGTTGCAGGCCCCCAAAAGAGAAGGGAAAAAAAAAACAGCTACATTTTGGAACCCAACATGAGGCTCCAACCCATGACCCTGAGATTAAGAGTCTCATGCTCTACCGACTAAGCTAGCTGGGCCTAGATTTCTCCTCCTATTTATTCTCTCTGCCTGGCAGCCCCACCTATCTCTCTCTTACCTAGCTATTGGCTGTTCAGCTCTTTATTAGACCAATCAGGTGTTTTAGACAGGCAAAGTAACAGCTTCACAGAGTTAAGCAAATGAAACACAGCATAAACAAATGTAACACATCTTAAAATAATATTCCACAGCAATTAGCATTAAAGGTGTGGCAGATGTGATGCTTTACCAAAAAGAAATACTGGACACCAGGAGTTATACTTCAGATGGCATAGATACAAAGCTCATTGGACTTCAGACTTTGCAAAATATGAGAATTTAAAGAGCTACACAAAGAGAATCAGGACTCTATAGCTTTATTAGTTGTGAATTTGGCACAATATTTTCCATGATCCTAGGTTCTCAGAGAATAATAATTATTACTAATTTTTTTGTCCTTTAAGAGTAGTTTGAAAGCAAGTGAACTCCAGAAGTAGTAAACAAAGAGGGAAAGGCAGCAAAAGAGCAAACAACAGATACTGGCCAGAGGCAGAGATCAGTGGCAAAACTGTTGGCAAGAAAAGGCTTCTGAAAGCTTCACAGATTATTTCCCCAGGCAATGATTTCATTCCTAAAAAGAGCCAGGAAAATCTGTTATGTGAGCAAATCTCAAGCTTTGCTTTGCAAGGAACTGTTGAGACAGACCTATAATAAAGGGCAGCATGCCTCTGACCCCTGTGAGCACCCGGCACATATGTGGTTCACACACACACACACACACACACACACACACACACACACACACACACACACACACACACACAAATGCAAGCAAAAACACATATACCTAAAATAAATCTAAAAAAAATTAAAAATTGTTGTTCACACATAAAAATGTTCCAAATAGTCAGGAAAAAAAATCAGTGTCCTAGGACGGTCTGAAGTTTGAGCAACAAACATGTCTTAGCTAGGGTTACTACTGTGGTGATGAAACATCATGACCAAAAAGCAAATTTGGGAGGAAAGGGTTTATTTGGCTTACACTTTCACAACACTGTTCATCACCAAGTCAAGACAAGAACTCAAACAGGACAGGAACCTGGAGGCAGAAGCTAATGCAGAGTCCATGGAGAGGTCTGTTTACTGGCTTGCCCCTCATGGCTTACTCAACTCCCTTTCTTATAGAACCAGGGTGCCACCACCCACAGTGGCTGCACTCTTCTCTATCAATCACTAAATAAGAAAATGCCCTAAAGCTGGACCTCACAAAATCATTTTCTCAGTTGAGGCTCCCTCCTCTCTGATGATTCTAGCTTGTATCAACTTGACATAAAACTAGCCAGTACAATACACATAAAACCCTGCTCCTTAAGCCAATGTATATAGTTGTATATGGATATAAAATCTCTTATTTCTGACTTTATTATTTTCCTATCCTTTTCCAATAGACTTGGATGTGTTTGTGAGTATGTGTGCCACTTCAAATGTTTTGTGAACAAAGTGGATAATAACATTTTAAAATTTTTAACTGACTTATCATGGTTACACATCCTGAGAAGGTATAGTATGATGCTTTGATGAATGTATATATAATGTGTAGTGATCAAATCAGGAAAATTAGCAGTTTTACTTAAAACATTTCATATATCTTTATGTTTGAAGCCTTCTTACCCCCTTTACGTCTTTATAGAATATAAGAAGGGATGTGGGTGCCCTAGGTTAGAGCACTTACCTAGCACACACTAGGCTGTGGCACCAGTACTCAGTGCCTCAATTAATCATTCGTTATTGCAAAGTACAGTTACAGAAAGGTTGCTGTTTGAACTAGAGAATTTCTTCCTCCTCTCTATTTACTGTTCATTACATAACTTCTCTCTGTCCCCTTCCCTCTCAGCTTCTAGTGACCTTTACTGCACTGTTTAACTCTTTGCAATCAGATGAAAGATGAATGTTAAGAGTACAAGCATATATTTTGGTCCTATTTCTACTCCACCAACAGAATGAATAAATAGGGAAGGAGTTCTACTCTTGAGCCTGGTAGCTAAAACACTTTTTGTTTCCTTTTTTCTTTTCAATTTTTATTTAAATTAAAACAATCTTATTTTACATACCAATCCCAGTTCCCTGTCCCTGCTGTCCTCCCATTTCCCAACCAACCCCCATCCCACCCCCTCCACTCCACAGGGAGAGTGAGGCCTCCCATGGAGAATGACCAAAGTCTGTCTCATCATTTGGAGCAGGTCCTGCCCCGTCCCCCATGTGTCTAGGCTGAGAGAGTGTCCCCCCATAGGGAATGGGCTCCCAAAGCCCATTCATGCATTAGGGATAAATACTAGTTCTACTGCTAGAGGCCCCATAGACTGTCCAGGCCCCCTAACTGACACCCATATTCAGGGAGGGCTGGTTTGGTCCTCTGCTGGTTCCCCACCTGTCAGACTGGGGGCCATAAAACACTTTTGTGGAAGAAATCTAATATATAACAAAGGACTGTAATATAGGAAAGGAACTGAAACGCAAAATTATTATGTGTTGAAAAATACTTGCTTAGACGATAATGAAAAAACTGATGACTGCAAGAGAGACTGGGCAATTTTATTCATAAATCTCTGTTATTTTGACATGAAACGCACCATACCTTTGATTGTTCTAATTCAGTGCTCAAAGACAAACTGCTTTGTGTTTCTATATGATGAAACTACTTGAACCATTTCATAATCTTGTGTAAGAAATTCCATCTTACCTGTTGTCTCCCTTTGACCTTTCTATTGACAGCATTAGAGAACAGTAATTTTAGCTATACCACATAGTAGCAGCTAAGAAATAGAAGACTTCTTGAAAACAAACCAAACTTTTAAATATAAGCGGAAAATGCTTCCAACATGTCATAAGAGATAGAAATAGGGTTGTACTCAAACCACAAAATAAAGACAGCTGGTTCCACTTTCTTTTCCATGAAAGGAAATAGAGGTCATAATCTCCAGAAATAAGGACAAAAAATGAAATAAATATAAGGATAAAATTCAGTGGTACAAAAGTTAGTACTATATATTACCTGATCTGTACTGATGATAAGCTGGGACCAGCTATTCCACTCTGGACACTTGTCTCTGTCTTCAAAGGTGACATGTTTAGAATTCCAGCAACAGTGTTCATGGTTAAACCAGAATCCCCCTGTGCATATCCCTTCTTTTAAGTCTGTCATCCAGTGAGCAGAGATGTCTATCAGGCCTGCTAAGGAACCTGATTTAGTGGGGAAGAAAGGGAAAGCCAAAGTTAAATTCCACTTCTGAAATTCTATCTGTGGTAATTGCAACAAGCTTTATCAGCTAAAATGACAGGAAAGCAATTGAAATGACAGGTAAATAAATACTTTCCTATTCCTAGTCTATATTTTCTATTCCTATTCCTTCTGATTATTGACTTGCTTGATATTTCATGTACTATCTCTACATTAGCACCAGTGACAGGCTGAAGAAATGCTTCAGAGGATCTGAGTTCAATTCCCGGCACCCACGTGGAGTAACTCACAACCGTTATAACTCTAGTCCTAGATAATACTTCTGGCCTCCAAGGGCATCTGCACTGTCACACACAGTCAAAAACACATACATAGGATAAAAAATAAAAATAAACACCAGTATCTATCAAATAGGTGTACTGGAAAGAACTAGGGAAAAAGCAAAATATTTGGAGGAGAGGGAGGAATTTGGTTTTGAAACTCACTTGACATAATAAAGGGTCTGCTTTGGTCTGGTTTAGGAATGTCAATCTATAAAGGAAATAATTTGTTTAAAATTATGTGACTTGCTAGGCACAATGACATAGGTCTTTAATCCCAGTACTCGAATAGTCAAGGCCAGCCTGGTCTACTTAGCATGCCAGCTAGAAATACATAATGAAACTCCGTGTCAAACCAAAAACAACAGCTAAAACAAAAGATTATGTGACTCTCCCTATATACATCAGGTTGAGTGAACAAATTGCACACAGTGAAGAATTTTACATGATACTTATTTGCAAAGGCTCTGGAGAAAAGCTGATGAAGATTATGGGTGATGGGCTAAACCTGAACAGTAGGGTTTTCTGGACAGGAAGGAAGAACTTGCACACTGGAGGGAAGATATTGTAGCATACTAAGGACATTAAATTTATAGCAGCATAGAGTGTTGAGTGCAAAGAAAGTTGGATACTAAGGACATTAAATTTATAGCAACATAGAGTGTTGTGTGCAAAGAAAGTTGGATGGAACTAGAGAAATTTGGGGTACCTACTGAACCTAGAGTCTGAACACACTACAATGGTCTCAGTAAAAAGGAATAACCAAATATAGAATATCTACCAGAGAAAATGATGAGAAAAAAGAAAATAAAAATGGGGACCATAAGTACTATCACTGGTAAATGGTTAAGAGCTAAGACAGATAAAGTACTTTACTTCTGGCTGTCATGTGCCTGTTAGTTAAACGGAGAAACTCTGCACAAGAGAAATTAAATGGCCCAGAATTATGCCTCAGAGAAATAGTAAAGGTGTTATAGAACAGCCCCAGAACTCCCAGACTGTTCCATTCAGACACATGACTTCTGTTATGGGTCTCCAATGTTTAAAAACAAAATACCTCGTGTGTATGAGAGGAAAAAAAAATAGCCAGTGACCACCTAAAGACAAGAAACACATTAAAGAGATGAGAATATTGTGCCTACATTTGTTTGGGTAAGAAAGGACATGTTATGTGTATGTTTTGGTAAGTGCTGAAAGTATTACCACCTGCCTGAATGCCCTAGTCAAATCCAGCATTTTCTGACAGCTACTCTTGGCTACTCCAGCTCCCAGGTATCTGTTCCAACTTTCATTGCATTTAACGCCTTATAGTTCCATACTTTGCTCTATGCTGTTGTTTCATATGTGCATTTTGTATTTTACACAGCTATCTTCAGTCCTGTCTTCCTTTCTATTTCTACACCTCCTCCTTCTCACAAATGCTGCTTCTCTGGTTACATGTTGTACTAAGCTTCCCTATCCCAAATAGAGTGTTGTCCCTTATCCTTGCCTACCATTGTAAGGGTTTGTTCTTCTTTTCTTTATAATGACTATCAAAACTTGAAATCTGGCTCTCAATATGTATCTAAAGTTTCTTGGAGAACACTAATATGTTTCTAATCACCGGATTTATGACCTTTCCTCCTCTATATTTCTTCCCTGCTTTTGCTACAATATTTGGCATTTTGGACTGCCCAATCTATTATTGATCCTCTCCAAACTGGGTTTTTTCTCCTGGAAGAACCAGAAGGTATAGTTGAATACCCTCAATCACAGGGCTGGCAAACTGAAACATGAGGGCCACATTTTGCTCACGTGTTAAGCCTGTCAGTAAAGACGTCCTGGTGGCAGGCAGACTTGTATCTTTACCTATGGTGAATGGCTGCTTTTGTGTCACAGCAGCAGAGCGGCATGGATACTACAAAGACCATTTAACTCACAACTCTTAAAATATTTAGTATTATCTGACTCCTTTAATGAAAAAGAAATATTGCCAGCCTTTTAGTATAGGCAATTCTTTAAAAAATTATTTTACATATTATTTGTGTATATGCACATGTTAAGTGCATGGAGACTCACACATGGATGTCAAAGGACAACTTTTAGAAGTTGGCTCTCTCCTTCCACCATGGGTTATAAGGATCAAACTAAGGCTGTCCTGCTTGCACTCCCTCCCCCCCCCCACACACACATACACAACTCTAGGCTATCTTGCTAGCTCCTATCCCAGGCAATTCTTAGAAACTCAGGATGGATGAACCATTTCATACTTGACTTAGCCATTTTCTACTCCATGGCTCATGACAAGAGCAGTATCAACAGCTAGGCACCACGCCAAATGATTTGTCTCATGTAATTCTCAAAGAAAGTATTTGATATAGCTTATATATTATATTATATCTCTATTTTTACAGCTCAAAACACCAAAGTCTCCGGGAGTTAAGCAATTTTCCCACAGCCATAAAACTATAAGTAATGGAGCAGGGATTTAAATCCTGACTTCCTGAAACTAGAGTCTGTGCTTAAAAGTGAAATCTTACACCTTCTCCAGTTTTCCCATTTAACTTCTATTTAGCTCAAGATCCCAGATATTCCTAGGTAGTGTCTTTAATGCTACAATGGTGCATTTCTTGGTCTCCCTGGCTTTCTGCTTCCCACATAGGAGAGTTAAGTTTGCAATGGAATTGGTGTGAGCTTTATTTGCAGAACAAGTATACAGTCATATACTGTATAAAAGTTGAGCACCCCTAACCTGAAATGTTTTATGGTCCTCAACTTTTTAGGCATTGACATGAAGCTGCACGTAGAAAATTTTACATATGGTCTCATGTGATAGGACTTTAGTCAAAATACAGATGAAAACGTATGCAGTGACTAAAGCCTACTATCTGGACCTAAAAGGCTGAGATAGGAGTGAATATGAGGCTAGCCTGGGTCTCATTAAGCCAAATAAGACACACTTAGAAAATAACAAAAATCCAAATGAACTTAAAATATATCAAACTATCTTCAAGCTATGCATAATATATATACATGGTGCTTACATATATTTATGTATATAATATATGTTACATATACATATGTATGTATATATAAAAAAACAAATATTGTGTTCTTGTCTGTAATATCAGCAGTGAGAAGAGTGAGGCAATGGATCACAGTTCCTTCCAGCCTAGATTATATATGAAGTTCAAGACCAGCCTGGGCTAAATAATGAGACCCTGTTTTAAGAAGAAAGGGGGCTGGGGGAGTGACTCAGTGGTTGAAACCTTCACTAGCACATACATTAGTCTTGGGTTTCCCAGAGCTGCAAAAAAAGAATGACAAAAACTGCTACAAAATATCTCAAGAAGTTATCACTGCATCTTCTAAACCCCATGCAGAGTGTGCCAAAAGCCTGTGCCTCCAACAAAAGTGTTTTTCCACCAGGGCAGGGGAGACACTGTGCTGGTTTCCACCTTAAAACGATCATGACCTCTTACAGCATACAAGCTGGGTTTAGATGTATTTCTTCTTTGATTTAAAGAAGGGTATACAGATATTAGAATTCATTTACAAATGGGAAATCGCACTTTCAACAGGTTCACTGGCAATTCATTTCAGATGGGAGAACATAGCACTTGACTCAATTCAGAATTGAGGCATATTACAGGTCTGGGAGATTAATTTTTAAAACTACTGTAGTTTACCATACCTGATAAAAGCCCAATAAGGAGCATCAACAACCAGCCAGAAAAAGCATCGCTCACACTGTGAATTAAGGCCCATGTTGACTCTTTGCTTTTATTGGTAATCTAGAAAAAAAAAAAAAACAAGATAACATTGGTATACTCTTCACATATGCTCCCTTCATCTAACAATTTTTCAACAGAAAAATACAAATTATATGGGAATAGGTAACAATTGGGAATTATTTGGCTGCAGCAAGTTAGCAAGAAGGCTGCAATGTATTGAGCTCTACCAATTTATTGTAATGTCCCACCCCCTCTAATTTCTCAATACACCTGTTTAGTGTATTGCAGGGGTCTTTTCTGCCCTGGATAAAAGGTATCTCAAGGACAGTTGATTCACAGTCAATAGTTTAATTATTTTGCAAAGAATAAATAAATGATGGCTGATCTCAGTGACACTTTGAGGTTTACTATCTGTGGCTGTGATTCAGTCAGGAAATTCCCAAACCTTAGTGGTACAAAGCTCTTAAGGTACAGTGATAACAGGCACTAAGTGATACTGGTGAAACCAGCAACTGTATCTGAGGACATTAGGGTAAACACAAAGTTTGACTCTTTAGGTCTTACCCTTGTCAACTTAAATCCACAGTGTTCATACTTTTGTTTCAATTTAGCTTTATTTGTGTGCGCGTGCGTGCGTGCGTGCGTGCGTGCGTGCGTGCGTCCGTCCGTGTGTGTGTGTGTGTGTGTGTGTGTGTGTGTGTGTGTTTGTGAAGGTCAGAGGACAACTTGCTGAAGTCTGTTTTCTCCTTCCAGAGATCAGACACAGATCATCACATTTGGTAACGAATATTTCTGTATACTTAACCAACTTACTGGCCCATGTCTGTACTTCCCTTTCTTTGTACTGTTTGTTATACTCAGAATTAATTTATTCCACCTTCACCTACAGCAACATCACAAATAATAACAAATTATATGTTTCAAAAGGAACTTCAAAATGTATTTTGAGGGTCAGTAAGTTGGCCCAGTGGCCTGTGTATGCACGTGCATGCACACACACACACACACACACAGAGAGAGAGAGAGAACACATTAATTATAAGATAAAAAAAAAAACAGAAAAAAAAGAAAGAAAACTGACTGCACCAGGTGTGGTGGAGCACACCTTTAATTCCTGCACTCCAGAGGCAGAGGCAGGCAGATCTCTGGGAGTTCGAGGCCAGCCTGGTCTACAAAGTGAGTTCCAAGACAACCAAGGCTACATAAAGAAACCCTGTTTGAAACATCCCCCCCCCCCCCAAAAAAAAGAAAAGAAAAGGAAGAAAACTGAATGAAGTGAGTTGGGGGACTTAGGCTAAACCTATGTACAACTAAGTCCAAGGCCAAATTGGGTAATAGTGAAACCCGGTTTCCAAATAAAAAGTGAAGAGGGTTTACTTAAATCATACCTTGCTGACAAAATACTGTCACTGTCTAGCGTTTGCAAAGCCCTAAACTCAATCACCAGTGCTGACTCCCCCCAAAGGGGGACTCCTTCAAACCTGTACAACTTGACTCTGGGTTTCATGTGGTTGTGAGAATACTTGGCAGAATCTGGAAAAGGCTTAAAAATAATAATAAAAACTAGGGCTCTAGCATTTAGTTTAGTGTGAAGCCCTGGATTTGATCACAAACATCAAATACACATACACACATACACACACACACACACACACACACACACACACACACACACACACACACACACTGAAAATAATCTCTTACATAGGAAGAAATTATGAACTTAATAGAAATGGGGTTAATATATTTTAAATATAGAGTCAAGCAGAACTTTAAGAAAAACAAAAAATACACTACTAGTGTGCCCCATAGTAGTGACTTGCCAGAGGGTATATGGGCAGGAGCTGGGTTTCAACATCTTCACTGTTGGTGAGTTAAGTTCTCTACCGCTATTCTGACATAAACTAGAAGTAGTTTATTGCCTAAACTTGAATTATAGAGGACAAGTTCAGAGCAAAGGCTCTAGGCATGGCAGGAAACACCTGTAATTTCAGCATTTGGGATTATGGGAGGAAGAGCTCTGCAAGCTTGTGACTACCCTGGGGTATACAGAGAGACCCTGTCTCATTTAAGAAAGAAGAAAAATAACAAAGGACTCTTGGCATGTGTGATGGCACATGCCTATAATCTAAGCAATCAGGAGGCTGAAGCAGAAGGATTAAGAGTTCTAGCCAGAGCATGGCATTGGTGGCACTCGCCTTTAATCCCAGCACTTGGGAGGCAGAATTAAGTGGCTCTCTGTAAGTTCAAGGCCAGCCTTGCCTACATAGCTAGTTCCAAGACAGCCTCCAAAGCAATACAGAGAAGCCTTGTTTGAAAAAAACAAACAAAAGAGTTCCAGGCTATCCAAGCTAGTCTGAATAAAGTCTCAATAAAATAACAAATAATAACAATAAAAGAATCAAAGGACCTTGGCAGACTGCTCTGAGAAAATTTCTCAGTGCTTTGAAAAGAGAGGTGAGGAAACTCTTTTGTTAAGCTTATACAACTTACACTAGAGCCCTAAATACCTATCAAATTAAATTGACGTCTTGGATATGAATTTGATCGGTCTTATGGTTTTATTAGTGCTGAATGCATAAATTTACTTTGGTTTTATAAGAGCTATATTCCTAGGAATCTAAACCCATATTCTTTAGTACATTCTAAGGTTAGGGTAATTTGGTTTTTTATTCCTTTGAAAAAAGTCCATTTACTTTCCTTGGCTTTAGAGACTCTGCTTTAAGAGAAAAGATAATAAAAGGGAGATGAGATGGGAGAAGAAAATCTTGAACATTTATTTTCACCTATGCAGAGGCATGTGTACCCATTTTAGAGCTGTGAGTGTCCTTTTAACAGCATTTGTCAGGAAAATAAATCATTCAACACAAGTTTTAAAACAGAATGAAAGATATATATATTGACTTTAAAAATGGAAAGTAAATTTATTATGAAATGAAACCAGGTATGGTGGCTCTCATCTGTTAATACAACACTAGGGAGGTGAAAGTGCATTCAGGAATTTTCATTCAGTGTGGACTTCATGAGTTCCAGGCCAGCCTAAGCTACAGAGTAAGACTTACCTCATAAAAAATTTAGAAAGAGACAGATGGTGGTGGTACATGCCTTTTGTCCCAGCACTTGGGAGGCAGAGGCAGGCAGATCTCTGAGTTCCAGGCCAGCCTGGTCCACAGAGTGAGTTCCAGCCAGGACAGCCTCCAAAGCTACAGAGAAATCCTATCTTGAACCCTCCACCCCCAAAAATGACAAAGAATAAAAAAGAAACCCCACGTTGCCAATAGAAGCCAGATTCCCACCAGCTCTGGGACTGAAAAAAAGGAAAGCATACAACAAATTCAATTTTTTACCTTTCTTACAGTTGTTACTCATGTGCCACCAATGCCTTACCTCTCTGTGCCTATCTCGGTCTCGAGACTTCTCTCTCACCCAATCAATTGTGTTGAAATCATCATAGGTCCCTACACCGGGGATTGGCTCCTCCAAGAAGTCCATGATTCTATTTGAAGAGCCTATTCCACCACCATTGTATGACTTGTTTCCTGTGTTGAATAGCAAACA
Source organism: Cricetiscus sungorus (assembly GCA_030556225.1). Classification (NCBI taxonomy): domain Eukaryota; kingdom Metazoa; phylum Chordata; class Mammalia; order Rodentia; family Cricetidae; genus Cricetiscus; species Cricetiscus sungorus. The sequence goes on from JANBXA010000609.1 coordinate 9,900,632, forward strand.
GACATTAGTACATCAGTCAAAAATCGTGATGCCCCCATAAACTATCCAATGATTATAGTTTAGGTGTGGTGATGAAGCAATACAATCACCTACTGGGAATATCCATTGCATTAAGTTTCTGTGGTCTAGGCTCAAATGAGAAGTAGCTAAAGGCTACAAGTGGACAGCGACCGGAGTGGACAGGGACCCAGGACTGTGCTAGTAAAAAGAGAAGTGACAAAAGCTGGTATGTAATGGAAAAAGTATCTACAGAACAAAGGCCAGGAAGGCACTTGGAGAAGTTTAGGTATTTCACTTCATGGATATGAGATGAAAGGCTCCAAGGTCTTTGCAAATGGATCACACCAAGAGCCATCTTAACTTTGTAAGGCAGTAATTCAATACTGTGAGGTAGCTTCTGCCTGGTTGAAGACTTGAAAGAAAGAATGCTGGCCTCTTCAAAGAGTTAAGCTGGTTGGAATGTACACATTTTCCCTCAGTAGATAGAATGCTTTGATCTCCAATATAATGGGCTGGTAGAAACTTTCACAGTATGTCAGAAAGTCAAATATTTACAAACAGAGATTTAGTCAACAATGGTTAGCTTCACAATGAATTGTTCTTCCTTTAACCTTCAACTAAGCAATATCTGAGTGTGCTCACTAATCATGGTTCTTAAGTCTGCTTGGTGTTTAGTTTTTCCCTTACAGTTACTTATGTGCATATATGCTTTATCTTCCTTTTTTAGCCTTCTCCACCATGTCTTTTTTTCCACTTTGAGTTTCACTACATCACCCAGTCAGGCCTAGAACTTGTGAACATCCCATCTCAGCCTCCTGAGAAACTGGTATAAGAATGTGTCACCATTTCTTGCTCTCCGCACTGTCTTAGCACATATGTGATAGTCAGTAAACATCAGATGAACCAAGATGCATTCAACAAATGGCAAGGATGAGGGAGTATTTAAACTAAGCAGTTGTACTGACACATGGTAAAGTATCGCTTATAAACTTGTTCAAAATATTTTGGCAACATCATCTGATGGAAAAATATTTTGCTAGTAAACTAAAAATGTAAAAACAGCATTGAGAAATCTATATAAGTGCACACAGAGAGAATGCAGAGTAATTTTATCATTTAACTCACACAGCCAAATCTCACATTTGCAGCACAAATCTTGGCAGGGGCAAGGCTTCGTCCAGACTATTTTGTAATGAACCCCTCATCAGTAAATAGCCAAGTTGGCCTCAGCTGACTGGGTCTCCATTATCCCCTTACCTAACTCCACTAGACAACTTTAACATTCTCACAGCATAAGTTTGAATGAACAAGATAAATCGAACCTGGTGTACCAACTGTACAAGTTTGTCGAATGCTTAATTCAGCACACCTTTTAGAAGCAATTCACAGATTTGAAAGGAAAAGCTCAGCAGAGTCCTAATCATCTTCGGGTGGGTGAGTCACTGAAGTGGTGTGTAGGAGTTGAACAAGTTAATCTTAAAACCTCAAACCAAAGTCCTTTTCCTATCTTCACTTGTACCTGGCTATAAAATGGATGTCTGCTGAATCACCACCCCAGCATTTCCTATCATGTCAGTGATAAAGATGAAAGCTGCTATGTTTGAGAGCTTGGCGGAGGAAAGCCAGCTAGGAAACAAGGGCAGAAAGAAAAGAAAGTATGTGGGAAGGAAGGAGGGAGCTGAATCAAGCTGTTTCCATTCTCAAGTGAAATGCTGACACAAACGCAGGACACTAACCAACCAGAAACTGGCTCCTCAAAGCAGGTTAATGCTTCCATTGAATTTGCTCTAGTTTCAGAGTTCTCCTTTCAGGAAGAAAAAAAAAATAGAAAGGATTTTGCGAAAGATTCTGAGAAGCATCAGATAGCTCTGTAATGTTACGTTATATATCAAATGAGCTCCTCCACCACCCCCAGCTTTAAGGCAAAATGAAGATCTGCAACAGCGTCCTGGCAGGAAAGAGAGAATCCTATTACATCAGTAGGTAACATGAGCACCACCGCATCCTCCTTTGTCGTCTGTCTCCTGCTAGAGACGCAATTATCAGGCCCCTCGAACAGCGCAGGCAGTGATTAGAATCCTACTACAGACTGCTTGCAATTCTCCTGATCCCCTGATCCCAGAGCATGCTTCAATCCTGGGCTGGGCTCAGTCTGCTTACCTTGGATTACAGTTTTCTTTTTTTCTGTCTCAAGGAAGAAATAACCTTGGCAGCCCGCATTTGCTCATGTAGGTTGAGGTGCTTTTACAGAAGGAGGCCCGCACTGGGGTGCTTTACAAGGGCACTTGCTGCTCTCCCTGCTTTTTCACAGCAACAAACGCCACCTAAAGAGCTACCAGTGCTCCTGGTTGGTCAGAGTGTGATGTCACTGCTGAGATCACATGACCAGACCCTTGGACCGGCCTTAGAGAAAGGAAGATTTTCCAACCTAACACAGAAGCCTTAAAGATGTAGTCTCATCTAAACAAATGCCATCAAACTGGTAGGTGGGCGGCTGCGTTGGCTCAGAAAATTAGAGTCTAGACAAGTTTTACACGTCATACCTCATTTAGCACAAAGAACCAGACATCAAAGTAGAAATGTCCAAAAACTTTGTCCCCTAATTAAAAGGGAACAAAGGCAAATACAGAAAAGTCTGTTAAATGTGCCACTAACTTGGACTTGGTGGCATACGTTTGGAATTCTAGGACTTAGGAAGCTAGTGCCTTTGCAATCAGCCTAGGTGACAGAGTAAGACCCTGTCTCAAAAAAAAAAAAAAAAAAAAAAACGGAAAAAAAAACAACGCAAAGGAATTAAAACTCACAGCAATAGCATGTATAAAACCCCACAAACACAATACTGAAAGATTCCAGACATAAAAGATCTCCTAACATCGTGACTATTCCTGAACCCAATCACAGGCAAGCCTAAATTTTAGGATACAAATGATTGCATTACGAGCAGAAGAAAGAAAATGACAAAAATAAAGACAGCATCTACCGCAGAAAGCTGCAGTCTGTGAAGAACATGGGGCAAAAGTAAAGGCTTTTGAAATGCTAAGCATTATTCTGGTGATAAGTGATCATCTTTTAATTATTCGTCAAAGCATACACATATGTATTGTGTGTTCATTTTATGTGCATATTATAAATAAAGAAAAACATGATGAGGATAGGTGCACTGGCATACATGTGAACTCCCAATTACTTTTTGAGGCTGATGTAGAAGGATCACTTGAACCTATGATTCTGGGTAGGCTAGGACAACATAGTAAGATCCTGTTTCAAAACTAACATTGTTTTGGAATATGGGGAGATGTTTTTCAGTGGGTAAGAGTGTACACTTCACAAGCATGTGAACCTGATTTTAAATCCCCAGCATTCATGTAAAAAGCTGAATCCGGCTGTGCATGCTTGTAGATTCGGCACAAGGGGCACCAAGACAAGAGAATCCCAAAACACTGTTGAGCCAGCCTACATAAAATGATCTTCATAATAAGTAAAACCCAGTCTCAATGGGAACAAAGCAAAGAGCAACAGAGGAGAGTACTTGATAGCCTTCTCTTGACTCCCTGAGTGTGTGTGTGTGTGTGTGTGTGTGTGTGTGTGTGTGTACAAGCACATGCATAGGTAATCAGCCCCTCCATGAGTGTGCACAAATACATAAAAACACACACAAATACACAGAGTTGTTTGGGGAGCTGGAGGTGTAGTTCTGATGTAGAACACACATCATTTGGCATGCCCAAGGCCCTAGGGATTAGTCCTCAGTATCACACTTTTAGAAAAGAAAAATGTAATAAAAACTAAGTTGCACGTCAAATTACAACAAAAGCTATTTTTTAAAACATAGGTTTTCACGTGGCCCAGGCTGGACCTCAAATTTCCTATGTAGCTAAGAATGACCCTGAATTTCTAATCTTCTTGCTTCTGCATCCTGAGGACTGAAATTACAGCATGCTGGGATTACAGACATATGCTATACACTCAATTATATGTTGCATTTAGGATTAAACCCAGGGCTTCATGCTTGTTAGTCAAGAACTCTACTGACAGTACAACACCTCCAGCCCCAAAGTCAATTCTTTAATAGCACCTAACCACTTTGGAACCATAGAGTACAACCAAGAAGATATAGAGAGATGTAGATATATATTAGTTGATAGACCACTAGCCTGGCAGACTTTGGATTCAATCCTTAGTACAGAAAAAAAATGCAGGGATAGAAACACATAGCTGCAATTCTGATACTCAGGAGGCTGAGACAGGAAGAGTGCTGCAAACTTGTACACAGCCTGAGCTACATGGTGAGGTCTTGTCTTAAAAGAGAGGCGGGGGAGAAAGGGTGAGTAGGAGGGAGGGACAGAGAGAAAGAAAGAGAGACAGAAACAGAGAGACAGAGGGAGGGAAGGGCAGGAAGGGAGGAAGTTGGGAAGTAGGGCAGGTAGAGAGGTAGGTAGGTAGAGAATGAAGGGTGAGGGACTCTTAGTAGTGTTCTCAAAAAAGCAACATGGTCTGTAATATTCATTAATACAACCTTGTTGAGTAACTACTGCAGCCTTGACAATAAATTCACTATTATAGTTCCATTATTTTAAAGGCTTTCCCTTCTCTTGCCCTATTCTGAAGGCTATTTTTAAGCAGATCTTAATTAATTGTGCAGTAAGGCCAGCCCAGTAAAAAAGAATAAAACTGTCATCTCCCAACTCCCTAAGTGAATCAGCAGGACAGCCACCGTTTAACATTAACCCAGTTACAGTACGCTCCAATAATCAGACCCTACATGCAGGACTTGGAAATGTTATTAATCTCATCAGTTCCTACGGCCCAATACATCCTGAAATGTCAATGCAACAAAACTTTATGAAGTGTAAGGCACTGAATGAGGTTTATATACTCTTTTAGTTCATCATAATTATATCTTGATGAACTAATATAGCATTAATGAACAGAATTCAAATGGAGTGGAAATTACTATTAAGAGGCAATGAGTCAAAACACTGCAAAAAAGCAAGTCTTTTGTAAGCCTACCATGATCCTCTTACACAACTAAATGTTTAGTTTATCAGGTTAAAAGCAAACTATATGCCAAGCTTCAAAGGCCTCTTGCAAGTTAATCTTTATTAATTATAATTTTAGCTATAGTATCTGAAGACCACTGACAATCACTTACATTATCAAACAGGACTTCCATTTCTATACACTTTCACATACATTTTGGCAGATGTGGAGTATAGTAGCCAAGTAAGCAAAAGTAGCATATTTTGGGCACTTAAGTAGCTTATATTTCTATATAGTTTTCATAGTTGGACCCATGTGTTCACGAAGTTCACAGGTTTTTACAAAGGGAAAACCAGCATTTCTCCAGTGGGAACTTTTTCTATTCCAAGTACAGCTCTTTCATTTGAATACTAGAGGGCTAGTAGGCATAGTGTAGCATTCATGCTAAAATGAAAATTAATTATGATTTAGATTAAGAAATGAGTCATCAGGTTCAGTTTAACATGCTGAGTGTTGAAAAATTCTTTTCTTGTTTCGACTCCCTTTTCTGCCAAATTTGTAATCTTTAACATATGTTCACTATGCAGACTACTCAGTGTAGATCAGTTGAATGTATGGCAACAACAACACAAAATGTTTACCAATTCTGATGCATCATACGATAAAAACACAATGAAAGTAAATATTTAGAACTAAGCAGAGTTATCTTTATGGAACACAGATCTAGCCAGATCATTTGCTAGCTTCAAAGTTGTGACTCCTGCTGGGATGTTTTGAAAACTTTCAGCAGTGACGACCTTTCAAGGAGCATTTAGGGCAAGTGTGGGCAAGCAATTCAAAAATAGTTGCCATACGCTTTAGAATAGGAAATACAACATATTTAAGATGTGGCGGTGATGATGGCCATGAGCTGATATTGTGAGGCTTCCTTGAGGAGCTGGATTAAGTAGCTTGCGCTCTTTCACCAAATATCTGGAGCTGGCAATGAACCACACTGTTGGCTGACCTCTCTACCCAGTGCTTTTAATATATGGCAGAGGAAACTCATAAAGCATGGTGGTTAAAAGGAGGCAGCAGGGGCAACTAGCAAGGCATAATTATAGCAACAGAATGCAAACACTTTTAAAAAAAAAAAAAACAGTGTGTTATGAGTCAATCTAATGTATACACACACTGTCACAAAAGTGAAGTGAAACTAATACAGCCTACATTCCAAATTAGGGTAGTTAGGTGAGTCTAGATTTTTGCCTCAAATAAGGGAAAAACAGTAAATTTTACCTAAAGATTTGATGGCATGGTGAATATTACATGCAGAAATTTGATGTTCTAACAGGAAAATGGTTAAAGTTAAAGTCCAGCTAAATGATAAAAGAAAAATCCCTCAAAGACTGGTTTGCATTGCTTGAGTCTGGAGAAAACATACAGCAAAAGTCAGGAAAAAAGGCAGTCAAGTTTGAAAGAGCCTTCTCTGCTAGTTATATTTTGGTCCGAAGATTTGGCAGTGGGTCTCTAGAAACACATGACCTCAATAAGGAGGCATACAAAGGAAGTGTTAAACCTGTTTTTTTCTATAGAAGACCTTTCCTGGGCTTCTTCCCTGTTGGGGGGGAGGGGCCTGCCTTATACTTAAAACTAGAAAACCCCTTAAAATGCAAGGATATAAACTCTAATTTGGGAATGTTTATTCCAATCCCCAACCAACACACCATTAGAAATTTACCTAAGGGGCTGAGTAGTAATTGATTAAGTGAACTAGTTAAACACTAACAAAAGCACAAGAAGAAAGGAGAGAGAACAAAACCTCGTGTTGTTTTAGGAATATCACAAGCTGTGGGAGGTTCACTTGTTCCAATACCAAATAAGCACTCAAAGAAAGGGACTGGGTTATTGGTATCTATCAAAGAACTTGCAAATGGTTCTTTAAAAAAAAAAAAAAACGTTTCTTGGGTTTATTGGGATGTGTTATATTTTTACAAAGATACAACTCCATCTACAAATACAAATTGAGCACAATGCCTAGCACAAGTTACTCATCCTGTGACTATTTAAAGGACTTCCATTCAACAGTGAACGGCCTATTATTCGATTTCCCTTTTCCATACTTCCTCTGGTTTTCCACGTAAGATTCTCAATAACCTAGACTCACACTCCACTTCAGCTACACACCTACAAACACATTACAGGTAAAATAAACATGTGTGGTATCTTTTCATCTACAACATGTTTTGCTTTCTATCTTGCTTTCCCATTTAGCCAAATACAGTGACCAAAAAGCATATGTCAGCCAACTGGGCCTCATATCTAACCCCTGAAGAGAATATATAGTATTCTTAAACAGTTGATGGACCCTGAAAATGTGCACTCAGGGTAAATATTCTGTTGCTGTGCATCCATACGCTATCCCAGTTACTAAAAACTAAAATAGCATCATACTTCTAAATGACCTCTTTCCCAAAGAGTCCCCTTCACCATCCCTTGGAAACTCCTGAGCTTCCCCACAGCCCAGCAGCTGGCGTCTCTAGATGTCACACCAATGCAATATCCGACGAGCAATCTGGTTTTGATTGGACTTCACACCTGTACTCTCTTCACTTAGAAATCCTAAGCTTTGGTTTAGTCCCAGCACAGCTTACAACTGACAAGTATTTAAGAGACAAGAAAGACAAGAAGACCAAAATCTACCCTATCTCTGAAAAAAGGCAGACAATAAAAAGTGATGGGGAACTAGCTAACAGAATTGTTAGTACAATTCACATGTGTACTACTAAAAGGATCTTTGAGAATTATCAGAAGAAAATGAGAATGTAAGGCATAACAGAGACAGGGGAATCCTGGAGACAAACATGAGTATCATTTCAGGTACTATTACCCTCTTTCTTTGTTCCCTCTAGATATATCCTTATTTTCCAAAGCTTCAGACATTTGTTAGGGGTCATATTTTCTGTATCTCCTGCTCTTAATATCTGCTCCAATCTGGAAGTTCCTGGTATACTACCAGTAGAGCCAGGGTGCTAATTGCCAAAGACAAACAACACGAGGATTGCTATCGTCATGTTTCTACTAAATGGAATGGCACACAAACTAATGCAGAACTGGAAACAAATGCATCATATGTGTGAGGCAAGTCCCTACCAGTGAGCCCTGTTTTCACTTATTTTGAGGCCGTATCTCAGTAAGCTGTCTAGGCTGACTCCAAACTCCTTTTGTTAGCACCAGCAGCTCTTGCTTTAGATCCCTCAATTGTTTAAGATGACAGGCCTGCTTTACTAGGCCTATTATACACAGTAGTACTCTGTTACTCCTTCATTCCCAAAGTTACACATTTATGGGGCTGACATAGGGTGGGTAATGTAAACCCATAGGGAGAAACTGCCTGAAAATATACACTACAATCCACATGCTACTCCTCTAATAACTTTTAACTAAGTCTATACTGGGTTTTCCCTATAAATAATCAAAACATCAAAAAGGTAGGAATAAGAGATTGCCAATGAATTTTGTGATGGGAAGAAAAACCTCAAGAAGAGAGGCCCTGCCTAAATCCACAGGGAATATGAGATACCATGTATGGAAAAAGGAATATTAAACACCAGAGCTGGAGATACTGGTCAGCGCTAGAACACTTAAGCTAGTATACACAAGGCTCTGGATCCAATCATAAGTACCCCAAAAATAAACAAAAAAGGCTGGCCATGGTGGCATTCTCCTGTCATTCTGGCATTTAGGAGAAAATAGCAGAAAGATAAGGAGTTCAAGGCCAGACTCAGCTACATAACAAAGTTTCACTGCAGCCTGGGCTACATGAGATGCTATCTAAAAAACACCAAAACACAAGCAAACAAAAGAAGACAAACAGTTACATATGTACTTCATCTGAAAACAAAAAGCTTTAAAGCCAATTCAACTTGTGAGTAGCAATATATGTGCTACTGCAGTGCTGTCTAGAGCAGTGCTAACGGGAACAATGAAAGTGTGCAGTCCTATAGGACTCGTGCTTTGAGACACAAAAGTTCCCCAGATATAGTATGTGAATACAACTCATCTGAAATGTTTAAGTAGGTTTCAGTGTGATAACTCTGGCCCTCAGTCCTAGCACTTGGAAGGCTGATACAGGAGGATTATCATGAGTTTAAGGGTAGCCTAGGCTACCTTGTTTCAAAAAAAAATCAGAGTATGTTTCTTTTCAAAATATATGTATAGACTCGGGATGTAGATGAGTGCATGGTGTGCTCAAGGTCCTTGATTTGGTCCTGATTACCACAGGATGAAGAAAGAAAGAAAGAAAGAAAGAAAGAAAGAAAGAAAGAAAGAAAGAAAGAAAGGAAGGGAGAGAGGGAGGGAGGGAGGGAGGGAGGGAGGGAGGGAGGGAGGGAGGGAGGGAGGGAGAGAGGGACAGAGAGAGAGAGAGAGAGAGAGAGAGAGAGAGAGAGAGAGAGAGAGAGAGAGAGAGAGAGAGAGAGCAGCATGATGGTGCATGCCTGTAATTCCACCACTTGGGAGGCTGAGGCAGGAGGACTGACACAAGTTTAAGTGTAAGATCCTGTCTTAAAAATCAGAGAGACAGAGACAATCAGTCCAGGGAATGACTAGCTGCTGAAACAACTGAACTGAGAGGGCCACATTTAATCCCTGTTAGCAGTTATATCTGGAGTAGGAAGAAGAGGGAGACTTCTGCATGGTATTGAAATAGATTTTTATTTTCATTGATTATATAAATGAATTTATGTATTTTGAGGGCTAGTAGTGAAACTCATGGCCTTGCACACACTAGGCAAGTGTTCTACCTAAAACTAAGCAACTTCTCTAGAGCCGCAGGAATGATTTTTTTTTAAAGAAAAACTGTAGCCAGGTGGTGGTGACACATACCTTTAATACCAGTATCCAGGAGGCAGAGAGAGGCAGGCAAATCTCTGAGTTCAAGGCTAATCCAGTCTACAAATTGAATTTCAAGACAGCCATGGCTAAGAGAATCCCTGTCTAAAAAAATGACAAAACAACACGAAGAAAAACAGTAACACAGAAGAATAGAGATAGGGCATGCAAAGAGCAGATACATGTTCCAGGAGGCAGACCACTGGAGTATTTAGAGACAGACTAGGATATAGTTTCTTTGAATATTAGAAGGATGGCCTTGACATAAAGATGGATTAGTCAGTAAGAAGGTCAATGTGATGGAAGGATATCTCTACCAGCACTGAGAAGGTATAAATTATAATTCATTAGCTGTATATAACCTTGGCAACTGCCTTAATCTTGGTGGCTTTCACAGATCTGCCATCTCTGAATATTATTTCTCTCTCTGGAGCATGGTCATCTTACAAGGGGCTATCCTCGTAGAGAAAACTATCTTTTCCTCTTCTAGCAGTTAACAGTTGATAACAGCCCCATGGCTAGGGGTGGGATTTCATTCCCAGCTCCATGCTGGGATTTGTTCTGACTAGGTCTTGTGCATACTGTCACAACATTGTGAGTTTACACATGTAGCCTCCTTGCTATATCCAAGAAACACTGTTTCACTGTACTCATCCACTGCCACTGTCTCTTACAATTTCATCTTTAGGTGCCTTAGAGCTTCATGTTCTGTTTTAGACATGTTTTTTGTTTGGTCATTCATACTACACTGAGAAATATTTTGAGAGAACCTTATCTTCGAGGAATTCAAAATAGTTATCTGAAGGTACTCCTCTGGCAAATTCATGAATTGACACTATCAATCCTTGGAAAAGACAAGCTCATTGATGATTAGAACAGCTTAGTCCCTCACTGGGAACCAGCATTTTTAGCATATAGTTTACTAGAGCTACATGGTAACATGGCTACAGTATACATTTTGAAGACCTACTGGCCAGTAATAATCTCTGCCCCCCAAAAACATACCATGCATGCCCCTGAAGCATTACAATACCCCTTTCATTTACCATTTAACATAAATTGAACAAGGTAAGGAAGAAAATAATCTCCCAAATTTTAGTACTATCAAAAGATACTGCAGTAGATTCACTGTTCATAAATAAATAAAGGGGAGACTGGGGGTTAATACAAATGGTAGAGGGTCTGCCTAGCATGCAAAAGGTCCCAACTTCAGTCCCTTGAAAAAATCAGCTAGGTGTACTGTCTTGTATCTGTATTTCAAGTACTCCAAACAGTAAGACATGAAGACTGTCATAAACTATACATAGTGAATCTGTGGCTAATCTGAGCTATACAGCGTGAGCTCTAGTCTCAAAACACCTCTAAATTTAGTAAAAATAACAATAAATATGGAACCTTCATATTCAGTTTTTCCAAGTAAACAGTTTAGAAATTCTTATTCTTACCCTCAGAATAAGAAAAGGCTAGACAATACAAAAATGACCTTTGGTTTTTTTTTGTTTGTTTGTTTGGTTTTTTTTTTTTTTTAACCCTTGATCTATCAGAGAACTGAGGCTACAGAATAAACTGCCATCCCCAAGTCTGATGAGCTAGCTTATCCAAAATTCCCGGCTGAGATCTGCTTACCTGGAATAAATCGGGTTAGAGCCATGAGAACAACAACAGGTAGGAAAACTCAAATGGCAACTTGAATGAACTGCTGGTTCTGGGTGGGCTAGCATAAGTCTGAGAAACCTCGAGAGCTCTGGAGTCCCACACCAAAGCTCTACTTCCAGAAACCTTACCAAGTTCTCATACTGAAGATCCGAGAAAAATCACCTTGACTAGGAGAGAGGATGAGTAATCCTTGTGAAATATACCCGCAGATTTCTTCACAACAAACAAATACGCTCCAAGGGAAAATACTTTGCCTGAGCCTTATTCCTGGTTGGGGGAAATGCATTCCTCCCATTCCAGCTCCCATCGTGCTTTCCAATTTCACCTGAGGGGGAATACATACACAGCAAGGCTAGGGCTTCAAGGAAGTAGATTGCGAATGCTAAAGGGCATAGAGAAGGCAGGGAGAGTAACTTGGAAAACTTGTGAAGGTCACAGCCGCAAGACACAGTCCCAGTAAAACAGTGAGAATTAGCCTTGCTCCTCAGACTCTAGCACCACACCAAAAGGGCTCTGGTGTCCTAAGAGTAAATTATAGGTTAAAGAGTTACAAGACACATTATTGCTAAAGGAGCTAGATGGAGGCAAACTCAGAATCAAGAGGGGAAACAAACACAAAGTCACTATAGAAATTTGCCCCCTATGATACCTAGTTATCCCAAATAGTAGGTACAACTTAATGCCCAGCTAAGCTACACTGCCATAAATCCTTACACAATTAAATTAAACTGTAATACAGCAATGGAAAAAGCACTGAACTTCCTTGCACAATCCCCCCTCCGGAATCCCTAGAAATTATACATCACACTTTCTTCTAAATTATGGGTTAAAAATTCTCCAAAGAAATCTATTTTTTTCCAAGTAAGCTAGGCATGTGGTAATGTCTGTAATGCTAGCACTTAGGAGGCAGAAGGATAAGGAATTCAATGCAAACCATAGCTACATAGTAAATTTACAGCCATCCTAGATGCCCAGACTCTAGCATAAAACATAATCAATAACAGCTAGGACAATATCTCCACTAGATCCCAACAACCCTACCATAGCAAGTCCTGGGTATTCCAATATACCTGTAGCACAAGAAAAAAAAAACATAAACAGCTTTTATGAATAATAAAGGCCTTTAATGTGGAAATGAATAAATCCCTTAAAGAAATCCATAAAAACACAAATAGTAGCTGGCTGGTGGTGGTACACACCTTTAATCCCAGCACTCGGGAGGTAGAGGTGGGCAGATCTCTGAGTTCGAGGCCAGCCTGGTCTACACAGTGAGTTCTAGGACAGGCTCCAAAGCTACAGAGAAACCATATCTACAAGCAAAAAACTTTCACACACAAATAGTGGAAGGAAATGAATAAAACCATTTAAGACCTGAAAGGGCAAATAGAACAAACAAAGAAAACCCAAACTGAGGGAATTCTGGAAATGAAAAATTTAGGAACTAGGACAGAAACCACAGTGATAAGCTTCAAGAAGAGAGAAGAGAAAAATTTGGGGAATTGTAGACACAATACAAGAAATGGGTACCTTGGTCAAAAAAAAATGTTAAATCTAAAAAAGTCCTGGCACAAACCATTCAAAAAACCCTGGGACACTATGAAAAGAACAAATCTAAGAAAAGTAGTTATAGAGGAAAGAGAAGCACAGCTCAAAAGGACCAGAAAATATTTTCATCTAAATCACAAAAGAAAATTTCTCTTACCTAATGAAGGAAACGCCTATCAAAGTACAAGCATATAAAACTTCAAATAGATTGGTTCAGAAAAGTCCCCTTGACCCATAATAATCAAAGCATTAGACACACAGAACAGAGAAAGAAAAGCAGCAAAGGAAAAAGACCTATTAGAATTATACCTGACTTCTCAATGGAGACTCTATAAGCCAAAAGGTCCTGGACAGATGTGCTTCAGACTCTAAGTGACCAGAGATACCAGCCCAGACTACTATACCCAGCAAAAATTTCAATCACCATAGACAGTGAACATAAGACATTCCAAAATAAAATGAAATTTAAGCAGTACCCATGTATAAATCCAGCACTACAGAAGGTGTTAGAAGGTAAACTCCAACCTAAAGAGGTTAATTACATTCAAGAAAACGCAGGGAATAAATAATCCCAGACCAGCAAAGTTACAAGGAAAACCACCCCTGAATGCGCGCGCGCGCGCACACACACACACACACACACACACACACACACGCACACGCACACACACGCACACGCACGCACACACACACACACACGCACGCACACACACACACACACACACACACACCACCACCAACAACAACAACAAATAGGAATCAACAGTCATTGGTCATTGATATTTCTCAACATCAATACTCTTACTTCCAGAATAAAAAGACAAAGACTAGAAACACACCATAACATTAAGAATAGACATCACCTCAAGATTAAAAAAAGGAGGGGGAGATAGGATATTCCAAGCAAAAGTAGCTAAGAATCGGAGGTAGCCATTTCAATTTATGATAAAATAGACTTCAAACACAAACTAATTAGAAGACATAGCTAAGGACACTCACTACATATCCATCAAAGGAAAAATCCAAGAGGACATTACAATTTTTTTTCTTATTTTACATATCCCAGTTCCCTCTCCCTCTCATCCTCCCATGCCCCCCCACACCTCCCACATTCCACCCACCATCCACTCCCCAGGGAGGGTGAGGCCTTCCATGAGAGATCATCAAAGTCTATCATATCACTTGGGGCAGGGCCTAGGCCCTCCCCTGTGTCTCTAGGCTAAGGGAGTATCCCTCCTTGGGGAATGGACTCCTGAAGACCATTCCTGCACTAGGGACACATCCATGGACATTGAAATTCTTAACATCTATGCCACAAAAACAAGAGAACCCAAGTTTATAAAAGAAACACTTCTACAGCTTAAGCCACATATTGCCCCTCATACACTGAGACTGGGGGATTTCAATACCCTACTCTCACCAGTAGAAAGGTTATGCAGACAAAAACTAAACAGAGAAATGCCAGCAGTAACTGACATTACAAACCAAATCGACCTAACAAATATTTACAGAACATTTCACCTGAACACAAAAGAATACACCTTCTCTGAACTTCATGGAACCTTCTCCAATACGGACCACGTACTCAGACACAAAGCCAGTCTCAACATATACAAGAAAATTGAAATAATTCCCTTCATTCTACCTGACCACCACAGATTAAAGTTGTATATCAACAACAAGAGAAACAAATGAAAGCTTTCAAAATCATGGAGACTGAACAACTCTCTCTACTGGATGAAAAGTGGGTCAAGACATAAATTAAAAGGAAAATTGAAGACTTTCTAAAATTGAATGAAAATGAATACACAGCATACCCAAACTTATGGGACACAATAAAAGTGGTTTTAAGAGGCATGTTCATAGCACTATAAAGCAAAACAAAGTAAAAAGCCTGGAAAGATATCATACTAGAACTTAACACATCTGAAAGTTTTATAACAAAAAGAAGAAATCATACCCAAAATGAGTAAACAACAACAAAAAAAAATCAAACTTGGAGCTGGACTTAATAAAAACAAGTAACAAAAAAATACAGAGAATCAATGAAGCAAATTTAGTTCTTTGAGAAAAATCAGTAAGATTGACAAACCCTTATTCAAATGAACTAAAGGACAGAGAGAGATAAGAGCCAGATTAACAAAATTAGACTATCCTAACTAAAAACAATCAACAGATTCAAAGTTAGTCCCTGTCAAAATTCCAACACAATTCTTCAAAAATCTTGAAAGTACAATTCTCAACTTTGTATGACACAGACACTCAGAAAACCAGGACAGCTAGGTGTCGCCATCCCTGATTTCAAGTTGCACTACAAAACTATATTAATAAAAACAGAATGGAATTGGTACAAAAACAGACACATTCACCAATGGAATCAAACTGAAGACTGACACATATCCTTATACCTACAAACACCTGATTTTTGATAAAGAAGTCAGAAATACGCACTGGAAAAAGACAACTACTTCAGCAAATGGTGCTGACCAAACTAGATGGCTGCATGTAAGAGAATGCAAATTGACCTCACTTTATACAAAATTCAAGTCCAAGTGGATCAAAGACCCAGAGACTGATATCAGGGTTCAAACTTCAAGCTGACTTTCAGAAAAGCAAAACAGCCGGTCACTAGCTCTCACCTCTACCTCAGGCCTAAAAGGCTGATTCATGCAGGAGCTCTTCTCAGTGTGGGTAGACAATGAATGCTTCCACTCCACTGAAGATCCTGCTTTTATACCCCTCTAGTTCTGGGATTAAAGGCATGTAATCTGGCCGGGCATTGGTGGCTCATGCCTTTAATCCAAGCACTCTGGAGTCAAAGGCAGGAAGATCTCTGGGAGTTTGAGACCAGCCTGGTCTAAAGAGCGAGTTCCAGGACAACCTCCAAAGCAACAGAGAAACCCTGTCTCAGAAAAAAAAACAAAACAAAACAAAAAACAAAAGGTGTGTGGTCTGTTTCACTATTATACTATGTCCTTAAGTGTACCTCTGAGTGGATACTCAAAGAAATCTATCTATCTCTTAATCCTGAGTCCTAGGATTAAAGATGTGTACCACCACTTTTGAGCTTCTGGGTGTTGAGATTAAAGGTGTGTGTCACCACTGCCTGACCTCTATAGCTTATGGCTGACTTTGCTTTCTGAATCCTCAGACAAACTTTATTAAATCATAAATAATACATCGCTACAACATAAAACCAGATACACCAAACCTAAGAGAAGACAAAGTAGCAAACGGCCTCGAACTCACTGGCACAGGATACAACTTCCTGAACAGAACACTGATAGCACAGATGCTAAGATCAATAATTAATAAATGAACCTCATGAAATTGAAAAGCTTAGGTAAGGTAAAATACACTGTCAATAGGACAAAATGGCAGCCTACAGAAAGGAATATATATATATATATATATATATATATATATATATATATATTTACAAGCCTCACATCCAATAGAGGACTAATATTAAAATATATAAAGAACTGTGATATAAACAAACTAGCTATCAAAAAAAATAAAAAACCAAAATAATCCAATTTTAAAATGGGGTACAGATATAAACAGAGAATCGCAAAAGAAGAATTTCAAATGGGTGAGAAGTACTAAAGAAATATTTAACATCCTTAGCCATCAGGGAAATAAAAATCAAAACTACTTTGAGATTCCATCTTATACCTGTCAGAATGGCTAAGATAAAAACACAAGTGATAGGTCATGCTGGTGAGGGTGTAGAGCCAGAGGAACACTCCTCTAGTGCTGTGGGGAGTGAAAACTCAAACAGCCTCTGTGGAAACCAGAGTGGTGATTCTTCAAGAAAATTGAAATCTGTCTACCTCGAAATCCAGCTATACTATGCTTAGGAATATACCCAAAGGATGCTTCATCTTACCAGACACTTGCTCAACCTTGTTCATTTCTTCTCTATTTATAATAGCAAGAGATTAAAATAACCTAGATGGACCTCAACAGTAGGAATGGGTAAAGAAAATGTGGTACATTGACACAATGAAGTATTACTCAGCCATTAAAAATATCATGAAATTTATAGGCAAATGTATGGAAGTAGAAAAAAATCATTCTGGCTGCAGTATCTCAGACCCAGAAAGACAAATATGGTATTATTCACTTATATTTGGATATTAGCTGTTAAGTCAGTGACATCCAATCTAGAATCCATAAAGCCACTTAGATCAGGATTAGAGTGTGGGACTAGCAGGGACAAATATGATACCATTAGGAATGGGAAATAAAATAAATAATTATGGATTGATAGGGGGCTATAATGGGAAGATGAAGTGAGGAAGGGGAAGAGGGAGATTAGAGAAGGAATGTGGGGATTAATAGCTAAAATTAAGGGGCATTTGAGGGGTAGTTCTGAAACCTAATACACTAGAAGCTTCCTAAAATATATACTTTTATGAAGGCGAATAAAAGGAAATCACCAAATAATGGAGGAGACTGAGTCCCAACTGACCACCTCTTGTCACCAAATGAAGCTTCCAGTACTGAGATTGTGTTACAACTAATTGAGTTGTTGGCCAAAAAGGACCTGTGGGAATCCTCAAATAACCCAGACTGTTGCCAAGACATTAGGTTGCTATCCAGAAAATGACAACAAGGCCCCATTGCTGAAGACAACACCTACACAAGTCATTGAACATGGAGAAGTCGAAATGGTGCCCACATGGAACATTTTACCCCAGTGTTCCAGTGTCATTAGTACAGTGTGCACATTATCGAAAGACAAACAAACACCAACACAACCATAAAACCTTTGATCTACAATGGGGTCCTATCTGCAAGATATGCTTGGGCAGTGGTGGCACAAAGCTTGTGGGAGTAACCAACAAAAATCTGATTTGGCATAAGGCCCACTCCGAAAGATGCAAGCCATACCGATACCGACACTGCTTAAGTGACCAAGAACCTGAGACTAGATAGACAGGGGCCTGAGGTAAACCAAATATGTGATCAAATAATATGTGATCAAAAGAGTAAATAAGTAAATAATGTAGTGTTAATTCTAATACTTCAAATGACATTCTGCTACACTCATAGAGCAGTGCCTTGCTCAGTCATCATCAGAGAAGCTTCTTCACATTGTGAAGCATCTTCACAACAGAGGCCCACAGCCAGACATTATGCAGAGAGTGGGAGACCTTGGAACACTCTGCCCTAAACAGGATGTCTTCATAAACTCCCTCCCCTTAGGACTCAAGGACCCCTGAGGAAAAAGAGGCAGAAAGAGTGTAAGAACCAGAGGGGATGGAGGACACCAAGCAAACAAGGCCCTCTAAATAAACACGAGGAAAGCTAAAATGAACTCACAGAGTTCATTTACTCATTTGTAAACTCACTCATTTGTTTTGTCCAATATTAATGCATGAGCTTTTGCTTTATCTTATTATATTTTATTAAAAATGATAGAGCTATAGGTAGGCCTATAGGACATTTTTAAAATTAATAATTGATGAGGAAAATCCAATCCATGTGGTTGGCACCACCCCTGGGTTCTATAAGAAAGTAGACTGAGCAAGCCATGGGGAGCAAGCCAGCACTTGTTCATGAACTGTGCATCAGCTCCCTCCCCCAGATTCCTTCCCTACTTAAGGTCCTGCTCTAGCTGTTTTTGATGATGAACTGCTATATACAAGTGTGACTGAAATAAATCCTTCCCTTTCCCGCAAAGAGAAAATACCTACAAAGAGATATTTACAGTATCTTTTACCCTACTGCAAAAAACCTGGAAGCAAGCAAGAGTAGGTGAATGGATTAAAAAAAAAAAAAAAAAAACACAGGGATATAGCTAGAAAATGGATTATCATCCATTCAAAGAAATGAATAAGCTATCCACATAAAGACATAAAAGAATCTTTTTTAAAAATTCTTTATTGTGTGTGTATATGTGCATTTGTGTACATGTAGATGTCAGAGGAAAAGCAGTTCTCTCCCTCTCCCACGGGTGACCTGGAGATGGAACTCAAGTCTTCAAGCTTGCGGAACAAGCACCCTTGTCCACTGAGATAGCTCACCAGCTCTAGCCAATCTTTCTGCTTTTTTTAATTTTAAAACAATCTTTTCTCATTTTACATAAAAATCCCAGTTCCCACTCCCTCCCCTCCTCCTGCTATGCCCACCCTCCCCCACTACGTGGCCTCGAATTCACTCCTCAGAGAGGGTAAGGCCTCCCATGGGTAGCAAGTGAAGTCTGGTACATCTTTTTGAGGCAGGACCAAGACCATCCCCCCTGTATGTAGGCTGAGCAAGGCATCCCTCCATAGAGAATGGGCTCCAAAAAGCCACTTCAAGCAGTAGGGATAAATCCTGGCCCCATTGCCATGGCCCCACCGACTGCCCAAGTCACACAACTGTCACCCACATTCAGAGGTCCCAGTTCAGTGCCATGCAGGTCCCCAACTATAAGTTTGGAGTCAGTGAGCTCCCAGTAGCTCAGGTCAGCTGTCTCTGTGGGTATACCCAAAATGGTCTTGACCCCTTTGCTCATATTATCAGTCCTCCCTATCTTCGATTGGACTCTGGGAGCTCAGCCCAGTGCTTAGCTGTGGATGTCTGCATCTGCCTCCATCAGTTGCTGGATGAAGGTTCTACGATGACAGTTCAGGTAGTTCAATGCCATGTACAGCTACATAGCACGTATGAGGCAAGCATATATAAAATCCTGTCTCAAAAAAAATAGTAATGCCTCTGTAGAAATGGGCATAGCTAGTACCCTATCTTCATTCCTAAATCAGTTCTACAATGAAAGGAGAGCAGGACTCCTTGAGAGATGGCTAACATATAGTTCTGCCTTGGTACTATCACAGCAAAGTAATAACAGAGCAGATGAGTGTCAAAGTAAGGAAGTACTAAACACAAACCCACAATGGCAGGGAAACATTGTCAACAACAAAAGTGGAACAATTTAAGCAACAAAATAAAGCAGGAATAGATTAGAAGCCAAATGACAGAATAAATAAATGAATGGGAGAGAGTAGACAAAGCCCCCATATCCAGCAGTCTCAAGGAGATGGGATGTAATTCCTCTGCCCTTAAGTAAGGGCCTCTCACTCCTTTCTAAAGGATACAGTGTGGAAAGGAATGGAAAACAGTAACTGTGTAAGTGGAGAAACCTGAGGAAAAATAAATCAGTCAAGTGATCAAAGTTATCCTCAACAGTGTGTCACACTGGTGGGTCACTTGACCTCACTGGTCTGTCTTCATCTCATAAAGCTCAGACCACAGCCTAATCATGAGAAAATGTCAGATAAATTTCAATGGAGGGACTTTATATAAAATACCTGACTACTGCTCAAAGCTGCTAAGGACACAGGAAACATCAAAAATCCAAGCATGGTACCTGTGTATAATGAGGTACACAGTAAGTAAATAGAATTCAATATACATTTTAATAAAGGTTACCTGGGTAAAAGATTAACAGTTAGGAATTCTGAAATCTGCCCATTTTCTTATGAAGGAGAGGAAGCTTTTAAGCTTGTGGGTACCATCATATGTATCACAACCCCTAGCCTGGTAGCTTACACCTCATAATCCAGCACTTGGGAAGTTAAAGAGGGCTGCCCTGAGTTCTGAGGGCAGCCTATACCACATAATAAGTATGGGGTCAGCCTGGGCTACAAAGTGAGGCCCCGTATCAAAACCACCAAACCAAAAACAACAACAAAGCAAAATAAAATTATTTTTATTTAAAACCGATGTGGTCTGTGCCCTCATGGTACTTTTGAGTCAGGCCTTCCCCTCCCCGCCCAGCTCACAAATGCAGCAAGAAACACCCATTTTCTCAGACCAAGTGTTTAGGAGAGTTCCACACATTTGCTCATATCAGATCACTTGGGGAGAAGCCTAACTGAGGGCTACTTTATCAGACAGTCTTCCCATGAAGCACAGGCATTCTCCAATCTGCCTTGAGTGCTGGGATTCTGGGACTAGATTCTGAGGTTATGATGATGGGTTTCATTAGGAGCTAGACAGAGTGCAATGTTTGTTTCATTTCTCCTTGAAGGGAAGAACAAAGAGAACTCCTTTATAGTCTACTTGGTGGGTTTCAAGTCTTGTTATTTTTTTATTCTATCACACTTGATTATGATGATTATTTTCTGCTCTGACACATAAGGAAGTTACAATGAGACTCAGTAGGTGGGATGGGAAAACACAGTCTACTCCATAACTAGTCTAGGCTTTGAAGTTACCCTTGAGTCTTTTCTATTTTATCCCTAGTACCTCAATGTTCCTTTTAATTTCTGTACTGCAATTTCTCAGGAACCCACTATCCTTTCCTCGTGTCTTCATTCAAGCCTTCTCATCTTTTGCCTACAATTTTAAAGCAGTTAAAAACTTCACTATCCCTGTATTTGCCCTCAATTTGCCCTTTTCATTGTCAATTTTCCAAAAACATCATTCCTCTGCTTTTTTTATTTAATTTATTTTTTATTTTTATTTTACATATTGATCCCAGGTCCCTGTCCTTTTTAAATCATTTGTTGGTGCTTTGGCTACCAGATAAGCTCATCAACTGCACATAACGCTATGCCATCTAGACTTCTAGCTAGATATCCTGCCTTAGACCTGCTGTGGCTCCTACTTCTCTAGCTGCCACCATCCACCACATCCCACATCCTGGGAGACTAAGACCTCCAAAAGGCAACCTTCGTTTCTGTAATTCAGTAGCATTATTATGAAGTACAGTGCTAAGATCCTATGAGGATGAGCACTCCCTAAATACGAATGGGTGGTTGAATAACTGAAATAATGAGTGAATGGAGTGCTAGCCTTGCCCAGGCAAGTGAGAACAGATGGGTGACAAGAGCAGCTCTGACTGTTTGCCTGTAATTCAAACTCACTCTCTACTTCCCTCCTCCTGTGTGTTTGGATTTTTTCCAATGTACAGATTACATTTGCCTTGGCCACACATTAACTGATTTATTCATTCTTCAGAAATCAATTTCTATATAGCCGTCTAGTAAACAAGAACCACTTTTACTAACTTTTGTTTTGGTTTGATTTTTTGAGACAGGGTTTCTCTGTGTAACAGCCCTGGCTGTCCTGGAACCCACTCTATAAACCAGGCTGGCCTTGAACTCACAGAAATCTGCCTGCCTCTGCCTCTCAAGTGCTGGGATTAAAGGCATGAATGCCCAGCTCACTTTTACTAACTTTTAAGTTCCACAGAACTTAACTTTCTCTTGGTACATGTTATCAGGCCCAGTACAAAATGTAGGGTTTTATGCATAGTTTCACCACAAGGCTTCAGTGACTTTCTGGCCTTTGTTTCTATTAATGGTTTCTTCGATTACATTTATGTGTAACCCTATGGTCATCTAACTAACTAAACTTTAATTCCAAAGCTGACCTTGAACTCTTGATCTTCCTGCCTTATATCTTGCAGAGTGGTAGGATTACAGGTATATGTTACTACCTCAAAATAGAAAGGCATGTAGCCTGGTGTTAACATGCTCAGCATGTGTGAGGCCCTAGGTTCAATCCTCAGTACTACAGACAGAGTGTTATTCTCCAGTAATCATCTATTATTTATTTTATTTCCACCCATCCCAGTACCTATCTTAACGGGTAATTAACCATGTAATAGGTATTCTAAGAGATTTCTAAATCCACATATTCCATAGCCATGGATTCTATTAGTGAAATGAGGATTTAAATACCTTTAAAATACCAGAATGTCTTGACACATTCCTCAGCTACATGGTGAGCTCAAGACAAGTCTTGACTGTATGAGATTCATTTTCAACAAAATAAAACAAAACAATATACTTTAAGAAAAACTCTACCTGTATCTGTGGAGGTGGCTCAGTGGTTAAGAATGCCTGTTCTTGCAGAAGACCCAGGTTCGATTCCTGGTACCCACACACAGCTCATAATCATACATAACTCAAGTTTCAAGGGATCCAATGCCCTTTTCTGATCTCTTCCCTCTTCTTCTCCTCCCTCAGCTAGCTTTCTTATATGGGAATAGTGGCACCCACAGTGGGCTAGGCTCTCTCCCGTCCATCATTAATCAAGATAATTCTTCACTGGCATGAGGTTTTTCTTTCCCAAGTGGCTCTAAGTAACATCAAGTTGGCAACAAAACTTAACCAGCACAACACCCAAAGCTATGACTTACCTATTCTGGCTCACACTTGTCTTCTTACCCATCTGTACAATATGTCTGTTGACACCTCTACAAAAGTGTGTTTTCTGTTTCTAAGTTGTTTTCTTCCTAACAAAGAATTCATTCTTCAAGGCCCGCTGTTGTATAGCATAGCAGTTTCCTCCAAGATTAAAACCTTCCACTTTGGAGGGAAGCTGGTTAAGACACAGGAGATTTGTGAAGAGAAGAAACAACAGGATGTGCTAAGCCGGCAGTTCTCAACCTTCCAAATGCTGTGACCCTTTAATACAGTTCCTCATGTTGTGGTAAGCCCTGACCATAAAAATGTTTTCCTTGCAACTCCATAACTGTAACTGTGCTGTTATGAACCATAATGAAAATATCTGATATGCAAGATATCTGATCTGTGACCCCATGTGAAAGTGCTGTTCATCCCCCAAAGGGGTCGACCCAAAGATTGAAGACCACTGTTCTAAAGAGAAAAAACTTTCAATCCTTTAGGAAACTCCTTAAGCTCAGGAAGCAAATAATTCATGAGCTTCAAGGATGCCCCCCCCCATCCCGCACCTGCACCAAACTGACCAAATATACTAGGGCTCTCCCTCCCCAAGCACAAAGAAGGTGTAAGGACTCCTGGGAGATGCTCTCAAGCTGATATATGTAGAAGAGGATCAGACTGGCCAAGCTACCTTGGCAGAAGAAGCAGAACACACTCAAACCACCTAGAAGGGGCAAAGACCAGGCAAGTCACTTAGAAAAGATAGAGACCAGGCAAGCCACCAAGAAGAGATAGAAAGTTGTCCAGCTGCCAAGAAGAAGTAGAGACCAGACAAACTCAGACCAACTGAGCTGCCTGAAAAGGCCACTCCCAATCTACTAAGCTGCCTGCAAGTTGTACAGTGAGCTCCAGTTTTCATAAGCTGACCCATGCTGGGGTGGGCTTTAGTGCCACGGTTGTCACCTAATCATTCTACTCCTGTAAGTAACTCCTCACCCATATTCCTGTAAACTAATAAAACTCATTGGTTCACCATTAGACTTTAGCAGTATCTATCATGGGCTCCCTGACTGGGGTAAGCAGACATTTGTTCAAGTCTCTCCAGCAACAGTGTCAAATATATGTTTTTGTGAAATCTTATCATTTACACAGACACAGAAATTGTTCCTCTTATAAGAGCTATAGCACTTACAGGATTATAGCACAAATAATCACATAATATTTATGATACCTACAGAGTTTCTTTTAAAATAGGGCCTCACAGCTGGGCATTGGCGGTGCATGCCTTTAATTGCAGTACTCTAGAGGCAGAGGCTGGCAGATCTCTGTGAGTTCAAGGCCAGCCTGGTGTACAGAGCAAGTTCTAGGACAGGCTCCAAAGCAATACAGAGAAACCCTGTCTCAAAAAAAAAATCCTGAAAATTGAAATAATAGATGCCAGAGGTTGGGGTGAACACTTTAATTCTCACACTCAGAAGGCTCACGCCATGAGCTCAAGGCCAACCTGGCATAAACAGTGTGTTCCAGGTCAACCAGAGCACCATATCCAGACCCTGTCTCAAAAATAAAGGAACATTCATATATATTCATGCTATAAAAATACTCTCATATGCTTGAAAGATACACATAGACACTGTGATGGTCTGAATAAGAATGACCCCTATACACTCATATGTTTGAATGCTTGGCCCCCAATTTATGCAGTTTATTGGGAGGGATTAGGAGGTATGGCCTTATTGGAGGAGTGTCACAGAAGGTTGGTTTCAAGGTTTCAATTCCCAATTCCTTGTGTGTGTGTGTGTGTGTGTGTGTGTGTGTGTGTGTGTGTGTGTGTGTGAGTGTGTGTGTGTGTGTGTGTGTGTGTGTGTGTCTCCCTGTCTGTCTGTCTGTCTGTCTGTATATCTGTGTATTTCTCTGTCTCTGTCTCCCTGTCTCTCTGTTTCTCTTTGTGTCTCACTCTGCGTCTCTGTCTCTCTCTCTGCCTTCTACTTGTGGATCAAGATGAGAGCTCTCAGCTCTTGCTAATAACATGTCTTTGCTCTACCATCATGGACTCTGAAACTGTAGACTATATAGTGGCTCACTGTGGCATTACTTGTAATAACAAAAGAGGAGAATAACTAAAATGTGTAACAATAGAAGCTTGGTTACATGAACTAAAATACAACCATATCATGGCATTGTACACAGTCATAGAAATGATAATGTAAGTAAGTAAACAAATCATCACTGAGATGTTACTTAACTTTCCAGGTGATTTCCTCTTAATGAAAATTACAATTATAAAAAATGGGTAAGATTTGAGCACCTACTTCACCCAAGAGCATATATAAACCTGGCAAATAAGCACATGATATGATATTAAACCTCATTAGCCATTAAGGAAATAAAACTAAAATCATGAGATAATGGAACATACTTGTTATGAAAGCTAAAATAAAAATTACCTATAATAACAAAAGCTGCCAAAGATGTAGAATATTCACATACAGCTAGTTAAGATGCAAAATTTCACAGGAACTTTGAAGAGTGTTTGGGCATTTTGTATTAAAGTCAACACACACATTTACCCTGAGCTGGGTAAAAGAATTCAGTCTCAAAAGAAGACATAATATAGAGGGCTAGTAAGATGACTAGCACTTTCTGCTAAGCTTGAAAACCTATGTTTTAGCCACAGAACCTACATGGTGTGAGAGAAAAACTGTATAAGTTATCCTCTGTCCTCTATATGCACACCATGGCCCAGGCATGACCACCCTGTCCATATCCCCATTCCATGAATATGATATCCTCAAAAGAAAACAAAACAAAAAACTATTAGGACAGAGAGAAAGATCAGTGATTTCAGGGACTAGGGAGGACAGAGGTCTTAAAACAAAGGAATAGCAAGAATGAATTTTTCTATGGGTCAAGACAATTGAATATCCCATCAGTGGTGTTAGTTACAAGAATATATTAAAAGTTGTAAGGTTATGTGCCTACTTTATACAAATGACAACTATTTTTAAAACTAGCGAGAATGATACCTTCTACTTCTCGATCTAAAGGAGGCACATCATCTCTCATGGAGAAATCCATGGCAGTCCCTGGGATGTCCATCAAGTCTTCATCACTAGAGCTGCTCTGGAAGCTACTAAAACTCCCCTGTTGAAAGCCTCTGTTATCCATGGCTCCTGTGTAGAAAGACAAATACTGGGATCATCACAAGGAACAATTAGCCCCTGACAGATTTTTCTCTTTCACTGTAGAAAGTACACATAATTGCATGGTAAAATTTGCCAACTTCAGGGCTTATTTCACTTTCGAAGCTCATTATTTCTCAAAGCCCTCACACTATGCATTATAAACTCACTACTTTTTAATTTGCAGCAGACAGGCCCACAGGCATGCACATACAATACACAACAGTTGGGGCTGGACAGATGGCTATGTGAATAAGACCACTTGTGCTTGCAGAGTACTTCAGTTAGGTTTCTAGCACCCACATGGTGGTTCACAACCATCCGTTCCTCTAGTTTCAGGGGGAGCCAATGCCTTCTTCTCACCTGTGTGAGAACCAAGCATGGATGTGGTGCATGTACACACATACAAACAAAGCACTCATACTGATAAAAATAAGACATAAGAATCTAAACAGAAATTTAAAAAGATACACACCACAGCTACAATCAAGGGTGATGGCTTAAACCTTGACTTTTCCACTTATAAACCACATTCCCTGTTATTGCATCATTAACCACTGTTATCTTAGTTGTCAATTTGACCTGGATCTGGAATCAACTAAAAGGCAAGCCTCTGGGCATTTCTCTGAGGAATTTTCTTGATCAGATTATTTGAAGTGGGAAGACCCACCCTAAATGTGGGTGGTACCCTCTGGTGACAGCCCACATTAGGACATGGAAGAAAATTTGACTTTTTGTCTGTTTGCCTTCACTGTAGCTGACAGGTTCGCCTATTCTGATGCTTCAAGTGCTCATTCCTTCGCTGATACTGGACCCAGCCTCCTCAGACACAGACTGAAGACCAGTAGCTCCCCAGGAAACCTCCAGGCCTTCAAAGCCAGACTGGGATGGCTGAGATATCAGCTTAGCCTCCTGGACTGAGAAAATACCAGATTCTTAGCCTGTCAGATGTGAGACAGTCCAGACTTTGCCCTGTGAGCCAATCTAATAAATCCCCTTTAAACACATATTATTCATTCTATTGGTTCAGTCCCTCTAGAACACACCACTTTTCTGCAAAATTTGGTACTGAGCCTTTCTCTCCATCAGTATTTGGGGGTGGGTGTGATGCTAAGGGTGGGATTCAGGACTTCACACATGCTATGACTGAGCTACAATACCCAGCTATGTGTTCTCTCTGATAGCTGTGTTTTTCTGTATTTGCTCTGAATTTGACTTCAGTGGATTTCTTCAAACAAGTATTTCTTCAATAATTGTTAATTCCTTCCCATTTCTGTAATTTTCAACTAACCTTTAGAGGGATTCAAAATTCGGAAAAATAACCCAAGTGAAGTGATTCATACACATAATCTAAACACTTCAGAGGATGGGGGCAGGAGGTTTGCCATGATTTCCAGGCAAGCCCGGGTTAAAGACTGTCTCCAAAATGTTTTAAAAAATCTACAAACTTACCAAAAAGTGACAGAAAGGTACCCATGTGTGATTGTTTCTTGGGCCCTTTCTTGACCTTCATGATCTTGACAGTTTTGAAAATTATAGCTCACAATTTTTTTGTAAGCAATCTTCCACTTTTTCTGATAGAAGATCTTAGCTCAGGCTAGCTTCCAACATACTATGTAGCTGAAGGTAACCTTGAACTCCTAATCTTTCTGCCTTTACTTTGTAAGTACAGAAATTAGGCCTCTAATAAGAGGTACAACAATCGGATGTCAATTGGTAACAGTGGTTATTTTCTGATGCGTATTTTGGTACTAATGAACTCTTTTTTATAAAATATTAAATGGAATCGTTATATGTTTGCATGTAAATAAAATACTTGTTATGTGTCATAATCCATTGTTGTCATTTTCATGTTCAAATTTCCCAAAATTTGTTCAGTAGGAATTTCTTCATGCTGGCTCCATCTTGCTCTCCTTCAAATTCATGGCCTTTTTTCTACATTAATTTTCTACATTAATTGTTTTTACATGCATGCATGCATACATACATACATACATACATACATACATACATACATACATACATACATAGAGACTCCAACACCCCAAGCCATCACTTGGGCTTGATTCCCTAACCTAGGTCAGCTACATGCCCAGGTCTCCTCCAGAAACAACAAATTTTCCAAACAGAAAAGAAACAGCCCCTATACTTTAAACTAGATCTCAGCTCCCATCTGTCTAAGATAAAAGATGCTTCTCAGCCTGAATTTCATTTACCTTAGCTCACCTTTTAAGGAAACCTACTGGACACTGACCATTTCTTAGCCAAAGATTTTTACCTGTGAAATGCTTCAAAATGTGAGATATTTTGAGTTGCAACAAGATTACAGCAATGGAAATCCCACATCAGGTCTCCTCTGATAGGTTGCAGTTAAACTGAAGTATACTAACAGAAAATAATCTCTGAACTATGTGAAATCTACATATGATGCATATTAGTATCATATTTAGACTGGAGGCTTAGCTCAAAGATATCTTACTACATATGCAAATATTTCAAAATCTGAAAACTTCTGGTCCCAAACATTTCTGTTTTTATGTTGTTGTTTTTAAGACAGAGTTCTCATTGTGTAGCCCAGGCTGGTTTTGAGCCTGTAATTATTCTTCCTCAGTCTCATAAAGAATGAGACTACAGGCATGCTCTATTTTTCTCAAGCATTTTTGACAAAAGATATTAAATCTGTACCTACAGAACTTATTTACCTCTTCCTCAAACCTCATTCATAACTTCCTAAGAGTGCCACATGACACTTCTGTTGTTGCTGCTTCAAACTCAACAAGAATTAAAAATGTAGTAAAAATATTAATCCACACACAAATCATAAAATCCCAAAAAAGGCATGATCCCTGCCTTCTTTCCACCCCAACACCAATGCTCCTTTTAAATGCAAGTGTCATCAGTATTTATAATTAATGGCTATTTGACTGTAGAATTTTATATTTTCAATGAACCTACAAAAACATTCTCAATCTCAATTAGTAGGGTTTTCTAGATTTCTAAAACTGGAAACAAATGCTGTTTTAGCTGATGAAAAGGGAAAAAAAACTCAGGCTAACAAAGCAACTCAATTTCTCTCTCAATTTAAATTTATTAAATGAAGCCAGGCATGGTAGTGCAAGTCATTAATTAATTCCAGCACTTAGGAAAACTAGGCAGAAGAACCCAGAGTTTGAGCCCAGTATGAGATACAAAAGAAGAAGAAGAAGAAGAAGAAAGAAGAAGAAGAAGAAGAAGAAGAAGAAGAAGAAGAAGAAGAAGAAGAAGAAGAAGAAGAAGAAGAAGAAGAAGAAGAAAAAGACATCAAATGCCTGTGGGATCCATATGGTGGATACCTCTGAAAGAAAGCCAAAGAATTTGTGACAGAATCCTTTCCTTCTTTCTTTCCCTGTGGTTGGTTATATGTTTCATTCCAAATGTGATTTAAAATACTCAGTTCCAACAACTCTTATTAACTACACAGACCATAGAAAGAAAAGTATAGCAAGTCCAAAAGTAATTTATGTTTGGAATTCATCCCATATTCATAATTTCAGATGTGTGTACATACCTATTGTGCTGAGAATACACTAGAACAAAATAATAACACAGGAGAAGACCCAACAAAGGAGTAGCTGGGAAATGTCTCAGTTTCCCCACAGGGACCTTACAAACTCTTTCCTGTAACCCACTGACATAGAACAAGCCAGCTAATATTAACAGCTCCTAAAGCAGTCATTTGGCTCAATGTTTGGATTATACAATGTTTCCTTAGTAAATGCACAGAAAGACAGCCAATGAAAGATGCAGCCAGTAAATCAAGCAAAAACAGATCAATGAATAGGAGTTCAACAAAGGAAGTAAAATACCACAAGTTAAGGTTAACATGGTATTTGCCGGTGGATAATTCACTTTGATACAGTACTTAGACTTATTTTGCAGATATGAAGATGCTCAAAAGAAAAACAAAGCATCAGAATGAATAAACAAAATCCTTTAAAGTTGAAACTTAACTTAGGCCAAGTGGTTGAAGCCTAGCTACCCCAGAAAACAGGATTACAAATTCAAAGCCTATATGAACTACAAAGTAAGTTCAAGTCCAGACTGGAAAACTTAGTGAGATGTGTCTCAAACAAAGGTATTATTAGCATGAGTAGGATCCTAGATTCAAGACCCAGTACCACAAAATGAATTAATCATTAACCAATTAATTAATTAATGTTTTTCACTTGTCTTTTAACATATTTTAAGTAAAATACAATGGCATCACCTCCCCCTTCTCTTTCCTCCTTCCAACTCCTCCCTTGCCCCCTCACTCTCTCTCACACTAGTTTCTTTTTCTTTATTATTCTACATACATACATAGATATACAATTATATAAATACAACCTACTTAGTCTGTTGGTTATCCAATGCAAACTGGTCAGCCCTAAAATCATATGCACACTTACAATAAATATTATCTTTAAAATTGATATTTAAACTCATATGTAGTAGAACTCCAAGGACAAGGATCTTTCCATAATACCTTGTGACTTCACTATGATGGTTTAGTCCAAAGAATGGTGTATCTGGAATAAATCAAACCTGTAGATGGCTACAAGCGAGAAGTCAGCCAGAATCTGGGGCATGCCAGGAATAACATAAGGGAATTTGATTTGTTTATTTTCCCATCTAGTTCTGGGGCTACAGGTAGAATCTGTCAAGCTAAGAGAGGTAAAATGTTCAGAGTTTTATGTGGTTGATATTTTTGTAGCAGAACTGACATATGCCCACTGTTACTCTCACAAATTTGTTATGCCTCAAAGAGACCTCATCAGGTTGGCTCTCTGTATCCATGAGTGTTGTATCTGCCAATTCATCCAACTATATATCAAAAATGCTTTAAAAAATATCAGTTCTATGGTGATAAAGTGGTGCAATGTTACTTCTTGATATTACCTAAACAATATAGTGTAACAAATAACTTCATTGCATTTGCATTGTAGGAACTATCACAAATAATCTAGAGAAGATTGGGAGTATATTTAAAAAGATGTATGTAGGTTGTATGCAAGCACTGTATGCCATTTATATAAAGAACTTAGTATCTTGGGGAGGAGTTCTGAAACCAATATTCCATAGATATGGAGGAATGGATGTAGTTGTATGACTCTGTCTCTTTACAAAAGCCATCTGCTCTGTGGAATCCTGCCTATCCCCATCCCCATTCCTTCTCAGTCTGGTGAAATGATATTGAATCCATCTAAGACCAGCTCAAACAGGCTTTTCCTTCAATAGTCCCTTTGTTCAGACTCCCATGTTGAGTGCATAATCTCTCTCACCTCAGTCTTGTGATTACACTGGGTCCCCATTTATGTTGTCTCAGCATAGGTGTTCAATAAATGCTTTCCACAGTGAATTCCAGTTGAGGGGGGAAGGGTTAACAGGTCATCAACATACATATATGGCTGACACTTAACAAATCTTTACCTTGCACTAACAGGGGAGGGAACTGTGGATACAAAAGGAGTTTATGACTCTGTCACTAACTCTCAAGGAATTTATGACCTGGGGGGGAGCTTTAAATGACATAACAGCTGTGCTGGACTGTTAGAATAAGTTAGCATTTGGACAATGGAGGAAAGGTTAGAAGCTAAAGAAGGCTTCATGGAGAAGAGAGGTTATTTTAGGCCCAGAAAACAAAGTGATCACGTCTTGGAGATTCACGTCTGTCTGACATTAACTCTTAACTAGAATGCAGGTATGAACTGGAACACTGAGACTAAATGGAGTCATTGTGGTTTCCAAAGAGCAAAATGATGAAAAGAACATTTTAGAAAGCAAGTATGGCAGCTGTATGGTATGAAAGCGAGAGGTGGAACCAGCTGGGAAATCACTTGCTACTTCTAGTTTCAATGTAGGTGATTTTGTTAAAAGAAGAAGATGGATTTTGTTTCTTGATTCAGCCAGTCAGACTGTCTTTTGATTGGAGAATTGAAGCCACTGACATTAAAATTTACTATATATGAGAATTTATATACTTGAGAATATGTCTGTATATGCATATGCACATGTGTATGTAACAACAACTAATGAAAAAAGAACATATTTTTAAAAAGAGAGAGATATATGGAAGGATTTAGAGGGAGGACAGGGAAGGGAAAATAATACAATTACATTATAATGATAAAAAATGAAAGAATCATTTTTAGAAGAGGAAGAGGAAAAAGGAAGGAGGAAAATCTCTTCCCAGCATTTGTGCTAAGACCAAGACAAGAGCCAGCTGGTGGGTGTGGACAGGGTGGTATTGGTTTGTGGTATAACTTGCTACCATCCTGTTTTACTATGAGTACTGATACATGTTGGTTCAAATAAGTTAGTATTCCCATATCAAATCAACTAACTTATTATCTTTGTTAGAGTTTCTAACTGCAATGGAATACCATGAAAAAAAGCTTATGAAAGTAACTTATGACACAGGGTTAAAAAATCAGAAACTTGTCTACATCAAGCCCAACTTGTAACAAAACATGTGTGGGGAAAAGTATGTGCTATGCAAATGACCCAAAAGCCTCTAGTACAGGAATTAAAAATCTGAATCCTTTGCACAGCATTCACCATTAGCCTTTGTCCAGCTCTGGCCCACTTATACTCTCTGAAGGGCCTTTTCCACTCAATAAATTGCTGTCTTCTGTTAATATCCAGGCATCTCTGTCCAAATCTTTGTCCAAGAACCTAAAACCCCAAGCAAGTGCCCTCTAGGCTCCATTATCTTCCTATTACAGGGCTACATAAAGCCTGTGTTCTCTAGGGCTTGTCACAAACAGAGGGCTCAAAAACACTCTAGTTTATACTTCAATTTCTGTTTTAATTATCTTATTTTGAGAAGCAGAAATGTACTGTGGATACCTGATATTAATCTCTGAGATGACAGAAAAGATGCTTATTTCAGAGGTTTGGGATAATCTTTAATCCAAAGGATTGCCTTAACCTATCAGAAGTGCAAGTATAAATCCCCAGGAGGCATTGTCGCCTCACAGTGTGGTCTTCACTGGAGGATCATCCTCACAGGTAGGCAGGGGCTTGAGAAGTGACGGGAAGTCTGAACAGGCAACACCAGAGCAGCAGTTCTCAAATATTTTCATCTCAAGATCTCTTTAGTGTTCAAAATTATTGAGAACTCTAAAGAAAGCTCTTATTTATATGGATTATATCTATAGATAATTACTGTATTTAAAGTGAGAACCAAGAAATGCTTAAAATGTGTTTATTCACATATTTAAATGTAATAAACTGAGTCTGACAGCTCACATCTCTTTTCCCAGCAGTCAGGAGGATAAAGAGGGAGGGTTGCTATGATTCTGAAGACATCTTGGGCTACATAGTGAGTTCCATGCCAGACTTGGAGACCCTGCCTAAATAAACAAATAAATTAATAAATAAGCAAGTAAGACACACTAATACTCAATTCAATATATTAACATATTTTGAAAGATAGCTGCATTTCCCAAACATAAACTAGTCTCTAGAATAGTCCAATGTATGCTTAAAAACACAAATAATGTCAAAACACTAACATAAAAATACTTTTGACCTTGTAGCCCCCACCCCTCAAAGGTCCTGGGAGTCCACATACCACACTATAAAAACTGCTGACATAGAGAAGTGCTAAGCTGGAAGAAGCTGTACTTGCACAATTGATAAGGAGGAAGAAGTCACATCAGCCAGAGACAGTTGTGAAATGTAGCAAATGACAAGCTAATCTCTTCTGTAAATACTTTGGAAGGAATTGACAACCGAGATCTATAGAGTTTGGATCATTCCCAACAGATGAATAAGCAAGATACACTCTAGATAATTTACTTAAATTGGCTTTAAAACTTCAGATAAATCAAAACAATAATGCTATCTTTTTTAAAAGACTAGCTTTTCTTCAGTATTATCTCAAAGTTCTTTAGACATAATCATAAATGTTCTGTTTCACAGACTTTCAAAGTGTAATAAATGAGCTCAGGATAGTCTCATGTGCCTGTAAAACCAGGGCTGAGGCTAAGGCAGGAGAATACTGACTTGGAGGCAAATGTGATGTGATCCATGGCAAGAACCAATCTCAGAAAGCAAAAATAAAGTAAGTGTGATAATGAGGTATCTAGAAGAGCACCCTAGAAGGTAGGGAATAAGGAAAGATCTGGCCTGACAAAGACAACAGCATGTTTACAAATACTTTTCAGTTTGAAAACTACTTATAAAATTCATAAATAAACTTTAAGAAACTGCGGATCATTGAGTCTTTCTTGCTCTAAGAGGGAATTAGTTCAGGAATGCAAGCCTGGAATCACAGGAAAACATGACACCATCAGTTATCTGGCAGATACAGTGTGAGCAGCTGGTGGCTTACTCCACTGCCATGCCTTCCTGACCAAGATGAAATGATCTCCTCACTGCAAGCCAAAATACACCCTTCTGCCCCTATAAAGAAGATTTCCAACATGACCAACAGAAGTTCTTAACACAGATGAAAAGGTCAAATTCATCTGACTGTGGTAGGCTATGCCTGTAATCTCAGTACTTGGGAGATTGGGGCAGAAGGATCCCTCCAAATTTGGGACATGTTTGGGTTATAAAGCAAGATCCAGTTTCAAAAAGGAAAAATGAAAAAGAAACTCAAAACCAGAAAAACTAAATTCATGATTAGCTCATGCTGATGTCAAGAACAGATTTTGAATCTATTTCATCCTGGATTAAAACATTGAGGGTTTCTTTTTAGACATGATATAGAATATCAGAATTTAACCCAACAATCAAAATATCATTCCTCTTAAAACAAGAAGGCAAGCATGTAATCACATGTCTGTAATCCCAGTACTTTAGGAGGGTAAGATAAAAGTGTTAAGAGTTCATCCTCAGCTGCATGAACTTCTGCCTTTGTCACTTGCACATCCAACAGAGGATTAATTTCTAGAATATGCAAAGAACTAAAAGAATTAAGCATCGAGAAAACAACCCAATTTAAAAAGAGGCCATGAATCTGTATAGATAATTCTTTAAAGAAGTAATACATGTGACTAATAATTTTTTAATATTCAACATCATTAACCATAATGGAAATGCACACTAAAATTCTTTTGAGGTCAAATCCCATATCCAGTCAGAATGGCTATCATAAAGAAATAAAATAACAAAAAGTGCTGGAGAAGATGTGGGAAAATAGGAACCCTTATTCACTGCTAAGAGTGCAAACTATTGCAGCCACTTTTGAAATCAGTATGGAAGTTCCTAAAAATAACAAAACAAACAAACAAAAAAACCAGTCTATCAAATGAGCCAGCTATGTCACTCCTAAACATTTACCCAAGGACTCTATAACCTCCTAAAGAGATAGCTTCTCAACAATGTTCGTTGCTGTTCTAGTCACAATAGCTAAGAAATGGAGACTGCCGAGCTACCTGTCAACAGGTGAATGGAAAACCAAAATGTGGTACTTACACACACAGCTGTAAAGTAAAATGAAATTGTGAAACCTGCAAGTCAATGGATGGAATTGAAACAATTATACTGAGGTAACCCAGATCTGGAAAGACAGACAGCATATTCTCCCTCATACACAGATCCTGGCTTCTAGCCTTTAGATATTTGTGTTTAACTTAGAATAGTTGCAAAAACCAGAAAATGATCATTGAGGTAGAACATGTTTCCAAGGGTAAGATATAACAGAACACAGATGATATAAAAACAGAGAGGAAATTTAGGAAGGGGAGAGGGATGGGAAGGAATAGGATGGGAGAGACAAAGAGATGAGGAGAAAGGTTAACCAAAATGAATAATGTGTATCTATCTATATAAAAACCTACTACTTGGAAAGCCAACTAAAAATATAAAGGGCAATAGCCTACATGGCTGACTAATAGCCATGAAACATTAAACAAAATTTCCAATTCCAGGTATGAAGTACCTCCTCACAATCTGTTGGTTAAGGAGGCCATAGAGTCTCCCAAAACAACACAGGCTATTGCCATATCTTTTGGTTGCCCACCAGAACTAGCTGATAAGATCCAGGTGTGGTACTCTGGCTAAGGCAGGAGGATTGCCAAGAATTAGCCTAGGGTATATATATATCAAAGCCTGTCTCAGCAAACCAAACAGAAATAGGCAGGAGGATGAATAAAAGTTCAATGCCAGCCTGGGCTACACAGTGAGTTCTAGTGCAACTTGGACTACACAGTAAGACCATGTCTAAAAAGTAAATAAGTAAAATGCAATACAATTTTAAAAGAATACATAATATCATATTCATCTCAGACATGAAGGGCATATAGCTTACAGAGAGGCAGCCCATGGCTTGCACTGTGAATTTTCACTTAATAACAATTTATTCTGAGAGCAGCATTGTCCATTTGTACAGAGTAATTC
Organism: Cricetiscus sungorus; assembly: GCA_030556225.1. Classification (NCBI taxonomy): domain Eukaryota; kingdom Metazoa; phylum Chordata; class Mammalia; order Rodentia; family Cricetidae; genus Cricetiscus; species Cricetiscus sungorus. The sequence continues at coordinate 9,937,362 of JANBXA010000609.1, forward strand.
TGTTTGAACTCCTTTTTTTTTCCTTTTAAGTCAAATGTTGAAATTAGCTTAGTGGGCTTCCACAAGGCTTAGTTTTAGTTAACCTACCCATTACTCCTTCATCTCCTTCACTTCCCCTATCCCTCTTTAGTTCTTTTACACTCAGTATGCTCCCATTTCTTTCATTTCACATGTATTCTACAATCTTTCAAGTAATTTTCTAATAGAGATGTGAGATAGTAGCCTTCCATAAAAGATTTTATACACCCTTACTTTGAGTCAGCCCTCTACTCCACCCCTACTATCCTTCCTATTCCTCCACCTCGCCCTGCTTAAGCCTTTACGCCCCCAGTATTCCACCTCCCTGTGTTCATTTTACTATTCTCTCTCCCTTAACATGACCCAGTCTCTAAATGGCTCCTCTAGTTTCCAGGCTTCAGCTTGTTTTCTAAGTTAAACATAGAAAAGATTTGAAGCTAGATCTATATATGAGAGTGAACATACAATGTTTGTCTTTCTAGGCCAGTTACGTCACTCACTCTAATCTTTTCCATTTCCATTCATTTACCTTCAAATCTCATGATCTCATTTTTTTCACAGCAGACTAATAGGCCATTGTGTGTATATAACACATTTTTCTTATGCATTCATCTGTTGATGGACATTCTAGGTTGGTTCCATTCCCCAGCTATTATGAGTAGAGCTGCAATGAACACACTAAATGGTAAAGCAAGTTTCCGCAGGAGTAAAGAAACCAGCAGTTCCAACCAGCTGTGACACCTATGAACCATAACAATGATCAGAATGGTACAATAACCTTAAGAGTGTTGCAGTAGCTTACATATCTTCGTGGTAACCAACAGCTTTCTACTTTAACTTAAGACCCTCTCCACAAGAGAAAAACTATGTCTGTTCAAGGAAACCTAGCCAACTACCCAGGGCTACTGAAGTCATGCATCTTGGTGGAGAACCTACAACCACCACTTTACCAAACCAGCAGAATCCCTAAACGATACTCTCAAACTTGTTCTTATACCCACAAATAGGGAGGATTTGGAAAAAGGAAAAGAAAAGGAAATGATGTAATTATATCATAACCTCAAAAAATAAAATAAATATTTTATACAAATCCTCTCTTGCAACCCTGAACTCATTGTCCAGCATGCTATTTTGATACATATAAAAAGAATATGATACAGAAGACAATTCAAAAAATGATAATGTTGAAAATGAAGCTTGTTTCCAACACAGTCAGGAGCTGAAGATGTCTGCCTCACTGTAAGTGAATGCTTGTTTCCATGTAGCACTACCATATGCTACCCACAGATCCATAGTATTCTGAGTGTGACAGGAATGAGTATGATCTAAATTGAATTATTAAGAGATATATAGGCGGTATAGGGGACCTCTAGCAGTAAAACTAGTATTTATCTCTAGTGTATAAATGGACTTTGGGATCCCACTCCCTATGGAGAGATACTATTTCAGCCCAGATACATGAAGGAGGACCTAGTCCCTCCCCCAAATGATACAACAGACTTTGATAATCTCCCGTGGAAGGTCTCACTATCTTTGAGGAGTGGGTGGGGGGTCGGTGGGAGGCATGGGAGAATGGGAGGATGGGAGGATGGGAAAAAGAGGGAACACGGGATTGATGTGTAAAATAAGATTGCTTCTAAATAAAAAAAAAACCTTTAAAATAAAAAAGTGATACATAGGATGTTAGAGAGTGAAAGAAAGCAATATGAAGAAATTGATGCAAAAATATCTCCAACAGAAAACTTGAAGTTGTCATTAATTGCCTTTAATTCATAAAGAGATAAAAGAATGAAAGAATTGAGGGCTGATACCACAATGGATTAAGCATCAGTTCCTTGAAAGGAGGCTATCTTGAGAAATCTTAAACTTCAATGGCCTTAATAGATAGCAAAGGAATTAAATGTGAAATGCCTTAAATAAAAATGTACTGTCTTTTCAAGAAAAGGAAATGTCAGACATCAAAAACACTATAACAGGAATGAAAACTTCATTAAATGGGTTCATGAATGGACTGGACACAGCAAAGGGAAGAACGGTAAGCTTTACAAAATTACTAGAGAAACATCCCAAACTGAAACACAAAGAGAAAAAAAAATTTTAAATCAGACTGTCTGAATACTGGGGTAGAAAAATGGTAAAAATAGATACAACACATGCACAGTAGGACTATTGGAGAAGACAAACTAAAGAACAGAAGAAATATGTGATATAATGATGACTTGAATTGGGCAGAGGGCTCAGAGGTAAAAGTGCTTACAGCAAGCATAAAGCCCTGAATTCAAATCTCCACGATCTATGAGAAAAAGCTGGATATGTCTGTACATGTCTTCAGCCCTGGCATTGAGAGACAGAGACAGGCAGGCAGATCCTGGGAGCATGCTGACTAACCTCGCTAGCCAAAACAACAATCTTAGGTTCAGTGTGAGATCCTATCTGAAAGGAGTAAGGTGGAGAGTGAAAAAATATGACCTTCTGAGGCCTCTACATGTATGCAAAAACACACATGTGCGTGAATACACACATGCACACACAGAGAAATAATTTCCTGAAAATAACACCAAACATGATCAACACTAAACAAAAGTCCAGAAAGCACAAAATACTGAAGAGGTTAAATGAAAAGCCTGTATCTAGATATATATACCAAACTGCAGAAAATCAAAATTAAAGGAGAGGGAGAAGAAAAAGCATTGTGAGATGTGGTAAAACTAAACTTTTCACACTGGATAGATAAAGCAAATCAAAGCAGAAATATGTAAAAATTAACCACATTTTTACTTCATGAAACAAGAACAAACTGACTGTATAAATAAAGTAAAATTAGAGAAGGGGAAGAAGAATGAGTGTTTGCATTTGAAATGCTCCCTGAAGACTGTTGAAAGCCTGACTCCCAGGAGTATTCAGAGGTGGAGCTTGTGCAAGGGGATTGCATTCTGAGACCCTGACCTTACAGATTAAATCATCAATGAATTCATATTTTGATGGAATTACTGAGAGGTAATAGAAACCATAGGAGGTGGGCCTACTTCCCTACACATCCTGGAAGAATACATTATTTCTTTTCAGTTCTGCGAACTGAACCCAGCCCATCTTGCATGTGAAGCAAACACTCTACCAACTGAACCTATCCCTTGGAAGTCTATATCCCATGCCTAGCCCCTTCCTTGCTTTCTCTGTTTCCCAGCAATAAGAGCAGCAGTTTTGTTCTGCCATGTGTTACATGTCGTGATGTTCTGCCTTACCTTGGGCTCAAAAGTAATGGAGCTAGCCAACTATGGGCTGAAATGTTTGAAATGCAAACCAAAGTAAACAGTTCTTCCTTCCAGTTGATTTCTTGCCAACACACTGTCATAGTGATGGAAAGCTGAGTAACATAGAAATCAACAGAATAAAAACCTTGTTCTTTAAAAATATTACCAAACAACTAGTCAGATCAACCAACAAAAAAAAGATACAAATCACTAGTATCAAGGACAAAATAAAAGCTTTGTATGGTGGCACCTGCCTGAAATCCCACAACGTGGGAGGCTGAAGCAAGAGGGTCATTGAGATAGATAAAGGCCAACCTGAATTACATAGGAAGTTCAAGATCAGCCAAAGCAATATAGAAATACTATATCTCAAAAATAAAGAAAAAAACCATCACTATTGGTTACACGGACATTTAAAACATAATAAAATATATTATTAACAGCTCTGTGTCTACACACAGTATTATAGCCTAGATGAAATAAACTAATAATCCTTCAAAAGTACAATCCACTGAAATCCACACAAGAAAAAGTAAATGGTGAAACAGGCCTACATTTATTTAAATAAACTGGATCAATAATAAAATTCCAAACCAGAAAACATAAATGAATTCACTAGTATATGCTACTAAACTACACATTTAATCAAACAATCATGATAGTTCTTTACAACTGCCTTCATTCCATGAAGTCAGCATTAGCCTAACACCAAAATTACAGGAAATAGCTTATAAAAAATAACTGTAAACCAGTGTTTCCTATTTGACATGAATGTGAAAATATTGGAGAAACCATTAGCAAAACAAATAAAACAATTCATTAAAGGAAACACACACCATGAAAAGATACAGAAGAGACTTAAACACATAAAAATGAGTAAAAGCTTGTAAAAAGGTAACACGTGATTCCAATGATGTATGTTCTAAAAAAGGCAAAACTGTAGAGACAATAAAATGAGAAGTGGCTTCAAGAGATATAGAGTAAGAGAGAAGGCAGGGTGAAGAGGCAGGGCACATAGAATTCTGTAATGGTGGGTGGTGGATATATTTTATTATATATTTGTCTAGACCCATAAGATTTACAACATAGGGTACATTTGTACCTGCCTATGTGCCCAAATACTTAAGAGGATAGCTCAAGACAAAAAAAGCTCCAGTCTACACTAGACAACATAGTGAGAACCTGTCTCCACCCCCCCCCAAAAGACGGCATATATTACAGTGCAGGACTCTAAATACAGGAAACAGAAACAGAGTTCCAAGCTAGCCTAGGCTTTATAGTAAGACAATGTCTCAAACAAATAAGCCAAGAAAAATTATAAATGATGGACTTTTGTAACATACACAATGAATTAATATTGGATCATCATCATTAGTAAGAAGTGTAGAGTACTAAGAACAAGGAATACTGGGATGGGAAGCATGTGGGAACTTTGATTTCCCCTCAGCTGTTGGTTTACTCATAAGGGCTGAGGAGATGGCCCAGGCATTAAAAGAACTTGCTGTTCTTCCCAGAGAACCTGTGTTCAGTTCCTAGCATACACAGAGCTGTACAACCATCTCCAGTTCAGGAGATACAACAACCTCTTCTGACCTCTGCAGGCAGCAGCCATGCACATGGTGCACAAACATGCTCATAAAATTAAATGATTCTAATTTTAAAAGTAACCTGTGAGGCTAGGGGAAGAGCCAGGAAGACTGAGAGATCCTTGACTACACAGGGGGCTTAAAGCCAACCTAGTCTACATGAGACTCAACCTTAAAAAAAAGGGGGGGGACCCAGAGAGGTTCATTGTGCTTACAGCTCTGAACTGATACCCTTAAATAACATGGAAAGGATGATAGAATCTTAAAGAAGTAATGCAGACATGAAACAGTCATTCAAACTTGTTATTACAGAAAAAATGGATGGGTCAAATGGTATCTGCAATTACCCCTCTAATCCTAGCATTCAGGGGGAATGCTATGAATTCAGGACCAGTCTAGGCTACATAGTGACCCTTTGTTTCCAAAATACCAATAAGTAAATTAATTAAGGAATAATTAAGGAATAAAAGAATGAGGGGGTAGCCCAAGGATACTATGCACTGGTCTACAGCATACAAGGCTCCTGTTCTTAAAATTCCTGTCATAGAACAATGTACTTAGCTAAACACCAAGGATGGTAGAGCAAAGCAAAGAAAATCTTAGAATGTAAATACACTACATAAGAGAGACAGAGACAAAGGCAGTCACCTTTACAGAATAAACTCCTAAATAAATACAACAGACAAAGAAAGTGATAGACAGATGAAAAACAGAGGTGAAGACATAATATACTGCTGTATGACTATAGTAAGGTAATATAAAGTTCTAGGATGGCTTAATTTCCATATTATATACTCTGTATATAAGATTAGTGAAAGAAGATACCCCTGTTCCTCACGCCAGAACAATCTGTGGCATATATATCAAAGCAGCTCACAGTCTTGAATAATAAGGGATATTTTACAAGCTCAAACTTTAAAACCTCCTGTAAATACAGAGATTCTATAAGAATGAGTGCATCTCTCTTCCTCCAAGGGGATGGCAATGAACTAAATAATTATAGGAAGAAAACTGTGTACGTTTGTGGGTAATTTGCATATTTGCAAGGTATACAGGCATTTGAGTTTGTACTCTTTCTCTGACCATTTGATGTCTTCTTCACTTTGCCCATGTACACCGTTGATCCACATGGAGTTCCTTCCCTAAAGGTACCCACCAGAGACCACATGCAGAAATTTGGCCCTTATTATCCACCCATTACTGCATCCTCAACATTGAGCTAAGTGCACAATACACAGTACAAATTAGATAGACATTGGGAAGGGAAAAAGGCATATCTAATAGTTCCTTGTCCTTCTAGTGAATCCTTAGCTGGGGAGCATGCTTGAGACAATGCTCACCTCCAGGTTGAAGGGAAGTAGGGAAACAGATCTGAAGGTTTTATTATATTTAGTCTCTAAAGAAGACCAACAGAGTGTCTAGAATTTCTTAAATATTCTGCTAGGGGCTTCCCTGATATACACGAGTCATGTGAATAACTATTTACATAAGGGGAATTCGGAAGGATGGGGGAAGGAGGGGAGGGAGGGAAGAGAGGGGCTGCCACACAGGGTCTCTATCCTTCTTGATGCAGATGAACTCACCTTCTCTGAACCCTTGCCCAGGTGCATTGCATTCAGATAGCACTAGCACCTAGATAGCAAGGATTAGAGACGGGGAGCAGAGGAGAAGGATCAGGACCCTGAGAGTGCAATATGGAAAAGATTTGCTGTACTATAAACCTATATGATAACAGGAATGACAAGTCTTACACTTTGTGTGTTTCAGTAAATAAAAAGCCACATCTTGTGACCCACCACCAACTTAAAACATGGAAATTACATTCCCCTACCCATCTCTTCTGAAGAGAAAACCTAACTTGGGAACTCCCTAAGGGCTCAATCTGTACTTATGGAGGGAGAAAGGAAGAAGCATTGATTTACAGGTAATCACTCTTCTCGAAGAAGTAAAAAGTCCCTCTTACTGTCCTAGAGTAGATGCTTCATCAAGACAATACTCATAGCTAGATGACAAGGACGAAAGGGGGACAGAAGTCTCTGTCTGGATGTACATGTCACATGTGTGTGCATAGGTACACAACATGTGTGAACAGATGAAAAGGAAGCCTACATTTTCATACCCTGAGCTCTTTCACCCATAGCAAACTGGTGTCTTGAAGACATTTAAGCTCCATAGGCCCAATACACAGTAAAGGTGACATCTCAGGCAGCTTAGCTCACTGTAGCACTAAAAACAGCAGAAATTCAATAAATCTGTTAAAGGGATAGATGACCAGAACAAAATACAAACACAAGTGACCTATAAAATGAACAAGAAAAGTAAAGAGAAGTGGTGCATAGGCTTTTCCTATATATAGGCAAGGCTCAGGGTTTATATCTTTGTCTAAATCTAATGCACTGATAACACCATTCATGTAAAACATGTAATACCAGCACTTGGGAGACCACCACAGGAAAATTGTGGAATTGTAGCTAACCAAAATATATTGCAAGATTTTTGTCTCAAAAGAGAAACCAAAAAAAAAAAAAAAAAAAAAGACAACATTCATGCCAGGGCTTTAAGAACAGGCAAGGGTGAATGAAGCCTGGCTGGGGTTTAGACACCTATATAACATGTGAACTTTACTGTGTAAGAAGGCCCACACTTGTGCAGATAAGCACAAGTCTACACTTTCATATGTCACACATATGCATAAACAAAGGCTCATGCATATGTATCAGTGAACTGGAAGGCTTAGATCTCAGTCCCTAGATGACTATTCTCTCAGCTGGAAACCACCTTTCCTCAGCAAAACACCCACAGCACAATGCTTGGCACAGCAAGAGTTAGCAATCGACATGTGCTAATTGAACTGTTTGGTAGACGTTTCCTGACGACAAGACTCACTCTCCTGTAATCCATGCACATAGGAGTTGTTTTGAGAATTCACAACTCCAATATGCAATGGGTAGGGGAGAAGGAGCCATTCATTATTTGTACACCAAGCGTATGTGTGTTTACAGTATTAAGCACATGCCTACAGAAACTGTGCCAAGGCTTTTCTCTTCTCTTTGTTATATATTCTCTGTTATACACATGTTACCTTCATGTCCTCACCAAGTGTGGAGATGAGAAGGTACAGGGAGGATGAGATGAGGTTCTCCTTGACATCCTGCATGAACATATATGAGAAAGAGGGGAGCACTTTCCTTTCCACCCCCTCATCTGACTTGATTCAGTGATTCTGAAACTTGAATGATCACCAGTTGACTTGGAAGACTCACAAGAATATAAACTGCTGTTTTATGACTTGCTAGAGGTCAGGAGTGGAATTCCACGCTTTGAACAATTTCCCATGTGATGCTGCTGCTACTGGTTGAACAATCAGTTTCAGGATCACCAATGTAAATGGTCATTCAAAACATGAAGCATATGGACACAGTGGCACACATCTGTAATCCCAATCTCAGAGTCTGAGGCAGGAGGATCAATCAGGAGATCAAGGCCAGTCTGGAATACACAACAAGTTCCAAATAAGTCTAGACTACTTAGCAAGACTTCATATGAATAAAAATATGGGATATAAAACAACTCCTTTTAACATGGATGAGTGGATGAGATTCACTTTTCTTTTTTGGTCTCATGTTGCCCAGGTCAGCCTGTAACTCTGTGTAGCCAAGGATGACCTAGGGAGATGGGGATGGGAGAATTAGTTTGAGGGACAGAGCTACACAGTAGGATTGTTGTCTCTGAATGGGAGTGGTGGTGATGGTGGTAGATGGGAAGTCCCTCAGCCTATTGGTCTGTATGCTGAGAGCAGGAGACAGATGGCACAATAGGTTCCATATCCTCCTTTCCTGTGAGTGAGTGAGTGAGTGAGTGAGTGAGTGAGTGAGTGAGTGAGTGAGTGAGTCCTCTTCACACAGGCCCATGTGTGTAGACATACCTGGGAGCCCAAGAGGGTTGAGAAATCTCACATATCAGACCCTACACCAAGTCACTGACACAGAATGGGAAACAAGGTATATATAGATCTAAGCCATTCTTTTAGGCTGCAGCCTCTGAGTCTACAACATTCAAGGATCTTGATGATTTTTAGTCTCCTGGGGGAAAATAGAGTAGCACCTCTGTCTAATTTGATTCTTGCTACATTCTCTGTGATCAACTAGTAGATCGCTGGGTATTTGTGAAAAAAGGAAAAGGAACAGGAGTGTGGGCATATAGGAGCTCTGTTGGTTAAAGTGCAGGTTAAGATACCATCCTTTGGATTCCTTGGACAGGATTTACTATCTAAAATAGCACTTGTGCTAAGGATTAATATACCTGACGAACCAGGTCAGGTGATCCTTACCTCTGCCTGCAGTGCATTTATATGGGATTGTGCTAAAACATGGAAGAATCCCTGCAGAGAGTATACATGAAGTCTCAGGCTGTGGTCCACCTGCACAAGCATGAGATGTGCTGTAGTTCACTCTTCCTGAACCATTTGCTCCCCAAAGGAAGGAACTGTATGTGATTCACTTCCCTATGAACCACTACCCAGCCAAGTACCGGCCATACCCAACAAAAAAGAAATGGTGGAAGGAGGGTGTAGATGTGTGCTGTCCTATGTGAAGATGACTCACACTGGCTGAGCCCTTGCCCAGGTGCACTGCATTCACAAAGTATACTCACCCAAGTGACAAGTCCTAGACAGACTAGAGCCCAAAAAGATTACTGCACCTATGTTCTGGGCACATAGTTTCAACAAGAAGGCTTACTATTCTTGTCCAGTGTATACATCCAGAGTTGAACTAAAGAAGAGTTTCTCTCGCAGGTAGAGCTATAATGAAAAGCCTTGCACTTATGTGTAAAGTACAAAGTACTGATACTGAATTTACTATGTGCCCCATTTGTCCTCAATATCTGTTGGGGTCATAGGTTCTACCTATAAAATCCAGGTGTGGCCAGCTGTTGGTGGAACATGCCTTTAATTCCAGCACTCGAGAGACAGAGGCAGGAGGATCTCTGTGAGTTCAAGACCAGCCTGGTCTACAGAGCTAGTTCCAGGACAGGCTCCAAAGCAATACAGGCTCCAAAGCAATACAAAACCATGTCTTAAAAAGATCCAGGTGGGGAGAAGCCAAGCTTGTCACATTCATTCTTCCATGCAGCATGCTCATTGTAGTTGTAGAAGGAAAGAAGATAGGAGGGAGAAAAGATGTAAAGGACACAGGCAAGCAGCAAACAGATGACACATGATGCACAGATGTCCTGTCCTTCTCCATGAAGATTGGGCTCACCTTCTCTAAATCCTTGCCCGGGTGCATTGCATACAAATAGCATTTTCACCCAGAGACAAAGGATTAGAGAGGATAAGCATAGCAGAAGTCCCTGCTTGTGTGGTTCTGTACATTTTTTAAACTTTCCTTGTCCAACAAAAGCATCACCACCTATACCTAAGACTGACACCCCTGTCATCTGCCCCCATGAAAAGTTTACATGGACATATTCTCTCAGACAAAACTTCTATATACGCAAAATGGTATCTTTCCCAAATCACACTTGATACTCTGGATGGGTCTGATGCATGTTTGTAAGGTAGCAAGAAGGCTGGGATCTGATGTTTGCACACACATGTTGAAAGAGGGTACAGTGGATGGGGACACCATTCCTTTCCAATGCCTTTAGTCAACTCAACCTTGTGGAACAGGGTTGATCATCAGAGGCAACAAATGGGTTGCCTGAGTAGCAGTACCTAATGTGTACTCCTCCTTACATGATCTGACACATTGCAAGCTGGGAATTAGAAATCTCATGCTCAGACAGAAGTAGAAGCATGTTTACAGGACATGATGAAATTCATTCCCCCACCAGAGAAAGTGTAGAACAAGTTCTGGTACATAAAAAAAAATCAAACATTGGGAAGGAGAAGGAAAGGTGGCAGATGTGATGTACAGGTATGGGCCTTTCTACACGCAGACAAGGCTCAGCCTCTTTGAATCCTTGAACAGGTGTGTTGCACTGAAGCAGCACTCACACCTAGGTTCCAAGGATTCGAGAGGAGGAGCAAGCAAGAAGGCTCAGGGACCTGCCCTTCCTGTGTGTATGTGTATGCACACACGCATGCATATGTGTAACCAAAACAAAAAAGCTTGCTCTGTGTAGTGTCATTTATGACTATCCAGACAAACAGAATGTTCTCTCCTTCCAAACTCCATGTGTGACTGCAAATAAGCATTGGGAATAACAAGTCCACACTGCGACCCATGCACTCTTAAAGCATGCACATGCAATAGCTGATCAAGAATTCCATTTATCCACCTCAATTGCAAACAAGAATTCTATCCATCCATCTCAATTATAAGCTCCACAAGGACAAGGCCAGAGTACATCTTGTTTACAACTCTACACTTGTTGTTTAGTTTAGAATCCCAGATAAAAGTGGTGGTCAATATGTTTTTTGAAGTCTACACAAAGGGAGAATGGAGAGGTACTCTGTCCTTTACACTCACTGAGAGATCTGGCTCTCAGAATCCTTGTCCAGGTTCAGATAGTACTCTTCCCCCAGGTAGCAAGGATCAGAGAACTGAGGCTTGAAGCAAAGTAATACATGGTACTCGTTGATGATGAAAAAGAAGACAAGGTTTTTCAACTTCACATTAAAGATGTCTAGGGGAGGAAGGAGCTGGGGACATGGCTCAGGTTACAATCTGAGTATGCTTAGTGCACAGTCATGAGGACATGAATTCAATTCCCAAGACAGGCATGGTGGTGCACTTGTAATCATAGCATTGGGGAAGCAAAGAACAGTGGATTCCTTGGTGAGTTTCAGGTCCCAATGAGAGAATGTTTTTTAATAAAAAAAAAGGGGGGGAGGGAATGATGTCTAAGGGAAAGTACCTAAGGTTGACCCCTGAACCCCCTGCTCCCTGTCCCCCCTCTCACACACACGGAGTGGGGGAGAAACAGAGACAGAGAAACAAGATATCTAATTAAACACTTATTTTGTTCTGAGATAACAACAAAAAATATTTTGTATTAATATACAAAATACCAAAAAAAGGTGAAAGGGAGGGATAGTTTACAAAGTGACACTATGTATAGATTAACATCCTTATCTTTAACACACATCAGAATCGAGTCAAAATCATTCCAGTTACCTGGAGACCTTGGTAATAAGACAGCTTACACAGGTTTCTCATTTGTCTTGTAAAGCATTGGGCCAATGCTGGTGCCTATACTCTGGGGAACCTCACCAATATCGTGGGTATGGTGGGAAAGTTATAGACTTTTGTATCTACACACCCTGGTTCAAATCTACACACCAGCATACACTGGATTAAAGAATCAATCTGCTTTTCCCATGGCATGGACTACTTCTGAGAAATAGGAATAACAAATGTTATGCCTTTACATAGCACCAAGAAAATGAACTAAAATGCAAATCTGGAGAGGAGCATAGCTATTAGAATTTGTATTTCTTATGCTCCCATTTTCATATATGTATGTCTGAATGAATATGCTTTTAAAGATGGTATTGCCAAACCCATACATGTAAAAGCCATGTGTAAGAGGTGCAACTATCTGTGACTAAAAGAATGTGTAGAGAACAGCGCAATGGCTGACTCCCTGGTAATTCTTCAGTCCTCCTAAATCACTGAAGTTCACATCCCTTCATATGAGAGATGTGAAAGACAACATCTCAAGTTTCACTCTCCTACCTAGTGTGTGTCACAGAAAGGGTAAGAGGGAGGGAGGGAGGGAGACAGAGGTATAGGGAGAGTGGGAGGGGCAAGAAAGACAACATAAATTAATGATAGAGAATAAGCCATTTGCCCTATGAGAATCAAACAAACAGCAAAAGAAGCCTTGCATGCTCACAAGCGTGTACATGCTATACACTTAGCTATATGTAGTCCCCTTTCATATTTATTCCCCTATCTATCCAGATCACGCATAAGCACATATATGACTGTCTACATATGTATAAAAGTAATAGACAGCAAACAAGTATACCTTCCTCCAACAGCTACATCAGAGATGAAAATCCATTGCCCTTCTTGGAAGGTGAGAGAACAAAGTTAGGGCAGCATGACTCTATTCTTGCTTACCTGTCAGTGGAACTCTGCATATACAGGTCCACATCCCCAGGTACTTATATGTGTTGAGGAATGGAGTTGGTGCTTAGGGAGTGGAGGCCAGAATAAGTCAATTTATTCTGCACCATCCCAAGCATGTGTGTGGACCTACAGTGAGAATGATTTTCATCCTCCTGGATGTTCCTGCTAGGCAGTATGTTCAAAGAATTGGGTTGCCCAACTCACCATTGGCTCCACACAACAGCAAACTGGCATACAATAGGAAACATAGTCATATACCACATGATGCTTTGGTAAACCGCAAACTACATATACAATAGTAGTTTCATAAGATTACATCACCTAGTACTGCTACATCCCTTCTAGTTTAAATGTAACTGTGGTGGTTTGAATAAAACTAAACCTCACGGGCTACTATATTTGTGTACTTAGTCCCTAGTAGGTAGAACCATTTTGGGAAGCTTTAGGAGGTGTAGTTTTGTTGGAGGAGCTGTGTCACTGGGGGTGGACTTTAAGCTTTAAAAAATCCCACTCTAGGCCGAGTGTGTGTGTGTGTGTGTGTGTGTGTGTGTGTGTGTGTGTCCCCTCTCTTCTCCCTCTCTCCCCCCTCTCCCACCCATCTCTCCCTCTGCCTGCAATTTGCAAGTAAGATGTAAGCTCTCAGCTCCTGCCCTGGCACCATGCCTGTCGCTTCCTGTCATGTTCCCTGGCATGTCGGTCATGGACTCGCCCTCTGAAATTTTAATAAGCCCCTAATTAAATGCTTTCCTTTATGAGTTGCCTGGGTTATGATGTCTCTTCACAGCAATACAGAACAGTAACTATGACAACTCCATTAACATTCACACAATGACAAAATCACCTAACAACCATATTTCTCAGAAATTCCCATTGTTAAGCAATGCATAACTATAAATACACACAGACAGGCAAGAAAGGGAGGTAATATGCAGATACCCTTTGCCTGCCATCTTCAGATAAGGCCCATCTTTCCCATGTACTGCATGTAGAAAGCACTAGCAGCAGGTATCATGGGGAAGGAACAAACAAAAAGGTTAGATTCCAAGGGCTGAATGGAGAATTTAAGACAAAATTCACTTTCTACAGCCTAAGAATACATGCAAAGAGGCTTTATAAGAATAAGGAATTTTATTCTTCAACACAAGCTTACCTCACAGTAATTCATAACCCCTCATGCTTTGCCTACTTTGGAATATGCAAGTCAATGAAATGCTTAAAATCCTCTGCGGAAGTAATGAGGTGAGGTGATAAATACATGCTTTCTTCTGTGTGCAGAATATGCTTGCTCTCTGTGAGTCCTTGCCCGAGTACCATGCACTGGGAAAGTGCCTATATCAAGGTGTTAAAGACATGCATACAATTCATTCACGAGAAGAAAGAGAAGTCTATTTTTGACTCTTCCTCTCACACTTCACGTCTGATAATAGATGATCCAAATGGCTCTTTTACAGTACATTCATATCCAACTACTTTTTACAATGTTCACCATCACCACCTTACCCCAAGCCTGTATAAGAACTTACATCGATATTGTTTGAGTGGCTTCCTAGTTAGTCTCAGAAATTTTGTCCTTACTGTCCTAACATGCCACACCACAGTCAGAATGAAGGCTGTGAAACAAAAGCATATACACAACCCCCAATAACTTTTTGAACTATAAAGAGGAACTTGGGCTGAATAATGTATTTTGTCTATTATTAACAATATCAAGACAAAGTAACTTTCTTAGTTAGGATTTCTATTGCTATGAAGAGACACCATGACCATGGCAACTCCTATAAAGTAAAAACATTTAATTGGGGTCACTTGCTTACAGTTTCAGAGGTTTAGTCTATTATCATCATGGGGTGACATGATGGTATGCAGGCAGACATAGTGCTAGAGAAGGAGCTGAGAGTCCTACATCTTGAACTGCAGGCAACAGGAAGTTCACTGGAACACTGGATGTGTCTTGAGCATATATAAAACTTCAGAGTCCACCTCCACAGTGGCACACTTCCTCCAACAAGGCCATACCTATTCCAATAAAGCCATACCTCCTAATAGTGCCACCCCTATTAGTTTATGGGGACCAATTACATTCAAGCTACCACAGAAACTGTAAAAACTTTTTATTGCTGCTGTTGCTCTGATCATGAAGAAGCCTAAAAACAACTGCCGATCCAGATGCAATGAGCAACCTGATACCCAAATATGGACTCCAAGCATGTTGTCTGACTCAAAGAAACAAATGCTGCTGAAGATACATCAGATGTCAGTTGTGGAAGAAGAGATGATGACAATGAGTAGGAAGAATTTTTGCATCCCTGAAGGCAGAGAAGTTATCAAATAAGTACTAAAGCCAAAGAACTGAAAACCAATTATGTTTGCCTTTCTGAGATAGGATCTCACGTAGCCTATATTGGCTTGGTGCTCACTATGTAGCCCATGATGACCTCAAACTTGCAATAATATTCCTGCCTTCATACCCTAAAGTACAGGATTTCAGACACATGACACCATATTTGAAGATGCTCACTGGCAGAAGATGGAACATTTGGGATGCACTGGGGAGAAGAACTGCAATGAATGAAAACTAAATGGATATAAACCCATGTGTTCATCAAAAATGGGTTTGAAAAATTGTCATTATGATATGTTGGTGAACAAACTCATTATTTACAGTTCTGATCATAGAATCAAGCTTTTACCCTGTCTTTCTTATAAAAACTGTACTAGTGGGAAATCAAACAGTAAATGAGGAAAAGTTTTACTTTACAGATGGTACCCAGCTATTAAAGGGAGAGTGAAGTGAATAATGGAATTAGAATGCCATCATTTTTACAACTGCCAAAGAAATAATGGCTCTAGGATTTTAGCATCAATGGAAAACTAACACACAGAGACCCAGTGTCTCTTAATGTAGGCAGTTCTTCCCCCACCTCCAAATTAGCCTAAGTCTAAGCAGGCCTTTAGATACAATTCTCCATTAATAGGAAATACAAAGAAAAGGAGCATGGAAACCACACCAGAGGAATGTGTTCATAAAAATCCCATACTGTAGAAAACTATGGAGATACATGACCTACTTTCTTCCAACAAATAATTATAAGGAAAAATAGGGGGGGAATCTTATAATTAAAAGGCACTTAAAATACCTGTCAATCAAATCAATGCAAGGACCATATTTAGATCCTCATTTATGGTATCTCTGAAAGAAATAGAAATTTGAATAATGGATATGTGATGCCAAAGAATTGTTGGTAATTATTTTTAAATGTGACAATGACACAATGGTTTATTTTTTAAGAACAACCCTTACCTTGGACAGATTCACACTAATCATCACTTCTCTTTCTTCCATCTATGACTGAACCCTCCACTTCTGCTACTGTTTCTATGGTTTAGTTGTTCTCAGAATGCAGTAAGCCTTTCCTGAAGACTCTATTTAAAACCAAAACTCCATCACATTCGCTACTAATATTGTCCCATTCATTATCTACCCTTTTCCTTACTTTTTCATTCTCTAGGGCACTTATCACCAAATGACACACTTTGTGTTTTACTCATTTTGTTTCACTGCCTTGCTCTCCCGACTAAGGGAGTGACTGTCTTGGTTAGTGGTATGTGCATGGTGGTACCCAAAATAGAATAGATAGCTCAGCAAGCATTTGCTGAATAGCCCATCACACAAATCAGCTGTGAAACCTAGTTCTGGAACAAAAATGAGAAAAAGCTCAAACTTTCAAGAGAAAACATTTCAGTATTAAACAAACAAAAAAAATCACCCAAATAAATATCTAAAAGCCATCAAATATTTCCCTGTGCCAGTAAATGTACATGTGGGAAGGCATGGCATAGTCAAGGAATCCCACTCCCTGAAACCTAATATATATATGTGAATGAATATATCAAAAGAAGCAGATGCAGATTCTCTCACAGCTGAGTTTTGAGAGTACTAGCTAAAGGGCTTTCTTTCCATCATACCCTGTGTGTGAAGAGTCCTGAGAAGGCTGTCTCTACTCCCCTATATACAGGAAAGTCGGCAATGATCAAAAGACTTCCCTTCCTTCTAGGTTATAACTGTGTCTGAAGGTGAGGGTCCATACTTTTGTACAAATAAAACAAAATAAAAATAAAAGGGCAAGAGAGTTTAGGGAAATGTTACTCAGTTCCCTAAAATGCACTAAGTCCCAGGTGTGATCCTCAGCACCACAGAAACAAGCTGTAGTGGTACATGCCTACAATCCTAACATTTACGAGGTGGAGGCATGAAGATCAGAAGTGCAAGGTCAAGCCAGGCGTAGCCACTCAAGCCTTTAATGCCAGCACGCAGGAGGCAGAAGCAGGTGAACCTCTGTGAGTTCGAGGCCAGCCTGGTCTACAGAGTGAGTTCCAGGAAAGCCAGGGCCACACGGAGAAACCCCGTCTCAAAAAAGAAACCTGAAATCAAACAAAAAAACAAAAACAAGCGCAAGGTCATCATCCTTTGCATGAGACACATAAGGCTCTGCCTCAAGAAAAAAACAGTGAGTGCAGTCTTCCTCTCTGGCAAGATATGTACATGCCTGAGGTGTGTGTTTTACTTTTGTGAAGTTGTGTCTATGCATATATGCACCATGCACAAGAGAGCAAGGAAAGCTGAAGCTCACCATCCTGCAAACCCTGCATGTGGGAGGGGTTTTCAGAGAGTTCACCCTCCACCATGCAAGGGATGTGAGAGAGGGAGCAGGGAAGGGCTCACTCTCTTGGCACAATATGTGGGTACTTTCCATGGAACAAGCAATAGAAAGACCAGGGATTGCACATAAACAAGCAGCTGCGTGAAGACTGATGATGGGTAAAGCAGGAAGGACACACACAATGACCAAGAGAGGCACACACAGAGGCAGGAAAGTCACCCGGTAGAGATGGCAAGTGGCAATGGTGTGTGTGCATATACCCCACACACAGAGCATATGAGAGAGGAGCGACATGTCTTTGATGAATATGCACTCATGCCTGTGCACAGGAGAGAGAAGAGAGGCTTGCTCTCCTGCAAGCCTTGGGTGTGGGAGGGTAATTAAGATGTTAACGGTCCTACACTCAAGGCATGAAAGAGAAAAAGCAAATCTGTTGGCTTGCTCTCCTATGTACACATCAGCATGCAAGTATGCATGCATGCATGTCTGTCTGTGTGTATGATGTATATGAGTCCTGAAAGGTGGGATGACTGCCCAAGACACAATGCAATGAGAATCTTCTCATATGTACATTCACATACATACCTTTAGGGATGTTCACTCTTTCTATGGACTATTGTGATGATATATTGTTTATGATTTGATAAAGCCACTGGGGATCAAAATGTAAAGCCAGCCACAGCCATAGAGCCAGGCAGTGGCAATACACACCTTTCATCCTAGTGGGCATACTAGCTAGCCATAGAGGCCAGGTAATACTGACACACACCTTTTATCCCTGCATTTGGGAGGCAGAAGCAAGACCATCCTGGGCTACATGCGAGTGAATCAAAGCTCACGCCTGTAATCCCAGGATTTGAGAGGTATAAAAGGAAGAAGCAAAGGGTCTCATGTGAGATTTAGTGTCTAGCCTGGGAAGGCATAGGATTGTACTGTGAGGATTTGTGGAGCCAGGATTACCCATTCAGTCTGAGGTAGAGGTGAGAACTCTCTAGTGGCTGCTTTGCTTTTCTGATCTTCAGCTTGAACCCCAATAATCAATGTCCTGGTGTATATTATTTGTGTTACAGACTATTTGTTTTTAATATTCTTTTTCCTCATAAATATCTATGATCATGTCCCCTGTCCTACAGATGAAATAATACAGGGCCATACATAAAGGACAAATAGCAGTAACAGTTAGGATCTGATCTGGGTGTGGTAGTACACACCCCCATAATCTCAGTACTAGGAGGCTGAAGCAGGTGGATGGCAAGTTGAAGGCCAGCCAGCTTTACATTGTGTGATCCTGCCTCAAAATAAAATAAAAATCAGCAAACATAAAAGAAAGGTGAGAATCAGTAATGTAAGCCAATATAAAGAGATATCTCCTGATCATATTTATGTGCTCACACAAGAGTTGGAGCACAAGACCTTCTTCCCCTTTTCAGCCCAGGGAAGAGATAATAAAGGTGGAAGTTAGGGATGTGGTGAGAGTGGCTATGTGAGATACAATCACCTTAGACATACATTCCAAAAGTGCAGCCCTACTACAGTTAATAAGTCACTTCATAGGAAGTGTTTAATAAAGAATGGGCAGGACTGGGGATGGTGACTGAACATGCATGGGGTTGCCTGGCGTACATGAAGCCCTGAGCTAAATGGGGGGGTAACGAGGCTGAAGGAAAGGCGATGGAAAGGGAGAAAGGAAGGAAATGAAGAGGAAGGAGAGATGAAAGAAGAGGGAAAGGGGCTATAAAAAAGTAGAAATGAATGCTAGACCTGGTGTTATACAACTCTAATCCCTGTTACGGCAAGTTCCTCCCCGCCGGCCTCCCGGTCCTGCCGCCAGTCCTGCAGCCACGTGTGCCCCAAATAACACTCAGAGACTCTGTATTTGATACAATCCTGTTGGCCAATTACCATTATTGTTTATGGACTAGCTCTGCCTTAATTATTAACCCATTTCTACTTATCTAAGTATTTCCACGTGGTCGTCTTATCCGGGAGCTGCGCGGCAGGCGTCCTGCGTCTTCCCCTGGGCTACATCTCGACTCCTCCCCCCTACTTCCTCTTTCCTCCTCCTTGTCTCCTAGCCCCGCCTATCTTGCTATCTCATTGGACACAGAGCTTTATTAACCAGTATGAGAAACATATATACAGAATAACATCTCCCATCAAATCCCAGTACTCAGTAGGCAGAAACAAGTAGATTCCTGTGAGTTTGAGGCCAGTCTGGTCTACATAGAGTTCCAAGAAATCCAGGGCTACACAGTTGAGCCCCAAATCAGAAACAAACAAGAAAGAGAAGTAGAAATGGATTTCTAGAAGGAGGAAAAAAGAATGTATACACTAGAAAGTTTGGGGTTTCTCAAAGAAAAAGAAGCACTTTTTTATTTCATTTTTTTCAGCAATAGTTTATTAATTCTTTGAGAATTTCATAGTGTTACATTGAGCATATTCACCCCAACCCCTCCCATTACTACCTTCCAAACCCCTTTACCACTTCCCACACAACCTGAAATTTCTTTTTTCTCTTTTCTTTCCACAAGGAAGTGTTTTTTTTATTTCATAACTTCTTTTCAGATGGGCAACCTGTCAGTACATTGAAATGCAGCCATTCAAACACACAAAGAGTTGCGGATGCAGTAAAAAGAGGGACTTGGTTGCTGGAGCAACACATTGAGTAAGGATGGGGGCTGAGATCTACCACACAAGTGGAGGATCTGGCTATAGCTGCATATGTTGGCTGCGGAGGGGCTGGCATTGGCAACTGCTGACAGGAGTATCAGAAAGCAGGGCTCACATTCGAGCACATCTGTATATTAATAACTTCCAAGAGCATTGGAAGACCTCTACTGACCCTTTTTTTCAGGAGAAGAGAAGGAAAGATCAGTAGCTATGAGAAAGAGTGAAGGAAAGAAAAGGAGGGCAGTGAAGGTTTGAGGAGAAGAGGAAACTATGAAATAGTCACCTAGGAAAGCATTTCTTAGAAATTTACATATAGTGAGACAAGGCAGGAATGATACATTTGTTTTTAGCTAAAATTAGTTGCTCTAAACAGAGCATATGGACTAAGGAATTTCAGAGTGTGTTAATCTCATTTCATAATTCAGTTTTTACATCTCTATAAGGTTAGTGCAACTAGTCACCCCATTTACATACTGTGGAAATTGAGACACAAAGTAAACTGTGAATCCAAGATTTAAAAAATAAACTAGCAATAAAACAAGGCAGAATATCCCCACATCTCACTGTCAAGACAATGGATCTACCCATCAAACTCCAAAGCGTAGTATACTCACAGGAATGTGTGAACCAAAGGTGATATGGATCTACTTTCTGGAATACTGTGAGTGGAGGGACAAAGTGGAAGAGGAAAAAACATAATAGGAAAACTGGAGGGAGTGCTGGGGTTATAGTTCAGTGGGAGATCATGTGCCTAACATGTGCAGGGTCATGAGTTCAATACCCTGCAACCACCACCAAAAATACATTAAAAGAAATCTCAAGGGACTGCCATAAACTCTGTATGTTAGTCAGTATTCTGTTGCTGTGAAGACACATCATGACTAGGGCAACTTAGAAAATATTTAATCCAAGATTTGCTTGTAGTTTCAGAGGGTTAGTCCATTATCAACATGGAAAGCAGCATGGCAGCATGCAAGCAGGCATGGTGCTGGAGCAGTAGCTGAGACCTCACATCTAATCTGCAAGTCAGAGGCTAACAGAAGTCAGGCTGGGCCTGATGAGAACTCCTGAAACGTCAAATCCCACATGCAAAGACACAACACCTTCAACAAGGCCACACCTCCTAATCCTTTGCAAACAGTTCTACTCCCTGATAAGTAAGCATTCAAATATATGAGCCTATGCGACCATTGTCATTCAAACCACTACAGTTTATGTGCATGTGTGCCATGTGTATATGGGGCGGGGGCAGACACACAGAGAGAATGAATATATATGTGTTTGTTTCAGACTGAATTTATTTTTTTAAAAAAATTATTCTACAAACATAAATGCACTAGGCCAAAAGGACAAAGCCCGGCTTAGGAAACTTACACATCTGTAGACCCCATTATGTGGGAGACAATCCAGACAGCTCACACATCAACATGTAAGGAATGCAAGACAAACAAGTAGGATCTCTTCTTGTCTCCGTCACTGACAGATGCGAATGGACATTGGCGTGAGGAGGCATGGGAAGCCGAATGGCCTCATTTTCATACCTTAGGGTGTTATAACCTGTGTACACACCAAGTTTACAAGAAAGGCACTAAAAATTCTGTCTTGATTGCTTCTAGGTAACAGAAAAGTGGTATGGGCTCTGCTCTGCTGTTGTTTTCTTTGGGGGGGAAGATATACACTAAAAAGTTCACTCTCCTATAAGTGCCATATATGAGGGGACAAAAAAAACATAACTTCATTTATTTCACTACTCAAGGTTCAAGGCGGATGAGAGAATGAGTGGGTCATATGCCCTAAACTGTATTTATATGTGGTCCTATACACATACACACACACACACACACACACACACACACACACACACACACACACAGAGAGAGAGAGAGAGAGAGAGAGAGAGAGAGAGAGAGAGAGAGAGAGAGAGAGAGAG
Organism: Cricetiscus sungorus; assembly: GCA_030556225.1. Lineage (NCBI taxonomy): Eukaryota > Metazoa > Chordata > Mammalia > Rodentia > Cricetidae > Cricetiscus > Cricetiscus sungorus. The sequence continues at coordinate 9,959,559 of JANBXA010000609.1, forward strand.
AGAGCACAGCACAGCAAACCCTATGCTATGGAAGAAATATGTGAATAAGTAAAAGTAACAAAAAGGTTTGCTGTACACTCTAATCCTACCACTCTAGAGGCTGAGGCAGGAGGACATCCATAAGTAGACATACCTGGGCTAAGTAGAGATTGTCAGGAGAGCCAGGACTGTATATAGCAAGGCACCATCTCACAATAAATAGACAGACATTGCTCTCCTGCACACTGCACAGGTGGAAAGAGGATTTGTAATATTCCTTTCCTAGAGTTAAAGACACACAAAAAGGATGGAGGTGGAGAGATGGGGGTGGAGTTCTTTGTTCAAGTAGAAAAGCACTACAAGCTGCTTGTGTATTACTTGTTCTGCCATTAACAGCCACATCTCCCGTCTCAATGCCTGCATTTTTGACCAATAAAATAGACACAGCAATAACCCTGAACTCTTAGGGTCACTGTAAGGATTAACCACAACACCACAAGCAGCACCAGTATCTAGAACATTATAAATACTAAATGTGACCCATCACCATTGGCATCTGTAGCAGTAAAATATGCCTCTCTAGGGATCTGTCCCTAAAAGATATTCATAAATGCCTTGTACCCCAAAAGTTCACCTTTGGCCTTAATCTAGGATCACAAAAAAACTTTGTAGTTATGTCCACACTTTACATTCAACCAATGCAATTAAAAGACACAGACAGAGAGCTAAGGAGACAGACGCAGATGTGGAACCTTCCATTAAAATGTTCACATTTGAGGGAAAATATGGTAAAAATAGTTCAGAGACTGAGAGAGCCATGTGTATGTGTTGAGGAGGTAAAGTACTGGGTACATGGTGAGGACGGAACTATACAACAGCAACATATGCCAGACAAGATGCTAAAAGTGTGTCTTTGACACCTGTAGTAGAAATACATCAGCAGAATAAGCCAGAAAACTAGCTCTAAAAAACTCTTAAGATGTGATTGAGTCATGGGAAAAATAGAGGAGAGCAAGAAAAGAGATACCTTAATAGAAGAAGCCATTATAGCTTTTAAGAAAAATCTGGCACTAGGGAAATATACAGAGATCTACAAGGATGACCACAACTAACAACCTAAGCAATAGTGAAGAAGCTACCTTAAATGCTCTTCCCCGATAATGAGATTGATAACTACCATATATGCCATCATAGAGCCCTCATCCAATATCTGATGGAAGCAGAAGCAGACACCCACACCTAAACACTGAGCCGAACTCGTGGAATCCAGTTGTAGAGAGGGAGGAGTGATGAGCAAAGAGGTCAAGACCAGGCTGAAGAAACCCACAAAAACAGTTGACCTGCGCAAGAGGGAGCTCACAGACTCCAGTCTGATAGCTGGGCAACCAGCGTAGGGCCCCACCAGGACCCCAGAACCTATTGAAGCCAGGCATTGGTGGTACATGCCTTTAATCCCAGCACTCAGGAGGCAGAGGCAGGCAGATCTCTGTGAGTTCGAGGCCAGCCTGGTCTACAAAGCTAATTCCAGGACACCAAAGCCACAGAGAAATCCTGTCTTGAAAAACCAAAATTTAAATAAATAAAAAATTTAAAAACCTCTTAAGATAATGGTATGCTCAGAATCAGGAGTACTCTAAAGACAGATATATATTTAGGACCTGATTTGTATAATAAAATCACTATCCTCGAGGAACCTAAAGTGTCTCCTCAAGTGAGGATCCTATGGCAAGCTAAGATCCAGCCCAATTTGAAGACTTTCTAAAACAATGAGGACAGAATTGGCCCAGATAAAAAGATATGCTAAACTGTAACTACTCACACAAAGCAGTGGGTTAAAAAATACAAGAATTTAGAACTGTCTGCTATAAACAAAATGGGAAAAGACTATATGTCAAGAGGAGGACATGGAATGCTAGAGGTTAAGGCCGGGTATACAGCAAATGCAAAGGCACTGAAAAAACAAGTTTGGCAACTGCAGATGTTCTTCCAGGGAGGAGGAGGTGGAAAAGGTCAAAGCCATGTTGAAGTCCTTAGTTGCTATGATAGGGATAAGGAACTGGAATATCACTATGATGAGCAACCACAGAGCAAAGGAATTCCAGGTGGTTTGCTATTGCTCTTAATAGATGAGTCCATTTGAATGTGAAGAGAAATACAATGAAACCAACCTCCATTCACATTATCTATGAAGTTTACTGCTTGGATAAGTCTAAAATCAATAGTATAACTTTAAAATGACTGATAGTCCTGATAGGCAAGAGGTTTCTGATGACATTATGCAAATGATCAGGCTGGGTGTGAGAGAGCTACAGACAATGGGCATTACCAAAGAGTTGTTTGTTTTTGGTGTTTTGTTTTATTTTGTTTTTTGTTTTGTTTGTTTGTTTGACTGACTGATTTTTGGTTTTTCAAGATGGTTTCTCTGTGAGGCTTTGGAGCCTGTCCTAGAACTCACTCTGTAGACCAGACTGGCCTCGAACTCATAGAGATCTACTTGCCTCTGCCTCCTGAGTGCTGGGATTAAAAGTGTGTGCCACCAACACCAGGCTACCAAAGGATTTTTTAAGTTGGAGAATAAATTGCTCCTTCAGGAAGTTTAACCTAGCAGCCAATGGAAATACGAACATGCACTAGAAAGATTTGAAAGTAATCCTCACAATCTACTGATAAGAGAGATCAGGAATGATTCAGGAAATTTCAGAAACTACATTCCTGAACTAACAACTCATTCTGCCCAGTTTTATGAAGACAATTTTGCAATAGTCTTTGGAATAAAGCCTGAATAAAGATGATAGTTAAACCAATATAACTGAGATGAGTGTAAAGTATACTTTTAATGATCTACAGACCTTGAATGGTCAGGATTGAACATGATTACAGAAGAAAATGTCAAAAGATATGGCTGAAGAGATGGTTCAGCAGTTATGAGCATTTACTGCCCAAACATGAAGACCTAAGTTAGGATCCAAAATCCATATAAATGGATGTCCCCACATAGGCCTATAACACAAACACTGAAGGAAACAGAAACAGAAATGTTGGTCTTACTGGCTGCCAGACTAGGTCCCTTATGCAAGATGCCTGATCAGTGAGAACCTGCCTCAAAAACCAGGTAGAGAGTAACAGAGGATGGTGATCTCTAACCTCCTCACCTTCTCATGCATATCGGTGTATGCACCTGCACATACACATACACATAGAAAACACACACACACACACACACACACACACACACACACAAACACAAACACACATACACACACACACAAATACAAGAGTCAATGTCATGGATTCCAGCATTAACACAGAAAATTAGTCAAGCCAAGAATCAGCAGCAGCAGGGGCTAGGGGTGGTCTTAGCATCCTTCACTAAACTTCTTATGCTGCACTGTAATGAATAAACAACACAATACTGTGTACTACACATAAACCAGTGTACTTTTGCTGCCCTTGATTCTGGTCAGACTACCTATCCTGTGCTGGTGATCCTGAAAAAAGTGTATGAAAGCTAATATTTCCCCCATTTCCCAATCCCAGTAATTCTAAAGCCAAGACATAACACATGATAAAAAATGGCAGCTGAATGAATTTCATTTTTATTGCTCAAGGGAAATTTAAACAAAAAATCCTGATGACTTGGAAGGAGCTTACTCATGAGCTCCAAGTCTGCTCTAAAAATAGAGACAGTTACACCACTCATTTTGTACATAAACTTATTACATCTTGCCACTTGGCTGAGGGGCAGAATGAGTAGATTCATTATCTCTTTGCTTAGGCTTTTCTTGGGAGTTATCAGCCCTCTGCACTCTATCTCTTCCAAAATCCTGATCTGAATATGTCTCTGTTATGAAGTTCTCATAACTTGCTTTGCATTCAAGTTATTTGCACTTTGCCTTATCTCTCCACAGGGGAAGAAATTGACTACCATTGCTCCAGGACTCAGATACAGATAGGGTCTCCCTAACTAGTTATGAAATAAATCTATTGAATTCCCATTTCGTCTAAGTATTGCCGTTTCAAGGGTCCCAAAACATCTTATCAACAGCTACTCCAATCACTTTTTCTTATCCATATTGCACAATATGGATAAAGTGCTTTACTTATTCAAGAGGGTTTCAGGGTGTGTCATGATAAATGACACAAACTCCATCCTTCAGTCTCAGTTCTAGCCACCCACCCAAGGTGTGGTGGCTACTAGCATGACAAATACCGCCCACGTCTTACTCTGTAATGCTAAAACTTTATGAATAAGTCTTGATCTGAAATCAGGTCCAACAGCAAAAATTCCCCAAGTTAAAAGTAAGTCTTTACTGACTTTCTCACTTACCTTTAGAAGAAAAGAAAAACATATTAAATAATTTGGAGAACTAGTTTCTCCTTCTAACCCTGTTTGATTTGAGCTGACCCTTGAAAGCAAGTGGCTGCTACTTCTACATCCTAATTCTTTCATACTAAAGTTGGAATTAAGGACTAGGGGTGTGGCCCAGTGCCCATAGGGCACTTACCTAACGTGTAAGTTTCCAGGTTCCATCCCCAGCACCTTAGTAAAAAGTTATTAGGAATTAGGAATAAATATTTTCAGTAGGGGGAAGAAAACCTGCTGAAACTATTCAAGAATGCCAATTTTGCTTAACTTTTGTGACTTAATGTTATACATTTTGAGAGAACATGTACAGGCTTCTGCCATTTACTGTTTGTCCCACAGCAGATTCATGACGCCACCTTCTATAAATGACAGGGAAACTATACCCAGGAAATGTCAAATATATGGTCCCTAAACAAGACCTAAAAAATGGTAATATCAATTGACATCCCAATGTGGATAGGGGAATTCTCACAAGGGTTCATCCCTACATGAAGAGCTATAGGCAATTAATGTCTGTTGAGAGGAAAATGAGTCTTCTCCAGGGATGAGCCAGATAGGTTAGCCAATCCCAAGAGGTTAGCCCTTAACACATATGAGCAGCACTAAATGATCTCAGCAGATTTATTTATAAGCATACACACACACACACACACACACACACACACACACACACACACACACAATTATAATGAAAGAATAAGAGGCAGTGAATTTCAGAAGGAATGGGAGGATATGTGAGGAATTGAAGGGAGAGAATAACATAAATACAGTACTAATAAAATTCTCAAAAAATAAAATCCAAAACAATATAAAGGGAAAACATGTTGATTTTAGAGTTTTGGCAGCAGAAATAATCATGGATAGGATATTTCTGAAATACCTATCCTCTTGGAATGAAATACGAAACTGAATAGGGCTGTGTCAAATGCTATGTTATTATAAAGTATGTTATAATAACATTATAATTTTATAAAAAGGGCTTAATAAAGAAACTAAAATTAATGAGCTACAAGGATGTTTAAAAATCCTTGCTATTCTTAATTTTTTCTTTGACTCTGACATTAAGGTGGCTCCCCAATTCCTGAAATGCCCTCGTGTTCATTTTTCTAACACCGCAAGGGGTTCTGGGTTTCCTGTGTACCTCTCTGTTTTATCCTTTCAGTCTTTGTTGCCATCTCGCCTTTCAAGCTTGTTAATATGCCCAGTCTGTGCTAAGAATACATCTTTCTAATCAACTCAAAATTCTGTTGTAAGTTTCTGACATCATTATTCTCTAGTGAATTCAAAATTCTAAATATCTAATTCCTGCTCTCGCATTCATGCCACAGCATATTTCAAAGCATTTATCACCAAATAACAAGTTTGAGATGTGAATCACATATCTTTTCTCTCAAAGTTTCCTGCAATCACTATTACTAATTTTATTTTATTACTTAGAAGGTCGGTTTTCTTTTGTTCCCTTCTCTTTCAGCCCCATATACATAAGTAATTTGACACTAAATCTGTACTTTCTTGTGTCCCATATTTTCTACTCCTTTCTTCTTTAAAATGTATTTATTTTAGGTGTATTAGTATTTAGCCCATAGTATATGTATGCACCATGTGTATGTCTGGTGCTTATAGAGGCTAGATGAGGGTGTGTAGGATCCTGTGAGAATGGAGTCACACATGACAGTGGGTTGTAATGTGGATGCTGGGAATTGAACTCAGATCCTCTGAAATAACAGCCAGTGCTCTTAACTACTGAGCCAGCTCTCCAGCCCCTATCTCTTTACTTTCTATTCCCACTCTCCCCTCAGATTCCTGGGACCTGATTGTTTTACATCTTTTTTCTCAGTTAGTTTTCCACAAGGTCATTCCCTGTAATTAGCTGAATTCCTTCCCTGCCTGAAAGCTCTCCATAGCCTTTTTCTCTAGTCGATCCTACTTTCTTGGTCTCCCTCATCATCAATCTCCGGCCAGACTTGTATTTCTTGGCCACAGTGCATTCTCACCTGCTCCTTCCACATGTCTAAATATTAAGTGTTAATTAAAGGTCAGCCCAACCCATATTTATCCTTTGATATACTTCTCTTCCTTTGTTACCCTCCCTTTGGAGGATACCAGTCACTACATTGTATTTCCATCAGGGCCCTCTACTATTTCTTGAACAATAGCAGAATTCAAGGCATAGTAGCCCTCTGGTGTCCATCACAGTGCTATCTATACACAATGGGTGCTCAAGAAAAGCTTTTGGATCACATGATAATGACTCTTCAAACTGTATTAATTTTGTAGGCAGTCTTGCTATATAACACATACCCTAGGCTGACCTAGAATTCATTGTGTAGCCCCAGACTGGTCTGGAACTCTCAATCCTGCCTCAGCCTGGAAAGTGCTAGGATTACATACATAAGTCACTATACCTATCTTATGCTACTTAATTCATTCTCTCTCTCTCTCTGTCTCTCTGTCTCTCTGTCTCTCTGTCTCTCTCTGTCTCTGTCTCTCTCTCTCTCTCTCTCTCTGTCTCTCTCTCTCTCTCTCTCTCTCTCTCTCTCTCTCTCTCTCTCTCTCTCTCTCTCTCTCTCCTGCATGGTTATTTACTGAATCTAAAAGAGCTCATGTTATTACATTCACCCTTCTCCCACTTCTTTTGTTGCAATGGATCTAAACACATAAAAAATACAAACCACATAATGTTAAACACGTACAATTGTAGAACTTCTGTAAGAAAAGGCCACAAAGAGCAACTGATACTCCTGTTACATATGGAAAGACTGCTTCTCCCTGACCCTGTCCTGGTTTAAACAAAGTCCTTAAATTAAAAAAAGCAAGGAAAACCGGAAACCCTTCCTTCTCCAGATCTCTGGAGAACACTGGTCTAAAACTGACTCTGATAGAAAGGTGGGTGTGGGGAAGAGACCTTACATTCAAGAGCTCAAATCAAGAGAGGAAGAGACCCAAATGTACTGGAGTCTAGCACATGTCTCAAAGGCCAGAAGTTCACAGCAGTCTCATTTTCTAACTTGTCTTGCTGGATTCTTGAGTCTGTTTAAACTATCTTATTGCTTAATATCACTCAGCCACCAAATAACAAGTTCTCCATAGTTAGCTCAAGGAAACAGCAGCATAGCAGTCACACACACCCTGATTGTACTCTACTTCATGAGCTGCCCTTTGCTGCCCTTTTCATGGACCAACAGAACTTAATTAACTACTTACGAAAAGAAGGAAAGTTATAGCCTACATATGCAAACCTTTGTGATTGTAATATATTCCTTAAGAACGCATATATGCAGCCAACCTCAAAGGCTGCTAGTGCTTATCTTAAAGTTAATGTAACATTTAGTTAAGAAATTATTGCTGGGGGGGGAGGGGGAGTGAAGAAAACAACAGGCAAAACTACTCAGCAAATTGACCTAGCAAAATGTTCAAACTGTGTCAGGTTGTCAAGAAAAAAATTTTTTCTCCTTGAGTCAAATATGAACAATGGCATTTGGGTATGAAAGTATGGCTTCCTTGTTCCTAAAAGAGGATCATAGTTGTGTACTAGTGAAGTACTCACATCATTGACAGAATTTTCTTTGTTTTGAATATTTAATGTAATCTAAATCCTTATCTCAGTAAGCTTTGAAATTTCACTTTGGTTTGTTTTGTTCTAAGACAGGGTCTCAAAGTAGCTCCGGCTAACCAAGGATGCTATTCAACTCCTGGTCGTGTTTTATTTCCCAAGTGCTGGGGTTATGGGCATGTGCAGCCAGGTGATCACCAGAAATTTTACTGTGTGCTGATTAAAATGTCAACCCTATACGCCATGTAAGATCTTTCAAAAGAAAACAGGCAGGTTTCCCAGCCACAGGAACCTTATGAGAGTTGTGCCTAATTCTAGAGTAGGTCACAAACAGCATGTGAAAACTCAACATTTCAAAGTTCAAGAACAGCAGTAACAATTGAAAAATAGGAAAATTTTTGCTCTTTTTTTATACTGAAATTTGAGAGGCAAAAATATTTTTATGAATATATTATCTATTACCAAGTGTAAATAGTAATCCATGTGCAGAGGTCCTACCTATCTGAATATTCTGTGCATGTGTACATAGACATGAGAGAGAAAAAAAGAAGAAAAAGACACATTGAGACCCTTTTGTAGATTTTGTGGCTCAAGTCAAGATGGAGCCAGCCAGCTCATAAATTTGCTGCTAACCACAACTAAATATAATTCAAAACACCTGGAAGTCTTTTTTAAAAAAAATAAATGAACTGAAAAGGCTCTACAGATCTGGGCAGTTGTCAGAACTTTTGCTGCCAGACACATGGCATCAATGCTTTTAGGACAAAGAAACAAGTCAAAGGCTTAATTCCTTCAACTGAGCAGCACCTCTACACATGATTATTTATAGCTCATAATATATATCCTTGCTAATGCCATGTGTTTAAAAAACCATCACTGGGACTGTGGGATAAAGTAAACAAAGTTCCCAGGCAAAGGCTCACTACTTTTGGTTACACCTGTGTTCACTTTGTGGTAAATCACTGGGATGTAACTTTGGATTGTCCACTACTCTGCATGTGTGCTATAATTTATTTACAAGTTTAAAATCTGGCTCGGTCTCGTTTGTCAAAAGTGTATGTAGGTTTCTGGAAGAAAGATATGTTTCATAATCCATAGGAGCTCAAGCTCCTTGCAAATGCATTAGGTAGGGGAGTCTAACAGAGAAAGAATTGTTGTAGAAGAATAAAGTATACATGACAGTGCTGAGCACTATAGTATTAAAGGGATTCCAGAGCAGTAAGAGTTGAAAAAATAGATCCACTCAATATAGCTTCATGGAGTTGTGACAGAAATCCAGCCTGGATTTGTAGCTCAGGCAGACAAAGCAACTGATAATGAGACAGGACATCATGGAGCAGACCAGGTCAAAGAGGGGGAACTCAGTAGAAGCAAGGCAATGTGAGAAGGCAGAAGCCAATACCTTGACTTGAGGCATGTGCCAGTCCCAAACTCCTTATTATCATGTCTATGGGGATAATTACAGGCATCAACCAGCACTTAGAAGTTCTATAAGCAATATGAGAGAGTCAGTTTATGCCTTATAAAGCTAATGTTAATGATGTTTATCTTTTACATGACTTTATAAGTTTATTTTACAGTTTTATTACATTTTGCAAAAGTGTCAGTCTGTAATGGTTTAAAGAAGCTAAACTTATAATGAAAAACAGCAGGTCTTTCAGCACAGCTATTTCAAGGACCAGTGGTGGATTGTGATAGCACAACTGGGAGGACTTAAGATATTTTGGAATGCTGGGTGAATTAAGGAGAGGTCAGTTAGGTGAGCGGAAATGACAAAAGCCTTGAAGGTTAAGGAAATTACAATAACTTATAATTCAGACAATAAATCCTCACGAATAAGGGAGTGACATGATAAAAACAGTTATTTTATAGGACAGGTTTGTTGGGTTTGTTTGAAAAAGAGAGGGGAAAAGCAGGCAGTGGTGGCACACACCTTTAATCCCAACACTTGGGAGGCAGAGGCAAGCATCTCTGTGAATTCGAGGCCAGTCTGTTCTACAGAGTGAGTTCCAGGGCAGCCAGAGCTGTAACACAGAGAAACCCTGACTCAAAAAAATAAAAAAAAAAGGAAAGGAAAGGAAAGGAAAGGAAAGGAAAGGAAAGGAAAGGAAAGGAAAGGAAAGGAAAGGAAAGGAAAGGAGAGAGAGAAAAATCTCATAGGCCCTAATGAGATTGAAGCAATTTGGAAATTGAACCTGAAACATTTCTGGTCCAGAGTGATGGACAATAGCATTAGAGGGGTAATGCTTGGATTTGCTGGATATATAGGGATTTTTTTTTTTTTAAAAAAAAAAAAAGCATAATAGGAACCCAAGGTCTCCTGAGCTACAACAAGGACCCTGTTTCTCTAAAAGCAAAAGCTAAGTCCTAATAAAGGATAACAAGTAGAGACAGGCTAGCAAGAAATGTAGGGGGTGAAAAAGGCCGGCTTCTAAGATGGAGGTAATTTGCTGCAAGATGATGTAGATTGGTATTGTAAACACAATAGGAAAGCAATACTTTAAAAATGAAATCTAAGTAATCTGTAAACCAGTCTGCATAATTCCTTCCCTGAAACCCCTTCACACTTGTGTGAGTGCATGTTAAAATAGCCATGGTCCCTGTCTCCCTGGCCCTCCTTCTCACATACAGGCAACAGAATTGTATCTGAAATTTTTAACAGAACATAATTAATATTGCCTCTTTGCATGAGGACTTCCAGAAAGAGTATTTGAAGACTTCTTGGAAACACTGTCACATAAAGTAACAGCAGTGGTCTGGAAGCACTCAATCTGTGCTATGTAGACCTTGCCAAATGCATCATATATAAGGCAGTGATTTTTCCCCTTGCAAAACTTATACCTGGCAGGGCTAGACTTAATACGCAGCATTTAATAGACTGCTTTTTAAAAAATTTTATTGAGTTTGTTCTCTGACAATTGTATGCATGTATAAATGTTCTAATTACCATAGACTTCTTTTAACACTGCTTTGCTCTTAGTAACTCACCACCAAACTCCCTGAAACTAATTAAGAAATGGTCTTACCAGATAAGATACTATCTATCTTATAAAAACCTCACAGTCAAATCCCCCAAATGATGTGCAGAAGTTAAGAAAGGGCATACATATAAGAAAACTATGAGCAGCTGTTGACAAACTTAGCAGGTACAATGAATGTGGCATCAGTTCCTAATAGGTTACATCCTCAAATTTCAATAAGTAGATAGCAATTGACTGTGGCCAATGAAATATTTTAGGTACACAGGACAGGAACATATGACAGTATATCATTTCCAAAGTGTGTTGGCAATATCAGCTGGTTCCCTCATCAATATTCATGCTTCAGCTCCTTCTGTGTTTGTGTTAACTTTTCGGGATTCTGCCTCTAACTTTTCCTAATTGTTTAATCTTCTGTTTTAGAAGATTACCAAGTCCATCAATCATGGCTGAAAAGGTTGAGCATATTCTTTAGGTCAGCTTTTTTAAATTAAGTTATGGAACATTTGGTTCTAAGACACATTTCTACATATTTTCACCTTTCCCCCCTTAAAATTGATTGGCCCATAGTTAAAAAAAAATGGGAAGAAATATAGTAGGATGATTAATCTTCACTATCAACCTGACTGGTCTTGAGATTACTCAGAGAGAGACCTCTGGGGGTGCCTTCAAAGGTCTTTCTAGAGGGTTTAAACAAGGAGGGAAAATCCATCTGAATCAGGAATAGTATCATCCCTTGAACTGGGGTCACAGACTAAAAATAAAAAGGAACAGGAGAAAGGAAGCAGAGCACCAGCATTCATCTCTCTCTGCCTCTTGACTTCAGATGCAATGACCTAATGTTCCCTCCACCAGGCCTTCCCACGATGATGGGCTATGGCCCCTCAAATCATAAGTCACAATAAACCCTTCCGTAAGTTGTTTTTGTCAGAGCAAAGAGAAAGGGAACTGACATGCATAGTAATGTATTTAAAACTCTAACAGTAAAAAGCATGTACACAGGAATGGTGGTATACACCTTTAAGCTCAGCACTCAGAAAATGGATCTCTATGATTTCAAGGCCAGTAAGTTTCAGGACAGCCAGGAATACATAATAAAAGACTACGTGTGTGTGTGTGTGTGTGTGTGTGTGTGTGTGTGTGTGTGTGTGTGTAACAAGAAACACTGAATTTTCATTATCTCATTTTAGAAATGATTTCCTATAAGAGACAGGAAGGTAAATTCCTAATTTATCCTATAACTAACCTCTTTTTATGAATTAAAAATGAAAAAGATGGAATTAACCCGTAACTACAAAAATACACTTTTTACTTAAAGGTTTTCCACATGACGCCAGTGGTGAGCAGGTAAAGGGACCGGCCAACAAGCCTGGCAACTGAGTTCAATCTCAGGGACCCACAAGGTGGAAGGAGAGAACAAACTCCTGTGGGTTACCTCTGACCTCCACATGCATGCTATGCCACTAATATCCTCCCCCATACACAAATGTAAAAAAGTTAAAGATTTACTACATATAACCAAGATAAATAAAAGATTCAAAGACATTTAAGTCTTTAAACAAATACACAAACCCTACGCATGTTTAGCTAAGGAAAGAGCAATTTATTTTTATGTCTTAGAAATGAAATTTCAGACAATTGTTTTTAAGCAATGCCAATTTCTGATAAATAGGGGAAAAGACTAAATAATGGAGTGCAAGAAGCCAGACATCTTGGGCAGACAGCAAAACAATAGGTCCTTTGAAATTAAACACAACAAGCTTTTTCTTTATCTACAAGATTAGCAAGAATTAATGATTTTAAAATAATCAAGATAGGACACAATGGCAATAACTGCTTAAAAAGAAAACCAGGTCCTAATAGTTTTCTAATTCTAAAAGCAGGTAAGGGAAGTGAAGTCACAACAATCAAGACAACATCAATACTTTTATTCAGAAATGTCAATACCAATTCGTTTTGCGATTTGTAAAAATGAAATCTTATTCCCAGGAGTGATACAATTAGAACAGTTTTAAGACAAGTAAATGTAGATGTTAACTATATGAAGGTTTTTCACAGAGAGGGCAGGATTCAAACAAGAGTTTAGGTAAATTATTTGTAAAAGCCAGACCATTAACTGAAAAAGGTAAAGTTGCCAAGCTCTACACATGTTCAGGACAATTCAGCTTTATGGCTACTGTTTCAGGAAAAATACTAATGGCTTCTTATTCTGTCCTAAGAAACCTCTGGAATAATCACCCTTCCCAGAAACAGCTTATCAAACCTGGTGATATTTTATAAATGACCATTAAAATCTTGTAAAGCTGAATTTAGGGAAGTTTGCTTTTGCTAGTCCACATAAAATATATGTACACTAAATAATTTTTAATCATTACATGAGGCTAGAGAGATGGTTCAGTGAATAAAGGTACTTGCAGTCAAGTCTGCTGACATGAGTTTAAATACCTCAGGTCCATATGGTGGCAGAAAAAACAAACTCAAGTTTTCCTCTAACCTCCTCTAGCACAGACACATATACATACATACATACATACATACATACATACATACATACATACATACATACACACATACACACACACAAAAGTAATTTTAAACATTTTTGTAAAAAGATGATAGAAAATCCCAGAGCTGCAGAGATGGCTCAGAGGATAAGAACGCATGCTGAGAAAACATGAGGACTTGAGTTTGGGATGGCCATAAGCAAGCCTTTAGGGAATAGAGACAGGACTGGCCACAAACCTAACTTTACATTCACTGACAGATGCTTTCTAAAAGAAATAAAGTAGAGAGTGACAAGAGTAGGGTATCTAATATCCTCTGATGTCTGCACACATATGCATGGTGGTGTATACATATACATATATGCACATACACCAAACACATTCACCACACACAAAAAGATACTATGAAATGACACAAGAAAACCAAATAGGTTAAGATGAGAAGTACTAACATACTAACTAGTATGTGAGAGTACAGTTCTTTAGCATATAACCATTAGATTAAGTCCTGAGCATCTTAAATCTCCAAACATGAAATCTGCAATGCTTCTAAATCTAAAACTTTTTAAGAAAATTCTGTACCATGAAATTTCATGTCATGTAAAAAATATGAAAAACATTATATAAAATTTTCGTTAGACAAGGAGGATCCTAAGAGAGACAGACATGCCCCCCCCCACAGAAGGGGAAATGGACAAGATCTCCTAAGCAAACTGAAAGTGGGGGGAGGCAGTGAGGGGAGAGGGAGTTAGGAGAAAGAGAAGAAGAGAAGGGGGGAGAAGGAGAACATGAGGGACCAGGAGGATTGAGTTGGGGGAAGAACAGAGGAGAGCAAGAAAAGAGATACCATAATAGAGGGAGCCATTATAGGTTTGAAGAAAAATCTGGCTCTAGGGAAACAGCCAGAAAACTACATGGATGACCCCAACTAACAACCTAAGCAATAGAGGAGAGGCTACCTTAAATGCCTTTCTCTGATAATGAGATTGATGACTAACTTATATGCCATCATAGAGCCCTCAACCAATGGCTGATGGAAACAGAAGCAGACACCCACAGCTAAACATTGAGCCAAAATGGAAACCAGATGCAGAGAGGGAGGACAAGACCAGGCTACAGAAACCTAGAGACAGCTGATCTGAACAAGGGGGAGCTCATGGACTCCAGACTGATAGCTGGGAAACCAGCATAGGACTGACCCAGACTCCCTGAACGTGGGTCTCAGTTAGGAGGCCTGGGCAGTCTATGGGGCCTCTGACAATGGAACCAGGATGTATCCCTGGTGCACAAAAGGACTCTGGGAGCACATTCCCTATGGAGGAATATTCCCTTAGCCTAGAGCCACGAGAGAGGGCCTAGGCCCTATTCCAAATGACCTGACAGATTTTGATGATCCCTCCTGGAAGGCCTCACCCTACCTGGGGAGTGGCAGGAAATGGGTTGGGGGGGTATAGGGGAAGCATGGGAGGATGGGAGAGAGAGGGAACTGAGATTGATAAATAAAATAAGAAAAAAAATGAAAAAAAACTCCCTAGACTATGTGTCTAAGTATACAAAGCATAAATGAATATCATTTTAGTCTTTAATCCCATCATGAAGGTACCTCAAATTTTAAATCCAAAACTAACATTTCTGGTCCCAGGCATACTCAACCTATATTATAAATAAATGAATCACTATACACTAAAAGTGACCATAACACAATGAATTAAGAATTTGGAGCTCTCTTTTCGCATTACTCAACTACCCTTGAAATCAATTGAAACAATGAATTTAAACAAATAGTTCACTGCCATGTGAAAATAAAAAATGTCATGTTAACTTTCAGATGTTAATCATTATAAAATAATTATAATTTTTAAACCAGAGAATAAGAACACTCTAAAATGATAGACTCTAGAAAATGACTTTTAAATAACTAGTAAATAACAAAACCTAATTACTTTTTTTTACAAAATAATAAAGTAACTAATTCAATATAACAGAAACAAATTCAGCATATTTGGAGAATTGTCCCATTATCTGAAGATGTAAAATCATATTAGCAACAAAAATGAAAGAGTTCATACACTTAAATAATTCAATCAAAACAATATAATCATCAGGTTTAACATAAGATTCCAGAGGAAAACTCTGGGGAAATTGACTTTTTCATAAGAATTAAATTACTCAGCCTGAAGATGTAAAGACATCCATAGTAAATATGAAATAGTCACATTTTTTCACAAAAGAGACTCTGATAAGAGAGAAAAGAATACAATTAAGACACATAGAAATCATAAAAGTGTATATTTCTTAAATTACAACGGAATGAAGAAAGACTTTAAAATATAGTTAATCAATGTGTCTTATAGGCCTATCTTATGAAAGCAGCATTTTGAAAAATAAAATTTTTAAAGTGCTGATACAATTAAACAAAGGAGAAAAGCAAACAAGATTGCCTAGATTTATTTTAATCATTGGGTTTTAAGTTACAGATAGGTAGTAGCAAGAATACTGTGGATGTATTACTTCTGAAATCAAGAAATTATTTTTAAGTTTTTTACCATAAAGAAGTGATTTTAAAAGTTTGTCTTAGTTTCTTTTCTATTGGAGTGATAAACTACTCTTGACAAAAGTAACTTTGGGAAGGTCTGGAGAGCTGGCTCACAGGTTAAGAACAGATACTGCTCTTGCTGAGGACACAATTCAAAACTTAGAACCACATCCAGCTGCTTATACAGTCAGCTTTAACTCTAACTCTAGGGAAATTATGCCCTCTTCTAGATTCCACAGAAATATACACTCATGCACACATACCCGTGTACACACAGTACACACAAAAACATAATTCAAAACAAAATCAATATATTTTCAATATTTTTTGTTTTTCGAAACAGGGTTTCTCTGTATTTTCAAGATTTATTTTTAAATGTATGTACGTATGTATGTATGTATGTATGTATGTATGTATGTATGTATGTATGTATGTGTGCATGTTATGGATGCCCACAGAAGCCAGAGGTGTCAGAACCTGGTGCTGGGGTTACAGGCCATCCTGAGTTGCCTGACATGGGTGTTAAACACCAAATGTGGCTCCTCTTACAAGGCAAATATGTGCTCTTTAAGCTGAACCATCTCTCCAGCCCTAAAGAAGTATTCATTTTAAAAACAACTTCAGGGAAAAGGGGTTCATTTTAGCTCACAATTCCAAGTTACAGTCCATCATGATAGGGAGCCTGAGGCAGCTGGTCACATTATGTCTATAGTCAAAAGACAAGGTCACTGAATGCATGCATGCTAGTGCTCAGCTAGCTTATGTCACTAGCAATTCAGTCCAGGATCCCCTGCCTAGGGAATGCTATTACATACAGTAAACAGACCTTCCTACCATAACCAACTTTCCACAGACATGCACAGATCCTTCTCAGTGATTCCATATTGTATCAAGTTGGCAGGTGAAACTGAACATTACAATGTTTGAGGAGACAAATTAGTTTAATGTGATTTCAAGTTCATAGAATATATACATGTACAGAACACTACTTGATATCCTATTAATATGTACACTTTTATGCTTTCTTTCGAGACAGAATTTCTCTGTATTGCTTTGGAGGCTGTCCTAGAACTCTTATTTGTACACCAGGCTCACCTCAAACTCACAGAGATCCACCTGCCTCTGCCTCCTGAGTGCTGGGATTAAAGGTGTGCACCACCAATGCCCGGCTCACTATTATGCTTTTATTAATATGTTTTGTTAAGATAAAATTGGCATTAGTATACTGAGTGAAAAAAGACATGTGATCCTTACAAACTGAATAAAAAGTACTTAAATTAGAGCATCCTATACGCAAATATGCAAAACCAATGAAAATAACTTTCTCAAAAGAAAAATGGGTACGCAAAGAACAAAAAAGAATCTAATAGAACAAGAAATAAGCATTATTAACAAATTTCAAAAGAAAAGAAAATCTACTTAAGTACTTCAAAAGAAAATGAAGTGAAAATACAAAAGGTTCTGTTAAGTTAATTTTCATGAGATATATGTCAGCTTTTCATTATTAAACCCAAAGTGTGGCAAAAACCTCAAAAGGAAAACTACACATTCATTTTCTTTGTGAACATATGTGCAAAATTCTAACCAAAATCTTAGCAAATTATATACTAACTTTAATGGGATTGTTCATTCATCTTATCTGGTTACATTTGAGCCTGAGGTTGAAAAGTTGCCTTAAAATAATAATAGCTGAATATGTAAAAATTTTAAAAACTGAAAGTTCAGCATTCAATTCTGATTTTTTAAATAGGAGCTCTTTTCAGCTGGCCTTGGTAGCATAAGCCTGTCATACCAGCATTTTAGAGGCTAAGGCAGGTCACCATCAGCTATACAGTGAATATAAAACCCATTTGGGCTACATGAGATCTTTCCTCAAAAACTGTGAAAGTATTTTCCTTTACTATTATACGGGAACATAGAACTAAAGGAAATTAACATTCTTTTGTAGTCAGACATTAAAGGTATTCATCTCAAACAGAAAAGAAAACTATCTAGTCACAATTCCTAATTAACCATGATAGAAAATTTGATCACTATAATCAAGTATGGAAAATAATGAGTAGCATAAGACGCTCTAAAGGACACTCACTATTCTTACACTACAGAATTACATGACCTAAAAGGCTGAGATATTTGAGAACCAAAATCAAAATAATGTGTTCAAAAAGTAAAGCAAATTACAAAAATAAATATCTGCCAAATAATGAACAGGGGCAGAAATCCCATTTACCCCATCAACTCTCTCTCTCTCTCTCTCTCTCTCTCTCTCTCTCTCTCTCTCTCTCTCTCTCTCTCTCTCTCTCTCTCTCTCTCTCTCTCTGTCACACACACACACACACACACACACACATATACTAGGTGAGCATACATAATTATTGTGAGGAGTAAATATGGCAAAGATAACAATAAATTTAGGCCTTAAGTTTTACCTTGATAGATTTCACATCCTGTCACTATTCCAGGACAGCAATATGATAGCCAAAAACTTGGCTTCTAAATACAAAGTTAACAACACTTCCTCAAAATAAAGGATTACAAACAGATATTTTTAATGAAGAACTAATGAATCAAAGTACAAGTAGATGATTATGAAGCATCACTGACAAAAGGCAAAATCAAGTAAACACAACATATGCCAGCGGGTTTGATTCACAGTCCCAAATCACATGCCTGACTAAAGATAGACCGTTTTTTGTTTTTGTTTTGTTTTGTTTTTTAATTAAATGTACTTTGTACCAAACACATTTCTCACAACTATATTCACATTTTCATCCAAAAATGTGATTAAATCATTACTTCTATTTATTTTACTCATTGAACCTCAATTTGAGGCACATGAACCAAGCATACAATCTATATCTCAAATTATCTATGCTAGCTATAGATTTTTTATGTTCCAATTATACCTCAATAAAGCTAGGATAATGTGCAGACTCTTAAAGAACTCATGTAATTTTTAAATTTAACCATCAAAAACATTTGTGTCCAACTGATGCATGGAAATTAATAAATAAAATGTTAATTGAAAAAGTTTCACAATGGTGGCTCTCACCTATAATCACAGTACAATGGAGAATGAAGTATCCTACTGATGCACAGAAATTAATAAGATGTTAGTTGAAAATGTCTTCCCACAGTGCTGGCTCTCACCTATAATCACAACACTCTAGAGGATGAGCCAAAAGGATTACTTGGAGATCAAGGCCAGTTTAGGCTACATAGTAAATTCCAGGTCAATGCAGTAAGACCGTCACAACAAACAAACAAAATCAACCAAAAAAGAAAGGAAGGAAGGAAAAGGAAAGAAAGACAGAAAGACAGACTGCCAGACAGACAGATAGAGTGAGTCTAGGCCTAGAATCATTTGGAAAACAGGGCAAGAGAATCAGGAGTTCAAACTCATCTTTAGCTATATAGCAAGTTCAATGCCAGCCTAGACTATGAGACCCTGTTTAAAAACTACTTGAGAAAGAGTGCTAATCATAAAAGACAAAATACACATAAGAAGCAATAAAAAGCTCAAGAAGAGTTCCTCACTATGAACACATACAAGTAAAAACAAAGGAAGAGTTTGTCACAATGGACATAATAATAGAAATAGTTGGGATTCCAAATGTGTCAAACAGTCTTCTATATGTGCACACATGCTTGCATTACAACTTTGAGAATGCTTTGATGAGCAAGCTTTGCTATTTTTTAGCTTCATGCATTCTAAATCTGTACTTAGAGGAGAGCAGCCTTTATGTAAGTCATTCAGTATGTCCCTGATTTCCTCTCCTCTCTCTCTCATAACTGCCAGTAGCATAAAAATGAAATACTTCTTGTAAATTACTTGCTGTACTTATTGAAAGGGGGGGCTTTATGTTTCTTTTCCTAATTTAAGAAACAGATGAATGAAGCGTGTTCTATGCCTTTACTTTCTAAGGTTGCTCCCTGTCGCTCCTCCCCATGACCCCGCTCCTCCCCATGACCCCTCATTGAATTCTTTCAGTGGTCAGCAGCCCTGGATAGGAGAAAAATACTTCTCCTACCCTGTTTCATGTGATTGTATTTGTTAGAATTTAAAAAGAAAGCCTGAAAGCAGATACCTGAAGTCTCCCATTAGAAGCAAGGGACTCCTTCACAACTATGTGCCCATTATTTCCCTAAAGACCATATGTACTAAAGGCAGTTTTTCATCACTGTTACTCTGAAAAAATCCACCCCAATTTAGAAGAGCAAAACAGAAAGCAATGAGCATGGGGGATTACGGCAGACGAAAGAAAAGAGGAATCACCACTGATACCAGAACCATCATCCCCATTCCCACCAGCACACCAGTTCCAAGCATCACAAACTCATGAGCTTGGAAGTCAAAGTATACTGGGTGCATGGACTTAGACTAATTTCCTTATTCATTCCATCAATTGGAAGTTGCGAACATTAATGCTACGGAGGCTCCATGTTGAGCTTTAAGACAACTAACTATAGCTGGAAGCATTCCTCTCAGTACCCTTTTGTTATTCTGTTCAAAGGTCAACTGCTGCTATTTTCATGGTGCTAGTAAGAGAAAGGAACAAATCTGTGAATATTTGGATTTCAACTGTGATTCTTTTTTCTTCAGTCAAAATATTTTTATTGGAGTTTTCCAACTATGATTGTCATTCAATAAATTTTATGTAAAATAGACATTTATCCAAAAAGCTGGTTGAGTCAACCATGATTCTTAAAAGACACAAATTTCACACTTTAAAATTCCATTTAACAAATAAGTAATTAGAATGAAACCTGTTAAGACTAAAGCATCAACACTAAGCATAGAAAAATTGAATACCATGGTGGCTTTTGATGCAATTTCAGTACCAGTTTGAAATTTGTTCATTTGATCATTACTTTTTTTGGTTGGGATACAGTATTAGGACTCAGTTTCCAGAATAAAAAACTGAGCAAGATAAGGCCCAGAAATAGAGCAATGCATTAACCATGAAGGAGGAAATTAGAAGAGGATGCAAGTCACTTCAACAATATGAGAGATTGGATAGTGAAAAATAAGTTCATAGCATGTCTTTGGATCACACCATGACAAATAATGGTTTATGACAGAAAGGAATTTTTAATAACTGCTATTGGAAAATGATCAAAATTAATTGATTTAAATGAGTGAATGATTCAAATTATGAAAGCCTATCAAAGTGGAACAAGGGGCTAGAGAGATACTCCTAATGGTTATAAGCACTTACTGTTATTGTACCCAGCACCCACATGGTAGCTCACAACTTCTGTAACTTCAGTCCAAGGAGGTCCAACACCATATTTTGGCCTCTGAGGGCATTGGCACATATGTGAGTGCACAGACATACATTCAATCAAACGTTCATACATGTAAAATAAATATAATTTTACTTAAATGGAATGATGCATTTATATTCAATGTGTGAAAGAATGTTGTCAAATCCAAAGCAAAAGAAAAAATTATCACCCATACATGACCAATATGACCAAACAAAATCAAAATACATTAGCCAGGCATAGAGTGATACATGCCTACAACCTAGCTACTTAGGAAGCTGGTAAAGGAGGATTGTGATTCCAAGGCCACTCTGGATTATATTATGAGAGTTTACCCTGAAAATTAAAATTAAATGAAAAAATAAAAGGTGTGTCTTAATTTTTTTTTACAAAATGCAATTTAAAATGGAGAACAGTAAAATTAAAGTTTTTCAACAAAATAATACACATAAAAGTAGTCATGTTTAGGATAAAAATTAATCTAATATGATCTGATATAGTCTCATAGTTGATAATCTGATAATTTCCTCTAAAACACATTTTAAATTATTTATTTATTGTCTGTGTTCCATGGTGCAGATGTGAAAGTCAGAGGACAACTTGCAGGAATTGGTTCTCTCCTTCCACCATGTTGGTTCTGGGGATCCAACTCAGGTTGTCAGGTTTGGTAAACAAGGTCTTTACCCACTGAGCCATCTCACTGATGTCTAAATCATAGTTTAGAAAAAGCCTTTTAGACTTTGAAGATTGTTTGGGAATGTAGCTCAGTTTATAGAGTACTTGCAGTCCTCTATAAACCTGGTATGGCAAATGCCTAACATCCCAGCATGTGGGAGGTAAGGCAAAAGGATCAGAAGTTACATAATGAACTCAGATACATATGAGTTCAAGAATAGCCTGGGATACATGGAACCCTGTCTGGGGAAAAAATGATTGGGTGCTGTAAGAGATGGGTTGCGGAAAGCCTTTATTATAATTAGGTAGGAGATACACTTCTTTTAAAGCTGTGTTTTATCATCCTCCTCTTATTTGAAAAGTTTAGTCAGTGTTCTATTGCTATGAAAAGACACCATGAGCAAGGCAACTCTTATAAGAGAAAGCATTTCATTGGGGCTTTAGTCCATTTAGTCCATTATCATCACAGTAGGGAGCATGCCAGCACACAGGTAGGTATGGTGTTATGAGAAGTAGCTGAGAGTTCTACATCAGGATCCACAGGCAGCAGGAAAAGCCACCGGACCTGGGTATACTTCCCCTAAAAAGGACACACTTACCCCAATAAGGCCATACCTCCTAATCCTTCTAAGTAGTGCCCTTCCCTGACTAAGCATTCAAATATGGGAGGCATTCTTATTCAAAATACCACAGAAGTTTATGCTTCAATTGTTCCCATTCTATGCCTCCAGCAATACACCCTAATCATGCTATCCTCTCTGAAAATCCACACCACCTTTCCACAGTTTGCTCTTGTCTTAACTGTCCATAATGGTTTTAAAAATATATAGCTTTGGGAGTTGGAGAGATGCCTCAGAGCTTAAGAGTGTATATTGATCTTGCAAAGACTCTCAAGTTTTATTTCTAGAACCCACATTGGGCAGCTCATAACTGCCTTAAGTCCAGCTCTGGGGGATGCAACATTTTCTTGTGGACCCCACAGACACCTGTATTCAAGTGAACAAACCCATGTGTGCAGAGAGAGAGAGAGACAGAGAGAGAGGGGGAGAGAGAGAGAGAGAGAGAGAGAGAGAGAGAGAGGGAGGGAGGGAGGGAGGGAGGGAGGGAGGGAGGGAGGGAGGGAGGGAGGGAGGGAAGGAGGGAGGGAGGGAGGGAGGGAGAGAGGGAAGGAGGGAGGGAGGGAGGAAGGAAGGGGGGGTTAAAAATAAACATTTAAGAAAAATTTTTAGACTATCTCCCGAGAGAGGAGGGGTTCTGACTTTTGGAAGGAGTCAACAGGCCAAATCTTTCTTTTCAACATATGACAGCACCTAAACAAAAGGTACACTTAGATTAAATAGGGGTTAAAACTTTTATGTAAGAATTTTCAAGGGAGATTTCAAGACAGAAGGTTAAGAGGCTATAAGCAGAAGAAATTAATGTGGACATGTTTTTTAAAAGTCAAGAGTGGCCCCAGGTTCAATCCCCAACACCAAAATTAATTCACACTGTCAAGAAAGGAAATGAGCACTTGCATTTAAAGAGCAGGGCTACAATGTAGTTCATCAGTAGAGCACCTGTGCTGAATTTTAAGTACCTGGGTTCCACCCCAGCACCATAAAAACAAGAAGACAAAGAGCAGTCGTTATGGTTTTCAAAGTGTTTTCCTGTAAGTTAGCATTCAAGAAACACTGTAAAGAAAGTTTTAGATGTGAGCTAATCTAACACTCATTTTGCAGATATAGGTATTGAACATCAAGACCTTGTGTTAGCAATAGCTAATAACCACACCTTACACCAAATAAATGCTTTACATGCCTTCGCTTATCAAAAGCATTGAAAAAAAAAAAGAAGGTAAAACTGAGTCAGGTGACATAGTCCTATAATCCCAGCAATGCAAAAGGGTGGCAATAGGATTGCAAGCTCAACACCTATCTAGGCTATAAAGTGAGTTCCAAGCAACTTAGTGAGACGCAGTCTCAAATGTTTTTAAAGGCAAACAAGAGTGGGATGTACATCATTGGTAGAGTATTTGTGTGGCATGTACTCAACCCAAAGTTAATTACCAAGGAGGAAAAAAAATCTAATATACGGAGGTATCATACAAATAGCCAACATGAACGATCATACCTGGAAACACTCAAATTTAACAACATGAGCTCAGGAAAGGCATGATTCTCCATCTGTACAGTGATTGCACAGATCTTTTATAGTCCCAAGAAGAAAGTAGGTAATCAGGTAGGCAACCTATAAAAAGGTGAGGAAGGTCATTGATGTAGGTCAATAATAATAGCATGCACAAAGCCTTGGGTTTGAACACCAACAGGAAAGGAAGGGAGAGAAACAGGAAGAGATGGAAACAAGGAGGGAGGAAAGGAGAGAGGGAGGAAAAGGAAGGAACGAAGGAAGGAAGGAAGGAAGGAAGGAAGGAAGGAAGGAAGGAAGGAAGGGAGGGAGGGAGGGAGGGAGGGAGGGAAAGAGGGAGGGAAACTCTTTCACAAGATTCAACACCTTCCCAACCTCATAATTACAAAAAAATACTAAACTAGATGCATTACTTCACCTCTCCACGAGGCAACAGTGCTCTAATCAATGAAATGTAACCCAACCCGTCTAAAAGCTAAAAGTACAGCTACTTTGAAGGAACTTCAGTTTACACTCTCATATATGCTTCAACACAATCCTCATTTAACAGTTAAAATACTCAGAGAAGTTGGGCACTTTCCAAAAATTTGCACGATATGCTACATAAGTTGAAGAACCCAATGTAAAATGAATCTATAAGATTCCATGTTCCAAAATCATTAAGACTTTTGAAACACAAACATCAGAGCTTCAAAACACACAAGGGCTTCCTAAGCGACAGGCCTCTGGCTGCAGCACAGGTCAAATGTCTGAAAAGTGAACCCTGAAGATACAGTTACTAAGAACTGTATGACTATAAATTAACTCACTTCCCTCAGATCACAAAGATATAAGAGCACCCACTACATATTCTGTCTCATTGGAGAATTTAAGGGACCAACTTACCCAAGGTCACATCTTTGGTTTGCCGCAGAGATAAAACCTGAAAATAAGACTCTAGTTGCCGCTGGTGGACACAAAAGAACCTTCTGCATTCTGTCTTTCCTCCAAGTGACTAAGATCAGTTGGTTATGGACAGTTGGAGAGGAGCAGCTGTCACCATCACAGCTGAATTGGCTCACTGCTGCTGGCCCAGCCCTGCCCACCACCTGCTCAACAACTTTAAGATTAGTCTTCTAGCATCTGAGACTTCTGGGAAAGAGAAGAGGCATAGGAGGGGGTGCCTCCTTCTCCTCCTCCTTCCCCATCTATCTATCTATCTATCTATCTATCTATCTATCTATCTATCCATCCATCTATCTCTATATCTATCTCTATATCTATCTATCTATCAATCATCTCTTCCTCTTCCTCCCTCCATTTCTGGATCTCTCCACAGATGCAGTGAATCCATGAGGATACAGGACCACTGATTTAGTTTAATAAGGGAAGGATGGTGGTTCCCACATACTCTGGGAATATTACCATATGACAACTGCATAACTGTGGAAATTGCACTAGGCTTGGAGAGAAACATAGCACAGTTTAAAATTCTAGCACTGACAATTACTTGATGTCAGACCCTGGCCACACCATTTCACTTCGATGAACATCAATCTCACACATCTCCAAACTGGGCAGGTAGTTTCCCTGGGTTCTGGACAGCACTTACACTTACTGCACTGTTGCCAGATTCAAGCTTTAAAGGAGAGAAAAGATCCTCTGAGTACAGCTAGTACTTTCCTTCAAGTGGGTATTCAATGTTAGGGTTAAAACTCCCTCTCTTCTGGACCTACCGCCCCAAAAAATATTCTCAAGTCCTTCCCCATGTCCCTGCTTTACACTCTCCACAAACAAACACGTTCCAAAATCCTTCCCTACTCCCTAACCCCCATTCAATTAAAAACTTTAGAAAATAATCCAAGTGAATAATCTTTTTGTTTGATTGGTTAGTTTGGGTGATTTTTGAGACAAGGTTTCTCTGTGTAACAGCCATGGCACTCTGCAGACCAGGCTGACCTCGAACTCACAGAGAACCACCTACCTCTGTCTTCGAGTACTGGGATGAAATCCATGTGACACCAACCCCCACCCAGCAAATGGATAATCTTAATAAACTATAGGTGTGTAGTTACTGTTTATGATGTGAGCTTCCCTCCCTAAAGGAGACCTATTTATTCTCAATGTCATCTATATTCGCAGCTTCCTTAATGGGGCTTAGGAAAAAATATTTTTTTAAAGCACAGTGTTTTTTCTTACCTTTCTCTCAGATGACAAAATTAGCCAATGTATACTTGCCTTGCTTTACCCTAGTACATTAATTTAAAAAACAAAAACCTATTGCCATGCGGAACAAGCTAAGAACAAGTTAGGTATACCCTTACTGCCACAGCAAAATACTGCCTATGGCTCTGCCCTAACCTTTGAGAATACCTTGATATGTATTGTGCAGAAATACTTATACACAGAGACAAAGCCTGGAAGAAAACACAAAAGTATTAACACCAGCTGTGTTGGAAGGATAATTGTACTGGCAAGTTACTCCCACATAACTAATATTAAATATAAATTTTAAAGTAAGTTTTCTGGCATATATGAGTACAAACTGAAAGCTTTCTGGGCCCTTCCCTGCTGAAACCTATTGCTTCATAATGACATCATCCTTGTCTCCCTCCATTTCAGCAGTCTCAACTAGGACCATCTCCCCTCCTTTGCTCTTCCTTTGTTTAGCAAACCTCCAGGAAGATTCAATGACAATGACCACTTCAACCTGTAAACCATTGCTTCCTGTGCATTTTCCTAATATACTACCTTTGACTTTCTGATGCTGGCTAGCTTCCCTGGGGTTCTGTTACCAAGGGGGTTATTTCTCACTTTCTGCATAGTTCTCACACTTCAACATTCACCCTAACCCTCTAGAGTGCTTGTCAAAACAGCACTGGGCCCCACTCCCAGATCTTCTCCCTCACTAGCTTGGGGTTTTGCCACAGAATTTTCTTTTGGAATACTTCTTAGATGATGCTGCCACTGCTGAAGGCCACACTTTAAGGACCACTGCTTTAAGGAAAAGAGAGAAAAGTAGATTCCAAGGCAGATTTCACAACCTCTGCTAAATAATGTTTGATTTGGAAGGCTATCTTGGCCAAGATGCCATGATATATCTCTAGCTATCTGATGACCAGACATTGTCTAAAGGTCCCTGAAGATTCCTGAGTATGCAAATGAGTGGGTCTCTTGTTTCTTGTACCTTCTCTTGGACTCTTTTCCTTCTGTTTTCTTGTTTCGTCCAATTCTAATGTACTAGATTTTATCTTATTTTATTTTACTATTATCACACAAAATCTTGTTTATTTTTTAATTAAAGACAGAAAGAGGATGGATCCAGATGGTAGGGGAGGTGGGAAAGAGCTGGGAGGACTAGGGAGTGGAATGTCATCACAATATAGTATGTGAGGGGGAAAATCTATTTTCAATAAAAAGAAAGTTTCCTGAAAAATCATCCCTCTTTAAGAAGAAATTAGTTATACTAGCAACCTAGGTTTCTTTCAATGAAGTGATGATGGCTCCTCCTCTTGTACAAAAGATTGAAATCTTTCTCCCAATCTTATCCTTTTTAATTTGTCCATGCAGTCATACTACTATGCATCAGGCACTACAAAGATACTTTGGTTGATGAAGGAACATGTCTCTTTTCTTAGCATAGACACAATTAATTGGAGACACAGTGTGATCAACAAGTCCAGTAGACTGTAGGGACATGGAGCTGGGATTGACGGTATGCTTTCTGAAAGATGATGATAAAGGTAGACAGAAGTTCCCAATACAAAAGTGATGTGAGATGAGATCTCCAGGCAGTAGGTGAGACATATGTAAAACACAAGGGCAAACAACACTATCCCTTCTTCCATGTGACTGAAGGCAATTCCTATCTCTTCCCTTGGAGGAAAAGAAAACGTGGAAGAAAGCCGCATTAGCAGCTATGCCTTCTTATGAATGATAACCAAATCTTCTTATGTCACCTTTAAACTACTGCCACTGAATTTCTCTATTACCCTCAGACCCTCAAAGAATCACTGCCTTCAGAAACCTGACTTAAATCTCTGTCTTCTCTCCTCCTGGCATAGAACTCACTAAACTTGGTCATAATTGTTTTTATCTGTCTGCCTTACTACAGCCACTTGTTCTACTGTGGCGAGAACTATGGCAACTGTGTCCTTCAATTACTGCCAGCATCCTGTACTGTCCCTGGCACAAACAAATGCCTTGAATATCAATTACATGACTAGTGCTCTCAAGTTCCATATGTATCAAACGGAATACTCACCAACGCATTCCTTCTGTCAATTAAAGGCTGTGTTCAATGCCTCAAATCTGCTTCCTACAACCCCTTCCACCTCCTGCATACACCACTCCCATGTGCTCCTCAGAATCTTGATGTCCAGTGACAGTTTGTTTTTCTTCCACAATACATCCACTTTTTGTTGTCTCAAGTATGATCTGTCTTTGAATACTTCATAAACCTCTCATTTAACACACAGCCTATGCAAAGAATATTAGCTATGGAATCAGGCAGATGTCAGCTCATCTCACATTGGCCTTTTATTTTGTGGATGACTTTGAACAAATTACTTATTCTCTTAGAGCCTTAATTTCCCTGTCCTTGAATGTATGTAATAAAAGCAAGTGTATTAGATTGTTAGAGTTATAGATGGAGCACTTAGCACTTCTTAAATGTTGCTTTTCCTCCAAGCATCTCTCACAAGGGTAAGAAGTGAACAGGCAAACAGAAAGACCAAGTCAAAGATGATCAATAAAATGGAGACAGATTGAGAAAAATATTGAAAAACAAAGAAGAATTTAAAAATGTCACACCCTCCTAGAGTTATACTTACTTCTCTGTTGCTATTTCTCTCAAAAAGTAACATGGTACTTAGTCAAGGAACAAAGTACTACACAAGAGAAATAAAAACATTTGTCCTCCAAAAACCTTTAATACAGCCAGGCGTTGGTGATACAGCCAGACACTGGTGGATCATGCCTTTAATTCCAGCACTCGGAAGGCAGAGGCAGGTGGATCTCTGTGAGTTTGAGGCCAGCCTGGTCTACTGAGTGAGTTCCAGGACATGCTCCAAAGCCAGTATTTCGAGAAATACTGTCTCGAAAAACAAAGAAAGAAAGAAAGAAAGAAAGAAAGAAAGAAAGAAAGAAAGAAAGAAAGAAAGAAAGAAAGAAAGAAAGAAAGAAAGAAAGACAGAAAGAAAGACAGGAAGGAAGGAAGAAAAAGAAGAAGAAAAAGAAAAACTTGCCTACAAATATTCCTAGGAGATAATCGTTTTTTAATGCAAACAAAGCACATATGAACAATATATGGTCTAGCCATAAAATGGAATATTACGCAATAACAATGAAGCA
Source organism: Cricetiscus sungorus (assembly GCA_030556225.1). NCBI lineage: Eukaryota > Metazoa > Chordata > Mammalia > Rodentia > Cricetidae > Cricetiscus > Cricetiscus sungorus. Next base: position 9,988,873 of record JANBXA010000609.1, read on the forward strand.
CATGACACATATAACAGCACAAATGTACCTTGAAGACATTATGTTAAGTGAAAAAAAACCAGACATAAAAGGCCACCTATTGCACCTTTCATTTATGTGAACCATCCAGAGTAGGTAAATTTATAGGGACTGAAAGTGGTTGGCTATGGCTAGAAACTGACTGCTAACAGATAGGGGGTTAGGTTTTTCCTTTTTCCTTTTTGTTTTGTTTATTGCCTTAAAACTAAACAAACAAAAAAAGTCACATGTAGACAGCTGAGAGTTTATTTAGCAAGAATTGTGACCGGAAAAGTTTAGACTTGGGGATTAGAAATCCTTGGGGTGAGGCCCAGATATATTTCCTAAGCTTTTTATCTTTAGTAAATTCCTCGGTGTTTCTTCATATTGGATAGGAGTAGGGGAAATGTATTTTGCCTTTGTCATAAGATGATTTTGGCAAGATCTGCTGAGTTGATATGGTGACAGCATTTTTGTCAATCTTTGGGTTGGCTGACTCAACATTTTTACTGCACATGTCAATCAGCAGAAAAACATCTGAGTATGTACACCATGTGTGTATCACTATACTTACTGTATGGAGAAAATAAAACATAACAACAGTGGAGCAAATAGCTTGAATGCATGAAATTCTCAAAACTTCTTAGTTAAATTTATATGATAAATGAAATGAGTCAATGCTGATTTATTGAAAACCATAATTTTGCTATGGTCCTCTAAGAAAAGAGCTTCTATTCCTAAGAAATATACAGTTATGCAATTATTTGAAGGCAAATTAGCCATGAACTATGTACCTTTGTCTTCAGTGGCTCAAGAATTATGTACATGTAACAGAAAAACATTTAGACCAGGTTGTACAAATCATAAAGCAAATGGGCAAACTAAAATAGATGAATATGGGGAAAGGATGTAAAGGGGCTTTGTACATTTTGGCCAGATTTTTAGGTGATTTCCATTTTAAAAATTCTGAGCTCAAAGTCTGGCCTTGATCTTTAACAATGGCAGTAAGAAGCTTGGCAGACTGTCTTGCTAGAGGAGCAAAAATTTAACTGGCTTTAAAAAAGGTAATTTAAAGGCAATCACTGGTTTCTTTGGACATATTTCTATGTGTATTCAGGCAATAGAGAAGGACACATTCCAAGAAATCTAGTAAATCTCAACATGAAAGTGAACGTGGCTGGAATCTGATCTTAACCTATTTTGTTTTTTTACCATCTCCCCTCATTTTTGGGTTACAAAGATGCCAACCTGAGCAGCCAAAAAAGACCAGTTTGCTTCTTTCTTCCAGCTCCCAATCAGGGTCCATAGCTAAAATCACAAGAAGAATGTGTTGCTATGGCTTCTGGTCTTTCCTCACACCCCATAGCAGCAGAATTACATTGTGGACAGGAGCAGAAAACACCAGATCTCCCTTCATCCTTCCTTCCACTTGTAGGGTAGAAGCTCTACACAGGTTCCACAGGCTAAAAACAGTGAGCCCTGTTCACACTCACTGAGCTCCCTCATTGTTTTTTTCTTTTTCATTTTTTGAGACAGGGTTTCTCAGTGTAGCACAAGTGCTGGAATTACAAATGGGAGACACAATACTGAAACAGGCATGATCTTAATATACAAAAAGTCTTCAGACATTCACTTTAAAAAAAAAAAAAAAAAACACCTATTTGAACAGGTAAATGAGCTCATTAGAATTGCACGTTACTAGGTCAGTAGGCCAGGGAGGAAAATCCATGCAATTTTATACACTAGCAATGGACAATATGAAATGGCATTAAGAAAGTAACTGTATTTAAGAATTTTATGAAAGTGAATAAAATAAGTAGTAGTAATAAGGAAATGTAATTCTACCACTAAGAAGTAATAAATGTCACAGAAAAAAAAAATACCAAGTTTGTATTGGGAAAATTCCAAATCGTTTTTTAAAAGAAATTAAAGAATGCCCACTCAAATGGAACATTAGTATGATAGACAGTACCAAGTGTGAACAAGGAGGAGAAACCGGAGCCCTTATCCAAGGCTGCTGGAGATGCAAAGCGTGCAGCTGCTCTCGAAAACGGTTTGCTAATTCCTCAGGAATACTAAACATAGTTACCACATGACCTAGAAATTCCTCTCCTGGTTGTACAGCCAAGAAAAATGAAAACCTATGTCCACCCAAAACTTTATAGGGGGAATGTTCATAGTAACATCATTCATCATAGCTAAAATGAAGCAAATCAAACATCCATCAAGTGATGAATGGATAAGCAAAATGCAGTGCTGCTGCTCAATGGGGCGTTATTCAGCCATCAAATGAAGTACTCTGCCTGCTACAGCATGGCGAAACCTTGAAAATAAATGTGCTCAGTAAAAGGAGCTAGTCACAAATGGCCACATATTCTATGGTTCCATTTACAGAACGTTTCTAGAATAGACAGGTCTTTAGACAAGAAATATATTAGTGGTTGCCTACGATGGGGTTGAGGAAGTAGAAATTAATTCACTGCTAATTGGTACACAGTTTCTTTCAAAATAAAGAAAATGGTCTTAAGTTACATTTTGTGGTGGTTTTTCAACTAGAAGTGTATTTTTTAAACTATTAAATTGTACACCTTTATTTGGGCATGGTGGCATATACCTATAATCCCAGAACTAACTGCTTAGTTTGAGCCCAGCCTAGGCTACAATTCTTGACCAAATAAAAAGGTCTTGTCTCAAATCATTTGTACACTTCAAATGGATAAATTGTATAACATCTAAATTACATGTAAATAAAGCTATTTCAAAATGTAAATGTTTCAAACAATGATATTAAAGGTAGAAATATGAAGAGTGGATTTAAAAAGCAAGAATATACTGGCTATATACTATCTACAAAAAGGTTTTTTAAATATAATGACACAAATAATTTAAAGTAAAAGGCTGAGAAAGGATACACAGCAAATGCACATTAATCAAAAGAATGATTAAAAGTAGATTTTTGGGAAAAACACTACCAGCAGGCATAAAAACGATAATTTCATTAGATTAAATGAAATAATTGATTGACACACTAATCCTAAATTTGTAGGTACCTAACAGCTGAGCTTCAAATATATGAAGCTAGAACTATGAACACAGATGAACAACTTCATAAAAATTACAGTTGGAGATTTCAACCCCACTTTTTCAAAACCTGATAGAATAAAAAAAATTGGAAAAGACATAGAAAACTTCAAAATTTCTAGCAAACAATTGGATCCCACTAACATTTACAGAACACTCTACCCAATAATAGGATAATATATATTCCCTTCAAATGTATGTGGAAAATTTATCAAAAAGTTTTTTTTTTTTGGTCTGAGTGGGTTTAAAAGAACCCAAAGCATACATAGTATATTCTTGGTCCAAAATAACATTAAACATGAAGTAAAAAAAAAAAAACGTAAAAGACAAGTGCTAAAACTCCAAATATTTTGAAACTATTAACAGGCTACTGTCTAAGAGTTCACATTATTAATCCCAGCATTTGGGAATCTGAGACAAGAGAACTGCTTCAAGTTTGAAGTCAACCTCCAGCCAGTCTGTGCTACAGGTCTCAAAAAACATCAAAATTAAGTACCAGGAAAATTAAAAATTAGGGAATTCAACTTAAATATACATGAAAGAACATTTATACCACTAAACTCTGACTTTGATGTCTCTAATCAATGCCCCAGCTTACACCCAAAGAAACCAACAGAGGACAGCACAGCGATGCATACAACCAACACTTGGGAAGTGGAGGCTTGAGGATAATGAATTGGGTCATCCTCAACTACACATGGATTTGGAGGTCAGCCTGGGTTACATGAAACTCGATCAAGGAAGGAGAGGGGAGGGGGAAAACAAACTAACAGAAAAAGTGAAATCCAAGTTTAACTGCAAGTAAAACCCAAGACAAAATGAAAAGCTAAAGTGTTGGAATAGCATAGTGGAAATCAATGTGAAGGGAAGAATAAAAACAAAGAAAATCAAGGAAATGACAAGTTGGCTCTCTGAGAATATCAACTAAATGAATCATGTTCTAACCTTAGACAGGACATGAAAAAACTGAGAGAAGACAAGATACTACTACCAGGAATGAGAAAGGAAAAATCATTACAGAGTTCACAAATGTAGGAAATACTATTAAGAATGTTATTATAATAGATCTAAAAACATTGGTGAAATGAGCAAATTCCATTAAAGACACGAACTACAAAATCAGAATAAATAAGAGATAAATAATGTGAAATACAATCTGACTATTAAAGAATTTGGGTCTGCAGTTAAAAATATACCCTTCCCATCACACTTGAAACCCAGCTGACCTCACTAGGAAATTCTCCTAAATAATAATTACAGCAAAGAATACACCAACTAAACTAACTTTCACAAAATTGAAGATGACAGAGTTTTTGCCTACTCACTCCATGAGACTAGTATTAATCCGATATAAATACTTGGGAAACATGTTTTAAGAAAAGAAAATTGAAGGCCAATAGCATTTTTCATAAACATACATGTGAAAATCCCTAATAGAATCCTTTTAAATAAAACAATATGTAAAGCTGATCATCAAGACCCAGTAGGGTTCAGCTCAGGAATGTACGATTAATAATGCTTGAAAAATATCAATTGAATTCACCAGATTCAAAGATTTTTAATAAAATGCATGATCATAGAAACAGATACAAAAAAATCCACTTGGAAATCTACCATGTGTTTCTCATACTTAAACAAAAGCCGTCACAAACTCGGAACAGATGAAAACCTTTACCTGACAGATGGAACTTCTCCAATCTGAGAAAGAACAAAGGGCAAAAAAAAAAATCTCCTTCTATATGGGGATCAGAAATCAGAAACAAAGCATGGATGAATACACACTTTCACCACTTCTCAACAGTGTACTGGCAGTTCCAGCCAGGGCAATCTGGTAAGACAAAGAAATAAAAGCATGCAGACGAGAAAGGTTAAAAAAAAATTATTTGCAGGAGGCTTCATTATCTATATGAGGAATCTATAATATGGCTACTAAAACAAGTGAGCTCAGTAATGTTGCAAGGTACAAAGTTAATGACTGACTGTCTTAATTACGGTTTCTATTGCCATGATAAAAATATCATAAACAAAAGCAACTTGGGGAAGAAAGGGTTTATTTCAACTTACAACTCTCAGGTCACACACCATTGCTGAGGGAAGGGGCAGGAACTGAAGGCTGGAGCTGATGCAGAGGCCATGGAGAACTGCTGCTTACTAGCTTATTCCCTGTGGTTTGCTCAGCCTGCTTCCTTACCATATCATCCAGGACCACTCACTCAGGAGTAGCACAGCCCACTGTGGCATAGCCCCACCCACATCAATCAAGAAAATGGCCCATGGGCTTGTCCACAACCCAATCTGATGGGAGCCTTTTCTCAAAGGAGGTACCCTCATTCCAAATTACTCTAGCCTATGTCAAGTTGACATAAAAAGTGGCTAGCGCAATGTCTACAAATCAATTCTGTTTTAAGATACTACAAATAAACCATAAAATATGAAATAAAAATACTATTTTAAATAGCACCAAAACCATAAAATACTTAGTGATGAACCTGAAAAGAGATACTTAACACCCACACATTCACTGAAAACTACAAAATATCTCTAGGAAATGAAGTGCAACCTACATGGAGATACTTAGGTTTATTGTATGCTATTATGTCTCCGTAAAGCTGATAAGAACAGATAAAACTCACATATTATCAAGACCAAACTCTCAGAAATCAACAAAGCAACACTACATAGATCCTCTAGTTTGTGACTTCAAAGGTCCTGGTTGGAATGGGATAAGTAAGACGATATGTTTATCTTCCAAGTGAAACAATAACACAAGATGATTAACTGACCAGTTTAACCTTGCTGAACACGTTAGGAGCACAGACACTTGTAGGTGACACATTCAGTCACTGGACATATCTGATAAAGTTGAAGAAAGGCTTACCCCCTGAACTTTGGAGATTCATTCACTCCAAAACTGGGGTAGAATAAGGTAAGATCTGTGAGAGTCCCAAGAGCCATGCAAAAAACAGGGCTTGGGCAAGTGATTAATGTGCTAGTCTTGAAAGAAGCAGCCTTGGAAACATACACCTGGCACATAGTAAGAGCACCTCCCTCCAAAGAAACTAGCTTAAATAATACACTAAAATATATGGAGAAAAGGGAATTTGATAAATTCATCAATAGTAGAAGCCAGATTTCAAGGGACAAAATAAATTTCCTTAAGCAAATTAACTTTACAGGTTCGTCAGGAAGGAACTTAACTGCAATTTACTCCAGGCAGCAGATTATGGAAACAGCCTGAACTCAAATCCTAGTACCAAATCTTAATAGCCATATAAGCCACAGCAAGAAACTGAGCCTCTATGTGACTCCATTACTTCACAAAGAGAAATGGAGGGCAGGAGTGACCTGAGCATACTAGTCACACCTGTAATCCCAGATATTCAGGACGCCTGAGAGGCAGCAGGATCATAAATTCAAGATCTACCTGGAAAATACAAATAAGAGCCTGTCTCCAATAAGAAAAAATTAATAAGTTCTGCAGATATGATACAGCAGTAGAACACTTGCCTGCCATGAATAAAACCCCACATTCAATCCCTAGTATCATGAAAATATAGCAGCGAGGGCAAAATAGCACATTTCATAAAGTTGTCATGAAGATTAATGACTTAATATTTATATAGTGCTTAGAAGACTAGAACATAGCTCATCATATTTAAGCAAAATGAGAATAAACATACTGCTACTTGTTCATTAAAGCATCAACTGCCAAACATTTATCCAAGCTGCAATTTTGCACTAAAATATACTCTGTTTACTTAAAATCAGATTTCATTAATGAGGTTTCCAGTCAAAACCTAACCTCTTACCTACTCATACTTCCTAAAGAACATTATCCAGGAAGTAGTTTGCTGCTCTGTTTGGAACTGATAACAACTCACTCCCCATCCCACCCCCCACCAAACTAAGACCAAGCTCAAGACCCGGTGCTTAGAAAGCAATTCCGTTTTAAGAAACAATTGGTCGAAATTTTCTGACACATACTTGGAGCTCAATAAATGGTTGCTCATTGGATATTTTCCCAAGCAAAAGTAAAATTTAACATACTTATTATTCTCATGTTTACAGTCAGCTAAAACGTCAAATAGGGAATAAAGGCTTCATATGTGGTAGTTACCACCTAACCAGTTAACCAGCTTTAATAAACTTGCCCAAGATAATATTAGTGTTACTTAACTGCACACTTACAGCTTTAATTTCTGTCAAAATGGTAAGGAATGCAGATATTCCTCAGCAGACAAAGACAAATATAAAGAAGTTACTATATTCCAAACTGCCTCATTAGAAAATGTTAACAGGGTTTTGGGACAATTCTGACATTAATTCACCAGTCAGTCCTCTTTGTCAGGGAGAATACTAAGATCATTGTGTTAAGCAAAATAAGCAAGACTCAGAGTGACAAATGTCCCACTTCCTGCTGAGACATGAAGAATGCTATGAGATTTGTGACTACCCTAAGCTACTAATGAGTTTGAAGCTAGTTTGATCTAGATAGCAAGACATTTCTTACAAAAAGATCAGCAAGGACAGGCCTGCAGTATGACAGAATCAGATTTGTTTGTTCATCATTAAAGACCACACCCGAGGAGTGCCATCTAACGAGAAAGTAGAAAGGTGCTTCTGTTGTTTCCTTTAGAAGGGCTATATGGAGAGCCTAAGGAAAGTGGACTCCAGTCTGGATTGGTCAGTGTATGAGGATTAGAGAAAAGCTGTCATATACTGGAGACTGGGTCTGTTATAAGCCAAGATAAACCCAGGAATTGGGAGTGCCCACAACAAATAGAAAAGCAAGTCAGATATCTAAAGAAATCATAAAAAAGAAAAGAATCGTCCCTGAAATAAAGGGAACTTTCTGGCATCCTACAGCTGCTGCATGCCTTTGAGAGAAATGACATTTCTTGTTAACTTGGCACTGTGTCCGCTCAATCAACAGAAGAACTGCCTTTTCCTTTCTTGGTCTCAGCGGATTCCTATATTTCAGACTTTTTTATTTACTCTTTCAGTGGCATAGGCATGGATGCTGAGAATCTTCAAGTTTCTCCTTGGTCATGTACATATTAAGACAAAGTTACAAAAGTAAATATTTCAATTTCCTTTCTATTGACTTAGAAATCTTAGGAAGAAGACTAAAGACTTCAGGGATGTCTTATTTAGTTATTTGTTATTTGATCAATGTATGAAATACAATGTATTTGGTCATAGTCTTTTCCTTTTCCGAACTCTTCCCAGATCCTTCCCTAAATCCCTACCCACCCAACTCCATGTTCTGTCCCTCTTGAAACAAACAAACAAACAAACAAACAATATGGACTCCAACTTGTGTTGGCTAACTATGACTACTTCTAAGCAAAAGGCTTGTCCTGAAATGTGGTCAATAAACCTACAGTGTCACATCATTGTACTGACTTTCAGGCTGGGCGTTGATGGAACATGCCTTTAAACCCAGCACTCTGGAAGCAGAGGCAGGCAGGTCTCTGTGAATTTGAGGCCAGCCTGGTCTACAGGGTGAGTGCCAGGACAAGCTGCAAAACAATACAAAGAAACCCTGTCTCAAAAAAAAACAAAAAAACAAAAAACAAAAAACTGACTTTCCCAAGATTTTCTCTTTTTGATGCTGAAAGTTATGATGTGTGACCATAAGAGAGGATAGGGGAAATGAACATCTTGCTACTTTGATTATGTTGAAGAACAAGATGTGATTTTCTAGATGATGACTAAGATCTTAGGATTATGAATTTCTAGTAAGAGGTGGAGGAAATTTTACAATCACCAGGAAGAAATCATTATACTATAAATTTGCATTCTAATGATGAAAATATGAATGGACCTAAATGAAAATGTAGAAGGGGAAAGACACCAAATGTGAACCGGAAGAAAACTGATAAAAGAATATCCATGGTTTCTCAAGAGCAAACAAGACCAAAGATCTAAAAAGCAAACCTAGGACTGAAGACGTCAATTGAGTTCAGTGTACTGGTAACAAGGTCACTAGAATGGCTGCCTGGATCACAAGAAAGCGTAAGTGGGATGCAGAGATGATGGCTCCTCAGTAAAGAGTAAAGAGTACATATTACTCTTGCAGAAAATCTGTGTTTAGTTCCAAACCCTGAGACTCGATGGTTCACCATGACCTGTAACTCTAGCTCCAGGGATATACAATGCCTTTGGCATCCACAGTCACCTGCGCTCATATGTACATGCCCATACACAGATATATACATATAAATATAGTTAAAAATAAATCTTTTTGCAAAAGAAGACAAAGTTGACCTCACAGTGTCAGGAATTGCTGAGAAGGCAACACTTGGTCATGGAAGAAAGTAGTATGTTGATTAAAGAATGGTGCTTTGGAGAGATACTGACAAGGATTCAACTCCTGTGCACCCTCATAACTGTCATATAATCTTGGTCAAAACACCTGCCTTTTCTGAACCTTAACTGGCACATCTATAATCTGTCTATGAGAGTACTAACTTGCTTTACTAAACTGTTCATGGAAAGTAAAAGTCATATAATGCATTCAAACATCCACCACAGCAGGCATTCAAAACAGGACTTATGAAAGCTCAAACAAGACAAAATCCCAGCATGGAGAGAGAAGGTGGGCACAAAGTCCCAGCCCTAATTAAAGAGTTATTAGTAATCTATCAATGTTGGAAGAGGGAAAGTCAGTTTTCTTTAAAGGTGTGGCCCCTGGTAGTCTGACCATACTCCAGTAGAAGGCCACACATCCAAGAATACTTGCACAGCACAAATCAGACTTGATGGGTTTAAAAACAAAAAAGACAACAAAGTTAGGTGGGTAAGGAAGGATGAGTGAGTCTGGGGGGGGAGTGGAAGGGAATGAATATAATCAATATACATTGTACAAAATTCTCAAAGTTTCAAAAAAAACTATAAATATGGCCATCATTATCACTACCAACCACAGGATCATCTATAGTAAAAACGGTTGAGAATGAAGCAAAGAGAAAGAAGTTATTGAAGCATATTATGAACATGCTTGAAGCACAAAAAAAGTATAGTATTGAATTCCACCCCTCCTGTACTTCTCTTCCTTTCTAAACAGGAATAGGCAACTTCATGCACGCACACATGCTCTCTCTCTCTCTCTCTCTCTCTCTCTCTCTCTCTCTCTCTCTCTCTCTCTCTCTCTCTCCCTCTCTCTCTCTCTCTCACACACACACACACATACACACACACACACACACACACACACACACACACACACACACACACCCCTTACCACCTGTGCTCTCTGTATCCTGTGACACCTACTCTGAATTTGTGAGCCATGATAACCCATGAAAGATTAATTCTTAGTAGAGAGACTAATGGAGAACCATATTGTATGATGGTCCATTGAAGTGAAGTAAGGTGAAGACTGAAAGGTGAGGACATAGAGATGTTTTTTTTTCAACATAGTTTAAGATAAAGCAAAGTAACAAATATCCCATTTGTCTCTGACATTGGTAAGACCAAAAAGATTTGGAGGGAGTGCAAGAGAGATTCTTTGATGTTTGCAATCGAAAAAAAAATGAGCCCTTTAAAAAAATACAGAAGATACAAGAAGGGAGATTATCAGTGGAATAGAATATCTTAAAGGTGTCATCAGAGGATAGGTAAGATGAAAAGCAATGTTGGAGAAGATAACACAAAAACAAAGCAGCTACAGATCTTTGTGTTTGAAAGAAAAGAGCATCTGTGACAAACAAGCTCTCTCTTCACAAGGAGGTATGTAACTAGATTATGTGCTGATTGGAGTTGGGGCAAGAGAGAACTAAATTAAAGGCTAGAAGGTATAGTAAGAAAATGGAACAGCTGCTGTGGGAAGTTGAAAAAGAAACCAACTAGGAATGTGTAAAGGGATTAGTAAGCGGCTGTTCAGGATCCAGCTGTGGTTAGAAATCATAGCTTGGTCATGGATATAATGAGCATGGTGAGGCAATTTTCCCTAGTATTTACTCAGAAGCCTGGGAACCGGACAGAGAAAAACAGATGCAAAAATCCATTTAGGTTTGGGGATTGGCAGGGCAGGTGCAGCGGAACAAGTGGAACGTGAGGGAATTGAGGATACTGTGGGAATTAATATCAAATGGCTGGTGGAGCCAAGTGAAAGTAGGAATGCTTGTTGGAAGGGAAAGGACATGGGACTGAGGAGTTGGAAGTCAAGGAGAAAGGAAAATGGACTATAAGTGTTTAAGCGTGCACAGAAATTCTGGGAAAGGGAACAACAGATGTGGAACAGTTCCACATGGTGACATGATTAATCAGTGTGACCAAATGAAGAGGTTGCTTGGGCAAAGTAAAAAAAAAAAAAATGAAGGTCATATGAATGGAAGTCAAGAAGAGTTATGTGGGGCATCTGGGAAATCATCAGCCACTGATGAGGCTGAAAGTGATGCCAGGAAATTAAAGTACCAAGGACATCAAAGAAAAAAAGACAAGCAAGTAACACAAAATTTGCTCTGTGCCTGCAAAATACCTGGTAACATGCATGTCAAAGAAAAAGGGGAAAGGAAAAGTGTTGAACAACACTCTGGCTCCGGAAGCTTGCTTGAGAATGAGGAATTAGCAGACTAAGCAGCTTCCATCTGAAAGGCTTCTGAAGCTGGGCAAGGAACAGTATCAGCAAGGAAAAGAGTTCCAGCAAGATGGTTGTAAACACTTGGACTTTTGGTTTTGTTTTTGTTGTTGTTGTTTTCCCACAGAACAGATTTGGGAAGACACAGGAGATTAGAGGGGGGGAAAGTGCCATCCAGGAAACACTATGGTTATGAAATGGGAGGGCTCTGTTGAATTCATAACAGAGACATTTCATCCTTTAGGATTCTGAGGAAGCAATAGAGGAACTAGAAACTCTGTAAGTCTGACCAAAAATGAAGAAGTGACTAGTTAAAAGTAGAAGTGAAATAAGCTTTAGGAAATGTTGCCAGATCATCTTAAACACTTCTCAGTAACAACTATAGATAAAACAACAAAAATATAGGTATGGACATATCCTACACATATTGGGAACAAGGATTTCTACATCACAGTGACCCTTTAAATAGGTTAACATTTAAGAGAAATACAAATTAGAGGAACAGTCCCACAATATTAGTATACCTCCAAACATTAAAGAAATACAAACGCACATACCACTAAAGAACAATATTAGTATACCTCCAAACATTAAAGAAATACAAACGCACATACCACTAAAGAACAATATTAGTATACCTCCAAACATTAAAGAAATACAAACGCACATACCACTAAAGAACACAAAGTGGCAAAACAGAACATATACTAGTATGCAACAGGGACTAATGTAGCTACAACAGGTGCCCATTCCTCAACGTAAGATAATCTACCCTGAGGAAAAAAATACATGTGAACAGGTGACGGAGGGACTGCAAGTATGCAAGCAAGGATGCCAGTGGAATGATTCGGTTCCTATTTCTATCACATCTTAAATGGTAGGGCTAAGATTTCACACTGGTAATGGCAGGACAAAGATGAAAAGATATTAAAATGTGAGAAATAATGGGCAGTCTCAAATCAATGTGGCTCTGTGGGTCCAAATGAAGTATAGGCTATGGTCTTAAGGTAACCAGCACTCCTGATTAAGAAGTTTCTGCTGGTGATCTTTGCAAAAAAAAAAAAAAATCATGGCGTGCTAAAGGGCTAAAGGTAGCTCTCTGGTAGAGCACTTGTCTATCATGCGAGTTTCTTAATTTGATGCCAAATATCACCAAAATACATATCATGGCAGACTAGAAAGATGAAGAAAGGCTATAGTTTGACTAATAGCCTAGGTTTCCAAGGCTATAACATTTTCAAAACACTGTAAAACAAAAAGTGGCTGGTTGTGGTGTTACACACCTTTAGTCCCAGCACTCTGAGTCAGAGGTAGGTAGACCTCTGTAAGGTGGAGGCTAGCCTGGTCTACAAAGTGAGGTCCAGGCAAGTCAACTCTATAGAGAAAGATACTGTCTCAAAAAACAAAACTAAACAAAAATTACAAAAGTGGTTATCATAATGCATGCAAATAGTTCATAATGAACTATTAAACACATCGTTATGAGCAATGTTTATGAGAGTTGTAGACTGTGGTAATGTAATTGCTTCAGTGTTTTGACTTTCAGTGTATCATTTAAGAAAATTTTTTCTTTATAGAATACATTCACAACAGACAGTAAAGTGTATCTCAGAGTATTAAAAGGAAGGTCGTTATGTGGTAGAATGAATAACCTTACTCTAAGAGAATGTTAATGGAACAAACTATCACTAAATTCAAGGACTCAGGTGGAATTTCAAGGAAACTATGCTAAATTGTGAAAAAAAAAAGCCAGCTTAAAAGGATATATTTATTGAGTATGGTTCTGTTCATGTGACACGCATAAAAATAATGTAATTTTAGAGATGGAAACAAGTGTAGTGGTAACCAGGATTGGTTATGGGCAATAGGAAGGGATGTGGCTATAAGAGAGTAGCATAAAGGGGTCCTATATTGGTGGTCATTCAGCATCTTTACTGTGGTGGTGATTAAGCAATCCTAAATGTCATGAAGCTGCATACAGTGAACACACATACTAAAGTGTGCTTTTGTTTGTGTCTCATCCCCCTATAACCTCTGTAAAATATACCAATGCCAGTTTCTTGGTTTGATGTTATACTAGAGTCATATATGATGCTGTTACTATTGAAGGAAGCTAGAAGAAAAAGTAGAACACAAGTCTCTCCTGGATACCTCTTTGCAGTAACCATAATTATCTTAATAAAAAGGGTGGGATTTTTGGTTTTGTTTTGGGGGAAGATTGTTTATTTGAGAGAAAGATTTTGCTATATATTATAGCTATCCTGGAACTCAGTATGTAGACTAAACTGACCTCAAACTCTCAGAGCTCTGCCGGCCTCTGCTCCTTGAGTATTGGGATTAAAGGCATATTAACCATACCAGCTTTAAAAGATTTTTTTAATGGTAACAGATCAATGTTTACTTCACAGGAGTCCTGCTTGTAGGCTCCAGGACTCTGTACTTAGCACTACAAAAACGCCATTTTCAACCAAGTTTTAAAAAACTACAAAGCTTATAAAAGAGAGAGAGATGGCTAATCTGCTTTCAGCTACACCTGGAATCCAAATCTTTGACAGATTATGTGCTGCCAAGTAAAGGGGGGAAAGGTAGTAGCCACTTTATATCCCCTACATATGGCAGTGTCTGACACCAGGAAGAGGGCAAAAACTATGAAAAATAAGTAAATATAAATGTTTGTCTCCAGCATAAAAATGTGAATGTGAGTTGCATATGTAGCTCGGTTGATCATGCACAGAATGCAAGAAGCTCTGAGTTCAGTCCCTACCACTGCAGAAACCAGGTGTGGAGGTGCCAACCTCTAATCCTAGTAATTGGAAAGTGGAGTTGGGAGGACCAAAGACATCTTGGGATTCAGAAGTCCTTGTTTTTAAAAAAGAAAAAAACATGAGTGAGCTGTTACAAGTAATTTTCCCGCCAGCCTGGTCCCACAGCTGCAGTCCATCTCAAATAACACACAGAGACACTGTATTAGATATAAAGCTGTTGGCCTGTTACTAGCGTTTCTTATTGGCTAGCTCTGTCTTAAATATTAACCCATTTCTATTCATCTAAATGCTTCCATGTGATCTTGGCTTACTAGAGAGAGGGTCTGAACTGCTGCTCTCTCAAGTCTCTACATCTTAAATCCTACTACTACATCTCCCAGAATCCTCCATATCTCCTAGTCCTGCCTATCTTGCTTTCCTATTAGCCAACAGTGCTTTATTCATTAAACAATGAGAGAAACATATTTACAGAATGACACCTCCCATCAGTGAGCCAGGCAGTAGTGGCACACGTCTTTAATCCCAGCACTCAGGAGACAGAGGCAGGTGGATCTCTGTGAGTTCGAGGACAGCCACGGCTACAAAGAGAAACCCTGTCTCAAAAAACTAAAAAGAGTAAGTGAATGAAACTTTTAAAGATATTTGAGTATGCCAGGTGTGACAGCACTCACCTTTAATCCTAGAACTCTGGAGCCAGGCAGATGGATTGCTGTAAGGTTAAGGCTAGCTGAGTCTACACATGAGACTGCCTCCAAACAATTCAAGGAGATTATTAGAAGTGCATTTTAAAAGATTCTGTAGTCAATAAAGGATGTATTTTGTAAAGAATGTGGGATGCAGTTAAATATTACAACATCACTGTGATAGATAGACAGACAGACAGACAGACAGACACACACACACACACACACACACACACACACACACACACACACACACACACAATTTTCTTGGAGAAAAGCATCACAGATAAGTGTCTAAAGATCCTGTTATATGACTTTGATGATTCCCCATGAAAGGTCTCACTCTCCCTGGGGAGTGGATGGGGGGTGGGATTTCGGAGTGTCAGTGAGAGGCATGGGTGGATGGGAGAGGGAACTGGGATTGATATGTAAAATAAGATTGTTTTTAATTTAAATAAAAAAGAGAGAAAAAAAGATCCTACTATATGAAAAACAAGACAGCCACGCATGGGGATACATGCCTACAATCTTAGCATGTGGGAGGTGCAGACAGAAAGATCAGGAGTTTATGGCCACCCTTGGCTACACAGCAAGTTTGAAGTCAGAGTGGCCTAACAAAGAGCCTGTCTCAAACAAAAAAAATGTGTGTGTGTGGTAGGTGGGAAATGAACACTAAACAAAATACAAGGTATTTAACCTGGTACAGAGTACATGTAACCAGTAGAGACGAAAAGTTAGATTATTATGTATGCTATAAAACAATAGTAGTATTATTATACCTCATTGTAGATAACAATGTTTTAGCATTTACAGCATACTTTTACTCTTTTTTCTTTTGTAAGGGAGTAAGTTCAAAACAGGGTCTCAAACTACAGTTTAGCTTGGCCTAGAACTCACTATATAACCAGGCTGAGCTCCAACTCACCTCAGTCCTCTCATCTCAGTCTCTGAGCAATGGGATTACAGTTGTGAGCCATTACACCCGGCTCCAACATTACTCGCCTCATCACCTATACAGTGTTGGAAAGGAAGCAAGAAGGGAAGAGGTTTCTTCTGTTCAGCACTAGAGGCTAGAGGTCAGAAACAGACTTGAGCTGTCTGATGTAAAGAAGGACTTTCCAACATCTCAAGCTTCATGAGACTGGAATAACCATTATAAAAGCACCCAAGAAATGCTAATAGACAGCTTGGGTACTATTCATTATCTGATATAACCATCACAAAAATCCTGTGAAGTGGGCACTATTATCCTGTTACAGAACAAAGAATGCAATTAAGATACTGAGAACTTAACTAATCTGCCAGAGGCTATATAACCAGAGCTAGCCAAGTATCAGAGCTAGAATTCAAATTCAGGAAGCCCCTCTTCAGAGCCTCTACTTCTGAGTAACTAGAACAATCACCATAGATAGCCACTGGCTAAGGCCACTGCAGGGTGAGTGGTCTACTTGTCTTAGCCAAAGGCTGCACTAGACCAAGATATTAACAAGTAACAGGGTTCTAGGAATCTTGGATGGCCAGTTTGTACTCAAAATCTATTATGACTCCTGTCTAGGGCTAATATTAGCTCTAAAGATCTTAACCATATTGTTTGAGAGTATACACAAGAGCATCAAGCATCTTAAGACATGTTAAGAATAATGGTGGGTGGATGGATGGACGGACGGATGGACAGACAATAAGCAGGCAGGCAGGTGTTTAGTTTGGTCAAATTGATACAATCTAGAATCACATATACATCTCAAGTAAATTGACATGTGGGCATGTCTGTTGGGAATTATATCGATTAGTGAATAGATCTGCCCACTGTGAGTGGCAGCATTCCCTGTGCAGGAGATCCTAGATTGTATAGGAGTGAAGAACTAGCACACAAGCATTAATTCACTGTTCTCTGCTTCAAGGTCCTGTTGCCTTGACTTCCCTGCAATAATTTACTACAGCCCAGAATTGGGAGCCAAATAACCTCTCTTCCAATTTGCTTTTGTCAGGGTATTTTATCTCAGCAACAGGATATGAAACTAAGACAAACAGAGATTTTTAAAAAGAAATAAAAACTGGCTTTGGCTATGCCACAATCTGCAGCTTCGAAGTCCATTAGTTGTTAAAAAAAATAGCAAAAAAAAAAAAAAAAAACATGGACTTCATGAAAACTATAGTTACAACTGAAAAATTATCTATGCAATATTTCTTATTCCAATTCCTATTCCCATCAACTGATGCCACATACATTAGAAATCACAAGCTAGTATAAGCCTCAAAGGCAATGGCTAATGCATTTGACAACATAAAATGAAAGACTTGTTGGGTACAGTGATGCACTCTTGTATTCCTAGAACTTGGGGAGGGATGATAAGGGGTATCAGGTGTCCATGTTCATCCTCAACTATACAACAACTTAAAGGCCATACTGAGGTATGTGAGACTATGTCTAAAAAACCTGTTTTTTTAAAAAAAAAACAAAAGCAGATTACAATAATTTCAAAGTTTTAAAAGAAAAGAAATACACTATCATGTCTCACTGAGACAGCTACTGTAACATTGCATCAGAAGGCCTCTTTGTAACTTTAATATTTTAGGATTCTATAAAAGGAAAAATTGGGTGACTACCATCCTCTGGAAACCAGAAGGAACAAATGTAGCATATTTTATATTAATAAGGCAAAACTTTATTAGCACGAAACCAACAAGCCAATAGAAATTAATATAGATACATCTCCAACACAATGGCAACCTGCTTACGGGTACAGACTCAAGAACCGTAAACTCTTAGTTCTATAGTTCTTTTCTTTCCCAATTTCACCTTGAAAAGAATATTCTTTTACTTTTCAAGTTTTAAAATTTGATTTTCTTTTATGTGTATGTGACTATGTGACTGGGTATATGTAAGCACACCATATGCATGCAAGAGCAGAACCTCCAAAGAGGGGATCCTGTGAAACTGGTGTTACAGGCAATAGTGAGCCACCATGCAAGCGCTGGGATCTGAATCCAGGTGTGCTCATGGGTCCACAAGAGCAGTCAGTGCTCTTAACCGCTAAGACATTAAAGCTAGTTAATCCCTCAAAGCTAGTTTTTAAATACTAAACATCTTTTACACAAAAGCAAAGCAACCAGCCTGGCATGGTAGTACATGCCTGTAATCCTAGTACTTGGGACTGGAAGAAGATCACAAGTTCAAAATCATCCTCAGCACCATAGTGAGTGCTAGGCCAGCCTAGCCACATGAGACCATGTTTCAATAAAAAAAAAAAAAAAAAAAAAAAAAAACAGGAAAAATTAAGCAGCCAATTTTAGTGGGTATTAGAGGGATAAGAGAATTTTTTTTTCATCCTTCCCACTTCAAAGTAAAGAAGTTTCTGTTAGAGTGGCACTCCTGGCCTCTTTCTGCCTTATTACTTACCCCTCCCTATGGGGGAAGCTACAATTATTTGCCTAAGATATTAGACAAGAATATTTTTAAATTAAATCTAATTTCAAGATGGGGCCATTTTAACTAGTTTTAAAACAAACAATTCTTCTGCCAGGCATGATAGTGAATACCTTTAATCCCAATATTTAGGAGGCAGAGATAGGCCAATTTCCATGAGTTCAAAGACATTCTGGTCCACACAGAGAACTCTATGCCAGCCAGGGCTACACAGTGAGACCCCATCTCAAAAACTTCAACCAGAAATTACCTGTTCACCTGCCCATCTCTATTACTACAAAACATATGTGAAGCCATGAGCTATGTGTGTAATCAACCCTTGCAGCTGGCTGATCCGGGAGCTCAGAAATCAAAAGACTTCAGATATGTAATCTGTTCTATGATAGGAAGGTCCTGTGCATCTACAAGAAAGCAGTGAGATGAGGAAGATACTGAAATACAAATTTGTATTTCAAGCTATCTGACTTCTCTCTAACTTGTGCCACACCATTTCCTGAGCAGACAACCATCTGAACTCAGGTACCTGTCACAAATATCTGTATTTCCTTTGAATATGGAGGTTATCTACCTATTTTTCTTCAACCAACTCAAAAGTCAACCGCTTCCTAACTTTCACTCCTTAACCTAGCTCCAAAGTATTACTATTCACTGAGGATTCTGAGTTCTTTGTTCCTACTATGCATTATATGCATGTAATTCTTTTACTAGGTTATAAATTCTTGGTGAACAGATTCATCAACAACTTTATATACGCCACAGTATCAACTGTTACGAGCGGGTTTTTCCACCATCCTGGTCCCAGTGCTGCACCAGCCCCAAATAACACACAGACACACTGTATTAGATATAATTTTGTTGGCCTATTACTAGCATTTCTTATTGGCTAGCTCTGTCTTAAATATTAGCCCATTTCTACTAATCTAAGTATTTCCACGTGGTCTTATCTTACTGGATAGAGGGTCTGACCATGTTGTTCCTACACCTTGAAACTCCTCCCTACTTCTTCCCGAATACTCCTTGTCTCCTAGTCCCACCTATCTTGCTTTCCTATTGGCCAACAGTACTTTATTCATTAACCAATAAGAGAAATATTTACAAAATGGCATTTCCCATCAATTAATACAATGCTTTACATAGTTGTCCAAGAGTTTTAACTAAAACACTAATATGTTCCTAAGTTTAAATGTTCCCTTGCTCCTCAACCCTTAATAACACAGTCATTACAGAGTAGGGATAATATCCTCCCTCCAGAATGGCTGCAACAGCTAACTTCAGTCCAAGGTATTTAACCTTTTTTGTCTCCTGCTTTTACTTTCATGTACATGATACAAGGGTGAGACAGTCCACATTTCTAAGAGTTGGCTTGATAAAATAGTCTATGGCAACACTGGCTAACAGAAATAAAAGACACATAGACAATTTTAAATTTTCTAAATGCTTAAATTAAGAAAAGTAAAAAGAAATTTACTGAAATGAAATATAACACTGTATTTTATTGAATCAAATATATACAACATGGTATCATTTCTATAGGTAACATTGAAAACATTATGGTATTTTAGATTCTTCTGTATATGGAATCTTTGAAATCCACTGTATATTTTATACTTATAGCATATATACATTCATACCAGGAATTATGTATTAGTTATGGAAGTTACTTACTTAATTTCTCTTTGCCCCATCTTCTTCAGTTTAAAAAGAAGAATATTACTACTAACCGTATACAGCTGAAAAATGTGTGTGAAGGGTTTAAAGCAGTATCTGGGAGCTGGCAAGATGAGTCCGTGGGAAAGGCACCTGCTGCCAAGCTTGGCCACCAGATTTCATCCCTGACCCAAATGGTAGAAGAAAACCCAAGTGCTGCAAGTTGTACACACACACACACACACACACACACACACACACACACACACACACACACACACGCTAAATTAATTCAACATAATTTTAAAAACTAAAACAGTACCTGAAAACTGTAAGGGCCCAGTAACTATTAACTACTATGATAATTATCCATTTATTTTAAAAAAAAAAAAAAAAGAGCTAAAAAGACATATTAAGTTCTTCAAAGTTCATAAAGCAAATCAATGTCAGCTCTATTTTCTGTCTTTAAGTAGTTATTTATTAAGCTAAGCATGGCAGCTGAGAGCAATGGAAAAATCTTATTTTTACACATTTCAAAATCCAAACTACTAGACAAATATAATTTGGGGGTCAGTCCAACAGGCAACATTCTTCAAAATGGTAGCTTAGAGCAATGCCATCCAGCTGTGCTATACTAACTGTTCTTTTACTGTAAAACTTCATGGGTTTTTTTCGTTGTTGTTATTTTTTCATTTTTCGAGATAGGGTTCTTCTGTTTAACAGTCCTGGCTGTACTGTAACTCACTCTGTAGACCATGCTGACCTCTATTCACCAAGATCTGCCTGCCTCTGCCCCCCAAGTGCTGGAATGAAAGGTGTTACGGTTCATCCCTATTTGCTGTAATACTTCTTTTTAAAGAAGACTTATTTGGTGGTACATGCCTTTGATCCCAGCTTTTTGGAATACAACAGGTTGAATATTCTTGGCTATATTTTCACAATACCCAAACCCAAGAATATCCAGTCCTTGGTCAAATATTTCATTGTGCTCTGCAAGAGACAGAAGCAAAGATGCAATACAGAAGCCGAAGCCAAATTGAAGAAACAATGGCTTTGGCATCAAATGGGTTTGATTTCTGCCTTCGATCTTGAGTAAATTACCATATAACCTGGGCACTCCAGAGTTGCTGTATCTCACTTTTAAGATAAGATCTATTAAAATGCAAAACCACTCAAGATAGCATTTCATCAAGTCTTAGCTCCCTTGCTTAGATCTCTTTAAATGTTCTAAAAGTAAGCTTTCCTAGAGGGAAGGGGAATATTTATAAAGTTTAGATATGAGTTAACAGGCAATAACCAATATACAACCAGAATACTTAGAAAAGCAAATAAATGGTTCATCTATTTGGTATTGATACTGTTAACACTAAATCTAAATAGCCAACAGAG
This sequence comes from Cricetiscus sungorus, assembly GCA_030556225.1. NCBI lineage: Eukaryota > Metazoa > Chordata > Mammalia > Rodentia > Cricetidae > Cricetiscus > Cricetiscus sungorus. Next base: position 10,010,446 of record JANBXA010000609.1, read on the forward strand.
CACCCAGCTTTCAACTAGGTTGCAAAGTTTAGAATTATGGGACCCTAACAAAAACACTAAGAATGTCAAGAATCACATCCAGCATCTTTCGACCTACTCCAAATTCCCTGGATCTGGATTCCCCAGCTCTAGCCAATACTGACACTACTATCTACAAAGAATTTTTTTATTGCAGAAGGCTGGCTGGTACAGTATATAGATTATTTAAGTAGTTTGCTGGTCTTATACCTGCCAGTAACACCTCTCCACTATTGTGAGAACCAAAACACCTTCAGATGTTTCCAAATGTCTCTAGAGAACAAAACCATCCTTGGCTGAAAGCACTACTACAGATAGTCTACTACAGCTATCCTCAGTTCCTTTGGAATTAAGTCTCAATGTGTCACTATGACACAGACTCATTAATACAATGCACAACCTTCACAGGCAATCTGGGTAGTAAGAGTAATAGCTTTTTTAGTTAATTTGCAATTAATACACATACCCATGTATATTTTTCAGACCAAAAAAAAATTTTTTTCACATATATGATGATTTTGTAGCTAAGATTTGAGAGTAAGATATTAAACTTTTAGAACTCATGATGTAATTTTTTTAATGTGCGTACACTGGCTTTAATTTACCTAACAAAGTTTCCAATATACACTACATTTCCCACACCATTCTCCTTATGCTTTCTGTTTCCCACTAAATTACTCTTATGTTCTGGCTCCCAATGCCTAGGCCCTATACTCAGTCACTACTTAAATCACTGCAAGTTTTAAAACAAAGCTTACATAGTGGGCTTCAAATGCCACCTCTACACAACAAACCCCTATGACATTTGTGTTAGTTACCTATCCATTACCAGAACAAACACCTGAGAGGAACTGACTTACATTTAATTCTGGTTCATACTTACTGCAGGTTTCAGCGAATGTATGGTTGGCCTGCTGTTTTTAGACCTGTGGTAACACAGTATACATGTGGTAGGAGCATGTGACAGAGGAAGCTGCTCTCACTTCATGACAGCAGGAAAATGCAAGAGGCAAAAGACAGGTCTCAGGGGCTCTAATTCCTCCCTATAGCACCGCAGGCTGAAAACCAAGCCTTCAATAGATGGGCCTTTGGTGGATATTCCAAAGCCCCCCAAAAACAGTATTCCAAAATGTTCCTAAATGCATCTTTAACATTAATTGGTTACAGTTATTTGTGCAGGTGTTCTAACTTCTCCAGACTAGTTTTCTTTCTTCTTTTCTTTTCTTTTTTTTTTGAGGGGGGGTGGTATTGTCTGTTTCTGAATCATCCTAGTCCCACGTATGCCATAGAACAGTGTTTTACAAATACAAGATAGTCACAAAATTACTTTAGTAAGAATAACGAACTTTGCCACAGAAGTATAGTTCACATATTCAAGTTCACATATTCACAAACCTTTCTTACTCCCTTCAACTCATTTTGTTTGATATTAAGACCACAACGGGATGGGATGTAGACATGGCTCAGCTGTTAAAGGTGTTCTTACATTTCTGCTCACATCCACAAACAAAAAGAACACAACAAGAGAACTTTAGTAGAAACAGAGTTTTGGGCACTGTGCTCCTAGGAATACAAAATAACTGAGAGCATAAGCTCCATAATGAGGCTGCTGTGGACCCATGCTCCCAGTTCCAATTTCAAAATAACACTCAACCACTCTATGTCCTACTTCCTGACCCTTAAACATTTATTGTAAAGAAAATCCACCGGAAGCACTTTAACTTACACACTGTAAGTACTCAATAAATGATAGTTGTTTTTATTATTACTCCTTTCCTGACTCCATTATTATTATTATTTATTATGACTCCTCTTTCTTTCTTATTTTACATCCCAGTTCCCTCTCCCTCTCTCCCTACCTCTCTTCCACCCTCCCATGTTCCCCCCACCCCCCTCCCATCCTATTCCCTGCCCACTCCACAGGGAGGGTGATGCCTTCCAGGAGGGGTCATCTAAATCTGTCAAGTCATTTGGAGTATGGACTAGGCCCTCCCTCCTGCCTCTAGGTTAAGGGAGCATCCTTCCATGGGGAATGTGCTCCCAAAGTCCTTTTGTGCACCAGGGATACACCCTGGTTCCACTGTCAGAGATCCCTTAGACTTCCCAGGCCTTCTAACTGAGACCCATGTTCAGGAGATCTGTATGACTCCTCTTTCTTGGATCCCACCAAATCAAAATATTTTACTATGGAGTGAGAAATATAGCAATCTGTTACCCAGGGCAGCCATATACGGGTTTTTAGCACCAAAGACAGCCTACTTGCAGCTCAGGTTTTCCCTTGTATCCTTCTAAGATGTCTGTTTTCTTCTCCCAATTCCTCCCTCCTTCACACCTGGTCTACACTAGGAACAAAAGCTTCTGTAATCACCAGGAAAGGTGAGAATCTCCCTATCCTTTGTTCACTATTCATAAACTCTAGGTCCAGGCTCAGGTTCAACCCCAAACCACTTCTAAAAAGCACCTCAAGTTCTTATTCCCCTAGAAAAACCTCTCAAAAGTTACACACTTGCTTTATTGGTGTTTTAACCCAGACTGCCTCAAACTTGTTGTATAGCTAAGGATGGACCTTGAACTTGTGATCCTCCTACCTCCTAAATGCTAGGATTATAAGACGTAGCACCACACCTAGCAAACGTTGCACTCTGTGTTTCTGGACTTTCTATTCCCACCTAAGGCCTCAAGTGACCTGATCATGATCTTTTTCAACAACTCTTAAACCCATCACTGGAGTATCTAACACCTACCTATTGCACAGCAGTTTCCTCAATATGCTGGAGCATGTCCTGCTTCTTAATCAGTCCATTAAAGTTTGTTTTTTATTGTTCATCTCATGGTTAATGTTACAGGTAGAGAATTAGGGGCACTTAGCACACGATAGTCATTCCTGTCTCTGACTGCCCACAACTCGGCAAAGGATTAGCCACATCAAAGGGACATGTAGATAGACATCCCTTCGACTTATTGTATCAAGGGCCAAAGTCCTCCTTTTGAGGTATATGGGCCAACTAAAAGCCCTGAAATACTTGAAGATTTAATCAAAATCATACAAGGCAAACATTAGGCAACCTTCATATTTTCTGCCTCAAACATAAGTTTAAACTTACATTTCATCTCAGGTCCTTAAGCAAAAGGTTCAAGAAATGTTAACTTAAAGTTCATGGACAATATTAAAATTGAACATGAACAACAGCTACTATTCCAGACACTGACACATTCAACTTTTAATTTTTATCTGGAATACATTTACTATATTACTTAATATTAAAACACCCAGAAATCAAACTAATGATAAAACTACAATTATTTTTCCCCCACCTTTTTTTTTTCGAGACATTGTTTCTCTGTACAGTCTTGGCTGTCCTGGAACTCATTCAGTAGACCAGGCTGGCCTCAAACTCACAGAGATCCACCTACCTCCGCCTCCTGAGTGCTGGGATTAATGGTATGCACCATCACACCTGGATAATATTTCACTTTTAAAAGCTAATAAAAAACAATTTAACTTCATCTATTCTTACTTTTTAAAGCAAACATCTCCCATAATCTATCTAGCTACAGTGATTCCTTGGTGGCTTTTCTGAAGGCCATTACTTTTTGGACTTGGTCTCCTTCGTTTCACACTGACCTCTCACCACAACCATTACATCACATTTCTTTTCCTAGTATAGATTAATAGAATTAAGGAAAGAATCCAATAAGGTCCAGTTTTCATGCAAACTTTGCTATTTAGAGATATTATAGATCAGAATGTTGTTAAGTCAATCAGTAAATACATGCCAAGTGAAAACTGAAAACCTTGTCACCTCTACTCAACAAAGTAACCTTGAAACTGTTTCTTCTGCACCACTGTTCACATTTTCTAAGCATATGCATATTCTCATGTATACAAACTTACAGGACTGGAGGTATGCGTAGCTCAGTGGTACTGTGCTTATCTAGCATGTTCAAGGCTCTGGGTTCCACTCCCAAGCACAAGAGATGGGAGGAAGGTATTGAAAAGAATGGAAGGGAGACTTACAAATTCCTGTCTATTTCACTATACGCCCCCTCTTTCAGTTGTACAAATGGGATCCTATAATTCACAGTATCTGCATCTTTTCTTCCCTATTCAAAATGTATCATAAGCCAGGTTTGGTTTCCTACACTTGGGAGGCTGAAGTAGGAAGATTAGGAGTTCTAGGCCAGCCTTGGCTACAAAGTGAATTCAAGGTCAGCCTGGACTACATGAAGCCCTCTCTCAAAAAAAAAAAAATGCATCTTGGGTATCATTCCCTATATATAGATATTCTTCACTCCTATATAACTTCACTCCTTTTAATTACATGAACAGCTTCCCATAGTGTATACATACCATAATTAATATATCTGGCCTCTAGAAATGGATATTAAAATTGGTGTTAATGAGCTGGGCATGGTGCCACAGGCCTGTAATCCCAATTCTGGGGAGACTAAGGCAGGAGGAGCCTGAGCTCAAAAAGTCACAGGTGGCCCAAGGGTTAAATCAAACCAAAGGGAAAGTAGTGGGAGAACTACAAGGTTTACCATAGACAGCAGACAGTGCCAAACGATGACCATAATGAGATAGCCAACATCACACAAGTGATATTCATGCAGTTCTTTTTTAAAACAGATTCACTGAGCCAAAAGGTATTCATAGTCTACATTTTCAGAATGACTTCCAAGCCAATGGAGTCTAACAATTTATTCTGCTCCCAGCTGTGCACAGAGGGAGGCTTTTAAGTCAACCCTCAGGTCTGAACTTCCTAAAGTACTCTCTAAATTTACATTCGGATGGAGGCAAGGCAAATCACAGCAGGGTGTACCCGCCACAACTAAGACACTTGGTTTGTACTTTACTATTATTATGTTCAATATCTCATTCCCTATTTCTGCTTCATGAAGTAATAGCTGCTTGGCCTTTCTACCAGAATGCCATTGTAATTAAATGAGAGAAGTTAGTCTTTTTAAAACACGAAATAGTAAACAAGGTTATTCCCTTGTGTAATTCATTGCATTCTATACAGTGATGCCTACACACATTTATCATCACTAGGAAACCTTATTCTAACATTAGCAAAATCTCTAAATTAGATCATCTCATGTCATAAGTATATTTATGTGTTAAGTTCTTACATATTCAAAATGTATCTCCTTTGCTAAAGCCTTTAAATTAATTATGGGTGAGTGAGAAATACATTGTATCACACCATTATGTAGCATTCCTGGTGTTAGTGATAATTATGGGTGGTGTTGCCAGGGGCCTTGAGTATTTCATCTAGTCTGAATCTACTGTCTAAATCTTAGGATCTAAAACAAATCCATCATTTAAGAGCTGGATGATACAGCTATTACTCGTTAAAGGAAGATTCTGTGAGCACCACCTTTCATGGATGGTACCTGTCCTAAATGTTCTCTGTCTTATTAACAGAAGTACTAGGTAAATACAGCCAATGACCTTTAGGGCTACACACTAGAGTACAGAACACACTCAAAAGAATCTACACACTAAACACTACAGGACAGAATCAAAAGTCTGATTTCAGCAAAGGACAGGTATGTATGGAAGGCTGACAGCCGAAAGAAAGAACTCAATGTCCAAAAAGTATCTCACATACCTGCAGTAACTATTTCACTCCTACTGGATGGTCCCTACCTTGAATTACTTTCTGGTATCCTACACTGTGTCTCTATGTTGCTCTAGTTCTCATGGTCAGGACAGAAATCCTAAATAAATACAATAAAATGCCACTTAATGTCAGTCAATTTTGAGTTGAAAAGCATCAAAATATGACATGACAAAGATTATTAACTACTCAATAGATTCTTTAGTCTTACCACAGGTCTATAAATATCTTGGGTATTAACAGAAGGTAGGAAGAAGAATGTGCCATTTGTTGCTACCAATAGTGAAACTCTCAAGTCCTGCCTCCCCCTACCCATGACACACAGAAAGGCAATACATGAAACAGGAAGTTCTGGTTAAATCATAATTCTGGTTAAAACCTAAGAACCTCAACTTATCTTAAAAAAAAATGCTAGCATAGTGACAAAAACAAATCCCAGAAACCTCGGGACACTCTTAACAAGTAACAAAAAGGCACAGTAAGGAGAGATAAACATTGAGTAGCTAGCCCAGCTTGGTGGTGGGTGCAGGCCTGCAATCCCAACTACTCAGGAAGCCCAGGAAGGAAAACCAAAAGTTCAAGGCCAGCCTGAGCAACTTAATCTTGCCTCAAAATTAAAAAGTAAAGGAAAATCTGGAGATATAGCTCAGTAGTAGAGTGCTCGCACAGCATGTCTAAGGCCCCAGTACCCACCCGCTCCAACACATACACACAATATTAGCAGAGGTCTAAAGGCAGACAACACAATAGGGACAAGTAGACAGGTAAACCAAAAAAAAGAGCCATTATCAGGAGCCCTGGGGTCTGCTTCTGTCTCTAGGTACCTTGTGACAGCTGTGTAGCCTAGACTGTCTCACTATATCTTAACTTCTTCCTTTGCAAGATTAAACATTTGAAACGGATCACATGTAAGATCACTTTCCAGATTAAGAATGCCCCTTCAATAACTTTAGTTTTTTTTACACCAGAGCTACTAATGATTCCATGGTTAACTCAATCACATCTAGACTCATATGAAGTAAATATATATCTTCTGCATATTATAATGTAAAGGCTAGCATTTGTGAATTTTGATCAATTTTCAGGAGGTGGTGAGTGGTCTATAAATGTAAATTAACTCATTCAATCCTTCCAGTATCCCTCGAACAACTGCTACAGCAATACACTAATTAGTAGCTATTTTTACTGACCCCATTTTATAGGTAATAAGTTGAGGTGCATGAAATTAAATAACTTGCCCAAAGGCAATATCTAACAGTGACAGAGACAGAATATAAGCCTACCAATTGTCTCTGAAGACTATATTTGACCCATAATGGGAGAACTTAGTCTTTTGGAGTTGAGGTAATTTTAGTTACCAAATGGCAAAGCTGGGTTCAAATCCCAGTCTTATCAAATACCAAGCCCTGGATTTCCTCCACAGTTGCATGCTTGGGAAAGAACAGTTAGAATAACAAAATTTCCTTTCCTTCAATACTAGCCACCAAAATTTGTTCTCCATTCATTTTAAACCTTCTGGGGAGTTGTAGAAGTGATGAAGAGAGACAAAAATCCCTTTATTTATTTATTTCTATTATATTCCTTATTCAGATTTTTTTAATTGACAAAGGACTCAATTCTTCAGCACTTGCCACAGGGAGGCACTGTGCCAGATGGAGGGAGAAATGGGCTGGATTCTGCATCCTTGCTACTGCTATAAAAACCTGATTCTCACTGGAGAGTCAAAGGGATGCTAACATTTTGGTCAAGAGTCAGGAGCAGATGGATTTTTCTAGGTAATAATGGTCCAATTAGCAAGCGAGACTACCCAGACTTCACACCAAACCTCTGTAATCAACTCATCAACTGCTTTCTAACACTCCATCTTGACCTACCATGTGTTAGTCAAATCACTGGAACCTTTGAGTGTTTACAAATACACTGTGATGGGGCAGAAAAAAGAAAAACCTACAAGGTCTAAACTTCTAGTTCCTTTGTATTCAAAACCAGCAGCCTTGGCTATCATTGCAACGATGCATTTTATTATAATCTCTCTGTGCTTTCTTTTCATATACAGTGACATATTGTGTTACTTTTCATCAGATGCAATGTAATTTCCCAAATCCCTTTGTCTCCACTTTCATGTCCTAAAGGGTTTAATTTTTTTAGAATAAATTGTAGAGACAGCCAAAATTTAAGAGTACTTGTAAAAGTATTAATAGCAAAATGCCTGCTCTAATCAAACTCTCTGATACCTGATTTCCTTTTCTCTTCTTATTCAAAGGTATGAGAGGAAATAATAAGTGAAGCACTTCTCCAGACACTCAAATTCTGTTCTACTTGTTAGAGGCATTCTTTGGAAGTCCACAGACTTTTCTATCTCCTTTCCAAGTCACTTCTTTGCTGCTTTTCAAAGTAATATGCATCGGTTGTACAAAACTTGAAAAATAAACTAATATATAAAAAATGTAAGCATATTCTATCACTTGGAGAAAGCTACTTTAAATACTGTGAAGCGATCCTTATAGTGTGGATTTCTCTTAAAAACATTTACTGGAGCACGAGTCATGATTTTTTTTTTTTAGACAAGTCTTACTTTGTAGCCTAGAATGGCCAAAAACTCTTATTCTTCTTGTTTCAACCAGTCAAGTACTGAAATCACAGGACTGTCTCACAATACTCAGCCATTAGTCTTCATTCTTACTGGCCAGATACTATACTATATAGACCTGTCATAATTTATTTGCATTCCCCCAGTATTGAAATTATATCTAGTTTTTGTACTAAATATGTTAAGGTAAAAGGTGTATATATGTATAATTCTTTCAGAAATTAAGATTTTAATTAACAAGTAATCATGTAATAAAGTCAATTTATCATTTGTTTTTTTTGGGGGGGGTTCTATTTTGGTTTGGATTTCACATTATAGCCCAGGCTACCCTCAAACTCAGTGACCCTCTAGCCTCAGCCTCCTGAGTGCTAGAATTGCAGGCATGTACATCTCAATATCTTTTATTTAATATTGTTTTGCAGTGTTGGTGATAGAACCTAAGATCTTGCATACACTAAACATACATTCTACTAACAAGCTACACATATGAAAATTTTTATATGTATCCTTTTAGACAATTCTTGTTTGATTTTGTTGTTTTGAAATAGTGTCTCATTCCAAAGATACAAAGAAGCCTTGTCTCAAAAAAAAAAAAAAAAAAAAAGGAAAAAAAGAAAAACTAGAAACAGTTGCAACTGTGTAGCTCAGGCTTGTCTTCGAAATTATGATAATCCTCCTGCCTCAACCTCCCAAGTGCTGGGATTATACACGTGTACCAACATGCCTGGCTTTCCTTTCAGATTTGTATTGGTGTTATGTATGCATGCACAAAGACACATCTATTACTAATAGTTATTATATTATGCATTGAATCTACATATGAAACAGTTATTTTTCTCATTTAATCCTTTCAACCACTACTTAGTGATTTAGTGGTCCCCAAACTTGATGCACATTAAAATCACAGGGAAGGGGGAGCTTTAAAAATACTAATTGATCTACCCATTCCCAGAGTTAATTTGGTTTTTTTGTTTTGGCTTTTTTTTTTTTTTTTTTGAAACACAGTCTTACTATGTGGGCTTGGCTGGCCTGGAAGGCACTTGGGCAGACTAGGGTGCCCTTAAACTCATAGAGATCTGCCTCTGTCTGCCTCTCAAATCCTGGGATTAAAGCACCACACCTGGAGAGAATCAGATTTATTTGGCCTGAATGAAACTTTAAGTATTTTAATGTTTTATTTTATTTTATGTGTATGGGTATTTTGCCTGCATGTATGTCTGTTCACCGCATGCATGTAGGGCCCTCAGAAGCAAACAGAAGGTGTCAGATCCCCTGCGGCTGGAGTTACTCATGATTGTAAGCCACTATGTGGGTGTTGGGAATCAAATGCAGGTCCTCTGGAAGACAAGACAGTGCTCTTGTTTTGCCATCTCTCCAACCCTAATTTGAAAAGTTTTCAAAGAAATTCAAGGTGATCCTAGTGAGCACAGGAGTTGGGACTCTTAGGTTAGTACTATCTTATCAATATTTTGCTGATGGTAAAGTTGAGAAACACTAAAAAACACAACAGGACAGATTTTTAACTATTACTCATTTGAAATCTGCTTTTCTCCTCATGGAACATTATATCATAAATCTATTTCTAAGTTAATAATAAAACAGAAAAAAAGAAACAAAGAAAGAAAATTAACTACTGGAACATTCTTAATATATTTCTACATTGAAGCTGGGTGGTAATGGCGGACACCTTTAATCCCTGCACTCAGGAGGCAGAGGCAGGCAGATCTCTGTGTGTTTGAGCCCAGCCTGGTCTACAGAGATAGTTCCAGGACAGCCTCCAAAGCAATACAGAGAAACCCTTTCTTGGAAAAAAATAAAGTATTTCTACATTGACATTCTCACTAGATTCTGTAAGAAAAGCTGCTTCTTCATGTTCTTGCCAACTCTGAGTTCTGCCATTTCTTTTTAATCTTTGCAAAATTATACTGGAGAAAACTGCATGCCATTCTAATTCCCCTTTCAATCACAAGCACTAAGATAGTACTTTTTTTCATGTTTACTGGCCATTTGAATTTCTCCTTTTACATATTATTTTTTGTGTATTTTCCACCATCCGTTGCATGCTTTTCTAGAAAAATATTCACATTTTTCTTTTTTCTGTGTTAAACTCAATAAACCATACTGAAATTTTTCCTAGTTTTCTCATTAACTGTATTTATGGTTTGTATAAAAGTTTTAAACTGTTACATAATTGATGATTTTAATATTTTTCTTTATTAAATCTACCTTTGCTATTATGAATATAAATATCTACCTTGAGATTATGTCATTCCATGTTTTTAACTTTTAATTCTTTAGTGCGGCAGTTACCAAACAAGATTAGACATCAGAATAGCTCACAAGGCTCTTTTAAATGCTGGGTCTTAAGACTGAATTCCAATGGTGGGAGGGGATGAAACCTAAGCAAAAATATGTTTTAAAGCACAAAATAATCTTGATAGCCTCCCTCCTTTAGTATTAAAAACTATTTTAAGCCTCCTGAATTTATGTTGATACAATTCTTTCTCAAATTACTTTAGTACATTTGTTAGATAAACTATTTTATTAATTTGAGTTATTACCATTTAAATTCCAGGAGGCCAAGGACTATAGCTGTTTTCCTAGACCACTGCATCTGTAGGGCCTAGGATACAACCTGAGTTCAGTAAACACTAGTTATAAATAACAAACACAAGCCTCCTTATAACTTTAAACCAGCTAGTCTCCTCTTCGATGTTTTCCTAATCATTAGACCAAAACCCCCTGGTATTTTTAGTGCTGACCTTCAGTCATCAGAAACACTAACACACATTCTGTTTCAAGTAGCCAGACTATGCATTAGAAGACTCCACTAAGTTAGGTCAAAATAATAATATTGGCCATGATGAAATATATATATATATATATATATATATATATATATATATATATATATATATATATGAATTCTGATCAGATGCTCTATGAAAGACTAGACAACAATAGACCAAGAAACCAAAAAGATCTGATATTTTTAGCTCTTAAATTTTCCCAACTAGTTACCTCCAGAAACTAATTTAAAGCTTCTTTGAGCTGAGGACATGCCCACAAAGTCCCTCTTCCATGAACCCATGAAAAGAACAATAGAAGAGAGAATCCGAAGATTGGGTTTTAGTCCTGTCACTAGGACCTGTTCCCATCTTACCTTGGGCACCCTGGACTCTGGGACTCTAGGGCAGAGTTACATGTTTCCTAAGAATCTCTTCATATCAAAACCTCTACTTGAAGAGCCAAACAGACTATATTATATGGGAGGGCTTCCAGACACAACCTGAAATTACCTCTACAGTATGGGGCTCCAGTCCCATCCAAACTAAAGTAAAGCAATAGTGACAGGAGTGGTAAGTAGTAGCTATTACTAAAGTATAAATACTTTTACACACAAAATGATATTCTAAGTGTCTCATGCTTATAACATAGACACACATTTCTACAGTACTAGGATTAGGTATTTTGCATATAACGCAATTCATCTTCACAACCTTATAGAGTAAGTTCTAGTCTCATTCTCATTTTACAAAGGAGGACATTGAGTCACAGAGGGTTTAAATAAATTACCCAAAGCCTTGCAGCTATCAAGTGATAAAGCCAGGAGTTCAATCCAGACTCACGTGGCTAACCTGGAATTACCATTTTCTTCAAAAGTTGCCCAAAATAGCCAATAAACTCAGTGATCCTCAATGCTAAATTCTGTAGACTCCTTTTCTTCTAGCAACATGAGTTTTCAGTTGATGTAAAGTTAAGCAGATCATATGTCAGAGCCTAAACTCGTAAGATATGGTACTAAGAAAATATGGCATTTGATTCATTGATAATTGTTCATCATAAAACATTACAGCATTTTACTGTGAAATAATACATCATTAAAAACTAAAGACATCTGCAAAAAATGTAAAGGAAAACTACAAGCTTTATACTCATCACCAGGAACAAATGTAGGTCCCCTCCTGCACAAATTCCAGGCTCTATACATTTGCAAAAAAATGCCTTTGAAACATCAATCTGACAGCCCAAAGGAATCAAAAGAAACTAAGCAGGTCAAAAGTTTAGTGCACTAGCTTCCATCATCCCCTTTAGCCACATCTCATGTTTCTCATCTCAGAGAACGGCACTGCTGACTCCCGAGTCCAAGCTGGCTGTCAGTCCTGGCTTCTTGTTAAGTCTGGTTGCAAAACAATTTGGAACTCACTGTATTCTTTCCAACCTCACTACCCTTGCTTCTCAAACCCTCACTATCTTGCCCCTAAACCACCATTTCAGAAAACTCCTCAATTAGTCTCTAGCAACACCTCATCTAAGCAGTGCTGCCAAAGTAATCTTTCTAAAACAAAATCTGCTTGTGTTACTTCCCTGTTTAGAATCGTTGTGTTCAGGATAAAGTGTAAAAGCCTTCCTAGAACATATAAGGTTCTTTATTTTCTGGCCTCCAACTACCTTCCTTGCTTCATCTCACACCAGGCAAACAAAGCAAGCTGGAAGTTCCTGAACAGTGCTGCTCTGTCTGGCTAGAATACAATTCTCTCATGTATCCATATGGCCAACTCCTACTCATTTTTAGAGCAGCTCAAACCTCCAAGTTCCCCATGCTTTTTCTCTAGGCTTGCATCTCATTTTACACCTCTCCCTATGGTAATACTTACTTAATGCAACACAGTTTATTCATAAGTCTGTCCTCCCAGATCATGAGGAACCCTCCAAGCTTGTGTGCGTTACTCCCATCTCTATTCTGCTTGTTGAATGAAAAGAATTTCTCAGTATTTAATTGCATGTGCATGTGCATGTGCACACGCGTGAGCGAGCGTACACACACACCTCACACACACACACACACACACACACACACACACACACACACACACACACGTGGAGGTCAGAGGACAATTTATGTTCTCTCCTTCCAACATGTAGATCTCAGGGATAGAACTCAAGTTGTCCAGCTTGGTGGCAAGCATCTTTACTCACTGAGCCATCTCATTGGCATTTAATTGTTTGTGATAAATACCCATCAAAGCCAGCATACAAGCCAAATCCCATTTCAAAAAATGTCTTTAAACTGACAATCTGTATACATCAAAACTGTTTGTTACATTTGTGTATGTACATGTTTTAAATCATAAATACAATAGAATGTTTTTAAAAATTCATTAAACAAATTTAGCTTTTGAATATTCATAGATATTGAAGCTATTTTATTCTATTCCATGTAAGTGGTCCTGAACCTTTTGTGAGTCACAGACACAGTTCATTAGTTTTCATCAATCATTTCTTAAAAATACATTTCTTCTGTGACGATCATAAGATTCTGATGAAAATTCTGATAGCATCATGGAGAGCAATGCCCAACCACAATAAAAATAATAACTTTGCATGTAACAGAAACTCACAAAAAGAGATGTAATTTACCAGCCCAAACACTGTTGAGCTTGGCTCTCAGTTTGATAATATTAAAATGAGCATTTTCTTTCCAGCACCAAAATATAAACATAACATTCAATGGGTCTTTTCACCCCCAAAACCCCAAGAAAGTCTTCATTGAGAACAGGAAGCTTAAGAGGCAGCAAAGTGTGTCTCCCCTCCTTTTGAGAGAGAATCTTACAATACAAATTTGCTTGAAACAAATGAAAACCACAAATAGGAAAAAAAAAAAAAACCATCTCCTCACACCCAATGCCCAGGAATACATGTTTAAGTGAAGGAAGGTCTTTTAAATGCTTCTGGCATAACATTTGTCTAATTCCCCACTCTCATCCACTTGAAAATCATTTGAACTTCTGGCTTACAACAGCTTCTCTTAAATGAATGTGCATTGTCCTTGTAAAGAAAGGGTTAAATTAAAGAAACAGCTGGCTGCCAGCCACTGGCTCTGGGGGTTGGGTGGGGGTGGAAGACAGCAGGAGGAAAAACCAGTTAGAGGAATAAGTGCTAATTTCTTACCCTGCCACATGGCCATCTTGTACCTATCTTCTCCCACGCTGGGGTCACAGGCTCAGAGCTTTCCAGAGGCCCCCAGTTTTGAAGGGGGACTTAAAGATGGTCTAGATGGAAATGCAACTGTGTAGTTCTGCTTTCTGCAAGATTCTAAGGACCCAAACCTGAAAATGTAAACAGAAAAATGAAAATCTGAAAAGAAAATAAAAAATTTCAAATTCTTGAAGATGACCTCCTGCCCCTCTCTGAACCTCTCTTTCAAAGATAGCATCCACAAGCTGTGTCAAGCTTCCCCCTCAGAAGCAGCGGGGTAATGCTGGCAAAAGAGCCGAGCTCCAACATCAGTTCATATTGTCACTCCCTGCTCTAGGATTCTGTCTGAATCACTGGGGCTTCAGTAAATGGGCTTGGACACTCATCAAGGGATGGGTAGTGGTTGGTTGAGATAACCATTGTGTGGTTCCTATCTGAAAGCTCCACACTCTGGTGAATGAATTCTTCCTCTGTCCCTAAAGTATTCAGTCTTACATGAAGAAATCAATAGAAAAGAGCAAATTCTGTGAATGAAGTTCTAAAATATATCTGCCATAGGAAAAAAAAAGAAAAGGAACATAACAGAAAAGTAAAACTCACCAATACCTTTGTGATGTGGGTCTTCCTTTCCTCTTTATTTTGTACTTTCCTCACTTTGCAAATTTTCTATAGTGGACCCATTATACTGTCCGTATAATGAGGGAATGAATCGAGGACAAAGAAAAATATAAAACTAGGACATTGATTTCAGTACAATCAAATTAATTTAGCTACCTCTCAGTGTTAACTTTTTAAATTTGAGGCTGATGAGAAGGCATACCATATTAAAAATAAAAACAAAAAACCAACAACAACAACAAAAAACTTGCCGCCTAAGCCTGAGTCCAATCCCTGGAACCCAAGAAAAAGATGGAAAGAACTAACTACATAAAGCTGCACCCACCCACCCTCTCCACACACACAGTACTACTAAATTTTTAATCTTCAAATTCAGTCTTAAGACGGTACTGTTTCCAAGTATATGAAAGGGGCTAGGGAATCAAAGGAAAAAGTAAAAGAGTGTGATTGCTGGTCTTAGTTTGGTTTCGAAGTTTAATATATTAAACTTTGTCCATTTAAACAAGTTTTTTTTAATGATTTATTTTCCCTTGTTGGGCATAAAAGCTAATCTGCATCTTTTCTAACAAAAACCCAAAAAATCAAAACAAAACAAAATAAAATAAAATAAAACCTCACCTTTTAGGCCTGGTGTAAACACGAAGGTGAATTTCTATTTCCATCACTTTTACATAACCAACCTATGCAACGCTTAAGTGGAAAACTAAAGCCCAAACGCTAAAGGCTAATACTACTTTGAGAATCATGTTGGCCCTCTTTACTGACCTCTTTTTCTGTAAAGAACAAAAAGGTTCATGTGTACGCCAGTCCTCAAAACGCCAACAAAGACCGGGTTTGGATGAGGAAAGGCTCCTGTAGTCCAAGAAAAAGAGAGCTTAAGAAACTTTGACTCCAAGGATGAATTCACCAGGAAAAAGTGCTCCAATGACTTATCTGGAACATGGCACAGTTTATTAAGTTTGGTTTTTCTCCCCTTCT
This sequence comes from Cricetiscus sungorus, assembly GCA_030556225.1. Lineage (NCBI taxonomy): Eukaryota > Metazoa > Chordata > Mammalia > Rodentia > Cricetidae > Cricetiscus > Cricetiscus sungorus. The sequence goes on from JANBXA010000609.1 coordinate 10,026,253, forward strand.
CCTATTTTGCTTACGGTTAAGAAGTACTGATCAGTTCATTGTGGGACAAGGAGAAATTGAACCGCTCTGAAATTCAACCCGAGGAAAAATCACTAATACGTTTATGGAGTATGCGTAAAGTGGCCTCTCACTGGTTTTTTAATGCTTCAACATCGGGGTTTCCCTCATATACTCGGTGCAGTTTCCACTGACATTATCACACGGACTCGAGTCCAACTCCAGACAACAGATCTGTTCTGAAACGTTCATAAAGGTAAAAAAGTGCGTCAAAGTTAAACTAAAGCTTTCTTTCTATTACTGGAAAAGGCAGTGGAGCGCAGAGCTCCAATGCCTGGGAAGCAGCAGCTATGCGTGTTGGGCTGCAAGAAGGAAAATGCACACCAACTTCTCTGCCCAGACGGTCTGGACTGGACTGCACTAAGACCCACGCGAAACCCGTGGCGGATCCAAAGCAGGAGCGCGCACAACCCGGCCTCGGCTGCACGCTTTCCCGGCGAACGCCGCCCCAGCCCTGTCCTCTGGAGAGGCTACGCAGGCAGCCGAGCTCCCCGATTTCAAAGCTGGGCGGGCTTGGCGCCGTTTGGCAAGGAAACTTCGGGCAGCCTGGGGACCCTGCTCGGAGAACAGAACAGGGTTGGGCTCCCGGGGAGATGCCGCCCCACACTGGCTGGAACCAGCCTGTCCACCTCCTTCAGTGGCAGCCAGACAGGGGACGCCAGCTCCGGAGACTGCGGTGGCAGGCGAACGCTCTGGCTGGCTCCTTGTAGCAGGGGGCTCCTCGGGGTGGGCTGGCGGCCGGCGGCCGGGGGAAGGACCTGTTGGGAAAGGGAAGCCCATTTGCCTTTACCTGTCACCGAGGTCCGGCGCGGCGGAGCCCGTGGCCACCGGCGGTGGGCAGCACGCTCGATCGGCTCTGGCGTTGCACACAGCGAGTAGAGCGAGCGCCCCACGTAGCCGGCAGAGCTTCATTCACACAGCCCAGCTGGGAGGAGGGGGAGCGGAGCGGGAGCGCGGCTCATGTGACAGGCGCCTCGGAGTAGCAGCTCTGCCCAGACGGTGCATGCGCATGCGCGCCACGAAGGCCCCTCTCTAGGCTCCTCGGCCCAGCCCGGGGAAAACCGCGGCCAAGAAGCAGCTGCTGGGAGGAGTTTCAACATGCGCAACCGCAATAGGGGAGCCTTGCTTGCAGCCATATTTAATGAGGGCTGGGCGGATCCAACCCAAGTGCTGGGCGTGTCAGTTGCATTCGGAAAAAGCACTGCTCCACTCGGTTTCATTGTTTGCAGATTGCCTGTCTTGGTTTGGCTTTTGTCTTTAGAACAAACTGCTTATCCTGAACGTCTTGCCCATGGCGTAATAGTAGAAATGTAATACTAATAATGTCAGACATATTTAAGCCTCCTATAGGCCAGGCATTGTTCTAACTCCTAGTCTTTCTCCATTATATGTAATGCTCTCAAGAACCCCTGAGGCATGTATCATTTATCCATTTTCACTTGTAAAAATACAGAGGCACAGAAAGGTTACATAGCGTTTCCAATCTCACACTGTAGTAGCAATAGGAATAGTGATCAAACATAATGATGCTTGCAGCAACCAAATATTTATTTACTTACTTATTTTGGTTTTTCGAGACAGCGTTTTGCTGTGGCTTTGGAGCCTGTCCTGAATTCCCTCCGTAGACCAGGCAGGCTTCAAACTCACAGAGATCCCTCTGCCTTGGCCTCCAGAGAGCTATGATTAAAGGTGTGTGCCACCATCACCAGGTGCAGCAGTCAATTTAATCCAATACAGGAAAGTCTATGTTTCAGTTACTAATCAGTATTGTCTCCAATTTTATCATCACCAAGCAAAAACCCAAGGTCACGTATACTTGTAATCCCAGCATTTAGGGATTTGAAGACAAGAGCATCAGAAGTTCAAAGTTATCCTAGGCTACATAGGAAGTGATACAGGGCACTGTCTCAAAAACAAACAAACCAAACACAAAATGAAGGCTCAGATGCCAATTAGTTGTCTCCAAAGCAATTCCAAACAATTAGAAGAAATACCCTATTCTCATTTTGTAAAAGAATGAACAGAACAGACAGATAGAGTGCCGCTAATTAATTTATTGGAAGAACTAAGACTGGAATCTATACATCATCAGGACAAGTAAACTACCTGGAACCCAAGGACTCAAAATCAGAGTCCACTACAGTAAGCAATATTTTTTTTCAATTTTCTCACAACAAGATCTCACTGTTTAGCTCTGGCTAGCCTGAAACTAACTATGTAGGCTAGAGTGGCCTTGAGATCAGAGGTTCTCCTACTTCTGCTTCCCAAGTGCTGGGAATATAGACCTGTACTACTGCACCCGGCTTTTTCATTTATCTTTGAGAAGAAAAATGAATACAATGAATACATGAATACAATAAACTATAATCCCATGCCCACCCATTTGCCCCCTCCAACTTGTCCCATATTTTCCCAAAACTTGTCCCATATTTTCCCCAACACCTCCCCTCCTAATTTGGAATCTTCATTTTTATTAACCTGATAAATCCAATTAGTTCTGTCCATATGTGCATGAGTGTGGGGCCATCCACCAGACCAAAAGAAATCTACCAGAAGCTACACCCTCAAAGAAGAGTGATTCTCCCAGGAAGCTATCAACTACCGACAGCATCACCAGCATCTCAGTAAGGAATAGAGCCTGGGGACCATCTCTCCCATCTATGTGGGAATTTTGGTAGCTTGATCTTGTTCATGAGTACAAGTTGCCTTGTGTACAGAAGATGGTATTTCTCAGCACTCCTCTCCATCCTCCAACTCCTGCATCCTTTCGATCTCCTCTTCTAAGATGGTCCTTGGGACTAATTGGGGGTGGGAGTGGAGAATTACTTCATTTAGCTTTAAGGCTGAACACTCAGTCTCTTCCTAGAACTTGGACCAGTTATGAGTCTCTCTATTGACCACTGCAAAAAGAAAGTCCTCTGACCGAGTCAGAGAGCAGCCCAGATCTGTAAGTATAAACACTAATATTTAGAATAAAATCATGTAGCCAAATAAAAATAGCAGTTTATATCCAAGGACCTATGACCTCCCCAGACCAGGGTTACACTATCAGGCATAAAATCCCATCCTATGGTGCAGTGTTCAAATTCAATCAGAAAGTGGTCAGTTATCCTATAACATCAATGCCGCTATTGCACATTGATGCCAGGCATATCTCCCCTGGTAGGTCAGTACCGTACCATGCAGAGTCTAGGGCTGGGTCAGACCATTTACATGCACTGAGCTTTGCATGCCTACTCTGGACAAGCTAAATGCCTGGAAATATAAAAACCTGTATGTGAGCCTAACTCATGTAAATCCTCCAGAGATGACTCCATACTCTAACACAGTCAAGCTTTTGACAAGTTTTAATAAGAACATCACATAGCAGGAAAACCAATGAAAAAGACAGGGTCATGGTAAGATTTGGAAAAAGAGTGAACTTTAGGGGAATAGCAAAAGAAACCATGTTTTGACAAGCTCAAAACAAGGCAGGACTGTCACAGGATCATCATTGGGTGTGGGTCTGGACTATGAAGTGAACCCAGAGTTCTACATCCTTTCTACCTCAGAATAGATATGAAATGTTGTGACCAGATAGGCTTTATCTAAAGCTCTATACATGAGCCCCAAATCAAAGCTACCTCTGTAAGCCAGTTGCACTGATGCTTCACACACAAATGAGATGATTTGTTGATGGCTATAGTGATGGAAAATTCTAAGTGGCAAACAGCAACATTTCTACTAGCCAGTGACTATAGAGAACAAAACGAGTTTTTAAAACACCATAGCCTCTCATAGTGCAGTAAATGAAAGTGTAGGAGTTAGGAAAGGCTATGAATAGAAAGTGAACTGAGTTCTAAATTTGCAGAACTGTGAATGCTTGACTGAAATTGGAAATTAATTTGGAAACAAATGGAGGAAGAATTGAGGCGTTTTTTGGTTGGTGTGTGTGTGTGTGTGTGTGTGTGTGTGTGTGTGTGTGTGCATACACTGGGAATTGCCTTATGCATAGTAAGGACACACTTTGCCAATGATCCCAATAGTTAAAGCTTTTGAACAAGGCAATCCTTTTGTTAGAAGTCTGCCTTAAGAACATAAATCAGGAGTGATTGAGAAACATCTTTCTCTTTTCTGCCTTTTCTTTTTTCCCTCAACACTGCAGGAAGGGAGAACAAGAGCTTCCTTGTGGATTTGTCAAAAAGCCCCTCCCCCAAGAACCATAGGTTGAAGGAGCAAAAAACAAGAAAAAAACATTCATAACTAAGGGAATTATTCTGGGAGAGGTAAGAGATCCAAAATGCAGACAACTATGTCATAAAACAAAGTTTCCTCTGATTAAGGGGTATGAAAAAAGGCAGGCTGATTGGAAGCAAATTTATTTCTCCAAAAAATAACTCAAATCTGCCACTGCAGAAAAAATACATTGGCTTTGCTTGAAATGTGGGATTATTTGAGAGGTCTGTAATACATGAAGATGGCCACTTGGTGTCAGCACTGACTGCCAACGGCTTGGAGGGCTCCAACTGGCGACCACATTTAAACACCACATTACATAGTCTCTCTCTCTCCTTTTCTTTCTCTCTCATCTCCCTTTCTCTCTTTCTTTCTCTTTCTATCTCTCTATCTTTTGTGAATTGAAATAAGGGAAATAGTCATGACAGGGAATTCTAAAGTCAGACTGTGTGGGCTCAAAACCAACCCCGCCTTAGACACCTATTAGCTGTTGTCCCTTTGTTTTGTTTTTGAATTACCAGGTTTCACTCTTCGGGTTTCTTAATGGTAAAATGGTATGTTATGCTTAATTGTATTAATAATGTGGGGTGTTTTCAATAAATTATGCACTTAATAAATGTTACCTCGTACTAATGATGAAAATGGTGTTGATGATGGTGGTAACAGTGTTGATTATGATTCCTTGATAAAAGTCCCCAAATTTAAGAGGAACTATTTGTGGGGAGGATATTAATGTCTATCTTTCCAAGCAAAGAAATTTAAGTGTGGTACTAATAAAGCAAAGTTAAGGATTTCCTCAAAAAAATACAGATTCTAGGAGGAATGTGATGACTCATTCCTGTAATCCCACACCTTTGCAGACTAAATCAAGAAGATCATGAATTTTAGACCAGTCTGGGGTACATAGTGATCCTACTACTTGTGTCCTGATAAATGGATATAGTGTCTAACTGCTGTCAAAATTATGTCTCTAGCATAGATGAGTGCAGGAATGGTGTTTACTGCAGAAACTCACCACTGGACAAAGTGCAGAAAATAAACAAGAGGGAGTGGAAGACTCAGACACAAAGGAGACAAATATCACACACACACACACACACACACACACACACACACACACACCAAGGCTCTCAGGGATCATATAGGTAGGGGTGGGGTGAAGATTTATAGGAGCCAGAAGGAGGTTGGGGAAGGCCAGAGTGAAAAAGTGCCCTGTGGACATGACAGGACCACTGCACTCAGGAACCCACAGCAGCTGTGATTGCCTGCATAAGTAAGATCTACACAAAATGGAGCCGTTCAACACTCCAACATGGAGTAGGTCTTCCTTAGACATATGCTAATTATGCACTGTACCAGCTGTGATAATAGTTTTCAAGTAAAATATCTAGAAATGCTCAAGAAATGTCAAGGCAAGTTTGAGAAAAACGGGAGAGAGTAAAAGACAATGTGCAAAATTCTCCCGGAAGAGCTTCTTAAACTGTTGCTCACAGCTTTATATGGGGTCACATAACTGAATGTGAGGATCAACAAAAAAAAAAAAAAAAAAAAAAAACCTTGGCAAGTGGGTTTCAGAAAGTGCAACAAAGATTAATTCAAATCAAACAAATAATGGGTCTTGGGTTTTTCTAGCAATACTGAGTTGTTTTGCACCGCATACTCTCACTGTAGCCTCGGTTGTGAATTTACAACCTGCTCACTTTGCACTGCACATGCCATTATGCTATACAATGCCAACAAATACCTGGGCTCAGGTATTTGAGAGTAGTTCTCAGATTTGAGAGTAGTTTATGCTATGGATTGTAGTGTTTTTCTCTCTCTCTCTCTCTCATTTTACTGTGTTCAACAGAACTTTCTACTCTTACACAAAAAATAATTTGAGTTGGATGGTGGTGGCACTTGCCTTTAATCCCAGCAGAGGCAGGTGGAGCTCTGTGTGTTTGAGACAAGCCTGGTCTACAGATCGAGTGTCAGGACAACGCCAAAGCAATACAGAGAAACCCTGTCTTTTTTTAAACTTATTTAACTTTATTATATGTGCATTGGTGTGAAGGAATCAGATCCCCTGGAACTGGAGTTACAGACAGTTATGAGTTGCCATGTGGGTGCTGGGAGTTGAACCCACATCCTCTGGAAGGGCAACCAGAGCTCTTAACCTCTGAGCCATCTCCCCAGCCTGAGAAACCCTGTCTTAAAAAAAGAAAAGAAAGAAAAAAAAGAAGAAGAAAACTAATAATAATTTGATTACAGAAAACAGAGACGTTTAGGGCCATGGCTGTGGTTCCCTTGGTAGAATGCTAACCTAGCACACAAAGACCTGGGTTTGATCCCCAGCACCACACAAACTGGGCATGATGATTCATGCCTGTAATTCCAGCATTCTAGAAGGAGAGGCAGAACAACAAGAATTAAGGTCATCCTTAACTACACAGAAACTTCAAGATGAGCCTGGGCTACATGAGACTCTCCAAAAAAAAAGGGGGGGGATAGACTTTAATACTTTTCTACAACCTTGTAAGTAATGTAAGTATCAAGCTAGTTTGTTGAGATTTTGTGTCTGAATGCTTGATTTTAAAAGTGGCTGTTGGAATTGCCAACTTGACCTTCATAAAAAGTGTTATATAAATCTTGGCCTGCAATTAAGACAAATTTTTCAACAAGTTCTGAAATGGCCCTAAACATACTACTCCCATTTTGTACTATAAATGTATATGCATCAGTTTGATTTGTTTAAATCAAGATGTCTAAGAACCCTGAAAAATGTTGAAAATCTTCTACATCTTGCAGTGTCAAATACTCATCCAATGGCAATAACTCAACAGGGAGAGCACCAGACCTAAGAGCCCCAGTTCCATTCCCAGACCTACACTGTGGAAAGAAAGAACCAACTCCAGCAATTTATTCAATGACCTGCACATTCCCACTGTGGCACATAAAAATAAATAAGTGAGTAAAATGCATTTTTTCATTTATAAATTTCATTGCTATAGTGGCCAGGTCCCAATAAGAATTCAGTAAATCCCTACACTAAATGTGGGGTCTAACATTACTCTCATGGTGTGTTGACATCTTTTCCTCTTATCCTCAATCCACCTTCAGAGTTCAGAAGAGAAATTTGGGGAGCAGAAAAAGTCAGGGAACACAAATCAGTGGTTTCCGTGGTTAGAAATAGCTGCTGGGTGTCAGAATGTAGTTCTCAGCTATTGCTTCAGCCTGTGAGACACCATGCTCCCCGCCATGCTGATAATGGGCTAAGACTCAGAAGCAAAAGCAAGCCCCAGTGAAATGCTTTCCCTTATAAAAATTGCCATGGTCATGGTGTCTCTTCACAGCAGTAGAACACTGACTAAACTACCTCTCTTCTAGTTCCATTTAATTTTTGTATCTGCAATTTTTCTTTTCCTAGTCATCTGATTTTAACATATTTTGCAGTAATTTTAAGTAGCTTTACAATACACAGAATAGTGATTCGGTAAATCATTATCTAGTTTTCCTAAACTCCATAATTTAATAAGAATGGATTCTAATTTTTGTTATTGTTAGTCCAATTACTGTTAACCTCCAGAATCAGACTATATAGGAATAGACAAATTCACTTTAAAATATAATGGAAATAGAAAGGATGAAAAATTTAAAGTGAAATGCTAAGGCCCCAAGCCTACAAAGGTTAAAGTAACTGGTACACAAAAGGACTGGAACACTATATCCATTTTAAGGTAGTATAGTCAGTTATTTATAAAACGAGCACACTGAGTACTTACTGCACACTGTATGATATACATCAGGGTAATACGCCCTCCATGATATTCTCCTTTTGACAGATGGAGGTGAAGACAAATGGTGAGTAGACAAATAAGAACTGTATGTGCAGCCAGGCAGTGTTGGTGCACGCCTTTAATCCCAGCACTTGGGAGGCAGAGGCAGGTGGATCTCTGTGAGTTCGAGGCTAGCCTGGTGTACAGAGTGAGTTCCAGGATAGGCTCCAAAGCCACAGAGAAACCCTGTCTCAGAAAAAAAAAAAAAGAACTGTCTGTGCTATACAGGGAAGGTAAGTGCTGTGGGAGAAATAGCTGTCAAGACATATCATGAAGGTTGAAACTTAAAATAGAGTAACAAGAGCACATCTTGGCACATCTTGACAGAAGGAGACACTTGAGAAAGCATTTGAAAGAAGTGAGAGAAGGCCATGGCAGTGCCTAGAAGGAGGGTGCTAATCTAATAGTTCAGGTAACGGAAGAGCTAGTGAGAAGGTGTTCAGATGGCCTCTTGTCTGGCAGGACTGGGAACAAATGATATGGAGGAAACACTGAGCAAGGGAGACAGAAATGGGCACTGAGGTCAGAGAACTAACAGTGGCCCAGCCCTGTCCGACCGTGTTAAGATTTTACCTGCTGTTCCTGTTTCATCCATGGCTTGGAAGACATGGGGGAGGCATAGTAGAAAAAGCAACATGATTGCCATGCTCTCTCTCTCTCTCTCTCTCTCTCTCTCTCTCTCTCTCTCTCTCTCTCTCTCTCTCTCTCTCTCTCCCTTCCTCCCTCTCTCTCTCTCTCTCTCTCTCTCTCTGTCTGTCTGTCTGTCTGTCTTTCTCTGTGTGTGTGTGTCTGTATGTCTCTCTGGGTGTCTCTGTGTCTCTTTGTCTCTCTCTGTCTCTTTCTCTGTATATCTCTGTCTCTGCCTCTCTGTCTCTTCCTCTGTGTGTCTCTGTCTTTCGCCTCTGTCTCTGTGTGTGTCTCTCTGCCCTCTGCACCTCTCTCTCTCTCTCTCTCTCTCTCTCTCTCTCTCTCTCTCTCTCTCTCTCTCTCTCTCTCTCTCTCTCTCTCAACTACAAAGGCTGTTCTTTCTACTAAAGTTACGCCAGAGGACAAAGGTGAAAGAAGAAACAACCCGGGCAAGAGACAATGGAAGCTTGGATGAAGGTGATTGCAGGGAGGCGATAAGAGGTGGTCAGTGTGTGCATTTTTGTCCACAGTTGCACTATCAGGATTTGCTGATAGATTAGATTCAAGGTATTAGACAAGAAAACAAGAATGCCCAAAGTTTGTGGTCTGAGAGCCTGAGAATTGCAAAACAAGTGGATTCAGAGAGAGGGAAAAGGTCAGAATGTAGTTTTCTTTAACCATTTGTTTGTCATTAGATGACACTTAAATCCACAAGACAAGATAAAATGATCAAAGTAGCAAGGAGAGGAAGGGAAGAGCTGAGCCCTAAAACACTCCAGGAGACTCTCAAAGAAAAGAACAATACTCAGCAAACACTAACGTTCAGGTGGCACAGATGTTGGAACAACATTTCAGAAAATTTTGAAGTGCTCAATAAAAAAAGTTTCAAACTTTAATTATAAACAGGTTCAAAATAAATAGAAAGTTTTAGAGAACAAAATGGAAATTTTAGAAACAAAATATACAATATCATCCAATATATCCAAGTTTAAAATCCCATTGAATTGGCTCAAGAGCCGAGTGAAGAAAATGGAGAAAACATGGGGCAAATTAAAAGACAGAACAATAGAATCTATGCATTTTAAACAAAAGGCAAATAGAATCGAAAAGCTGAACCAAGACTCTGGAACTTGTGGTATGATATCAAAACACCTAGCATTCCTATGCTACACCTACAAGGAGAGGAGGAAAAGATGCCTGAGGTTGAAAATATATTTGATCAACAATAGTGCATCACTTAGACCTCACCAGAGACACTTCTTGTAAAAGATGGCAATTAACTCAGCCTTAAATGAGATATCTGTATCACATCTCTTCCCTCGAGGTTCAGGGATATATGTTGAAACATTATAAGATCCACAGGTGGTAAACGACCTCAAGGAAACAGGTTTTTCCAAGACCTGCAAAAGCGCTACTGAGACAAGTCCCAGCATGAAGGAAGGGAGGCAGACATGAAGTCCATCACTAGGTGAGGAGCTATTGGCATTTTATTACTGCTGGCAGAGGGACAGTTTTGTCTAGGTGGACCCTGGTAGACAGAGAACACTCCAAGGCAGGCCCCACCCCCAAGAGTAGTCAGCCAACACAAACTAGATTTCATGGGTTTGAGAGTGAGAGTGAAAAGACTGAGCAAGCGAGCAAGCAAGAGACAGAGACAGAGACACAGAAAGAGACACACATAGACAGGGAGAGAGGAGTCAGACACAGACAGAGACACTATAAGGGGTAGATAGGGAGGTGGAGGAAGATCTGGGAGGAGTTAGGATACAGGGGATGAATATAATCAAAATGCATCACGTGAAATTTTAAAACCATTTTGTACTCTTTCAGAGGACTGGTATCCAGTCCCTGCATCTACATGACAGCTAGCAACCCTCAGTCACTCCAATTCAGGGGATGTGCTGCCCTCTTCTGGCCTCCATGGACACTGCACATATATGGAACAAAGCCGCACATGCAGGCAAAAGATTCAAATGCTTAAAATATTTTTTTTTTTACGTTTTTCTTACTTTGGCAGTTTAAATTAGTTATATAATGGTTTTTTATCCATCTATTTATTTTACATCTTGCCAACAGCCTTCCCTCATCCTCTTCTACCAGTCCTTCTCCCATATTCCCCTCCTTCCCACCGCCCAATCCTCTCCCCTGTCTCAATTCAGGAAAGGGCAGGTCTCCCATGAGTATCATCAAAACAGGGCATATCAAGTTGCAGTAAGACTAAGCACCTCCCCATGTGTTAATGCTGGGCAAGGTGAGCCAGTATGAGGAGTAGGGTCCCAAAAGCCAGTAAAAGAGTTGCAGGCAGTTCTTGTTCCCAGTGTTAGGAGTCCCACAAGTGGACCAAGCTACACAACTGTAAAATATATGCAGAGTCAGTCTCAAGCAGGCTCTCTGATTGTTGGTTCAGTCTCTGCGAGCCCCTATGAGGCCAGGTTAGTTGTTTGTGCAAGCCTTCCATAGTGTCCTTGGCTCCTCTGACTCCTATACTTACTCTTTTCTCCTCCTCTTTCACAGGATGCCCAAATTCCACCTAATGTTTGGCTGTGGGTCTCTACTTCCATCAGTTGCTGACTGAAACCCCTCTAATGACAATTAGGCCAGAGTCTAAGCTGGGATCCTCCCCATAGACATCTGGGCTTCTGCTCTGCTCTGGGCTTCTTCCAGACCATGAAATGCCCCCAAGCAGTCTCCCTCACCACTCTCCCTCACCCCAGCCTGATCGCTTATGTTTCCATCCCCACCTACCCTTAGTCCACTCAGGGAGATCTGGGTGTCTCTCCATGAACTCTCCTTGTTACCTAGTCTCTCTGGGTCTATGGATTGTATAAATTTTGTTTTATTAACGTTTTATGTACATTGGTGTTTTGCCTGCAGGTATGAGAATGTCTGAACTGGAGTTAAAGAGTTGTGAGTTAGCATCATGTGGGTGCTGGGAATTGAACCCTACTCTTAACCATTGAGCCATGTCTCCAGCCCCCGCATAAAATACAACTTAAAAAATTAAGTTAGCTAGGTCACTTTATCATAGAATTTCATTTGTAGAGCATTTGGGAATGTATAGTTTTCTTTTACTTGTTTTTCACATATGTATATACTTAACACTAAGTGTGAGCACATACCATAGAAAGAATGTGATGTCAGGGGAGACAGTTCTTTCCTTCTATCTTTGTTTATTTGTTTGCTTGTTTTGTTGAAACAGGGTTTCTCTGTGTAACACCCCAGGCTGTCCTAGAACTTGCTTTGTAGACCAGGATGGCCGAGAACTCATAGAGATCTGCCAGCTTCTCTAGTGCTAGGATTAAAAGCTTGTGCCGCCACCACCACCTGTTCTCCTTTTACCTTTACTTGGATTCCAGGGAACCAACTCAGGAGGTCAAAGCTTTCTCGGTAACCTGCATAACCATCTCACTGGCCCTATGCAACATTTTATAAATCAGAAAATTACAGAAACAGAGAACAGATTAGTTGTTACCTCTAGCACGCTAAATAAGAATCTGGAAAATGATAGATTGATGGATGTTTATTCGGGGAGAAATCACTTACATTAGAGACAGATGACCGCTGCAGGCTTCTGTGCCAAGGACATCTCCTGATGCTTTCTGTCTCCGACCAGGAAGTAAAAGAGAGAGCTGGAGTTCCAGACTCCAGACCTAGTCCCCCCCACCTGTCAAGCCCGCACCAGTTCCCATGCCCCAAAGGGCGTGGTGAGTGCAACAAATGCGGGCAGGGTGGATATCTCACAACAGTTACCAGGGGTTAGGAATGAGCAATGGGAGAGAAAGAATGTGGCTTTAAATGGGTGGAGAAGAATGATGGTTTTTGGTACAAAAACAGCTGTGTCTTAGTTGTCATCTGCTTATACATATCTCCAATGAATTATGAATATGAGTTATTATCAATATCAATTTCTCAGATTTGACATCACAGTATAGCCAATAAAGTGTAACTGCTGGCAGGGCCTGAATGAAATTTACAAAGGGCTTTTCTGTATTATTTCTGCAACTTTCTGTGGATTTATAATAATTCAAAATAAATAGGTAAGAAAAATAACGGGAAGAGTTATGGATTTTGAATTTATATAATTATAGCAAGGAATCTTGCTGTAATGGGGTGGGGGAAATGTGGGGCAAATGGGAAGTAAAGCATAGTGACTCCAAAGATTTTTTTTAAAATGTTTTTAATGGAAGAGACAGTAACATAATTGAAGCTAATAGAGAAGAACCTGAAAAGAGATTTTCACCTAAGAAAGCAAGAGCAGAGCAAATTGCCAGAAGGAAATGTCATGAGCAAGTGGAGGGGAGGGGCTCATGCGAGGCAGTGCTGTGAGAAAGGCAGAGTGTATGCACAGATTTAGGTGTGTGAGTAGATGCAGCGCCCCAAATTTGTGGCCTTTGTTTGCTGATTGCCTCTATTTTCTCTCTGAAACCAGAAGCCAGGTCATGGGCTGAAAATGAGGGTGTATGCGGAGGTGGTAGAGGTTTGAAGGGAGAGGAGAAGGTATGAAATAGTTGTCTAGGAAACCAGCAGCACAAATGGACTAGGATAATACTATGTGATTTCCTGGCAACATTAAGTGCCCACTTGAGGTTTATGGTCTTGAATTTAAAGTGAGAGTGCACTTTTTTCTTTCTTTCTTTCTTTCTTTCTTTCTTTCTTTCTTTCTTTCTTCCTTCCTTCCTTCCTTTCTTTCTTTCTTTTTTTCTAACAGCAATGTTCAATTCCAAGGATCTAAGAAAGAAGTAAGAGGTATTGGCAACGACAAGATGGGGGCAAGAAAGAAACTATACATAGGCTGGGAAATGACTTGAAGAGAGATATCAAGGGAGGATCAGATAATGCTATACTGAAATCACAACAGGGGAAGACAGAATTAATTGGAGACAGACACTAAAATGGTTTTGTTTGTTTAGCGGGTTTCTGTTGTCGTTATTGTTTGGTTTGTCTAGAGATGGGGTTTCCCATTGTAGCTCAGCTAGCTGGCCTCACACTCAGAAAGCTCCTGCTGCAGTCTCCCCAGTGTCAGGATTACAAATGTGCTCTAAAATCTTTCAGACACAAGAAGGGCACCTGGGGTCAGTTGACAATAACCGGATGTTAAAGAGTAGATGAAATATTCTGTGGCAGAGAACAGGTGAAAGGCTTAAGGGATGAAAATGGAGGAGGAAGTATCTGGAAGCAGCAGGGAAGGACTCAGGCTTCACGACTCTTGATAAACCCTGATTTGAAATAGAAGATCAGCAAACAAGGACATGATATGAATAGTTCTGTTGATGGTTTTGAACTCACTTTCATCTCAGATGCCTTGGAGAATGTGATGACTGACATAAAAATTTTGAAGAGCATAAATAAAGAATTCTGATGCTCTCAAGAAGCTAGCTGTGTTGAGACAGTTCAGTGTTGTTAGCAACAGCTAGTTGCAAAATCACAACAGCCAGAAGGGAGGATTTTTGAATGCTTTCAACATAAAGAAATAAATGTGCTGGGCAGTGGTAGCTCACACCTTTAATCCCGGCACTCAAGAGGCAGAGGCAGGTGGATCTCCATGAGCTCCAAGCCAGCCTGGTCTACAGAACAAGTTCCAGGACAGCCAGAGCAGGAGGAGGAGGAGGAGGAGGAGGAGGAGGAGGAGGAGGAGGAGGAGGAGGAGGAGGAGGAGGAGGAGGAGGAGAAGGAGGAGGAGGAGGAGGAGGAGGAGGAGGAGGAGGAGGAGAAATTGTTTGAGGTTAAAGCCACTCTAATTACCCTGAGCTGATCATTATATATTGCACACATATAAAACTCACACTGTACCACATAAGTATGTACAATTACCTGTCAACTTTATGTTTAAAAACCAAGTAGGAAATAACTACCCAAACAAGAGAAAGCACAAAGTCCACCACTTGGACACAAAAACTGAACTACAAAAAAATGTCAGTGGTTAAAGATATGCATACATACTCAAATGCTCAGTCTATATTCCTTTTAACTTCTCTCTTTGTTTTAAAAAAATGTATTATGGTTGTGTGTGTGTGATATACATATGTGGGTACACACATGTTGCAGTGCATGTGTGGAGATCAGAAAACAACTTGTGGAGTCAGTTCCTCCTTGCACCTCTACATGAGTCCCAGCTATGGAACTCGGGTTGTCATGCTTGTGTGCAAGCACTTCACTGATGCATATTCCTCACGATCTCTTTACTTGTCTATGCATAGTCTTCAGTTGAGTTCATTGAATCTCATAGATTGATTTGCTAAGGATAAACAAATTACAACACAGGCCACCCCAGCCAGGGAAGCAGGTAGGCTGACTGAAGATCTTCACCTCTCCTGACCCTCCAAATCAAACCCCCCAGCACATCCCCAGCTCTGCAGCAGAAAACTGCAGCAGCCTCTCCCCCACCCCCATTACCAGTAGATCACACAGATCTTCTCCCTCTACCCTCAGTTCTGTCATGCACTGCTTTATCCCAAGTCTCAATGCCATCAAGAACTGCCTAGAAATCCATAGACTACTCATGGCAGAAAAACATGTTGGCTAATTGCAGACCTTCACCTCTCCCTTTGCTTCTCCAAATTCAATCCCCTAGTCTCATCTCCAGATCTGCAATAGAACACCTATTGTAGCCTCCCTTCTTGTCCACTATTTCCAAGGAATCACATATATCTTCCCCTACACACTTCCTTACCCACCCCTGCCATTGTTGTATCCCAGCTCTCAAATTCAGCAGACACTCCAAGAGAACTCACAGGCCACTCTGACCAGGGAAGCAAGAAAGTTAGCTGCAGATCTTGATTCCTCCATTCCTCTAAGTTCAGTCTCCTAGTCTCATCCCTAGTTCTGTAGCAGACCTTCTGCTGTGGCCTCTCCTCACTCTCTGACCTCATTTCCAGGACACTAACTTAGTGGTTCCTAGTGGAACACCCTGCTTTACTCCCTCTTGTGAACCCCCTCAGGAACCCCGTTTTTCAGAGTTAGTTCCCAATAACCGGAAACACATTTTGCCTGGAACCCCCAGTGGTCAGACCTATGAGGAGCCAAGAAGATTTACCTATCAGGCAACATACAGCCACCACACTCTCCTAAGAACCAGAAAGGAAACAGAAACCAAGGAACAAAACACCCACCCAATAAAGACAAGACCACATATCAGCACCCAGAATTACAATCTTCCCAATCCCAGATGCCGAGATGCCATCATAAAAACACAATAAACAACAGCAAGGGTGGTATGTGCAGGTAGGGTTGCACTAAAGCCCAGCAATCATGCATATTATAGCATAACTGAAGCACAAGAAAAAAACCTCAATGAATATGTTAGAGGTTCTTAAAAAGAAAATGGATAAATTCTTTAAAGAAATCTATGAAAACGCAAAGAAATGTTGGAAGGAAATGAATAAAACCATTCAACACCTGAAAGTGGAAAGAGAATCAATAAAGAAATCCCAAAGGGAGGGAGATCTAGAAATGAAAAATTAAGGACTTGAACAGGAAACTCGGAGACAAACTTCACTATCAGAATACAAGAGATAGAAAAGAATCTCAGACATTGAAGACACAATAAAAGAAATGGATACTTTCATCAAAGAAAATGTTAAATCTAAAATCTGTTGGTACAAAACATCCAGGACACTCCAGAAAGACAAAATATAAGAATAATAGGAATAGAGGAAGGACAAACACAGGTCAAAGGCTCAGGAAATATTTCAAACAAAATCATAAAAGAAAAATTCTCTAACCTAAAGAAGGAAATGCCTATCTAAGGAAAGAAGCATGCAGGGCTGGGCAATGGTGGCACATGCCTTTAATCCCAGCACTCGGGAGGCAGAATCAGGCAAGTCTCTGTGAATTTGAGGCCACTCTGGTCTACAGAGTGAGTTCCAGGACAACCAGGGCTAAACAGAGAAACCCTGCCTCCCCCCAAAAAAAGAGGAGGAGGAGGAGGAGAGGAAAAAGAAACAACATACAGAAAAACAAACAGACTAGACTAGAAAAAAAGTTCTCTCAACACATGATCAAACACTAAAATTACAGAACAGCAACAACAAAATAATATTGAAAGTTACAAGGGAAAATGCCAAGTAACATATAAAGGCAGATCTACTAAGATTACACCTGACTTCTCAATGGACACTATAAAAGCCAGAAGGGGCTGGACGTATGTGCTGCAGACTCCAAGAGACCACAGATGCCAGCCCAGACTACTATACCAAGCAAAGGTTTCAATCACCACAGACAGAGCAAACAAGTTATTCCATGATAAAACCAAATTTGAGCAATATCTATCTGAAACTCAGCCATAGAGAAGGTACTAGAATGTAAGTAAACACTAATCTGAGGCTGTTAGCCATACCCAAGGAAACATAGGGAATAAATAATCCAAGACTAGCAAAATCAAAAGAGGGGAAACACACACACACACACACACACACACACACACCACCACCACCACCACCACCACCATCACCACCACCACCACCAACAACAACAACAATAACAACATAACAAGAATCAACAATCACTGGTCACTTACATCTCTCAGCATCAGTGGTCTCAATTCCACAATAAAAAAAGTCATAAACTAATAGATTGGATATGAAAAAAAGGATCCATCCCTCTGCTGCATCCAAGAAACACACCTCAATATCAAGGAGAGACATCACCTTGTGGTAAAGGGTCAATAAAAAAATATATTCCAAGCAAATGGACCTAAGAAGCAAGCTGGTGCAGCTATTTCAATATCTGACTTCAAAAAATTAATCTGAAGAGATAGGTGTAAGGAAAGTGGACCAGCTGAAGAAACACCCTGAGCAGAGGCAAAGAAATACACTTTGGCCCTGCAGCCAGAACCAAAGAAATGCACCCTGACCCTGAAACCAGTGCCAAAGAAACACACTTTGTCCCTGAAATCTGAGCCAGTGAAAGAAATACACCCTGGTCTTAAAATTAGAGCCAAACGGACCAGTGAAAGGAACACACTTTGGCCCTGAAACGAGAGCCAAATGTGACCCTAAACCTGTGCAGAAAACCAACTAATCCCTGAGTATGAGATATAGCTAGACTGAGCTCAGGGACTGAAATCTGACCAATCCCCACCCTGGAAATCTCCCTGGGAAAGCTCTATATAAACCCGGTATCTGTTGAGCTTGTGGCTGTCCAGCTGCCTCCTTCCACCCTGGCAGAGGCACCCACTCTCCTAGATCTTTCCCTCCCAATAAATCTCTTGAATGAGGTTTGGGTGAAGATCTTTGTTTGTGGCGGAGCAGAGATGACCCTGGGCAGAGTGGAGCAGGGCTGGGCAAACCTTCCCCTGGCAAAGTCCAGTTGCTACACTCCACTTTCCACTCTCCAGGGGGACTGGAGCTGAACTGTGATAACTTCACTGGGGAAGCCCTCTCCTGCCAGAGCAGAGCTGATACACTGGGGAAAACTTGCCTGAAGCAGGGCTGGAAGCTGCTAAGCATACTGTGACCTGTGGTATTCCTTGGCTCCAGAGCTATCCAAGCTGTAATATTCTAGTACTCCCAATTGCCAGAATACCTGTCCCATCTGATTTGCCCCCAAACGCTTACAACAGGGAAGGACACTACAGACACATGAAAGAAAATGTTCACCAAGAGGACACTGCAGTTCTTAAAACCTATGCCTCAACCACAATGGACCCAAAGTTCATAAAAGACACAACTACTACAGCTGAAGTCACATATTGACCCTCGCGCACTGATAGTGGGAGACCTCAGTAACCCACTCTCATCAATAAACAGATCAGCCAGACAAAAACTACACAGAAATGGTGGAACTAACTGAAATTATAAATCAAATAGACCTAACAGATTATGCAACATTTCACCCAAACACAAAAGAATATACCTTCTTTTCTGCATCTCATGAAACTTTCTCCAAAATCGATTACATACTTGGAAACAAAGCAAATTCTCAACAGATGCAAGAAAATTGAAATAACTCCCTGCATCCTATTAGATCACCACAGATTAAAGCTGGATATCAATAACAACAGAAACAACAGAAAGCATGCAAACACATGGAAATTGAACAACTCTCTACTAAATGAAAAATGTATCAAGACAGGAATTAAAAAAGGAATTAAATTAAAGACTTTCTAGAATTGAATGAAAATGAATATACACTGTATGCAACTTATGGGGCACAATGAGGGAAAGTTCATAACACTAAGAGCCTACCAAAGGAAAAAAAAAGCTGGAAAGATCTCATGCTAGCAACATAACAACACTCCTGAATGCTTTAGAACAAAAAGAAGTAACCATACCCAATGAGTAGATGGCAAGAAATAATCAAGCTCAGGGCTTAAATCAATAAAATATAAATAACAATTACAACACACACACACACACACACACACACACACACACACACACACACACACCACAAAGAATCAATGAAACAAAGAGTTGGTTATTTGAGAAAAATCAATGAGACGAACCCTCATCTAAATTAACTAAAAAGCAGAGAGTGCTTTTGTTCAAATGAACAAAATTAAAAATGAAAAGGGGGACATAACAATAGACATGGAGGAAATCAAGGGAATCATAAAGATGTGCTTTAAAAAGTGTACTCCACAAAACTGGAATATCTAAAAGAAATGTGTAATTTTCTTAATACATAACATTTATCAAAGTTAAGTGAAGATCAAATAAGCAATTTAAAAAGACCTAATCCCTAGTGGAATAGAAATAGTCATTAAAAGTAAAGAAAAAAAAAGGCTAAAGGCAGATGATTTTAGCACAGAATTCTATCAGACTTTCAAAGAAGAATTAATGCAGATACCCCTCAAATTATTCCATAAAATAGAAACAGAAAGTACATTGCCCAATTCATTTTCTGAGGCCACAGTGACCCTGATATTCAAACCACATAACGATCCAACAATAAAAAAGAGAATTATAGCCCAATTTACTGTATGAATATAAATGCAAAATTTTTCAATAAAATACTTGCAAATTAATTTCAAGAACACATTAAAAATATCATCCACCATGATCAAGTAGGTGTCATCTCAGGGATGCAGGGATAGTTTAACAAACAAAAGTCTATAAATGTAATCCATCATTAAAAAAAAACAGATTGAAAGATTAAAAACCACATTAGCATGTCATTACATTCATAAAAGGCCTTTGCCAAAATTCCAACACCGATCATGATAAAAGTCCTGGAGTGATTAGGCATACAAGGAACATACCTCAATAAAGTAAAGGCAGTTTACAGCAAAGCTGATAACCAACATCAACTTAAAGGGAGAGAATTCTAAGGAATTCCACTAAAATCAGAAGCAAGACAAGGCTGTCCATTCTCTCCATACCTATTCAATACAGTACTTGAAGTCTTAGCTAGAGCAATAAGATAAGTGAAAGAGATCAAAGGGATACCAATTGGAAAGGAAGATGTCAAAGTGCCTTTATTTGCAGATGATATGATCATACATAAGTTACCTGAAAATTCCCACCAGGGAACTCCTGAAGCTGAGAAGCACTTTCAGCAGAGTGGCTGAATACAAAATTAATTTGCAAAACTCAGTAGCCCTTCTATGTACAAATGACAAATCATCTGAGAAAGAAATCAGAGAAACAACACTTTTCACAATAGCATCAAATAATATAAAGTATCTTAGGGTAACTCTAACCAAGCAAATGAAAGACTTATATGATAAAAACTTAAAGTTTTTGAAGAAAGCATTTAAGGAAGATATCAGAGAATGGAAAGATCCCCTATGCTCATGGATCAGTAGGACTAACATAGTAAAAATGGCCATCTTGCCAAAATTAAATTTACAGATTCAATGTAGTCTCCATCAAAATCCCAACACAATTCTTCACAGATCTTGAAATGACAATTTTCAACTTCATTTGGAAACACGCACGCACGCACGCACGCACGCACGCGCGCGCGCACACACACACACACACACACACACACACACACACACACACACACACACACCCTTCAATGGAACTGACTTGAAGACCCAGACATAAATACACATACCTATGTACACCTGATTTTTAATAAACAGGCCAGAAATCCACAGTGGAGAAAAGACAGTATCTTTAATAAACTAGATGGTCATCTGTAGAAGAATGCAAATAGATCCATACTTATCACCCTGCACAAATAATTCCAAATAAATAAAAGACCACAACATAAAACCAGATATACCAAATCTGGTAGTAGAAAAAGTGGGGAATAGAACTGAACACATTGGCACAGGAGAAGACTTTCTGAACAGAATACCTTTACACAGGCATTAAGATCAATAATTAATGGAGGAGACTCATGAAACTGAGAAGCTTCTGCATGGCAAAGGACACTCTCATTCAGACAAAGTAGCAGCCTACCGAATGGGAATGAATTTTTGCCAACTCCATATCCAATAGAGAGACACTATCCAAAATATATAAAGAACTTAAGAAACTAGACAATAACAAACCAAATAGTTAACCAATTAAAAATGTGTTGCAAATCTAAACAGAGAATTCTCAATAGAGGAATCTCAAATGGCTGAGAAACACTTAAAGAAATATTCACCAGCCTTAGCCATTAGGGAAATGCAAATGAAAACTACTTTGAGATTCCATCTTACACATGTTAGAAAGGCTAAGATCAGTAACACAAGTGACAGTTCATGCTGGTGAGGATGTGAAGTAATCATCCATTAGATCCTGAGTGAGGTGTCTTGGATCCAGAAAGACAAATATGTTACACATTCCCTTATATATGGATATTACCCATTTTTAAGTCAATAATAAACAAGCTACAACCCATATGACCACAAAGGATAGGTACAGAGTAAGGATCTAGAAGGAACAAATAGTTCTCAGTAGGAAAGGGAAATAGAAGTGATATTTATGGATGGATGATGGAGATGGAACACGAGAATCAAGTAAGGGTGAGAGGGGATTGTGGGAGGGAATACAGGGAGAAACAGCTAAAATTAAGGGGCATTTGAGAGGGTGGTATTAAAACCCGATACAGTTGAAAATTCCTAAAATATATACATATATGAAGGCAATCAAAAGGAAATCACTAAATGATGGGAGAGAGTCCCAACTGGCCATCTCTTGTTACCAAATGGAGTTTCCAGCATCTGAAGCTGCATAGTGATGATGTGACTCCTAATGACATTCTGCTATACCCATAGATCAGTGCTTTGCCTAGCAATCATCAGAGGAGCTCCTTCTGCAGCACATGGGAACAGACACAGAGAACCACAGTTAGACATGCAGAGAGTGAAAGACCTTGGAGCACTCTGCCCTAAATGGGAGGTCTCCATCAAATCTCTTCCCTTAGAGCTCAGGGAACCCTGTGGAAGAATGTAAGAGCCAGAAAGGATGGAGAACACTGGGAGAACAAGGCCCTTTAAATCTGCATGAGCAGAGTTCATATGAACTCACGGAGACTGAAGCAGCATGCACAGGGCCAGAATGTGTCTGTACTAGGTCCTCTATGTATGTATTATGGCTGTACTCTTGAGTGTGCAAATGAGTGGGTGGGTCTCTGACCCTTGTACCTTCTCTTGGGTTTTTCCCTTCTATTGATCTGTCTTGTCTAACTTTGATGTGTTTTTGTTTTATCTTATTTTACTTTGTTTTAATTTTAAAAAAGAACGAGTAAATGAATGAAAACCTAACCACTAGGATAAAAGTAAACAATGCAACTGTCATTTTTAGCTGGGAGAGGGAAACAGTTTTCTCCAATGGAGTGACACTGGGTATATCAACCACTGTAGTTGACCAACAAACAATGGACACCACAGTGTGTGTGTGTGTGTGTGTGTGTGTGTGTGTGTGTGTGTGTGTGTGTGTGTGTGTGTGTGTTTTGAGGGTGTGTGTTTGTGATGCCTATTCTTTGTTGTCAGTTTTATTACATCTGGGATTAAGTATAACCCCAAAATGGAGAGACATACCTGTGACAGATTTTTGCTTAATTTGAAGTCAGAAGATCTACTTCTTTTTGCTAGGGACTTGCCTTCCTAGAAAGCCCATACCTTCACTGGTATTGAAGCCTACATCTTCAGGATTCCAGCATATACTGAAGACCAGCTGAGACATCCAGCCTTGTGAACTGAGCAACTACTAGATTGTGGACTTTCCATTCATAGCAAGGCATTGTTGGAGTAGCTAGACCACACCATGTAAAACATTCTAATAAGTCCCCCTTTTATATAGATTTTATAAGTTCTATTCTGATAGAGCAGTGATTCTCTACTGATGGGTTGTGACTCTTTGGTGTCCAAATGACTCAGATGGTGGCCTAAGACCATCAGAAGACCCAAATACCAAGGGCCATGCTGCTGCCAGGGCCATGTCAATCTGAGCGGCCTGAGGCCATGGTGACATCTGAGCCCAGGCTGCTACCAAGGACCATGTCTGGGTCCATGGTCCTACCACAGTCAGGTTCTATGTTGGTGTCTGTGGCCCATGGTACAACCAAAGGCTACATGGATGTCTGGGGTCTGGACCACAACCTGTAGCCATGTTGGTGTCTGAGGGCAGTGCAACCACCAGGACCATGCTGATCAGGGTGTTCTGCTCTGCCCTGCCACATGGGCCCATGGTGTCATGCAGGCTTTGGCTGTTTTCGTGGGCCATGTTTGAATCTGAGGTCCTGCAGCAGCCAGGATCTGAATTGACGTCAGTGGCTCCTGTTGCCTCCAGGGGCTGTGCAGATGCCCGGAGTCTGGAAAGTCATCTGAGGCGATGTTAGTGTCCATGGCTCTTGCTGCTACCAGGGCCATACTGATCTGAGTGGTCTGTGCTGCCACTGGGGCCATGGCAAGAAAAAAGATACTATAATAGAGGGAGCTAGTATAGGTTTGAAGAGAAAACTGACTCTAGGGAAATGTCCAGAGATCTACAAGGATGACCCCAACTAACAACCTGAGCAACAGTGGAGAGGCTACCTTCTATGCTCTTCCCTGATAATGAGATTGATTACTAACTTATATGCCATCTTAGAACCTTCATGTAGTAGCTGCTGTAAACAGAAGCAGACACCCACAGCTAAATACTGAGATGAACTCCTGGAATCCAGTTGCAGAGAGGGAGGAGTGATAAGAAAAGGGGCCAAGACCAGGCTACAGAAACCAATAGAGACAGCTGACCTGAAAAAGTTGGAGTTCATGTACCCCCTAGGAAACCAGCATTATACAGACTCAGAACCCCTGAACATGGGTCTCAGTTAGAAGGCCTGAGCAGTCTAATGGACCTCTGACAGTGGAACCAGGGTGCATCCCTGGTGCACAAAAGGACTTTGGGAGCACATTCCCCATGGAGGGATACTCCCTTAACCTAGAGACAGGGCCTAGACCCTACTCCAAATGACTTGACAGATTTAGATGATCCCTCCTTGAAGGCCTCACCTTCCCTGTAGAGTGGATGGGGAATGGGATGGGAGTGGGGTCGAGGGGCATGGGAGGATAGGAGGGAGAGAAGGAGGGAGGGTGGGAGGGAGAGGGAAGCAGGATCGATATGTAAAATAAGAAAATTAATTAATTAATTAATTAATTAATTAATTAATTAACTAAGCTCTAAAGAAAAAGAAAAGATAAACAGGTTCCTAGAGGGGAGATAGAAAGTATAGTCCATGAGGAGATAAAGCTACAATACTAAAGAGCTTAATGAGTTTGCTAATTCATTCAAGTGGAAGTCTGGGGAATATGTGTGGGAATGGATTTTACATATACATATATGTGTATATATGAATATAATATATATATGTATATATATCACTATGCTTTGAGAAGCACATGCATTGAAAAATTGTTAGCATACCCAATCTAGGTAGCACATTCACCACCTCAGATAGTTACCTTCTCCTTTTGGCAAGAATATTTGAGGTCTAGTATCAAAAAATTTAAAGTAACATATTATTAATTCTAGTCATACTGCATAGAAACCTTCTAGTACTTATTCATCATGTACCTACATTTGTGTAGTCTTGGTTAAAGAATTCTCCCTTTGGATCAGTATTTATCCCTAGTATACGAATGGACTTTGGGAGCCCATCCCACATAGAGGGATAATCTCAGCCTAGACACATGGGGGAGGGCCTAGGCCCTGCTCCAAATGATATGACAGACTTTGAAGATCCCCATGGAAGGCCTCACCCTCCCTGGGGAGCAGAAAGAGGATAGGATAGGGGTTGTGGGGGTACAGCAGAGGAGGGAAGGGAACTGGGATTGACGTGTAAAACAAGCTTGTTTCAAATTTAATTAAAAAACATATATACATATATATGTATATATATAAAGAATTCTCCCTTCAAACATGGGGGAGGGAGTTAGAAGAAAGAGTAAGGGAGAAGGGGGGAGAAGAACATGAAGGATCAGTAATATCCAAGTCGGGGGAAGAATAGAGGAGAACAAGAAAAGAGATACCTCAATAGAGGGAGCAATTATAGGTTTAAAGGGAAATCTGGCACTAGGGAAATGTCCAGGGATCCACAAGGATGACCCCAACTAAAAATCTAAGTGACAGTGGAGAGGCTACCTTAAATGTCCTTCCCCTATAAAGACATTGATGGCTACTTTATATGCCATCCTAGAGCCTTCATCCAGTAGCTGATGGAGCAGAAACAGACACCTACAGCTAAGCACTGAGCAGAACTCCTGGAATCCAGTTGCAGAGAGGGAGGAGTGATGAGCAATGGGGTCAAGACCATGCTGGGAAAACTCACATAAACAGCTGACCTGTGCAAGTGGAAGCTCACAGACTCCAGACTGACAGTGGGGAACCAGCTTAAGACTATAGGAGGCCCTCTGAATATGGGTGTCAGTTGGGAGGCCTGGGCAGTCTATGGGGCCTCTAGCAGTGGAACCAGTATTTATCCCTAGTGCACAAGTGGACTTTGGGAGCCCATTCCCTATGGAGGGACACTCTCTCAGCCTAGATATGAAGAGGAGGGCCTAGGTCTTGTCCCAAATTATGTGTCAGACTTTGATAACCCATCATGGGAGGCCTCATCCTCCCTGGGAAGTGGATAGGGTGTGGGATGGGGGTTTGGTGGAGACCATGGGAGGTCAGGCAGGAGAGGGAACTTGAATTGGTATGTAAAATAAGATTGCTCTTAATTTAAATAGAAATTTATTTTAAAATATTGGAAGAAAATAAATGTTTAGGCATAATAAATTTTTACAACACATAAAAATTCTGCTAGGCAGTGGTGGTACACGCCTTTAATCCCAGCACTCAGGAGGCAGAAGTAGGCAGATCTCTGTGAGTTCAAGACCAGCCTGGTCTACAAGAGAAGCCTATTCTTGAAAAGCTAAAAAAAAAAAAAGAATTCTTCCTTCTTTTGTCTTCTACACTCCTGGAATAATCAATCAACTCTGTTACAATTGAGTCTAATTTTTAAAAGTATTTTTTATTATTTAGAGCAATTTTTTAAATGTAAATATATTTTGATCATATCTTTTCCCTCCCTACCTACCCAACTTTAAATTCTTTCTCAAACAAACAAAAGTCTAATACAAAAACAAACCATCCCAAAGCCAAGAAAACAAAATAAAACAATGTTTTATTGGTCAGTGTTGTCTAGAGTAACCGAACTTACAGAATGAATTTCTCTATATATAGAAAGGGGATTTATTAGAAATGAATTACAAGCTGTGGTTCAGTTAATTCTGGAGTTTTTTGTGTTGTTGTTATTTTTGCTTTTTGTTTTGTTTTGTTTTTTTTTTTAAGACAGGGTTTTGGGATTAAAGGTGTGCACCCCTGTAGCATGTAAGTTTCCGCCAGCCCGCCCGCCGCTGGTCTGGCGTCCTGGCTCCCAATAACACGCAGGAGACTCTATATTTGATACAATCCTGTTGGCCAGTTACCATTATTGTTTATGGGCTAGCTCTGCCTTAATCATTAACCCATTTCTACTTATCTAAGTATTTCCACGTGGTCGTCTTATCGGGGAGCCGCGCGGCAGGCTTCCTGCTTCTTCCCGGGCTACATCTCGACTCCACCTACTACTTCCTCTTCCTCCTCCTAGTCTCCTAGCCCCACCTATCTAGTTTTCTATTGGCCACAGGGCTTTATTAACAGTATGAGAAACATATATACAGAATCACATCTCCCATCATCTCCTCTTTTCTGTCTAAAGTAAAAGAAGGGGTTTAACCTTAACATAGCAAAATATACCATACAACAGTTATCAAATAAGAATCACAGTTAACAATATTTAGTCCATTAACATTTTGTAAGACTTAAAGAAAATATCATCTATCCTATCTTTGTCAGTCTAAAGACCTATATGTAACTTATTTTTAATCCTAACTAAGAAAAACTATAATCATAACTATCTGTCTTCAACTCCTTCAAAGACCACAGAAGGATAATATATAAACTCTAGAAATGACAGAGACAATGCATTGCCTGGTCAGTCACCTGAAGTTCTTCTGTAATGTTCCATCTTCAGCCCATAGGCCATAGTGTGTGTCCAGACTCCTCAACAAGGCAGGAAACTTTAAACTGTCCACCTGTATTGACAGTTTGTCAGTCACTTTTCTCTGTGTCCTGTAGACTATCTGGCTGTCAGGCAGCCTCTTCCATGAAGCAGGAATCTGTAGCAATGTCCATCTTGCATCAGCAGTCACCTTTTTGTGGGTCCTGCATGTCCAGTTTCTACAACATAAAGTGAAACAGTTCAGAAGAGCAGTACCTTGCCCAAATGGCTAGTCTTGCCATATTAGAAGCAAACTCCATAATGTGTTTCTTCGATGTCCATCTTCCTTTCTTCTGTAGGTGGTGTTACCAGGAGCAGTTGTGCCTCACTGTCAAGAAAAACCCTAAACCATTTTAAATGCCATATTCTGTAGGTCTTTGAAAGGTTTGAAGAATGCCTATCCATCTCAAATACATCTCTATATATCTAGAAATCCAAACTAACTTAACTCCCATAGGTAACTCTCTATAATCTGTACTAAATTATTACATTACATTTTCTAATGAGCTATATAAACACAATACCTAAACAAGAGGAGAAATATACATATCACAAAATTGACCTTAAATTGTATCAATAAAAGAAAATCCATTCCAAAGCAAAGTATTCATATCTATACCTTAATTCCCTTTTTTACCTTTACAAGGATTGCTTGTGTCATTAACCATTTCAGATATTGTGATTTAATAAGAATCAGGATAAACAATTAGGCCGAACAGAAGTTTATTAAGGGAGAAATAACTCACAACATAGGCAGATGCACGCGGCGGGTTCCAGCAGATCCTGAGCCTTCCAGCGTCCACCACCCAAAAGGGGCGGCCCGACCCTCTCCCAACCTTTTCTCTCCGCTCCCATCCGGCCCTGTCTCCGCCCCAATGGGCATGGCCTAAGCCACAGGTGCAGACAAGGTGAATATCTCGCTACAATTCCCCTTTTAGTCTAAAGAAAAGATTTGGGTTTGATACAAAAATATACAAAACAGTGAATAACAAGTGTGCTCTAAGAAAAGGAAAATTGAGAACAAAACGACCTACATATCTAGTCCTAGGATGAAGACATAACGCAGTTTACAATAGAGTTATCCTAAGCTAGAAAGCTTAAGCCTAGTACCTAATCTATCTAACTATGAAGAGAGAATAATAGTTGTGATGGTTTAATCTACAACCTCATCAAGACCTGAGAAGGAAAATAGCAATACTAGGATAGACAGGAAGTGCGGATGGGCAACTTCCAAAAGATGCCTCGAAGACAGAAACAGCAAGCTACCTGGACAGTCACCCAAGGTCTCAGAGCAATGTTGGTACAGCCAGTTTGGGCTAAGGCCAAGAGTACCTGACAGATCACAACAAAAGCAGGGAGGAAGAAAGGCTGTCTTACCCTGACTTGGCAAGGTTCAGCAGTCTTCTGTTTGTCTCCTGCAAGCACATAGGACCGCATGTCCAGATCAGTTGTCAAGGTAGGGGCAGTTCCTTGCCCAAGAGGCCATGGCCTAAGTGAGGGTGAACTCCAGAAGGAGCAACGACAGTGTCCAACATACTTTCGGGAAAGTGCATGGTGCTGTCAGGAGCAACAGTGTCTCATGTCAACGGAGTACTAATATTAAAACATTTAAATGCCGTGTTCTGCAGGTCTATGAAGTGATTGGAGATTAAGCATCTATTGCTGACTAATCTCATAGGCAAAGGAAACACGGGTGAGGATGATCTATAATACTCAGGAACTTAGCTAAAAACCTGATTAAAACTTCCTTGAGCAAAGCAAGGATACACACCTAAACAATATAATTATGCACATGTAAATTCCTAAAGTAGAGGTAGAGTAGAAATGTCTAGACAAGAGGGCAGCAAGATAAATATCCTAAACTGTATCAATATACAAAATGTCTTGAACTCAAACAAAGTATACATACATAGAATATAGGGAGAATAATGTGCATGAAACATAAATGGGAAGATTTCACACAATATGACAAAATATAATATACAATTCTTCCAGTATATAGATTACCACAGGTAAGAATATATAACAGTGTAAGCTGAAATACTAATATCTCACTCTTACTAAACAATTCACAAGAAGGTAGGACAATCTACCTATATCATACTGAACCATACCTTTCCCAACCATACCCTATTCCTGTCTAAAAGAGATAACCGAGTCTAAATATCACTTTCCATACCCAACCCCAAGTAACTAAAACCAACCCTATGGAGATGAATATTATCCCTAAATTCCAAGAGTGGGGAGAGGGGCGTCGTTATCTTAAGATTACTTCCTGCTGAAATGGGACGATGATTGCTCCATGGGATCCTGTAGGGAGAAAATGTTTAGCAACCAAATTTTTCAACAGAATTGGCTGTGACATATGTAGGTATTCATAGTGTGGCAGAAAATGCTTGACTGAAGTTCTTTTTGGAACTCTGGCCAGGTTGTAATAAGAAGGTGCACCATTACAGCTAGCTAGTCAGGAGTTGTCATGAGCAAAGCAGTCCCAAACCGGTTAAAGGGGTGAAGTTTGTAGTTCAGATGCATCAGGGTGAGTAGAATGGAAATGTCCATTTGGGGCCCCATCTTCCTTCCGGAGTGTTCAAGGATTGCTGTTGGGAACTGTTATTATTCCTTGTGGAAAACTTAAATATCAATATCAAAGTAAAATTTTCAAGTTTTACGGTATGCATTAGGGGAAAGGCAACAATAAGCATTAACATGTATAAGAGAAAATGAGGATTTCAGAGAGAAAAAGTGCATATAAACATATGAGTCCTTAGATTTTGTTTTCTTCTGCCTTACATCAATTGGCTTCTTGATATAAAGCAGAAACTGTGAATTCAATCTTAACAACATGCTTGAATTTAGAGAAGGAAAGCCAAATCCAACTCCAAAGCCAGCATTGATTTATATGAATCGGGACTACAGGAATACCAAATAGTGAAGAGAAATAGATTTCCATATAGAAACAGTTTATTAGACTTAAATATTTTTACCATAAATCAGATTACTCTTCATTAAATGATTCTTTCTGGAGAGCTGTCTTCTGTAGGTACCTACATGTTCCTTGTCTCTTGGTTGTTTGAAGATAGGTGTTCTCTGTTTTACTGTAAAGACAAGAAAAGAACACTTCCCCTACCTTTGAGAGGTCTCCACACATTTTGTGGGACCCAATTTGTTGAATGACTTGTCATTCCTCTTCAGTAAGATGTTTCTCTTGTTCAACTCGGATCTTGATCAACTTAGACGGTATCCATAGCTTTTCTTCTCCTGTAGATACAAATGCGAAACCCCTACCCCAACGTAACACATATCCTGGTTTCCATACTGAGGTCAATACATCCTTGAAGTACACCGGCTGATTTAGTTCAGAAGTTTTTTCTATTGTCCAGTGCCTTTCAGCAGCTGTTTGTCCTTTTTCATTAGCATTAAGAAAGTTTAATGTTAATAAAGCATTATGTAATCTGTGTTTGGGTGTCTTGGTTACTCCTGCCTGTCTATGGAGCATTTCCTTTAAGGTACGATTGGATCTCTCAATTACTGCTTGTCCTGTAGGATTGTGTGGTATACCAGTTATGTGCTTTATGTTATAATATTCAAAAAACTGTTTCAATTTGTTGGAAACATATGCCGGAGCATTGTCAGTTTTTATTTGTGCAGGTATGCCCATAATGGCCATTACCTCTAATAGGTGTGTAATAACAGACTCAGCCTTTTCAGAGCTCAGAGCAGTAGCCCATTGAAACCCTGAAAATGTATCTATAGTATGGTGCACATATTTTAATTTTCCAAATTCTACAAAGTGAAACACATCCATTTGCCATATTTCATTTCTTTTTATACCTTTAGGGTTACTGCCTGGTGGTAAAGGAGTTTGGTCCCTACTGCCCAGTTTAGGTCTAGCTAATCCAAAACTGGTTGGCTATGAATGGAAAATTCAAAGAATTCACTCATTGTTCAGTCTAAGAGCTTGGATGTCTCAATTGGTCTTCAGCATACAAAGAAGTAGTAGTCTTCAGTCCCAAAGAAGTAGGCTCTAAAGCCAGTAATGGAAGGAACTTGCTATGGAGGCCAGAGCAAACAGACATAGAGCAAAAACTTCCTTCTCCCATGTCCTTATATGCCCAACAAAAGTGTGGCCCAGATTAGAAATGGTTTTTTCCTGAAATAAAGGTGCATCTTTCTACCTCTTCTAAAGGAAAACACTCAATTGTCATAGCAGGAAGTATGGCAGCATGCAGTCAGATATGGTGCTGGAGAAGTAGCTGAGGGTTCTACATATGGATCTGTAGGAAATAGGAAGAGACTGACACTGGGCCAGGCTTGAGCATCTGAAACCTCAAAGCCCACCCCCAATAAGATATTTCTTCCAACAAGGCCACACCTCCTAATCCAACAAGTTCCCACTTCTAATAATGCCACTCCCTATGGGTCTATGGGGTCCATTTCTTTCAAATCACTACAAATAAAATGTACATTGGTCATTTTACCCTTTCTATTGTTCTTTCTTGTTCTTTTTTTCTTTTGCCCTTCTAGATCCCTAAGAGTTCCCCTTTTGCTTTTGCACCTGTCCCCCAAATCCCACATCATATTTATCTGAGTTTGGCTTTTTGCTTAACATGATGCTATCCAGTCCCATCTAATGTTATGTAAGCATAGTTCCATTCTTCTTCATAACTACAGTATGTGTACATGTGTATGTATGTGTATGTAGGTATGCATGTTGTCTTAGTCACTATTCTTGTGCTGTGATCATTTTTTATCACTTTGCCCTTTCTATTGCTTTTACTTATCCCTCTTTCTCCTTTGCCTAATAGTCCCATTTTTGATTTTGTGCCACCCCCACTAAATTACACATGAAAGAGAAGACACCAGGACCACAGCAACTTTATAAAAAGAAAACATTTATTTGGGGGCTTACACACAGTTTCTGAGGCTTAGTCCATTATCATCTTGGCAGGGAGCATGCACACATGCATGGCATTGGACTGGTAGCTAAGAGCTACATTCTGATCTACAGGCCACAGCAAGAGAGAAAACTGGGCCTAGCATGGACTTTTGAAACCTCAATGCCCACCCCCATGATACATTTTCTTCATCAAGGTCACACCTTCCAATTTATCTCAAATAGTGCCACTCCCTGACTACTAAGCACTCAGACATGCACACCTCTGGGGCCATTCTTATTCAAACCACCATAAATATATACATATGTATACAATGTGGACATGTGTATATATGTATATATGTATATCACCTTTTTGTACACAGTATTGGGTTTCAAGAGAACATTTTCAAACAAAAACATGTTTAGTATTTTGATCATGTGCAATTGCCTTCTTTACATCTCAACTTGAATATCTAATAAATATCTCACACTTGATATGCTCCTTAAAATCTTACCTAGTCTCACCCAGTATGTCCCATACCTGTTTCTAGAAAACCATCCCTCAAGTCACTCAAGTAAAAATATGTCCATCATAACTTTAACCCTGATTCCATCCCAAATGCTCTTCAGTTTGACACTTCCTCTTTTACCCTGCATTTAAACTCCATATTCCAAAGCATTCTGAGTTAACTTCAAAATACACTCAGAATTATAACACTTTCCACCTTCTCCATCATTAGCACACTGTTTCCAGACACCATCATCTCTGCCGTGAATGACTACAAAGTTCTCCTAACTGCTCTGTATTCTGCCTTGCTCCCCTGCATTCTCTTTACAATGAAGAAGTCATAAGTGGTCTTTTATGACACAAATTGAATTATGGCATTCCTCTGCTAAAAAGCCCTTCCATAGCTTCCATATCTTACTCAAAAATTCAGGGCCTGAGGATGTAAATGAGAAATAGAGTGCTTGCTTAGCATGTATGACACCCTAGGTTAAATTCCCATTATTGTGAAAAGAAAAGGAAAGGAAAAAAAGATAAAATAAATGGATGCCTAATGATGGCCTACAAGGGAGGTGCTGTATGATTCATTGCATGTATACCTCTATAACCTCATCTCAACTGTTCACCTCATCCATTCCTTTGTGATTTTATGTCCCTGCTTTTATACTTGCAATGTTCTTCTTACCTCAGTACCTTTGCACTTGCTACTCTTTCTCCCTGGATCTCCAGTACCTTTCCCCTAGCATCATGTTGTCAAACTTTTCCCTTCTGGGTATCTGTTATAGGTCTTTATCTTTCTTCCATCTACCACTTCTTATAAAATACTTCCCCCTTCATTATCTAATTCCTTAACTTTGTTTCTTTGTCTATAAATGCTTTCCACATTGATGTATGTTTTATTTATTATCACATTCTTCTGCTAAAATGTACATTTCAGCATGGATAGAACTTTGTTTCTTCAATCATTGCATCACTTGAAGTCAGCAGTACCCATAGCATTCAAACTTTTATTGAATGAAATTAAAAGTATAAATAATTAAATAGATTTATATAAATAAATTTTAGACAGACTCATTCATATAGATAGATAGGTAAATGGATGGTAGATAGATGATAGATAGATAGATAGATAGATAGATAGATAGATAGATAGATACTCTGGTTTTATACATTCTAGATATGGTATAGCTTCTATTCTATTAAAAATTAAATCCTTCTTTTAGACTTATTAATTTTATGTGTATGAGTGTTTTGCAAGAATGCATGTATGTACATCATGTGCATGAACTGTCCCCTGGAACTGGAGTTATAAACGGTACATATGTTTACCATGTAGGGGCTAGGCACAGAACACAGGACCTCTATAAGAAGAGCAAGTGCCTTTAGCTGCTAATCCATCTCTGTAGCCCCTGGACCTTTCTTTTAAATTATATTTGATTGCCACTATGTAAGAATTATATATATATATATATATATATATATATATATACATGTATATATATGGAGAGAGAGTCTTATTCTAAATAAGTGATATTTTTAAACTTCTTGTTAAACATCTGTTCCTGTTTTTTACCATTTTATCTCTTAGTACAAGTTTTGCTAGTTTGCATTCCTATTGCCTATGACCAAAACCAATCTAAGGATGAGGAAAGAATTTATTTCATCTTACAGGTTACAGTTTATCACTAAGGGAAGTCAAGGCAGGAACTCTAAGCGGAACTGACACAGAGACCATGGAGGAACACTGCTTACTGGTTTTCTCTCTATGGGTTGTTGAATTTGTTTTTCCATACAACCAAGAACTACCTTCCCAGGGGTGACACCACTCACAGTGGACTGGGCCCTCTCATATCAATCATTAATTAAGACAATCACCGACAGAGCTACCTACAAACAATCTAATATTTCTTCTTCTGGCTTGTGTCAAGTTGGAAAAAAAGCTGCACCATACATTTACTAGAACTTCCAGTATTGTGTTTGGTAGTAATGACACGGAGTCAGTCATGCAGGACACGCCTGTAATCTTAGCACTGGGGAGACTGGGGCAGGAGGACTGTGAGTTTGAGGCTATTCTGGGCTACACAGTGAGACTGTGTCAAAGAGCAGCAGCAACAATAGCTAATAATAAGTTAGCTGTAGATTGGGGTAGATATATCTTTTCATTTCAGTATTTTTTGCATTTAGTTGTTTAAAATAATGAATGGAGGTTGAATTTCAGGTTGAATGTCCTCCCTAAAACTAAGATGATTCCATGGTTTTTCTCCTTTTCATTTGTAATTACATTAAGGTCATGGAGAGACATTTGAAATAATGGGTTAATCTATATTTGTTCATATTTTCTAATGCTAGCATATGTGCGGGAATAAATGTGGATGCATTTTAGCTAGAATTTTCATTTATTCTTGCACTCAAAATAGGTCTCTAAATTTTTAATTTCCTATTTGCCTCAGTCAGATCTGGGCATCAGTTTTATTTTATTATGAAAACTCTACACTTCTTATATTTAGCAGGAAAATTGAGGTTATGTTGTTTGAAATCTAGGGAGCTTGTTCTTACTGTTGTGGGAATTGAACTTGGGGCATCACACATTCCAGACAAGGGCTACCACTATATTCTGGCACCTTGAGGACAACTTAAATTTTGGTGATTATAATATAATTAAATCACTTCTCCCTTCTCTGTCCTCTTTCTACCCTCCCATGTACCCCTCCCTGTTTTCTTTCTAATTCATTGCCTCGATCTTCATTCATTATTGTTGCATGTATAAATGTATAAACATATATTCCTAATATATAACCTGCTTTGTCTATATGTTATTTGTGTGTATGTTTTCAGGAATATTTTGATATTAGATAATCAGTTGGTGTGCTCTACCCTCAAGAAGAATGTTTCTCTCACTCTCAGCATTCCTCAATTGCCTGTTCATACAGGTTTGAGGCCTCCTGGGTTCTCCTCCATCCACTTTGCCATATTTATCATTGTGTCCATGTTCAGCTCATGTTTGGACAGTCATGTTGGTGAGACTTTATGGGTATAGATTTTATATTCCTAGGATACATAATGATCCCTGAACCTTAGTTGTAGGAGTTGTGTTGTAGACTTATCAGTTGGGACTGAGATCCTCAAGCCTGCCATTTGATTGGCTGGAGTTTTCTGTAATGGGCTCTGTCTGCTGCAAAGAGAAGTTTCCTGATGAGCCATATTGTACACACCCTATGATTACAATGACTTAATTTCACTCCTAAAATGAGTTATTTTGTTTTTCTCCACCTCCCACTTTATTAGTGTGGATAGCATGAAGATATATAACATATGTTATATATATAACCTCACATAGCTTCTCTCTCTTTATCTCCTCCCCCACTGTGAGTGGTGTGTGTGTGTGTGTGTAAAAGCATGTGTTTGAAACACTTGAGTTCTCATGAATGTCAAGTATACAATACACACCATTAGCTAGTTACTAAGCTACTCATTAGACTTCCAGTACTTACTCACTTGTATTTCTTGTTGCCATAAGACGGCTAGACTCTGGTTAGATTCCCTGCCTGTGTTGTGCCCTGAACACCCTCCCCTAGGCAGTGAGCTGAAGTGCTTGTGGGATCACTTTGTTTCCATTTTCTCAAGTATCGGGATGCTTTTCTGCCAATGTCTTTACTATAATTCTTCCATTCTTTTTTTGTTTCTTATGGCAAAAAGATAAACCCAGGTCAGGAGAAGAGGATAAAATCCTTGTGTCTTCTTTTAGCCATGTTTTCCCCTTCCCCCTTTCCATTTTAAAATCCCTATGAATAATTGCTTAAGATTTTTGTCTATGTCTTAGTTTATTTTGACATTGATTGATGCATGCAGTTCCTTTTTCCCTCACTCATTGTCCTGGACAACTGACAAACTTCCTTGCCACTTCTTGGCACTGTGGTTAAAATTTTGCCAGTGTCCTTTGTAAGAAAGGCTACGTCATGGATCAGTGGATTGGTATGAGGTTTTGTTTCATAGACTAATCTTCTACCTCTGAAACCATATTAAAATTCCAGTCCCAATTGCTGGGAATATAGCTCAGTTGGTAGGATGTTTGTCTACCATGCACAAGACCCTGGTTTCAATCCTGAGCACTATATAAACTGGGCATTATTGCACCTGCTGGTAATCACAGCACTCAGTGGGTAATGGTGGAAAAATTAGTAATTCAAGGTTATCCTTTGATCCTCAGCATATGTGAGGCCAGTCTGAGCTATCTGAGATGCTGTGTTAAAAAAACAAACAAAAAGGAGAAAAATTTAGCATCTAAATGTACTGCTTCTCACTCTTTTTCATCTTGTGACCCATAGACACTTAGAAATTATTAAATTTTGTTCATGGTAAGCAAATTTGGTACTGATTCTCACACTTAATTCCATAAAACCTAGACAGAATGCAGGGATCAGCTACTGGAACAGCCTGGAAGTAGAGAATGTATTGAGGAAGAAGACAGTTGTCATAGTATCATGGAATTATCAGTGTACTTACCACATTAAAATTCTTGGCACTCTACAACCCAAAATATATTCTAAAACTTTTAAAGTGTTAATAGAAAAACCATGCAAAGGTAAAAAAATATAAGAATACATTAATTTCTTGTATTGGAAGACTCAACATGATAAAGACATCAGTGCTTCCTAAGTTTATCTATGTTTAACACAACTCCAATGAAAATCCAAATAATATTCCTGTCATCATTGAAAAATTGTTACCAAAACTTATATGGGAAGACAAAAGAAAAGAAAGGAAGAAATAACAGTCAGACAATGTCAAAAAGAATAAAGTCAAAATAATCATACCACCTGCTTTTAAGATTTAATTTGGATGTGAAATATCCCCAACAGGATCATATGTTTGAACCCTTGGACTTTAGCAAATGGTGTTATTTTAAGAGGCTCTTAATGGTTTAGGATACAGACTTAGCTGGAGAAGGTGAGTTGCTGGGGGTTGGGGAGTAGTCTTCAGGAGTTAATGGCTTGACTCTGCTTGTCTTTTGGTCTTCCTAATCAGACAAGATAGGAAGGAGGAAGCATTCATACACTTCCAGCGCCATGCCTTCCCTGTCATTCTGTACTGCTTCTTCTTGAGCTCTGGGCCATCCTCTGGAAGTTGCTTCTTGTCAGGATTTTGGATACAGCAACAAGAAAAAGAATGGGTGCACTAATGAAGTAAACAAACAACAGCAGTGTTTGTTGTGCTGACAAAAGAACACACATAAGGATCAATGAAGAATAGAGTCCAGAAAGACCCACACTGATGGTAATTTTATCTTTGATGGAGACACAGTTGCAATTTAGTGGAGAAAAGATAGTCTGTTCAATAGATGATCAAATGACTTTGGTACAACTGGATTTTTCCACAGCAAAATAAAAAAAAATTAATTCTCTGGCTTTGCACTCTTTCTGCCTCCACTTGCAAGGGGCTCCCTGAGCTCTGAAGGGAGGGATTTCATGGAGACATCCCATTTAGAACTGAGGGTTCCAAGGTCTCTCACTCTCTGTATATTGTCTGGCTGTGGGTCTCTGTATTTGTTTCCATCTGGTGCAGGAGGAAGGTTCTCAGATGGTGACTGGATCAGGCACTGATCTATAAGTATAGCAGAATGTCATTAGTGTCTTTTTATTGCTACAGAGATTTTTGGTTTTTTGTTTTAGACCAGTATTATGTGGCAACAACAAAAAACAAGGTCTTATAGAAGAACATCATCAAATCTCATATGAACTAACATGGACCGACGCATATGAAGACTCCACAAAGTCCTATGCTATATGTTATTGCTTCCAGATCAGTGTTTTGTTTTGTTTTGTTTTGTTTTGTTTGCTTTGTTTTGCTTTGGTTTTGGATTTTTGAGACAGGAAATTGTTTTGGAACCTGTCTTGGAATTTGCTCTGTAGAACAAGCTGGCCTTGAACTCACAGAGCAAAGGCATTCGCCACCAATGCAAAGCCCAGTTTAGTGTTTTTATGGGACACCTGAGTGTACAAATGAGTGGGTCTCTGATTCTTGTGCCTTCTGCTGGGTTCTTTTTCTTCTGTTTATTTTGTCCAACTTTGATGTGATAGTTTTTGTTTTATCTTGCTATACTTTATTTTGTTATATATTTTAAAATTAACTCCAACTTTCAACCTTTACATCTTACACAAATTAATTAAAAAATAAATGGAATGTCTAAGTATAAAACATAAAACTATGAAACTTTCTGCAGAAAGCAAAGGAGATACACTCCAGCAACCTGGTGTTAGATAAAAGGGCCTTGTACTGATACAAAAAACGTGATGAAAGAATGCTGGAGCTGGGCGTTGATGGAGAAAGCCTTTGATCCCAGCACTAGGCAGGCAGAGGCAGGCAGATCTCTGTGAGTTCGAGGCCAGCCTGGTCTACAAAGCTACACAGAGAAATCCTGTCTTGAAAAACAAGTAAATGAATAAATAAATAAATAAAAATCTGTTATTCTGCAAAAGACATTGTTTAAAGAATAGAGAAGCTACAGATAGAAGAAAAGTCTCAAATAGTACACCTGACAGTAAGCTGATTCGCAACGTATAGTTAAAAACACAACATAGCAGTAAGTCACCTAAAATTTCATTTAAATATGGCCAAAGGACTTGAAAAAATATCATGAACAAAGAGGGCACATGGATGGTGATAAGTGTGTGAAAAGAATATATATATACATATATGTGTGTATATTAAAACCATCTTGAGACCCCACTACACACTGATTAAAATGATGATAATGAAAACTATGAACAAAACCAACTGTTAGCAGAGCCACTAGAACACTGACATGCTTTTCAGATTGCAAGATGATAAAGCTGCTTTGGATGACAATTTCAAATTCCTTCTAAAGTTAAACATATGCTTGCCAAATGACCTGGCAATCCCTCCCTGGGCATTTACCTTGAAGAAATAGCCACACTAAACATACAGAAATGTTTGTAGTTGTCTTGTTTGTAATAGCACCAAAGCAGAGACAACCCAAATGTTCTTCAGTGGGTGAATGGATAAGCAAACTAGTCTTACTCAGTCACGAAAATGGGCAAACACAACAAATTGAATTTCAAAGGCATTATGCTGAAGAAAAGAAGTAAATCTCGGAGTGTTATGTATTCTGCAGTTCCATTTGTATGGCATGCTCAAAAACATGGAACTATAATGACACAGAAGAGATCAGTATCTTTGAGGCTTAGAGCAAAGCTATAACAAAGGAACAGCAAAATGGAGCATTTCGTGGATAATAAAATTTTTTGAGCTGAACATATTGGTGTACACCTGTAACTTCAGATCTCAGAAGTCTGAGACTTATCTATCAGTCATGAGTCTGAGGACATCCTGGGATGCATAATGAGACACAATTAAAAAGGAAAGTCAAGGAGAAAGAGGAAGGGCATACTGGAGGGGAAGGAAGGAGGAGAGAAGACAAAGGGGAAGGAGAGGAGAGGAGGGAGGGAAGAAAACAAAAAAGAAAAAAAAAATGTCTTACTTATTATTTTGTTGATTCATTGGGAATTTTGCATCATGCACCCCAATTCCACCCATCTCTCAGTCCCTCTGCATCTTTCCCTCACCCTTGTAGTGCCCCCACAAAGGAAAAATAACAAAGTAAAAATAAATGTAGGATAAAGATAACAAAAGAAGAAAAATAATAAAAATATTGAAATAAACAAAAATACAAATAAGAATGTCAATTTCGATTTAAACACAAGCCAACAAAAATGAACAAAAAAAGAAACAACAAAAACAAACTCTTTGCTCTTCCTTCTTTGCCTCTCCATTGCCTCTTCATTCATCTTAGTGGCTTTGGGAGCTTCTGTGTATCATGCAATACACCCTTTTGTCTGCACAGCTTTACTTGTAAATGTTCATTGTGTAATGTGTTGTTGGTCAGGTTCAAGGCCTCTGGCCTCCGGCACTCCATCAGTACTGGACCCTCACTGAAAGTCCGTGGACATCCTACCATTGCCCTGGGTCATGTAGACCATGTGGCAATGGCTCTGCATGACCAGTCCCTTCACACACTCCAGCTGATTACAGATGGGGTAGATGTTGTTGTGTACAAGCTCAAAGCCCTGGATATGTACCTGGAAGGCCGCTGATTTAGTTGGTCAGTCTAACCGCTGGAACCACTCCTCTCAGGTGAGGAGTAGACCGGCTTTCACAAATGTGAGGGGCCAACTCTCCTAATAGGGGTGGAATCAGTTCAACAAGACCCTTGTTGTACTTTATTGCATTGTTCTCATGGGCCCTTGTGGTGACACAGAGGACAGACATCACCACAGACCTCAGCTGCAATAGAACCATGGACCCAGACATGGCCATCAGCTGCAGTTTGTGCCCGGATGTCACCATGGATCCAGATGGTAATATATACATCTCAGATCGGCATGGGCCCAGCAGCAGCATGGTTCCCAGACTCCAACATGGTCCCAGGTGGTGATAGAGACCCCAAGAAGTCAAGCAGCCACAATGGCAATAGGAGGCACAGGCCCTAGCTATGGTAGGGCCATGGATCCAGGCATGGCCCCTGACCACACCTTGACTCTGGATGTCAGTGCAGGTCACCCTGACCTTCATGGCTCCAACAGCAGTGTGATCCTCAGGTGTCAGCCCAGATCCCAGGCATCTGTTCTGCATTTGGTGGTAACCTGAGCCATGGACATCAAAGTGACCCCTGGCTGTGATGGAGTCATAGACTCAGATATGGTCTTTAGCAGCAGCCTGGGCCTAGATCCATGGCTATGGATGGCAGCTCAGACAACTCCTGTACATCCCTTGAACTCAAACATGATCACGGTTGGCAACCCAGAAGCCAGGCATCCATGTGGGCATTTGGTGGAATGTGGGCCATTGAAATTAGCATAGCCCCGTGCTCTGGTAGGACCATAGACCCAGCCATGGTCCTCAGCAGCCTCTTGGGACCAGATGTCACCATGGCCCAGGGTTACTATGCAGGCCTCTCACATCTCCTTGGCTGCAAGATGGCCCTCAGACGACAACATGGCCCCAGGTAACAGATCATAATTTGTGCATCTGCATGACATTCAATAGTACAGGAATCATGGATAGGGCCACACACTAAGACATGGCCCCAGCAACAGTTCAGGCCAGGTCAATACCCTGGCAGTGCAGTCCACTCAGGCCAGCATGGCCCTGGCCAAGGCACACACAAACATCAACACAGACCCCAACTGCAATAGGACCATGGACTCAGACATAGTTCTCAGCAGAAGTCTGGATCCAGATGCCACCATTGCCCTAGATGGCATCACAGGCCACTCAGATCAGCATCATTTCAGCTTCAGGGTGGCATTCAGATACCAACATGGCCCCAGATGGGGGCAACTATGTGATCCTCAATGGCAAAAGGCTTCTTGGATATCAACATAGACACTGACTGCAGTGGGGCCATGAATTCAGACATGGTCCTCAGCCACAGCTCAAATCTAGATGTCTCCATGGCCCCGGGTGGCAGCCCAGGCCACTCAGATCAGGATGGCCCCTGCTGTGGCATGGTCTTCAGGCATCAATGTGGCCACATGTGGTGGCCCAAACCCCATGTATTCTTGTGGTCTTCAGTGCTAACAGGAACCATAAACATCAACACAGACCACAGCTGCAGAAGGGCCAGGGACCAAGATCATAGCCCCAGGCAGCAGTCCAGAATCCAATGTAACCATGGCCCCAGATGGCAAACAGGCCTCCCACATCATCCCGTTCCTCACCTCCGCAGATCCACCTTCTCTCCACAGACATAAATCACTGTCTGTCTGTCTGTGTGCCTCCCTCCTTTCCCCCATCTCTCCACCCCCACACCCATCCATACATTTGCTCAAGGGCACCAGTTGGGCTTTAATTTCTTCCCACCTGCTCACATGCAGGGCAATCTGCCCCAGCATCTCTTCTGCTGAGTCCTAGAGGTGTATAGGTTACATAAACCTATATAAGGATGAAGTCATCAAACTGTGTGCCAACAAAGACAGAATTTACAATGTTAATTTTAAAACAAAAAAATTTAAAGGTACTGAACACTCTAAAGAACTTTTATTTTTGTGGGTTATACTTTTCAATATTTGCCATAAATAGATGTTGGAAGTAATAGCAATTTCAGATTTTATTTCATTAATTCATTTTAAAATAATCATACCAAAAAGACATCACATACTATGTAAGTGTTTTTAAGGGGGGGGGAACTATAACTCAGAAGTATGCAAAAGCTTTAATTCCATTGTTTTGCAAAGCTCTTTGTTGTCTGGATCAATAGAAGACAGCTGAAACTTTAAATCTGCTGCTACATACAATTTGTTGTGATACTATTGGTCATTTAGCCTCAGAAAAATTCCTCTGAGCACTTGATAGAATGATTTGGTTAAATACACCCCAGGATTATTGTGACAACATTTTTGACTTCATGTGTTTCCAGGAGGATCTTGTGGTCTTCAAGGGGTCCTAAAA
Source organism: Cricetiscus sungorus (assembly GCA_030556225.1). Lineage (NCBI taxonomy): Eukaryota > Metazoa > Chordata > Mammalia > Rodentia > Cricetidae > Cricetiscus > Cricetiscus sungorus. Next base: position 10,069,265 of record JANBXA010000609.1, read on the forward strand.
CTGCCCTTTCATAATAGTTTTAAACATATTCTATAATGCCCTTTTGAGGCCGTTCAGCTTCATTTCAGACTTTCTGACCAAACTTTACCTTCTTTCCTTGTCCCTGGAATGTGGGATCTCCCTCCCTTGATTTTGAAAGTGATTATATCTATTATCTCAAATCTGTGTGTTTGAAATGGGCTGTGGGATTTCCTGCATCTACCTTATTTATCTACTTTATCACTTGCTCTACTGTTGTGATCATATTGGTGTTTTCCAATTGGTTGGTGTGTTTTCCTTAGGCTATTTCCTTGGAATTCCCATCTTCTTTCATTGTGTTTCTGTCTGACTTCCATTGTAGCCTTGCAATTTATTTTTCTTGTCTAGTTTGTTCTGGGATTTACAAATCTGATTTCTAAATATCTCAGTGTCTTCTTATCTTCCTTGAACCCTTATAATCCTGTATTATACCCTCCTAAAGAGACATCACATACCTATCTCACATTATGATGTCTACATTGCTTCTAGCATTTCCTGGGGAAGATCCTCTCCTCATCTACACTGCCCACTTGTCTTTGTTTACTTTCTCTTTTCTTCAGTCTCACCGATTCTGTGCACAGGGGTTGAACTGCTTCCTTTTTGATTACCATTCATATTTTCATGTGCTAGGTATTTGTTTAAAATGTTGTAAAGTAGGAGCTGAGAGATAGCTCAGCCATCACAACCAAAAGTAAAAGATTGTACAGTGGTTCACATTCTTGACATGTGTTTACTAAAACAAATATCCTGCTTTAAATTATATTAATTGTTCTAGGAGAACAGCTCTCCTTCATATTTGTCATATCTTACTGTTGTGGTTTGAATGGGAAATGTCCCCTGTAGGCTTAGGTACTTAAACACTTGGTCCCAGTTGATGGTGTTGTTTGGGAAGGTTGAAAAGGTCCAGCCTCTAAAAGTATGCCACTAGAAGCAGGCTTTTATTGTTTGTTTTTTTAAATATGTATTTATTTAGTGGTATGTGTGTGTGTGTGTGTGTGTGTGTGTGTGTGTGTGTGTGTGTTTGTGCTTGCCTGAGTGTATGTATGTATAACGTGTGCATGCAGGAGCCTGTGGTAGTCAGAATAGGGAAGATGCCCATAGATGTCAGAATAGGGTTTCTGTAACTCCCTGGAACTGGAGTTGCAGATTGTTGTGACCTGCCACATGGGCAGTAGAAATTGATTCCCTGTCTTCTGCACGAGTAATAGGTGCTTTGGTCACTGAACGATCTCTCCAGCCAGGGCTGTGAGAGTTTAAAATGTGCCACTTACAGTTCACTTTCTGCTTCCTGTTTCTTTGAAAATGTGAACTCTCGGTGTTCTGCCACAGAAGACATCCCTGCTGTTTGCCGCCCTCCTTCCCCACCATGATGAATTCCTTATCCCTGGAACAAATAAACTTGTTCTTTTATAAGTTGCCATTGTCATGTTTTATCAAAGCAAACAAAATGAAGGTCGGGGTGAAGGCAAAGACCTTCTCTGCTGGGTGGCAAGGCAATGAAGAAGAGCATTGACTCTAATTTAAGCATGATTTTAAAATAATAATGAAACTATTCAAAGCAGGCCTGCTTTTTATTATTACAAAGCACCAGAAATCCTAAATAATATCTATCCAAACTTTCTCCTTCAAAGGAAATACTCTATAACCTCCATCCACATGCTGCCTGGGCCACTGATTAAATCAGATCGATGCAATCCAAGCCATACTTCTCAGGGCATACTTCATGAGGACTCATCCAGTTTTTGCTGGGATATTTGTGTGCATTTGGGGTGGGGGCATGGGCAACGTCTCAACTAGCTGTTCCATAGACAGAAATTTAATTCATTTCTCTGTTTCAGACCCTCATCTTATTGTCAACTGTCAAATTCTATCTAGGTTTAAACGTGTAAGATAGCTCCAACCTCCTTGTATTCATTTTCTTCTAGTGTTTGTCTTATCTTTTTCCTCATACATAGGGTCTCTGAAAGCAATGATTTTTTTATTAATTTTTTCATTTATTTTACAAACCAATCAGTTTCACCTCCTTCCTCTCTTCTTGTTCCTTCCCCCCACCTCCCTTCTATCCCTCCATTCATCCTCCATTGAGAAGGGGGCAGGCTTCCCATGGGAGTCAACAAAGCATGTCATATCATATTGAGGCATAACCAAGCTCCTCCCACTGCATCAAGGCTGGGCAAGGCATCTCATCATAGAAAATAGGTTACAGAAAGCCAGCTCATGCTCCAGGGACAGGTCTTGATCCCACTGTTAGGGACCCCACAATCAGACCAAGCTACACAACTGTCACCCAGATGCAGAGGGCCTAGGTCTGCATGCTGGCTCCATAGCTGTGGGTTCAGAGTTTATCAGCTCTCCCATTAGCTCAGGTCAGCTGTCTCTGTGGGGTTTCCAGTCGTGATATTGAGCCACCGGCTCATACAATCCCTCCTTCCTCTCATCAACTGGACTCTTGGAGCTCAGCCTAGTGTTTGGCTGTGGATCTCTGCATCTGCTTCCATCAGTTACTGGATGAAGGCTCTCTGATGACAATTAGGGTAATCACCAATCTGATTATAAGAGAAGGCCACTTCAGGCCCCTCTCCACTATTGTTAGGAGTCTTATTTGGGATCATCCTTGTGGATTCCTGAGAGTTTCCTTGACACCAGATTTCTCCCTAATCCCAAAGATATCTCCTTCATTACTCTCCCCTCTGTCTTGTCCTCAACTCAAACAATCTGAACCCTCATGTTTCCATCCTCCCCGTGCCCCTAGTTTACCCTGGAGATTTCATCCATTTCCTCTTCCCAGGGAAACCCGTGCATCTCTCTTAGGGTCCTCCTTGTTACCCAGTTTCTCTGGGGCTGTGGACTGTAGTCTGGTCATCGTTTGTTTTACATTTAATATCCACTTAGTGAACACATATCATGTTTGTCTTTCTGAGTCTGGATTACCTCACTCAAGATGATTTTTTTCTAATTCCATCCATTTAAGACAATGGTTTTCATTTGTGTTTTTTACTGCTGGGTCCCTAGAGTCAAGTTCAATGTCTGACACATAGTGGGTTTGTTTATCTACCTATCAAGCAATTGATCATACTTTTATTTTACTGCACAGTGCTTCTCAACAGATAGCACCATATGTGCTGTAATGAATGAGTTATGCACTCCAAATATGGCATAGAATCATTAGAGAGACGCTAAGGTCATTTGAGCTGTAGGACCCTAGATCAGGTCAGTGGTATGCTCTATGGGCAGATGAATGAGAACTGGCTTCCAGTCCTTGATAGTCTTGCACTCCAGTGATTATCACACTAGATTGGGATAGATCTGAAAAGTATTACTGGTGAAGTGGAGGCTCAGGTACAGACATTAGGTTGATTTATTGAAAATAAAGCTGTTTATTTTCACTTAAGTATATGGACAGACATAACAGATACACATATATAGCTTATATAATAGAAAACATATTTTTAAAATAGGTACTACATAAAGCATAACCGGACTACAATCCATAGTCCCAGAGAAACTAGGTAAGAAGGAAGACTCTAAGAGGGATGCATGGATCTCTCTGGGAAGAGGAATTAGATGAGATCTCCTGAGTAAACTGGGGATAGGGTGTGGTAAAGGGGATGGGAGAAGAAAGGGATGGAGTGAAAGAGTAATGAAAGAGATATCTGACAGGGGGGGCATTCAGGAGTTAGGGAGAAGCCTGGCGCTAGGGAAACTCCCAGGAATCCACAAGGATGGCCCCAGCTAATACTCCTAGCAATAGTGGATAGGGTGCCTGAACTGGCCTTCTCCTGTAATCAGACTGGTGAGTACCCCAACAATCATCATAGAGCCTTCATCCAGTAATTGATGAAACCAGATGCAGAGATCCACAGGCTGCATTCTAGGAATCAAGTCAAAGAGAGGGAGGAGGAAATACATGAGCAAGGGAGGTCAAGATCATGATGGAGAAATCTACAGAGACAATTGAAGCAAACTCATGGGAACTCATGAACTCTGGACCAACAGCCATGGAGCCTCCATAGGACGGAAGTAGGCGCTCTGCATGTGGGAGACATTTGTGTAGTTGGGTATATCTGAGGGGTTCCTGACTACAGGGCCAGTATCTATCCCTGGTGCTTGAGCTAGGTTGTTGGAGCCCATTCCCTAGGGTGGAATACCATGCTCAGCCTTAATGCAGGGGGGAGGGGCTTGGTCCTGACTCTATTTAATAGGCCAGGCATTGTTGATGCTCCCATGGGAGCCCTTACCAGGCAGAGGGAGTGGATGGGGATGGGTTGTGGGGGAGGTGAGGGGACGGGTGGAGAAGTGTAAGGGAAGAACTGTGGTAGGAATGAAAAATGAAATTAAAAAATAAACTTAAAAATTAGGCACTACATTCACACGTGATAGTGGCATTTCATGGTTACTCTTCTATACTTTGCTTTTTGCAGTTAATCTATTCTACAAATTATCCTGTATTTAATTTTTAACAATTGCATTTTAGTCCATGTGTAGAGGTGTCATAACTTATTTAGCCAGTCCTTTATTGAAAAAACTTTTACTTGTTTCCAATGTTTTAATAGATGCATGTATGTGTGAAAGTGTATATATAGGATATATACAAGAAACATATCTACATCTGAGCAAAGTATACCTGGGAGATAAATTCCTAGAAGTTGTAAGTTTTATTCTTTTTCTTCCTTTTCCTACACATTTTTTATGCGAGGGTCTCAATCTGTACCAGAGGGGTGCCTGGAACTCTGCTTAACCTTCTTGAATGCTGGCATTATAGGCCTATGCCACTATCCCTAGCCCCCCAGTTCCTTGTCAAAAGACTTGCATCTTTAATGTGATGAGTACTTAGGATGGTGCCAGGAAATGCCATAAAGACTATATACATGTATCATTTCTTTAAATCTTCATAACTCTTAGAGAAAAATTCTATTAGTATAGTCTGCACTTAAAATCTAAATATAATTTATAGGCCATAAAACTCACAATGTCGCTTAGTATGTCCTCAAGATTGTGAAGAAATCAATGCTGACTGCAGAATATTATCATTACTCCTAAAAGAAGTTCTGAGTTCAGTGCCAGTCACTCTTATTTTTTGACACATATGGATGTTTTTGCCTGTATGTCTATGTGCCCTGTGTGTGCCTAGTACCCAGAAGGCCAGAAGACATTGTGGGATCCCCTGTAACTAGAGTTAACAGGCAGTTGTTAGCCAACAAGAGGGTGCTGGGAGCAAACCTAGGTTCTCTGGAACAGCAACAAGTACTCTTAACCACTGAGCCATCTCTCCAACCCTATTTCTAGTCACTCTTATTTCTTCTCCCTCAATGCTCAGCAACTACTAGTGTGTAATTTGAAGCCTTTTGTATTTAGCATCTTTCTCTTAGCATTAAGTTCTTAAGATTTACGCCCATTGTATCAGTACATCATCCCTGATATACCTACTATTCTGTTAGATAGGTATGCCATATTTTGTTTCACTACTCATCAACTGATGGTCATTTGGATTTCTCCTACATGTCGGCTATTATAAATAATTCTGCTATAAACATTCACTTATAAGTTTGGTGTGAGTACATGTTTTCATTTCTCATGAGAATATACCTAGAAATCAACTTGCTACTGCTCTATTTATATTCCCACTGGCAATAAATGAGTATCCTTATTTTCCCTCATCTTTCCATCTTTTGTTCATCACTGATTTGTGTTAAACATGTTTTTGTATCTATTGAGGTAATAACATGTTTCCATCCATTACATTAATATTGTATATTATATTGTCTTATTTCCATATAGTTTTTTGTAGTACAGATGTTTGAGCCCAGGGTCTTGTGCATGCTAGGCAATCAGTCTCTCTGATATTCAGACTTTGAACCAACCTTGTATCAAAGTATAAATGTCATTTTGCCATTTTGCTGTGGTACACAATCCTTTTAATAGGGTACTACACTTGGTATTAATATTTTGTTGAAGATTTTTACATGTATTTTTATAAGGTATATTGGCCTATAGTTTTCTTCTTGTGTGAGGTCCCTGTCAGGTATTAACAATGTAGGGTTCTTAGAATGAATTAGGAAGTGTTCCCTCTCTTTTTAATTTTGAGTTTGTAGAGAATTGTTAATTCATTAATATCTGGCAAAACTTACCAAGGAACCCTTTTAATTTTGGGATTTTATTTGTGTACTGCTCCTGGTGTGTGTGTGTGTGTGTGTGTGTGTGTGTGTGTGTGTGTGTGTGTGTGTGTGCATGCACATGCACTCACGCACTCAAGTGTGCAAGTGGAGGGGGCAGAGTGTTTTCCTCAGTCATTCTCTATCATACTCTATCAGCCCTGAGACCAGGGCTGTCATTTAACTTGAAGTGGATCACCAGCAAGTTCTAGGAATCCTCTCTCTGAGTCCCCAATACTGGAATTACACATATGCTGCTATGGCCAGCTTCATATGTGCATGCTGGGGATTGAACTCCGGTCCTCATGCTTGTGAGTCGTGTAATGACTAAGCCACCTTTCCAGCAACAATGTGTGTACTGTTGCTTAAATTTTCAGCAAAGCCAATTTTGATCCTATCATCATCGTTATTTTCAGAGGTCCTTGGTGCCATCTGAGAGTTTCTTTGGTTTGTTTTTTATTGTTTTTGGGGTTTTGTTTGTTTTGTGCATTCCGTGGTATCAGTCACGACTCTACTTTATCCGTGGCCATTTTAACACTGTAAAGTCAGTTATTCACCCACCTGCTCTCTTTGATTTCTTTCATTATCTGCACTGTCTTTGGTTCTTTGGGTATACTTAGGTGTGAGCTTTGGGGGTTTGCTTTGATGTTTTATCTTTCTTTTTGTTCTCTGGGCTTCTTGGATCTGTGGTTTGTTGCCTGCCGCTACTTTGGGATTTTTTTAACCATCATTGCTTCACATTTATTTTACTTTTATTTCACATGTATTGATGCTTTGCCTACATCTATGTCTGTGTGGCGGTGTTGGATCTCCTGGAACAGGAGTTACAAACATCTCTGATTTGCTGTGTGGGTGCTGGGAATTGAACCCCGGTCCTCTGGAAGAGCATCCAGTGCTCTTAACCACTGAGCCATCTCTCCAGCCTCCATCATTGTTTCAAATAAGTCTTCCATCTTTATCTTGGTGAGAGTTTTCCAGGGCACCAGAAAGAACAGGAGATAGACAGTGGATATAAACTACATTTAATGTTTTCTGTGGCTGAAATGACCATAGGCCCCAAGTCCTTTAATGTCTTTACTTCAGTCTCCCTTCTTAGCTTTGGGATTTCTTTCCATATTGCTTCTTAGAGAGAATCTGTCTCATGGTTCTTTCCATTGTAGGTCACTGCTATCCAGCAGGCTGGCTGATGTGGTCAGCCAGTGCTGTAGAATGGAAGTGGTCTGCACTTCTGATTACGTTTTAGTCTCTTAGCGTGCCTGGGTCTTGACCACTGTGACCTACACAAATGTCTTTTCTTGGGAATTTTAAGTACCCTCCCTAACACTTCCCTTATTGTAGCATTTTCTCTTTATTTCCAATGAGCTCTCTCCATTATAACTATGGGATTATTCAAGCAACCTGGAGTGGGGTAGAAATCATCTAAGATAAACTTTCTGTACTACCCTATCCCAAGAGTAGATTTCTGTTACAGAGAGAAATACATTGTGTTACACTGTATACCTGCTAGAGCCCTGTCATGATTTGTTTGTTTTATTTTTGTTTGTTTTTCCCTCAGATCCTCACAGTTCTGGCTACTTTATGGCAGCTTGGCATAAGCTATTATTATTTTGGAAGAGGAAACCTCAGTTGAGAAAATGTTCCCTCCAGATTAGTTTATGGGCAAGCCTGTGGTGCTTTTTCTTGATGTTGATGTGAGAGGACCCAGCCCATTGTGGGCAATGCTACCCTTGGACTGGTGGTCCTGGGTGCTATAAGAAAGCTACGTAAGCCATGAGGAGCAAATCGCTAAGCAGCACTCTTCCATGCCCTGCGCATCAGCTCCTGCCTCCGGGTTCCTGCCCCAACTTCCCTAATAAGATGAAATAAGCCCTTTCTTCCCTACGTTGATTTTGGTCATGGTGGTTTGTCACAGCAATACAAACTCTCACCATGAGAATTTGATGAGGTTATTTTAGGGAAAGTTTTCAAAAGTGTGGGGTTTCGGTGATCTTTGTCAGGTGTTCTCAGCTTTATGCAACTCCACACTTACTTTCCAGCAATTTGCCGAATACTAGTCAAGTATATGGTCTTACTATTCATTTGCAGAGTCCACACTTCTGCTGCCATTAAGCACATCTCAGGCACTGAATTCCTTTGATCTGCCTTCTCCAGATTTCACGGTGACATTTTGCCATGATTTGAATTCTCTTCTAGGTTCCAAAACACTCATCTCACTTTAGTTTACCCGGCTCTCATTGTGTAAGGACCCAAGTGATGATGATGTCCATGCCTCTTACATGTCAGAACTAAAACCAGCATTCCTCTTGGCTATGTGTTACCTTTTGAAACCCTTTTATCATCTTGGTGGTGAGGTCTAGGGCTGGAGGAAAAGCTTACCAAAAATAAAATAAAGCAAAATCCTCAATTGTTTTGCTAGTATTAAGCCATCCTGGAATTTCTTGAAATAAATAAATAAATCAAATTTCACTATAATATAGCATTTTCATATATGTCATTAAGTCGCTTTGCTAGTATTTTTCACATTTTTTATAAGTGAAATTGGTGAAAATAGTCTTATTCTGTACAGTTCTTAACTGCAGCAAATGATGTGCAGTGGTTTCCTTCAGTTTCCTGGAATCACCCTTTATCAGAAAGATTTGGCAAATAGCAACTTAGAAATCTTGTTCTTACAGTTCTAAGTTAATGAGGAGACAAGACTACTCAAGTTTTTAGCTGTTCTAGAAAATTGTTCACATTACCAATTCTTTCATATGTATTGGTAAAAAGTTGACTGTGGTGTTTTAAAAGTATTTTTAGCTATTCTGTTGTGTCTAATTCTTGCCCTTCCATTCATTCTTCACACTTTTGTTTTTTATTATGTGCTCTAGACCTGTGCCCTCTTGTCTAATCAGAAATTTGTCTTGTTTATGTTGTTACCTTCTCTACTGCATTCCTGTTTCTGTTCCATTAACGTGTGATCTCACATAGACTGTGCTTCATTTTGTATTGATTTCCTAACTTGTGAAATTAGATTATTAATTAGCTGTGTTTTAACTATCTCCTACAAGCTTTGACACCTGTGTTATTATCAGCGCTAAATTGTTTCTGTTTATATTATGATTTTTTCTCTTCAGCCCAGGAGTTGAGTTTTTAAAATACTATAGTTTTTTGAGGAATTTTATTGTTGCTTTTTATTTCTAACTTAATCAAAATATGACTAGGGAACTTATAACGAAACCACTGCTGTGGTATTTGCTGAGATTTGCTTCATAACCAAGAACGTGGTCAATATCACAAGTGTGCTTGAAAAACTGCATGTACTAATTCTTAGATGCAGAGAAGAGAGTCTTTGTTCCCCATTAGATTACATTTGATAACTGTGCAGTCCAACACCTATATTTCAGTTACAGTTTTGTCTGACTTATCAGTGTATAAAGTAAGTACGTCAAAGTCATCCATTGTGAGTATAGATGTGTTAGCTTTTTTCTTTGTAATTCTGCCCATTTTGCTATATAATTTGAAAGTATATTACTGATTTTATGGTTATATACATCTTCCTGCTGAATTGTTTCCCTTCACTTTTTTGTTCTTATAATTTATTTTTTATAGTTTAAAGCAGACTTCAGTTGGGACTTTTATTTATCTTTATTTTTATTTATTTATTTATTTATGTCCCTCAATACTTTTAATCTTGAGGGCTGGAAAGATGACTCAATGGTTAAGAGTACTGGCTGCTCTTCCAGAGGACCTGGGAATTTCCAGCACCAAAATGGCAGCTCACAACTGTATATAACTCCAGTACCAATGGATCTGACACTGTTGTACAAACATATACTAGGCAAAACACCAATACATGCAATATAAAATAAAACATATTAAAACTTTAAATCATATGTTTTGATATGTCTGTCTTTGATTATATTTATTATTGCATTATTTTATTATTATTATTTGTGTGTGTGTGTGTGTGTGTGTGTGTGTGTGAGTGTGTGTGTGTGTGTATGCCACAGCATGTGTGTGGAGGCCAGAGGACAACACTGCAATATTGGTTTTCTCTGTCTACCTCTATGTGGGTTCTGGGGATGGAACATGAGCCATCAGGCTTATAGAGCCAGCATCTCTACCTGCTTAGTGATCTTGCTGGCTTTTGATATGTCTCACTTAAAAATCCCATAGCTGGTTTTATTCTCCATAATCCAACATACCACTCTATTTGCTAGAGATGTTAGCAAATGCACATTTATTGTTACCATTGCATTATTTAGATTTGGATTTAATCAGATCGTTTTACACTGTACACTCTTCTCACCTTTGTTTTTTTCAGTGTTTGATTTTTTTTCTTCTTTCCTGTCTTCAGTTTGACTGATGGGGTCCCCCCCCACTTCTCCCTTAAGTAGCTTGGAGATTATATATTCTTTCAATAATTCCAGTTTTCTTTTCTTCCGATATGTATGTTAGGAAGTCAAAAGCTATTTTTGTTTTTTAAATTGCTACCCCAGAACTAGCTGTGTGTGCATCTCCTATTTCTTGATCATTTGCAAGTTTATCTCAATAACTCCTCTTTCACTAACATCCACAATTCTACTATATATGGTCATTGAGTTAGTGGTTTACTCTTTTACAAATCCGTCTCCAAAATGCTTTTCTTCCTTGTAGCTGTTTTCAACTTAATACCCATCCTCTTTAAGCATGGCTCACACAGTTCTTTCAAAGTACATGTACATAACCATGATCTGAGTCTGTACGAGTTTGCTTTCCTTGTTTCCTTACCTAGTATGCTCTCTGGCCATTCTTGGTGAATATTTATTATTGGGGGAGGTTTTCTGAGAACTTTAGAGGCTTTGCACTTTTTTTTTACTGAGAACTTTGGAGTAACACCTGTCTGGAAACCACTGAAAACACTGAAAAGTTAGTTGGCTGACCCAGACCAGAGGTAGTACATAAATCTATGTAAGAGCTGGAGTGTCAGGTAAGGACTTTTAAGACAGGGTTCTGTTTTGCCCTTTCTTTTTATCAAATGAGTTCTCCTAAACACTGAGGCAGCCTTCTATGCACTTTTCTAAAATTGTTGGGTATGGGGACAGGCTTAGTTTCCTTTATCACACTGAATGACAGCTCAGGCAGGCAATATAGGTAAATGTCCTTTTAACAAATTAGCTTAGGTACTCCAATATCCATTTTACCTGCCTAGTTACAAGCTTTCATCTAATAATTAGCCTGAAAATTTCTGTCTTCTTAATACTGCATTGTTTTAAAGTGATTTTGAAAGATTTTATCCAGTAATTTACATTACTTGAGTAGAAAGGTTAAATCAAATTACCAGCTATGCTTTTACCAGCCACAGAATGTTCCTGCTTTTAAATGCTTAAACATCCTTGACAACACAGTGCAACCTCAGGCGATATTCCTAGTGTCTATTCAAACAATATGAGAAATTTAAAATGTTTCAAATATTAACAATACCCTACTTTCTGGCAGGGTTTTGCACTCTAGTGTTTTTAGTGGCAGCTTATTACATTATTACTAGGTTGTTTTATTTGGCTTTTCTTCATTTGATTTAATTTTTTTCAGGATCTCACTCTTAAGTCTAGATTGGCCTGGGATTCACTATATAGCCAAGGCTAAGCTTGCAATCTCAGCCTCCCAAGATCTGAGATGAGGCACCATGACAACAGGCTTTTCTGTTTGTTTTTGAGATAGATTCTTGCTATGTTGCCTAGATTGGCCTTCAACCTCTGAGTTCTAGAAATCCTTGTGCTTCAACCTCCCAGGTTGTTGAGACCTTGGTGCATAGCATTATAGAATTATTGTTTTATATGCTTATTTCCTCACATTTACAAATTTTTTGTTCCCTGTTTGTCTATTTACTCCTCTCAACTTTCCATTTCTCTCTACCTGCAGTATATCTTTCAGTGTTTTAGTGCAAGTGTATCATTGCCAAACTTTCATAGTTTTGTTTTTCTACAATTGTCCTTATTTCACTCATCAGTATTTCTTCTGCTTGTGCCAACTGGTGACTCACTTTCATGGCACATCACTTCGTTGCAAGAGTTTTTTTTGGTTTGTTTTTTCTTCCTTTTTATCAGTAGTGCCCTTTAATCTATTTTAAATCCTTTGAGAGTTTCATCCATAAGCACTGCATCTACATCACTCCCACACCTTCCTCCCTCTCTGAAGCCTCCCTCCCCTTCCCAAGTTCATGAACTTTTTAAAATTATTGTTATATGTATATATGCACACATGTATATATCACCCATAATTTAGCTTTGCTCATATGTACATGTGCTCAGGGCTGACCACTTGGAATCAAACAAAATATGGAAAAGATTATTCTAGAAGGCAGCTGATTCTTTTACTATAATTACTACATATATTAAGTGTACTAATAGGGTTCACTACATTTCCATGCGTGCACATATCATGAAGGGACTCTATGTTTATTTATCATTGCTTGTTTCTAAGTACATCTTCAGCAGATATCTATTTTCATATAAAGGTTCACTTGGCCTAGCTTGTCAAAATGTATTGTTTGTATCGTTAGCTTTTGCTTATGCTATAATAGATATTTTGATAATTTATTTTAATATTTCAACATGTGGGCCCCATAAGACACAGTAGAATAAATTTACTTGTCTACATTCACACATGACAGACCTGGAGGCTTTCTTTTTCTTGGTTGCTCCAAACAGAACATAAGACCTATCATTATTTACTTTCTACTTCGCACCCCCCCTCCACTACCTTTAATGGATGAGCCAATCTGTTAAAGGCTTCACCCTGATATATAAGTTGTAACTTTTCTTCCTTTGGTGGCCTTGAGTCTGTGTTGCTGGTACTAGCATTACTATTTGACCCACAGCTCTAAGCTCCTGGTCTGTACGATCTGATACCAGGAGCCAAAAAACATCTTGAATAGTTGCAGTGCTGCTGGATTCTTTTTGTTTCTCTAGACATTTTACATAAATTTAAATTTTCGTTATAGTTCATCTCATGTTAATATGTGTTTGTACTGGGGGAGGCGCTATTCATATCATCTTAGTGTTGCCAGAAGCCCTATTTCACACACACGATTTTGCACCTTTATAATTACACTTTTTCCTTATCAATTTCATCCACATAAAAACTCTCTTCTTTAAGGGACATAGAAGCCCTCCCTCAGAAGCATCTAAATGACAGGCGTGAAAGACACCTGTTCTCTATCAAATGTTGCATTATGTTCCAGAGATACTACCCATGTATTTCAAGTATGTCATTGCCCTAGGGTCTAAATTTCTTAGCACAGTGATTTGCAACCTTTAAATATTTTCAAAGCAGAGCCCTTTCTTCAAATATTCCTAGGAATTCCTGAGATATAAAACAAAAGTAGCTGCTGTGGTTGAAATGGCATTGAGATGTCTGGTTCTCCCCCAACTAAATCCCTTCCCCCAATCCATGCTTCCCTAAGGTACTCCCAAAACATCTTTGTAGGATCCTTAGGTCCCAAGTACCACTGAGTAAAAGGCAAATAGGCACCATCAGTGGCTCCCAAAATGTGGTCCCAGTGTCAACATTGGCATCCCCTGGGAATGTGACAGAAATGCATATTCTTGAGACCCCATCTACTAGATCTCAAACTCTATGAGTCAGCAATCAGTCTCTTACCACCTCTTTGTTGTGACTCTGACATTTGTTAGTTGGGGAACTTACTAGGGCACAGTATCCTACTCAACTCTGTAATGTTGCCCAAGATTAGCATTTCTGGGTATTTTACCCAAGTGTCTTCTGAAAGTTATTTTCTATCCACTGATTTGTACCTGAGTGAGATTACAGATACCCCTGAGGTCCAATTTCACAGTGACTTGGGTTCCTTGGAATTGCTGAAAATATGTCAAAAATCACCGGGAAGAATTTGGTTTCTTATATTCAGTTCAGTGGATGAAAACAATTAATTTCTCATGTATTTTTTCATGACAAAATAATCTGAAATCCTAACTTCATAAAATCATAACCAAAAAAGCCCTTTATAAAAGAGTGCATCCTGACCAATTGCCTCCAAAGGAAGTACAAAGACATGTAACAGTAAGCCACACTGAACAATGTTAGGGGCAGTACCTCTGGGTCACAGGTATGTTGTTTCTCAATTTGGATGCTGTTTACAATGATGTGTTCATTTTGTGGAAATTCATCGAGTTCTAAATGATATGCACATGCTGCCCATTTAATACATTTTAATACAAAAATTCCTCAGTACCTGGACAATTTGCAGCAGATGTTAACTGTGAAATGACACACTACCATGAGTCTTGGGCTACATAATATCAGAGGGTCTGAGCTTTGACTTCTCAGTGTAGAATGTACATTGGAGCAAACAATTCCCAGCACCGGTTCTACTGCAGTGATTACTTGTGGTATAAGTGCATGGATACCACTGTTTTCTGATTGGGAAGAGCTCTTGGTTGGCAGCCTCCTGTATCAGCACTGGGGGAGTATAGTTAAGCATTTACCAATGTGACCTGCAGGCCAGAACCAGTTCCAGGACTTGGCTAGTCTAGGAAACTGGCAGTGATAGAACTCTAGAACTCCAACCAGATTTAGGCCAAGAAAGTATAGAAAGAATGTGTAATGAGTGCTAATGTTCCCCATTCTCACCTCTGGGTTGCTGGGGCCTCGGTTTTACAAACAGCCATTTTTTATCTATGCTCTTTTATGCTCCAATCATAAATATACATATAAACCAGTTTTTTTTTTTTTTGCAACTTGTGAAGATGTATGGAGTTAAAGAATAAACTTTAATTTCGCTGGCTTTTGCTTCTATGTGCTCACCTAGAACCACCACCAGCTCAAGTCAAATAATCCAGTTGTGTCTCATAGTTCAGTGGGTCACAAGTCATTTTATCTTTCACTGCCTTTCAGAACATTCTTCTTCATTATAGGCCTCATTCTTGTGAACTCTGCCCATACAGCTGCTTAAGATATAGTTATTCCTTCCCCTATGCCCTATCCATACTACCAATCCCGTGCTCAACATGGAAACATTGGTGAATATGCCTTAATGTTACCTTGTGATCCTCTTGGCATCCTCGGTTATAAAGATGCCTGGTCATGAGCCAGGCATGCTGATTCCTGAATCTTCGTTTGCACTCCAGGTTCATACACATCTGCTGAGTAGATGATGTTCTCTGTCCCACGGTGGCATGATTTAAAACCATGTCCTGCTACCATCCTATCCCATGACTCACTTTGGGGGCTGGTAATGAACAAGGGCATAGGACTATGTTTTGTGCTAGGAAAGTTGCCCTGTTCTGAAGGACAAGGTGTTTTATTTTAATTTGCTTTGAGATACAGATGTGAGGTTCAGCTAGAAGTACCAGCCATAGATACCCTGGTGGTCTGTGCTTTCCACCAACAGGAACAAGGAGGTCACTGCTCACCCATCATGAGTTCCTCTTACAACTATTCTTGAGTGCAGGACACGTACATGACAGTTTCTGTATCAGAAAAACTCAAAATGGGGATGTTCTATTAAAGAACATGAATGTCATGAGACAAAGCAGGGCTGTGGAAATGTTCCTGATTCAAAGAAACTAAAGATACTTGACAAACGTAACATTTTACCCTAGACCAGATCCTGTAATAGGAGAAATGCTATAAAAGGACATTTGCTGGCCAAGGGGGAAATTTGGCTTAGAAATGATAGATTAAACATTAGTACAATGTTCATTTTTCTAAAGCTACACTGTGGTAGTATATGGAGCATCTCTATTCTTAGGAAATGCCCATCGAAATATTTCAGCACTGATGTATGTACTTTATCCATACTGAGTTCATGTACACACACACAAACATGGGTGTGCACATATGGGATGATAAAGCAAACGGAGCAACATGTTTAATATGTAAATATGGGTAGAGGGCAAAAGAATGTTTTGTTATTTTTAACCTTTTCTTGGAGTTTGAATTTGTTTCCATTGGAAATGATAAAGGACAATTTCTGTGCACAGTCAAAATCTGCTGGCACACATGCCACTGAATTTTCCCATGGCAGACCTGAGGGATGGGGACATAGCCGTGTCTTCTTAAACAGGGTTACCAATCCCATGCCCAAAAGAAGCCAAATAACTTATGAAGTGGCACCTGGAGCTGTATACTTATCTCCCCATCCTCCAAAACACCCAATGGAACAGCAAAAGATTTTCTTCTGGGGATTGTGGTGCTGAAGACATTTGGGTAATTAAAGGAGTATGCTTGTTTAATCCATCCATGAACACATCCATGCATCCACTCAGTAAATGTTTTAAGTGCCTGCTTATTATGTGCCAGGAACTGTGCTGGGGCTAAAGATGGAACCCAGGATACAAAAGAAAATAGAGCTCCTGTCTTTAAAATCTCTCACAGAGGGACTAGGGGATGTAGCTCAGTGGCAGAACACTTGCCTAGCATAAACAAGGCCCTAGATTCAATTGTTGGCATCAAAATAAACAAAAACTCTGAGCTCAATGGCATATACCCACAACCACAAGTCTCTATTTCTGAATGAGTTGGTCACCAAGTAGAATTGGGAAGCTGTAGGGAACCCTGCCTTTTATCAGAGAACCTGGATACAATGTCCATGCACCTGTCTTGCCTCCAAGGATTTTCCAGGTAACAGTTACTTTTTGTAACCAGTGCTGAAAAAGGGATGCACAGTGCTTTCCCCATTGCAAGTCTTCCCATCTGTCTCAGCTTAACTCTCTACAGGCTGCTCTGACCAGTGTAGCAAACCATTCTACCAGCATCTCTAAGCTGATGGATCAGTGAGTTTTGGAAGTCTTTCTTCTGATCTCTGTTGATAATCATTGAAGCTATACTCAATGCTTTTTGAAGCAGGGAAAAAACACCAAAAACCATTGTGTGGATGCCTGGTAGCATACTGTCCCCAGAATCCCACCACTGAATTGTTGAGTCATTAAAATAATGTTGTTGTCTTTCAAGTGGACAAAATGTGTGATAATTGTATTTTCCCCTCAACCACCGATGTGAGGTGTGACACTTGATATGATACCCTATACACAACATGGAGTCAGATGCCTTGGAGAAAGAGTTAAGATTGTCTGTGTGTATGATTGCATGTGACATGGTATGTCATTTCCCTTCATGGGAATTGAATGCAATTGGAATTGGCATTCACCTCTGATGTATTCTGGCCCAGTTCAAATAAGTTGCAGATTCAGATCCAACAAATATTTACTGAGTCCCTACAATGTTCCAAGCCTTTTACTTTGACACATTTTATATCATTTAATCTTTAACAACAACCCTTTAAGGTAGGAATTACCTGCATGTTACAGATGAGAAAACAATCGCAAAGAGGTTCACTGATTTGCTCAAGTATATCATACAGCTTTTTAAAATAAAACACACACTACACTGTCAGCTGAGGCCTATCCTTGTTAACTGCTTATCTTACAGCATTTCTAGCCTTCTCTACTTTTGGAGCACCTGCTCCCCTTCCACCAGCCCCTTATTTCTTCTCCTTTCACTAGCCCATGTGGGCTATCTTTTTTTTTTTAATACTGCATTTAATAGCACAAAAATCACGAATACAAAGAAACTGGCAAAGGTGTTTGTCAATGAGCTAACCCTGCCCCCTCCACTGTTCTGCTTTCACCCCATGTACACAATGGGCTACATTTTAATTCACTTTTCCTTTTCCTCCCACAAACGTGTAACTGTTACATGATTGGTCAATTGAAGCTGAAACACCCATGGAGAAAGATGTTTTACGGTTACAAGGGCACACCCCCCCCAACACCACCCCCCTCCCCCCTACACCTTCCCACACAATCTTTTGGAGGAATATAGGAGATGAACCAGTGTCACAACTTCCCTGCTTTACCTTCCCCACCCAAAATATCCCTGTCATTTAATTTCTTTCACATGACTGCTTAGACTAGAGCCTCTTTGCCCTCCCCTCCTATTTCTCTTCCAATCAGGACCTTTTGGACACTGGGTACTGTTAAATTCTTACTCTGTCAGGCCCATCGGCCTTAGTCAAGAAGATCAATTAAATCTCGATGCCCGTTGTAGTACGAGTGTCATCATCTTTCATTACAGGTAGGCCTGTGTGTTGCTTCAGTAGGCTTGTGTATTCATTTCTTTCACCTTTTCTGACTCATGTTCCAGGACCTGTTTGTGATAGAACAGTAAATACCCTTCACTGTCCAGCACATCTTTAATACTGGCCTTGGTGATGACGGCATCATCACACTTGAACCACTGGTCCCTGTGGTGCCGAATGAAGCTGGTGTAGTGGCCACTCTCCAAGGTTCCTTGGTGATTAACCACTGCAAACAAAGAATACTTATTCTCGTTGTTCCCACTATTGCTTGGCAGCTGCAACTGTCCATTCATTCGGGTCTCTTTACTTGACGCCATAAAGGGTGTCATATCCAGCTCCAGGGGGAAGGAAATGTATGTAGTGATCTTGCGCCTCTGTTTGGCTGAGTGTTCAAACCGTTTGAAATGAAAGCAGGCAACAACCGGTAACTTCTTCATAGTGAGCTGTTTGGTAGATTCTTGGTAGCTTTGGCAACTACTGCATTTGATTTTGGCACTGCTTCCTAAGTGCTCTGGCCTTGTAAACCTTCGCAAGCAGTCTGTGAGGGTGGTAATGCCTGGCATGTGGCTTTCTCCATTCACACTGCTCTCCCTCCCTGGACTCATAGGCCAGAAGGATGTGCAAGAGCCAGGCAAGTCCAGACTGATGTCCCAGCATGGGTCTATAGTGGTAGAGACACCATGGCAGGCTTGACAGGTGACATCTGACTGCAGGCCACCTGTGAAGATTTGGTCAATGATGCAGTTACAGTGGTTGGGATTGCTGGCCACCTTGCCAACATCATCACCTTTGCAGTGCCTATGCAGGACATCTAGGGCAGCAATGAGGAACTCATGGGCATCCTGCTGTCTGTACCCTGCTAAGTGACGAGCGTGTATCCACACCAGGTGCAGTAACTTATAGGGAACATGAGGAGATGGGTTTCCAGAATATAGCTCCCGAAAGAGCGAAGACATCTCACAGACCAGACATAACTCAGGGCTGGGCATTTCACACCGGTGCCTGTCAGAGAGAAAGAAATCTCTCAGTATTGGAGTGTGGGTCAGGGCCTGGACAATGCAGTTCATAAAACACGTGTTGCCAAGATTAATTAGTCCTCGTAAGCCGATGGTAAAGCTGGACGCAATTCTTCTTCTCCGAGGGTTGTGCCCCAGCAATTCCAACTCAGGTTTGGTCGTTTCCCAGGTGGGATATTTCTCCCCAAGACCCAGCACTGAACACTGCTGCTGAGAAACCTCTGTGGAGGTGGACGTTTGTAATTTCAAGGCTTCTCCTTGCTCTTCTTTGGCAATTTGCTCAATGTCTTTGTCATACACATAGTCTTTACACATGAAGCAGTATATACCTCCATAATAAAGATCTACGGCTAAGTTGTGCTGTTTTGTCTCAGCGTGCTCATGGATGTGTTTCTCTGTGAAGCAGCCAAAGAAGACGCAGGAAAGGCAAGAGTGGAGTCTGTTTAAATGGGTGCCACACACATGGCAGATGCACGACTTTGCCTTGCTTTTCCTGGTCTCTGGGGTTCCACACCACACGAAGCACTGGTAGATAACGCGCAATTCCTGCCTCCAGTTCTCTCCCACCTTAAAACTGTTCACGTGGGTACAACCTGGCGGCCCCACAGCAAAATCCACATCCAGGCACCCGCCCCCAGGACCGCGTCGGGGCCGGGGCCGGGGCCGGGGCGGGGGCCGTGGCCTAGGCTGCGGCGGGGTACGGAGCCTAGTCTGGGGCCGGGGCCGGGGTCGGCGGCGCGGGGCACGGCTGCGACGCTGAGAGGGATCGGGGGCCCGCGGCAGATCGGAGGGAAGGGTGGGGGGAGGAACCTCGTCGCTGCTCCGCGCTGGGTTCTCATCCTTCGGCTCCTGCTCCGGTTCCCACTTGGGCTCCTGCTCTGCCTCCTGTAAGGGCTCTGGCTCGGGCTCTGGCTCTGGCTTTGGCTCCGGCTCGGACTCGGGCTTCTGCTTCAGCTCCGGTTCAGGCTCCGGCTCCGGCTCCGGCTTCTGCTTCAGCTCCGGTTCAGGCTCCGGCTCCGGCTCCGGCTCCGGCTCCGGCTCCGGCTCGGGCTCGGGCTCGGGCTCGGGCTCCGGCTCCGGCTCGGGCTCTGACTGGAGCTCTGGCTCGGGCTCCGGCTCGGGATCCGGCTCGGGCTTCGGCTTGGGCTCTGGCTCCGGCTCCAGCTTGAGCTCAGCCCCGCGGCCCGGATCCTCCGCGGTCTCCACCTTCTCGGTGGCGTCCACCTTCCCAGCCTCCTCCACCTTCTCGGTGGCGTCCACCTTCCCAGCCGCCTCCACCTTCCCCTCCACCTTCTCTGCCTCCACCTTCCTCTATGCCTTCTCCGCCGTCTCCGCCGTCTCCGCCTCCTCCAGCCTCCTCCGCCTCCACTGGCTGCGGCTCCTCCCCCTGCTCGCGGGGCTCCGGCGGCCACTGGGCGTGGTGGCACGGGGGCCACGCAGACCTGGGGTGTCCCCGGTCCGGCCTGAGGGAGCGC
Source organism: Cricetiscus sungorus (assembly GCA_030556225.1). Taxonomy (NCBI): domain Eukaryota; kingdom Metazoa; phylum Chordata; class Mammalia; order Rodentia; family Cricetidae; genus Cricetiscus; species Cricetiscus sungorus. The sequence goes on from JANBXA010000609.1 coordinate 10,089,981, forward strand.
GGTCGCTGTGGCAGCTGGACCCGAAAGGGACTTTCACTGAAGGAGGCGGCAGCGGAAGCAGGCGACGCCCCCGGGAATGCTCCAGCCGAAGCCCCCTAGTGGAGGCCGCTTCTGCAGCCAGGCCCCGTTTCCTTTAATTCAATATTTCCCAAACTTGCTTGTTCACGACAATCACGTGGGAGCGTGTTAAAATTACAGATTCCTCAGCTCCACCCGCAGGCCTACTGAATCAGACTCTGGAAGGGAGGTACTCCGGAACCTCGATCTCTAACTAGGGCCGGAGAGGCTGCTAGTGATCAGGCAAGTTTGAGAAACACAGCTCTAATTCATTGAGGCTGGCGGGAAGTGGGGCGGGGACCGCGCAGTCTCTTTAAGGCGCTTCCAGCTCTCAGCTCCAATCGCTGCTCTGACCCCCTTGGCCGTCTCCTCCCCTCTCCTACTGCCCTCAAGGGTGCAGGCTTTCCTAGCGTGTGGGGCCCAGGGCTGAATCCTTGTCTTGTCCAGAAATGTTCCTGAGGCTGTGAAATATCCCTTCACAGGGTGGTAGTGCAGAAGCTCTGACATCATTCCAGTAGCTGAACCTGCCCAAAGCTTGTCCCAGTCTCGGGGTCCAGCTACTGCCCTTCCAAAACTAACAAGCCTCCACCTCCACTGAGGGACAAGCCTGGACCCCAGATCTAGAGGGACATTAGTGCTCCCAAGGCTGCTCCACCTGAAGCGGCATGTTCCCTTGACTGTCATATCAGTGCTCTAAACTTCCTGGGCTGCTTCTTGCCCCCTCCTCTGCAAGGCGCTGGGCGGGATGATTGACAGCTGGCCTCCAGGTACAGCCTTCAGTGAGCAGCCTGTGGGCAGAAACCATCCCTGGAAAGCCAGCAGGGGAAAGGAGACACTACAAGGCCTACAGGTGGCACCTCCCCTAGGCTGAAAGAAACCCAAACTACAAAATCTGAGAGACCCTTAAGGTTTAGCAGAGTCTGGGGTGAGCAGCAGGTAGAAATAGAAGGGATATCTGTGGAGCTGCCAGAGAAGAAAGAGGTTGGACACCAGTCTCGGGTGGGTGCTGCTACATCTGGGAGCCCAGAAAGAAAAAAAAAATGCTCCGGTCTTGGGCAAAGCTGGAGGTGTCAGAAGCAACTGACCGACTGCTGCTTCCAGAGGATGTAGGCAAAGGCAGGTATCAGCATGTGGGGTGAAAGGGAGAGAGTGATCAAAGAAAAGTGGAGTGCCTCGGTGTGGCAGCAGACTGTTCCTGGTGCAAACTGTCCTACTTCAGGGGCTGTGCCTGCCTGCAAAGCAAAGTGTCTCTGGTCTCCCCTGGAAATGGACCTCCACCTGAGTCACTTCATAGAGGAAGCAAACACAGACTCCTTGGGGATTCATCAGGAATCTGGAGCCCTTAGGGAGGCTGTCTGCTTTCTATTTAGCCTAAGGCTACCTTAGTGCCAGCCTTTCCTAAGTCAGCTGTGTCTTCTGTTCCTTGAATCATTCCGCCTGCCCTTTGTTGCCTGCAACTAGAGAAAATGCAACCAGTATGGCTACTAAAGGAATGTTGCTGCTGCTGCTAACGTGACTGAGCTCATGCAGCATGGGAGGAGAGGGCACGGAGTACCTTCGTCCTATTTTCACAGGCTCAAACCAACAAAGAAACCTGAAGATCCCCCATACTTAGCAGCATTACCACTGAATAATAGCTATGTAACCTGATTGCCTAACTAGTCGACTTCCTGTGAAGCACACAGAGGCACCTGGACACCACCCAGCAAGTTCTGAAAGTGGATGGCCCTCCCACCATTCACCCCACAGATTCAATACGTGTTCACAGCCAGGCATTGTACTAAAAGCACTGAACCAAAGACACCCCGAGATTAGAATCAGATTGGGCTTTTACTAAAAGGAACACACATGCAAGGAAGTGTCTTTAGGACAACTAGCAGGAAAGAAGCAACAAATAGGAATCATTAAATAAATAATAAGCATACCAAAAACTAGCTGAGTACTTTTTATTTAAAAAAAAAGTCCCTTATTGGAAAGTGTACAACATATTTGTTACTTTCTTACATTTATTTCCTCATTGTATGCTTTTGCTTTAATCATTAGTGGTAGGAGCCACCATAATCTTTAGATGTGTAGAGCTTGTATAATCTGGAGTGAGACATGGACAAATGTCACCATCTTGGCCTCACAAAGACCTTGGAAACAGTGACAGAAGACCTCAAGAAAGACAGCTCTACCTCACTGTTCATGCGCCTAGGAGTCAAATACTGTTCTGACCACAAGGTGGCAAAAGAGTAAATGACAATTCCTAGTATTTTTTCTATGTTTATGTAAAATTTGGTTTATAGCAAAGTGCTCCCTAAAAATATTTTGAAAAAACGTGGTCTCTTTCACACAGTCTTTGGTTGACATCTAAAATTTTGCATTGTAAATGTCACTTGGCTGCAAAAATGTAATTTCTGACAAGTGTTAACCTTCAGAAATAAAACTGTTACGTCAGTATATTACACAAATCTGGTGAAACCTAAATACGTTAGTGAGCTGAGAGCTCACTATCTTCTCCTTAAAAATTCGCAATAGATTTCTTTGACAGCTGCCAGTTGTATCTTCTGCCTTTCCTCCCAGAGTTCTTAAGTCTACTGTATTCTTTCAACAAATTTTTAAGCCAAGAACATGTATTTTTCCACTTAGAGCAACTTGCTAGAGGTTTTTCCCATGGACTAATATTGTTCATTGCTTGAATGAGACAGGATTAAGCATTCTGTCTCTCCTAGTCTGTGTTTGGCTAAATGTTAACACAGGTAAACCTCTCATATACTAAATGGGAAGAGGCATTTTATTTTAGAAACATCACTCAAGCCTTTGCATCCTTTTGGAAATATCACACAATGGTTTAGCTCCAAAACACCTTCTTGTGATTTATCAGCTGAGGGCTCCATAGGGATTTCCTTCAATTTTATTGGAAGCAAACAATTAGGAACCATCTCAGGTTCGAAAAGATTTGATTCCCATGCACTGCCAGAGCAATTTGTTTGTTCGGTGTAGATGTGGTGTTCAGAATTGTCTCTCTGGCACCCTGAGGATTTCACACTGCAGGGTAGTGCGTGCGGGTGAGACTCGGGATGGTAAAAGATGATTTTTCTTTGTAAGTGCAAAAAGAAACATGTGAAACTGGAGATGGGAAAAGAGAACCAGCTTGATTCCTCTATCACAACTACGTTCTCTGGCAGATCAATCTGAAAACACTACATATGAAATTGGAGGATGTAAAAATTGATTCTCTTAAAGTTTCCCATACTCCTGGGCAAAATACACTACATTTTGAAAGTCACTCATTTATATTTCTTATAACAAAAGTTACATGTATGTGTGCATGTCTGTAAATGTATATATATATACATATATAATATATATACATATATTTGTGGGTTTCTTAGAAATGTATAGAAGAGAGGCATATGGTGAAAAATGAAAGTCTCTCTCTCCCTCACCAGTCACACTCAATTCCATTTCCCTGAAATTTATGAGAAATTTCTATGCAAATATAAGATATATATATATGTATATATATATATCCTTTTATGAAATGTAAATGAGACCATGCCTATGCAGGTGTTTTCTCTAAATTTGTTGTACACATCCAATGAAATCCCAATAAAATTACAATGAGTTTTTTATGAGAGACTTCATAAGACAATCTTTCAATTAATCTGGAAGACTAAAAAGCATCTTCCCCCTTCTCCTTTTTTCCTCCTGGAAATGAGAAGTTAGTGACTATAGTAGAAACCATCTTGTAGCCAATCACAGTAGAAAGACCAACAATCTGACCACTTCTAGATGTATTCTTTCATGAAGAAAAGCATTGTAATTTATCAAGAGGCACATAGCTCTTCATGTTCAAATATTGCAGGAGTCTTTGAATGGTCCTTTATGAACATGTTCAGCAGCATTTTGGTTTCTTTGTTGTGGGTGCATAAAATGCTGGTATGTCTCACAGTCAATAATACCCTAGATTCACAGGCTGAAGAGAAAACGGTTCAGCAGTTAAAACACTGGAATCTCTTCCAAGGATCTGGGTTCAATTTCTAGGACCCACGTGGCAGCTCACAACCACCTATATATAACTCTATTTCCAGGGGAATCTGACTCCTTCTCTGGCCTAAGAAGGCAACAACTGCACACAGTGCACAGATATACATGCAGGCAAAACACATAAAATAAACATAAAACACAAAAGCGCACATAGAATACATTTTAAAATAATAGTATCCTAGAGTTGATGTCATCCTTTGAAGTCGTTTGGGTTCAAATTATGTGTTAATTGACCATAGGTGTTCTATGTCACTCCTAGTCTAGTCTCAGGTCCTTATTCTGGCCTTTCAGGCCCTACCAAATCTCTAATTGGTTGCTTAGACTTCTCTACCTATCAGCTTGGCCTTGCATCAAACAGATGATACATATTACTGCTTCTAGGCTTAAGCCTTGTTTCTTTTGGTCTCAGAAATTCTCATGGCTTGAGCCAGCAGGATGGTTCCCTAGGTAAAAGTGCTTGCCACCAAGCCTGACAGCCTGAGTTCAATTCCTGAGACCCACATGATGGAAGATGAGAGCATTCCTGCAAGCTATGCATGTGCACAAGTGTGTATGCACATGCACACGTACATGCATAAATATATGTAACTATTTTTAATATAAGAAGGAAATCTTCGTGATTTTCTTCCTTGCTTCAGTTCACTGCTTAAATCTCCTTAAATGTCATCTTAGAGTCCTTCCTTGACCACTCTATAAAATAGTATCTCATCCCTGCTTTATTTTTCTTTATAATACCATCACCACATAATACATTAAACAACACTCCATAGATATATTAAATATTATACACACATATAGAGTCACAAAATTAATCTAACTCAACGAATAGAAATTGCTCATTCATCTAGTCTCAGTATCTACTTTGAACTCTCATATAGTTAAATATTTCTGGAATGCAAAAAATGAAATTTTATCATAAGTAAAGTCCTCTATATTTTCATGTCTGTTGGTTATTTTTTTAACTTTTCTTGTAAATTGCTTGGTCACATTCTTTGTGTAGTTTTCTTGTAAATTCTTGTTGTTGTTTTGTTTTGTTAGACAGGGTTTCTCTGGGCAGTTTTCCAATTCACAGGGTTCTTCCTGCCTCTGCTTCCCTAGTGTTGGGATCAAAGTCACAAACCACCAAGCCAGGCATCTTTTAAATTCTCATTTTGTTTTGTTTTGTTTCCCTGAGACAGAGTTTCTCTGTGTAACCCTGACTGACCTGGAACTATCTCTGTAGACCAGGCTGGCCTCATAGAGATCTACCTGTCTCTGTCTACCAAGTGCTGGGATTAAAGGCATGGGCCACCACTGCATGACCTTAAATTTTTAATAGTCACCTTAAATAACAGTAAAATGACCCTGGAAGTATTCCAAGTGCTAATCTATTAAACTTGTTTAACCCTTACTACAATTTTAAGAAAAAAAATGCTATTTTACTTTTCATTTTGTAATCAAGAAAAGTGAGGCAAAGAGAGATAAAGTGTTGCCCACACTGTCACCCAGATTAGGTTAGATCTAGGATTCAACTTTAATGGCTGTAATATAGTTTGGACTCCTAACTCCAAAGCTTTTTGTCTATTCTATTCTAATGTATACTTTCCATTTATCACCGCTGTATTTTATTTTTTACCTTATGTTTGAGTTTATTGTGCAAACACATTTTTCAATCTTTTAAAAATTATTTTAGATGTATTGATTTATTGTTTTATATGAATGTTTTGCATGTATGTATGTCTGTGGACCCATGTGTGCCTGATGGCTGTGGAGGTAGAAGAGGGCTAGAACTGGAGTTGCAGATAACCGTCAAGCTCAGCAAATGGGTCGTAAGAGATTTCCCAAAGGTGAGTGTTCTAAAGGCCCCAGCAGAAACTTCAGTTCTTCTTAAGACATAGTCTCAGACTGGGCAGTGGTGGTGCATACCTTTAATTCCAGCAGAGGCAGACGAATTTCTGTGATTTTGGGGCCAGCCTGGACTACATAGTGTGTACAAAGATATCAAAAACAATAACTGCTCTTAAGCACTGAAATATCTCTCCAGTCCACTTGTGGATTCTTGATTTTAGCATCTCATTTTTGAGAAAGAGCAAGGCAAAGGAATTGAGATGTGAGAGAGAGAGAGAGAGAGAGAGAGAGAGAGAGAGAGAGAGAGAGAGAGAGAGAGAGAGAGAGAGAGAGAAAGAGAAGAGAAGAGAAGAGAAGAGAAGAGAAGAGAAGAGAAGAGAAGAGAAGAGAAGAGAGGGGAGACAGAAAGAAAGAGGTGGGAGGGAGGGGAAGGGGGGAGAGACAGGAAATGAAAATAAAGCAACAACTTGAGACTTGTACTATGAAAGAGAAGAGTGGTGTAAGACAAGATTGAGAGGTACAAGGAGGACCTTGATCATCTGGAGCCATGTAGAACATCACGCCACATTTGACTCATATTGCATTTGCATTGAGAATTGTTTGCAGGTTTTAAAGCGATGGCATGGTGTGATTTATGGTTTTCATACAATAATTACAATCTAATAATAATAGTAATAAACATAGCTAACAGTATGCCTAGTACTGTCTTATAAGTCATTCACTATGTTATTTAACTGTATAACACACTGACAATATAAGTACTAATATTATTGTGTTATTCTCACTATTCATGAAAGGACTAAAGCACAAAAATATTTAAAGGTCTGGTGATGTAACTCAGTGGTATTATTACTCACCATCCATACAGTAGGCTGGATTTAGTCCCCCACCATGAAGTCATTCTTTATGAATAAATTACCTTAAATTTGCTTATGTTTATTCTCTAGATTCTATGCTTCTTCCCATTCAGAATACATCTAATTTCAATAATGAAATATTTGATTCCTACTTTTTCCATACTCTTGGTTTCTCATCAGTGGCTGGTAAGTCTTCTATAAGCTAAAGAAAAAGAAAATAGCAAAAATCACACACAAAACAACCTCTAAGTCTGGGAACTGAGCTCTACCCAGCCCATTTGGACCATATTACATTTCTCTAAGCTCAGGACTAGCCAGATGACTAAGAATCAGCTCAGCAGCTCTCATTCCCCATCATAGCAGAGTGACTCTATGTACCCTTCCCTCCCCCCACCACAGCCTTACTAATAACCAGGGAACTAGAAATCGGGGTTATCTGGCTCCACCACAGGCATTCAGAAAACACCAATGAGCCTGGAATTATGGTAAAAGATAGAAAATGGAGGGACTAAAGGATTCTTTTTAGCACACAGCTATGCATGCAGTTCCAATAGCCTAGTCCCTTCTGTGGGTGAAAGGGAAAACAAATGCTCAGCTATGGGAGCTGCTTCGAAAATGAAGATTACACTGCATCGTGTCCCAAGCAGCCATTTCCTCGTGTTTGTTTTGTTTTTGTTTTTTGCCTATTTTGTCTGTTTCTAGCTTCCATCTATGTTCAAGAGCTCTGAATTTAGTTCTAAGGCTTGCACTTTTGATTCTCTGCCTGCTGAATTGCATATTATCTAGTAATTCTTCTGCATGCAGGTACAACCACCTATCTTAACTTTGCATATGAAGAAAATACTGGGGCGTGGTAGGATGTAGCTCAGTTGGTATGGTGCTTGCCTAGCATGCAAGGAGTCCTGAGTTTAATCCCCAACACTGCATAAAACAGGCACACAGAAGTTCAGGGTTATTCGCGAAGAGTTTGAGACTACCTGGACTACATGACATCCTGTCTTTAAAAAAAAAAAAATTAACACTGGATTCCTAAAATCTGTGTCAAGTGCTGGAGGCTAGCCCTGTGAAATCTATATTTACCCTGAGCTTGAGCTTAAAAAGAAGCACAATGAAATGGTTTCTGCAATTTTAATCACGTGGAATCTGCCTTCTTGTGCTTGTCCTCAACACTTCTTCCAGGTTTGAAAGCTTGGGTAGGCTAGCAGATAAAATCTTAATCACCATTTTATCTGTTTAAGCCCTCAAAGAGCAGGTCAAACAAAATTATATAACCTCAACAGAGAAAAAAATTAGTAGGTGTAGCAAAAAATTATGTGTTCATTATGCAATTCAACAACCCCACTTTTAAGAATCAAACTCAAAGATACACCAGCTAAAGTCCAAAATGACAAATGGAGAAGGGCATTCATTGTAACAATGTGCAATAGCACAGGCTGCAGGGGGAAATGCCATTATTAAGGAACTGGTTGCATAAATAATAATGGAAATACAAATACATGTAAGATGGAGAGGAAAACCCATTTTTTATTTTCTTTTACATTTAAAAATGATTTATTTCATGGGGTGGAAGTATGTGCCATGGAAATGGTGTGGATGCTAAAGTATGATGTATAGGAGTCAGTCCTTTCCTTCCACCAGGTGGGCTCCAAGAATTAAACTCCGGTTTCTGGGACTGGAAGTAAATGCTCTACCCACTGAACAATCTTGCTGGCCCAGAAATAAATCTTTATACAGTGGTTAGGAAGAAAATGTCTCTGGATGTTGTTAAATGTCCCTTGGGGGATGGAATCCTCTCCAGTTGAGAACCATCAGTCTAGGACAATGACCATAAATGAATTTTTTAAATAAGTAAAATGATGTGGGAAACTTTCCAACTTGAAACATTGCTCAAGGTTTAATTACCAGAGTGGATGAGGCCAATGTGTGTTATGTACCTCCTGGCACAATACAGTAGGAAGTACACAGCACCTCCTATTATGTATCAATGCCAAAAATAAAAAGAAAATGGAAACTAAATCCAATCAATTGTCTAGCACCAATAACTCATGGTTTATGGTGAATATAGAAAATAAGACAAGTTCAATAAAACAACCAGCCAAATACATTTATCTGATTTATTCAATGATAAATTACATTTTAAAGCAATGAGGTAAATAATGCTAAAGTTACACAATTTTAAAGAAATGTAAAACCCAAATATAATATTTTGCTTGGATACTATTCTGGAAAAAAAATCAACTTTTAACTCACTTCCTAAGCTGATGTGATGGCACATACCTATAATTCCAGCATTCAGGAGACTGAGACAGGAGGACTATGAGATTGAGGCACACTTGGGTTACATAGTGAGTTTAGCATCAGCCTATCTTAAAAATAAAAGAACAAAAACCCCCTTCTTGAGACAATCAAGAGACTTTCAGTATAAATTGCTACTTCAGTACACCAAGGGGTTACTGTTAGTAGATTATGACAATGATAACATGGTTATATAAAAAGTATTTTTTAATGATTCATACACACACGGATTAAAATAATATATCTAGGATTTGAATTTTAATTACAAAAAAGTATGTGAGAGATACATGAACCAAAAGTAACAAAATTTCAAGAACTATTGTAGCTGACTTATGTAGGTTTCATTCTATTAATTTCTCTATTTTATATATTAAATTTTCTATGACAAAATGATTTTTAAAGACAAGACAAGGGAAACTTCTGCTCCCAAGAAATGTATTGTCTTTACTTTTAAAGCCTCTTTCAAATGATATGAAAGACTTTGAAGACTCCCCATGGAAGACCTCACCCTCCCTGGGGAGCAGAAAGGGGATGGGATGGAGGTTGGTCGGGGGAACAGGGGAGGAGGGAAGGGTAAGGGAACTGGGATTGCCATGTAAAACAAACTTGTTTCAAATTTAAATTTTAAAAAACTAAAAGAAAAAATCCCTCTTCCTCCAAATAGAATTTTAAACACTGACTATGGTATATAACAAAAAACATAAGAAAACTTTGAAAGGTAAACAGCAGAAAAAGACAATTTAGTTATAGACCACAGAAACCCCAAATGAAACATCAGCAAGTTCCCTCTCAGCTTCCTCCCTCCTCATATGTCATAGGCTGAGTTGTAGAGGCGCTGGTAGCATGGAAATATCTGTGAGCATAGACAGAAGAAAAATCCTGTACTCTCTAGACAAAGAAATAGGGAATGGAGCTTCTTTTCATGACATTCATAAACTGTCATTCTACTCTATGCAAACAGTACAGAAAACAAAGTGTCCCACCATCTAAGCCAACAACAAGTTAAGTCATAATGAAAAAAGAGGACATGAATTTGAAGGAGACTGTAGAGGAGTATGTGGGAGCATTTGAAGGAACAAAAGGGAAAGGAGAGATGTAATTATATTATAACTAAAAAAAATTAGATGTGAAAAATTAGATGTGAAAAAGTCCAAACCCTCTATCATAATGGTATCAGGAAAGGCAAGTTGAAAGTGATAGTAAAAATTGCCTTTTGATAGGATGCCAATGAAGACTCTATAAACCTGACATCCATGGTTATTTGGAGATAAGAGGATCCCTCCTCTTCTCACAGTTATAGTTAGTTAAAAGAACACCCCACACCATCATTAATTGCTATAGTGTTGCTGGATGTCACAAGGGACCTAGCAAGGGACTTCTGCCTCTCTCACCCAGGATTGTATTGGCAAAGATACAGAAAGAAACTTAAACTCTCACTTGACAAGATGAGATTCTTCCCCCAGGTGTCAGTGGAAGCTGAAAGGGGAACTATGCTGGGTAGTCTTGTTAATTTGCATACCTGGGCAAAACCTATGCATACCTAGGAAAAGAGACTCTCAGCTGAGGAATTGTTTCCATCGGATTAACAGTGGGAAATTTGTCTTGATTGCTCGTTAATGTGGGAGGACCCAGCTCACTATGCTGTCCCTGGCATTCCTAGCAGGGACCTGGCATATATAAGAAAACTGAGTAAGCCATAAGGAGCAAGCCAGTAAACTACATTTCTCCATGATCTCTGCTTCAGTTCTTGGCTCTAGTTTAGTTCCTGTCTCCAAGTTACTGCATTGGCTTCCTTGGATGATGGACTATAACCTGTAAGCCCACTACACCCTTCCATCCATAAGTTGCTTTTAGTCTGTTTTATCACAGCAACGGAGCAGTAACTAACACAGTAAACACTCTATACTTTGTTCTACACCTCATAGTAGCAAAATGGCATCCCCATTCTGCTGCCAGACCAATAAAAAATGAAAAGAGATATACTTCAAAAACACAACAATTAAATAAAATCCAGTTCTTAAAAAAAATGTTCAAGTAACTCACAGAAAGGCAGGTTAAAAATACAGAGAAACAAAACACACAGACAGCCCACAAGAATGAATAAATACAATTGGTGAGATTTAAGCCTTGGCATGCCAACTAGAAAGAACCAAAATGCCCTTTAATAAATGAATGATTAAACAAATAGTGGTACATGTATGCCATGGAACACTAGTTACCAATAAAAGGGCGAACTACACAAAAGATAATTTGGACAGAACTCAAGGGCATCTTAGAGAAGGGATTAAAAAGTCAGTAGTTTTAGCAGGGGTTTCAAAGTCTTCAGTTTCTTTGAAATTTTATTTTTATTGCTATATATTAATTTTACAAAGAAATGAAGTCCAATGTAATATTTTATCAGATATATACAGTATGTACTGATCAAATTCACCTTCCTAGGCTCAGACATAGAGGACTTGCTTAGCGTTTGAAAGGCCCTGAATTAAACATCCAGTATTGCAAAAGGAGAAATTTAACCTCCCTTTATCTGTCATCCCCAAACTATGATAATCACTGTTCTTCATTCACAAGGACATGCAATACATGTTTTTCTGTTCCACTTAATATAATGACAGCCAGTTCCATCCAATTTGCTACAAATAATGGGATTTCACCTTCCTTTAAGTCTACAGACACATTTATCTCTGTTTTATCTTAGCCTCTAGATTGGGCATGTATTCTCAACTTAATATGACTTCAAATGGAGAAAAGACCACCATTCTGGAGGCATCATGTGCACATAGAGAAAAATCCTTGAGTTGACAAGACTTAGAATGTCTTTCTAGAATGTGATGAAGATTTAAGTCCCTATTTTTTCGTTTACCACTTACATAAAATGAAAGTGCACATATTTTGATCTGATTTCTTTTTAATTACATCTATTTACTGTGAATGTGTACAGACACCACGGTGCACAAATGTGTGGAGTTCAGAGCACAACTTTTGTGAGTCCTTTCTCTCGTTTTCATGTGAGTCAAAGTCGGTCATCAGGCTCTGCTATCTGGCTTCCCCCACACCTTTGTTTTTTAAAGGCAATGCACTGACTAACATTGGGACCACTTAAATCCAACAGTTGTGGCATCTTGCTTTGTCAGTGAACTTGTGGAGTTGCCACACCCTATGGGCATGGCTTCAGGTGAGCAGATGTGGCCCCTTATGTGTCCTTGGTTTCAAATTGCAAATATTTTATTGAGAATTTTTCCATCTATGATCATAAGAGAAATTGGTCAGTAAATCTTTCTTTATATGGTTTGGCTATGAGGGTAACTGTGGCTTCATAAAATGAATTGGGCACTGTTCCTTTTGTTTCTATTTTGTAGAAATTTTTAGGAGTATTGGCATTAGCACTTCTTTGAAAGTCTGGTAGAATTCTGTGCTAAAACCATCTGGCCCTGGCCCTTTTTTGGTTGGGAGACTTTTAATGACTGCTTTAATTCCACTAGGGGCTATAGGTCTGTTTAAATTGCTTATGTGTTCTTGATTTAACTTTTGGTGTTTTGTATTAAGAAAATTATCCATTTTTTAGATATTACAGTTTAGGGGAGCACAGATTTTGAAAGTATGTCCTTATGATTTTCAGGATTTCCTCAGTGACTGTTGTTATGTCCCCCTTTTATTTCTAATTTTGCTAATTTGGATATTCTCTCTCTGGATAAGGGTCTGTCAACCTTACTGATTTTCTCAAAGAACCAACTCTTTGTTTCTTTGTATCTTCTTGGATGCAGCAGAAGGATGGATCCTATTTTCATATCCAATCAATTAATCTATGGCTTTTTTATTGTGGAATTGAGACCATTGTTGTTCACAGATATAAATGGCCAGTGACTGTTGAGATGTAAATGCCCAGTGACTGTTGATTCCTATTATGATGATGGTGGTGGTGGTGGTGGTGGTGGTGGTGGTGGTGGTGGTGGTGGTGGTGGGTATGTGTTTCTCCTCTTTTGATTTTGCTGGTCTGGGATTATTTATTCACTGAATTTTCCTGAGTGTGGTTAACATCCTTAGTTTGGAGTGTTCCTTGTAGGACCTTCTCTATGGCTGGATTTGTAGATAAATAATGCTTAAATTTGGTGTTGTTATGGAATTCCTTATTTTATCCACCTATGGCAATCAAAAGTTTTGCTTGGCATCTGTGGTCTCTTAGAGTCTGTAGCACATCTGTCAAGGTCCTTCTGACTTTTAGAGTCTCCATTGAGAAATGAGGTGTAATTCTAGTATGTCTGCCTTTATATGCTACTTATTCTTTGTCCCTTGCAGGTTTTAATATTCTTTTTTGTTGTTGCTGTTCTATACATTTAGTCTGATGTTCTGTGTGCTTCTTGTGCTTGATTGGCATTTCCTTCTTTAGGTTAGGAAAATCTATGACTTTGTTAAAATTATTTTCTGTGCCTTTGACTTGTGTTTCTTCTCCTTCCTCTATTCGTAATATTTTTAGATTTGTCTTTTCAGATTTCCTGAATATTTTGTGCCAGGATTGTTTTTTGTTGTTGTTGTTGTTGATTTTTTTATTTAACATTTTTGTTGACAAAGGTATCCATTTCTTCTGTTGTATCTTCAATGTCTGAGATTCTCTTCCATATGTTGTGTTCTGATAGTAAAGCTTGCCTCTGAGTTTCCTGCTTGAATTCCTAAATTCCTAGTTTTCCCTCAGTTTGAATTTTCTTTTCATTCTATTGATTTCCTGTCTTGAAAGGTTTTATTCCTTTCCTTCTTTCCACTCTTTGTGCTTTTATAGATTTCTTTAAAGGATGTATTCATTTCCCTTTTAAGGACCTCTATCATATTCATAAAGGCTGTTTTAAGATCTTTTTCTTGTGCTTCAGCTATGTTGAAATATTTAGGGCCTGCTGTGGTAGGGTTTGGGGGCTCTAGTGGAGACATATTGTCCTGGCTGTTATTGGTTATGCTTTTATGCTGGAGTCTAGGCATCCGGATGGGTTCTTTGGTCTCTGTTTCCTCTCTGAGTGTGGTGACAGTGTGTTGCCTGGTAGGAAATTCTTCTAGGGTCCTGATAGGTGTGCCCACTGGGGATTCTGGCTAAATTTATTTTTGGGTATTGAGACCTGAGTCTTTGGAATGGGGGTTGGCTCAGGCTACTGAGGGTGTTCACAGGAGGATGGAAAGCAGGGTATTCCACTAGGATCTGCTTAGTTAGTTCCCTGGGGATGGGGGCTAGATAATGAGGAGAGGCCACAGCAGAAGGTTGGCTACAGAGCTGGGGATGAGACTGGGAGATTGGACTTGGAGTAATGGAGGGAAAGATGAAAATCTTCAGTTAACCTATTTTGCCTCCCTGGTCAGAGTGGCCTGTGGGTTCCTAGGAGATGTTGCATGTTTAAAGTGTCTACTACTCAAACAAAAGTGAATTGTAAATTCTAGAGACTCAAATTAATGTTGTATCTATTTAAATAATATCTATGAGCATAATAAATATAACCAGAAGAGTTTAAAAAGAAGGAAGCCTATCCCTATGAATTCATTTCTTGTCTGGATCCTGTCAAATATCTACATAAGGTTCATATGGTGGGCGAGGATGGAAAAGGACCTCACTTCAAGTTTCACACTATAACTATATCATGTCCCCTGGTCCTCCTTCTTATTGAAGATTTGGCTTCTAATTAATTGCTTATGTGAATAATCAAAACAGAGGAAGACTTTCTTACCAGTGGCTGGGAGTAAGAGAATTTGTCTGAGGTAGTGACTGGGACATTTCTATCGGTCATTTTTCCATGCACACAGCATATGGGTTTCCTTCATTTGCAAGAGTCCAAATTACAGAGTGTATAGTTCACTGTTAGGACTATCCAAGGGAAAGTAAATGGGCAGCTAACTCATGAATTGTTCTATGTCGCACATACAGCATAGGGCTTAAGAAGAGAAGAAGGAAGGAATGACTCAGGATGGGCTATGAAGAAGGCTCTGTGGATAACTAGTATTTGACATATGACCATAAAAAGTTTACATTTGTGAGACAGACACGTAAGGTATTTAGAGAAATTTATTTCAGGCAGGGAGAAATGCATGTCAAATCACAGAGGTGTGAGAGACCTTAATGAGTTTGTTCTAAGAAACTGTTAGTAGAACAACATTGCAAGTGAAAAGGGGAAAAAAACCCAGAAGTCTGAAGCCATAAGCTATATCCAGATCACAAAGGACCTAGCACACCATGACAAGAAGTTGAACAGCTATTCTTCAGAGAAACAATGGAAACATCTAGAGGTGTCATACACTCTAGACGTATCTTTTGCCTTCCGGCATGGAGGTAGTAGAGGCTACCCAGATCATTTTCATAAAGGCTAATAATGGCTAGGCTTTCCATAGCAAGGTTACCATTTACAAGGGAGACTGTTTTTATGTAGATTTGACTGGAAGGTGGGGAGTACAGTGAATCTTGGATTTCTTTATTGGTCAACAGCAGAAGCTAGTGGTAAGAGAAGCAACATGAGCAGAGAAATAGTTCATGGGGTTAAGAAAAGTTGTGATTTGATTTTATTAGTGGTTTGCATAGACCAGGGGTGGGTTTATCTACTTTTCTTGAAGAAAAATGGTGTCCACCAGATAAGAACTCTCTCATCTAAGTCTCCAAACATTCTTAGATCAGAATAATCAATTATTTTTCCTCACAGCTTGACAATGTCTGACCAAATTTTGTCTCTACCTCATAAAGCAAGTATGGCAGTAGCTTGATCCAGACCACCCCCACTGCATCTTGAGCCAAAATGAAAATATCCAAAAATGGCAAACCACATTCCCCCACATAATACTACATCAGAAAGATTTGGATCAAAAACTGCCACACACTTTTAAGAGTAAAAACGATGGTACATGCCTTTAATCCCAGCACTCAGGAGGCAGAGGCAGGTGGATCCCTATTAGTTCAAGACCACCCTGGTCTACAGAGGGAGTCCCTGGACAGCCTCCAAAGCTACAGAGAAACCCTACCTCAAAAAAAAGTAGAAGCCTTAAACTGTGGCATACTCATCTTCATAGCAATTCATATTTCGGTGACTTTATTCCTCTAATACTTTATAATAACTCCATTAGTAACATATATTGGGCAGAATTATAAAACATTACTTTCTCAGTAACCATAGAGTGACATCATCTGCTATCCTTTAAGTGGTCCTGCTGTAAAGATGAAACAGGGGTCTGGTTTTATGAAATTATGCCACAGATGAGCTTAGGCATGATATTCAGCCTGCCTCTGAAGAACTAGTGTTTAGTGGAGTGGATTGAGGAGCTGCTCTTTTCATAAACACAGAAGCCTCAGTGACTCTAACTTTTGAAAATGTGAGAATTGCATTGCTACAAACTAATCTTGGGTGATGAGCCAGTGGAAACAATGGTAGAAAATTAGAGTTAACAAAACTCCGAGTTGACAAATATGCCAGGCAGAAACCCTCATAGAATTGGAAAGACATGTTCCTGTTGTCAGTACAAATTTGGGAAGCTCTAAACAGACCAAAGAAAATCTACTGCCAAGAAATGAAGCATGGTGGTAAATCTACTATACTGGAAAAATTTAAGGCAGAAGATTCTGGAACTATGTTTTATTGGATAAAATTGTTGTTATTCCTAGTGGAGAGTAAACGGCAGAAGGAAATAATATTATTTGCATCTGTGAGAGCATGTTCCCTTTCATCAGGTAGAGAGGGTGTGCAGGTATTGAAAACAGACTTGTTTTGTGTACTGACAGAAGTGGCAGGCTAATTGATTTCCCTTCTAAAGGTCAAAAGGTAGTAGTTCTAACAAATGGAGGGGAAGTTGTGGGATGAGAGTCACAGTGACTCACTAGTGGCTTCTTCTAAGAAATCAATGGAAGGAATCTATCTGAAGCGAGGAGGCATTCAGAGAGTGCCAAGATAAGAGACAAACCGTGTCTTTATGGTTTGTCTATCCCCATAAAGTTTCACTAAAAAGGCATGTTGACCAACAAGCCCTTCCAAACAAAGCAAGAAAGGGGGAAAACTTTCAGAAGAAGGGGTAATAGGAAGCTTGAGAAACTTGTTCTCAGCCACCTACCTACCCTGAAGGAAGATGAGCATTTGTCATAGAGATAAATTGACTTGATCCCAGGGAAGTTGCCCTTGTCAGGGATGATGTCATAAGAACAGAAAAATTTTCCAAATGCCTAATGGAGATGAGATAAGGACTGGAGTGGCATAACAGTGGAGGCAAGAGCAAATTTGTTGGGCATTTTGGCTCAAAAAGTTGATAGAGGAGGTCAGAGTTCACATAAGGGATGTATGGGGATGGATCAATCAGAAGGTAAAGATGAACCATGAGAGAGGTTTTCATGAGAATCACTTGGAAGCCATTTTGTTTGTCATCACAAGTATGCTCCATTCAATTACGATAGAACCAGGGATGGCAATAACCTCTCCAAAACCACACTTAAACTGGCAGGCCATTAAGTGAAATATGGGCAATATGGTTTTCAATTATTAAAATTGAAATATTTAAAAGTCCAAGAAGATGTTTGCTATTACCAAGAGTGGTGGCACACACTTTTAATCCCAGTACCCAGGAGACAGAGGGAGGTGGATCTCTGTGGGTTTGAGGCCAGCCTGATCTACAAAGTGAGTCCTGGGCCATCCAAGGCTACACAGAGAAACCCTGTCTCAAAACAAACAAACAAACAAACAACAACAAAATCCCACAAGAAAATGTTTGTTTTAACTGATCTCTAGAATTCGTCTATAAAACAAAAATTCTGATAATTGTGACAGTTATTCTGAAATGTCAGCTTGACTAGCTCATGCATTACCTAGAAACCCAGATGCTTCGATTTTTGAGTGGACTGGGTGAGGAAGACCTAGTGTCAATGTGAGCAAGGGCAATCCTTTCTTACAGCTGCACTACTCACAAGTGATGGGAAATGGAACCAGTCTAGATGTCTACCAGATGAATGGATAAGGAATATATGATTCACACACACACAATGGAATTTTATTCAGTCATAGGGAAAAATGAAATAATCACAAGAAAGGGAGTGGCACTAGAAATTATTACATTCAGGAAAGTGACAGACTCAGAAAGACAAATACTACATACTTTTCTCTTATTTGCAGACCTAGATTTTTTAAACATATTAATAAATGGAGGAATAGGTATATGTAATATAAGTCAAAATGGGACCATGAAATCAGAAAAAGAAGGCTTAAGGGGAAGGGAAGACTAACAGAGTACATGTGACAAAAGCAGAAGAGAGGTTTTTGTGGGGGTAAGAACCCACAGGAGGGTAGCAGAGGGATGGTGGGAGTGAGGGAAGAACAACAAATATAAAGTACATATAAAAATAACATCATGAAACTCACTACTTGGCATGCTAAGTTTTGAAAACAAGCTAATAACTTTAACTAATTGCTTAAAGAGGAATACATCTGTGGCAAAAAGACCAATTTGGCTGATTCTCATTTGGATCCGGTTTTAGTTCAATGATACAATCCACCCTAAAAAATTATACATATAAACTTACCTGGTGATTAGAATAAAATGTGTCTGCCTGTTATTAACTCCACATATGAGGCAAGAATATCCAGACATCTGATCATTCCATCATTACACATTGCAAACTGAGGAAGCAGGAATGCAGGGTCTCCACCATATAATTATTTCCCAAGACTACACAGGAGTTACCAGATGAATTTAAAAGGCATACATATCTGGGTTTCTCCACTGAATTCCAGGTCAAGGTTTAATACATTAAATTTTTTTCTCAATAAACATTTTTATGAGAAGTCCCACAGGGGGTTGTTCAAAAACCTCAAGAACACCTACATTAAGATTAGCTTGTGCCTAAAGTATTCATGATGTAAGAACCCCACCCCACAGAATCTTTTATTTTCTCTAACTTAACAGTGCTGTCCATCTTTATCATATGTTATATAAAAAGGAAAAGCTGACACTACACAATTAATTCTTCTGGAGGAGTCAACTGGGTAGTAAAAAATCTGTAAAAGGAGTCATGTATTCATCCTGGAGTTCAAATCATAGAAGAACCCGGGCTGCCTCAAACTTCAACAGAAACAATTCCTATTGACACTGATGTCACAGAAGAAATGAGGGAAATAACAAAGAAATTGCCACCTCAGAGCTATTACCAGAGTCCATCCACAAACATTCCTGTATGATTATTCAGAAACCATGTAGAACTTGGTTGAAGCTGTTATTTCTGTTTCAATTTGAGCCTTCAGTTTGCCCATGAAGTCCTCTGCACTAATGCTAACCTATGGCCATTTATTGAGTGAAAAAAATAGTTGGAAAAGTCCCCATTGTTTCCACAGAGATAGCTATATAGATATCTATATATCGTTATTCTCTGACTAATCTTAGGAAGCAACTACCTCATAACCACAGGAGAAATTAAGTTATACCTATAAGATGACTCTTTGAGTATGATGCATACACTATTCTCCACATGCATGTGCACATATATGCATCCATATCTGCACATGTATACACATATATACATAACAAAGAGAGACTCTCTTAGTCTCTTAGGTCTTCTGTGGGGGAAAAAGTTCCAAACATGATGTCTTTAAACAACAGAAATTTATTCTCAGTTCTGGAAACTAGAAAAAGCAAGATATTGGTAGACCAGTGGTTTTCAACCTTCCTGAAGCTTCAACCCTTTAGTAAAGTTCATTGTGTTGTGGCGACCCCCCAATCATAAAATTATTTTCATTGCTACTTCATAACTGTAATTTTGGTAATGTTATGAATCATAATGCAAATATCTGATATGCAGGACATCTGATATGTGACCCCCAAAGGGGTAACTCATAGGTTGAGAACCACAAGTGGTAGACTATAATCTCTCTGAAAGCAGGGAACATCTCGTTCCATGCATTTCCCTTAGGTTCTGGTGGTTTGAGCAGTCCAGGCACTTAGGATTGGTAGACACGCCACCTTTACCTCTGTCTCTGTTGTCATATGTCATTCTTCTTCTTCTAAAATCAGTTATACTGGATAAAGGCCCACTCATAACTTTATCTTTACAACAAAGATTATGCCTCCAAATGCCACCATCACAGGTACTATAGAGTCCAACAGAACCAGATCAGATACAACAAACAATTTAGTACAACCTTTTGTACAGTAAACATTTTGGTACAGCCATGATGCTGTCATAAACTAGATAATGGAAAGAAGTGAGAATGAGAGGAAACCCAGCTTTCTGTTTGCCCGCCATGCTTCCTACAATAGTCCCAAACCACAACTCTAAGAACTGCTTGCAGCTGAACCCCTACATAGTGTCATCACATTAGGAAAATTTGCCAAACACATCTCAAAATTGGCTTTTCTTGGTGGTAGTTCAAGAGTTAAGTTGAGGTTGGCCTAAATTTGGGGGGAGATGCCCTGTCCCTGGAAACTCTCAAGATATTTGAGCTTGGAGGCAAGAAGGGCACCTGAAACTCAGAAATGGTTCACAGATTACATATCTCACATCTCTGATCCTGCAGACACTGTCAAAGAGCATGTCTGATCTGAAGGCTGAACTGCCCAAGACTTACTTTACTATCTTTACTTACTTTACTAACTGGGCCAATTTTTTTTTCCTTTTTGGTTTATGAGACTGAGAAAGCAAGGAACATGCATATTGAGAATAGACTGACAGTTTGTGGAGGCTCTAATACCCTGGTGTGGCCAAGAATGGACATGAGAAGGAAAGCACAGTTTGACAGTTTCCACTGTTTTTAAAATGTGTTAGTAGCCTGATAGAAGAGAAAGTGGGAAATAACCCTTGGATGCATTGGCACAGGAGACAACTTCCTGAACATAACACCAGTAGCACAGACACCGATATTGACAATTAGTGAATGGAACCTAATGAAACTGAAAAGCTTCTGTAAGGCAAAGGACACTGTCAATAAGACAAAACGGCAGCCCACAGATTGGGAAAATATCTTCACCAACCCCACATCTGACAGAGGGATGATCTCCAAAATATACAAAGAACTCAAGAAACGAGATATTAACAACCAAATAATCCAATTTAAAAATAGGATACAGATCTCAACAGAGAAATCTCAAATGGCTAGGAAACTTTTTAGATATTCAACATCATTAACCATCAGGGAAATGCAAATCAAAATGACTCTGAGATTCTGTCTTCACCTGTCAGAATGGCTAAGATCAAAAACACAAGTAACAGCTCATGCTGGAGAGGATGTGGAGCGAGGGGAACACTCCTCCATTGCTGGTGGGAGTGCAAACTTGTACAGCCACTTTGGGAATTAATATGACAGTTTCTCAGAAAATTGGAATTGGAAACTGATCTACTTCTAGACCTAGCTTACCACTTTTTGGCTTATACTCAAAGGATCCATCATACCACAAGCACATTTGCTCAGCTATGTTCATAACAGCTTTCTTTGTAATAGCCAGAACCTAGAAACAACATAGATGCCCCTCATCTGAAGAACAAATAAAGAAAATGTGGTACATTTACACAATGGAGTATTACTCACTTGTAAAAAAAAAAAAAAAAAAAACAATGACATCATTAAATTTGCAGGCAAACAGTTGGAACTAGTAGAAAAAACCATCCTGAGTGAGGTAACCCAGAAAGACAAACATGGTATGGACTCATTTATAAGTGGATATTAGCTGTAAAGTAAAGGATAACCATGCTACAATCCACAAATCCAGAGAGGCAAGGTAACAAGGACGGCCCAAGGGGAGGATGCATGGATCTCATAGGGAAGGGAAATAGAAGAGTTCTCATGGGTGGATTGGGGACAGGTCGAGGTAGATACACGAGGGATTGGGATGAGATGGGTGGATGGGGAGAGTACTGAAAGAGATGACTGGAAAAGGGGGCATTTGGAGGTCAAGTAGAAACCAGGTGCAAGGGAAACTCCCAGGAATCTACAAAGATGACCCCAGCTAAGATTCCTAGCAATGGTGGATGCATAACCTGAACTGGCCATCTCCTGTAATGAAGCAAGACTTCAAATGGAAGGTTTTGGATGCTGCCAAGAGTAAGAGTGGCTAACCAATGACTGTTTCAAACTGAGGCCCATCCCTGAAAAGTGAGCCCACCACTGATACTGCCTGGACTGCCAGGACCCAGAGGCTGGATTGCCCAGAGACCTAGAATAGAACCAAACACAATTGGGGGGGGAGATGCCAATGTAGTGATGTCTAATGGTATTGTGCTATACTCATTGATTGGTACCTAGCCCAATTGTCATCAGAGAGCCTTCATCCAGTTACTGATGGAAACAGATGTAGAGACCCACAGTCAAACATTAGGCTGAGTTCAGGGAATCCTGCTGAAGATAGGGAGTAAGGATTGTAGGAGCCAGATGGATAAAGGACATCACAAGAAAATTCACAGAATCAATTAACCTTGGCTCATAGGAGCTCACAGAGACTGAACCAACAACAAGGGAGCCTGAATGGGACTGATCTAAGCACTCTGCATCTATGTGACAGTTGTGTAGTATAGTCTTCTTGTGGGACTCCTAAAAGTGGGAGCAGTGGCTGCCTCTGACCCTTTTTCTGTCTTTTGGGAACCTATTCCTCATGCTGAGTTTCCTTGCCTGGCCTTAATACATGTGAATGAGCTTAGACCTACCTCAACTTGATATACCGTGCTTTGATGATACCCTTGGGAGACCTGCCCCTTTCTGAACAGAAGCATAGGAGTAGTGGATTGTGGATTTGGGGGGAGGTAAGGAAGAGAATAGGAGGAGAGAAAGGATGGGAAACTGCAGTTGGGATGTAAAATAAATGAATAAATTTAATTAATAAAATGATAATATTATTGTTAGTAGCATAAATTAATTAAATGTGTTCATGAGTTTCGTTATAAAAATTGTATACCTGTACATAATATATTTTGATCATATTCCAAGCATACATACATTACCCACTCGTCCCCATCCCACTCTTGCTAATAATCCCATTCCACTTCCCAACTAGCCTGGCCTATATTCTCATTTCTTTTATGTGTGTGTGAGACTCAGTGAGTTTCATTAAAGCTGCTTACAGGAGCATGGGTGAGTGCTTGTTTACAGGAGCACAGACACCTTACTGTGGCTATACCACTGAAGAAAATGTCTTTCCTCTCCAGCATCAACTGTTAATTGCCTGTAAATCTTCTGAGAGGAATATTTCCCTTCTGTGCCCCTGTCTTATGTAGATCCAATGCAAGCAGTGACAGCTGCTGTATGCTCAAGAATAAAGTGTGAAAACCATGGCATGCCTGAAAATCACTATTTTATACCTCTGGCTGTCACATTCTTCCCATCCTTTCTTCTGCTATGTTTCTGAGCCTTAAATGGAATAATATAGATGTCCTATTTATTGTTGAGCATCCAACTGTCCCTTATTCTCAACATTTTGAGTAGTTTTAAGTCTGCATTTACCACTGACCATTGTTTGGAGAAACTTCTCCAAACAAAGATGTTAGCATCACTACTCTATGAATATAAACATCATTATTTAGAAGGCAATTTGACAGGCTTATCATGTCCATTTAGCAAAGCATTAACAGTAGCTTCTTCACTAGGGCTTAAGACCTCCCAAGTCATGGACTTTTGACTGGTTTTATAACACCATATGTGAATTCTCTCCTGTGGAAAGGTCTTCAAATCCAATTAGAAAGTGTTTGGTTACCCTCATTAACAGACTTCCCACTATTATACCAGTGTAGTCATCTTGCCTGTATTGTAGAGTATTGTTGCACACAGGGTCCACAGCTGAGTAAAATTACTAATGAGAATTTGGTTCCATCAACCAATATAGCATCTTCTAGCACAATAAGGGCTAGCCAGGAAAAAGGACTAAGCCTGGTTATAGCTTGAATTCTTTATATTCTGTGACCAATACATGTAGCATCTTCAGCAATACAATCTTACCATGTAACTCTAGGTGGATGAGCTACAGTAGTAACAATTACTTTTAGTTGAAATTTCCCCACTCTCTTCTCTCCTCTCCTTGACCACATTCCTCAAATAAGGCTTCCTCTCCACAATTTTCTCCCTTCCACTTTTGTATCACAATTGTTTTTCTCATCTTGTAAGCACTTCTACTTCCCTGGGCTCTATACACACCCACTTCCACATAAATGCATATATTCAAAAGTTAGAATCAAGGATCCACTTATGAAAAAGGGCCCAAATTACCTTTCTTGATAAAATATTCTGCACTTATACCCATTTTCATGATTTCATTTTTTCTTTGTGTACGAATTAAATTCCACTGTGCACTGTGTTAATGTGCCACATTTTCATTGTCCACTCATCAAGTGATGGACATTTAAACTGACTCCATTTCTTTGCTGTTGTAGGACACCAATTTTCTGGCTCAAATTTTCTTTGAACTGTGTTAAAGACCAGAAAGCTTCTAAGCCAGGCCCACTTCCTTTTGCCTTGTTCCTCACAGGCATGAGAATTGTAGTGCAAAGGTTCCCTCTGCTTACTTCTTCCTCTTCATCACCTACAGGCCTTTGACTCAAACAATTTCATATGTATCTGATCCCATCTTGTCAGCTGCTTCTTGAAAGTTCTAAGCACACACAAATTGTACTAATAGTGCAGTCAAAAAATCAAATAGTCTGGTGGCATATGAGGACTATGCTACTCAACAGCTGATGGATAGAAAGGAGAAGACCCACTTAGGGGAAAAACCCGAGTGCTGATCAGTTCATCAGTGGTTCATGACTTTAAAAAATGTCAGCTGAAGATGTAGAGATCAGCCAAGCACTGGGCCAAGCTCTGGGAGCCCAGTTGAAGAGAGAGAGAGGAAAGATTGTACAAACCAGGGGGGTCAAGATCATGACAGGGAAACCCAGAGAGGCAGCCAACTTGAGCTTACGGATTCTGGACCCATAGCTAGGGAGCCTGCATGGTCTGTTTGTGGAGCCCCTAGCAGTGGGATCAGGACCTGTCCCTGGTGCACGAGCTGGCTTTTTGGAACCAATTCCCTTTGGTAGGATGCCTTGCCCAGCCTTGATTCTAGGGGTGGTGGGGGAGCTTGTCCTGCCATAATGTGATTTGACATGCTTTGTTGACTCCCATGGGGAAACCTGCCTTTTTCTGAATGGAGGAGTGAATGGGAGGTTAGATGGGAGATGGGGTAGAGAGAGGAAGCCTGAAGAGAGGAAGGAGGGGGAACTATGGTTGGTATGTAAAATAAATGAAAAAAATTAATAATAAAAAAAAGATCAGAGCACTGAAGAAGGCCTTTAGAAACAACAAGGAGACAAGTATGGCATGGGGGATGTCTGATGAAAGAATAAACCTTACTAATTCAATGATTATGGCATTCAAAAAGCAGGACAATATACATGAATGTCCTATTCTCTTGTAGACAACAATCCAAAAGAAAAGCAAGATGGCATGAAGACTCTCCACCCCTTTCCACTCCCTGCCTCAAGTGCCATCTCCTTTTACTTTTAATTAAATGTTGGGTTTGCGGGGGTTGGAACAGTTGAGATAAGGTCTCTCAGTATAGGCAGGCTACCCTGAAGCTAACTATGTAGATTAGGTTGGACTCAAACTAACAGAGATCTACCCAACTCTGTCCCCACAGTGCTGGGATTAAAGGCATATGACAACACGCCCAGCTACCTTTAATTAAGTTTTTTTAAACTTGTACTCTCATTTTATTTTTCTTCTTTGATAGATTTTCTTTCTTTGATTCAATTGAACTCCCAGTACTTGGCTGTGGATCTCTGCATCTTCAGCAGACATTTTTTAAGGTCATGAACCACGGGTGAACTGATCAGTCACTTGGGTTTCTCCCATATGTGAACTAAATAGAGGCTGTTTAGTTTTGAAAGATCAAACCAGACAAAGCCGTTCAAATATACATAGATTTTTATTCATATTTTTGTTTCACTTGTCTTTTGAGGTGTAGCTCACAACGGCTTCAGGCTTTATGTGTATCCAAGAATAACCTCGAATTTCTGATCCTATGCTTCTACTCAAATACTAGAATTACAGGCATGCATTACTATGCCCACCTATTCTGCTTCTTTTCTCCTCCTATTCATTTTCTCCACTTTTGTACCTTCCTTTTACCTGCTTTTATCAGATATTAAATTTGTAAATCAAAGTTGTTTTGTGTGTACCTTCTCCACTCCCAACGGGTTCTCTTGGTGCTGAATTTGTTTTAGGTTGTCTGTTTGCATTCATTTTCTCTTTTCTCACTTATACTTAGCTTGAGCTGCCTTATCTCTTTCCTTCTTCTCTATTGTTCCTTCTTCTGTTTATTTTTGACCTATTTGTGCTCTATTGTTCTAGTACTGACAGCTGGTCCTATTCAGCTTACTTTCTTTCCATGTCTGAGGTTAGTATGCACCATGCTACCCTCGTTCTTTTATTTCTCAAACAATATTGGAGTGGGGAGGGTATTATTTTTAACTGGTTATTACTGCATATTCAGTAGCTTAGTAGTCACCAGTTCCTTTGGTTTTTGTTTATCATAGCATGACGTTTTTCTTCAATTATTAAAGATAGCTTTGATGAACTTAATCATTTGTGTTAGAAGTTATCTTTCAGGGCTTGAAATATATTACTCCATGTCCTCTTAGATTTTAGAGTGCCTGATGAAAAATATGCTATTATTCTGATCAATTTGCCTTTACATGTGACTTAATGTTTTCTCTCTTGTAGCTTTCAACGGTATTTTTCCTTGTTCTGCAGACTTGGTTTTTTAACTAGAATATGATGTAGGGAGGTTACTGGAAGTAAAGATTGACCTTAATACAATAATGGTAGGTGACTTCAAACCAAGAGGTAGGTAGTCCAAAAGAAAAAAAAATCAACAATGCCTTCACTGGGGTTTCCATTTCTGTGATAAAACATCATGACCAAAAGCAACTTGGGAAGGACAGGGTTTATTTCATCCTAAAACTCTATCACAGTCTATCACTGAATGAAGTCAGATCAGGAAGTCAAGGCAGGAACATGGAGGCAGGAACTAAAGCAGAGGTCAGAAAGGGATGCTGTTTACTGGTTTGCTCAATTTCCTTTCCCATATAACACAAGATCACTTGCTGAGTAGTGGTACCATCCACAGTGAGCTGGACCCTCCTACACCAGTCACTAAGGATGAAAACATCCAGCAGACTTGCCTATGGACAATCTGATAGGGGTGTTTTCTAAATGGAGGTTCCTCTTCCCAGATAACTCTAGCTGTGTCAAGTTGAAAAAAAAAACAGAACATAAACCTAATACTCTGTTAGCCAATTAAGAAATACAACTTTTAAAACAGAGTTATAAGGGTAATATTCTACATGGCTGAATAACAATGCTCCTACAAGCCATTGTATATTAAACAAAAATCTCTACCAGCCTGAGATACATCCTTATGAGTTTTTGGTCAGGGAATCCCTAGAAGCACCCCTCCCAAAACCAAACAAACAGTACAGGCTCTTGACAGTACTCTTGGTTAGCCATCAGAATCAGACACTGAGACCCTGTTGCTGAAGATACCATACACCTTGGTTGCAAGTTATAGAGAAATCACCTGATTTGAAATCCTCTTCTCTGCTGGCTAGTTTTCATACTTATGGAAAGTACCATGCAGTTTTCTGGGAAAGAAAAGCCATCAACAGTCTTAATCACTTGTGAACTACAATGCTGTTTTAGTTATATTTTGCTACTGTGAAAAAATACCATGACTGGGGCAACTGATAAGCTTACAGTTCCAGAAGGAGAGTCCATATAATGAGAGGTATGGCAGTAGGTGGATGATATATAAATCTGAGAGAGTACATATTCAACCACAAACACAAAGCAGAGAGAGCAAACAGGAGGAATACACACCTGGTACTGAACTGGGTCACAAACATGACTGTGAGTTCCATAGGTCCTGATCATAGGGTAGGCACTTGCTACTGTTGTCCAGCTGAATTGACATGGCACCATGAACATTTATGTTTTTAACCCGTAGGCAAATGCTACTCGCAGCCTTAATTAGAAGAAGCATCTCTTTTCAGTGAATGTCAGTGAATACAGACTTAGGGCCTGTGGTAGCTTGATTTTAATTGGCCCCCATAAGCTCATAGGGAGTGGCACTATTAGGAGGTGTGGCTTTGTTGGAGTGGCTATAGCTTTGGTGGAGGAGATGTGTCACTGTGAGGGCGGGCTTTGAGGTTTCCTATGCTCAACATACTGTCCAGTGTCTCCCCATTGCCTGCAAGATGTAGGATTCTCAGCTACTACTTCAGCACCACTTCTGCCTGCCTGCCACTGGGTCCCATTATGATGATAATGGACTGAACTCTGAAACTGTAAGCAAACCACTTCAATTAAATGTTTTCTTTATCAGAATTGCCATGGTCATTGTGTCTCCTCACAACCATAGACAGAAACCTTAATGAAGACATGCCTCTTAAGGTGCTAAGAATAAGTGACAGTTGAGTGTTCATACCTAAATAGGACATTTAACCCCTTCTAAGATTCAAGGAACATTGCAGAAAAGGGAGTTGGAAGAATATAAGAGCCAGAAAAGGGGCTGTAAAATATGTCTTCTGTTCACAACACAGTCATTGTAATCGCTAATTCACAGTTAATGCACTGAACTTTCACAAGACTCAGCCTATCAATGTGGATCAAGAAGTGGATCATGGAATCCTGTGGGGAGCAGTGGGAGCCCTGAGTGTGTGAAATCCTGAGTGAATGGGAGTTGTTGATATAAGCCAGCCATGGCAAGGACCAGGGCTTCAGACCAGACCCATGGTAAAATGGCAACACCTTCCTCCTGGGGTGAAGTCCAGAGGGATGGCAAAAGCCTCTGATCTGTGTAAGGATATTGATAATCTATGCAGAAAATGTCCATCATAGCTCTCTCTCCCCCAGTTATTTGTGGCCTAAAAACTGTTCCCTTACAGTGAGCTCCTACTGAGATTAGTTAAATCTGTAAACAAAACAAAGCAAATTTAATGTAGGAGAGGGCCTTACAGGGAGGAGAGGGGATGATAGGAGTAGGAGGGAGATGAAAATGTATGAGAGTGGGAATAATCAGAATGCATTATATACAGACAGCAGAGATGGCTCAGGTGTTAAGAGTGCTTTCAGCCCTTCCAGAGGAACCAAGTCTACTACTACCCAGCACCCATATCAGTGAGCTCACAACTGCTTATAACTCTAGCTCCAGGTGACCCAATGCCCTCTTTTATCCGCCATGGACCTGTACACTATACCTATGTGGGGCACACACACACACACACACACACACACACACACACACACACACACACACACACACAAATAAATCTTTGAAGTTGTAAAAAGTAATCAATTTAAAAATCTCAAAAAAAGTCAGCTGTGGTGGTACACGTCTTTAATTCCAGCATTTTGGAGGCAGAGGCAGATGGATCTCTGGGGGTTCGAGGCCAGCCTGGTGTACAGAGAGAGTTCCAGGACAGCCAGGACTGTTACATAGAGAAACCCCTGTCTTGGGGGGGAAAAAAAGGATGCGCCGAAAAAAAAAGATGAATAGCAAAAATGTCTGATGAATTTCAGTCATGTTTATGCCACATTTGGGCTTTTTACAGATTATAATTTAAAAAAACTCTGTACAAAAACTTTTTATACAATAGGGAACTTAAAACATACGTTGTTGCATGCATGATAATACCTTGGGTACAGTAATATGATGATTTCGTTTTAAAAGAATCTGCATGTTTTCGAGACAACTGTTATGTGTATGGTGTCTATGAATTGAATAAAAACAACTGCATGGGGAGCATGTAGTAATTAGAGAAATTAATCAAATAAAGTAGGTCATGCCTTCTTAACACCAAAACTGAGTTATTGGTACACAGTAGTTTGCTCTGGTGGTCTCTAGGATCATTTTTCATAGTGAAATATGAAGGCAAAAGTTGCAAAAAATCTCCAAGACATATCAACATAAAGACTAATGGCCACCCCCAAGCTATAAACAGTGATCTGGGTAACTCTTTTTTGTTGTGAAGCCATAGTTACTGAAAACAAAGAGGAGTTATCAGAAATTCCACATTTCACTCAGAGCCACAACCACATGCATTTTGGATCCAAAACAAGGAAGATATAGTTAAGTTTTGTTGTTGCTGTATCTTCAACAAGATTGTTTTCCACAGGCTGAGCAAGAAAATTCCATGTCAAAACTTGCAACTTAGAGCTTGGATGAAAAACCTATTTAAAATAGTATGTCACTCTTTTTGTCCATTTTAATTTCATTTCCTTTTATTTTTCCAGCTGTCCAATTTCTTTTTCATTATAGTTTTAAATCTTTTAATACAATATATTTGATTATATTCTTTCCTTTTCCCAACTCTTTTCAGATCCTCCTGCCTCCCTACCCACACATCGTCATGTTCTTTCCCTCTCTCTCAAAAAAGAAAACAAAATCAAAACTCAACAAACCATACCAAGAACAACAAAAAGCACACAAAAATATGGAGTCCATTTTGTCTTAGTCAACTATTTATTACTGAATATAAGTCCTTTCCTGGAGTGTAGTTGATATACCCATTGTTGCTCCATAAAGAAAGCCGATTTTCCCTCTCCCAGCAGGTAGTAATTGCAAATAGTTTCTTGGTTATGGGTGGGATTTTGTGCTCCCTTCCCCTCCTCTGTGTTGGAATTTCTTCTGGTTTCAATTTGAGCAGGTTTTTTACATGCTGTGACAGTTTTTGTGAATTCGAAGTATCATCCCTGTTGTGGAAGACACTGTTGGAAACTGTACTGGGCCTTGCCGTGGGGGGGAAAAAACTATTTGATGAGGGGAAGGGCAGATACGAGAACTTTGATCTTAGCAAAGCCATAGCATTTCACGGAAAGCACAGGGTCACCCTGATCTTGTGTGGACAGTTTGAATGTGTAAGCATGGAAGGAATGTCTGCCATCCTGCTCAGCAACTGTTTCATTGTAAGAGCCTCAGATTGAAGGAGATACAGATGAATTGTTAAAGAAGATATTTTAGCTGTAGCCATTGGGAAATGTATGAAAATTTTCAGTTACATAAAATGAAACACCTTTTTTGGTAAATTTGAACGCCTTTGAGGCCAGCTTGTAATGGTTGTGTGAATCAATAGATTCTGAGATAATTGTTTCTTTGTAATGCTTCAAAATACAAAACCAAATCTTGTAGCTTTCTTAAGTATTTTAGCCCAGTTTCTTTTGAAGGTAGGTAGTATTATTTTGTCTCTTTGCTTTTTACATTTTCTCAACCTTTCTGAGTTTGTACTGGGCTGAAAATAAATGCCTACAGCAACTGTTTCTGCTTCTGAGTAACAATTTTGCTACTGTTTTGCTTTTCCTGCTTGTGAAATTTTAAATCTTCCAATGCTTTTGCATTGCTATTTTTTTTTTTTGCTAATTGACAAGATTTTCATTTGCACAACTTTTTATCAGTCTCTGATATTATTTTGATACCATATGATTTTGTGTCAAAATTGAGGGTGTAATCCAGGAGGTAGTGGTGCATGCCTTTGATCCCAGTATTTAGGAGGCAGAGGCAGACAGATGTCTGTGAGTTCAAGGCCAGCCTACAAAGTGAGTTCCAGGATAGCCAGGGTCACACAGAGAAACCCTGTCTTGAAAAAAATTGTAGGTATGAATGTTACTAAGTTTCCACTTGGAGAAACTTGATGAAATTTCTAGCCTTGTGTGACATGTGTTAAGCTTTGTAAACCATTTGTGCTTATATGTGCTAATAATTGTATGTGTTTCAAAATTTAGGGAGTGAGTTATTGTTCTTTTAGATTAACTTATTATGTAAGTTACATAATAAGTTAATTATCCCTATACTCTGTTTAGAAGTGTTGTCACTAAGTCTAAGTGCCTTCCATAAGCAGTTACTTTTCTTCTGTGGTAAAAGCATTTAATGTGAGATCTACCATGGTAACGGTTTTTAAATGTACAATATAATAGTGGTAATGAAAGGCATAAGGCTACACAGTGGATCTCTAAGACATATTCCTGTTTCCCTGTGAACTGTACCCACCCTGAACAGCAGCTTGGAATTTCTACCTCCATCCTACTTTGCCTTTGCCATCTACTGTCTACTTTCAGCTTTGATTTGATTGTTTTATAGTGCAATCATGTTGTATCTGGTATTGTCTTGTAATCAGCTTGCTATCCTTACTGTAATGTCCTCATTTCATCCATGTTGTTACACTTCACAGTATTTATTCTATTTGAAGCATGCAACTGCCAATTCATGATCTTCCTGCCCAGCCTCCACAATTCCACAATGCTACGATTATAGTTTACTCTCTCTCTCTCTCTCTCTCTCTCTCTCTCTCTCTCTCTCTCTCTCTCTCTCTCTCTCTCTCTCTCTCTGTGTGTGTGTGTGTGTGTGTGTGTGTGTGTGTGTGTGTGTGTGCGTGCGTGCGTGCATGCGTGTGTGTTTGAGTTCCTATCCATCTGTCTGTCCCTCTGGCCATCTGTTCATCCCTCTGGTCATTTGTCTGCCTGCCTGTCCGTCTGTCTGACTCTGGTGCTTAGGATTAAATCCAGGACCTCAAGCATGCTAAACATGTATTTTATCATTGAATGTTCCCAGACCTTCAATAGTTTTGAAAGGTATTGAAATGCACAAAGTTACTAGGAAACATGTCTCATGATGGATGATTCATAACATTTACAAGGTCAGAGGGTTTAACGCCTTCTTATTATTTTTTTAAATTATCATGAAAAGTATTAGGTCAAATTCATTCTGTTGATTTTCCTCTCCCCCTTGTGATTCCCCCGGTCCTCCTTGGCACTCTTCTGCCCTCTCGGCTGTAAATAAAAATGAAAATTTCAGGAAATGGATGTATCTGGAAAGTATTATATTAACCCAGTGACCCAGACTCATACAAATCCTAGCTTTTAATGTTTATATGTAATGTTGTGGGACTGAGAGCATATATAGGTTATGAAACTAGAAAGGAGACTAACTACAAAGAGGAAGGTGGTGTTAAGTGAAGACTGAGTAATGAAAAATACGATTAATTTTTTGAAAAATTTCTCTGCCATTTTCCATAGTTACTATATCATTTAAACCAATAACATACCAGAGTCTTAATGATTTTCATATCCCTGGTAATGACTATCTTATTAGTTACAGTATGATATTTCAGTGTGGATTTGATTCTCATTCCCCTGATGATCAATGGTATTAACCACCTTAATTTATTTTTAATTATGATATACAGTATTATGCTTCATTATGGCACTTTCAAATGCTATTTTTTTTTTGCTGATTCTCCTTCCCTTGCTTCTCCTTCAAATACATGTTGGTCATGTATGTCTTCTTTTGGAAAATGTCTATTCAAGCAAACTCTTTACCTAATTTTGAAGCCAATTATCTGGTCTTTTTATTGTTGAGCTGTACAGGTTTTTGTGTATTAACCTCTCATCTGATACATGGTGGTGGCACACACCTTTAATCCCAGATCGAGGCCAGCCTGGTTTACAAAGTGAGTTCCAGGACAGGCTCCAAAGCTACATATATATATATATATATATATATATCCTCCTTTGCACATATTGCCTTTTCATTATGTCCTCTGGTTCTTTTGCTGTGGAGAATCTCTACTCACAGTAACTTTTTATATTTGAATTGATTATTGTAAAATCATGAGTTGAGCTATTCATATTACAAAGATTATGGCACACTTTTATCATCCATCAATATGGGTTAGTCTTTATTTTATCTTATTTTTCTTTTCTTTCTTTTTTGATTTGTGTGTGTGTGTGAGAGAGGGGGGACAGAAAGAGAGAGAGAGAGAGAGAGAGAGAGAGAGAGAGAGAGAGAGAGAGACAGAATCTCACTACATAACCCAGGCTTGCTTCAAACCACAATTCTCCTGCCTCTACTTGTAAAGTACTGTGATTACAGAAGTGCACCACCGCACTTTGCTATTTCATTTTCTTTGTTAGCATTCATCTTCAGACTCTGTCTCCACCACAGATAAACATGCTATATGCAATATGGTGTGCATATTGTTCTGCTTTATAAACACATCCAATGGGTTTCACAATTGGTTATTGCACTTTTTCTCAGAATTTGTATTTTCAAATTTTAGTTTCTTTCTCAGAAATATTCCCTCCCTCCCTTTCTCTCT
Organism: Cricetiscus sungorus; assembly: GCA_030556225.1. Classification (NCBI taxonomy): domain Eukaryota; kingdom Metazoa; phylum Chordata; class Mammalia; order Rodentia; family Cricetidae; genus Cricetiscus; species Cricetiscus sungorus. Next base: position 10,124,145 of record JANBXA010000609.1, read on the forward strand.
CTCCCTCTCTCTCCCTCTCTGTCTCTCTGTCTCTCTCTGTCTCTCTCTCTCTCTCTCTCTATATATATATATATATATATATATATATGTTATATTTTGAGTTTTATCACTTCCATCAGTGCAGGTTTTATTAAACATAATGTCTCTCAGTCCAGTGATATTATGTTGCTTTTCTTCAAAATTGAAGCTCTTATCTAATTGGACCTGTTTTGCATCATGAAAGACCAGTCGCAGTGTGTCAGGGTCACAGATGCAAGCCCCTTTCTGGACAGGGAATAATGACTGGTTGCAAACTCTGTAATAGGCTTGATAAACATCTCTTCTAATCATTTACAGTGTGTTTTCCTTTATGATAGAGGCTAGAAAGCCAAAAAGGTTCTATTACTTCTCTGAAACAAGAGAGTGTATGTAATTTGGGTTCCGCTAATCAGGTGTACTCATGTGAAAATTACCTTTCAAAATGCAGTCAAGTTGGGAAAAAGGCAGTCATGGGAGAGCCTTCATTTTGTGCTATGGTTCTGAAATGGCAGCTAGGATTGCAGCTCCCACTTCCCCATATCACAGCTGAGGCAAAAGCTGTCATGGAAGATTCCTAATCTCAGAGTTTAAGCTTAGGTTATTTGGTCCTGCACACAGCCAGCTGTCAGGAAAGTAAGATTTTGCTTTCCAACAGTAGCAGAGGTAGCAGTCATTCTGCTGTGACAGTTCTTGTAGCTGTCCTAGTAATCATTCCCATGCCTAATGCCTGCTCTTTTAGCTCCCCCCAATGACTTTGAAAGCCGCAGATTTTTTTGTGTTAAATGCACATAATGCTATAATAGCTACAATAACTTGCTAAGTGCAACTGAAATTCGATGTATGTGCTAATGAAAGTAAAGCCCTAATAGACACCAACACAGTGTCTTTTCCAAGGATTTGCTCTTATTTTGGAGAGTCCTCATGAATGCCTATGATGTGCATATCCTTTTTGCATGACCCACAAACCACAGATGAAAGGAAAGGATTCTATTCTATGCTAATGGAGAAACTCCTTTCTCCAGGCAATTTGAGTCCCTTGCCCTCAATAAAATTTGTTTTTAATTACACATAGTATCTTTCCTAACAGAATAAATTGATCTAGTAGAGAAATATCTCACTCTTCTTTGCTTACCACCCAAGTATTGGATCTAAAAGAAGGAAAAAATGAGGAGGATAAATTGAATGTATAGATTACCTTTAGCAAGACACCGAAAAAGCAAGAATAATAAGCAACAAAGGCACTAGGCTTGAGAGCTGGTTAAAAAGATGTTCCCAGCTCACTGGGCTGTCTGAAACCGTACTGTGCAGCCCAATGAGTCAGCCTATGAGCCCTCTTCAGAGTGAACAGTTTCCAGCCCGTCCTTCTGGCTTACTTTGCATTCTCACTCCACCCCTCCTCCATGGACTGTGTCCCATCATTCAGAGAATGTGAAATTCACACTCCTGGGCAAAATACTTGTAGATACAACACTTCCAAGTGTTTGCTATAGACCTCCTGGAGTGTGAGGCTTTGGGGCAGCTGAAAGGGAAGTCTGCAGAGGGATGGTAGGCCAGGCAGATGAGGCACTAGTACAGAGATAGGAGCTCCCTGAATGTGTTTCTATTCCTCCCTTCACCACCTCTACATTCAAATCATCACAACTGCTTTTCAAAGTACCTTTCTTGTATTTTATAAGTTTTATTTGTCCAGAATGGTACTCCTTTTTCACCCACTACTAGGGTCTAGTATTGGATTACCTAAGACCTTTCCTAGATGGCAACCTTAATGGAACTTGGCCTCAGTCAAACTGAGATCTGGGTAAAGTAGCCCTCCACCATAAGCCCAGGAATTGTTTCTACAGGATTTCACTTTTTATTATCAGATTGTTTCAATCAGCATACAAAGCAGTAGATTTCACCAGGTGGTGGTGCACACCTTTGATCCCAGCACTTGGGAGGTAGAGACAGGCAAATCTCTGAATTTAAGGCCAGCCTGGTCAACAGAGTTCCAGGATAGCTAGGGCTGTACATAGAGAAACCATGTCTTGAAAAACAAAAAAAAAAGTAGTAGATTTCATTATGTTGTTTTACATGTAATTCCTTTTATTAATCCTCTTCTCCCACCCTTCTTTCCCACTTGCCTGTCCCTCACTCCTGTCGGTCCACCTCATCTCCCAGTAGCTCCTCTGGGTGATTTTTCTCTGAAATGTGTTTCAAAGTTGGAGAGTTTGGAGAAGCAAAATCCAAGATCAGGAATTAAGAATGAAATTAATGGTTGCTTAGGAAAATCTCTGCTACTTCACTATACTGGTTAAGGTAACAGGTTCACCATCTATTATAGCAGATAAAACATAACTTGACTTTTTTTAAAAAAAAATCTGGGAGGTGGTAACCCACACCTTAAGTTCTAGCACTCAGGAGGCAGAGACAGGTAGATCTCTGAGTTCCAAGGCAGCCTGGTAAACAGAGCAAGTTCCAGTATAGCCAGGGCTACACAGAACACACTCTAGAGAAACAAAAACAAACAAACAAAAACCAAAACATGACACAACTTCACTGGGGTAACATAACAGTTTAATTCTTGTTCCATAAAATCAGAATATTCTTGCCTTCCAGTGAATGCCTCACTTTCTCCAGAGCACCCCCAGTGTTTTCCTCTATTTAGAAGGCGGAGAGAGAAATAAACCTTTAAGATGGCACAACCAATTTTTTTAGTCATGTAGTAATTTTTGTGTTCCACTAGTCATCTGAATGGAAGGGGTGGGATGCACATTGTCAACCATAATCTGTTGCTAGGCAGCTGCTCCTAGCAAACATCCTATGCCATCCACATGGCATGTGAATCTTAGGTAGAGACTTTTTCAAATAAACATTTTCCAAATAAATCACAGCCAGGAATAACATTTCAGAACTGATCAAGGGGCAGTGAGATAATATCTCTTCAAAATAAATTAAAAACACAATCTTTTAATATCTGAATATTGGCCCAAAATGTAAAACTGGTCTTCAGAATTTTTAATACTTTATCGTGTAAAAAATAGTCCTCCTACTTTTTATCAACATTGAAATAAGCACAGATGTTTAAAGGGTTAAAAAAACAAGCAAAACCAAAAGTTTCTGCATCCCCTCTTGATTTTAGAAATGTTCAAATATTTAGAAGACATTAGTGTTTGTGCTCTGCCATCCATATGTGAAATCCTTACTCCTAATGTGATGGTATTAGAAGGTAAAACCTTTGGGAAGGAATTAATTAGGTCAAGACAACCTCCTGGATGGAATTAGTGACTATTTCTCAGGGTTCTCAGGAGGAATAAAACTGTTAGAAATAATATGAATTAAAAGGGGGTTATTAGATTGCCTCATGCCATGTGGTCAGGTTAGTCCGACAATGGCAATGGTAGTTCTCCCTGCAGAATGTGAGAAGGGTAGCTGCTCAGGCCATGAGGCTGAATGTCTCTGGAGTCCAAAGCTGGTGCTGAAGGCTTTGAGTGTTCATAGTGAGTCATTTGTTTTTAGAACATGGTGTAAGGCCAAAGAAGCTGAATTCTGATGTCAGTGAAGGATGGCACCATCAGCAACAATAGCAGAAGCAGCCACAGGATAGACAAACTCACAGACAAGGTAGCTGAACTTGCCAGCCAGACACAAAGGAAAGCAAGCAAAAAAGCAAAATCTTTCTCTTCAACCTCCTCCTATTCTAAGCTGCCACTAGAATGTGCCACTCACATTTAAAGGGTATCTTTCCATTTCCATTAACCTAATTAAGAAAGTGACTCACAAGTGTACCTGGAGATTTACCTTGTAATTGATCCCATATCCAGTTAAGCAGATGACGAAGACTGACCATCACACTGCCCCGTGACAAAGATTCCAAAGAGATCTCTCTAGGAGAATAAGAATACAGGTTTGTCCTTTAAGCCATCTATAAACTAAAAAGTGACCAAGTGACCAAACACAATATTTGCTGGAACCTTGATCTGCAACTGCTTAGCTTCTGAGAATGTGATAAATAGATGTTCATTTAAACCACCCCAACTGTGACAATTTGTTAAAGCAGGGCAAACAGAGTAACAACTGCTGCTAGAAAAATACTTATTCTGGCATTTGGTTTGGTTTGGATGAGATGAAACTTACGCGTATTCTTGTTTTTAAGCTACTTGTATGCATCTTGTCAGACTAGCCCCTGCAGGGGTCTGCCTCCTCTGCACATCGTCACTACGGGCATGAAGTCTAGTTGGACCTCTTGGTGATCAGTATGGAGGTTCATTCTGGGAGTTTGTCAAAAAAAAAAACTCCATACCGATCCTCCCCGTGCTTGTCTAGACTATACCCCTCCAGCCAGGCACAGTAAAAATGTGCTACCCTTCCTTAACAGGTGACAATAAGTGCTAGATCTTTCCTTATAGCAACACTCATGACAAGCTCTGCTAATTAGACTTACTCCTCTCACAGAGCTATATTGTATTAGATCTGACTTCTCATGTGCTACTCATACAACATCAACGTCATAGAATTTCATCAGCTCATTTGGAGAGGAGCCACTATGTTTCAGGAAATCTATCTGTAGAAGTGATTAAATTAGACATTATCAGAGGGAAAGTCAGGAGGCAATGCACATTATGGGTCATGTAAAATGCATATAGCATGTTGTTGCTGAAAGCTGGTCAAGGCGCCTCTCCTCCCGAGTGGCCCTCACTGCCTGACACTTGGAACTAATCAGCCCACACATAGGAATGGACATGTGCATGTTTGGTTTACTCCAGCTTTCAGGATCCAATAGCTACACTGAAGTTACAGTAGTTAAAACAACTTTAGGGTGGGAGCACATTTCATTTCTTACTTAATTGATTAGTTAATTAATGCAAGCCAAACCCTGCTCTTGTGTATACCATATAAGATGTATTCTAAGAGTGCTCTATCACTGAACTACCGCTGTAGCCCTAATTTTTAAAGTGGTTCATTTTAAATCTAGTTTCTGTCTGATATAAAGATTCTAATATAGTTTTTAAAAAAAAAACAGGTTGAAATATAGCATTGGGAGCTGGAGCAATGACTCAGCCATTAAGAACAAGTACTGCTCTTACAGAGGAGCCACACTATCTTCCCAGCACCAGTGTTGGGCATCGCACATCATCTATAGCAGTGGTTCAAGACCTCATTGGCAAACCTCTATCTCCAAAGATATTTCCATTATGATTCCTAACACTAACAAAATTACAGTTATGAAGTAGCAACAAAAATAATGTTATGGTTGGGGTCAGCACAACATGAGGAACTGTATTAAAGGGTCGCAGCATTAGGGAGGTTGAGGACCACTGTCCTAGAGCATCCAGCTCCAGGGGATCTGATGCTCTCTTCTGACCTCCCTGGGCATCTGCCTTCATGTGGATGACTTTGGAAACAGACACTGAGTTAGGCTTCTTCCCCAAAGTAAAACCCAAAGCACCGAATCTTCTCTGGAGCTTTCAAAGGTCATGAAGCTCCAATCCTTGGACAGAAAAATCCCAGGGGCCAGCATGTGGAAGAATACAGTGGGTTTGCACAACAGAGATTTCTTTGGCCACATTCTTTCCAGTTGACAGCCAAAAGAGCATTCCTAAGAACCAGCTCTCCCCAAACTGCCATAAAAACAGAAACTTTCTGGAAAAGTCCACAAACAAGAAAAAGATCCAGTAAAGCTGCCTCAAGGAAAGGGATTAGTTCTGTGCTGAGGTAGGTTCCAAAGGGCTTTTAAGTGAGATGCTAACATAAGCAACTCTTTTCAACTCCGCAGTCCATTCAAGGATGTCATTGGTAGCTTGGCCTGGGCCTTTGTAGGAATATTTACACCATGTAAATAGGCAACTGATATAAATCATGATTTTCTTCCTAAAAATGGACACCTACTGAAAAAAAAAAAAAAGCCGGGTGTGATGGTGGTGCATGCCTTTAATCCCAACAAAGGTGGGCTCTGTGAGTTTGAGTTTGTTGAGCCTGGGCTACGGAGCAAGTTCCAGGACAGCCAAAGAAGCCCTGTCTGGAGAAAAAAAAAGTGGACATTTTCCATTTGCATCACCCATAGTTACCTTCTTCTAATCACAATAGCCCCATTCCTACCCGCACTCTCCTGGTTTATACATTTATATTTTGCTCTACAGATTTATAGTATGTAAAGTGGAAAGTGGGTTACAACTGTAAAAATTAAATTCAAATTACATCAGGTGATTTTACTATAGAACAAAGGATGTTCTTGCTGGCCCGCCTTTCATTGTCCTTCTCAGCACAGGTCAGAGCTACTGAAAACCTACTGTGTACAGCTGCTTAAGACAGATTTTTTCTTCCATATTTTGTAACGGCTGGAGGATCTTGTGACTGAAGGTTCTAAATGAAGGGCTAAAGGCAACATTAGAGCAGAACAGGATATGAACCCTAAATCCCATATCAGTAATCACTTCGCTGCTCCTGTTATCAATGCATTTATCAGGCATCATGGTAATAAACAGGGCTGTGTGAGAAGACAGAAAGTGCTTGGGGACTGCTGTCCTCCCTTGCCCAGCCTCAGTCTCATTATACTTCAGACAGCGTGTGTCGAGAGCGCCGAGGAAAAAAAGCCAGCTGACGCGTGGGATTGCCAAGCAACAGCTTATGAAACGAATTCAAACCATGGCAACCAAACACTGCAGACCCGGCAATAGCTTCATTTCATTTACAAGAGTAAGAGGAAGGCTTTGTCAACAACAGATGAGATAAATGAGAAGACTACTGGTCCGTGAGGACATGGAATTGCCATCACCATCATCCCCACCATTATTTGCTAGCACACTATACCAAATTAGCTATAGAAATTATTCCTTAACACAAATACAGAATTAAGCATCCTACTGGTTTAGCAACTGTAATGTACACACACACTTGAAAAAAAATACGCACCCACCTAATTACTCTTTATTTAATAGAGCTATTCATTTGCAGGAGGAAGAGGGAGAACACATGAATATGTCTCATTTAAAAATCAATTTCTGTAGAATGTACTTCCTAATTCGTTCTTCACGATAATGCTGTTCTCTGGGTTTTTTTTTTCTTCTTCATGAGCAAGAAAAGTATGATGTGGCGATTGCAAGCGTGTTTTCATAGGGCACACAGTTAATAAAACACAGGCCAGGATTCTCTTCCTGCTAGTGTCAGAACGATCTAATAATCATGCCACACTGTCTCCTCTCCCTTTAAAATTGTGCCCAAAAGACACCACTCAGTACATTACTGCTCGCTTTTTCTTCAGAGGGGCTCATTTTGCCCTGGTGTGTATCTGTGCAGCCCAGGTGGGCTTCTAGCCCTGCTAGACAATGCTCCTGGAGCATTTTTACTTTCTTTTTCTCCTGTGGTCATGGGAAACTTCCCTGAAATTCAGAGTGTTATTAAGTTAGGAGTCACAAGGTGTTAGAGTGATGAAAAGAGACCTCACACATCACTGATTTAGTCATTTTAATCTGTCTCATTTTGGTCCCTGAAAATTCAATCTTGACATGTTTCTTTGCTCACTGCATTGACCAGACTCTTCCACCAAAATGAAAGGACTGATATCTCTCTCAGTGGACAGCTGACCCTGGAACAAACAGTTCTGACTCAAGGTGTGTTGAGGCACTCTGCTGATTTGTGATCTAGACATTATTGTGCAATTCTTTCAGGGGAACTCATGGCTATTCTAGCAATAGTATAAGTAGGATGTTCATTTGAAAGTCACCATCAAGGCAGTGGAGTGTTTCTCTCAGGGGACCTAAATCATTTTTGCTTGAGATTCTAGACAAATTCTCTCTCTTTAAAAACACAGCACATGCCCCTGGCTTCTACTGCTTTCCACAATATTACTGATATTGGCCATTCATGGACACCACAGATTATCTTTATTCTCCTGATCCCAAAGCCCAGACTTAAAGATAGTCAAATGGAAATTGTGCCCTTGGGGCACACTATTGTGATATTTGGAGATGAAAAGGAACCCAAATCCAATTATGGAGAGAGAAAAGAAGAGGAGAGAAACAGATATAGACAGACAGACAGACACACACACACACACACACACACACAGAGACAGAGAGAGAGAGAGAGAGAGAGAGAGAGAGAGAGAGAGAGATTCGCTTTAATATTTCAATGGAGTGTGGAATGCTGATTGAAGCCCCTTAGCCCCGAATGCCATCAGCATTCCTGTCTTCAAATTACCTAAGATCCTATAATTAAAAAGAAAAATACTTTCAGTTCTATCCCCAAATTTCCTTTGTGTCTCAAAACTCTGGATCTTTGATTCTATTTGCGTTTCTGATGAAATATCTCTTCCTTAAGTCAGGAGCCTTGGACCTGTTGTGACTGCAGCCAGGGCCATGGGTACAAGGACAAGCTCAAGGTGGAGATGATAAACAAAGGTTAATAATTCACAATATCACATTTTCATAAGATGAAAGAGGCGTAAGTTGTTCATAAAGAAATACACATTGAAAAAACACCAAGGTAGCCTGTGACCACAGCACCACCAATAAACTGCGTTCTTAGGAAGCTGAGGCAAAAGGTTAGCCTGGGATAGCTAGCAAGACCCTGTCTCAAAAAGAAGAAAGGGGACAACAAATGGGGAGAGCTAAAAGTGTCCTTCTGATTCTTCTGTTCTGCTCTGGAAGGAATCTCCATGAAGAAATAGAAAATTCTAGTTTTGGTTTTACAGATGTTACAGCATCTAGAACACTAACCATTCTAATCCAAAAGGGATTGTCTTGCATGTGCTTTATATACATTCTCTCATTTAAATCTATGAAACAGTAAGATTATACTTGGAAATATTAGAGAAGATAACAATTCCAGAAAACGCTGGGTGGTGGTGATGCATGCCTTTAATCTCAGCACTCAGAAGGCAGAAGCAGGCAGATATCTGTAAGTTCGAGGCCAGCCTGGTCTACAGAGCAAGTTCCAGGACAGCTACGGCTGTCACATAGAGAAATCCTGTCTCAAAAAATTATAAAAACATTTTGTTTGTTGTATATAGTGAAAGTTTTCAGTAGATCATATTGCTACCAATCCCTGTACTAATAAACATGATGCAACCATTTTCTTAACCTTAGCTCCTAACTGGATTTTGAAGGAAGAATAGACAGCCCTGCCCAGTTCCAAAGTTAGAGTGTGTATGTCATACTGGAATGTGATATATAGATATCTTTATGGACTGAGCCCTAGGTCCAAGTATCTATTAAGTCAACATACACCAAGCAGAAGAGGGGGTATATGCTAATGAGACTGAGTATCACTTATCACTCAGGATGCCATCTTTCCATATGCATGGATATGAAGAAGAGGTATCACAACAGCCTTAAGACCTTTTGAAATGTATGCTTATGCTTTCAGGGTGGTCATCTGGAAGGCACTTGTCTTGGGCTATTTGTGTCTCAATTCCTAGAACCTGTTACTCCCCTTGGAAGAAGGGATTTTGAAGATGTAATTAAGGTTATAGGATCTGAGATGGAAAACTTACCCTGGCTCACCCAGATGGGCCCACTTTAATCACATGAATTCACAGAGGTTTGGAGAACCTTTCACAGATGAAGCTAGAGAGATGTGACCTGAGGAGGAATCAACTCATTGTTCTGGCTTTGAATTTGGAGGGGCCATGAGTTAAGGAATTTGGTAAGCTCTGGAAACTAGGAATGGCACTCAATATTTGACAATAAGGAACTAGACTTCTGGCCTATAATCCTAAAAGAGTTGAATTCTGCCAAACAACCTGAACAAGCAGGAACTTGATTCCCAGCAGCTCAGGAAGGACTATGGCCTGTCAACAGCTGCATTTTAACCCAAGGTTGCCTTTCTGACCTACTGAACTCTAAGATGATAAAACTGCAGAGTTTAAACCTCCGGGTTGGGGTAATTAAGAACAGTTTGTTTGGTTGAGATGGCTCTTGTTTGGTTTGTGGTTTTTAAAGACAGGGTATCCTAGTTCAAGCAGGCCTTGGATTCATAGTCCTCCTGACTCAGCTGCCCAGATTCTGAGGTTAGAAGCCTGTGCTTAGGATTGTTTGTTAAGGCAAATACAAAAGTAATAGGGCACTTGACATGTTAAGGGTGGTTCAATGTGCCTAACCAAGTTGTATAAACCAAGAGGCCTACCCTGCTTGTTTTCTCCCTAGAGCCCGGAATTTGGTGTGTGGTAAGCAGTGGGTGTTTAGTAACCTCGGGAACAACCTTGGGCTCTAAGTAAGCTTTCTTGAGTAAAAAAAAAAATCATCTACATGGTGTGCACTTCATTCCTGACAAAGAGTATACTAGTATGTTCCCTTACAAGGAGAAGAGTGCATAAGGGAGCTTGGCATAGATTTCTCCAAACCTTAAGTATTTTTTTCTCTCATTGGGCTTATTGGACATTGTTTTGCTACAGTAAACCTTAGTCATGAGTGCAATGATATACTAAGTCCCATGAGTCCTTCCAGGAAATGCACTGAATATGTAGGCTATCCCTAAAATAATGAGACCACAGGCCACATTTCAAGTAACTAGTAAATTCCAAACTGTTACAGCAGATATTATCTGAAGGAGACTTTATGTTCCATATCTCACTTGGGGTTAGTGACAGAGACATGAGGTGCAGGCATGATTGGCTTGCTTGTTGCTAAGCAACAGTGATTTTCTTTTTTCCAGAACAGAAACAGGGTGCAAACAGGAAGCGCCCCTGTTCCTCCAAAGCAGAAGCACACTGCCCCCCCTAGTGGTATCATCAGTCACAGGGAAAACTAGAGACTGGCACTTCACTCAAATGTCAAGGCTGCAGGATCAACCTTCCCCTTGGATATAAAGTCCAAGGCCTGCCTACAGGATTTCAGATGCAGCAATGCCAAAGCTGGCATGTTTCATCTCTTCCTTCTGGAAATATGCCCTGAGTGCAGAATTGGCCCTAAAAACAATCTGGCTGCAGAAACTGAGAACAGAGACCCTGAATGTGGAGGAGAGTCCTCTCCTGAAGGGGAGGACGTCAGAAGCCCTAGGGAAAACTAGATCGTAAGAGCTGCCTCTGATTTCCCTTATTTAACAGGACATTCCAAAGCAGCATGCCTTAGGCTTCTCTTGAGATTAGGACCCTTAAATGTCAAAAGTTTACAAGCCCAAGGCAAGTGGTTAGCTTAGTTTGTTCGTGAGGCACAGGCCTATTTGCTGTGCGATACCATGGCAAATTAGATAACACACGACCCATGCTCCAGTGGAGACCCAAGTCCCCTCCCCCCAAAACCCTCCCATTTGTTAACATCTTGTCCACTTAGCAAATAACCTAAATGTAATCTGACCAAAAATTTATGGAGATCTAGATTCCAAGGTGTGCCTGCGCCATGTAAAGCCCGCTGTTGGAAGAGGAGGGCCTGGGGAAGGAAGACAGGTCTCTGAAGTCCTCATGTCCCCGTGAACAGAGACAGACCATCGCCATGCCCTGTCCTACCTAACCTTTTCTGAATAGTCCTTGTGAATTTTCAGAAACCTCTGCATGAAGAGTCCTGCCTCCCTCCGGTAGAAACCCGGGCTTAGCCTAGGCAAAAGCCTTTACCCTAGGTTGTACTAATCAGATGCTCTTCGCTGAAACTTTGAATCAAACAAGAAAGAACAACAGCCCTGTGGAAACCATTTTTCAGTGTTGTGGTAGATTTTGACCAAGAGATGGCAAGGATTAAAAATAAAGTTAAGATTTGTTTGTTTTCTGTGTCTTGCTCACATGTATTTCCGTGTATACACACAAAAGTTTAAGCTTCCTTAGACAGACAGATAGAAGGCAGGGGTGTGTGTGTGTGTGTGTGTGTGTGTGTGTGTGTGTGTGTGTGTGTGTGTGTGTGTGTAACTAAGAAATCTAGCCAATAAAGAAGGACCTAAGCCCGATGGTAATGATGTATGCTTTTAATCTCAGTACTGGCGAGGCAGAGGCAGGTAGATTTCTGAGAGTTCTAGGCCAACCTGTTATGCAGAATGAGTTTCAGGACAGCCAGGGATACACAGAAAAACCCTGTCTCAAAAAACAAAACAAGAAGGACCCTAAAATGAAACAGCTGTCAGTTACTGTTCCCCCCCCCCACTTTGGCACAGTCATTGCTACGGATCAGGAACATCTGGAGTCAAAGATTGACAGTGACAGTGAAGTAAAGGACTCTGATCCTCATCCGGATACCTACTTACATTCTCAACTTCCCTTACATTCTTAACTTTCCAAGTCCCAATTCATCCATCCAACTAAGGTCCAAACTTGAGGAAGCTTGAGTCTCCATGTATAGGCACAAGCTGCTTCGTGACTCATGCTCACCAACCACAAGGTGGCGAAAGAGATTATCGCATCAAACTGGCCTGCCTTCTGCCTATTCCATACCATTATTTTAACTAAACATTAAGTGAGCACTCACTGTGTGCCAGACACTGCTCTGAAGGCTTGAATGCATGAGTCATTCAATTGTCGCAGCAATCCTGTGAGTTAGCTATTGTTTCACAGATGAGCAAACCAAGATACGGAGATACCTGTGCAGTTTAGCTGTTATCTATTTTAGTGCTGCATACATATTAGCAGTGCATAACACACACATGTGAGTACTGTACTGTGTTACTATTTTACAATTGCTCTATCATCATTCTGTAATAATAATTTTCTCAGCCTCATCACAATCTATTTTTTTGTAATTTTTTTTTTCTTTAAATTTGAAACAGCATTGTTTTACATGTCAATCGCAGTTAACTCATCACAATCTTATAGGACCACCATCAATATATATATATATATATATATATATATATATATATATATGTGTGTGTGTGTGTGTGTGTGTGTGTGTGTGTGTGTGTGTGTGTGTGTGTGTGTGGTCTGTTCATCAAAACATCATCACATGGTACATGATGATATATTTTTCATCTATATTTTTGCTTAAAGGTTTTTTTTATTATGAAAGAAACATGGATTCAGGGTAAATTTTTCAAGTGATAACAATTAGTAAAAAGCCTCTTCTCTTCCTTGCTCATCATCCCACCAGAACTAGTAAAATCACTTAATTCTCATCATGTTCTTTCATAAGATTTTATGATTTTTTTAAACATATAAGTATATTCTATACATTTATCTTACAACACACACAAATATATTCTATACACTGTCTTATAGAATGTATTTTTTCTAATTAGGATACTATCCTGATGTCAGATGTGGGCTGGTGCCATACTGGCCTTTGGGCCTCATTTACAGTATGACCTGGCTGTACTCAACTGTGTACAGCAAGTAGTGTCATCTGATGTACTGCAGCCTGAGGTGACCATGAGATGTAGGAGAGAAGAGAGCAGACTACTTGCAGAAGCAGGAAAGTGTGGTGTAAGGCAAGTCTGTTGATGGGCCTCAGGTAGAGCTGGTCTTCACCTCTGCTGTATCCACTGTATCCAGGCCCCTCTGCTATATCCTTAACAAGATTCAGATTTGGATAGATCCAACATTCATGGTGCCTTTAGTGCACCGTGCCTTTAGTGTAGTTCTTTGCACTGCACAAAACCATTATATGAAAACCCTATGGGTCGTAATTAGTAGCATTTTAAAGCTAGCAATGTTGAGACTCAAAGGTGTTAAGGCTCCTAAGGCCACCCCTCTTGAAGTGGCACCTCCACTTGCCCACCTTATCAACACTCATAGGACCTAACCTCCCTGCGGAACCATTGGCTATTGGTAGATTGTGGGAGACAGGGAGGCATTATCTTCCCACTAGGGAACTCACTTGGCTCTGGTGGATAGTTGCATGTCTGTGGACACACAAACAAGCCTTTTAAAACTCAATAGGTCACAAAGCAAAACAAGAAGACATGAATGTGGGGAATGGAGCACAGGGGTGAGAGACAGATGAGAAAGTGGGGGTTAGAGCAGTTAGGATGCTTTATAAGCCTATATGAAATTATCCAAGATGAAATATAATTAATTACAAAGAAGAAAATCCACACACAAAATTAACCTAAGAAAACCAAAGATACAGATCTTACTTTTTGGTATCTAAAATATCCAGCGATTTTTTAAAAGCCAATCCTAGAAAACGTTTTTTAAATTAACAATCCCATTATACTGTTAGCCATACAATTACTATTCAGAAATGTTGAATAATTCATTCACTTTAAAAATGAAATTTGAAGGAAAATGGATGGATTTGGAAATTATTTTGTTAAGTGAGGTGACCCAGACTCAGAAAGACAAACACAGGATGTTCTCTCTCACAGGCAGATCTGTGAGTACGTGCAAGCATTCGCGTCTGTGCAGGAGCCTGTGCCTGTGCGTGTGCATGTGCGTGTGTGTGTGTGTGTGTGTGTGTGTGTGTGTGTGTGTGTGTGTGTGTGTGTGTAATGAAATTAGAAGGACAAAGAGAGGGGGAAGAAGGTCTTGATGAGGGGAAAGAACAAAATTAGAACACATAAGGAACCAGAAAGGAAGCTGTTGAGGGCAAAATGGTAAGAGGAAGGTGAAGGCATAGGGGAAAAGAAAGAAGAAAGAAGATCAATAGAAACAAATTATGATTAAAAAAATACCACAACAAAACCAAATACTTTGTAGGTTAGTTAAAAATAAAAGTTAAGAAAGAAAGAAAATATGCCCCCAAAAGATTATTTTCAGCAGTTTTCAAGGTCGAGACACCTTTTTTTGTGCAGAGAAAAAATGTTTTTAATTAAAAATGTTTACTTTAACCTAAATTTATCCTTATTAACTTATGTATTTTAAAGATGTGAGCTGTGATTTATTTATTCATCTTTATAATTGTAGACTTTCTATTACAACATGGCAATTATAAGGCTTCTAAAACACAGAATAGCACTGTATTAGAAAATACATACTTAATTGCTGAGGGGATAAAGGGCTGATTCTGTTTGTTGATATTGTTCATCAGTGGGTGTCTGGTACTTGGGAGAAGGTAGATACAAACAAGGACTATTTAATTAATACAGTGTCCCAACGGCACAAATATACATATGGTGTGACATAAGCAACCACAAATTAATCTGAACAAAATTTTCTTATCCTCTTCTATGAATGTAGTCTTTAAAAAAAAAAACTTATTCTGGAAATGTAGAGATAGCTCATACATTGCTTGCCTAGTATGGAGAAGAGTCTGTGTTCAATTGTCAACATGACAAAAATTTTACTTATTTAGATTGCTCTTCTGCTGTCAGGAGGCAGTGTGGGTGGGGGTGAAATGCTCCCATTACCTCTAGTCCCTTATTGCCTGCAACAGACAAGAGAGCTGACCCTCCCCCTTACCAGCTGCAGCACTCAAAAAATCGGACCCTGCTCCTCACCTAGGCAGCACAACAGAGCTGGCCTGGTGGTTGGTGGTCCGAGGTGAGGGTGACCCAGCCCTGACAATGTGAGCAAGGGAGAGCCGTCCCCATTACTCATCTGACATGTGGCGGCATGGGTGGAGGAGAGATACTCCGCCAAAACCACCCCCACCACCCCCATCAAAGCCTGAGACAGGTGAGGAGCTGGCCCTGGGGTCATAAGAGCAGGAGGACTGTCCCTACCCCACATCAACTGCAGCGGTACCTCCTTTGGGCAATATAATAGAGCTAGCTCTGATGATGTAGGTTTGGGAGAGCCCACCTGAGGGCATGAAAGCAGGAGAATCTGGCCCCACCCCTCACTCATTGCTGCAAGAGGTGAATTAGCCAGAGCAATGCTGGAGAGCTCACTCTGGTGGTAAGGACAGTGAGAACTGGCAGGCAGACCAACGTCCCCCTCCCCCCCAGCCCCCAAGCTGCCCAGGCCAAGAACCAGGGTTATGAGTTGACCCACCCCAAAATCCACCCCATCTGTGGTCTACTGGAGCATGTGGATGGGATGGTCCTGCAGATCCAAAGCTACAGGGACCTGACCCACAGACCCAAAGCTGCAGGATCTCCACAACACAGGGCAACAACAGGATGTCCAAGAAGAGACAAAGTACATCAGTAGTGTAGCAGAAACCACAGGCCTTGAACCAGACCAATGACTCTTTGCAATGAACACTTGCAAGTAAAGATACGTGGATAAAGAGGTTTACTGCATGACTCACTGTATCACACTACAGCTTCCATGATGAGATTTTTAAATTTTCCCTTTTTAAATTTTTTTGTTCTCTCTTGTTTTTCTTTCTTCTTTTAAATTTTGTTTTATTTGAGGGGGTATTCAGGGTCAGAAGGCAAATGCGAAGGGACAGGGAAATGAATAGAATCAAGACACATGACGTAAAAGACACAGGATAAATAAAAAGAAAGTTAAAAAGAAATAAGGAAAAACTAAATTGTTCTTCCTACACAGAAAACAGGAGCTAACTGAAAGAACCAATAACTTGGAAGCCATTTTAACATTCTCTGGGACATGTCTTAGTAGTCATGACAGAGAAGACATGGGCACTATTTCCAGGATCATGGCATTCATGTCCAGATATTTATGGGAATGTAAATATCCTTGCCCACTGTCTCATTCATGGAATTCAATCATTGACCACATTAATGAGGAAGACCTTTCTATAACACAAGCCTCCTGATCCAGATCTAGATTGGTTTTCTTTCTTTTAAAATAAGCATCTTCCAAAGAAAACATAATATTGGGAAGAGACGAGACAAGGAAAAAACCCTTAAGGGAGAGGGATAGGGAGCATAATAGAACACATGTAATTTGAAAGTGCAAGGGGGGGGGGATAGTGGAGGTGCAGGGTTTATGTGCAGAAGGGGAACTGTAAGGTGAGGAAAAGATGCAGTGGGAAATGTGTCCCAATTCTCGACCCAAACCAAGTAACCACAGAAATGTCATAAGGAAACCTGACACTTTGGAAGCTAAATGGTTTTAATGTAAAGAAAAATGTACAACCACACCTTGAACCCAGTTGAAAGATTCTTGGCCAACTTTCTTTGCTTTAGACCCCACATACACATGCTACACATTGAAGCTACAGAAACATGAACTGACAACTACGACAAAAATAATAATGGAATATTTCCACAGCGAATTTCTGATGATGATGATGATGATGACGATGACGATGACGATGATGATGTTCCCTTTCATATTTCCAAAATAACTTGTGAGCTGGAGATTAAAAGAAACTGTTTTTCAGTCACATCAGACAAAGCTATTTGTAAACAGCTCTGTTTCTCTTAAAGTCAGTTTGGGCACATGACTCTCAAGAATGAGCTTTATAGAAAGAGACACTACAAAGCAGAATACATTCTCAGCTGGATTCTTCTTTTGTTGGTTTTGGTCCCAATGTCCTTATCATTTCTTCTTCTTTTTTTTTTTTTTTTTTTTGGTTTTGTTGTTGTTGTTTTGGCTTTTTTTTTTTTCAAGACAGGGTTTCTCTGTGCAGCCCTGGCTGACCTGGAACTCACTCTATAGACCAGGCTGGCTTTAAACTCACAGAGATCCACCTGGAATTAAAGGTGTGTATCATCACCACCCAGGTCTGGTTTTTTTTTGTTGTTGTTTGTTTGTTTTGGTTTTGTTTTATTTTTCTTTCTTTCGTAGCAGAATCCATACATATAGTTCAGAGAAGCCTTGAACTTGCTATGGTAGCCCAGTTCAAGCTGACCTTGAACTCACAATCCTCCTAAATGGTAGGTTTACAGAGCCACTGTACCCAGCACAAGTGGATTCTGCTATAAAGAGATTTTATCATATAGAATGAGGCCCCTCACTCTCCTCATTCTCATCCCTGTCTACCCCCTAGGTCTCCACTGAAGACCCCAAAATCTACCCTATTAACTATTCTAGATGCCTTTCAGTTATTGATCCAGCACCACACCTGCCTACTGCTGTCATGCTTCCCACCATGATGGTCATGAACCCATACTCTGGAATTGTTAGCCCCCGATAACCTCTTCCTTCCATAAATTGCCTTGGTCATGGTCTCTTCATCACAATAGAAAAGTAACTAAGACAGAATTCTTCCACTGAGCTACATCGTCAGCCCCACTGCTTAGAACATTTCCAAAACACTCCAAGGCAACTCCACTCCTGCTGCAAAGAGCATTGCAGCCATGTTGAAAGCTGCACTTATGTGCTTCTCCGAGAACATCCCACATAGCTTGTAGGCTTTGTAAGGATTCCCTGAAACAGTAGCAAGCTTCAGTGAACTCTAAAGGATCGTACCTACAGTCATTGTGAAGTCTCACACATCTTGTAGCTACCGAATGGAGAAGAGCACTTTACCCACAGAAAACACTTCTGATTGATAAAAGGGGCTGTGCACGTTTGAGTACTTTAGGTTCTGACTGGTGCTTTCATGAAGCTTGTGAGTGAGTGATTGGTAGATCTAGTAGCAATGTACGATCATATTGTGTTCCTCTTCTGGCTATATAATGCAGGTAGTTTCTCACTCTCCTTGGATCAGTCCAGAAAAGTTCTCTCTGATGTGCTGCTCCAATCTAAGATGCAACTTTGAACTCCAGTCAGTGTCTTTTAGACACCCTGGTATTGTTGACTTGTGCTCTGTATAATGGTTAGAGTGGAATGTGTGGTAACACTAAGAGCATATAAACATGTGGGCTTCTAGCTCACGACACCAGGCGCCTAGAGGGTGACTGGAGAATTACTCCTGAGGTTTAAATCGCCCTCTGCTCATTCAGCTGCTAGGAGATAGCTTCAGAGTTTCAGAGAGTAGCTGAGAATAGCAAAAGCAGAGACTATGAAGAACCGTGCAAGGTGAGACCCTGGGTAGCTGACCCACGTTTTCAGAGAACTGCCTAGAGTTAAGCCCTAGTCCCCTATGCCTGAAGCTCAAAGTTGTAACACTAGCTGCCAGTTAAGAGGACTGACATTCAGAGTCTAGGGCAATACACTGAGTAACTATGGGTGGAAATATATGAAAGCCTAGAGCTACAAGTCCCTAGTTTTCAATATCTAAAAGCATTTCTTTGGAAACTCAGATCAATAGGCCTTTGCCTCTGAGGATTTGGAGTTATAAGTCTATTCTCATTTGTTTGGTTGGTTTTATTTGATTTTTTAGATGTGTTTTGTTGTTGTTTTGGTTTTTTGTTTATTTGGTTTGGTTTGGTTTTGAGTCGGGGTCTCTATATAGTCTTGGAACTCATTTTATAGCCCAGGCTGGCCTCAAAGATCCTCCTGCCTCTATCTCCTGAGTGCTGAGATTAAAGATATGTGCCACCATGCTTGGCCTCACGACATTCTTAAAGTCACAAGAGGCAATCCGGTCCTTAGTGTAACCTAGGATGCCCATTAGGATATCCTCTGATGCCAGTTTTACCAAGTTCTTGACATCATCATATTTGGCAGCTTTCTCGGGCAGTAAATCAAATTAATAATTTACACATTAAGAGAAGGCACCCAGCCAATTGTAGCAGTAGCTTTCCATTGAAATCAGGGACAGCCTTGTCCACAGCCAACGCAGCACCAGTGGACAAGGGATCATGTTCTAGGAAAATATATGATCATCATGCTACAGTTTCCCTGAGGAATCATATATGATCTTCATAATGACAATGATGCATGGATTGTGATGAGAAGTCCTTCCCTGGTACCATTGCCTGAGCTTAGAAGAATGAATGCTTAACAGTTTGTGGTACAGGAGGCATTGACAACAATCTTGTGTACTTCTAATGGTTCATGCCCATCATCAATACAGGGACAGAGATCATTTGTCTTTTAGCTCCACGTTTCAAGTTAACCCCAGTTTCCCCCAACATTTGTGCAGAAACCAGTGCCACAACATATTCAGCACCATCATCACCAATTTGATGTTGGCTCCATTACTGGCAAACCTCCCATTTTCTCAGCCTTGACTATTCCTTGTAACTTGTCATGGGTACAATCAGACTGGAACATGCAGACTGTGTTGTTAAGGTCAATGAAGGGACCACTAGTGGCACAAATAGCCAATTTGTCAGAGTTAAATGCAGCCCTGGTGCCCAGATGCTCAATACAGCTAAATCCATTTACTCAGACCTTGACATCATGCCTCAGGAATGTGGCTGGCACTGCATGAAAAGATGTGCCTGACTGTTGAAGAGGGAGAGAGCCAGCAAGTATGCTCTGTTCTGCAGTTAACATGTGTCTTGGTTCCACAGCCATTTGGTCCTCCAAGGATGCTCCAGTGGATGAAAGGAAATCTTGGGGTTGTAGGTGTTGCTACATCCAGTGCCTTACAAAGAGCTCCACAGGCTGGCATTATCACAAAGGAGTAGTGTTCAGGGGGTGGGGGTAGGGGACAACAGCCCACTTTTCAAGCTTTTGGCAAACAAAGGAGGCTGGGCCTTGGCTCTGCATGCTCTTCCCTCAGCTTAACCTCTCAAGAAAAACATTTCTGTCCCTGCATTTCCAGGGCTATCCTGGTCTCTGTAGGTTACCCTTAGAGATGTTCACATTTTTTTGAGAGTAAGACAGAATTCCCTGTAGCTGAAGTAAAATTGCTAGACAATTTTCCCCCTCCTCTTGTCTTGGATGGATAAGATATGCACAGCCAAAACAGAGACAAGTGCAATCCTCCTGCCTAGATTGTACCTACCAGGGATAATGACTTTCAATATCCAGGCAGATAATCTCAGCCTCGTGTGTCTCCTAGAGTCAAAGTGCTTTCACGGGTTCTTATTCATTTCCTGCTATCCTGTCTTTTTGACAGTGCCATTCTTTTGCCAGTAGCCACGTTCTCTGCGTAAGGTCACATTTCTCCCGGATACTGTTCAGGAGTTAGAAGGGGAAATGAGATCCTTTCTGTATAAGAGCTTGATGAAATACAAAAGAAACCCCCATTTGCCTAGATACACAAGCCCTCCTGGGTAACCTCACTGATGCTCAGGCAAAATCAGCACAAAGCAAGCCCCAGTGCTTCCAAGCCTCATTTATATCGTTGTGATGATTGATACCACTTTTATGACTCAATATCTGTTCCTTGCAAGTAATTCACTCCCTAAAATTGTTCAGCCTCATTCTCCTGTCATTATTAAAGTTCAGCACAAAATGTCACAAGGTATTCCTCCCACCACCCTTCTCCTATATTATTATAGCAAACCCTTTGATTCTTTATTTACTGGGGTCAGAATTCATATTAAGAATGAGGACTGTTGGGTGTGGTGGTACACAACAGTAATCCTAGGAGGTTAAAGCGGGTAGATCACAAGTTCAAAGTCAACCCATGGTATTTAATAAGCACCAGGATAGTCTGAGATACATATAAAGATCCTTTTAAAAAATAGGGATAGGGCCAGGTGGTAGTGGTGCACACCTTTTGTTTCAGCACTCGGGAGGCAGAGGCAGGCAGATCTCTGTGAGTTTGAGACCAGCCTGATCTACAAAGTAAGCTACACAGAGAAACCCTGCCTAAAAAACAAAAAAAGAAAGGAAGGAAGAAAAAAAGAAAGAAAGAAGAGGAGGAGGACGAGGAGGAGGGACAGGAAATGAAATTGTGCCCAATCTGAAATAAAACAGTGCCAAGGCTAGAAATAGACTCTGTAAAGACTCTCCAGAGTCTCCAGAGAGCCAGAGCTGCACAGACATGACTACAAAATGTATCATTGTCCCCAGAGAGTGACATTATGATCCTATCGTGTTGATATGCCATGATTTTTCAAACAGCTTTTATGGTAAAAACAGTTTTCTGGTAAACATTTGGCTGTTTCTGATTATTCCAGGTGCCTTTCGTATTTTAATATTTAAATATATTTTCTACTTATTCTGGGAATTTCATAGGTGTATGCAATGTATTTTAATCATACCCACCCTCCTTTCATTTTAATATGTGTGCAGTATAAGAGTGTGTGTGTGTGTGTGTGTGTGTGTGTGTGTGTGTGTGTGTGTGTGTGCATACTTCAGTGTGTGCATGCAGAGTTCAGAGTCTAACTTTAAATATATGGTACATGACCTTGTACTATGTTAGATGACCTGAGCACCTTTTCAATAGCTGGGAGAAATGAAATCTCTCAAACAGAGGTTCCCAGGGAACACTGAAACATATTTTTGGCTACACAGAGTTTATTAGAAGAGTTATTGATGTTATGGATAGACAGATCGGTGACAGCAAGGAGGTGCTCTGAGGACAGCTCAGGGCCCAGCATTAGAGACAGACAGCTTGTTGGGGGCTCTAGAGAAAGAAAATCAGGGCCCATATGGTAGAAGTGAGAATATTATTTACATCTTTCTGAGGATGGGGGTGGTTTCACAACACAAGCCCAATAGCCAGACTTTCCAATTCCTCAGCAGGGAACAGAGAAGGGGCTATGGAGCAGTTTGTGTGGTCACCAACATCAGTGTCATTTGTACACTCACTTCCTCGGGCGAGGAACCCAGCATTTGAAAGTCTGTTGGCTAGAGATCCACAGGTGCCTCTGGAGGGTGCCTGTCTATCTGTGAGAGGGAAAGGGCTTCTGGACTATATTGTGGCCTGAGCAGCAGACAGATACATGTTTATGAGAAGGAAGTGCCAGACAAAGCATTAAACAGATGCCCTGATAGGCAGATAGAGAGAGTAGCTAGGGGATAAAGGAGGTGAATTTCCAACATGGCCAGCTTCTTCCTCACCCTCCTGACCTGAGACAAAAGCCTGGATGCTCAAGAAAAAGGCTTTGGAAGCTTTTGTCTCCCACCAGCTGGTGCTGATGGACTGACTCAACAAGTTCAAGACCTGCTCAGGATGTGTCACAGAACAGTTCTGGGCCATCTTAGCTTTCTTTAAACTGGTGAACCCTACATTAGGAGAGGAAGGCTCTTCAGAACTTAAACCCGAACCCTCCTAGCCATTACCTCCATGGGTCTGTGGATATGTCAGACTTAAGAGAGTTAGTGCCCCACCTGCCCTACCAACTACATTTGAGGGAAAACACAAACATCAGCCTTGGAGAGAGGTACAACTAGGGAATATGAGAGTTACCTGCTCTGAGCTCCTACAGCTCCTTCTAGAAGTAAGAGGAAGTTTAAGAAGTTAGAAAATGTGAAATTGACTATTGTCACCCTCACTCCCCAACCCCCACAATGTGCAGAGAGTATTGGCCCTTGCTAATATTAGAGCTGAGTAGTTTAGTCCATAGGAAGCTGGACCTGTTTCCTAGACTGGCCACATACATGACTTTGGGTACCAGCTGTTTGAGTCCCTGTCATAGTAATGAATGTTTCTCCAGTAGCTAAATATATACTGGGGGTGGGCATCTTTTACAATTTGGTAACTCCCCAAGCCACCAAGACTGTGAGTAAGGACTATTAAGCTAGTGTTACAAGGCCCACAAGTGCTATTATCCCTAGGTCCAGAAATACTGGCTACCTGGGATATAAAGTGGTTACTCAGACTATTTTGTAATCTGAAGCAGCTGATACAATATCAGCAGCACTCAACCACTACAACTCCCATATGTGGTCAGTATGGATGGACCGTTGAGAATGATGGTGACCTACAAGAAACTGAATGAAGTGACATTCAGTTCCCATGCATGCTGTGGTGCCATCCATCACAAACCTAATGGAGCAATTGACTTTGCTTTTGGATCAATACCAGTATGTGGTAGATCTGGTCAACACCTTATTCTCTGCTGTCATTGCCTGGGAGAGTCAAGAAGAATCTGATTTCACCTAAGAATGAGAGACCAAGAGTTACATTAGATGCCCTGATAGGCAGACATATGGTGAGAGGAGCCATGGACAGATAACACAAGTGGCTGGCTTCTTTCTCAGCCTCCTGATCTGAAACAAAAGGTCTTAAAACAAAGACCTTGTGGGCTTTTTATCCTGTCAATAGGCCCCCTGCTGATAGACTAGCTCAACAAGTTTGTGTGTGGGGGGGAGAATAAGTACATATTTACACAACGATTGTGGGCCAATCAGTCATCCTGTCTTTCTTCAAACTGACCAACCCTAAAGGAAGGGTAGGAAGATACTTCAGAGGCTTAAAAAACCCAGCGTCCAAGAAGAGAGACTAGAGTTTCAACTTCCTGAGCTCCTCCCCCTTTACCTTGTAGAGGATCTATGTCTCTCTGTGACTCCAACCCCCCCCCCCCCGTGTGTTTTCTCAGCCTTAATAAAAAGCCTGTCTTCATCTGCTGATTCTGCTTCCTGTTTGCTGTTTGAGATTTCTCTGCTGCTACCTGTCAAACTCAAGATTTGTCCTGACTTTTAATTCTTTAACTGGTGGAAAAACCAAACTTGTCAAGACCTCCTAGAGGGTAACAAGAAGATGAACAATGGGTATTTGCCCTTTTGCCCCTGTGGTATCTCATAGCCCCACCATTTGTCATACTTTGGTGACTCAGAATTTGGATTCCTGGAATTGACCTACGACAATCCCATTGTATCATTGTATTAATGATATCGTGTTGGCCTCTGATTCTTTTGCAGGTTTGGTGGCTGAGAGTGTGAGAGCTGCTCTGGAATCGTAGAAATGGCCCATTACAAAGTGTAGGAGCCCAGTTTGTCTGTCAAATTCTTGTGAAATTATCAGGTTGGTTAAGATTAAAACCATACCAGAGGCTGTTTGGCAAAGTTAAGTCATACCCCCAAACAATGACAGGTAAGCATTGACAAAAAGCCTATGTGAGACTGTTGGATTGTTGGAGAGTTGTTTATCCCTCCACTGGCCCAGATATTGAGTCCTCCATATTTCTTGTATAAAAAGGAGGACCACAGTATTTGACTGTGACAGCTACATAAGCCATTGATCAAATGCAGATGCTTAGGATTGTGGCAGTTGAGATGTTCTCCCCCAAGCAATGGGGACCCAGGATGAGCTCTTTATGAATTTGAGGTTTTGATTGAGTTGCACAGACCCAGCTGGGGGCATATACTCTTGTGACTATACATCTAAAGAGGCAGCCCCAACTCCATAAAGCAGGGGGGTTATAAAGGTAAAAACCACAAGTTGGGCATTTCCATTGACGCAGGTGTGGTGGCTGTTGACAAGCATGACAGGATATGAACTTTTTACAAAAATGGGACATAGCTGTGTTACCATGCTATCACTGTTTGATCAGGGAGGGGAACAGAAAGCCTTGCAGTTACAGAAGCAGAACAATGGCAGGTGTTCTGCTTAAGTACAATGGTTCCCTTAAGTACAATGCATGTCTGAGGGATAGGATGACCTCATTTTTAGCCTGAGGTATGTTAAGGAATTAGCAAACGTGCTTTTCTCACGTCAGCATCATCAACCATATTCAAGCATTTGAACTGAATATGACCACTGACATAACAAGGATTGGTTGGGTTTCTGGCAACGTATCCGGAAGAGGTACTCATGAGGTTTGGGTGACAAGTATGGAAGGGGCTTATTGGGAAGCAGTTGGCAGTGGCAGCCTACTCCCCTTGTAGGCTGGGGAGTCTATCACCGGATAAGGTATAGTCCTAGTGTGTACTGTTTCCCGCTGTTGGATGGGTAAGGTCTTAATTATCCACTCCATGGATGGCTTAAATTCTTACTATATCTACATGAGGGGCCTACCTAGACCACAGAAAGCATTGAGTAGTAGTCCCCTAACAGCTAAATTGCATGACATCCTGGGACCAGTAGAGTAAGTGACAATGCCAGACATGGGTCTCCAGGATATAGGGGCTCATGGAACCAAATCCATACCAAGAAGGGACTACTCAGGCTCCTGATAGCACACAAGACATACACCGATAGTTCCAGCAAGGGACCACAGGCCACATGGAGAGCAGTGGCAGTTCAGTGGATAAAGACAGGAGCCAGCCAAAATAGTCAGTGAACTAAATTAAGGGATATGCTCTAAGTAATTACAAAAGAACCCTCCCTTCTTTTTGTGTGCATAGATAATTGGACAGAGTATAAAGAGGGTTCTCTGCAGATACCCACATGGCACCTACAGGGTTAGGAATTGGGCCATGAGCCCTTGTGGGGAGGATCTCTGATAATTAGGAAAGCAGAAGTCTGGCCATCTATCAAATAGCAAGCCATAAACATTTACTCAGCCCAGGAAATGATGAAGTTGATACAAAATCCAGTAGTGAAGGATACTGCAGTGATAACTTGGGTATGCAGGAAGAAAGACCATGACACAGGTAAATGCCCAACAGAGACTAGGCCTCTTTCAAGAAGAGAATGGAAATGCCTATGAACAATGTCCAGTGTGTGTCCAGGCACTCCTCAAGTGAGGGTGACTAGAAATGACACCTGGTCAGATCAGGAGGGTAGAAGCACCCTTGAGGCATGACAAGTTGATTACATTGGATCGCTTCTTGTGTCTGGGAATTGTGCTTATGCCAGCACCATGACTACAGGTCTTTTGCTTGCTTACTGCACTGTCCAGACTAACTAGAAGGCAACAACGTGGGCTTTGACACACTTTTGTGCAGTGTATGGCCAGTTCTATACTGTCTATACTGTGGGAAGTGACCACGATTCTCTCCATACTCCTCCAGCCAGCCCACAACTTGGATGCTGGGTATACCTAACGGCACCAACAAAACTGCAATCTGTGGTGGTTTCTAATCCCCAGCAGTGATTCTGCCCAGTTAAGGGCTATAGATGTGGAAATAGAAATAAAATAGACTGCACCAGTACCCTCAACCAGAGCTGCAAGGCTCTGGCTGTTTTTATGGATGAGACCATGCAAATGAGAAAGATGGAGTCACAGGACAGAATTTCCCTAGATTTGCTGACAGCTGACCAGGGAGGAATTTGTACTGTTACACACTAAGTATTATGTATATGCCCTCAGGTAACCAAAGACATGCAACGGCTGCTTTACAAGAAGTAGACGATGAGGTACAGACAATCCAGCAGTGGATTGAGAACTCCCTAGAATAATTGTAGGGTAGCATCTCCACTAGCCTGAAGTAGACCATCCCAAGTACACCTTATTTATTATCTCTATGCTGTGGACTATGAATCCAAGGATTTTCTCCATACCCATTTGATTAAAGCATCTCCTATCTACAAAGGATGGGATAAAGGGGATAAAGCCCTAAGGGCAAGATAAAGGTTTAGACAGCATGATGCCAGTATGGATATCTGGAATTACTTAGTTAAGATGGCCTATACCAAATATCCAGGGACCCATGAGAAAACAATAAATATGAATGTTAATTAAATCTCTATGTAAATAGTTCTGGCAAGAACCACTTTGTGAGATTCTGTATAGGCACATGTTCTTGCCTGGGGTGAACAAAATATATCCCATCTATCAATGTCCCTGATCCTCATCTCAGCCTCATCATCACCCCACACACAAATTGTTGTTCTTTTGTTTTAATATCGCCTATGAAACACAAACATGAGACTCAGCACCCATGTGGAGTTTATTGGTAGAAGGGAGAGAAAGGGGGGATAGCTGGTGGCCAACCGAAAGCAGGAGAGACAGGAAGAGAGAGAGGGGGAGAGATTAACTGAGTTCCCTGCACAGCCAGGTAACTTTTGAACAGCCAGGTAATGCATGATGTAGCGATGACATGGCCATGAGCATGGTGCCCATCATCAGGGGGAGGGGCAGCAAACTGCTGGTTTCCAACACAAATAAATAAGTAAATGTAATAAAAATGTTTTAAAGATGCAAAACAAGAAATGTTGTAGTAATTCCTGCATGCCAAGTATGTTGGATAGCTTTATGTCAACTTGACACAGGCAAGAGTCATCTGAGAGGAGGGAACTTCAATTAAGAAAATGCCTCTGTAAGATCAGGCTATTGTCAAGCCTGTAGGGTATTTTCTTAATTAGTGATTAATGGGGAAGAACCCAGCCCATCATGGGTGATACTATACCTGAGATGGTGGTCCTGGGTTCTATATGAAAGCAAGTTGGGCAATCCATGAGGAGCAAGCCAATAAGCAATACCCCTCGATGGCCTCAGCATCAACTCCTGCCTCCAGGTTCCTGCCCTATTTGAGTTCCTGACCTGACTTCCTTTGATGATGAACAATGATCTGAAAGTGTGAGCCAAAAAAACACTTTCTTCCCCAAGTGTTTCATCACAGCAATAGAAACCCTAACTAACACAGCAAGTTTGGGATAGCATGAGAGTGTCAAACACTTAGACAACTCAGTCATAGCAGGTCTCTACCTACTTAACAGATTCTTCCTCTGGGTACCATAAGACTCACAAAGAAAATTCAGAAAAGTTCCTCCAAGTGCCTGGCAAGAAGATAACAGGTTCTACTGCCAAACTCCCTCAGACCCACATGCCCTGTGATGGCTCATCTTGGCTATCAATGTGACATATCTGGGAAGAAGAATCCTCCACGGAGAAATTGCCTCCATCAGATTGTCCTATGGGCACACCTGTAGGTCAGTTTTTTGATGGTTGATTTATGTAGGCGGGCCAGGCTACCGCGGGTGGCACCATTCTTAGGCATATGAACCTGGGATATATAAGAAATCTAGCTGAACATGAGCTGGAGAGCAAACTAGTAAACAGTGTTCCTCCGTGAATGGCTTCCTCCTCTGTCTTGGCTTCCCTCAACGATGAACCTGTAATAAGAACTAACCCTTTCCTCCCAAGTTGCTGTAGGCCAGTATTCTATCACATCAAACAGAAAACAAACTAGGTCATCCCCTACCTCCTTTAAAGGAAGGACAAACATGAGAATACAATTCTGTTGCAGAGAAGGTGAGTCTGGAGGTGTGGTGGCCTCCATCTTTTCTCCCAGCTACAGTGGGTTGCTACCAAAGACCTCAGTCAACACATTTTGATGACTTGCCACCTCAGACTTCTGCTTTGTTTGGGAGGCTGAGACAACTGGGCTCTGTAAAGTTTCAACAGTGTTTTCTCAGGACTCTTCCTTGCAGGGCCTGGGGGCCTTTCTAGAGGGTAAGCCTGTAAACTGTAGGTAGCTGCAATGTCTATGGACCCCAGGACCTCATATTCACACTAGCCTGAACCCCTTTGGCTATTTATGCAAATTTCCAATTTTCATTTTCATACTGGCTCATATAAGGCATTGAGAGATATCTATCCAAGACAATCAAATACTCAGGTACTGTATCTTCCTCTAGTTGCCTGTCTCTTTAGATTTCAGATGTTTTTCTCAGAAAATTGATTTCATTGATGGCTTCCCAAAAGTATTTCATTTGCATTTTGTCAAGCTGGGTGCGTAGTTTGTTGGCAGAGTGAACACAAGCATGCACAAAACACTGGGTTCCATCCCAAGTATGGCCAAAGCCAAACACTTCCCCAGGCACACACAGAAAATTACAGAATTAATTTGTAGTTTGCCTAGTATTTTTCTTGTGAGAATATAAATGCGGCTTTTTCCAGAGTTCTATATCTCACCCTGAGCTTGGTGTCTTATACCCATTTCTTTTATTTTGATTCTACCTATATCGTTATACTGCTGTCTTTGGATATCCAGAAGGGATTTTTTTTTAAAAACATTTCACCAAGGATACTCAAGTCCCTTATATGAAGTAGTGCATTATCTGCACTCCTGTGGAGTTTGACTCATTTCTAGATAACTTGTGGTGTATAATGCAATGTAAGCACTACACAATTAGTTATTATACTGCATTGTTTGGGGAATGGTGATAAGAAATGTTCGTTCATGCTCAAGATAGACACAACGCTTTTCCCCCAAAAAAATATTTTTAATTCACAGTGGTTGAATCAGAAAGTATGGAACCCACAGATAAGGCAGGCCAACTGTGCTCAGAGATAGCATATAATCACTTTATGGTTTGAAATTGGTCCTGATAAGCTGTTTTAATTGGAATGTTTGGACAATTTAAATTCATCATTGACATGTTTGGATTTAGAATACCATTTTAATATTTGTTTTCTGTTTGTTCCTTGTTTATCATTCCCTTTCTGCCTTGTTTGGGTTATTTAGAGTGTTCATTGTAATGTAACTGTCAGAATTTTGGTCCACATCTCTTGCTGTCACTGCTGCTGCTGTTAACAAGTCCCATTGCTTGCTCTCTTTTCCTTCCTCCCATAAATTCCCTCTGCTTTCCAGTCCCCTTCTGCTTTGTTTGATGCTGAGCATGTGAGCACGCACGCACGCACACACACACACACACACACACACACACACACACACACACACACTTAATGACTGAGCTAGAAATGATATGCAACTAAATGATATGTAATTAAATATTTTCAGACTATACTTTTAATCGATATTTTATCACAACTGAAATGCAGAGTGTAAATGTGGGGACAGCCTAAAAAACTAGAAAGGAAACCAAAAGAAGGTTAAAATAGGAGAAGGTGGGTGCTCTGTTTGTCAAGTTTTAAATGTGAGCTATTTGGGGATCTGTTGGCAAGGGATCGGGTCTATGAAACTTTACACAAATTGTGTCCCAAAGATCTCACTGGAATCACATGGGTTCCCATAATCAGGCTGTGAAGTCTTTGATCATTTGAGAATCTCTATGCTGAAATTGGATCCATGGAGAGTTGGAGGTCTGACTTTAAGTCTGCCAGGTCTTTGGACTCTCAATGGTCTGTGATTTGAGGGTTTAAAATGAACTCTGATGCAATTGGTGATCTGTGTGCACAGTATAGGGTCTCTAAAGTGTTCACATTTTGTACAGTAAATGTGACTTTGCAATTCTAATATTCGAGCCTCAAGTCTGAATCTGAGGAATCAAGGGTCTTTGCTCATGGTGAAAGATTTTGAAATCTGTGGAAGTCCATTTCCAAATGTTGAAGTTTCACATGTTTGAGGAGGTCTTCATTCACTGTGTGAGGTCTCTGTGCTTTTTATAGGATCTATGTTCCAAGTATTCAGACTGAGTTATTTGGGGCCTTTTATTTCGGAATAATACGGCCAAAGTTTTCAGTTTCTGTTCCAACGTTTTAAGCCGAAGGATTAGTTGGCCTGGGTTCAGAGTGTGTGGTCTTTGAATTTCTAGGGGATCTAAATCCCATATTTGTTCCTGGGTCTTTGTGAAGTAAGTGAGTTCTTTGGGGCCTTTGTTGCTTGTCTTTTGCCTGAGGTGTTTGGAAGCTTACATTCAGAGTGCGGGTTCTCTGGCCTTTCAAAGGGAATGTATTGCACAATACAAATCTGGGATACACATGGCTGTGGCCTCTGCCTCCTAAATCTTCCAAGGTCAATCAGAGGTTTCAGTCTTGGGTAAATTGGTGATTTGTGTGCAGGGCACGGAATCTAAAATTTGCAGAATCTGCATTCTGATATTTGAACCTGAGCTCATTGAATGTGCTCAGCATGTGAGTTCTGAAATTGTAAACTATTTCAGGTTCTAAAGACATCAGTTATTTTCACTGTGCATTCAGAATGCAAGTTCTCCATTTCAAGTTTTTGTGTGAGTTTTGCCTCTCAACTAAAACCACAAGGTTGCTAATATGTGACATTTTATTTAAGATTTAACTCTAAGACATTTGAGAAACTGTTTCCTAAATAAAAACCTCTGAGGCTCTATACTTTAACACTTGAACATGAGCTACTTGTATATCTCTGTCACTTATACTTTGGGGTCTGTGTCCAAATGAAAGACCCCCCACTCAAGGCTAATAGCTTAAGGCCTGGCTTAGCAATGGTAACGCCATTTTGCAAGGCTTCCACATAAACAAGTAAAAGTACAGGACAAGGTCAGTACTCACAGGCTGCCACATCTGGCCTTGGGAGGGGAGCAGAGAGTTTGGAGAAAAACCCAAACATGAGTTAAGTCAGCTATTATCAGATCCCCAAACACGTAAGAGGCTTGTCCTCGGATGACTCAACGCCTTATTTGAGCTGACCAATGGGACCCCTGTAACTATGCATCTTGCTTCTGTACCCGCGCTTTTGCTACCCAGCCTTATAAAAGTCCCTCTCCCCAGCCTGTGGGAGCGCAAGTCCTCCGAGAGACTTTGTCGCCCACAGGTACCTGTGTATCTCAAATAAACCTCTTGCAGTTTGCATCCGCATCCGTGGTCTCGGCTTGGTCTTTGGGTCCAGGGGTCTCTTCCTGGAGGGAAGTCCTCTTCTGGGGTCTTTCACAAAGAAGGGATGTTCAAATTTCTGAGAGGTGCCAGGGTTTGAGCAGGAGGAAATTGAAGGACTGTGTTATGTGTTCACATTATGTGAATTCCTAGGTTTCTGAGGGGTTAGTACACACTCTGTGACAGTCTACCATCCAGATTTTCACTCCAACAAGATGCATTTCTAGTGCTGCTGCTTGCTAGCCCATGCGGGCCCCTAATTGGCGGGGTTGAAAATAATGGCATAGACGGAGGTACCAGAGACAACTAACTCCCCAATTCAATGGGCTGACTACACAACTGAAAGTCCACTTTTGACATAAGCTATGCCATTCAACTTTGTTCTCTCAGCATTCCTTCCTTTCAGTTCTAGTCAACAATTAAATTATAAATACAGCAGTAGCCGGGCAGTGGTGGTGCACACTTTTAATCCATCCCTCCCTCCCTCCCTCCTTTTCTCTCTCTCTCTCTCTCCCTCCCTCTCTCTCTTTCTCTCTCTCTCCCCTCCCTCCCTCTCTCCCTCTTTCCTTCCTTCCCGCCCTTCCTCTGTCTCTGTCTCTGGTTTTTCAAGATAGGTTTCTTCTGTGTAACAGCCTTGGGTGGCCTGGAATTAGTTTGTAGACAAGGCTAGCCTCAAACTCACAGAGATCCACGTGTCTCTGCTTCTGATTGCTGGAATTAAAGGTGTGTGCCACCACCACCCAGCTCAGAATTTGTATCTTAACCTGATTCCAGATGATAGATATGATTAAATCAGCACTTGGAAGACTCTGGCTTTTTAAAGATGTTTTCCTTTAAATCACAATTTTGTTTTTGAGACTTTAACATGAGTGCATTGTATTTGCATAATTTATGCCCCTTCTTTTCCCTTTCCAACTCCTCCTATATTCCCCTGCCACATCCTCCTCTAATTTTCATATCTCTTCTAAAATTATTACCTATATGCATATACATATGTACACACACACAACCTATTGACTCTAATTAGTGTTAGCCATATGAGCACAGGTTTAGGACTGACCACTTAGACTTGAGTGACATACTGGGGGCTTGTCAAGAGAGCCCCTGACTTAGTGAACTCCCTGGGATCCATGTGCTGATTCTAGAGCCTTCAAGGGAAAGGTGAGAGCCTCCCTGTCTGTACTCACTTATAGCCAAGATCAGCTCCTGCCTCTGGGCAAAGCCAATGAGGCACTCCGAGTCTCTGGAGACCACCACAGGAAATCCGTTGTAGTCTGTCTCCTTGATGAGCATCTCCACGTCCTCCAGGGTCATGCTGTCCTGGGTGGTTCTCCCCTCCCCGGCCGCATCACATCAGTGGCCAGAGTACAGTGGGTGGACTCATCCTTCACATCCAGAAATGGGTACCCATTCAGATGGATGTGGGCTCCGTAAATCCCTTTTTTCCCAAAGGCATCAGCCACCCACTTGCATGACAGCAACTGCCATGAGGGGCACAATATACTCCAGACCTCCAGTCAGTTCAAATATGATGACCACCAGTGACACTGTCATCCTAGTCACTCCACCTATAACAGGAAAGCAGTGAGATTTGAAAGCTCAGCCGCAGACCCCATGAATGTGTGATTTGTGTGAACAGACAAGCTCACAGACCACAATTTCAGCCCTAGCAGGCTCTCTAATGAGAACTTTCTGTGTTAAACCCAGCTTTGCATCAGGGACCTGTATTGCCTGAAAGAGAGCTCCACTCCAGTGAAGAACATGGGTGTCTATTCTCCCAGGTCATGTGCCTGGCCCTTTGATGACTGAATCCTACCAGACTATCCAGGCTCCTGACTGTGCAAGCAACTCAGAAGCCAAAGCTTTGGATGAATTATTAAGAATATTAGGTTGGACAGGAATCTGCTTTGACCCCTAGGTATTTAAAGGCAATTGCAACCAAATCCTACTCCAATAACATTAAACCAAGTACTCTTAACCTCAGTACATGAGATATTTGGGGCTTGGCTATTCTCTTATCAGGAAGGTGCTGTGCTTGAAAGTTGAGCAGCGTGTGTGCCCTCTACCCACTATGCACAAGAGGAATTTATAGTTATGATAAGCAAAAGTGTCTCCAAATATCACCAGAGGTAGAATCACTCCTTGTTGAGAAACCATATTCTGGATCAGTGTTTCTCAACCTTCCTAATGCTGCACCCCCAACCATGACATCACTTTCATTGTTACTTCATAACTGTAATTTTGCTACTGTTATGAATCACAACATAAATATCAGTTTATTCTGATGGTCTTAGGTCCAAGGTTATAGCTGAAGCATTTTGGGTCTGTGTTCAGGATTTGTGGTCTCTGAAATCTTTCTGTGTTTTACATCACAAGATTTGAAGCAGGTATCTATAAAGCCATATACTAGGTGTGAATTTTATAAGCTTGCCAATTAATCCATGTATCAAATCACCAATATTTACAGGTGTGTGTTCAAGTTATGACTCTTTAAGTACCCTATTTTTATTCTTTGAGAATTTGATACATGCATATAATATATTCTGATTATATCTACCCCACTTTTCCTCCAACTATTGCTTGATCTCAATCACCATACCCACCTCCAACATCATGAGGGTTTTTCTCTTTAAATAACCCATTGAGTCCAATTAATGCTACATGTATGTCCATGAGTGCAAAGCTGACCATCCTCTGGAACATGGGCAACCTACCAGGGTACACAGCCATGAAGAGAATTGACTCCCCCTCCACCAGCAGCCATCAACTGCCAGTAGCTCCTTGTTAAGGAGAGGTCTCATGATCTCCTCCCCCATCCATGCTAGAATGTTGACGGCTTGGACTTGTACAGTTCTTTTGCAGCCAGAGCTGAGGTGAGTCCATAAGTACAAGAGCTCTGTCATGTCCAGAAGACCCTGTTCCACAGAAGTCTTCCCAAACCTCTGACTTCTGCCTCCTTTTCTGCCAAGTTACCTGAAAGGACTATGAAATAGATGTCCCACACACAGCAGAGCACACCACAGGCACATAAGCAGTGAATCTTGATCAGTTGTGAGTTTCTATGCTAACCATTGTCTACTGCACAAAGAAACTTCCATCATGAGGGCTAAGAGCCTAAAGCCCACTCTTATGGTACATGTCCCAATGCTGGAAACTAACATGCCTGGGGTCTCTTTTAAAGCTTAGAGGTTGCTTGACTTCTTTGAGGGTTTGTTTCCTAAGTATGCTTCTGGGCTTGTTTTTACTATTATATATTAAGTTATACTTACTAATGGAGTTAAGTGTAGTATTTCCATACATTCATT
Source organism: Cricetiscus sungorus (assembly GCA_030556225.1). Lineage (NCBI taxonomy): Eukaryota > Metazoa > Chordata > Mammalia > Rodentia > Cricetidae > Cricetiscus > Cricetiscus sungorus. The sequence continues at coordinate 10,159,247 of JANBXA010000609.1, forward strand.
CATGCAGCTGTCACTGAAAATATCGAACCATTCTTTTGCTCTTACCCAATTCCTAGTAACAACTATTCTTTTTGGTGGATTTTTTTATTTTTCACATGAGAGAAAATATGGTACCCATCTTTTTGTGTCTGATTTACTTCATTTGAAATGATGCCTCCCAGTTCATCAATTTTGCTGCAAACAACAGCTAAATGGATGGAGTTGTTTTGTGTGATACTGGTGATCAAACCCAGGGCCTTGCACATATGAGGCTGGCACTCTGTCACTGAGCTATATATCCCAACCTCATTCTTTCTTATAGGTTAATAACATTCCATTGTGTATAACTGCCACATTTTACTTATTTGTTTTTCTGTTGATGGGTATGAAGGCTGATTCTATATCTCAGCTATTATGAACAGTGTCACAGTAACACTGCTATGCTGCTACCTCTATGGTATGCTGATTTCATTTCCTTTTAATATATGCTCGGGAATGGGGTTTCTGGATCCCATGGTAATTCAGTTTTTACCATTTACTGTTGGTCATAATGGCTGTCCTAATTCCCTTTTGTACCAGTAGTGTATGAGAGCTCCTTTTTCCCACAACCTCATCATTGTTCATTAAAAAAATAGCTGTTCTGAGATGGAATTTCACTATAGTTTTTATTTGCCTTTTCCTGATAGCTATCGATACCAAACAATTACCATGCATTCTTTGGTAAGTTGTATTATTTCTTTTGAGAAATGTCTATATAGAACATTTACGTATTAAATTGAATACCTAGGGTTTTGTTGTTAATTTTTACTTCTTTATATTTTCTGGGCATTAGCACCCCTTCAGATGCATAGTGGGCAAATACTTTGTCCTAGTCTGTAGGTCATTTCTTCACTCTGTTGATTATTTCCTTTGTCAGGCAGAAGCTTTGTAGTTTGAGTAAGCCCATTTGGCAATTTTTATTTTTTAAAAAATTATGGCCTACCTTGGAGTGTTTCTGTTACATTTTCTTCTGGAGTTTCACAGTTTTCATTTAAGTTTTTGCCCCATTTTGAATTGAATTTTTGGGCAGGGTGAGATGGGGCTCAAGGTTCAGTCTTCTACACATGGCTATTCCATTTTGCCAGCACCATTTGTTGAAGAAACTATCCTTTCTGCAATGTATATATTTTGATACCTTTGTTTTTATTCATTTGGAGTTTTTGTTTGTCATTTTGTTTATGTTTTGTGATGCTGGGGGTGGAATGCAGGGCCTTGTGCATATTATACAATTGTTCCAGAGTTTTATTTTTGTTTTTCTTTCTTTGGACTTTGAACAAGATTTTTTGGTAGCCCAGGCTAGCCTCAGACTTGCTATGTAGTCAAAGATGACCTTGAATTACTTAACTTTTTGCCTCTACCTCCCAAGTGCTGGCATTACAGGCATACAGCACCACCCACAGCTTGTTTTTGGTTTACTTATTTTTTTCCATTAGCATATATTCTTGTATATAGTACTGAGTTTCATATAGGCAATTTCATGCAAGTGAATATGATATACTTTCAGCAGACTCTTTCCCTTAGACCCTACCTTCCTCTCCTTTGTTACTCTCTGTTGCTCCCAAGAAAATTTCAATTCTGCTTCCATGTTTTGATGCCTATTTTGAAACTCAATCCGCTGAGTTCATTTCAGGGATCTATATCCTTGGTTAAGTTTATGCCCAAATTTCTAAAACTATTGTGAATGAATTATGTGCATTAATTTATTGCCCAGAAAACTTGTTACTGGCATTATAGAAAGGCTACTGATTTTTTGTAGACTGTTACTTAACTGGGTTTCCTTACCAATTCCAATAGTGTTTTGATTGATTCCTTAGGATTTTCCATGTGCAGAAGCATTATCTGCAAACAAGCAAAAATAATTTGATTTCCTCCCATCCTGTTTGTATGCCTTCTGTTTCTCTCCCGTGCCTAATTGATTTTGTTACAACTTCTGATACTACGTTGAATGAAGTCAATGAGAGCCAACATTTATTTTTTTCTTGATCTTAAAAAATACTTTTCATTTTCCCTATTCAATATAAGGTTGAGTGAGTTCGTCATATTTTCCTTTTATTGTGTTAAGGTTCAATTTCTCTGCACCTAACTTTTTCAGGGCTATCATGCATGATGCCAAATTTTATGAAATGCTTTTTTTGGAATCTATTGAGATGATCATACAATTTTAATCCTGCATTCTGTTGACTTAATGTATTAGGTTTATTGATTTGGATCATAGAGTATTATCTTTCTTGATATCTTAATTAAATTTGATTTGCCTGTTGTTTTTGAGGAATTTTGTGTTTATGTTTATAAGAGATACTGTTCTATAGCTTTCTTTTCTTGTTGTATCCTTACCTGGTTTTGAAAACAGGTTAGTGCTGATCTCAGAACAACTTTAGGAAGGCTACTTTCCTCTCAATTTTATGAAATACATAAACTTGTGCAGTGAAACTGTGTTCTGGATTTTTCTTTGTTGGGGAACTTTTCTTTCTGATTCAACTTCAATTATAGGTATGTCCGTGCTTTTTATTATTTGAGGGTTATTTTGGTAAGTTATATGTGTCCAGACATTTATCTGTTTCTTCCAGGTAAGACAGCTTGTTAGCATACAGTTTTTCAATTTAACTCTTAATGACCCCTTGGATTTCTGTGCTATCAGTTGTCGTATCTCCTTTTCTTCATCTGCAGTTCTATTTATTCGAATTTTGTGTTTGCATTTTCTGTTAGTCTGGCTAAAAGTCCATCTCAAAAATAAATAAATAAAGCAGTAAATGTAAACCAGTGTGTCCCTGAATTCTGTTAGCTACTCTGTTGCTCTAAAAGCAAATAGGCAAGTTAAGGGGAAAAAAAAAACATGTTAGGGCAGAGAAAGCAAGGTTAGCAATACCAAGGATAAAAACTAGAAACAAAAGGGCTTGCAGCTGGGTGCAAGATAGCCAGGTGAGCAGATAAGAGAAAGAACAGGGCTCTGAGAAAACAACAAAGCTTATTTTGACAGTCTCCAGCTGCGTGAACACAGACTGTTGACCTTTCCCATATTCTTTCATCTAATTGCAACAGACTGAATTATCAGAAGAGCTTCTAAGAAAGCATCTACTCATTACATTGTTGCTCTTAAAGGTCTCTAAAGGTGAGGCGCCTCTAAGTTAATATATGACCTGCAGATGTGCTTATGACTTAGTCTACGTGCTAAGTGTCACCTGAGCACTAGATAGGAGAGCAGGTCTGATTAATCAGTGACTGTATTTCAGGTTGCCTTAGATCCACGCCGCAGGAAGCTGAGCTTGTTTTTCTACCACACTCCTGCTGGCAGCAGAATTGGGGGCAAGGCTGCCTACAGTGTTCTTTGCTTAGGGCCTGAAGGACCCCGATGTTCTAACACACACGTCATAACTACTTATACAAACTTCTTTAAAACCGACAATACAGAACCCACTATGCCAGTCCTGCCTTAGGAAAGTCCACTCCACTCTCCCTCCAGAGCATCTGCTATGCTTAGCCTTGCTTATCTTGCTTTGATAAATAAGCATCTGCTCAAGCCCTCCACAGCCCCTGCGTGAATTCATTTCTCAAGTTCTTAAAAACTGAGAGACCCCTGCGAACATCTGCAAGAAATGGGTCACGGGAACTCCCGATTTAAGGTGGACTAGTCAGAAGTACCAGCGGCCTGGATGTGCAATTGACATCTGAAGTTAAGGGCAATTGTGTGAGGAACCCTTAACCTGTAAGATCCTCCAACTAGACAGCATTATCTGGCAGAAGACTGTTGTGTAGAGAAAATCTCCACATAGGAGAAAGGATACTAATAAAAATAAAACAGTAGCGAGCGGTGGTGGCGCACACCTTTGATCTCAGCACCTGGGAAGCAGACGTAGGCGAATCTCTTTGAGTTCGAGGTCAACCTGGTCTACAAAGCTACACAGAGAAACCCTGTCTCGAAAAAACCCATTGAGGGTGGGTCTTATCCTTCTTCAGTTAAGCCTACCTGGAACCCCCCTCACAGATATACAGAGGTGTGTTTCCCTGGTGATTCTAAATGCAGTCAGCTTGACCATATTAGCCGCCATACAAAGCTTTCGGCATCCTCACTTTAAAATCTGGGTACGAGGCATATAAAATCTGTGTTCAAGGTTTGAGATTTCTGGGTTCCGTGGGGATTTGTTATAAAGTTTGAGTTTGGAGTATTGGAAAGTTCTTTAGTGGTTTTGAGATCTATTAGGTGTAGAAGGTCCTGGATCCAGATTCTCCATGTGCTCTGTTGGGAGTTATGTGTTCCATTTGTGAGCAACAGACCTCTTTCAGGGTCTCTATTCCAAGGTATTCAGGTCCATGCCTCAAATCTGGCCTCTTGTTGAGTTTTCTTCTCAGTTTCTTGTGTTTCTCTTGGGGGGGTGGTATGTGAATCCATGGTATTTGGGGATTTATATGCAAGGTATGAAAACATCTGGCCTCTTTCAGAACCTGTATTCTATAGCTTTGAGCACTGTGTTCAAAGAGTGAGGACTCTGTGAACTTAATCGCTGAAGTGCATTGGAGGCTGTGTTTAGAGGATCTCTAATATGGTTCAAATTTTATATATATAATCAATCTGAGTGGCTGGAGAAATGGCTCAGCAGGTTAAGAGTACCAACAGCTCTTCTTGAGGACCCGGATTTGATTCCTAGCATCCTACATGGCAACTCACAACCACCTATAACTCCAGTTCCAGGGGATGTGATGCCTTCTTCTGGCCTCCACAAGTGCCATGCCTGAACATAGTACACAGATACACATGCTGGCAAAAGACCCATACAAATAAAATAAAGAATTTTTAAAAGAACAAATCTGAGGTAGTGTGAAATTTTTGAGAAGTGAGTTTTATGTATTTTGATCAGTATATTTTATATTCTAGATATAAAATTCACAGATATAAAATTCACAGATATAAAATTCATAGATATAAAACACAGGTATGTGTTTTAATATTTACATGCATGGTATATGAATTTGTGAGCAAAGTTGAAGTCACTTAAGTTGTTGAAGGATTGTGATCACAATTTGAGTTTGAATTACTTAAGAGCCATGTATGATTAGGAATCTTCCATGCTTATGTCACAGTGTTTGAGTCTAGGGTACTTACAAGTCCTTTCTGTGGTGCTGAGCTATAAGTACACTTGGGAGCTGAGCTCTAGACACTGAATGAAGTATTTGGAGATACGTGTGCATGTTGAGTGATTCAAAAACTCTCTTTCTGAGTTGGAATCTGGTAATGTTGAGCCAATAATCAAAGCATAGTGTATGTGTCTAGAGTTTTCTTTGGGCATTTTGACATCTGTGTTCATAATGAGATGTAAATGAGATCTTGGGATGTCTATGTTCTAAGATTTGAACTTGTCACATTTGAGAATTTCCATGGAGTGTGAGGTCTCTGGATTCTTTGCACAGCTGTGCTCAAGCATTTGAATGAGCTGTATTTGTGGTTGTGTTGTAGGAATGAGAAAAGTGTGCATACATCAGTCTGTTCTCTGAGTCTGGAAACTGAAGAGGTTTGTGGTCAGAATAAGAGATTTCTAAGATTTTTTTTAGCATGTTTGTGGGACCTGTGGTCAAGATAAGATGTTTGCTCTAAGTTTTGATTCTGATATGTGTATGTAGGTGTGAAGGAAAATTCAAGGTTTGAGATCACAAAATACATTGATGATTTCTTATAATATAATTCATAATAGCCAAGATATAGAATCAAAACAGATTTCCATCAACATATGAATGTGTAAAGGAGATATACTGTTTTGTTAATCCATACAGAATGAAATTATGGCATTTGCAGGGAAATGGCTAGAGTTGGAGACAATTAAGCAAGATGAGTCAGATTCAGAAAGACAAATACTGAACATTTTCTTTCATATCTGGAATCTAGGTTTTAAAAAATGTATATGCGGGAGGCAGAGGCAGGCAGATCTCTGTGAGTTCGAGACCAGCCTAGTTTATAAGATGTAGTTCCAGGACAAGTAGCTTCCAAAGCGCGCTCTCTCTCTCTCTCTCTCTCTCTCTCTCTCTCTCTCTCTCTCTCTCTCTCTCTCTCTCTCTCTCTCTGTGTGTGTGTGTGTGTGTGTGTGTGTGTGTGTGTGTGTGTATGAATCAGGGATGTTTAAGGGCCTGTTTTCATAACATATGCTCTTTGAACACATGAACTGTTACAGTCAGAGGTACTTGGGGTCAGTGTTGAAGGTAGGAAATCTCTGAACTGAGTTTGCTTAGGAGTCATTTGGTCTTGATCTAGAGTCTGAGGTCCTTCATCCTTCCTAAGCTTCCTTGTCTGGACATTGAAGCATGAACTCCTTGAGGTTCCACATACTACAATTTTAACAGATGTATTTAGGAATCTTGAATTAGGATTTCACAGGGCTCTTAAGTCACTAAGTTCTACATGTTTTCTTTCTGAGCTATTTGATGGGGGGTGCTATATTTAGGACCTGAAAGCTCTGAACTTACCTGTAAGCACCTTTATTGCTAGATAAGTATTCTGTGTAAGAGCAAGAATGTCAGGCATTTTGAGCCCCCCCCTTTCACAGTATGGAATCTAAAGTATGTGGGGCCCTTTTTTTTACAGTGGAGATTATTCACCTCTTTGAGAATCTGTATCCTCGGTATGATGTACTTGTAGGGGCAAACATGTGCAATTGTGGGTCTGTGTTACAATGTAAAATTTAGGAAGTCAGGGAATTCTTTGGAGGCCTGTGTTCTGAAGTCTTAGTTGGAGGTATCACAACATTCTTGACCCCTTTCTGAGCTATACTTTAAATGATATATTTAGGTTGTAAGGCACCTGAACTTACTGAGGTTCTGGGGTCTTTAAAGGTAGATGCACATAATGTGGGGTCACTCTCTCATTCCTGAGAGTGTGCTTCCTAGTGTTGACTCTAAGGTATTCCAGGATCATCTTCAACGTGAAAGGTATTTGAATTCTTTGAGGTCTGTGTTCTAAGATTCCAGTTTGATCTATTTTCTGATCTGTGTTTAAGAGCTGAGTTCCCTGGAACCTTTGAATAGCTGTGTCCATGCTTTTGAATCTCGAGTATCACAGCGTGCTCAAGAGATAAGAGCTCACAGATCTTTTGGAATCTGTGGTTTCCACGTTGAATGTGAGACACTGAGATTGTGTGCCCAATGTAAGATTCCCTGAACTCTTTTGTGTCCAATAGTCCACATTTGGGTATCAGGTACTTGAGAGGTCCTGTGTTCTATTTCCAGTTTCAGATTGCTGAGAATTTTCATCACAAGGTTTTGAGACCAATGAATGTATCTTTTTAGACAGAAATTCACAATGTAGCCCAGGATGGTCTACAACTGTGTATCCTCTGGCTTTGGCCTTCTGAGTGCTAAGATGCCAGGCATGCACAGCCACACCTGTCAATAAGAAGTACTTGAAAATTCGTGTTCTGAGCATGAAGTCTGTGATATCTCTAAAGGTCTGGATTCCAGACATTTTTTTGAAAGGTGTTTGGATATGTTGCTTCAGATTGTGAGGCCACAAAACCCCATGACATTTGTGATCTAAGACTAGTCTGATATGGTCAATTCTATAGATCAGATCTTGGTATGGAACATCTCTGAACACTTGTGAAAATGTCATATTTGGGAATTTTTATTGACAGCATGGAGTCTTCAAATTCTTGCTTAGTATTTTGTTCCATATTTGTTCAGAGGTTATGGAGGTTCTGTGTTGTGAGAATAAACATTTTATGTGTTCAAATGACTGAATCTAAAATATTTGGGCATCTATATTCATGTAAGAAATCTCTGAATTTTTCAGTCCATTTTTTGAGATTTAATTCCAATACATTGATCTGTGAGTTCAGGGTCACAATTTCTAAACAGTGTGATGACCTTTGGCCAGGGTGTAAGTCTAACATAACTTGGAATTTATGTTAAGTATGAATGTCTAAGAACTCACCAGTTTTCTAGAATTTTTCCTTTGGTGTCTGGAGGTCAGTAGTCAATGTGTAATGCTTTTGAAGTCTTTTGAAGGTTATCTTCCAAAGTCTGAAGCATGTTTTTCTCAGTAAGGACTTTGAACACTTGGAGGGTCTGTGTTCTGTGATTCATGTGTGTGGTAAATGAGAGTTTGTGTTCAGGGTATGGGTTCTCTTAACTATTTCAGGTTCTATTTTGAATTACAGCATAGTATAGACAGACACCTTCTAGTCTGTATGTCAAGATGTTAAACTTTGATATAATGTTCATGCAGTGAGTTATCCAAAATGTAATGGGTTTTGTTTCACAAAGCCAGAATTTTGATATATTTGGGAATACATGCTGAACGCATAAAATCTCTGAACTTTTCACCTCTCAGTGAAATGTATCATTTTCCCCTAACATGTTTTGAAACTTTCCCCCTGTATCTCTGCTTGCAGAAGTTTGTTATTGTTGTCTTTGAGTATGCTGATCTTGTACCAAATGTGGGGAGCTTTCATCATTGTATCTCTTAACTTCTTATGTTCTTACATCTCCCTTCCTTCTTCCCTCCTAGAGCCTCAGCTATACTAATGTTCAACCCTTTGGCACCACCCTTTAGCCTCTGAGTATCCATCCATTCAAAACTGAAATCTCTAGTTCCATCCATTTGCCTACAAAAGGTAACCCAGACCCAGAAAGACAAACACAATATATATTCACTCATAAGTGGATAGTAGACATAAAGCAAAGGATAACCAGGCTAAATCCACAACCCCAGAGAAGCTAGGTAAAAAGGGGGAACCCTAAGAGGGACACACATGGAAGCTCCCAGGAAGGGAAAATAGTTAAGATCTCCTGGATAAACTGGAAGGTGGGTAAAAGGGAGGGGATAGGGGATGGGAACGTAAGGGACCAAGAAGGCTGAGTTGAGGCAGGGATGGAGGGGGAGAGCAATGAAAGAGATATCTTGATAGAGGGAGCCATTATGGGGTTAGGGAGAAACCTGGTGGTAGAGAAATTCTGAGGAATCCACAAGGATGACCCCAGATTAGACTCCTATCAATAGTTGAGAGGGTATATGAACCAGCCTTCACCTATAATCATATTGATAACCAAATTGTCATCATAGAACCTACATCCAGTAACTGATGGAAGCAGACACAGTGACCTGCACAGCCAAGCACTGAGCTTAGCTCATGGAGTTCAGTTGAATAGATGGAGAAGGGATTATGTGGACAAGGGGTAGGGGTCAGCACCATGATGGGGAAAACCACAGAGACAGCTGACCCAAGCTAGTGGGAGCTCCTGGACTATGAACTGACAGCTAGGGAACTTGAATGGGACTGAATTAGGCTCTCTGAATGGGGATGACAGTTATGTGGCTTAATCTTTTGGGTGGGGGGATGCTGGCAGTGGGACTAGGACCTATCCCAGGTGCATGAACTGGCTTTTTGGAGCCCATTCCCTATACAGGGATACCTTGCTTGGCCTTGATACAGTGGGCAGGGACTTGGTCCTGCCTCAATTTGGTATACTGGACATTGTTGACTTTCCAAGGGAGGCCTTACCCCTTCTCAAATCTCAGATTAGGTCTCCTGCCTTGACTATACTAGTCTTCATCATGCACAGGGATTGGGCTGAAACATTTACAAGCTTTCTATGGATCTCTTCTTCCCATGACCCAAGAGGTGGTGTTTCTATCAGAGCACTAATCATCTGGTCTTTGACTAGAGCTATGAAAGAAACAAAGATCTAATAAGATCTAGAGATTCCTCCCACCCACCCAGCCTTACAGAGGCAGTAAATTACCGCTGGGAACAGAGGCTATGACCAGACAACCTACAGAGGAGAGATTCTTGGACTCCTGAACCTTCTGCAAACTGTGCAGAGAGCTCCGCGGGTGCACTTTTCATCAGCTGTCACCTGGGCTGGATTGGGCTTCTCAGTGATGCAGCTACTTTTGAGTTACCTCCACTCTTTTAAATAAATTCTCGTTATAAGTAACCCCAATAAAAACTCATTGGCTCACCAAGTTGGACTTCAGTACAAACATCACCTTTGTCTGTCCTGGGCTCCCTTTCTGTGGTGAAGATATGTGTTGCATCTCACCAGGAAAGGTCTCTCACAGGCCTGTCTTTGCCACACTGGAACAGTTGGCAAACTGTTTGTGATTACAGATGTGGAAAGTAAATGTTCCTAAGTGTAGCATGTTGTTTTCCCGGCAGCCCGCCAGCCCGCCAGCCAGGGCCCATAGCTGCGCCAGCCCCAAATAACACTCTGAGACTCTGTATTTGATACAATCCTGTTGGCCAGTTACCATTACTGTTTATGGGCTAGCGCTGCCTTAAATATTAACCCATTTCTACTTATCTAAGTATTTCCACGTGGTCGTCTTATCGGGGAGCCGCGCGGCAGGCTTCCTGCTCCTTCCCTCGGCTACATCTTGACTCCACCTACTACTTCCTCTTCCTCCTCCTAGTCTCCTAGCCCCACCTATCTAGTTTTCTATTGGCCACAGGGCTTTATTAACAGTATGAGAAACATATATACAGAATCACATCTCCCATCATCTCCTCTTTTCTGTCTAAAGTAAAAGAAGGGGTTTAACCTTAACATAGCAAAATATACCATACAACAGTTATCAAATAAGAATCACAGTTAACAATATTTAGTCCATTAACATTTTGTAAGACTTAAAGAAAATATCATCTATCCTATCTTTGTGAGTCTAAAGTCCTATATGTAACTTATCTTTAATCCTAACTAAGAAAAACTATAACCATAACTATCTGTCTTCAACTCCTTCAAAGACCACAGAAGGATAATATATAAACTCTAGAAATGACAGAGACAACCCATTGCCTGGTCAGTCACCCGAAGTTCTTCTTAATGTTCCATCTTCAGCCCATAGGCCATAGTGTGTCTCCAGACTCCTCAACAAAGCAGGAAACTTTTCTCTGTGTCCTGTAGACTGTCTGGCTGTCTGGCAGCCTCTTCCATGAAGCAGGAATCCTGTAGCAATGTTCATCTTGCATCAGCAGTCACCTCTTTGTGGGTCCTGCATGTCCAGTTTCTACAACATAAAGTCAAACAGTCTAGAAGAGCAGTACCTTGTCCAAATGGCCAATCTTGCCATATTAGAAGCAAACTTAGAACGAGTTTCTTCAATGTCCATCTTCCTTTCTTCTTCTTCGATGTCCATCTTCCTTTCTTCTGTAGGTGGTGTTACCAGGAGCAGTTGTGCCTCACTGTCAAGAAAAACCCTAAACCATTTTAAATGCCATATTCTGTAGGTCTTTGAAAGGTTTGAAGAATGCCTATCCATCTCAAATACATCTCTATATATCTAGAAATCCTAATTAACTTAACTCCAAGTTTTGACTAACATAAGTAACTCTCTATAATCTGTACTAAATTATACATTACATTTTCCAATGAGCCATAAAAACACAATACCTAAACAAGAGGAGAAATATACATATCACAAAATTGACCTTAAATTGTATCAATAAAAGAAAATCCATTTCAAAGCAAAGTATTCATTTCCATACCATAATTCCCCCTTTTCCCGTTAAAATGATTGCTTGTGTCATTAACCATTTATAACCAAGTCCATTTAAATGAAAACAAACATTTATAAACAATATTTGGGAATTTGGGCGTCGTTCTTTCCAAACTACTTCCTGCTGGTAGAGGGTGCTGTCATGGGGTTCCAAAGAAGACGCAGAAATCTTGGCAGTAGTCTGCAAGGCTTTGTCTCAACTGCTTTGAATGTTGGATCACCTGGGGAGTTGTTTCAGGGGGTCTGGCTTGATCAAACCACATAAGTCTGGAAAGAATCCATAGCTTTTCATTTTCTGTGGAAATAAAAATAGAAATCCTTTTCCCCAGTAACTTGTCCTTAGGCTTGAATTTTTGAGTCAAAGCATTTTTAAAATATATAAATTGAATTAATCTAGCAGCATTTCTTTTATTAGTAGTTGTTTTCTCAGCAATCAAATAATTTAAAGACAACAGAATCGCGTATAGTATCCAAAATTTCTCTGTGTTTTCCATCTTTACGTGGCTTTTTTATTATTCTATTTCTTCTACTTCTATTTTTACATATTTTGAGACAGGGTTTCTCTGTGTAACTTTTATCTGTCCTGGAATTCACTGCATACCAGGTTTACTTTGAAATCACAGAGATCTGTTTGCCTCTGTCTCCCGAGTGCTGGGATTAATGGTGTATGCCACCATACCCTTTCATTCTTCCTTTTTTCTTTTTTAAACCATTGTATCCCGTTTCTTTTCTCTCCCAAGCCAGCGTATTTTTTAAAACACAGTGTAAAGCTTTATTGCAGCTCTCCTACACACCAATGAATTGTTAGCAGAGCTCTTTAAAAGCCAGGCGGTTTTTGCCGCTTATGCTAATTTTGGAAACCTCTCTTAAAGGAGCCACACATATCTCTGTCTACAACAAAACAAATCCAACGGAGAAAATGCTGCTACTAAGAAGTCTTGCTAGTCTCTGTTCCCTTGTTTCTAAAAACTATTTTTTAAGCTTTTGTTAAGTTTTAAGCGAAAGTTCTCAATCCCGCTTCTGACACCATTATGTTACGGCAGGTTTCCCCACCGGCTGCCGCTGATTCTGCTGCCATGGTCCTGCAACCACGTGTGACCCAAATAACACTCAGAGACTCTGTATTTGATACAATCCTGTTGGCCAATTACCATTATTGTTAATGGGCTAGCTCTGCCTTAATCATTAACCCATTTCTACTTATCTAAGTATTTCCACGTGGTCGTCTTATCCGGGAGCCGCGCGGCAGGCTTCCTGCTTCTTCCCGGGCTACATCTCGACTCCACCTACTACTTCCTCTTCCTCCTCCTAGTCTCCTAGCCCCACCTATCTAGTTTTCTATTGGCCACAGGGCTTTATTAACAGTATGAGAAACATATATACAGAATCACATCTCCCAACACCTAAGTATAGACAGTTACTTCCATTGTATAAGCAGTGCTAGAGGAAGCTATAGCCGTAATCCCAAGGCACTTCCTCCTCACTTTAATGCCAAAGAGAAGCTATGGGAATCTATCACAATCAAAACATTTCCTTAAGCTTCTAGTTGTAAGGTGGTATAATTAATCAAGAAAATGTTCCAGGGCCATTGAGATTACTCAGAAATATTTTGCTGCTCGGTGTGATGACCTGAGTTCAATCCCCAGGTACAACATAGTAGCAGAGAACTGGCTTCTGCAAGTTGTCCTCTGACCTCCACATGGCGCGTGTGCATGGTACACACACACACACACACACACACACACACACACACACACACACATCATATATGGAAAAATATTCTTACAAAAAGGATGAAATGTTCCCCTGGCTGGGAAGGATTCCATAGGGGTCACTTAATTGTCATCTGTAAGACTCTGATTCACTCTCTAGCACTGAAAAAGCTAGTGTAATTAAGAGTCCTCTGTAAGGTATCCTCCCAGAGAGTCTTATCAAAATATTTCAAAGCCAGCAAGACCATAACCAGCAAGGCCGTGAACTCTACTGGATATCTCAGTAGTCTGAGAGGGAAAGGAAAGGAGTGCAAATATGGGTGAAACACAGACAAAGATGATAATAAAGTCTTAAGTTTATAGTACCCCAAATCCAGAAAGGTGGTGAGCAAGGAGTGATCCATTGCAGGCAGCACAGCCCCCACTGTCTCGTAGCTGCTGCAGAGTAGGATATGCTGTTAGGAGATTAAGGGTGTCTTTGGGGTGTTTAAGGAGAGCATGATGACAGAGAGCCCAAGGTGTCAGGGCCAGGTATATCCATTCACTCTCGAGATCCTAGACCACTATAGGTTCTCAGCTTTGTCATCAATATTGTGATCTTAAGCTGCTCCTTCTCTTATGGGCACATAGTCCATCAGCTCAAGAGGCCATGACTCCAACAGCCAGTGCCCTCCAAGCTGGGAGGTAACTGCTTCTCTCTGATCTGAGAGAATAAGAAAACCTTAGAGTATCACCATATGTGGACATGCTACCGTCATCGGGAGGTCCCCAGATCTCAAGGTAGGAACTGCTATTGCAATCTCACATAGGTCCATTCCACACAGAATCCTTGAGCTTGCAGAATCCCCACTCAGACCAGAGCTCAACAATGATACACACACACACACACACAGGAGCGGGGGTGGGGGTGGGGGGTGGGGGCAGACAGACAGGCAGAGCCTTATACATTAGTGTGTATAGGGATTATCTCAGGAAAGATTCACAAAAAAGAAAAGCTACCATGGCAACAAGGTGGAGAAAGAAGCATTTTCATTATATTCTCTTTTGGTGTGCTTATGTATCATTTTCTGTGCATTCCTGTGTACTTATTGTCTACCCAATGGGATTTTTACTAATATCAATAATGAAACAAAAGAACTGTGAGTCATACCCAAGACTATTAAAAGCTTCATATAAATATCTAGTCAGGCCACAGAACCAGCTTGTGACTGTTCAAGAATCACTTGTACCACCTCCACCCCACCCTGACTGGGCCACAGACTGTAAGGGTCAAAAGAGGAGACAGGCTATCCCATGGGGGATGGTGGCTAGACAAGGGGAGAAGATATCTGCTGAAGAACTTGAAATGGTCAAGAAATGCTTGAGTTCACACTACTGAAATCTTGTACCATGGGTTTGTGGGACATGGGAGAATGGGGCACACAATTAAAGGCCCTGTTAGTCAGGACCAGTGAAGTCCTGTGTTCTCCTCCAGAGGTTTCACAAATTGGAGTCACAAAGAATCCTCAGAACAATTGCTGCAATGGGAAATACAGATTTCCCTACATAAACATGAGGACAGTCATGTCCTAGAGCAGTAATGGAGTGATTATAAAAATATTGCCCACCAGAAGCAAATACAAAGAAACCCATGCCCCAGATTCAGTTCCTAGGCCTCATGCCATGGGCTAAACATCCTGGAGTTGCTTAAAGTCTTCCTTCACAACACAGATAAGGACCTCTAGGACTTACACTACTTCACAATATTACTGCACATCCACATATCCTGGACTGATACAGACCCTTAAGCATTTCACAGACTTTACTCACAGAACAGAGTCTCCACACCCTGGTGCAGACCAAACCCTCAAATAGTTTATTAACATTACATCATAGGTTACCTATATAACTATGTTTACACACATACCTATATAGCTCAAGAGACCCCAAATTGAGGAAAATACCTCCTTAAAGATAAGGCATTTTACAATGAGGCTTTAGGTTCCTAAACGTCCACAAACCTCATAATCTGCAGAATGGATGTCCAAAATACTGTGTAAGCTCTAAGCCTAGGCAAGATATCTTAACTTTATATCAGGATATTAGAGAATTCACACTCTGGATCACTCCTTTCAAATATCCCAACATCACACACTCTAGACAGACATAAGAACAACTCAGAGATCTAATCTCCTAGACACAGAACGCCAAAATTTCAAGGATTTCAAGCCCTTAGAACAGATACCTAAAAGGCTTACAGGCCTCTAAGACTAATCACATTCAACAAAAGCTAAGATACCCGCAGCTGCAGAAGTGGCTTGGCAATTAGGAACACTGTTGCAGTACCCTCAGATTTCTGCATCCAAAATAGCTTCAAGGCTGCTGGCTGAAATGGTCCAATCTTAGAGAGTATTCTAGCCAGGACTTGACCATTATCCTAATTTTCTCAGAGAAGCCAATGTCCAAGACAAATGGAAGCAGTCTAGAAATCACAGCACCCACATTCCATGAGATGGGATGAGTGGCTTTTAGTTGTTCAATTGGTTATGGATGTTTGTCATCATTTAGAGAGTTTGGTTACAAGTTGATATTGGTAATGGTAAGGAAAAAGCTGAACAAAGGAGATTAGATTCAGGGATCTCATTGTGAAAAGGAAAGGGGGGTATATAGAAAGGATAGGATAAAGGGTAGATTATTGAATCTACTTAAACTAAAAAAGCAACTGCTAGTCTTGAATATTTTACATTGGTATGGATTTGTGCATATTGATACACATTTAAGATTATTTTTGTTATATTGTAGATGTTTCTACTCTTATTTAAGGTATTTTTGCATATTGATACCATGAGTTTACTTGCCTCTAAGATTCAAACAAGTTATTTTTTTCTCAAGACCCTGTAATCTTCAGCAAGCTTGTCTGACATGTGGAATGTTTGAAAGAGTCTAGGCTAGGTGGCCTTTAGAACATCTGCCCCTCCCCATGTCTCCAATTCATTTTTCTGTCAAAGGAAGGGAATAGTCTAACCCTCATGGATCTTTTGTGAAGAGTACATGAATTAATAAACACAGATGTTTTGGTGTAGTGCCTGATATATAGTTAAAATTTGATTCATAGTAAACTATTTATTTTTTGCTACGATACATAATGTTCTCGGAACTCTGAAACCATACTAGGATTCAGCAAGGGTGAACCTTGTCCTTATAATGTAAGGGATAGCAGAGGTACAGCTCATTCTGCATCTCTCCAGAAGTTCACCATTTCACCCCAGGCACATGCTCCACTTCATCACAATGCAGGGTCTCTTCTCTCATGCAAAAATGAAACACCTAAGTGGGAAATGATGTAACTATATTATCATCTAAAAAAACCAAAGAAGTAACTTTCAAAATGTCTTTTCCTTCTCAATACAAGTTATGTTCTAACTTAGCTATAGACTAGTAGAGATTACCTGGTAGAACTACATTCACTCCTTTTAGGCAGTAGCTTTGCATAGCAGAAGCAGTTGGTGAATTCAGAAGCACCACAATGGCAGAGGGATGATGAATTGGCTTGGCTTATGAAACAGGTGTTTCAGAGTGAGGGAAAATTCTTAGGACCCATGTGAGGAATTCGACTGAATGTAAGGAAGGAAAGTGCAGAAAACGAGACACTTCACAAAGGAATGCAAGGTCTTATTTTTCACTCCCTTGTCTGGGACTACTTTTCTTTTCTTTCCCCCCCCCCCCCAAGAGCTATTATACAATGGAGAGAATGAGGAGTGGGGATAATGGCAAGGAGAAGGAGCAATTAAAAACTCAAGTACATCTCGCTCATATATGGATTTTAGACCTAGAGCAGAGGATCACCAGCCTATAATTCACACCTCCAGAGGAACTAGGATACAAGGTATATATGGTCCCTCACAAAAGGGGGAAGGGACAAGTCCCCCAGAGCACATGGGAAGTAAGAGGGACAGTGAAGGGAGAGAGAACTAGGAAGATTGAGTCAGGGTAGGAATAGAAGACAGAAAAGGGGGAGACAGACAGAGAACATAAAAGAGGGAGCCATTATTGGTTTGAAGAGAAAACTGAACCTACAAGACTTGTAGGTTCTAGAGACCTACAAGACTGACTCCAACTAACAATTTGAGCAACTATGGAAAGGCTACCATAAATGCCCTTCCCTGATAGTGAGATCATTAACTAACTTATCCACCATCATGGAGCCCTCATCTAGTACCTGTTGGAAACAGAAACAAATACCCATAACTAAACAGTGAGTTGAACTAGAATCCAGATGCAGAGAGAGAGGACAATACCAGGTTGCAGAAACACACAAAGACAGCTGACCTGAACAAGGAGGAGCTAATAAGCCCTCCAGACTGAGAGCTGGGAATCCAGCATGGGACTGACTCAGACCCCCTGAATTTGGGTCTCAGCTAGAAGCACTGAGCAGTCTAAGGGACCTCAGACATTGGAACCAGGGGACACATCCCCCATGGAGGAATACTCCCTTAACCTAGAGACAGGAGAGAAGTCCTAGTCCCTACTTCAAATGACTTGACAGATTTACATGATCCTACCTGGATAGCATAGCCCTACATGTGGAATGGGGGGATGGGAGGGGAGGGTGGTCAGGATGCATGTGAGAGGGGAAAGAGGGTAAGTGGGTGGGAGGGAGGGAGAGGAAACTGTGATCAACATGTAAAAATTTTAAATTATATTATTAATAAAAAAAACCTCAAGTACCAGTCTACAATATAATGCCATTAATGTTTTAGAAGGAAATCATGTTTAGTATCTTCTTGTAAATACGAACTTTCTTAGAAGTGAAACTTCTAGCCAGGCATTGGTGGCCCATGCCTTTAATCCCAGCACTCGTGAGGCAGAGGCAGGTGAATCTCTGTGAGTTCGAGGCTAGCCTGGTCAACAGAGCTAGTTCCAGGTCAGCCTCCAAAGCAATACAGAGGAACCCTGTCTCAAAAAACCAAAAAAAAAAAAAAAAAAAGTGAAACTTCTGCATTCAAAAGCCATATATTGGGTTATTTTTTTTTTTTGAGGTGGGGGAACAGTATAATCTACAGTCAACCCTTTCTTCCCTAAGTTGCTTCTACAAACAGATAAACTTTGCTGATTCCCATGAAAGGCCTTACCCCTTCTGAATGGAGATGGAGGAGGAGTGGATGGGAGGAAGGGAAGTGGGGGGGGAGACTAGGAAGAAAGGAGTGAGGGGAAACTGTGGTTGGTATGTAAATAAATAAAAAATAATAACAATAAAGAAAAATAGCTGATATACCAAGCAAGCACTGTCACACTGAGCTATATCCCAAAAGTTTGTTTTATTTTTGTTTGTTTGTTTGTTTGTTTGTTTTAAATTTTTATCTTGAGACAAGGTCTTAGTAAGTTGTCCAGGTTGGTTTTGAATTTTGTAGCCTAATGCAAGCCATGGATTTGTCACCTTCCCTGTCTCAGCTTTTCCATCAAAAGAGATTATAGGCTGTCACTCCCAGGTCTGGTCCCACACTTTCAAAACATTAGATTATAATACTCATAAGCCAGTGAAGCCCTAGCAGGTGAGAAAACGCAGGCATAGGGAGGGTGAGAAGTTGCAATGGAGCCTTAATCCTATTAAGTGAATACCTGGCTCCAAGACTACTCTTTACACATGTTCATAGTTTTTGGAAATATGGCAACTGTGACTCTGCCATGTAATGGGAACCCAATAACTGAGCAGGAAGGATGGTGCCACCTGCTGTGGCAGCTCATGTCTAGAAGACATGCAGAGACTTCAAGCCACTACCACTAAGGGGAGAAATACAAAGGTTGGAGAAGTTCTATTCCTGCCAGCCCGACCACTATTACCTAGCAGCAGATACATGGAGAATGCAGTCCTGGGCTCCCTTTAAGCCTCCAGAGAACCAGATCTGCAGGCATTACCAGTGGAAAACAGGGGGGGGGCTAATTTTAATCAGTAAGCTCTAAAAGCCTGAGCTCTTTAGAAATAATTTGTTCCCCACTCCTGCTCCAAGCAACTTCATGCCTGTAATTCTAGCATTTGGGAGGCAGAGACAGAAGAATTGCAAGTTTTAGGCCATCCTGGGCTACATAAAGAGATACAGTCAGAAAGAGGGATAAGGAGGGAAGGGGTAAGGAAGAGTAAGAGAGGAGGGATAAAGTGAGACCCATCCTTAGAACCTGTGTGTTTGGTGCCAGAGACAACACCCTAAAGAGCAAAATGATGGATTAGCTGTTCCTATCTGCCTCTCAGAAGTTCAACCTGCTCTTTCTTAAAAACCACATTTGGACTGTAAGCCACGGCTTTAACATGGAAGAAATAATACAACCTAATTGGGGGGGGGGTGGGAGATAGGACCATGAAATCAGACAGGTCTATTAATTGGTAGATTTTACAAGGATGTTTGCAGGCCCTTATGACTTGAAGGGAATTACTTCTTTTCCAAGCCTTGGTGTCCTGCATACATAAGCAAATGCTCTGAAAGTAAGGGCTAGCACATAAGTATTTTAAGGATGTTAACCAATATACTTTTTCAATTAAAATTTAAGGAACACTTGGGATATTTTATTCCAAAAAATCTCTCACTGGCACAACTTTCTTTTTCTATCCAATCACTTGTCTTGCTAATAGGCCACTGTACTCTGGTGTCAGCTCTGGGATATAAGAGGAATAGATATCATCACTCTTGCCTGGCAATGACTCTCCAGTATGCAATCAGTCCTACTTCAAACCTCAGTCAGATTAAGCATCTATAAATATGGCTCCACCCATCCTAATATATGGTTTATTTTGTAAACTGTTTCATGAACTGCTGAGAAGAATGCAGTTTTTGAGACAAGGTTTCTCTCTCTAGTTCTGGCTGTAATGGAACCCTCTCTGTAGACCAGGCTGGCCTCTAACTCACAGAGATCCTCCTGCCTCTGCCTCCCAAGTGCTGGGATTAAAGGCATGCACCACCACATCCTACTTAGAATGTGTATTCTTTAGAATTAGTATTTCTTAGCATTTGAATAGGGCATTTTGCAAATGTCTGTTAGGTCAACTTGACTTGCAACTTGCCTTATAACTCCAATATTTCTGTTTAGTTTTTGCCTGGATGACCTGTAAGAGTGGGGTATTGAAGTCATCCACATCACTATGTTGGTGTTAATCTGTTACCTTCAATGTAATAGTATTTCTTTTATGAAATTGAATGTAATTGTTTTAGTATATATCCGTTTCGAACTGCAATATCCTACTGGTGAATTTCCCCTTCAATGAGTATGGAGTAGAGCCTTTTATCTCTTCTGACCAGTTTCTAAGTCTATTTTGTCAGACATTAGAATAGCTATGAGTGGTGGTCTCAATAAAAAACAATGGCCCCCATAGGCTTGTGTATTTGAACTCTTTGTCCCCCAGTTGGTGGCACTGTTTGGAGAGGTTATGGAACCTTGAGGTGGTGGAGCCGAGCCTTGCTGGAGAAAGTACATCGCTTGGCAAGGGCTTTAAAGGTTTATAGCCTCCTCCCATTTCCTGTTCTCTGTTTCCTATGGGGTAACAAACATATGGCCGTTCAGCTTCCTGCTCCTGACATCATTCTTTTCCTGACTATTGCCATGCCTTCCCCACAATGATGGACTCTACTTCTGGATCAGCAGATAAAATAAATCCTTTCTTTCTTAAGTTGCTTTTTTTCACAGAGTATTTTATCACAACAACAGACAAGTCTCCAATGCAATTTTTACTTCTTCAATTTTAACGGATAGTTTTTGCTGGGTACAATAGTGTGGATTAAGAATTGTGGCCTTCATTCACTTGAAATAAATCTTTCTGAGCTTTTCTGACTTTAAAAGTTTCTGTTGGCCTGCATTTATAAATGACTTGACCTTTCTTTCTTACAGCTTTCATTATTCTTTCTTCATTATGTGTTTTTATTTGTTTGTTTGTTTGTTTGTTTGTTTGATGCTTTAATTGTAATGGGTTGTGGGGAATTTCTTTTCTTATCCTATTTGGTTTATCTTCTATTTTTATTGAAAATATTTTCCATGCCTTTAATATGTTTTCCTCCCTCTCCTATGCCCATAATCCAAAGCTTAGGATTTCTCTGGGTGTCCCAGAGCTTTCTCATATATTTCATATATTTACATTTTATTACTTTATTTACTTTTATTATATGAATGTTTTGGTTTGCATGTGAGGCTGTTCATCACATGTGTGCCTGGTCACTGTGGAAGTCAGAAGAGGGCATAAGATCCCCTGGAACAGGAGTTACAGTCTACTTTGTGCCACTGTGTGGGTACTGAGAAATCAAACCCCCAGGTCCTCTGGAAGAGCATCCAGTGTTCTTAACCACTGAGCCATCTCTCCAGCCCCCAATTCATATTTCTTAATTTATCATAGACATTTACGAGTGATCCTATTCCTCTACTTTGTCTTCCAGCCCTGATTCTCTGTTTTCTACATGATCTGTTCTATAGATAAGGCAGTTTTACACTGAAGTTTTTATTTGCTTAATTGGGCTTTTCATTTCTAATATCACTTCAGTTTGGATTTTCTTCAGCAATTCTCTATTTTGGATTGACTTCCTTATTCATTCATCTCTTCAGTTTTTATACTCTTAGAGTATATTCATGACTTCTTTGAGTTGTTTGAACATATTTACATTCAGTCCTTTGAATTCTTTGTCTGGATGTTCTTCTAGGTCAATTTCACTAGATACTATCATTAAGGAATTAGTAATTCCTTGGTTTTTCATGTTGTTTCTGTTTCTGTGCCTGGACTTGTTCATTTAGAGTAGTTTTAGTTGAAGGTTTTCCCCCCTTTTATCTTTCTTTGTTCAAGCCATTTTTCTTCATTCAGTGGAAGTATTTATAATGTTCAGAAGAGGACTACATTTTAGTAGGTTTGAAATGTTACTATTAGTTTCTGGAGGTCTAGAAGCTCCACAAAAATCAAGGCTACTCTTCCCCCTACACAAAGTAGGAACAGTCAGAAGCACTGAAATGAAACATCACATTACTCTGTTGCCAAGACAATCTCCAAAATTAAGGGCACATATCGAAGGTCTAATAGTTAAGTAGATTTCCCTTTATGGAGCTAGTGTAGGAAGTTCCACAGGCAGACCCAAGAGAGGGAAGTTTATGCCTCAAAACTTGTTGCAGATGGTTATACTGGCTGGCTGCTAGAGCAAAATTCCTGGGAGCTGCAGGTGAGCTGGGAGCAAGAGGCCAGTAGCAGGAGCCTGGACCATGGTTCCCAGGCATGTAGACAACCCTGAACAGTAGAATCAGGGAGCAGTGGGCTGACTCCTGGTATGGGAGGTTCCCTGGTAGCTTAAGTAACTCTGAGCAGGGGCAGCTATGGTTGCCTAGTTGCTTTGGAAGGTCCAGATCTTGAGGGCTGGGCTCCTGAAGAAAAATCCCTAGGAAATGTAGGTGGGTGTTGTGTATGCGTCCATGACAAGAGTCTAGAGCTTATGATAATTTTTCATGCCCCAAGTTTATTGGAAGAAGATAATACATTTTAGACATTGGCTTACCTTAAAAGGATCATGTTTTAAGTGATAAAATAGAAGGTTCCATAATATTTCTCATCTCTCAGAAAGCACCAGAAAAACTAAGGCGATTTTTTTTCCCTGTACAAAACTAGAAAGAGTTAAAAACACTGAAATGAAACATCACATTGTTCAGTTGCCAGGGCAACCTCAAGCCTCTTTCCAGAATTCAGGCCACATATTGAAGGTCTAATAGTGTGCTGATGATACATTGTTGTTTTCTCTCCAGTAAATAATGCAGCCATAGAGTACAGCTGCAGGAAGAAGCCCCCACCTCCATTCTAACCTTTACAAAATGAACAGTGTACTGCCTCCATGAACTATCCATGGAAGAGACAAGACTTCTCTCCTAGAGTTTTAATAGCCTTGCTGGAAGGATGGGTGAAGGGAGAGAGGTGTAGCCATCCTTTCCCATTACCTGAATCCTCTATCATGGAGTTGGATCCACAGCAAGTGTTTAGAAAGGGCATGCCACTGAAGGTAGAGAGTGTAAGCTGGAGGTGGGGACAAAAGGCAGTGTGGGAAGAAAGAGGAGGCCAGAGAAAAACAACTTCCTTCCTTAACTTTAGCCTTCAATTCCAATCTAATCATGAGAAATCTCTATTGCATTATAATCATAACAATTATCACACAACCCCAAACTGAGGGACAGTCTACAAAATACCCAAGTACTACTTTTCCAAAATGTCAAATTCATAAAAGACAAAGAACCAAGGGACTGTCACAGACTTGACAGAACTAAGAAAATATAATACAACTAACAACAAGTGCAATGTAGGCCTGTACTCCATCTCCGAACAGAAAAAGGGGATGCGAGCAGAAAACGGTTAAAATCTAACTAACTTTTGTAATTTAGTAGTACTATATCAAGCTCAACACCCGGCACTTAGTAAAGACCCTGTAGTTACTCAAGACAAGGCGAGGCCAAGTGAAACGCACACAGGATTTTTTCTGCTATTTTCACAACAATTTGTTAAACTAAAATTATATCAAAATAAAAAGCTGAGAGAAATAGACAAAGAGAAGTTGAGACACTCTATTCCTAATTTCAAAGAGGTAAAAGTTTTCACCCAGAACCTGTATTTTCTGGAAGCATGTGAGTTCCTCGGAGAACTCCACAGTGACTCTCAGAGGCTTTTAGCTGCAGTAACAGCAAATTGGTTCAGTGCTTTGAAGAAATGAACTGTTTGAACCTACGTTTTCTGAATCATTGAACAAATGTTTTGGGGGGGGCATTACTTCTAGAAAACAAGTCTCTACTTCTCTACCATCTTACATAGAGCACAAAAAACACTACTTAATTATTTATAGTTCATAAGTATTGGTGTGAACATGTACATCTTTGCAGCATATGATAAGAGAGTTATTGGGCTGGTGCAGGGGCAAAGCTGTCAGCGTTACGAAGACTTTTGGTTCTGCCTTGTGGACTTTTATTTATTGTTTCCTCTCCCCCGTTAGTGGTGCTTAACAGGAAGAGGGGATGAATTAAGTGAATGGCTTTAAAGACGAATGGCAGCCAGGAAGGGAAGGAGGGCTAGTGTCCTTGCACGTCACTAAGCAGAAGTCATCTGCACCACTTTTGGGTTTTCTAAGTTGACATTATCATCCTCGTTATCAGTGTTCTTGGTAGTTACTGAGAGCCACCCTATAGAGACCACGTTATCACTCAAGAAAGCCAGTGACTGGTACACCAGCACCAAGAGCCAAGAGAGACTATGACACAATGAGCATCATCACAAGGCATCTTGACATGAATGTCACTGACATTGAGGAATCACTGGAGCCATAGTATGCTTCACTTTGTACCATGACCAGAGCATGATAATCCCTGTGGCTGTCTCCTTGACACCTGTGAATAATCCACACACCCCCTCCCTGCCCCACTCTCTTCTCAGACTTGATAAAATTTATCTGTCTCTAAAAAGTAAAGCTGAAGACTGTTTTGAAGGTCACCTCTAGCTCTAACATTCTAGAAGGCTGCTGTTTGAGATATGGTTTTCACTCACATGAAATTCTCCAGTGCTTTTTAAGGAATAATTATCACCAACATATGGCGAAAAGCTCAGCTTTATCAGTTTGGGTATAATCCTTTCTTTTTTGAAGTACATCCCCCTACATTTCACAGGCCACACTGCAAAGAGCTTTATGCTCAGAGACAGTGCCAATGTCAGTTAACAGCACAAAAGGTTCTCTGTGCACCAAACCATGGGGAGACTCTGATAAGCATCTCGTGTAGAAGCAAAAATGAGCTGTCAGCCTTGGGAGTCCATCCACAGAAAGCAAGCTGCTGCTATTCAAGGAAGCCCAGAGGGAAATGTTCCTGAACTATAGAGGTTTTTGTGGAAATGTCTGAAGAAATTTCATTGATTCCCCCCTTCACTGTATAGAGAGAGATCTTAGCTTGCTTTGATGTGATTTCTTGTGTGACACAAAGTTGGATGAAGACGTACAGACATTGCACCATACAAGCCCTTCAAACAACACACCTAAGTTAAATAAAGTTAAGAGATGCAATGGAGGCCTCCAGGGAGCTCCAGAGGATATAGGGCAAGCAGGATCTCAGCAGACAGATTTGTGGAGGCCAGGTTTGAAAGAGGACATCCTCGCTCCCCCTCATACTGTGAGGTACCAAGTCCAAGGACTTAAACTGCACTTTCACCACAGCCCTGCTTGAGTAACAACACATTTCTAGCCTATATCCATGTGACCTTGAGATAGAGTGCCAAAGGTGCAGAATCTGGGTACAGGTGGACAGACTGACCTGGGTTTGCATTTTAACTATGTTATTTATGAGCTGTAATGTGTTGTGGAACTGAAGGGACGGCTCTGTGCATGTGTCTCCTCATTAAAATGAAGATCATACTTCTTTTCTGCCACAGGGTTATTGGAAGATTAAAGATAATGCACACAAAGCTCCCAATAATGTGCTTGCGCCACGGTAGTCATAGCAACCATTAAAAGGTAGCTGTTTTTCTCTGTTCTGTGTGAAAAGAGCCAGACACAGAAGATCACATAGTCTATGATTCCATTTATATGAAATATCCAGAATAGGTAAATCCATGGAGACAGAAAGTAGATTAGTGGTTGCTAAGGCCAGGAGAGAGGATGGAATGGAGAGGGACTGCTAATGGACACAGTTTCTTTGGTGATGATGAAAATGTTCTAAAATTAGAGAGTAGATAATGGCTGTGTAACAAGAGACATACTAAAAAAAATCTCTGAATCATAGACATAGGAGAGATAATTTTATGTTAAGTGAATTATATCTTATTTTCTTTTTAAACAATAAGTGACCTGTTTTTTATGGGTATAAATAGACATGATAATTTCAAAGATGTGAGCAGAAATAGTACTTCATTGTTTTTATTCTTGTTTAATGCATTGTTTTTTAATTTAGGCTAATGTTATTACATTGGAAAAGTTTAAAATGTCCACTACACAAATATTACTGTTATTGTCATTATCTTAATCATCATTTTATTATAGAGAACATGGTTTAATAATCAAGCCAGCATATGTTATAATGATTAATGGTACAGTCACTGGATGAAGATTATCTTGATTAAAAAAAAATCCTCACTCCATCATTTACATGACATTAGGCAAGCTTTCAGGTCCTCTTTCCTTAGATTCTCCATCACCCCAATGAGGGTAATAATAGTTCAGACCTAGTGAGCTGTCAGGATTAAATAACATCCCCAAGAGTGTCATTTGGCTTCAGGTTTCAGAAACTTGGCTACGCTTGCCTTAAACCAGTTAGATAGAAAAGAAAAGAAAGAAATAAAAGAGAGAAAATAATTTATACAAATAAATAAGGAAGTAAGAATTTTTTTAAAAAAAAGTGACAGAAAGAGATGGAGAGAGGGACAGAGACAGACTTGTCAGTCACTATTCCTGTGCATATACTCCCCATAGACTTCTCTGCCCAAACTTTCTTCTGCCTTTTTGAGATTATTATTCATATGTTTAATGTAAACGTCTTCAGACTCTTTGGTAACAGGCAGGAAGGATGGAAAACAACAGTACATTGCCTTCCATGTTTGCTTTTGTCTCTGCTTCCCAGAAGTATAAGTTTCATGAAGGAACTACATAAAATACTTTACTAAAATAACATTTCTGTCAAATGAAATCATTCGTGGTGATTTTGTGAATGAGCAAACATATACCCTGAAGTGCCAAGGTCATTAAACAAATGCAACAAGACCACAGGATAAGATCTTGAATTGAACATGTGTAGATTTTGGTATATACAAGTATCCTAGAGTAAACCTCCCATGAATATCAAGTGGTGTATTGTGTGTGTGTGTGTGTGTGTGTGTGTGTGTGTGTGTGTGTGTCTGTATCTGTGTCTGCATGTGTTTCTGTGTTTGTGTGTGTGTTTCTGTGTCTGTGATTCTGTGTGTTTCTGTGTCTGTGTGTGTGTTTCTGTGTCTGTGTGTATGTGTGTGTCTCTGTGTGTTTCTCTGTATGTGTACATTTCTGTGTGTGTGTGTGTGTGTGTGTGTATGTGTGTGTGTGTGTGTGTTTCTGTGTGTGTGTGTGTGTGTGTGTCTGAGTATGTTTCTCTCTGTTTCTGTGTCTATGTGTCTCTGTGTGTGTTTCTGTGTCTGTGTGTCTGGGTGTGTGTTTCTGTGTATGTCTGTGTGTGTGTGTGCATTTCTGTGTGTGTTTCTGTGCGTGTGTTTATGTGTCTATGTGACTGTGTGTGTATTTCTGTGTGTCTGTGTTTCTGTGTCTGTGTGTTTCTATGCCTGTGTGTGGGTGTGTGTTTCTGTGTCTGTGGTTCTGTGTGTTTCTGTGTCTTCAAGTGTGTATGTGTCTGTGTGTGTTTCTGTGTCTATTTGTGTGTTTCTGTGTCTCTGTGTATGTGTGTGTGTGTTTCTGTGTTTATTTGTGTGTTTATGTGTGTGTGTGTGTTTGTGTGTGTGTGTATATGCAGGAACACATGCATGTGCTGAGTATATATCAGCTAGTATTTCAGTAATTTTACAAATACTTTTATAGACTTTGTGTAGATATTCACACTTACCGTTTTTATTTTTAAATTTTTATTTATTAACTTTAGTTTATATGTATGATGGTTTTGCCTCCTTGTATGTAAGTGTAACCACATGCATGCTGCAGCTGCTATGTCGGTACTGGGACTTGAACCCTGGTCCTCTGGAAGCACAGGTACATATTCTTAACCTTGGAGGCATCTCGTCAACCCCTAACTTACCTAAAACTTGGAATAAGTGTTAGAATCCTGCTTTCCTTTTGACTTAATTCTCCAAGGGCCAAATTGATGAAGGTAAAAGTGGAATGAGGATGTGACTATTCACTGGCCTCTGACTTCATCTTTGTGGGGAGAGGAGGGAGAGGCAACAAGGATTGACATGTAAAATAAGCTTGTTTCTAATTTAAATTTAAAAGGAGGGAGCCAAGGGCTTCTATCATATTTGGAGTTTGTGTCTCTTAATAGGACAGGGTTAGTTCAGGCCCTCAGAAACTCTGCCCCATGAGGCATTTTGACAAGCCTGTCACATCTCCACAATCATAGAATGAAAAAGACATCTTTAAAAATCTCTTTTACCAGCAGATGCAGAAATCTGCAACTAACCATTGGGCCAAGCTCCTGAAGTACAATTGAATTGAGGGAGGAGCCATAATATGAACAAAGGTGTCAAGACCATGATGGGGAAACCCACAGAATCAGCCGACCCACACTAGTGAGAGATCAATGACTCAGGTCTGACAAATGGGGAATCTGCATAAGACTGAACTAGATTCCCTTAATATAGGCAACAATGGTGTGACTGAGACAATATATGAGGCCACTGTCGATGGATCCAAGATCTAACTCTAATGCACAAACTGACTTAGTAGAGCCCATTCTATATGGAGAGATACCATGCTCAGCCTAGACACGGGTGTGGGGGTGGGGAGAGGTGCCTTGGTCCTGCCTCAATGAGATGATGGGACAGACTTGGTAGACTTCCTAGGGGAGGACTTACCCTTTCAGAGGAACAGATGGGAGCTGGGGGGTAGTGAGGGAAGAGGAGAGGAGGGAGGGGGAACTGGGATTGGAATGTAAAAAATTAATTTAAGTAAGAAAAAAATTCTCTTTTACCATTTTTGGACTTCCATTAAGATACCAAGGAGATGAAAACTGCTGGCTGTCTATGAGCTTACAATCCTGAGTGAGGTGGCCTGCTCAGTAGTCTGTGCTTCTATAATTGTTGTATTTCTCATTTTACTTCATATTAGGATGGATCCAAATGCCCTTTATGTAAGATCTGAAATTTTGAAACTGATACATGAAAAACATAAGTAAAACACTACCTAATATTGGTAAGGCAAGGACTTTCTGAACGAAATTCCAGTAGCATGAGAAAGAATGTCAAGAACTGATAAATGGGATCCCATGACATTTGGAAGCTTCTGTACAACAAAGGAAATGACCACCAAAGCGAAGAGGCAGAATGGAACATCAGACAAGGGATTAATATCCAAGACATATAAAGACCTATAAAATACAAATGGCCCATAAATACAAGGAAAGCTGTGTTCAATGGCCTTAGCCATCAGGGAAATGCAAACTAAAGCTACCTTAAAACTTCCTCCCACCCCGAATGGCTGTCTTCAAGAAAACAAATTGTAACAAATGCTGTTAAGGATGTGAGACAAGAGGACCACTTATCCATTGCTTGTGGGCATGCAAACTTGTACAGTCACTATGGAAACAGTATGGAGGCTCCTCAGAAACTGGAAATAGAACTACCATTTGAGCCAGCTCTGTCACTCTTGACTATACACCCAAGAACTCTGTAAGAATATACCACAGAGCTGGGCATTGGTGGCGCATGCCTTTAATCCCAGCACTCGGGAGGCAGAGGCAAGCGGATCTCTTGTGAGTTTGAGGCCATCCTGGTCTTCAGAGCATGTTCCAGGACAGGCTCCAAAGCTACACAGAGAAACCCTGTCTCAAAAAAAAAAAAAAAAAAAAAAAAAAACAAAAAACAAAAAAAGAAAATACCACAGAGATACTTGTTTCTAGTTACACTATTCATAATTGCCAGGATTTGAACCAACTTTGGTGGCCATTAACAGGTGAAGGGATAACGAAAATGTGGTATATATGCTCAGTGGAATTTTTAATTTTATTTTTAAAATCAAAATATAAGTTCATCATTTTCCCCATCCCCTTTCCTCTCTCCAACCCTTCCTATACCCTCTACTTCCTCTCAAATTCATGGTCTCTTTTTTGACACATATACATATTTATGCATGCACGTATATATAACATATGATTGAATATATATATACACACATAGATATAGATATGAACACATAAATAGTTAAATACTCCCTGTTGAGTCAGCTTAGTGTTACTTGTATGTATAGCATTCCAGGCCTGACTACTTGGTATTGAATAATCAAGTATGGGGCTCATCCCATGGGAAGACTAATTGTCCTACTGTCCGACAGTTCTTTTTCTATGGGTAGAACCAACCCCTTGAGCCTTCCCTTTCCACATGAGCATGTCTATTGTTGTCATCCTTGTTCTGGTCTTTAGGTTTAGGGAGCCACGGTGTTGAGGTATCATGGGCAGAGACACAACCTCACAACAGATTTCCTGGTCCTTGGACTCTTATGATCTTCTCCCCAGCCCAGCCCTATATGTTCCCCAAACCTTAGGTGTAGGAATTGTGTTGTAGATGTTTCCATGTAGGGCTGTGCATCAAGATCAATTGTTCTCTGCATTTTAAGCATTTGCAGATTTCTGTAATTTTGTCTGGCTATATTTCTTAGTTTAACTCTGTAAATCATTTTGCACTAATAAGTAGAGGGTGTAAATACTCTAACACTCTTGTATCCTCCAGTATGAACATACATGGGCAAATGCATTCATGCATGCACCCTCTACATTGTTATTCATGGGTAAGATAAAAATTCTAAATGCTTTCAGATATCCTTGATTGTACACAAATAAAAATGTAAGGAAGTTTTGGTGTAATGGCACATGCTGTAAGCCCAGCAATTGAGAGGCAGGGCAAGAGGATCATGAGTTCCAGGGTTGCATAGCAAGTTTGAGGCCAGCCTGTTCTATACAGTAAAGTTCCAGGCCAGCCTGAACTACATTATGATACTCTTATTTAAAAAAAAAAAGGTGAAGGAAGGAAGGAAGGAAGGAAGGAAGAAAGAAAGGCAGGAAGAATTTGAAAAAGAGAAATGAGGGATATGTGTGTGAGGGAGGAAAGGGAAGGGGAAAATGTTGTAATTATTATTATTAATATTTTGTTTGTTTTTTGAGACAGGGTTTCTCTGTAGCTTTGGAAACTGTCCTGGAACTTGCTCTGTAGACCAGGCAGGCCTCCAACTCACAGAGATCTGCCTGCCTCTCACCCCCCCCAACACCCCGAGTATTGGGATTAAAGGTGTGCACCACCAATGCCTGGCTGTAATTATAATCTCAACAATAAAAAAGTGGGAAAAAAGATAGATATGAGTTCTGCTTCCCCAAACCTGTACAAACATTTCTGCTTGGTTAAATTTTAAGAACTGGATAAAGAACATAACAGACTTAGTGCCCTGTTTTTTTCCCACGAGTGAGTGTGCTTCATTACAAGGCATTAATGAAAGCGTGCCCAGGGTGAGAAGTACTCACACTCCTGTGTGCTGGGGATTTTGTTTCTGTTCCTTGTACTTGGACAGCAGCCCTGCTGGTTAGACCCATTAGGAAAACTGGACAGAATTCACAGTGATTTCATTGTCAGTTGGCTCATTCTGGAAAGTAAATCCTTCCAGGTCTCTGGAGAGAGCAGGTTGAATCCACTGCAAAACTCCTCAAATTGTTCTCCCTTTTCCTCAAAGTGTCCCTCAGTGCTAAGATTACAAAGTGGCTTCCAGCAAGCTGGAGGCCACAGATTTCCCATGTGTGTCATCCCCACATCATGGGGAATAGTGGTGACTGTGGCAGTATTGAGTCCTGCTCTCTCTTGGTTGTTTTCCGTTTCAGGGCCTTATGTCCTAGCACAGCAACCGTGGGCCCGCAAAAACATTTCAGCACTTTCAGATGCTATATTTTTCAAATCCCAGCTGCAAGGAGTGGAGTGACACAGGCAACTACTTGTGAGGACAGAAATTGGAATCTGCCTGACATGTACCCTGCATACCTGCAGGTGGAGATACAGTGCTGTCCATGTGAGCCAGCCGGCTCTGTGCATGTTTGTCTCCCCTTCAAAATACATAGACTTAGCATTATAATTTCTGCTTTCCATTTGCTTCTGTGAATTCTAGAAGGGGGGATAAACAGACACACACACAGGGAGATGCAGCAATATGTTTCTTCTTTCCATTGTAATTGACAGTATTGACCTTATTTCATCCAAAGCAATTTCAAGAAATATTTTAAGGAAAAAGAACACGAAAAGGTTGTGAAATATTTGCTTAGCACTGTGGTAACTAGTCATTTGTGTTCCTAGGAAAACATAGTTACCATACCATACCTGTCATTGTGCTTAAAGCCAGACCTTTCTGGGTAAACATTACAGGGCTGTGTGTTTGTTTCACCTACAAGTGAGGAAGTGCACAGGTACCACCCCATGGAAAGCATCATGGTCAGAAACTGCATCATGTACAACCTGAGCAAATTGTGGGACCATCTCTGTGTAGATGCCAACTCTGCCTAGAGCCAGGGGAGAGAGACCAGATGGCTGGGAGGGCTCCTGCCTCTGCCTCTGCCTCTTCACATACCAGATGGAAATGAACTAGCAAAAACACATGCTGGTTTCTTTGGACATGCCAGTACATGAATAATCATTCTTCCTTCAGGCCATGTATTAGTTTCCTGTGGCTACCTAACAATTTACCACAGTCTTGGTGATTTAGAGCAATGGGAATTTCTCGTTTCAGAGTTCTGAAGCCAGAACTCCAAAATAAGGCTGGTGCTGGACCCGTGTTCCCTCTTTTATTTTTTCTTCTTTGGTTTTTCGAGACAGGGTTTCTCTGTAGCTTTGGAGGCTGTCCTGGAACTTGCTCTTTAGACCAGGCTGGCCTCAAACTCACAGAGATCCTCCTGCCTCTGCTTTCCAGTGCTGGGATCAAAGGTGTGTGCCACCACCACCTGGTCCCCCATGTTCCCTCTTAAGGCTCAAGGAATATAAGACCTGCCCTGCTTTACCCAGATTCTTGTGGCTGCAGATGTTACTGGGCTTGACTCTGCACTACTCTACACTCCATTTCCACCTCAGATGGATGGCATTCTCTTCTGTCTCAAATATCCCTTCCTCCCAGAAGGGCATCACTCTTCGGATTTCAGGCCCACCACAAATCTAGAATATTCTCAACCTAGTTACCTCCTCATCCACATCACATTCACAGACTGGGAGATGTTATGGGGGAAGGCCCGATGTTACTTCCTACAGGCCAGGTATTCAATATTTCTCATAGAGCATCTACTTGCTACAAATTTACAGATATCCCAAGATCACTTTCTTTTTCTTTTCTTCATGCTTTATGGACTAAGGCTAAAGAAGGGGTTAGGAGTGTAGCTCATTTGATACAGTGCTTGCCCAGCATGCAGGAAGCCCAGGGTTTGATCCTCAGAAGTGAATAAAACCAAACATGGTGGCCCATGTCTGGAATCTCAGCACTTGGAAGATGGAGGTAGGAGGATCATAATCCTTGGCTACATAGAGAGTTTGAAGCTACATGAGACTCTAGTCTATGTGAGACTCTGTCTCAAAAAAAAATAAAGTATCAGTGAAGACATAGGCATATCTGTGTGTTTTGATTTAGAAACAGGAAAGAAAATGAATAGTCTACAATCTGGGCATTCTGCTTGGCTGGAAAGTCCACACTTGCCGTCACCAGACTATGCCTTGCCTGGGATGTTAGATTTAGTGAAAGTGAGCTGGGTATGTGCCTTATAGTGCTACATGGGACTCTGAGGCAGTAAGAAGGTCCAAGTCCAGGAACTAATTTCAGACCAGCCCAGGTGACACAACAAACCCTGCCTACATCTGGGTGAAAAAAAAATGTAAAGGCAAAAGAAATTTTGTTCCTCTATACTCAGAAGAATGATTCATGACAAAAATTGCTTTTGCTGAGCAACTCAAGCTTTTGATAGTCACTGTTAATAAATGTGCTAGCTCAGTGTGAGAAGGACTGCACGCTGGTTTCAGATTATAAGGAGACATCGGGGGTACTGGCTCCTGGTGTGCTTTGAATGATGTCACAGCGCAGGGATGAAGAGGAAGGGTGGTGATTTCATACTCATTCTCTGGAAGGTCAGTCCTTGGGAGGAAAACAACTCTACTTCAGAGCACCAATGCCTTTCTTGGTATTCCTCTTTGGTTGGATTTCTCTGATCCCTCCTGTTTGGGGCTAGGGGAGGTAATTTATACTTTAAAGACTAGCAGATGATGTTTTTAACAAAAGAACAAGTTGGAGGAGGAAAAAAACAGTGCTTTTAACAACAGCAACAACAAAAATGTGTATGTTCCTTCTTGATTTCATAAATGTCTCAGAATGTATGTTCAAGAAAAGGAAAAGCAGCTGGAGAGATAGCTCAGGAGTTACTATGTCATCCAGAGGTTACAAGTTCAATTACTAGCAGCTGTGTGAGACGACACACAGCTGCTTGCAACTCCAACTCCAAGGGGCTCTAAATCCTCTGGCCCCTTTGTGCACAGGCATTTACATATGCACATATGTACATGCATACACACATACATTCATATACACAACACACATCACATAATTAAAAATAATACAAATAAATCTTTAAAAAAAAGAATTGGCTATCTATTCTGCCATTTGTAAGCTATACTTGCTCATATTGACAGGTAAAAAGAGGGTTGTTGACTCAGAAATTGACTGCACAGCTCTAACAGACATGATATACTAATTTCATAGGAGAGCCTCAGTGGTGGTCGCCTACGTTGTATTTCCTTTCTCTGTTTTGGAAGTGCTTGGATTTTAGAAATCACTGAGGTACAAAAGGAAATCTAGCAGTGAGGGGTTGGGTCATTGAAGAAGTCAGGGAGAAAATTTTAAAATATCTAAAATCAAATGAAAATGAAAGGACAACTTCCCAGAGCCTCTGGGATACAGCTAAGAGAGTTAAAAGAGAAATGGTTATACTTATGAACGTTTGTAAATTCATAAATATTTCATAAGTAATTCATAAAAAATATAAAACCAGAATATCAAATAAATAAGCTCATTATATATCTCAAGGTCCTAGAAAATCAAAAAGAAGCAAAATCTAAAAGAAGTAGATAGCAAGAGAAAACAAAGCTCAACTAGAAATTAATGAAATGGAGTCTAAAAGAATACAAAGAAACAGTTCTTTGGAAAAATAAAAAATAGATTAACAAACTCTGAGCCACACTAAACAATAGAAACAATAAATATTAAAGTTAATAAAATCAGAAGTAAAAATGGGAACACTAAAACAGACATTGGTGAAATCCAGAGACTCATTAGGAAATATTTGAAAAGTTACACTGCAAAAACTGGAAAATGGAAAATGAAGAAATTCCTAAACACATTGATATACCAAATTTAAGTCAAAAATATATAATGACTTAAACATATACCTGTCCACAAATTATACTACAGAGCCATAGTGACATGACATCATGGCACTGGAACAACAACAGAAAAAAAAGGCATGTGGACCAATGAAACAGAATTAAGAACCCAGAAATAAATCCACACTGTTATAGCCACCTGATTTTTTTTGACAAGGGTGTGAGATACTTTTACTGGAAAAAAAGACAACTTCTTCAACAAATGGTGTTAGGAAATACATATATTCACATGTAAAAAAATGAAACTACAGACACATCTCTCACCCTAAACAAAAGTCAATTCAAAATGGATCAATTCTTTGAGATATGAGCATAGGCAGAGAGTTTTTGTAAAAGACTCCATTGGCACAGGGAATAATCTGAAAAATTCACAAATGGGACTTCTTGATATTAAAGAGACAACTTGGGGCTGGAGAGATGGCTCCAAGGTTAAAAGCACTGACTGCTCTTCCAGAGGTCCAGAGTTCAATCTCCAGCAACCACATGGTGGTTCACAACTATCTATCATGAGATCTGGTGCCCTCTTCGGGCATGCAGGCAGATATGCTGGCAGAACACTGTATATATGATAAGTAAATAAATCTTTTTAAAACAATAAACATTTTTTAAAAATTAAAATCAAATGAAATCATATTTACTTACAGGGAAATCTTAAAAATTTTTCCCCATAGAATGAGGGAACTATTTGGCAACTATACATAAGATGGGGTTGATATCTAGGATTATGAAGAACTGCAAAATTAAATAGCAAAAATGAAGAGTATGTGGCTCCTGAAGTTGCTATCTTGACCAAGCTGCTCTTTGACTCACAGAGATCTGCCTGTCTGCTGTGCCTCCCAACTGCTAGGATCAAAGGTGTGCACATCCATGTCCAACCTACAAATTCTTTATCTAAAACTACAAGTGTATGCACACACTTTTTGTTTAAGTTAATGCCTCTATTGCTGTGATAAAACACCAATAAAAAGCAACTTGGAAGCCAGGCTGTGGTGGCATGTGCCTTTAATCCCAACACTCAGGAGGCAGGCATATCTCTGTGAATTCAAGTCCAGCCTGGTCTACAGAGCAAGTTCCAGGACAGCCAGGGCTGCTACACAGAGAAACCCTGTCTTGGAAAAAATACATAGTGTATGCGTATATTATACATATGTATATAAAACACTTGAGCATATCAACTAGATCATCCATTTATCCTTGATTCATTTATCCCCTGGATTCTTCGTCTAGGACCAATCTATAGCTCCTCCTAAGTACAAACAATGATACATTCTGACAAAACTACTAAGGCTTCCCTAAGCAGTTTTCTCAACTAAGTTTTGACCTTTGGACCCTCACATTTGCCTCTATGTTGTTCAACTTTTAGCAAGAATCTCCCCTCTTCCATACCTGCTCACTTCTGATACCTAACCAGATCCTCTAATCGCTATCATCCTCCATGTACTGTCTGGTCACAGTGGCCTACCTTGAGCAAGAATCCTGTCAAGTCAGTTTAGCCACATGTCTCCTTTTTGTAATTTTCCATACACCGACTCCCATACTATTCCATGACTATAAATTTCCACTTGCAAATTTTAAATTCAGAACTGAGCCTAGTTCAAAGGCTCCTTTTCCTTGTAGCAAAAGTCCTGCATAAAATCTGTTTTGTTGCTCTCCTTTGTCAAATTGCTTAGTCACCACAGCTTGTGGGCATCCTGTGCTCCATAGAATGATATTTGGAAATCACAAGAGCCCTTCAACTCAGATTATACTATCAGGGGTCATCTATGTTATCATCCTCTTTCTTAAAGACAAAGAACAATAAAGTGGCAATGAGTAACAGAAGCACAATAATGGGCATTTATGTGAAAGAAGGAAGGGATTATGGAATTTCTACAGCTATTTCTATCATTTCTTCCATTGAGCTCAGATTCCTTTCTATGTGTGATCAAAATGTATTCGTATAGAGCCCACGTCCACCCACTAGAGACACAACCTCTTGGAGAAAGCCTAGGATTCCACTAGTTCTTCCTGGCAACCCTTTTCAGCCTTGCTTCCAAGCTTATCTCCATTGCTTTGTGACTCCAACCCACAGTATCTCCCCCCAGCAGGAATCCCTAGCTATCCTACTAGGCTGAAACTCAGTTGAATACTTTTCTCCTCCTTCTGGTTCTCCATATCAGCCTCTTACACTAAGTCTCATCACACAGCTTGCCTGCCTGATCTTCTCCTCCCATCCCCATGGGACTTGGCCTCTTGATGCAGACACAGGGTTCCCCTAATTCTTCCCCAACACACCCTCAGCCTTTCCTTCTGGCCCATCTCTATTGCTTTGTGACTCCCCTTCAACACGGAGAACAGTTCTCTACCCAGGGACTTCACGCCCAGTAAATTTGGCTAGGACCCAGGGTACATGACGGCAACCAAAGAATGGGAACACCCACCTAACAAAGGCAAGGCCAGATATCTACACCAAGAAACACTTCAAATATCATAACTCCAGGTGCTTAGATCCCAAAGCAAAAACGCAAATATGAACAAGCAAGACAATATGCCCCCTCCAGAAGCCAGCATATTGTGCCAGGGCCTTAGAAAAACAATTTAACTGAAAAACAAGACAAGAAGTTCAAAATCAAAACTATGAATATTTCAAAGGCCTTAAAGAATATGAGTGAATGGCTTAATGAAGACTGTGAAAAATAAAAACTCTTGAATGAAATGCTGAAAGCAATTCTAGTAGAATCACTCATGGAAGGAAACCAAACCTAAAATAAAACTGGAAATGAAAAAAATCTCAGGACTTCATGCCTCACTAACAGATTATAAGACATAGAAGAGAGAATTTCAGATCCTGAAGACAAGGTGGAGAAAACACTAAATCTAAAAAAAAAAAAAAAAGTTTAGGCATAAACACCCAGGAAATCTAGGACACTATGAAATGATCAAATCTACAAATAGTATTAAAAAAGAAGAAGAAAGCCAGTTCAAAAGTATAGAAAATGCTTTTTACAAAATCATAGAAGGAAATTTCCTCTGTAGACTAGGTTGATCTCTAAATCAGGGATCCACCTGCCTTTGTTTCCAGAGTGACACCACATCTAGCCAGAAGAAATTTTTCTCAATAAGAAGGAGAAATGCCAATAAAGGCAAGATGCATGAAAAACACCAAGTAAACAGGACCAGGGTAAAAGGATGAAAAAAGTTAATCTAAGTAAATGGAACCAAGAAACTAATAGGCATATTTTAATGTCTGATAGAATAAACTTCAAACACAAATTAATGAATAGAGATAGGAAATGACACAATACACTCATCAAAGGAAAGAATCTACCAAGAGGATATTGCAATCCTAAACATTTATGCACCAAACACAAGGGCATCCAAGTTCATAGAGAAACGCTATTACAACTAAAATCACATACACTGATAGTGGATGACTTCAATACCCAACTCTCACCAACAGATAGGTAATCTAGACAATAACTAAACAGAGAAATGCTAGATCTAACTGATGTTATAAACAAAACAGACCTGACAGATATCTACAGAACAATCCTCCCAAACAATAAAGAATACACTTTCTTCTCAGCAGCTCATGCGACTTTCTCCAAAATTGGCCACATATAGTTGGATACAAAGCAAGTCTCAACAGCTACAAGAAAGTTGAAATAATAACCAGCATCCTGTCTGACCACCATGGATTAAAACTGAATATCAACAATAGAAAGCCTATAAACTCATGGAATCTGAAGAATTCTCTACTGAATAAAAAAATGGCCAAGACAAAAAATGGAGAAGAAAATTAAAAACTTTTTAGAATTGAATAAAAATGAAAATACAATATATCCCAACCTATGTGTCATAGTGAAAGTAGTTTTATGAGGCAAGTTCATAACACCAAGTGCCTACAAACAAAAACAATATAGTAAGAAGGTCTAAAAAACAAGAAGGAATAATATCCAAAAAGAATACACAGGAAGAACTATTCAAACTCAGGGCTGAAAATCAATTAAACAGAAATAAACTAAAATAAAAATAAAAAACAATGAAATGAAGAATTGGTTCTTTGATAAATTTAACAAAATTGACAAACCTTTAGCCATATTTACCGATAGAGAGAAAAGAGCCAAATTAATAAAATAGGATATTTTAAAAATGAGGGTTAAAACATGCCATTCACAATAAGATTAAAAATATCTGGGAAAAAAAACTCTAACCAAGGAAGTAAGAACTTGAAAAAAGTGGAGTAAATTCTAGGAAATAAATAGACTGGCTAAGGATTGACAGAACAAGTATGTGAAAATTCCAATGACATCTGTATTGTACACTGATTTAGTAGACCTTTCCACTATCCTGTCCTGTGAACTCTGTTCCTATAGAACTTTGTTTGTCACCTGAGAAGGAAGGAATGCCTGCTCAAGGAATTCTCCAAGCAAGCTGTTTCTTCTCCCCTCCATGGAGGCAGTTTGCCACATTCAAGGAAGTTATGCAAACAACCCCCCATTGGGACATGAGACTTTGTCTCCTAAACCCATCTGGTGATCGTGATAAGAATTTCTCTGTGTTTCTCTGTCCCTGGTTTGAACTCTGTACTCTGAGCTATCCAAATACAATCTCCATAGAACACCAGTAAAGGCACTCTTGTGCTGCATACACAGTGAGTCCTGTGGTTCTGTTCAATCTCAAATTCACCTTCAGTTCTTCCACACAGGTCACTGGTGGATTTCAGTAGCATGTTCATGGAGCCAGGGGCAAAATACTAAAATTCATATGAAAGTACACTCTGAATAAACTAAAGAAATCCTAATCAGAGCCATTATAGGTTTAAAGAGAAATCTGGCACTAGAGAAATGTCCTCCTGGATGACCCCAACTAACAATCTAAGCAATAGTGGAGAGGCTACCTTAAATGCCCTTACTCTATAATGAGATTGGTGACTACCTTAAATGCCATCCTAGAGCCTTTATCCATTAACGGATGGAAACTGAAGCAGACACCCACAGCTAAGCACTGAGCCAAAACCCCTGGAATCCAGTTGCAGAGAAGGAATGATGAGCAAAGGGGTCATGACCAAGCTACAGAAGCCCACAGAGATATCTGACCTGAACAACGGGGAGTCCATGGACTTCAGTCTGACAGTTGAGAAACCAGCACAGAACTGACCCAGACCCCCTGAATGTGGGTGTTAGTTAGAAGGACTGGGCAGTCTATGGGGCCTCTGGTAATGGATCAGTATTTATCCCTAGTATACGAATGGACTTTGGGAACCCATTCCACATAGAGGGATACTCCCTCAGCCTAGACACATGGGGGGGGGGGCCAGGCCCTGCTCCAAATGATATGACAGACTTTGAAGACTCCCCATGGAAGGCCTCACCCTCCCTAGGGAGCAGAAAGGGGATGGGATGGGGGTTGGGAGCAGGGGAGGAGAGGAGGAAGAGGGAACAGGGATTGACTTATTAAACAAGGTTGTTTCAAATTTAAATTTTTAAAAAAGGGAAAAATAAATCCTAATCAGGAAGAGAAATGGTGGAGGTATCACAATA
Organism: Cricetiscus sungorus; assembly: GCA_030556225.1. Taxonomy (NCBI): domain Eukaryota; kingdom Metazoa; phylum Chordata; class Mammalia; order Rodentia; family Cricetidae; genus Cricetiscus; species Cricetiscus sungorus. The sequence continues at coordinate 10,200,059 of JANBXA010000609.1, forward strand.
ACTGTCCTCAAAATATACTACAGAACCATAGTGACAAAGATAGCATGGTACTGCCACAGAAACAGTCATGTAGACCAATGTATATAAATAAGAGAAAATCCAGAAGTAAACTCATGGAGTTATATGTAGTCACCTGATTTTCAACAAGGGGTACCAAAAGCATACATTGTAGAAAAGACAAAGTTTTCAATAATGGTGTTGAGTAAACTGAATATCCACATATAGAAGGATGAAACTAGATACCTATCTCTCACCCTGAAACTAATTCAGGAGGATGGAAAGATGGCTCAGTCAGTAAACTGCTTGCTTGTAAGCACGAGGACCTGAGTTTGATGCCGGGACACATGTGAAAAGCCTGACATTGTGGTGTGCATGTATAATCTCAGTTTAAGGAGAGCAGAGACAGGCAAATCCCCAGAGCTCACCCATATTCATTAAATAATTTAACAAAAACTGTTAAATCTCAGCTACAATACAGATAGAAAATTAACAATCATTATAGAATTAACTTTACTCCTGTTCAAGAGAACCAGAGCTTCTCAGCAAAATGTTAGAAACAGATTTTACTCAGGAACTATTAAAATGGAGATAAAGAGATCTTAGGTTAGAACTAGACTCAATCCAAATGTAACATGGGCAAGTGGAAATTAATACCTAAGGATAGAATGAACAGTGTTATTGATTAAAAGCTACTAGGAAGAGATGTTGAGGTGGGAATTATTGTTAAAGTGATTTAACGGGTTTCTTTTTATTTCTGGATAGATGGAGGTCTGTGAAGAAGATGGGATGTGGGGGAGAAAGTCAGGGTAGGGGTGTGAAGTTTGGGAAGAGAATTCAGAAATCTGACTATAGCTCCATTAATATAAGAGTCTTTCCTATGGCATGAAAGAGACAGATAGATGTTACAGCCATTTTACAGAAAAAGTTAAACCAGCACAGATTTATGAAAACGAAGAAATGTTTTGCTGTTGTTTGTTTTCTGAGGCACGCTTTCTCTGTGTAGCCCTGGCTGTACTAGAACTTGCTCTGTAGACCAGGCTGGCCACGAACTCACAGAGATCCACCTGCCTCTGCCTCCTGGGTGTTAGGATTAGAGGCGTGTGCCACCTCCACCTGGCTTGAATGAAGGAATATTGAAGTGAATGCCTACAAAACATTTTTCCACAAGTATAGGAAGTTTAAGTCACCGCCAGAACACAATTTTACACAATCATCACTTACCTACAGCTTACAAAAAGTTGCAAAATAGCTCAAAGATGGTATCATAGCTAGCTTCAGCTGTCAAGTTGACACTGACGTGGAGTCATAAGACAAGAAGGAACCTTAACTGAAGAATCTCCCAGATCAGATTGGCCTTTGGACATGTCTGTGAGGCATGCATGCAACTTGCAGCACGTCAGCTCTTTCCTACCATATAGGGTCTCAAAGAAAGAATTCAGGTCACCAGGCCTGGGGCAGCTACAATTACACATTGAGCTCTCTCAGTTACCTAAAACTGTTTTGTATAGTTTGTAAATAAAAAATAATAAAGGGAGCGAGAAAGCTGGACAGCTGGTTTAGAGCATGTATTGCTATTTTTTCTTATTGTTGTGAAGAGACACAAACAAACTATGGCCAAGGCAACTCACAGAAGAAAAAGTTTAATGGAGACTCAACAGTTCCATGACCACCATGGTGGGAAGCATGACAGCAGGCAGGCAGGCAAGGCACTGGAGCAATAGCTACGAGCTTACATCTTTCTTAAAAGTAGGAGGCAGACAGAGCTAACTGGGAATGGTATGGACTTTTGAAACCTCAAAGCCCACACCTCTTTCAACAGTCACACCTCCTAACCCTTCCCAAACTGTCCCAATAGCTGGGGGCCAAGCAATCAAATATACGAGTGCATGGGGGCATTCTCACTGAAACTACCACAGGGTACTTGTTCTTGCAGGTAACTAGAGTTTAGATCTTAGCACCTACAGGCAATTCACAACTGTCTATAACTCCAGTTCCAAGGGACCCTCTTCTGACCTTCATGAACATACACACACAACAACAACAACAACAATAAATACATTAGTAACAAAAGCACCATGCCCCCCAGGGGTGGCCAGAATAGGCCACTCAGATCTTTATGGCCCCAGCTACAGCATGGTCCTCATACCCCAACAAGGGCACAGGCTGTGGCCCAGTCCCTGGGCCTCGGAGTGGCTTCTGGTGTCAACATGGGCCATTAGCCCCTCAATCCAACTTGCCTGAAATGTCATGGAGCAATACTTGATTGAGTGGAAAGCTGCCCTTCAGGATTATCAGATCTAGCTCTCTATCTGCTCATGTTTGCTTTCTATTGCTGTGATAAACATCATGAACAAGGCAGCCAATGATGGTGCATGCCATTAAGCCCAGCACTGGTGAGGCAGAGGCAAGCAGGTCTTTGAGTTTGAGGCCAGTCTTGTCTATAAATCAAGTTCCAGGACAGCAAGGGCAACACAGAGAAACCCTATCTTGAAAAATCAAATATATAAAAATTGTGACCAAAAGTAACTTGGGCAGGAAAGGGTTTATTTAATCTTACATATTATAGTCCATCATCAAGAGAAGCCAGGGCAGGAGTTCAAGGCAGGAACCTTGGGGCAAGGACTGAAGAACAAACATAGAGGACTATTGCTTACTGATTGGCTTTCAGGCTCATGCTCAGCTGCCTTTATTATACACCTGAGGCCCACCTGCCTAGGGATGGTGCTGCCCATAGTAGGCTGAACCTTTGTGAATCAAAGGATATGCTCCTATCAACACCAATACACACGCACACACACACACACACACACACACACACACACACACCAAAATAATAGATTTCATTACTAATATTTATATGTATGCATCATTGCATTTGATCAAATTTACTTCTCCATTTTTCTCTTGTTAACACTCTCCCCTTCCACTTGTCTTCTTCTTCCTCCCAAATATGTGTATTCCATATGAGAGAAAACATGGTGCTTGATTTTCTTTTTCTCCTGATTATAATATCTTGTTCCCCTTTTCTTTAGTTTCTCTTCCTCACCCCAGATGGCTCACCTTTTACTTCAATGTCCTACACATTACACACACACTATAGACAGACAGATGGACAGACAGACAGGTATTCATTCTGTATATGTGTATATGAGGGGTAGGGATGTATACCAGTGGTGGAAAGCTTACCCATTGAGAGGCCCTAGGTTCAATCCCCAGCACTGACTCTCACAACCTCCCCCAAAAGAATACTATAAAATATTCTACATGTGAAAGAAAATGCATTTGTCTTCCATTTTCCTGCAAATAACACAAGTTCATTTCTTCTTATATCTTAGTGAAACTACATCATATATATTTACCACATTTTCTTTATTCATGTACTGGTTGATAGGCATCTAGGACAGTTCCACAGTCTGGCCATTGTGAATAGTGCTGTGATAAATGTAGACCTGGATTCCTTGGGTAGACGCCCAGAAATAATCTGTTGGGTTACATGATCATTCCACTTTTAGATTTGGGGAACCTCCATTCTAATTTCCACTGTGGCAGCCATAGTTTACATTCTCACCAGTAGTATATAAGTGTTCCTTTTCCTTACAGCTTTATCACTATTTATTCTCTCTCCTCTCTCTCTCTCTCTCTCTCTCTCTCTCTCTCTCTCTCTCTCTCTCTCTCTCTCTCTCTCTCTCTCTCTCTCTCTCTCTCTCTCTCTCTCCTTCTCTGCCCCTAATACTAAGACTATATGCATGCATGACCATGCCAGGCTTTTATATGGGTGCCATGGATTTGAACCCATGTCCTTCTACTTTCAGAGCCAAGTTCTCTTAGTCACTGATTTCCCTAGCTAGCCCCCATTTTTTCTCTATTATTTTTTCTTTTTTTCCCCTTGAGAGATGGCTGAGTGTTTTAGACCACTGACTGCTCTTCCAGAGGACTCAGGTTCGATTCCCAGCACCCACATGGCAGCTCACAACTGTCTGTAACTCTATTCATTGGGACCAGATACTCATGGCAAAACACTAATGCACATAAAATAAAAAATACATTCACAAAAAGATGTATTTAAAATAATTTTAATTTTTTTCATTTATTATATTTTTAGCTCAGGCTAGCCTCAAACTTCTCATGTAGCTGAGAATTGCCTTGAAGTTCTGATTTTCCTGTTATAGACATGTACTCCATGACTAGTTTTGTACAGTACTGGGGATCAAAATTGAGCCTGTCATTTGTTTGGTTGATGGTGGCCATTCTGACTAGGGTAAGATGGAATCTCAATGTAGTTTTAATTTTTATTTCCCTGATGGCTAAAGATATAGAACATTTTTTCATATATTTGTTAGTCATTTGTTTTGGGTTTTCATTTGGTAGGTTGGTTGGTTGGTTGGTTGGTTGGTTGGTTGGTTGGTTGGTTGGTTTTTCAAGACAGGGTTTCTCTGTGTGTTGCTCTGGCTGTCCTGGTGCTCGCTCTGTGGACCAGGCTGTCCTTGAGCTCACGGAGATCTGCTTGCCTCTGCCTCCTGATTAAAGGTGTGCACCAGCACCACCTGGATGTGTTTCTTCAAATCACTTGCCCATTTGCTGATTAATATTTTTAGTATTTAACTCTATGGGCTTGCTATAGAATCTACATATTGCTCTCCATAGGATGAATCGTTTCCAAGATTTCTCCCTATTTTCTAGGCTGTCTTTTCATTCTGCTAATTGTTTTCTTCACTCTGCACAAGCTTTTTAGTTTCAAGAGATCCCATTTGTCAATTCTTGCTATTACTTCCTGGGATAGTGAAGGCCTTTCCAGAAAAGTCCTTGCGAATGAAGTTATAAAAGTTGGGGTAATGATGCTCCCTGCAAGAGCAATTGACTAATAAAAACTTCAGTTCCGGGCATGGAAAACTCTTCCTTTAAGTCATTGGTCATAGGTGTCTAAGAGACTTCCAAAACAATCAAGACTGTTGTGCCATTGTCCCTGTTTTCCTCTTAAACTCAAAGGGAAGACTCAGTTGCTGAAGGCAACTGGACATAGAGTAATGAAGCTGGATTTGACCTGGAGTCTATGGTAAGAAGAGGGTGTCCTGAGTGAATGTATAAAGAGCACTGTGCTGCCCCATCAGAGGCCAAGAAAGGGCATCAGTGACACACCTCCTCCAACATGGCCACACCTCCTCACTCTTCCCAAACAGCTCTACCAACTGGAAAACAAATATTCAATCATATGAGCCTGTGGGAGCCATTCTCATTCAAGCCACCACATATGCATATGTGAAATTCTCAAACAATATTTTGATGCATAGATTTTGCCTTTCACACCTGAAGAGTATATTCATTACTCTCCAGGGATACAAAATACTGTGTTACAGGTAAAATAACTAAGAAACTGTGTAAAGTACTCCCATTAAAGCCAAAACTTTCTTACCCAGACTGACTAAGTTTGTTCAGAATAGGCTAGTGAGAGTGCAGCATTCCATGTCTCTGATCTGCCAAGACACGAGCAACCAATCTCACATTCTCACTGCCATGGAGCCATATGTTACTATACCTTCCCCACCATGATACACTGTGTTCCTTTAAACTATGAGCCAAGAGAAATTGTTGCTTTTGTCAAGTCACAACAAGGAAAGTAGCAAAAGCAAAAAACAAAAAAAAAAAAAAAAAAAAAAAAAAACAAAAAAACTGGTTCTGAGAAGTACAGTCATTGTTGAGAGAAACCTGACTGTGTAGCTCACAGACCTTCAGAATTGGTCTCCAAGAGCAATGTGAGGTTGGAGCTGTGCGATTAACCCTACAGCTAAGTAGAGCTAATGATCCATTCTGAAAGGAGTTTGGGATCCATTCTGATAGAAGATTGGGATGCCTAAAGAAAGTCAGAGAGTAAAGACCAGGCTCATGAGGTTTCAGAAGAGAACAAGAACTCTATTAAGAAGTGGGCTAGAGGCCATGCATGTTACATTCTGGCAAAGAACTAGCTATGTTTCTGTGTCCTGAAAATCGGAGAGAGACTAAGTTGGAAAGCATTTGGCTAAGTTGTTTGACAAAAGAAATGTCAAGACAACAGGAGTGTTGCTGTTACCTGTCACAGCTCTCAGATTAAATAGAGATCAGCAAACAAAGCAGAAAGATGAAAAATGAAAGAAGACAAAGAAATGAGCATGAGTGAACTAATAGTTGTGGACAAAGTAGATATGGACCAAACAGTTGTAACTGTTCAGGAGTTAGCATCACTAAAGATAAACCACGGGCTTTACACTGGGACAATGGGAAAAGAGCCCCAAGGACAAGACCCTGTCTTATCATTGGCTGAAGGATATAATAACAAGTTTATTGACAGAAAGGTTGTCCAAAAAGACAGACTTTTAAGAGTATCCTTCCAGAAAATGATCACCCATCAAAATACTTTCCCAGGTTCAGTCATGAAAATACAGAGGCTTCTCTGTCTATGGTCCAAGACAGTCAGGTTACATCTAGAGCTGGTAGGAGATCTTAACATCATCGGGTGGATGCTTTATCAAACATATAAAATATAAGCATTGTGGGCTTATGGAAAGTTGCACCAAGAAAGCTGCTGAGAGCTTTATTCATAATGGCCAGAAGCTGAAAACAACCTAGATACCCCTCAACTGACGAATGTTTAAATAAAATGGGTACATTTACACAATGGAGTATTACTCAGCTGTTAAAAAACATCATGAAATTTGCATGAAAGACAAATATGGTATGTAGTCACTTATAAGTGTATATTAGCTATAAAATAAAGGATAAAACATGCTACAATCTACAGACCAAGAGAGGCTAGGTAACAAAGAAGGCTCAAAGGGATGCACACATCTCCCTGGGAAGGGGGAGTGTAGTAGATTTCATGGATGGGTAGTAGATTTCATGGATGGATTTGGGACAGGTGGGCTTGGGAACAGGGGGATTAGATGGGTAGGGTGGTGTGGAGGGGGAGAGTACTGGGAGAGATAACTGGAGTTAGGGAGGCATTTGGTGGGGGTAGGGGATTTCCCTAATGCAATGGAAATTCCCAGGATTCCACCAGGATAACCCTTGCAAAGACTCCTAGTAATGAGAGCAGCCATTCATTTAACATAATTATTGTCAGAGAGGCTTCATCCAGCAACTGATGGGAACAGATGTAGAGACCCACAGCTAAACATGAGGCAGAGCTTAGGGAATCCTGATGAAGAGAGCTATGAAGGATTGTAGGATCCAGAGGGATCAAAATACCACAAGAAAACAGCCTACTGAATCAACAAATCAGGACTCGTAGGGGCTCACAGAGACTGAATCAACAATCAGGGAACCTGCATGGGTCTGACAGAGGTCCTCTACGTATGTTGTAGTTGTACAGCTTGGTTTTCTTGTGGTACTACTAACAATGAGAGCAGAAGCTGCCTCTAACTCTTTTGTCTGCTTTTGGAACCATTTTCCTCCTACTAGGTTGCCTCATTCAGCCTTAATATAAAGGATGTGCCATGTTTTATTATAACCTGACATGCCATGTTTAGTTGATATCCCTGGGAGACCTGCCCTTTCCTGGAAAAAAAAAGGAGGAGGAGAGGATCTGGGGTTTGGATGTAATATATGAGAGATAAATAAATAAATAAATAAATAAATAAATAAATAAATAAATAAATAAATAAATAAACAAACAAATAAATAAGCTGCTAAGGCCAAGCAATGTGCAGCAACACTGGATTCCCTGCATGTAGTTTCTGAGTGGGCTGTAACACTATGAAGGTGAAACCTAAGTTGCAATGGAGACCCTAGCATGCTGGAGATGCCATGAATATGGAACATCTGCTAAAGAAAGCTGCAAGCATCAAGTAGAGTGAGCTAAGAGAATGACCATGTATGTTGCAGGCCAAGTCAAGGTTAGCTAAGCTCATTGGAGTCTTTATGATGCCACCATTAGCTCCAAATGCTGGACATGGAACATCAAGATTTGGTGTTTGTTTTATGTCTTTCATCATTGCTTTGCTCCAATCTTACCTAGCTATTCTCCTATTTTTTTTTTATTTTGTAACGAAAATGATTACTGCATACTACTGTTTGTTGTAAGTATGTCACCTTTTTTTCAAAATTTTACATCAATTCACAATTAAGAAGCTGACTTGAGGGGCCAGAGTGGCAGCTCAGCAGTTAGACTGCTTACTGCTCTTGCAAAAGATCTGGATTTAGTTCTCAGCACCAACATGGCAGCTCTAACTACAGTCCCAAGGCATCCAAGGCCCTCTTCTGACTCTCAGAGTCCCTGCATGCAGTGGCACACTTACATACACTCAGACATACACACTAAAATATCTTTTTTATTTCTGGAATTTTCAGTGGGTTTTTTTCTTTTATTGAAAATAGATTTTTTTTCTCACATAATATATCCTGATTACTGTGTCCCCTCCCTCTACCACTCCTAGTTGCTCCTCACCTCCCTTCCGATCTGGACCCACACCCTTTCTATTTCTCATTAGAAAACAAACAAGCTTCTGAGGGATAATAATAAAATAAAATTATATAAAACAAAAACTAACACATTGGAGTTTGACAGAAAAAAAATGAAAAGAACCCAAGAGAAAGCACAAGAATCAGAGACCCACTTGCTTGCCCACTCAGGAGTCCTATAAAAACACTAAACTGAAAACCGTGATACACACACACACACACACACACACACACACACACACACACACATTATGAGTGTATTTGAACTTCTCTCATGTTGATTTAGAGGGACTTGTTTCCTTGGTGTCCTCCATCCCCTCTGGTTCTTACACTCTTTCTACCTCCTCTTCTGCAAGGTTCCCCAAGCTCTGAGGGGAGGGATTTGATGGAGACATCCCATTTAGTGCTGAGTGTTCCAAGATCTCTCACTATCTGCATACTGTCTCTGCATCTGTTCCCAACTGTTGTGGGAGGAAGCTTCTCTGATAATGGCTGAGCAAGGTACTGATACTGATCTAAAGATATAACAGAATGTCTTTTTTTTTTTTTGAACAGTGGTATGTCCCTTGGCTAGTCAGTCTCTGGTTCTTGCTCACCCAAGTAGTGTCAGTCAAATCAGATATTGGTTGGTTACTCCCACAAGTTTATGCCACCATTGTCCCAGTATATATTATAGGAAGGGCACAATTGTAGATCAAAGGTTTTGTGGCTGGCTTGGTGTTTATGGTTCTTTTTGGTAGCCTACACAGTATCTTCTTGTACCAAGGATGCTGGAACATAGGAGTGAAGGTTCTATGTAGGCACAAGCTCACCTTCTCCATGTTCGATGAGTTGTGTAGATGCTTTCTTCAACAACTGGGCCTTGTTGCCAATTTATGGCGAGCAACCAATACTCTTGGCAAAAGCCTGGGTTGTTTGGGGATTCCTATGGGACCCCTTTAGCCAACAACTGAATTAGATGTAACACAATGCCAGCACCAGAAGCTTCATTTGATGACAAGAGATGATCATTTGGGGCTCTCTCCCCCATTATTTGGTGATTTCCTTTACAACACTTTCATATATTTATGTATTTTAAGAAGCTTCTACTATATTAGGTTTTCATACTACCTCTCAACTGGCCTTAATTTTAGCTGTCTCTCCCCATATTCCCTCCTTCATCATCCTTCCTTTCCCCTCCTACTTCATCCTCCTGTTCCTGTACTCCATCCATCAATAATTATCTATTTTATTTCCTGTTCCTAAATATGTCTGTTTGTACACCCCAGTCCCTTACTCTATACTAACATCTGTGGGTCTTCTGATTGTAGCTTGGTTATCATTTACTTAACTGCTAATATCCACATATGAGTACATACTATATTTGTCATTCTGGCTCTGAAATCTCTCTATCAGGATGTTTTTTGTTGTTGTTGTTGTTGTTGTTGTTTCTAATTCTGTCCATTTATCTGTGATTCTCATTATTTTATGAACAGCCGAATAATACTCCATTGTGTGAATGTACCACATTTTCTTTATCTGTTCTTCTGTTGAGGTGCATCTTAGGTTGTTTCCAGTTTCTGGCTATGAGGAATAGAGCATCAATGAATATGGTTGACCAAGTGTCCTTATGATAGGATGAAGTGTCTTTTGGATATATGCCTAGGAATGGTATAGTTGGATCTTGGAATAGATTGATTCCCATTTTCTTGAGGAACCACCACATTAATTTCCATAGTGACTGTACAAGTTTGTACCCCAATCAGCAATGGATGAGTGTCCCCATTACCTCACATCCTCTTCAGCATGAGCTGTCACTTGTTTTGTTGATCTTAGCCATTCTGACAGGTGTAACATGGAATCTCAAAGCACTTTTGATTTGCATTTCCCTGATGGCTTAAGGATGTTGAACATTTTTTAAGTGTTTCTCAGTCATCTGGGCTTCCTCTACTGAGAATTCTCTATTTAGATCTGTACTCCATTGTTGATTGGGGTATTTGCTTTCTTAATATCTAGTTTTGTTTTGGTTTTTTTTTAAGTTCATTATATATTTTGGATATTAGCCCTCCATCAGGTGTGTAGTTGGTGAAAATATATTCCCATTCTGGAGGCTGCCTCTGTGTCCAAATTACAGTGTCCTTTGCCATGCAGAAGCTTCTCTTTTGTAAGGTCCCATTTATTCATTGTCAATCTTAGTGTCTGTAATGTCGGTGTTCTGTTTAGAGAGTTGTCTCTTGTACTAATGTGTTCAAGGCTATTGCCCACTTCCACTTCCATCAGGTTCAGTGTGGCTGGATTTATGTTGAGATCTTTAATCCACTTGGATTTAAGTTTTGTGCAGAGTGATAAATATGGGTCTATTTGCATTCTTCTACATGCAGACATCCAGTTAGAACAGTACCGTTTGTTGAAGGTACTGTCTTTTTCTAGGTCTGCTGTTAAGTTTCTAGTATGAGATCACTATAATTTTTTATATATATTTAAGCAATTAGTGCTATGAACTTGCCTTTTACAAATGCCCTCATTGTGTTCTATGAGTTTGCATATGTTGTGTATTCATTTTCACCCAATTCTAGAAAGTCTTTAATTTCTTTATTGACTCATTTTTCATTCAGTAAAGAGTTGTTTGTTCCCATGAGTTTGTTGCCTTTCTGTTGTTTTTGTTGTTGCTGATATCCAGTTTTAATTGAGATCATCAGATAGGATGAGGGTCTTATTTCCATCTCTTGTATCTGTAGAGAATTGTTCTTGTCACTTTTGGAGAAAGTTCCATGGGGTGCTGAGAAGAAGGCATATTCTTTTGTGTTTGGGTGAAATCTTCTGCAAGTATCTTTTAGGTCCATTTGGTTCATAACATCAGTTAGCTCCTATATTTTCTTTTAGTTTTTGTCTGGATGATCTGCCCATTGGTGAGAATGGGGTATTGAGGTCTCCCACTATCACTATGTAAATATCAATATGTGATTTAAATTGTAGTAGTGCTTCTTTTACAAACTTGTGTGATCTTGTATTTGGGCATAGATGTTAAGAATTGCCGTGTCCTCTTGGAAGATTTTTTTCTTTTGATGAGTATGTAGTGTTCTTCACTATCTCTTCTGATTTGTTTTGGGTTGAAGTCTAGTAGGTCAGATAGTAAAATGACTACAGCAGCTTACTTACTTCTTAGGTCTGTTTGCTTGGAACATCTTTTTTCCCATCCTTATATCCTAAGGTATTGCCTGTCCTTTATGTTAAGGTGTGTTTCTTGGGTTTAGCAGAAGTATGGGTGCTGTTTTTACATCCATACTGTAAGTCGTCGTCTTTTTCTTGGGGAATTGAGACAATTGATAATGAGGGCTATCAACACCCTGTGGTTGTTAATTCCATTATTTTGTTGTTGTTGTTGTTGTTGTAATGTTATTGTGTGTGTGTGTGTGTGTGTGTGTGTGTGTGTGTGTGTTACCCCTCCTTTGATTTGCTAGTATGAGCTTATTTATTCCTTGTGTTTTCTTGGCATAGTTAACCTCTTGAGGTTGGAGTTTTTCTTCTAGCACCTTTTGTAGAGCTGAATTTGTAGATAATTTTTTTTGTTTCGTTTTATTGTGGAATGTCTTATTTTTTCCATATATTGTAATTGAAGGTTTTTCTGGGTACAGCAGTCTGGACTGGCATCTGTGGTCTCTTAGGGTCTACAGCACATGTGTCTGGGCCCTTCTGGCTTTTGGAGCCTCCCTGAGAGGCCAGGTGTAAATCTAATAGGTCTGCCTTTATATATTACTTGATCTTTTTCTCTTGCAGCTTTTAATATACTTTCTTTGTTCTGTATGTTTAATGTTTTGATTATTATGTGGTGAGGGGACTTTATTTTCTGGTTCAATCTACTTAGTGTTCTGTATGCTTCTTGGACTTTGATGGGTATCTACTTTAGGTTAGGGAAACTTTCTTCTATGATTTTGTTGAAAACATTTTCTGTTTCTTTGAACTGGGTTTCTTCTTCCTATGTCCCTATTATTCTTAGATTTGGTCTTTTCATAGTGTCCCAGATTTCCTGGATGTTTTATTCCAGGAGTTTTTTAGATTTAATGTTTTCTTTGACCAAGCTATTCATTTATTGTATCGTGTCTTCAATGCCTGAGACTCTCCCATCCATCTCTTGAATTCTATGATGAAGCTTGCCCCCAAAGTTCTTGTTTGAGTTCCTAAATTTTTGGTTTTCACATTTCCCTTGGTTTGGGTTTTCCTTATGGATTCTGTTTCCACTTTCAGGTCTTAAAATGTTTTATTCATATCCCTCCACTGTTTGTGTTTTCATAGATTTATTTAAGTGACCTATTCATTTCCTCTTTAAAGACCTCTAAAGGTTGTTTTGAAGTCTTTGTCTTATGTTTCAGCTATATTGCATTTCTTAGGGCCTGCTCTGGTAGGGTTGCTGGGCTCTCGTGGAGAGATACTATCCTGGCTGTTAATGATTGTGTTTTCCTGCTGGTGGCTAGACATTTACAATTGGGAAGACTGTAATTCTAGGTGATGATATCTGGTCTTGTCTTTGTTGGGAGGGGGTATTTTGTACCTGGTTTATGTTGCCCTCTCTGATTCTTAGGAGAGTGCGGTGGTTGTGTGCTCACTGGTAGGAAATTCTTCTGGTGTCCTGATAGGTGTGGTCAGTGGTTTCCTAGCCTGAGTGACCTGCAGGTTCCCAGGGATTTCCTGGTGGAGTTAGGAGTTGTTTCCATGGTCAGAGTGGCTTATAGGTTCCCAGGTAGTGCCTGCTGGAGTTGGGGGCTGCTTCTTTGGCTGGAGTCAATAAATAGTCTTTAAAGAAACTGTCCTGAATTTCAGAAGAGACTTAGAACTTTTAAACAGCATTGGGACTGCTAAAACTTTTAAGAACACTTGAGATGAGTGTCTATAAATCCAGGAAGCAAGAAAGTGTCCCCATGGTAGGAGACACTAATTGGGGATAAATATTAAACCAAAGTAGGGGGAAAGCTAACAAAAACCAGGGATACATTTAAAACCCATATAGAAACCTACTACTTTATGAAATGAAAAAAACGAAAATTTAAATTTAAAAATAAAAAAGAATGAGTTACCCTTCATGGATAGATAATGCCATTGCCATGAGTCAAAGGCTTAAAAAAAAAAAAAAAAAAAAAAAAAAAAGAACGCCAGTACAACATACAGGAGTTGTTTTGTGGTACAGGTCTCAGCTGCCCCCCCCAAAGGGCACAGGCTATTACCATTGCCCACTAGAACTAAATAATAAGTCCCTATTGCTGGAGACATCACACACTTTGGATGCAGAACACATAGGAATGGAGATGGTACTGAACTAGAAACTTCCTCCCTGCTGGCTAGCATTCACAGTGCCTCAAGGTATTATGTAGGCTGCTGGAAGAGAAAATTCATCAACAGTCTCACTCAGCTATTGGCCATGTGTTACTAAAATACTGATCCAGCAGGTGAGCTATACCCACTGGTGCAACAGTGCCAGAACTATTTTAGAGATAGCCAACTACTGGATTTTAGGCCTACTTTAGGGGAGGAATTACATGCCTGATACTAGGAACCTGGTCAAACCTATGGCTTGGAAGAGCATGGGTCCAAGGGAGGGACACACTACCATTGTTTCCCTAAATGGCATACTGTCAAACTTTATGCCCATAGACCATTGCAGTTCTCAGCCTGGCCCAGAAAAACATCTTTTGCAAAATGAAACAGTTAATGAAGAGATTCATATCTGGTCAAAGTGCTGAGAATAAGAGACTAATGAGCAGAAGACCCTAAATGGGACAGCTATACTTCTATATCACACCACCCCCACCATCAATCAGGGAACATAACTGAAGGGAAAGCAGAAAGAATTTACCAGCCAGAGGATGGGAAAATATAAAATAAAACTGTGCCATCCAGACATGACATCACTATCTCAACCACAAGCACAAAACAGCTTTGGATGCCTGCATAAGATTGGGCCTCCTAATTGTCCATCATAGACTAAAGAGCTGTCCATGATATCCCCATCCCTTCCTGAGGCACTACTGACTCTAAGTGGTTGATGGAGGAAGGGGTATCATTTTTTCTAATAGTGTAGCCACTGGGGAATAAGATATGAAGAAGAAATGGTTCAGAGAAAGGAAGATGACTACTGGAGGGTAATAGGCATAGTTATAACCACAATGCATTACAATATGTGTGTGCATGTGTGTGTATGTATGTGTGTATATGTATATGTGTATATATATGAAACTGTCAGAAATAAAAAAGAGTTAGCATGTAATCCCCCCAAAAATATTACAGTTAAAATTCTCACTCTAAAATTTTCTGTTTTCAGACTCATCAAATACCTTGATATCTAGAAACTCTGAATTCATTATCCTCAAACAGCTGTAACAATAGCAATCTTTCCATCTGTTGGATTTCTCATCCAGCCCCAGATGTGTTGGTAAGAATTTTAGAGTAATGTCTGTGAACCTAAATGGTGCCATATTTCACCCTAAAACTGATCCCTTTATTCCCTTACAGCTCTTCCAATACAAAAATATGTTCCATGTCCATATGCCATGAATCTATAGCATACCATCAACAACTGACTACTGTTTCTCATATTTCAGAAAACTTTAAAATAAACTAGGGAATTTCAAGATTCCATTGATTTTTTTCCACTGAGTAGCATTCCATTGTGTAAATGTGCCGCATCTTAACACAGTCACAAAAAAGAGGAACATGGTATGTACTCACTCATATATGGATTTTACACACAGAGCAAAGGATCACCAGCCTATAATTCACACCTCCAGAGAAACAAGGATACAAGGAGGAACCTAAGAGATTCATACAAGGTCCCTCACAGAAAGGGAAAGGAACAAGATCTCCTGAGAATTTTGGGAGTGGGGTGGAGCAGTGAGTGGAGAGTGAGTTAGGAGAAAGAGAAGAGGAGGAGAGGAGAACATGTGGGACCAGGAAGAATTAGTTGGGGGACAAATAAACAAGAGCAAAAAAGAGAGACCATAATAGAGGGAGCCATTATAAGTTTGAAGAGAAAACTGACTCTAGTGAAATGTCCAGAGACCTACAAGGATGACCCCCAACTAACAATCTGAGCAACAGTAGAAAGGCTACCTTAAATACCCTTCCCTGATAATGAGATTGATGACTTACTTATCTACTATCATAGAACCCTCATCCAGTAGCTGATGGAAACTAAAGCAGACACCACAGCTAAACACTGAGCCAAACTCCTGGAATCCAGTTGCAGAGAGAAAGGAGTGATAAGAAAAGGGGACAAGACCAGGCTACAGAAACTCACAAAGACAGCTGACCTGAACAAGGGGGACCTCATGGACTCCCAGACTGATAGCTGGAAAACCAGCATTGGACCAACTCAGACCCCTGAACATGGGTCTCAGTTAGAAGGCCTGGACAGTCTAAGGGACCTCTGACAGTGGAACCAGGAATTATCCCAGGTGCACAAAAGGACTTTGGGAGCACATTCCCCATGGAGGGATACTCCCTTAACCTAGAGGCAGGAGGGAGGACCTAGACCCTACTCCAAATGACTTGACAGATTTAGATGACACCTCCTGGAAGGCCTCACCCTCCCTGGAGAGTGGATGGGGAATGGGATGGGAGGGTGGTCAGGGGGTATGGGAAGGTAGAAGGTAGTGAGGGAGGGAGGGACAGAGAAGGAATTGGGATTGATGTGTAAAATAAGAAAAAATAATAAAAAATAAACTAGGGAAATATGAATAGGACAGGACACGGGGCTAACCATGAGAACTATACTCTATTATTTCTCACAAAGCTGCATGAAAGTCATCACCATCCTCCCCCTCCCACTTCTCTCTCTGTGCGTCTCTCTTCTCTTCAGCCACTCCTGTCCCCAGAGTCTGGTCTCCCTTCTCCCCTCCCCCATTTTCTCATTCACTTTCCCCCCAATTAAAAAAACCCACCCAAGTTCTGTTGCATGGCATCTTTCTCTTGAACCCTGCTCTTTAAAATTACAACACAAACAGCTTACTAGTTGATCAACAAAAGGAAAGCAAAATATACTGTTTCTAAACATGGCTGTAAGTCTTCCCCTTACCTCTCTAATTTTTAATAAAGAAAGCCAGTTGGAGTGATGGTTTGGCTGTGAAGAGCACTGGGTGCTCTTCCAGGGGGTCAGGTTTGATTCCCAGCACCCACATGGCTCACAACTGCCTGTAATTCCAGTTCATGGGGATCTAATGCCCTCTCCTAGCCTCCATAGGAACCAGCCAAACATGCGATGCACAGACATACTTGGAGACACAATATCTTATACACATAAAATTATTTTGGTTGTGAGCCTAGCCTTTAACAGATGAGACATTTCCCCAGCCCTACATAAAATTATTTTTTAAAGGTGGGGCCTTGATGTCTCAGCAGCTAAGCAGCTAAGAGCACTTGTTGCTCTTGCAGAGCCCTGCCCCCAAGTTTGATTCCCAGCATCCACATGATGGCTCACAACCATCCATAACTCCAATTCCAAAGCTCTGAAGCCCTCTTCTGACCTGCACAGGTACCAGGTATGCACATGGTATACATACAACCATGCAGGAAAAACATACACAAATTTTTTTAATCTACTGATCTACTCTATTGTTGCATAAAATCATCAAAAATATAAAGCAGAGAAAAGTCGGATGAAATCTCTTACCTTAAGGAAATATTCGTATAGATGGATATAGCAATTTATAAAGCAATACTTCTAGAATACTGCTGTAGTGAGACTTCACCATTTACACATGCCACAGAAGGGCAGAATAGGATAAAGATGTTAGTGTGAGATGCATGATGATGGGGAGGAAAAAGTCAGACCCATCAGATATTTAGAACCCGTTGGCTACCTTCTGCTGCTCCAGCAGAGCTCCTCAGAGCCTATTTCAAGGAAATGCCCACCCCAAACATCCTTTGCATGTTTACCAAATTAAGAAATGACAGTCTGTTTATAGTTTTCATGGCCACACCCTTTCAAAATTACAGAGGAACTCTTCAGCGCTCCTGGATAGTCCCCTCCCCTCTCAACTCAGTCCTGCTACCTTCTGCCTTTCCATTGGCCACAAATATTCTATGTACCCCTGTTTCCTCATCTACAAAACAGAAATAATACCAACCTCAAAAACATATGTGTTTTAAAGGTGACAATACACAAAAAGCACTTAGCATGGGGCCAACATAAGGTTGGCCATGAGGCCAGAGAAATTGTACAGTGGTTAAGAGCACTGTACAATTCTCATAACCCACATGACAGTTCACAACTCTCTGTATCTCCAGTTCCAGGTCATCTGAAACCCATGGTAAAATACTAACACACATAAAATAAGGCAGGCCGTATTTCAATTCTCTGTCTCGCTTATCTCCCACTGTCATAAACATTGCTTGCTCTTTCTGGCCTATACTTTTTGTATTTTCACCCTGATTCCCAGATGAGTTCCTTTTCTGACCTACCTGTGCAATGCAGAATCCCAGTGGGCTCATATAGCATGAGTACCGATTGTCCTTGGCCTTGGAGAACTCAAATCATGAATTTATGAGGCTAGGGATGTAGCTCAGTGGTGTGTTACATGTGCAAGTTCTCAGTTCTGTCCTCACTTAATTGTATCTTCACTCTTTTTTCTGCACCCTAACTCCACCTTCATACCAGCCAAAGATACACAAAATACACTGGCCCACTGTAGCACTTCTCAACTCCCAAGCTCCAGATCAAGTCAGCAATGGATGCTACCCCAGGTTCATTCATCTGCCACTAGATTGCCTGTTTTACATTTATCTTGTTCTTCGTGGGTAGTGCAGGGTTACATTCCTTTTGTAGGCAAAACCTTATAACTGGCCAGTGAAATGGGGGTGCTGCTATTCTAACTTTTTACACCCTGGGTCCAGCCAAAATAAAGCACACAGTAGGGTAATTAGATCCTAGAAGTTAGAAAGTTTTTTTCTATTAGCACTGAGGATTTTGAACCCAGGACCGGAGCATGTAACATACAACTGAGCTACAACACTAGCCTCATAAATTCCTGATTTGAGTTCTCCAAGATAAAGTGCAATCGGTGCTCTTGCTATGCCAGCCCGCTGGGCTTCTGCATTGCATGAGTTGGTCAGAAAAGGAACTCATCTGGGAACCAGAATAAGCCTTCTGAGTGCCTGTGTTAATCATGCATCTTTCTAATTTGGTGGCTGTTGTTTGTTTGTTGGGGGAAGGTGTGACTGAAATCCCTGAAAATAGTAATTTTCATTTCTGAATTATAAGTGTGTTGGTATGTGTATGTGGACACACACATATGTGTAAAGAAATCAAAGACATGCCATCTCAAACATACCAAGTTTGTATGCTAATATAGTGATTATTTTAAGCCCAAATCACTTGATTTCCATAACTGTCAAGAAAGCCATTTGACATTTCCTTTGCTGCATCCAGGAAACCATAAAGATTAATTCCAAAAGAGCGCCTTTCCCTATTAAGGTAAGAAGATAGCCTTAGTCACCAACACTAGTAATTTGGGCCATAATGAATCTAAATAAATAATCTCATTATGCCTCCCTTCTCTTCCACTAGCTCACATTTTCCCATCAGCCACTAGTCACTAGCATCTAGGACAGCCCAAGAACGTACCACCCTAGTCTAGAGGTTCACTCATCCTCTCATTTCTTTAAAACTGTTGTTCTTTGTCTAAAAGAACAAGCATCTGACTTCATTTCTTTGAATGTCTCTTGTATGGAGATCGTTTCCTTCTCACTGATCATGCTTGTAGTAATGTCCTCTCTAGATCCAGCCTAAAGAGCATGCATGAAAATGAAGGGGACCAGGGCACCTCTCTCTCCCCCTGTATGCCTAAACCCAATTATCACAGGCCTCTGTAGAGTGTGTGGCTTCCAGCACACTTTTCAAGGCTTCAAAGCCCACTACCCAGAGAGTATTAAGCTTTAGCCTTGATGGATACGAGTGTTCATTGTGTCAGAACATGCAGGTGTTGTTCTAACACGAACTGAGTGTACCCTCTGTGCGACTCTAATTCCAAAATCTCACAGGGAAATACCGCTTTTGATGGTTTTGATGTATTGTTTATTCAAACACCGTATGTTTCTTTGCATGTTTACTAACTTTATTAAAGATATTCTGTTTATTTTTCATGATCACTGCCTTAAAACGCAGAAATAGACCCAGCAAGAGTTTTCATCATTTCTGGAGGGATCCATTCCTCTCTGTTCAGTCCTGCTACCTACTGCCTTTCCAATGACTGCAGCTTCTGAAAGGTGGAAAAACAAATCAACCTGCCACCAGTTTCTGTCACAGAGTTTAGAAAAACATACATCACATTTAATAGCTCTGGTTATGATGTCCAAGCAGCAGTGGAGGTAAATGGCTTATGTTGAGGACAAATGTGTCTCATAAGAATAAACCCTAACCTTGGGCACTGGGAAAGATAAACAGGATAATCCAAAAGACATTGGTGCAATCACAGGAACCTGGAGCCATCTGGTCAGACAAAAATAAATCAGAATTGAAGCCTGCATGACTCTCCAGAGGCCCTGGGGACTAAATTAACATTACTCGAATGAAGATCAGAGGAAACTGGCAGCAGAGACCATAGAAGTGCCTTTAATTAACTTGCAAGAAGCAAAGGGCTTTTTAGAATGAAATGCCTTGTATTGTCTGCAGCTAAAACCCAAAAAATAATTTGAAAGTTCCACAGCTTAATAAAGATAAATGAAAGCACGTATTGATCAGAGGATAATCTCCAGCCTGCTACAAGAATACAACACAACAAAACAGCAGTGCCGTTTCATTGGCACTTTGCAAGCCAGCAGCTCAGCTGAGCTGAATTATCCAGCTGCCTGGTGTTAGAAAAGCCACTACGCCCCTGTCTGTGAATTCTGTGTTGGCCAACAGCTTTACAAGTGCGTGGGGCTCCAGTTAAGCAAATATTAATTATGCAAGAATTGGGATACAGCCCTGCTAACAAATTACTTGTTTACCTGAAATTTGCATTTAAGTGTGGTATACAGCTAAATGAGAAGTATGTGTTTTATCTGGCAGTCTACTGTGAAAATGAACAAGACCCACCCAAAGGAGAGCAAACAGGCTTTTTGTTCAGAATTTGCTGTGTTGCAAGAAAGACAAACACCATTACTTGCTTTAGCATATAATGCCAAGCAGGGGATAGAAGAGCTTTATAATAGGGGGGAAAGGATGCTTTCAAGTGTGTCCTGATTAGAGGCCATTGGCCTACAAAACTTGAAGGCAGCTACACAGAACCGGGCATCCTGTGTGATTGGCTGTGTCAACAGATTTGTTCTTTTCTAATCAGTCCTGAGTTTAAAAGTGGGACAAGAAACAGAGAGGTTGTCAGTCACCAATGCAAAGCCCTATTAATTCTTAGCCAGCTGTGGATTCCTAAACCATGCAGCATGGATGGTAGTTCAGCTGCAAAACAGTTGGAAGCAGAGGTAATGAGAGTAAAGGACATGAATGAACATTTCTCCAATATCGATATACAACAAACATATCAAAAATAATTTGTCATTATTAGTCATTGGGGAAATTTAAATCAAAACCCAAATGAGCTGAGCATTTAGCTCAGTAGTAGAAGGCTTGACAAGTGTATTCAAGGTCCTATACTTTATCTTCAGCAAACACACATGCACACATGCACACACAACCACACAGGCACACACACACATACACACACAAAACCACACATACATGCACACATGTACATACACAACCACATAGGCACATATGCATACAAGCATACACATATACTAAACACACACACATAATCACACACAACCACACACATACACATATACATACACAACACATGTACATGCACACAACCACATGTATGCACACACAATCACACACAGGCTCACACACACTTACACAACCACAAATGAGATACAGCTCAATTCTATACAATAGCTATAATTCAAAAAGAAGAGGGCATGGGATGTCGTTGACCAAGGGTAAAAGTTCTAGAAAAAGAGAAGTGAATTATTGAGTACAGTCAGTATAATGTCTTACATATTTCAAAATAGACTACTTTTCAAATGTCTCATCATAAAAGAGATAGGTAATTAAATGCTAGATCATTGGCAATTATGATTTAACCACATTTAATGATTATGTTAGATTGATTTCACCATTTTACCTTGTATCCACAGACAAAGCAACACATAGTATTCCATAAATGTATACAATTACGATTGACCAAATGAAATATAATATTAATAAGAAAAACTTGACATAAAATTACAATGTAATGGAATATTGTTCAATTTTAATAAAGGATGGATTACTAATATATGATACAACATGGCTAAAACTTGAAAGCACTATACAAAGCTGGGCACAGTGGTGACCATGTGTACTCCCAGCACTTGGGAAGCTGAGGCAGGAGAATGGCAAGTTCAAGTCCAGATTCACCTAACATAGTGAATTCAATGTCAGTCTTGACTACATGTCATGATCCTGACTCAAAAAACAAAACATAGAAGTTAGGAATGGAGGGAAGGAGGGAGGAAGGGAGGGAGGGAGGGAGGAAGGGAGGGAGGGAGGGAGGGAGGATGAAAGAAAGGTAGGAAAACAATATACAAAGTGAAAGATGCCAAATATAAAAAGCCATTAGGTATTTTATTCTGTTTATCTGAAATATTCAGAGTAAATTAAAACATGGCCAAGGACTGGTTTGGGGGCGGGGGGGGGTAATAGGTTGTGACTGCTAATGAGTATAGGGTTTCATTTGCAAATGATAAAAACTTCCTAGAATTAGATAGTACCAATTATTACACAACTTCCTAAATTTTCTTTTCAAAAATACTGATATTTACATGCAAAATTGTAATGATTTATTTAGAAGCATGCTGTTGGAACACAGTCCAAGAATGGAGTCATGGCCATGCAGCCTAGCAGACCACTACAGCCAGGATTTCTGCGTCTTCTTAGGATTCTCCCATGACAGCGCCCCCTACCAGCAGGAAGCAGTTTGGAAAGAACGGCGCCCAAATTCCCAAATATTGTTTATAAATGTTTGTTTTCATTTAAAAAAAAAAAAAGAAAGAAAGAAAGCCTTTGTATAAAAAAAAAAAAGAATGGAGTCATGGGAGATCTCTGAGTGCTTGTGAGAAAACTCCAAGAGAACAAGACAACAAAGAGTGTTATGACCTGTTTCTTCAAAAACATGAACCGTTCATGAACTGTGCTCTTGCGGCCCTCCCAGGTATAGCAGATAGCAGTGAGTTTATTTTCGCTGTTGTTACCCATGTGCCTCTGTGGAAAAACATGTCTGTGCCATGTGCAGCTTGTCCTTGTGATTGTTCACTTTACTCAGGTCCACCACCAACTACAGCAGCGACCACATGCTTTCCAATCACCTCTTGTAATTAAGACACCTTTTAACTTTAGCAGCCCTGCTAAATGTATCCTTCTGGACAGCTAGTCAAACTCACCTTTTTATATCCTGTTGTTTATTTTCCCATGCTCTTTTGCAGACAGATTCAGTGGCTTCTATTTTGGTTCATTAGTCATGATGCCTGAATGCTGATGGAGGCCCAAATAGAAGAGAAAAAGTATCATGTGTATAATTAATTACTCCAAGGGATATTTTAGGGACTATGCAATACACTAAATTTAGGACCTATGTTATTTATGTCTTACTTTACTTTCTTTTGCTGTAATAAAGTAGCTTGTAGTCCATTATGATGGAAAATCATGGCAGGAATGCCAGACATGAACCTGGAGGCAGGGGGCCATGGAGGGATGTTGCTTACTGGCTTGCGATTCATGTTTGCTTAGCTTACATTTTTTATACAACTACACCACCTGCTCAGAGTTGGCACCACCCATAGTGGGCTGGACCCTTCCTGCATTAATTTTCAATCAAGAAAATATCCTAGAGTCCAATCCAGTTAAGACAACTCTTCGATTGAGATTACCTCTTTACAGATGTATCAAGTCAACAACAAAATTAACCTAAACACTTGACTCCTTCTCAACTTGACACACAAATATTACTAGTAAGCCATGGCCTTTCCTTGTCATCAAGATGTCATATTAATATCACAATACAAAACACAGTTCAACTTTATTTTTTAAGATTTATCTTTTCTGCATGCAGATGCTTTGTCTGCATGCAGCCCTGAAGACTAGAAGTCATCAGATTGTGAGCTGCCATGTAGTTGCTGGGAATTGAACTCAAGGTCTCTGGAAGAGCACCCAATGCTCTTTACCACTGAAACATCTCTCTAACCTTGCAGATCAACTTTAAAAGTGCAACAGTCTTTAAAATTTTCAATTTTAAAAGTCCAACGTCTCTGTAAAAGTCCAAAGACTTTTAACTGTGGGCTCCTGTAAATTCAAAAGCATGTTTATGTTTTCTTATTCCAAGAGGACAGAATCAGAACACAGTTATAAATCAGATCAAAGTAAAACCAAAATCGAACAATATAAATAGCTCAGTGTCCAGCATCTAAGATTCGCTCATGATCTTCAGAAACCCAAAAGGTTTGGATAGTTCTACCTCTCCAACTTTTCCATCCACAGCACACAGAGATTGTCTGGTAGACTCAAGCCAGCTCCGCCCTGTACTTGACACTGCCCTTGGTGGTCATCCCGTAGACATTGCAGTGTCTCCAATAGTCTGGTGTCTGAGCTGCAAGTGAGGAAACCACCTTCACCAATGGCCTCCTGGCATCTCTACAGGACAATCCAATTATATGGTGCCAAGCCTCAGATTCGCTCCATGACTGCTTTAATCCTGGGGTTTCTGTGACAATTAAAACTGCAACTTCATCAATGCCTCTCCTGGCCTCTCTTCAGGGAGACTCTGAACCTTCCACACAGTGCCAAGCCCGTTTCCCTCCATGACCCCTTCATGCCTTCAAAACTGGTACCATGTGGGAAACTGTCATACATTATTTGCCAAGTTCTACTGCCAACTTTTGAGATACAGTCTTGCTGCCCCAATCCAAGATCACATACAAGACTGTGGATGCTGACCCTGAGAAAATATTTCCCAAAAGATTTTACCTCAGTGATGCTGGTCCCTATTAGTCATAGCTGACTTTTTTCAGCTCCAGCTAACCAGCTTCCACTGTCCCAGGAAAGCAAAAAAAGATTATCATTTCCATAGATGCTTAATTCAAATATATCACACAAATGGTCCTGATAGTCTTTTCTTCCCTCTGACAACATTTCACGATCCAGGCCTCTATATAAGTCTGCATTTCTCTCAACATTCTTATCTTCCAAGCTCCCATAGAACAGATCACTAAGTTTTGAGCATGTAAGCACTTTTCCAATCCGGGGTCTTTACTCCCAGAAAATAGTCCAGGACATAAAAACTCTCCTGGCCAGGTCCACCATATCAACACTTGGTATGTCTGGTATATTCCTTCGAAGAAAAAAAATTCTTTTAAAAAGCTGGAGAGACACCTCAGACTATAATGTGCTTGTCATACAAACATGAACACCTGAGCAACTACATAAGTGACATGGCATGCTGGCACATGTACAGTCCTGCCACCAGAAAGACAGACACAGGAGACACCCCGGGGCTTCTTGGCCAACCATCCTAGTTTAATTGGTGATCTGTAGGTTCTAGTGGGAGACTCTATCTCAAATAACTAAATGGATGGCTCCTGAGAAATGACCTCTGAGGCTGACCTCTGATCTCCATATGTGCCTGCACATATGGGCATGTTCTTTCTGTCTGTCTGTCTCTCCCACTCTCTGTCTCTCTGTCTTTCTGTTTCTCCATGTATCTCTGTCTCTGTCTCTCTTTCTATGTGTATAGGTTTTAATCTAAATTCTTTCTGAGGGCAAATTTTGATCAAAGTTGGAGGGAATTATTCATTCACCAAAGTCTTGCTGAGAACCCAAGCATCAGGCCTGGAGCTATAATCTAAGGACTCAGAGATGAAAAAAATGCATTTGCTTGATACCAAAAGAGTTTCAAAACCTTCCAGATTAAACGTTAGAAAGAATCGAAAAAAAGAGGATTAGAAGCATGCGTCACCTTAACCAGCCCTCTAAGATCAGGTTTTATTGCATGACACACTATATCACACTATAACTTCCATGACGTGATTTTTTTACCTTTTTTCTTTCTTTATTCTTTTTTCCCTTAAATTTCATCTAGGAGGAGTGTTGCAAGAGCAGATATGCAGGCACAGGAAATGAATGGGATGGAGATGCATGATGTGAAAGACACAAAGAATAAATTTTTAAAAAGTTGTTTTTTTTTAATTAACACTTGCAAAGCTATTTGCTGCTGTTTCTGCCTGATTCAGATTCAGCCACCTTGTCTCTTTGCCTTGCTTAATAAAGGATCTCTCTGTATCTGGAAAAAAAAATTGTAAATGGTTGTAACAAACAGCACACACATGACCCAAGAAGTCTAAGTTTAAAATTGGCTGTATCAAGTACTACTGATTTGAATGTGAATAAAGCCCTTGCCTTCACTGACCCTTGCTAATCGCACCTATAGAATGGGGATAATAGAATGGGGAAATTTATACTGTTTAATGAGAAGGAGCTGAGAAAACTCACCTCTAATCTGGGCCACCCTTTCTGATGGAAGCCTATATAAGAACATGGAAGGAAGCTTTTGCTCTCTGTTTGCTTGTTCTCATCTTCCTAGCAAGTTCATTCCATTAGAGCCCACTTCTTTGGGATTCCAGCATATACTGAAGACAAGCTGAGATTTCCAGCCTAGTGGACTGAGCAATTATTGTATTCCTGGACTTACCATTTACAACCAGCCATTGTTGGAGTAGCTGGACAGCAGCATGTAAGTCATTCTAACAAATCTCCCCCTCCATATATATGTCTGTCCCTCCAGAGTGTGACATCCCCTGCATTGATTTCTTATTCCTCATAGCAATAATCTGGTGTACGCTCTTTAATTTTTTACCCTGGGAATGGGGAAATTTATCCTGTGATGTCTCCTTCCCACCACCACAGTCAGTATTTATCAGAGCTAGGATGCAAACCCATGACTGCTTCATTCCATAACAGAGACAGCGGAGGTGGGACTGGTGTTGACTTTGCTTCAACAAGTCCAGAGGGTTCTTTTATCTTCATTTATATAAACTTAGGGACCAATGTATAAACTGCATTTGAACCACAGATGTTCAGCCCTTTTTGACAAGTGATACGTTTGTTGCTATTGTTTGGTTTGGTTGTGGTTTGGTTGTTTTTGAGATTAGGGTCTCATTTTATCATCCAACTGGTCTCAAGCTCATGGACTCAAGTGAACCTCTTGCCTCAGGTTCCCTAGTAGTTCTGGGACTCCACACATGGGCCACCATACCCAAATAGGATCAGGACATAGTTTCAACCTCTCTAAGAAGGATAAACAATTGCTACTTATAATTTCCTGCCATTTCTTTTTCTCAATAAAAATATCTTTATGTTAAATACATAACAGTTTAGTATAAAATATCAAACTTCCCCAGCAACACTTGCATCAGTTGAGATAGGCCACACTATGCTGCATTAACACTTCTAAATATCTCAGTCAGGACTAGCAAGATGGTGGTGGATCAGGTAACGGTGATCACTGCTGAACCTAATGACCTTCGTTCAATCCCCAGGACCCACACAACAGAAAGAGAGAATCAATTCCTGCAAGTTATTCTCTGACACATGTGCATTGGCATACCTTCCTGAGCAAGTTAGGCTACTGCTACATCCTTCCAGGATGTTTTGTTTACACTGATATACATGGAAGTTTCTTTGGTTATTATTTAATATTTTCTTTTCCTTTTATTTCAAAGATGTCTGTTCCTTATTATTAATTATGTGCAAGTGTGTGTGTCTACATGGGTATAAACATTCGAGTGCAGGTACTTGTGGGGGCTAGAATAGTCTGATCCCTTGGAGTTGGAGTTAAAGATGGTTGTGAGCTGGACATAATGGTATATGCCTTTAATCCTAGCAGAGGCAAGGAGGTCTTCGTGAATTCGAAGACAGACTGGTCTATATAGCAAGTTCCAGGCTAGCCAGAGCTGTATAATGAGACATTGTCTCAAAAAAAAAAAAAAAAACAACAAAAACTAATGGAGCTGTGAAGCACCTAACATGGGTGCTGGGAAGCGAATTCTGGGCATCTGGAAATACAGCAAGCGCTCTCAACCAAGGAACCGTCTCTCCAGCCTCTACACCCATAATTTCTAATTTTTCTGCCATTTCTTAAGCAGGAGAGATTCTTAGTAAGAGTTCTTTTTCGTGGGAATATTTTGGGGTGGTGTAAAATGCAAAGAGAGGCTCGGAGATGTAACCTGCCATCACTGTGTGTAGAAATAGGAGTGGAAGACAGGAATCGAGCAGCTGGAAAGGCTTGAAGTGAGAAGTGGTGAATGGCAGATCAATAGATTTGAAGAAGAGGAAAAAATATTTAAGGCTGCTGACTCTTAACCTTAGTAGTTTGGAGGGATGAATGGCTTTGAGAGGGTATAATGGCACTTTTACACATGGTTTTTGTGTAACAACTGATAATTGTCTCCCCATAAGGTTCCCCAAATAGTCTGTAGCACAAGGAAGTAAGCATGCTATTGTGTAAATTTGTAAAGGTTCTGCATCAATGACTGCAATCTGTTCCGTCAATCCAAACCCACAGGTGAGGACCCCCCCCCCCGCCAATAACAACAAGCAAGGTAATCTCCATGAGATGGTACCACAAGCCTTCTGGAGGTAGGGACAGTTGGAATGCCAAAGAAAGCAATGCTAAACATCACATGATCAGTCTTAAGCATTTATTGAGGAAATTCAGAATGGTTTGCAGGGTCCTAAAGGTGGTTAGAGAAAGAAATGCCCACATCCCATCAGGTGTGTCTGCAGTGAGGGTGTCAGGGTATGGAGTTTACATGTAGCATTAAGGAATTTGGGTTGGGGCCAGTTGCTTGCAGTGTCATGGGAGACAACTTCAGTAACATTTGCAGTACCTGGGAATGTCAAAGGCCTCAGCTTGAACTTAAACTTGCAGAGGGAAACATGCTTGGGCCCCAGTGCAATCAAGGCACTTTGTGTGTCTCAGAACAAGACAGAAATCACGGTGAGCAGCTAAGTCTGTAGGCAGCATGTAGGATGCCGCAAAGATTGCCACATTTATAAAGGTGCTTCCTTAAAGGGAAGAACAAAGCCACTTAAGTCAAGCAGGATTACAACGGAACTCATAGTATACACCAACATTTCTGCACTTTTAAGGAAAGAACAGGAATATTGAGTTCAAGTCTGCTACTTACTGAAGCCAGTCATCTCCTTTATATTTCATTTATTTACCTTTTGTTGTTGTTGTTGCTGTTGTTGTTGATGATGTTTTCCAAGGCAGAGTTTCTCTGTGTAACAGTCCTGGCTGTCCTGGAACTCACTTATTAGACCAGGCTGGTTTTGAACTCTGAGATCTGCCTACCTCTGCCTCCCAAGTGCTGGGACTACACGTGGCAGCTGACTAATCTTCTTTATGAAGGTTAAATGAGGGTGTGTACATATGGAATCTGCCACAGAGACATGGTTAACAAGTGGCAATACTCAATAAATGTGGATTTGTGTCATTAAAGAACTAAATAAAGGGAGATATTTTCATAAATGCCATAGAGCCTGCTACGCCCATTTACAGACATACAACATACACATACATATAAATATATAACATATGAAATATATACAAAAATATAGAGAGAGGCTTGAGAGATGGTTCAGAAGGGCACTAGCTGATCTTACATAGGACCTGAGTTCAAATTCCAGCACCCACATGGTGGTTCACAACCATCTATAATGGGATCTGATGCCCTCTTCTTGTATGCTTGATGACAGAGCACTCATATATATATATATAAGTAATTGTTTACTTTGTGTTTTCTATGTACAGAAGCACAATATCATCATAGAAACTAAAACAGGTAGTTTCCCTTAAGTCAGCATCATTATAGTTTTCAAGGGTATGAACCTAGAGTACCCTTTCTGTTAAGAAGTAAGTACCCGGATACACTTCAGTTAAGTAGGGACCAATCCTAAAAGAGAAGAGCAACCCATAAAGAGCTCCTCCTACACAAGCCCAGCCTTACATTATCTATCCACAGCCACACAGAAAGCTCAAATCCAAAACCAGAAAGAGGCTTTACAGCCCAACTCATTTTATGAAATTACTACATGTAACCTTAAATTTATACCTAACAGCAATACATTAAACAGAAATGCAGACCAACACAACTCATAAAAATCCTTTAAAAATTACCAAGACATAGATTACTCATGATGAAATTGTATTACCATGGGGATGCATAATTGACTGTCAAATTTTATCAGTGAAATTCAAAAGAACAGATTAGTGGCTATATCCATCTCAATAATGTAGTGTTTGATGGAATTCAACGTATATTCAAGTTGAATACACTCAGAAAACTGAGAATATAACAGAATGACTCTACTGTGTAATACTTTATCACTTGTCTGCAAAGAAGCACAATAAACTCCACAGTGAAATGGTGGAGGTTTTTCCTTTCTAATCATAAATAAACAAGATTGTCCTCTATCATCAGATAGACTCACCACTGTACTGGGTAGGTCTATCCATAAACTGAGAAAAGGAAATAATGGCATATTTAAAAATGGAAGAGACAAAATTGCTCTCAGAGATCACTTGTGTTAAAAGGGAATCCTCCCCCACATCCTCAACACCAGTTTTTGCTACCTGTTTTGTTCATGACAGCCATTCTGATCTAGGTAAGATAGAATCTCAAAGCAGTTTTAATTTGCGTGTTCTTAGGACTAAGGATGTTGGACAGTTTTTCAAATATTTTTTGTTTGTTCATGTTCCTTCTTTGGAGGAAAGTCTACTCGGTTCCATGGTCTGTTTATTGATTGGATGATTTGGTGTTTTGTGAAAGTTTTACAGTTATTTATGTCCTAGATTTGAACCCCTGTAGTGTACAGGTGGCAAAGACTTTTTTTCCATTCTGTAGGCCATCTCTTCATGCTGATGGTGGTTTCCTGTGCTGTGCATGGGACCCTATTTGTTAGTTCTTGAGAACTCTCCTACGCAATTGGAGTTCTGTTCATTAAATCCCAACATCTTGAAATGGTTTCTTCTAGGGCAGTAGTTTCTCAACCTCTGGGTTGAGAGCCCTTTGGAGGTCACATGTCAGATATTTGCATTAGAATTCATGACAGTACTGTTCCACACATGCTCCTCCATGCCAGTACTATTCTGATTGTATTACTGTGACTCTATAATATGATTTGAGATCTGATCATATGATAGCTCCAACATTCGTTTGACCACCAAGGATTACATTAGCTATGTGAGGTCTTTTTTGCTTTTCTTAAAATTTCAAAATTACTTTTTCTAGTTCTATGAGGAATTTCACTGGGGTTCTGCTAGGAATCTCATGGGTTATAGAGATTGTTTTGGATAACAGCCATTTTCAGCCAGGCAGTGGTGATGCACACCTTTAATCCTAGCATTTGGGAGGCATGGGCAGAAGCAGACAGATCTCTGCTAGTTCAAGACCAGGTCTATAGAGCAAGTTCCAGGACAGCCATGGCTGTGTAGAAAAACCCTGTCTTGAAAAACTAATATTTCACAATATTAACTGTATCTATAAGCATGGAAGATCTTTGCAACCTCTGGTGTCTTCTTCAATTTCTTTCTTTAGTGTATTAAAGTTTTTATTGTAGAGATCGTTTACCAACTTAGGCTTGTTGCCAGTTATTTTATTTGGTTTTGAAGCTAATGTGAGCAGGACTTACCCCCTTCTTTCTTTCCTGATGTATTCACTGTGAGTACAGAGAGAAGTTACTGGGTTTTGTGTCCTGCTCCTTTGCTTCAGGTGTTTAGTAGATTCAAGAGATTCCTAGTGGCTTAAGTATAGGGTTGTGGCCTGGCTCCATGATTTATTGTTTTTGGGGGGGCACTAGCCACAGAAGCCTCACAACTTGAGTTATATCCCTGGAACCCAATTTAAAAAGCTGGATCCAAGAGTGGAACTTATGGCTATCGCTAAGCTAATGACATTGTATCAAACTTCCTTCTAAATATCTATGTTAATACATATAGATAAATGCTTCCCTCAGCCTTAATCAGAGAAGCCTGATTAAAAAGCAGTGAATGGCGGTGACCACAGAGACACAGGACTGCCCAAATTGCTGACAATAAGTGACAGTTGAAGGCTCAACCCTAAACATGACATTTATACCAGCCCTGCTAAGCCTTAGGAAACACCGTGGAAGGGTTGGAAAGAACATAAGAACCAGGTGATAGGAAGACTGTGAGATGCCATCTTCTGTGCATGACACAGCCATTGTCACAATGAATTCAGTAGCTAGGGTAACCTGTACTGGGCCTATACAAAACTGGCAATTTCAACAAGTCAGCCCTCCTGCTAAGCTATTAGGATTCTGAGAGAAGCTGAGTCATATTGTATTCAGCTGTGTGCCCACTAGTGAGCCCACCTGGCTCTAATAGAATATTCCAAACCTATGGTCACATAGATGGCCCTTGTTAAATTCAGTGGATCACAAAACAAGAAGACATGAATGTAGGAAAGGGATCGGGGTCATTAGACAAAAGGGAATTGCCAGGGGTGGGAGAGAGTGGAGAGAGGGTGGGGAGAGGATAATCACAGTGCATTATGCATGTATAAAGTTGTCAAAAAACAAGATTTTTTTAGTAGCCAGATGCAGTGGCACCCATCTGCAATCTGCTGGTGATGAGCTCAACAGATTTCTGGCTTTCCCAGTATATTGGGATCTCCTTGTCTTACCATGGAGACTGCCCAAGGAAGAGTGACTGCCATGATCTTTCTTTTCTTCAATTTTTTGTTTCCTTTTTATTTAAATTTGAAACAAGGCTGTTTTACGTGTCAATCCCAGTTCCCCCAGCCTCCCATCCTCCCCTATCACCCCACCAAACCCCAGCCAAACCCCTTTCTGTTCCATGGGGTGAGTGAGACCGTCCATGGGGAGTCTTTAAAGTCTGTCATATCATTTGGAGCAGGGCCTAGGCCCTCCCCCATGTGTCTAGGCTGAGTGAGTATCTCTCTATGTGGATGGGCTCCCAAAGTCCATTTATAAGCTAGGGATAAATATCGATCCACTACAAGAGGCCCCATAGACTGACCATTCCTCCTAACACTCACATTCAGGGGGTCTGGTTCAGTCCTATGCTGGTTCCCAAGCTATCAGTCTGGGGTTCATGATATCCCTTTTTTTCAGGTCAGCTGACTCTGTGGGTTTCTCCAGTCTGTTCTTCGCCCCTTTGCTCATCACTCCTCCCTCTCTGTAACTGGATTCCAGGAGTTGAACTCAGTGTTTACCTGTGGGTGTCTGCTTCTGCTTCCATCAGCTACTAGATGAGGGCTCTGTGGTGGCATATAAGTTAGTGATCAAGCTCATTATCGGGGAAGAGCATTTAAGGTAGCCTCTCCACTATTGCTTAGATTGTTAGTTGGAGTCATCCTTGTAGATCTCTGGGAATTCCCCTAGTGCCAAATTTCTCCTTAAATGTATAATGGCTGGGTTACCTCACTCAGGATAGTTTCTTTGTTTCTCTTTTTGTGACTGGGTTACCTCACTCAGGATAGTTTCTTTGTTTCTCTTTTTGTGACTGGGTTACCTCACTCAGGATTGTTTCTTTGTTTCTTCTACTTTCATTTATTTGCCTGCGAATTTCAAGATTCCATTGTCCCCCCCCCACCAGAGTAGTATTCCATTGTGTAGATGTGCCACATTTTCTTTATCCAGTCTTCAGTTGAGGGGCATCTAGGTTGCTTTCAGGTTCTTGCTATTACAAATAATGCTGCTATGAACATAGTTAAACAGATGTCCTTGTTGCATGAATGTAGATCACTTGGGTATATGCCTAAGAGCAGAATTGCTGGGTCCTGTGGTAGACTGATTCCCATTTTCCTGAGGAACTGCCATATTGATCTCCAAAGTGGCTATGCAAATTTGCACTCCCGCCAGCAGTGAAGGAGTGTTCCCCTCTCTCTACATCCTCTCCAGCATAAACTGTCCTTGGTGTTTTTTCAATTCTACTTTCTTTGGCACTTTTATCATGAAGGCATATTAAACTTGTCAAGGCCTTATCTGGGGGGCAGGGAGGTTGCTCAATGAGTACAAGAATTGTTTTAGTTATTAGTCCTCCATACTCCACATGCATGCAGTGTCACGACTGCATGTACATATACATATCATACACATATACACAGTAATAATGAAAGGTTTTTTTCCTAAAGAAAAATTTAAGCCAGGTGGTTGTGGCCCACACATTTGGTCCCAGAACTCAGGAGGCAGAGGCAGGTAGATTCTGTTAGTCCAAGGCCAGCCTGATCTACAGAGCAAGTTCCAGGACAGCCAGGACTACACAGAAAGAAATCCTGTCTCATAAAACTCCAAAAAATGTAGAGATATAACTTTAGAATACTCGTATTTAATAGTTTTTTGCTAGAAAGAAAATCAACATACAGAAATCATGTGCTTTTATGGAGTACTACTCAGCAGAAAAAAAAAAAAAAACAATGAAATCTTGAAATTTGCAGGCAAATGGATGGAACTGTAAGAAACCATCCTGAGTGAGGTAACCCAGTCACAAAAAAAGACAAAAATGGTATGTACTCACTCATATATGGATTTTAGACATAGAGCAAAGAAAGGATCACCAGCCTACAATCCATACTGCCAGAGAAGCTAAGATACAAGGAGAACCCTAAGTGAGACATACATGGTCCCCCGGAGAAGGGAAAAAGGACAAGATCTCCTGAGCATATTGGGAGTTGGGGGGGGCAGTGAGTGGAGAGAGAGTTAGAAGAAAGAGAAGGGGAGAAGAGGAGGGAAGAGGAAAACATGAGGGAGCAGGAAGATTGAGTCAGGGGAGGGATAAAGGAGAGCAAGAAAAGAGATAACATAATAAATGGAGTCATTATAGGTTTGAAGAGAAAACTGACACTAGAGAAATGTCCAGAGATCTACAAGGATGACCCCAACTAAGAATCTAAGCAATAGTGGAGAGGCTACCTTAAATGCCCTTCCATGATAATGAAATTGATGACTACCTTATATGCCCTTCTAGAGCCTTCATCCAGTAGCTGATGGAAACAGAAGCAGACACCCACAGCTAAAAACTGAGCCAAACTCCTGGAATCCATTTGCAGAGAGGGAGAAGTGATGAGCAAAGGGGTCAAGACCAGGCTGGAGAAACCCACAGAAGCAGCTGATGTGAACACAGGGGAGCTCATGCAACCCAGTCTGATAGTTGGGAAACCAGAATTGGATCGACTCAGCCCCCCTGAACATGGGTCTCAGTTAGAAGGCCTGGGCAGTCTAAGGGACCTCTGACAGTGAAACCAGGATATATCCCTGGTGTACAAAAGGACTTTTGGAGCACATTCCCCATGGAGGGATACTCCCTTAGCCTAGAGGCAGCAGGGAGGGCCTAGTCCCTACTCCAAATGACTTGACAGATTTTGATGATCCCTCCTGGAAGAACTCATTCTCCCTGGGGAGTGGATAGGGAAGGGATGGAAGAGGGGACGGGGGAATGAGAGAATGAGAGGGAGCTTGGATTGATATGTAAAATAAGAAAAAATCATAAATACAAAAAAAGGAATTATGTGTTTTTATGCTCCTCAAACTATGAACTGTAAAATTTCAAAAACAAAGTGAGGCATAGTAGTGCACGCCTTTAATGACAGCACTTGGAAGGCAGGGGCAGATGGACCTCTGTGAGTTCCAGTTCACCCTGGTATGCAAGGTGAGAAACCATGCATCTAAAAAGAAAACTTTAAAGAAAGTAGAAAGGATTCTAGGACTAGTTGAGAACAGTAAGGGGGTTGGCAGGAGTGGGAAGGAGATAAAGGAGGCAACAACGGGTAAGTATGACCAAAATACATGTATGACAATGACAAAATGAAAACACTGTTTTGTGTAATCAATATATAACCATTGAAAGGATGAATTTAGAGCTAGGTGTGTTAGCATACACATGTTGTACTGGCTGCTTGCAAGACTGACACTAGAGGCTCACTTGGGGCCCTGAAGAAACTGAAGGCAGTTGCTGCTTCCATAACTAGAGTAACTGGGCAAGCTGAGCAAAGCCCAAACTGTCTAGCTAAAGTAAGCTGTCTCCTGAAGTTCATCACCCATTTTCAGATCCTCCTTACAAAAAAAGCAAGAAGGAGGGGCACAAAGGACGATGAGATGGCTAGCTCAAGCCCCTGATACCTCAAACCCATAGGAATGACAAAGCCTTCTCTGGGTGAGGCTATCTTGGAACTCACTTTGTAGAGCAGGCTGGCCTTGAACTCAAAGAGTTCCACCTGCTTCTGCCTCTGTTTTGGGGGTTTGTTTGTTTGTTTGTTTGTTTTGCTTTGCTTTGCTTTGGTTTTTGGTTTTTCGAGACAGGGTTTCTCTATGTGGCTTTGGAGCCTGTCCTGGAACTCACTCTGTAGACCAGGCTGGCCTCGAACTCACAGAGATCCTCCTGCCTCTGCCTCACAAGTGCTGGGATTAAAGGCATGTGCCACCACCACTTGGCTCCAAAACAGAAATTATAAATGGTGGAAATACTTCAGTTTTAAAACAATAAGAGGATTGTGAGGTAGCAAAATCATCTGACTTGGGTGGCAGGATGTTCTGGCAAGGTAGCTAAGGATGAAGATGCCAGTGTACTACAGTGATATTGGAACACTTCATCTGCTAAAGGACACTCGGTTCCTGAAAATGTCCCCTGATTACATGATTTCCAAAATTAGGTCTCTTCTGAGAACTGTGAACACTGAAAGAAATCACTGCCCCCCCTTCTTTTTCTTTTTGAAAAAGCCACATAATGAAACTGCTAATAAAAAGCACTAATGATTTATTCACATTGAAGGTAAAAAAAATTCCAGAAAGAGCAGCTTCCGTCTTCATGAGGTGACAGTATGCTGGGAGCGGCTTGTCACCTTTGCTGTTCTTGGCATTGGTGTAGTTATTTGGTGACACAGGCTAAGCACTACTTCAGCTTTTCTTTTCCTTATTCAGACTGCCTGTGAGATTTATCACCGAACATACTTTTGTGATGTACAGGTGAATACAGTGAAATGTACGACCCACCACTTGTCCGGGAAACCATGACTGGGGCCATAGTTGACCCCACAGCCATCAAGATTGGGCTGCTTCCCAGCTCCTGTGTCTTCAAATTCATCTGCTTTAAACTGGATGAAGCTCTACTTCATTGAGGCACAGATCTCTGGTAGCCAGAGAACCTGAACTTGACTCTACAAAGGGCCTCAGTCACTTATTTCTTATTCTGCAGCTTGGTGAACGTGGACATGGTGGTATGTGTAGTGAGATATTCACCTTGTCCGCACCTGCGGCACAGACTATGCCCATTGGGGGTGGAGATAGGGCCAGACATGACCTGGGGGAATGAAGGCTGAGGAGGGGGCTCAGAGAGCTCTCTTGCTTGCAGCACCAGGACAGGAGGACATCCAGAGGCATCCTTGGGACCAGAAACCTGCTGGTGTTCATCTATGTTGTGAGTTATTTCTCCCTGAATAAACATCTATTTGGCCCATTTGTTTCTCCTGATCCTTATTAAACATCAATAGGCATGGCCAGTGTGAACCCTGGGACACAGTGCACACCTGTTTGGAGCCCAGAGTGAGATTAACACTGAGACTGGAGACAGATGTAGCTATCAAGAAATTGTCTCCAAGGTCCATCTGTCCCTTAGGGCAATCCATTTAGGCAACAGGCTACAGAAACTACTAAGGAAGCTGCTCTTTGTAATCATTACACACTAGGCCCCCATGGGGTTGCTTTTCTTTTGAGTTAGTCTCACTCTGTAACCCACCGTGCCCTTGAACTCACTGTCTCAACTTACTGAATGCTGTGATTCAAAAGTACAAACCACCATACACAGCAAGAATGAATAGGTCTTTTTATTTTCCAAGACAGGGTTTCTCTGTGTAGCTTTGGGACCTGTCCTGGAACTCGCTCTGTAGACCAGGCTGGCCTTGAACTCACCAAGATCTGCCTGCTTCTGCCTCCCAAGTGTTGGGACTAAAGCCGTACACCACCACTGCCTGGCAAATGAGAATGTAATTCTTACTACATAGGGCAACAAAATTTAATCATCACTAAATGATCAAAGTCTGGGCCACATAGAAGTAACTTGTCTCAAATAAAGCCACTTAACCGTATGCAGCTAGCTTCTTGTCTTGAAAAGACATTGAAAACGTGAAACATTGCAGCAAACAACCGTCACTAATTTTTTTAAACCTCAGTAAGATATTGTGTATGTAAAATGTCTTCCTAATTAGCAATCCATAGTTTCATGATGCCAATATTATTTTTTTAAAAAAAAACCAGCTTTGGCATAGTGATACACACCTTTTTTGTTCCCAAGACAGAGTTTCTCTGTGCAGTCTTGACTGTCCTGGAACTTGCTATGTAGACCAGGCTACCCTCGAATTCCCAGAAATCCACCTGCCTCTGCCTCCCAAGTGCTGGGATCAAAGGTGTGTGCCACCACAACCAGCAAGTAAACACACCTTTAATCCCAGCACTTGACAGAGAGAGGAAGGCAGATATGCTTTGTGTTGTAGGGTATTCGCCAGAGAAGACTGCTCAGACATGGGTTTAAGCCAATAGAAAGTCTTTATTAGCTAGCCAGCAACTACTCTGGGTGTTCATAATCCCAGTGTAGCCCTGAGCCTTTCTCAGGGTGAGCTTTTAAGCACAACAAGCAAAACCTGAGTTGACACACTCCAGTTAACAAGAACAGTTAGCCAGAAGCAGAACTACAGAAGCCAAAAAGCGAGGTTAGTACATTTAGAGACTTTTCCAGAACTATGGACTTTGATGGAGTAGGTCTTTGCTTTGACAAGTGGTGTTGTCTACGTGTTGAATTTTATAGCCTGAATGGTACTTCCATCATGGAGTCAGTTGTGCTAAGGTCTCAGTGGAGCCCAGTTATACTTTGAGCATGACAAAATGAAATTAAAATAGGAGCTTTCTAATGGGCACTTGTAATTCCAACTATTTAGGACACTAAGGTGTGAGGCTCACATGAGTGCATTAATTTGGAAGCCAGCCTGGGCATAAAAGTAAAAACCCTGTCTCAAAAAAAAAAAAAAACAACTAGGGAAGGTTGAACACTATTATTGAAACATGATGTATATGTAGGCTTTCTATATAAAATAGATTAAATGTGCATTTAACTTAAAATGTCCATAGAGTTGGATAATTTATATGCATTTTGTTATATACAGATTTCTATGAAAGTAATTTTTCATGAGGGAGGGACATCTTGACTCAGGGTGACCTCAAAATATCTATGTAGCCCAGACAAGTCTTCAGCCCATATTTTCCCCTACCTCAGCCTCCCAAACACCACCATATCCTGCTTTTAATACTTTTCATTTCTGCATCATATAAATTCCTTTTATTTTAGTAAATTTAGTAAATATTTTAAAATAGAGTGCTAGGGAGAAAGCTCAGTTGGTAAACAGTTTTCCACACAAGCTTGAGGTTGAGGATGATCCCCCAGGACCCACACAAAAAGCTACACATGTTGGTATGTGCTTATAATCCCACTGCTGAGGAGGTGCCAACAGGAGCATCCCTGTGTCTCACTAGCCAGCCACCATGATCTAATTGATGCTCCTCTGATACCAGTGAGGGAGATCCTGTCTCAAAAACCAAAGTATTCAGTTGCAGAGGTAAAACACCTAAGGTTGACCTCTGACCTGTATACACCCCCACGACACATACACCTGCACCCCCCACAAAAAAATAAAACAAGTATATGGAGCTTGGGAGATGGCTCAGTGGGTATGAGTACTTGCTGTGAAAGCATGGGGACCTGAGTTCAAATCCCCAGAACCTATGTGAAATGTCAGTCATTGCTGTCTTAGCTTGTAAACTCCGCATTGGGGGAACAGACACAGATCGCAGAAGCTCACTGGCTAGCCAGCCCATTCAAGACAGCTTCTGATTTAGTGAGAAATTCTGTCTTAAAGAAAAAGGTCAAACAAAAGGAGAGCAAGAAAAGAAATACCATTATAGAGGGAGCCATTATACGTTTGAAGAGAAATCTGGCACTAGAGAAATGACCCCAACTAACAATTCTAAGCAATAGTGGAGAGGCTACCTTAAATGCCCTTCCCTGATAATGAAATTGATAACTAACTTATATGCCTTCCTAGAGCCTTCATCCAGTAGCTGATGGAAGCAGAAGCAGACACCCACAGCTAAACACTAGCTGAATTCCTAGAATTCAGTTACAGAGGGGGAGGAGTGATGAGAAAAAGGGTCAAGAGCAGACCGGAGAAACCCACAGAGACAGCTGACTGAAACAAGGGGGAGCTCATGGACTCCAGACTGATAGCTGGGAAACCGGCATAGGACTGACTCAGACCCCTTGAACGTGAGTGCAGTCTAAGGGACCTCTGACAATGGAACCAGGATGTATCCCTAGTGCAGGAACGGACTTCAGGAGCATATTCCCTATGAAGAGATACTCTCTCAGACTAGATGAAAATGAAAATTAATAAAAAAAATAGTAAGGCCAAAGTGATGAAGAAGATATCCTGTATATGCCTCTGGCCTGGAGCTCTTATACATGCACATACATGCATACGCACACACTAGCTGTCAGCCAAACTTTCAAGAGTTTGGGGGACATTTAAAACCCAAACTATGGGCTGGAGAGATAATTTGGTTAAGAGCAATTCCTGCTCTTGCAGAGGACCTGAGTTTGGGTCCCAACACCTATGTAAGGTGGCTCACAAACATCTGAAAATACACTTCTAAGAGATCCAGCACCCTCAACTGGCCTCCTAGGACAGTGGCATACAGGTTGCATTCACTGACACAGATGCCCATGCACATGCATAGAAGTAAACATTTTAAAGAGTATTTTTAAGATCCAAATAACAGCACAGAGGAAACAAGACAATGTGGTGTGGACACTGGGAGAAATCATTTGGCTGCATTTCTGTGGGCAATTTGGCAGAAAAGGAAAGTGTTGTGGAGCAATCTTTTGGATGCAGTGAAGATGTGTTGCTCTCATTTGCTTAATAAACAGCTAAATGACTAATAGCTAGGCAGTAGGAGGTATAGGCAGGAGAGCCAGACAGAGAGAACTCTGGGAAGAAGAAGGGAGGAAGCATTGGGAGACATAGGGAAAAGCAAACATGAACATGCCATGTACCTCCACATGGTAGAGAGCAGATAAGAAATATGGGTTGATTTATGTTGT
Organism: Cricetiscus sungorus; assembly: GCA_030556225.1. Lineage (NCBI taxonomy): Eukaryota > Metazoa > Chordata > Mammalia > Rodentia > Cricetidae > Cricetiscus > Cricetiscus sungorus. The sequence continues at coordinate 10,240,711 of JANBXA010000609.1, forward strand.
AAGAGCTAATTAGTAATAAACCTAAGCTATCAGTTGAGCATTTATAATTAATAAAAAGTCTCTGTGTGGTTATTTGGGAGTTGGCTGGCCAGACGGAATACTCTGCCTACAGGAAAGTATTTACAGGTAATATCAACACAATTAAACATCTAGAATATTTCTGCTAGAGAATTGAGATCTTAGGTTCACACAAACCTCATGCACAAATGCTTACGGCAGCTCTATTAATAACCACTGTGAGCTGGAAATAACCCAAATGGTCTTCAGTGGGCAACTGGATAAACAAACTGTACTTCATGCATGCAATATAATAAAAAGAATTAAATATTGATATGCTCAACAACTTGGGTGAAACGCAATAGAAAAACAAACTCAGTGAAATCGAGTCAAGTGAGACAGTCTCAAAAGGTAAGAGACTATTATTTCATTTGTATGTCTTTCTTAAAAAGACAAAAGCAGAGTGGTGAAGGGCTGCAGAGGCTTGCGCCCAAGAAGGAGGTAGGGTGCCAAAGAGGAAACACAATGGAGATTTTAGGCTGATGGATCATTTCTGAATTATTGTACTGTCAGTTACATGAATCCATGCATGTGTTAAACTTAATAAAATTCAAAGTGAATTCAATAGGATTTTAATATATTCATTCACTCACTTTCTCCTTTTGTTTTGTTTTAAAAAACTTGTTTATTCTTCAACAATTTCATCCCAAACTTCTGCCCTCTCTCTCCTTCCAGTCAACCCCAATATGTATTTGTTTTTTAGTTTTCTCCAATCAAGTACATAAGAATCCTTGTTTTCTCTAAAACTGTTTTTGCTTCTGAGCCACTCATTTTTCTCCAAGCTATTTGTAAAGAATCTTATGGAAATGCCTCATTTGCATCTAGACTTTTTTTTCTGGGTCTGTTGTAGACTGGAGTGTTGAGATAGCACAATCTACTTGTGCATTTTCTAGTGATGTATGATCAGGCCATTTTAAGATTTCTCTATTACAAACATTTTTTAATGCATGAAGATTCCTTTATTTCTCCTAGGTTTCAGTGTATGGGCAAGAATACTAGGGGGTAGGATGTAACTCAGTGTTACAGTACTTTGCCTAGCATGCTTAAGGCCCTGGGATCAATCCCTAAGATCACACACACACAAAAAAAAAATGTTCACCTTCACTCAATTAGGATGGTAGAAAAGTAAATCAAATACCATGGAGAAAGATAAACTATGTGGTGATAAATTATGTCAGGTCATGAAAATCACTTGAGACCACATGAGCCATGACTTGGATACATTACACTAATGCCAGCCTAGTGGCTCTTATAAGGACAACTCGTGGCTCTAACAATGGTGTGTGGGTCAAAATAAACAATGTGGTAGTGAACTCACTGACATAACCCTAGAGTTCCTGTGATTAGACATAAGGACCAAAAGGAAAAGGCATGTGATCATAGCAGCTGATTTCGACAGAAAGCTATAGAGATGACCTCACATGCCAGGCCCTTGGTTCCTATCTTAGCTTAAGCACTACCTGACTTCCCTGGGCAGCCAAGGTACTTATAACTATGCCTTTGTTGATCTAAGTCAGTCCTTCCCCCAATGACTCTGACCTGCTCATTCTGATCTTGGGCCAAATCTGTCCTCCTATGGCTTCTTCTGTCCCCTCCACATGAACACACCCTTCAGGCATAGAGTGTTGTTATACCCAAAGTGCAGGTAAGGAGACAGCATACTATAGATGGCAGGACCTGGACCTGAAGCTGCATTTCATGACTGGGGGAAGCTGGTGAGTGACATCCCACTTACCAATAGCCAGCCATCCCTCAAGCCACTTGGAGATTTGTTGTTTTTGTTTGGAAGTGAGAGAGTGTAAGTGGGGTCCTAGGCTAAGCTGGCCCTGAGCTTATGGCAGTCCTCCCGCCTCAGCCTCCAGAAAGCTGAGATTACAGGCCATGTGTCATCCCATCCCGATCATGCAGAAATCTTCTGATGCCTCCAATTCAGAGGAGCCCTCCTGGCCTGCGTGTCCATCCAACACCAGGCTTTGCTATCAGGCTTTGCTGGTACTCAGTACATTTAGGATCCAGGTATGTACTTTCTGGACTGCTCACAGAGCCAGTATGGAAAAAAATAATGTGTAGTTCTCTTTTACTCTATATTGAGGATGGAAAATAAAACTGAATCTCATATAGCTCATATGGCTTGCTTCCAACTTGCTTTGTAGCTGTGGGTGGCCTTGAATTCCTGATCCTCCTGTTTCCAAGTCCCAAGTCATGGGTGGAATTACAGGCGTGGGCTACCACACATGGATCAAAAAAGTTAATAGTAGTAACAACAATAATAAGTTTTAAATGAAAAAAAAGAAAGAAAGAAAGACCCAACTAAGAATCTAAGCAATAGTGGAGAGGCTACCTTAAATGCCCTTCCCTGATAATGAGATTGATAACTACCTTAAATGCCATCCTAGTAGCTGATGGAAATAGAAGCAGACACCCACAGCTAAACACTGAGCCAAATTCATGGGATCCAGTTGCAGAGAAGGAGGAAGGATGAGCAAATCGGTCAAGACCAGGCTAGAGAAACCCACAGAAACTGCTGACCTGAACAAGAGGGAGCTCAGGGACACAAGACTGATAGCTGAGAAACCAGCATAGGACCAACCCAGACCCCTTGCATATGGGTGTTAGTTAGGAGGCCTGGGAAGTCTATGGGACCTCTGGCAATGGAATCAGGATGTATCCCTAGTGCAGGAACGGACTTCAGGAGCCCATTTCCCCTATGGAGGGATACTCCCATAGCCTAGAGACACAGGAGAGGGCCTAGGCCCTACCCCAAATGACTTGACAGAATGTGATGATCCCCAAGGGAGGCCTAACCCTCCCTGGGGACTGGATGGGGGATGAGATGGGAGATCTGGGGGGGGGGGCGGGGAGGATGGGAGGGAGAAGGAACTGGGATTGATATTTAAAATAGAAAAAAATATTAAATAAAAATGCAAAAAATATTGTAAAAAAGAAAAATAGTTTTTTAAAAAAATACTCAAAATATGAACTCTCCTTTTAGTAACAGAAATGAGCTCCTAGTAGGAGAAAGAACACAAGGATGAGGTGGAAGACGAAGGCATATGCAGCGTGCTCGCGTGTGTGTGCGCGCGCACACACACACACACACACACACACACACACCAGCACCAACTGGAATCTGATCTCTTCAGAAACAAGTGGAGCCAGGCCAAGGCTGCCCACACCTATCCACATGCAGCAGGCTCCAAAAAAACATCCTGGTCTCTGCTCAGGAACCCAGAGGTCTGCAACCCCAACCAGGAGTGAGTGTTTAAGACTGTGGCTGACCTGCCTTGGGCTCTCCAACTCCAAGGAGGAGCAAGCCTTGGAGTGGCAAACATCAGGTAAGAGCCCCCTTCCAGCTAGATGTCTTGATATCAGATAAAAGCAGGCTTCAAAATCTGAGGCAGACTACCTTGTGCTTACCTCTCACTGACTGTGTTAGCAGTCTGAGCCATTGACTCTCAATACTAACGTAAGGATCTCAAGAACATCCCTGTTTTCTAGATCCACCTAGTTGAGTGAACCCAGAGTACTGTGGCATGAAGGGAGTGTCAATGAGATGGCTCATCCGGTTAAAAAAAAAAAACAACAACAACAAAAACAAAAACAAAAAAACGCTTACTGTCAAAATTTGGTTATCAGAATTCAAGCCTAGGACCCACAAGGAGAGAACTGACTCCCACAGGGTGTCATCTGGCCTCCACACATGTAATGTGACATATATAAGTGTGTGCACGCACGCACACGCGCACACACATACACACACACACACACACATCATCATCATCATCATTTTGGTACAAACTGCATTGCTGTGTGGTTAAAAAAAAATCACCAGGCAAAGAAGAAAGACAAATTGTCCTACCCCCGATGGGAAGCCAATGAGTTTTGTCCCCCTGACTCACATTGCTCTGCAGAGTTTGGAGCTATGGGTAGAATTACCATGGCAGGTGCAGCTCAGAAGGATGTGAGACCCAAGGGAATCGAAGACAGGCCGTGGAGCAAGCAGAGCTCCCATAGGAGTAATTGGACTGTCTTGGAGCACCAAATCCATGTCCACCCCAGAAGAGACACTACCCCACTCCCATCCCTCCTACAGCCAAAGGCCCACAAGCCCCTCTTTTCCCTATCTGACTGCCTCCAAAGTCATGGGGGCTACTCTCCCTCTTGTCCTTCTGGCCTCTGCTACCCCCCCTCCCTCCCTCTCCCCCCCCCCCGCTAACCCAAAGCAAGTCTAATCAAGTGGTTACTGACTGGCCAGAGGAGTGACGCTCTTAGACAATCTAGGCCTGACCTAAAGTTTTCTGAGAACCCAGAATGAGTTCCCTGCTCCTGAGAAAGGATCTAGGTATCATCTATAGTTCGTTCATTTGTTTGTTTGTTTGTCTTTGAGACAGTGTCAAATATCCCAGGTTGGCCTTGAATTCACTAAGTAACCTTGAACTTCTGATCCTTTTGACCCCAGTCTCCTGCTGGTGTTGCAGTCATGCACTACCATGTCACATTTTGTAAACTTCTTTAATGTTTTCTAAATATATATTAATTATCTGTGATACTGGGTTTCATTATCACATTTTCATGCATGTACATGATGATGTATCTCACAAATACACACACACACACACACACACACACACACACACACACACACACACACACTGGTCTCCTTAGTCTCTTTACTCTTCTTAACAAGCCTCACTTCTACTCTCATAACTTGCTTTTGTTATCCAATGAGTTTAATTGGGGAGTTTAATTGCAGAAGCATGGCCAAGGCTTTGTTTACAGGAGCATAGGTACCTTAATAAGTGCCTACACCACTAAAGAAAATGCCTCTCCCTACCCACCAATCTTGAACTGCATATACATCCTCATGGAGGAGTAGGGCTCCATGAGCCCCTCCCCACCCCATGACATGATGTTGCCAAGTTCTGGAACTATGTACCACCATGCAATCTGTTTTGAAACTTTACTCCTCAAATAGGGCAAGTGGATAAGATGACCAAAGCTGAAAGCAGCTCTGCTAAGACTCATGACATTTCTGCTATGCCTGAACTGGTACTGAGGTCAAGAGCCTTGGAGGGTGGCCGTTGCCTAGGCCACTGTAGACTTCAGACCATAAGCTCAAAGTCCCTCCATTATCTCTCTGTGGGCCTCAGGGTCTTTTTCCAGTTAGCCATCTAATCCTATGCTTTTGTGGCATTACTAGCTTTCCAGCAATGTTCCTTTTTAAATTAATTAAAATTTCAATTTGAGTTAATTTAATTACTGTTATCCTGCTGCTACCTCCGTCCTAACCCAATATCTGTTTGGAAATGCTGTTGGCAATCTAGATTGGATAAATATTTTGTAACAGAGGGCTGTTTTGTGCGTCATAAAATATTTGATAGTATCCCTGACCTACCCTACTTACGGCACCCAAAAATCTCTCCAGAGATTGCCAAATGCCTTGTAGGGACAAAATTGTGCACAGTTGAGAATCACAGCACTAGTGTCAAAATGTGTTTCTCTTAATAAATTTTAATACATGCAGCCTCATCTGGTTATTCATCTTAAGGTTGAGCCATGATTGAACTAGGGACCCATTATAGAGAAGGCTCAATAGAGTTGTGTGTAATCATTACTCAGATATGCAGCTTGTGCTTGAAAGGGCTCAAGTCTCTGTGATGAACATGTACAATGGTTCTTCATTCTTGAGCTGTGGAAGAGGTGTTCTTGCAGTGTGGAGACATGAACAAGGTATCCTGAGATCAAGGAAGTGGGGGACAAAGGCAGGAGGGACACCTAGCTATGCTGTCCATGTCCTCAATGTTATCTTTGCTGGTAATCCTTGAACCAAACACTTAAGTCCAGGAGTTTTGTTGGTAGCTAGGTCTTACTCTAATCTGTCTGCTTTAGGTGAGAAAGCAACACAGGATCAGAGCTTTTAGGACCCCCAGGTTTAGAAGTTTTTTTTTCTGGCCCTTTTCTTGCAAGATAATTAGAAAGGCCAAAGAAGACAGATGAGCTCTGACCTTTTCCTAGACAAGAGTCTGGGGGTGCTCATTAGCTACATTACAGGAAGCCAGTTTTATGGTAATGGGGCTATTCTTGCTGATTCCACCATGCATCTAGTTTGCCCCCACTTAATGAACTGACGTTTTTAATCTTTTCAAATGTCAGTTACTTCGTATAGATTTTCAGGGTCTAAACTCAGCCATGGAGCTCCAGACCCAGTTTATTTTTGGTTCCAATAAAGAAACTTGCTCTGAAAGTAGCCTGCTTTGTTGCCTGAACCTCAGGCTAGACTGGAATTCTCAAGGGCTAACAGTTTAGGGCAGCAAGAAGGATGACTCCCAATTTCTAGCCTTGTCTGGTTCTTCCTACAGTCTCTTGCTTTGGCTGCCTTCCCAATATGTATGATACTCCCACTTAAACAGGTGATTAGCATGAACTTCAGAGTCAGGATTCACATTAAAAAATTGTTGTGGGGGAGCTGGAGAGGTGTCTTAGAGTTTAAAAGCACTTGTTGCTCTTGCAGAGGCCCTGGGTTCCATCACCAGCACCCAGATGGTGTCACAAATATCTGTGACTCCAATTCCAAGGAATCCCATACTCTCTTCTGACCCCTGTGAGCACAAGACATTCATGTGATACAAAAGCACTGATAACACAAAATAAATAAATGGCTTGTTAACATTTAACTGTTGGGGTCTGAAGAGATGGTTCTGTGAACAAGAACACTTACTGTGCAATCGTATGAGTTAGAATGGAAGCTTCCACAAATGGTCTTATCTTGTGTACACCCAGCACTGACGAGGGTTGAGACTGGAGAAACACAGGGGCTTCCTGGCTGTCAACAAAGCCTAAAAATGCAAGCTTGAGGTTCAGCGAGAGAGCATGCCTCAAAAGAATAAGGTGGAGAGCAATAGAGGACAATAGCCAACACTGTCACCTGGCCTCCAGAAAGTCATACACAGGAATGTGTATGTGCATACATCCATGCACACATACACATGCAATAAAACAATAAATTGTTGAACTTTAAAATAATTTTTTTCACTCTGTGTGTTTGAGGCCAGCCTGATCTACAGCTAGGACTGTTGCACAGAGAAACCCTGTCTCAAAAAACAAAAAAAAAAATTCGAATAAAATATGTAAAAAGAGAAAGAATGACTCTCCTCTGTGTCTTCTGAAGCCTTCCCTGTGTGGGAGATAAGTTACACACTTCCAGCAACAGTGGACATCACTATAACATGGGCTGTTCAGGGATAAACCATGTCCAAGGGCACTACAACCCCACTGTAGGACCACAACCACCATGGGACCATAGGCTTCCCTGAGGAAAAGAAAGGAAAGGAAAAGTCGCTTTCATTTATGAGGAAGGTCACAAGTGGAGCTGGCCTCACCCTAAACCACAGACATGCTGAATGGGAAGCAGAGGACTTGTAGAATGGAGGCAGATGCCAGCTGGGCTGAAAACTGAGAACAGAAAGAGTGGGGACCATTATGAGATGGAGATGCTGGGCAAAAGAAGGGAAGGGATAACCAGGAAAGCCCATGGTGGACTGTGCTCAGGGTTGATGAGAACACAGAGCCCCAGAGCCTTGGTTTCATCTGGTAGCTAGAGGTCAAAGTACTTGGTGTAAGGAAAACAAGGCTCATGACAAGTGTTCAGCCGTGCCTGGAGCAGAGGAAGGATGGGGGAAATGCTCACAGTGTTGTTACCACTAGAATCACTCCCTGTCAATGACGGTGCCATGTTGTCCACCACAGTTTCTGCTCTCTGCTTGACTGACCATGACTGGCTCTGGATACTGAGGATGAGAACGTGAGACAAGGACTACAGGATGCATCTACAACTCAGGAAGACAAGAAGATGAATGCTCCCTGTAGAACAGTGGTTCTCAACCTTCCCCATGTTGCAACCCTTTAACATAATTCCTCATGTTGTAGTGACTCCCAACCATGACATTATTTTTGTTGCTACTTTATAACTGCAATTTTGCTGCTTTTGTGAATTGTAATGTAAATATCTGATATTCAGGATATCTGATATGCAGGATATCTGATAGGCAACCGCAAAGGGGTTACAACCCACAGGTTGAGAAATCGCTGCCCCAAATCCTCCTGAAGGACCAGCCTACTAACGTGTGAGACCTCTGACTGTTAAAATAAGCATTGACCAGACTCTGCCAGACCCTGACCAAGGCCCTATGTTGAAACTCCAGCTCCTCCTCCATCACTGCTACTGTCAATCAGTCACCCACATCCTGATAGCCAAGGCAGGGCAGTTTCTAAAGATAAAATTGCCTTGTCTAGACAAACAGCTTCATGGGGGATAAACTGAAGATTTGCATGTAGCTCCAACAGTTAATTTCCCATTCTCCAAACCTCCTATAGATACTCTAAGAACCTCCTTCCCTTCAGCAGACACCCTTTCCCTGCTATGTATGTTCCTTGCTGTCTGTTTAGGTGAGTTTCTAGTCTCTTTTTTTCTGCCTCCTGTTTCTTTAAACTGTCTCAGAAGTCTAACATTATGCTGCATCAGAAATCTGTGACTGTTGGTTTGGGCCTCTCTAAGTTTGTTGTGAATCTGCAACAGCAACAAAATACTCATTTAGGCAGGAACATGAACCAATCTCCCATCCTTCCCTCAGGGCCATCTATGTCAGAGACACACAGCCTACCATGTGGTAGGCCTGTGCCCTAATCAGCCTCAGTGATGGAGATAATGAGAAGATGCTAGTCCCCTTGACGGAGTATGAGGAACCCAGGGTCTCACAAAGGAACAGGCCAGGAAGGTACCTGGAGGTCCCCGCCCTGCACATCACTCACATTGTAACAATCCATGCAATGGTTGGGGGCAATTGCTGTGGGGACATTGGCTGTAAATTCTTTTTTTCGTTGTTTGTTTATGTGTTTAATCAAGTTTTTCACGGTTTTCTATTTGTCTGTTTATTTTTTATTTTATTTTTTACTTACTTTACATATCAATCCCAGGTCCCTCTCTCTCTCATCCTCCCATGCCCCCCCCACAAACACACCTATCCCATTCCCCATCCACGCCCCAGGGAAGGTGAGGCTTTCCAGAAGGGATCATCAAAATCTGTCAAGTCTTTTGGAGTAGGGACTAGGCCCTCCCTCCTGCCTCTAGGCTAAGGGAGTATCCCTCCATAGGGAATGTACACCCAAAGTCCTTTTGTGCAACAGAAATACATCCTGGTTTCACTGTCAGAGGTCCCTTAGACTGTCCAAGCCTTCTAATTGAGACCCATGTTCAGGGCGTCTGGGTCAGTCCTATGCTGGTTTCCCAGCTATCAGCCTGGGGGTCCATGAGCTTCCTGCTGTGATCCTTTGCTCTATGTCTAAAATCCATATATGAGTGAGTACATACCATGTTCCTCTTTTTGTGACTGGGTTACCTCACCTACTCAGGATGGTTTCTTCTAGTTCCATCCATTTTCCTGTGATTTTCAAGATTCCATTGTTACAATTGTAACCCCCCGAGTGCACTGAATAGTACTCTTATTATGTAAATGTACCACATTTTCTTTATCCATTCTTCAGTTGAGGGCATCTAGGTTGCTTCCGGGTTCTTGCTATTACAAATAATGCTGCTATGAACATAGTTGAGCACATGTCTTTGTTGCATAGATATGGTTCACTAGGGTATATACCTAATAGTGGAATTGCTGGATCCTGTGGTAGACTGATTGCCATTTTCCTGAGGAACCAACATACTGATCTCCAAAATGGCTGTAGAAGCTTACACTCCCACCAGCAATGGAGGAGCGTTCCCATCTCTCCACATCCTCCCCAGCATAATCTGTCATAGGTGTTTCCGATTGTAGCCATTCTGACAGGAGTAAGATGGTATCTCAGAGTTGCCTTGAGAGTGGGATATAGAAATAGAAGTCTCCTACTATAACCAATTGAAGTTTTATGTGAGATTTGAGATTTAGTAATGTTTCTTTTATGAACGTGGGTGCCTTTGTATTTGGGGCATAGATGTTCAGAATTGAGACTTCACCCTGACGGATTTTTCCTGTGAGGCATATGAAATCATATCTTCTGATTAATTTTAGTTTGAAGTCTAATTTGTTAGATATTAGGACAGCTGCACCAGCTTGTTTCTTGGATCCATTTGATTGGAACATCTTTTCCCAACCCTTTACTCTGAGGTAGCATCTGCCTTTGAAGTTGAGGTGTGTTTCTTGTATGTAGCAGAAGGTTGTATTCTGTCTTTGTATTCATTCTGTTAACCTGTGTCTTTTTATAGGCGATTTAAGACCATTAATATTCAGAAAAATTAAGGACAATTGATTGTTAATTCTTGTTTGTTTTGGATTTTTTGTTGTTGTTGGTATTGTGAGTAGATTTACCCTGCTTTTTCTTATGAATTGTGATAAAGTGAGATTATCTATTGCCTATTTTTTTGTGAGTGTAGTTAACTTCCTTGGGTTGGAGTTTTCTTTCCAGAACTTTCTATAGGGCTGGATTTGTGGATATGTATTGTTTTATCATGGAATATCTTGTTTTCTCCTTCTATAGTGATTGAGAGTTTTGCTGGGTATAGTAGAGAAAAACTTAATGTGACTCCTCTAGAATCAGGAACAAGACAAGTCTGTCCACTCTCTCCATATTTCTTCAATATTGTACTTGAAGTTCTAGCTAGAGCAATAAGACAACAAAAGGAGATCAAAGGGATACAAATTGGAAAGGAAGAAGTCAAACTGTCACTATTTGCAGATGATGATAGTTTATATAAGTGACCCAAAAAAACTCTACCAGGGAACTCCTACAGCTGATAAACACCTTCAGCAAAGTGGCAGGATACAAGATTAACTCAAAATAATCAGTAGCCCTACTATATACTGAGAAAGAAATCAGAAAACATCACCCTTTACAATAGCCACAAACCACCATGCTTTAAAGTTGGAATTCAACAACACAAATTGCAGAAACCCTACAAACTCATGGAAACTGAACAATGCACAATTGCACCATTCCTGGGTCAGGGAAGAAAGAAAGAGAGAAAGAAAACAAGAAAGAAAGAGAGAAAGAAAACAAGAAAGAAAGAAAGAAAGAAAGAAAGAAAGAAAGAAAGAAAGAAAGAAAGAAAGAAAGAAAGAAAGAAAGAAAGAAATTAAAGATTTCCTAGAATTCAATGAGAATGAAGACACAACATAACTTAACTTATGGGACACTTTGAAAGCAGTGCTACGAGGAAAGTTCATTGCAGTAAGTGCCCATATGAAGAAAATGGAGGATAGTCACATTAGAGAATTAACAGCACAACTGAAAGCCTTAGAACAAAAAGAAGCAAACTCACCCCAGAGGAGTAGACACCAGGAAATAATCAGTTGAGGTTTGAAATCAATAAGGTAGAAACTAGGAAAACAATACAAAGAATCAATGTAACAAAAAGTTGGTTTTTTGAGAAAATCAACGAGATAGACAAACCTTTATCACAACTAACCAAAAAGCATAGAGAAACAAAAAGAGGAACATAACAACGGACACTAAGGAAATCCAGAGAATCTTTAGGTCATACTTTGAAAACCTGTACTCCACAAAATTCAAAAATTTAAAGGAAGTGAACAATTTTCTGGATAGAAATTACTTAGACCAAAATTAAATCAAGAACAGATAAGCAATTTAAATAGACCTATAATCCCTAATGAAATAGAAGTAGTCATCAAAAGTCTCCCAACCCCCAGGGCCAGATGACTTCAGTGCAGAATTCTACCAGAAATTCAAAGAAGAGCTAATACCAATATTCCTCAAATTGTTCCACACAATAGAAGCAGAAGAGTCATTGCCAAACTCTTTTTACGAGGCTACAATTACCTTGGTACCCAAGCCACACAAAGATACAACTAAGAAAGAGAACTGCAGATCAATATCCCTCATGAACACTGATGCAAAAATACTCAATAACATGCTGACAAATCAAATCCAAGAACACATCAGAGAAATCATCCACCATGACCAAGTAGGCTTCATCCCAATGAGGCAGGGATGGTTCAACATACGAAAATCCATCAGTGTAACCCACCATATAAAGAAACTGAAAAAGAAAAGCCATACGATCATCTCACTAGATGCTGAAAAAGCCTTTGGCAAAATCTAGCATCCCTTCATGATAGAGTTCTTGGAGAGATCAGAGATAACAGGAACTTAAATATAATAAAAGCAATATACAGTAAACCAACAGGCTGTAAATTCTTATTAGTTCATAGTGTTTTATCACAGAAATAGAAAAGTAAGTCAGTGGCTGACAGGTTGTCTCCTTTCAACTTCATAAAACCCTTTGAGGAGGAAAATTGTTATCCTAATAAGAGATGAGCAAAGGGAGGCAGAAAGAACTAAGTAACTGATCCATTGTGTGATGGCTAGGAAGATTCAGTCCGGGACCCTATCATTCTAGCTCCTACCCTTGCCAGTCCTGCTATGCTACATCAAACACTACACTAAATGGATGTAGTTCTGAGTAAGGTTACATTACTAGTTTACCCCAGAGGGTGCAATCATCCAATTAACTCAGTGGGTACAAAATCCCTCTTATGAATGAAGAACTAAGGCTCTATGAGAACAAATAATTTGCTTATAGTCATAAAACCAGGCCTTTTAATGTCCTGGTTAATCATGAGGCCCAAGGGGAGATGAACTTCACCATCTGAAGACAAGATAGGCATGTGTTGCCTATGGCCTGGGAGATGGGAGGCCCTGCTTTAGTACCATTTCAGGATACAGGCTAAACAATTACTCACAGTATCATCTACCCAAACAGGGATGAAGAAACTCCTGGGGCAGCCAGGAAAGAAGACAAAAGACTTTACCCAGAATAGCTTCGGAAGGATGCAGTTAACCTATACTTCATGCCTTTGACCAGAAGAAGGGCATTCCTGGGAGCCTTGCAAAGGAGCTACACACCTTACTCCCTCTGCTCACTGAAGTTTGACTTGATTCATTTTGTTGCCTGAGACTATAAAATACAAATGTATACTTTAAGATTTATCATGTTTTAATTGTGTGTGTGTGTGTGTGTGTGTGTGTGTGTGTGTGTGTGTGTGTTTATGTGTGTGTTCCTGTGTCTCATGTACATAACTGCAGGTCCCCACAAAAGCCAGAGGCATCAGCTCCCCTGGAGCTTGAGTTAGAAATGGTTTGTGACAGTTTGTGATGCTTTCTGAGCTGTTTGATGTATATTCTAGGAACTGAACTCAGGCCCCCTGAAAGAGCAGCAAGTACTCTTAAATACTGAGCCATCTCTTCAGCCTCTAAATGTACACTCTGAAAGTTAACAATTACACAAAATAAGCTGTCTATCCATGAGCCACACCCAAAGTGAACAGTATTGAATGATGGGTAGCTTGAGAGCCTTGTGGGCTCCTTCCTAGCCACACCCTTCCCTCCACACAGGGAATGCATGGTTTTGGAATCATCCCCTTGCCTTTCTTTACATTATCTGTCTTGTGGCAATGCATCAGTTTTACTTGTTTACGAACTTTGGTTAAATGGTTCACATAATATAAACTCTTATTTGGCCCCTTTTGCTCAACATCACAGATGTATGATTCACCCAGATCTTTCCTTCTTGGTGTATAATATTCCAGTTTGTTAATTCCACAATTCATTGATACACCTGTCTGGGCCCTGGATTTTTCTCTTTGTAGTGTTCAGTGCATTCTAGGATTAAGCCCTTCATCAGTCAAATGTGCTTCCATTGTCTTCTTCCAAAGCATTGCTTGCATCTCTTGCTCAGGAGGCCTTCCTAATGTCATTTAATGTCTTATACTTTTCATTTATGGTTAGTGCTATTTGTGACTTGTTGAAGGAAAACTTTTGTGTCCTGAGTATACAAATGTTTTTCACGGTTGAGGGTTATGTATAGCCGGGTTAGGGTGCAAACTTTGAACCTCCAACACCTCTAAGAACAACCTTGGGTCATATTAAAAAGTAATTTGCTTTTCCTTTTCATATTTATGTTTTTAATTCACAGAGTTGCTATTTATGATAGGGTTCAAAATTCATTTCTTCCAAACTAGACACCCAATTGTTCCATCCTTTAGGAGTTTCAGCATTCCCTTACTGGTCTAGAATCTTTTCTTGATCACTGATTCTGTGTCTACATATGAGTGTTATCTGAGACCACCTATTTACTTAGGCTTGAAACAATATTGCACCACCTTGATTACTGGACTTATTCGTCTCATTGCATACACATTTAAAAATTAATTTGTCACAATTGAAGACACTTACATATTGTAATTGGGCCTTCATTGAGTTACAAAACAGTTCAGAGCAGCAATTCTCAACCTGTGGGTCAAACAACCCTTTCACAAGGGTCATATATCAGCTATCCTGTATGTCAGATATTTACATTATAATTCATAACAGCAGCACAATTACAGTTATGAAGTAACAACAAATTTATCTTATGGTTGGGGATTCCCACAAGACAAGGAACTTAATAAAGAGGTGCAGCATTAGGAAGGTTGAGATACACTGGATTACAGGGTCCTGACAGTTTTATGACCTCGACTCTTCCAAAGAATGTGTGGATTTATTTTAGTCTTTAAAATTCTTCAATCAGGTTTTGTATTTTTTCCCCCAAAAGATATTGCCCTTGGTTGTTAATTTCTAAGTTTTTTATAAATGATTTATTAAAATGTTCTTTGTTGTCTGAATATAAAAATGTATTTTGTGGTGCTTGTGATGGGATCAGGGTCTCACACCTGTTAAACATTCTACCACTGAACTACAGTTCCAGCCCAGGCCAAAAAGACTTTTAAATATAGTTTTCTGTGTTCAGAAACTTTTCTAAATTAATCATCCTAAACTCTTCCATAGATTATTTTGGCTTTCCTGCATGCATAATGGTATAACCTACAAATAATGATAATTTTGTTCCTTGTTTCTAATGTTTAAATGTTTTCTTCATAAATTTTTATTACATTTATTTATGGCAGGACATGCGTCACAGCATATTCATGGAAATCTCTCGTTACACCATGTAGACTCCAGGGATTGAACTCAGGTCATCAGGCTTAGTAGCAAGCACCTTTAACAGCTGAGCCATCTCACTGGCCCCTAAACGATTTTTTCCTGTCTTTTTATGCTGGACCTTGAGTACAATGTTGACTATAAATGATAGCAGAAGCCTTATTTCAGTTCCAGTGTCAAATTCTATTGAACATTTCAGTCAAAGTATGCAGTTCATTGAAAATCTTTCTAGATAAGCTTGTTGCCAAGAAATTCATTTGGCTGGTTTGCTAAGATTTGGAAAACTCAGAAGCGAACGTTGAATTTTATCTCACTCTCTCTAAATATTGACACAATTGCAACTTTTATTTTCTTATTTTGTGTATAGATGTTTTGCCTGCAAGTGTGTCCAGCAAAGGCCATAACTAGTATTTACAGATAGTTGTGAGCCACCAGATGCAAGGTGGGAATTGAACCCAGGTCCTCTGCAAGAGAACCAAGTGCTCTTAACTGCTGAGCCATCTCTCTAGATCCTGTAGTTTTTCTCCTTTAATATGCTAATGAGGGTATTTGTGCTATTTCAAATATTAAAACACATGACACATTAGAAATAAATCCAACTTGATCTTCCTTTTTTCCTCCACATTTTTTGAGACAGGGTTTTGCTATATAGCCAAAACTGGTCTTGAACACATTCTGTAGCAGAGGCTAGCCTCGGTTGCAATCCTCCTGCTTCAACCTTCAGAAAGCTAGGAGATGAAGCACATATCTCCATGCCTAGCTCAATTTGGTCATTTTAGACATTTTTTAAAAAATATATTGGACTTAGCAATCTTTTCATTTTGAATGTTTTTATCTATGTTCATGAGACAGTTTTGTTGATACTCATTTTCAGTTCATCAGATTCTTAAAAGATTCTGATTCTATCAGCCCCATTATCAAGATTCTATCTGCCCCATTAAATGAATTGAGCATGCACTCCTTTCCTACTCCATGGAATTACTTTTGAGGAAGTAGAGTTATTTGTTCCTTGGGTTTTAAAATAGTAAAGCCATCTGGGCCCAGAGTTTCTGTGTAGAAAAACGTCTGTTTCTTCACTGATTATAAAACTACTTAAAATGTTCTGCTCCTTTTGGGGACACATTTCCTAAGTTATACATTGAGCTGGGCGTTGGTGGCGCAAACCTTTAATCCCAGCACTTGGGAGGCAAAGGCAGTCTGATCTCTGTGAGTTCAAGGCCAGCCTGGTCTACATTGAGAGTTCCAGGACAAGCTCCAAAGCTACACAAAGAAATCCTATCTTGAAAAAAAAATTCTATATTGATAGCAGGTTGTTTTTTTTTTTCAAACAATTTAGCATAAGGAACCCTTTCAAACAATTATATAATTGTCAAAACAAAACCAGGCAGAAAGGAGGCTGAAGCAGAAGGATGGAAGATCAGGACCAGCCTGGGACTACAAAGCAAGTGCCCGTCTCAAAAATAAAGAAATAACATCAATAGAAATCCATAGATAACTGGACTGTGCTGGCTGCTCTTATGCCAATGTAACACATAAACTAGAGTCATCTGAAAGGAGGCACCATCAATTGAGAAAATTCCTCCATGAAATCCAGCTGTAAGTCATTTTCTTAATTAGTGACTAATTGGAAGGGCCCAGTCCATTTTGGGTGGTGTCATCCCTGGGCTTGTGGTCCTGGGTTCTGTAAGAAAACAGGCTGAGTAAGCCAGGGGAAGCAAGTTGGTAAGCAGCACCCCTCCATGGCCTCTGCATCAGCTGCTGCCTCCAGGATCTGTCCTGTTTGGGTTCCTGTCCTGACTTCCCCCTGTGATGTACTATACTGTGGAAGTATAAGCTGAAATAACCCCTTTCCTCCCCCAAGTTGTTTGTGATCATGGTGTTTTGTCACAGCAATAGAAACCCTAACTAAGACATGGACATTGTTATTTGGGAAGTCAAAATGCCTTCTTGAGGCCAGGCCTGGTAATAAATGCTGTAAGCTCAACACCCAAGAGGTTGAAGCAGGAGGATTGTCATTCGAGACCAAGTTGGGCTACAGAGAAGCTGTATAAAAATAATAATGCCTGAAAAACAGGTGTGATGAATTTCTCACTGGCTGTGTTTTCCTTCCATGCCACGAGCCTATTCCATCTGACTGGTCCTCTCCTTCCCTTCACTGTCTGCTAGACTCTTCCTCACTTTGTGGAAGTCAGGTCAGGTACCAGATCCTCCAAGACTTCCAGAGTTCCCAATTAGGCTGAGCACCTGGCCTGGGCTTTCCCATCTCATAACACTTAACACTGTTAGTGCACTGTGATTGTTGTACAGAGACCTTTTGCTCTGCACCTCTCACTCCCACAGGACTGTGAGATCCTCACTTAGTGTCCACAGAGCAGAGGTACTCGGTCAACACCTGTGAAGCTAAGCCGAGACTGTAGCCACAGATCTCTGTGTTTCTTTACATATATGATTGTCCTTCATATTTCATTCAGTGTTCATTTACTAGGCAAATCGGCTTGATGGGCACTGTTCTAGAATAGTCAGTGGGAAGGGAGAAGAGTGTGGCATCCTGGAAACCAAGTGAAGAAAGGGCTGGGAACAGAGATGATCAACTGTCAAATGCTGCTGGGCGGCCATGTAAGATGAGATCTGAGGCTTAACTGTTGCTGCAACAGCAGCAGCAATTTTTAAATTGCTGGGGAAAAAAACAGATTGGGGCTATTTCAGAAAGGCATGGGGTATTGACAAAATAGAAAAGAGTGGAGAAAGATCTGGGGCTTGACTGTTGCTATAACAGCAGCACCATTTTTTAAATTGCTGGGAAAAAAATACAGATTGGGGCTGTTTCAGAAAGGCATAGGATTGTTGGTGGAACAGAAAAGAATAAAGAAAGCTGCTACAATAATTCTTTTAAGAAGTTTCGTACTGTATGCCAACACTCATCTATAACCCCATGCTAGGAGGCTGCATCAGCAGGACAGGGAGCTCCCAGGCAGTCTGAGACCCTGCTAAAGAAAGAAATAAATCTCCCAAACCATTACCATTTTTAAAAGTTTTGCTGTAAAGGGAAGCAAATAAATATATTGTATTGTATTTTGCTACGCCAAGAGTTTTTATTTGCATGCAATAAATGTATCTAACCTTTCTTTTAAAGCTTCTGAGTTTCCTGTTTGGAGTAGAAATGCAATGTCTGTGGACAACAAATCTGATACAAATTTTTCACAGTACATTAATTCTTTTCTGGGGCCTTCCCCATTTGGGGGTTTGAGAGGTCTCCTTGCTGGTGTCAAAAGTTTTTTTTTTTTTTTTGAGTAACCTCAAAACCTTGTGGCTAATCCATGTCTCCATATTTACAGCTGACTGCAGCCACGTGACTAACACCAAAACTTCATGTTGGCAATATTCTTCCCCTTGGCTCCCACCACAACCACCCATATACACAGACACAAGCTCCCACAGACAAAATGTGCACGACCAAAGGACCACATATATTAGGTTAGGACCACAAGGCAAAGAGATACAGATCCTCAAGAACACATTGAGGAGGCAGCAGTAGGCTTGGTCATGGTCATCTCCACTCTCACCATGGACCATGAACATTCCCCAGAATGTGACCACCCTATACACTCAGGCCCAAACAGGAGACCAGCACAGCAAGACACATCATTTCTCATAGAGCTCTATTGTGGCATATAATAATAGGTACTCTATATAAATTAAATTAAAAATAAAGCTCCAGCAGGTTGCACAGATTTGCTGTTAATAAATATATCTCTGGGTAATTGTGCCCCAAGACCAGCTCATGACCACTCTCCCTCATCCAGAGAATTATACAAAAATAAATACAGGCTTGGGGTGGGTGGGTGGGTGGGTGGGTGGGTGGGTGGGGGGGCATGCCTGGTTCCATTCTAAAATTTCTCACACCATCCACCATTCATTTTCACTCTACAAGTACTACTGCAGGAAGCCTGGTGCTGACTAGAGAGCTCAGAGAAAGTCCCTCACTAACAGGTCACAGATATCATCTCAACTCATTGGGGTGACAGAGGGACTTCAGACCCCAAAGAGGAGGAAATCTGCTGCCTCTACGCGAACCAGGCCAGAGAGAGGCACAGCACAAGCACCAGAAGGGACATACCACTGTTCAAAGCCACAGGGACCACAATTAGCCCAGCTAGGACACCCAGAGTCTGGGTCAAGGGTCCCCAAAGCTGAGAAGACAATCCACATACACATTCTGCTGGGGCTGCAGGCACGGGAGACCTCTCTGGGGACTCAAGATTTGGGCTTCCGCCCTCTTCATCCTGGGAGGTCACAGGAGGGTTGGCTACACTAGACAGACAGACTTCAGTCCCTGGGGGACTAAGGAGAGCAGGACTCTGCTCTGGCATAGCTGGTGCAGCTGGCTCTTTATCAGAAATAGGTATCAAGCTGCCTGCCCACTCAGTAGGAACCTCCATTAGGGCTTTTGCCCCAACCTCCCCTGGGAACCTGGCCATCCCAACTATGGGCCTCTTTATGTGCAAAGAGTTGATGTCCTTGTCCAGCCCTTTCTCTGGATTCTCAGTAAACTGGTCCTGTGTTTCCAGAACCATAGGGCTGTCACATCCAGAGCCCTCAGCCCATGGGAGCCACACATCTCCCATAGCTACCACAGAGGGTGCCCCAGAGATAATTTCTGGAGGTGATTCTTTAGGACTGTCTCCTTCAGGGCTAGAGGGAGTCATGGAGAGCCCCTCTTCGCCCTCCCCCTCATCATCAGGGTCCTCAGTGTCCTTGATGAGCTCCACGCCACAGCCCAGGCGTGCATAGTGCAGTGTGATCTCCTCAGCCAGGGCACTGTTCAGGGCCCTCTCAGGGCCAGGCCACTTCAAGATCAGGTCACGGTCCGTGAGTATGTCCAGGGGATGGCTGGGGGACATCCCCCCATCTGTAGAGCCCTCCCCGCCAGCCCCTGATGCCACAGCCCTCAAGCGGCTCAGGTGAGACAGGTAGAGTTGCTCCAACTCCTGGTCAATGGTGTCTTCACCAAGCAACTCCTCCAACCCACTCACAATCTCCAGACCCCGAGCGGGCTCATCTGCCATAGACCCCTCCGTGGGGGCCTTTCGACCCACTCCACTTTCCCATGTGGTCTCCACCTGGTGCTGACTGGGTTCCAGGAAGGGCCCAGTGGTATTATCACTTGTATCAGGCCCTGAGGCCTGGTCCCTGGGGGGGCCACCCAAACCACGGGTAGATGGAGGAATCCTGATGGCTGGTGTCTGGAGGACCTCAGTAAAAGCCACAGGCGGACTGCTTCTGGGGATGTCACATTCTTCCAGAGGGTTGTTGGTCACTGTAGCTTCAGAAACCTGTGCATCCATCATGTGCATGGGGAGACAAAGGGAGTAGAAGAAGAGGGGAGAGAACAAAAAGAGACAATAAGAATTGGTGACAGCCCACACCCAGTCCCTAGAGTTTGCCAGGCAAAAATATGTTAAAGAATCCCCTGTAATTCTGTAACTGCCGATGACTTGATTAAGTATATGCAAAGAGCAATGTGCAGGTGAGTACAAAGAGACCTCTTTTTTGCGGGTGCTAATGCTAAGTGATTCACTAGGCATTTGCACTCAGTGAATGACTGTCAGTAACAAATGAATTCAGGATAGGTATTCTCTTTTAGAAATACTTATGTATGAGTTGATAGGGTTGTTCAGAGGGTAACAGAACTCTCTGCCAAGCATTAAGTTTGATCCCCAGGACCCATGTGTTGGAAAGGAAAGAGCCAATTCCTACAAGTTGTATTTCAACACACACACACACACACAAAAAAAAAAAAAAGTTAATATTTACTTCCTAATGCTCAGTCTAGTAGCAACAGTCCTACTGAGTCCCCATCTGCATCTCTAGACATGATTCTCTACTGAAAGGGATCAAGGCGAGCTGGAGAGATGTCTCAGCAGTTAAGAGAACCGACAGTTCTTCCAGAGGACCTGGGTTCAATTCCCAGCACCCACATAGCAGCTCACAACTGTCTGCAGCTCAAGTTCCAGGGGATCTAACACCTTCACACCAATGCACATAAAATAAAGTTAAATAAAAAAAGGAAAGGAACCAGGCTTCTTAATGAGACCACTTTCTCCAGGTTTGCAGCAGGCAAAGTTAAAGAACTTGATATATTATCATAGCAAGATGTGAGATGAGGCTCACAGAGTGATTGGAAGTGCTAACAGGTAAAAAGAGACAAGAAGAAAGAAAGAAAACTACTCCTGGCCAGAGGTACTTCAATGTAAGCATCAAAATAAACAAAACAATGGATTCAGAGGCAACAAATACATTTTGAATCCACAAATAAATGAATGTGTAATAATTTTATTTAAAGAAAAAGCCCAGCCAATAAAAGCAGAATGATAGAATTTAATAGAACGTAATAGAATGAGTTCTGTTTAAGTCAATTTCATAATGCTAGACAACATTTAACAAATACATTTAGCAAAATTAATGGTTTGTTAAATGTAATTTAATAAAACACTAAACTAAATAAGATTAATGGATTAACGAAAATAAAGTAAGAGAGTCAGTGAGAAAGCCTGAGTCTGATTCCCAGGCCCCACGATAGAAGGAGAGAATTAACATACACACACACACACACACACACACACACACACACACACACACACCTGTACATATACACACAGATACACAATAAATAAATAATTTAAAATTTTTAAATAGAATAAAAAATGTGTTTGCCCCTGAATGCAATCAGCTAAACCCTGACTGTGTAGGAACTCTACATGACCAAGAGGGTTTAGTAAACAAACTATAATAAAGAAACTCTGGGATATTAAAAAGTAAAGAGACATATGGGGATTAGATACACCTCCACCCCCACTTCTAGGATAGAAAAGATCGAGTCAGTTCCACCCCTAGGTCCGGTTGAGGTCACACTGGGAGCTACCTATCAGGCTATTTACACCATGGTTACAGGGACCTGCTTACCTGAAGTGTCATCTGGGGCCATGGACGGAGAGGGGTGGGGGCCACCAGGGGACCAAGTGACTCATGAACATCAGGATGTTCTGCCAGGAGAAGAGAAGGGCAATGTTGAAGCAAGACAGGTAGACAAGTGGCCTAACCATGCTCATCTATGAAAATAACTGGGAGTTTGCATTGGAAGCTTTTTTGTGGCAGTCAAAGGATAGTGACCTTTTCTTTTTTATATAATGAAACAAGGAAGAAAGAAATGGTAAAAAGGCCACTAGAAAGGTTAGGTGGCATAGCTCTCGGGAGCAGTGCATTTGCCTAGCACGCATGGGCCCTGGATTCCATCCCCAGCATCATGAAAAAAATAATTAAGGTATTAAAAGAGGCTAGAACTCTCGAAGTCTGCTAGATGCTTACCCACAAGGGTATTATCATCCATGTTCTTCATCCTCAGCTCTTCCTCAAGAGGCCTGTGGGGCAGATGAGACAGCATGTAAATCTGACACCCTGACAGGACAGTTCTGCCACCCATGGATACTTTCTGTACCTCTGTGCTGACCCATCTTAACCTAACAGCTGCTATCTTCTCCTCCACTGCTTGTTAATCCCTTGATCATAAAAGTCCTATACACTCGTTGAAGAAATCTTGCAAACTACAGAAAAGCATAAGAATGCATGGGGGGGACAATCATATATGAGCCAGAGGCAACCACTGTTACTGTTTGGAAAATTTCATTCCAGACATTCTCTGAAACCATTTAGATTCTGCAAACACGCCTTCACAGCTGGCTTTGTCCATTAAACAGTAAGAAACATCATTATAGACTTTTGCAAACAGTGAAAACCAGCAGCTTTGTGCTCCTATCAAATGGCCTTGACATTATCTATGTAGCCATTCCCTTCCTATTTAAGTAGCTAGCTTGTTTCCTTTATTTTATGATTACAGACCAAATACCAATGGACACTTTGAGAGCATTTAGTTAGGGTTTGTTCCTGCCTATCACAGAAACCATTTTAAGGGAAAGGCCAGAAAAAAAGGAAGCAGCAGAGGTGAAGAAGGAAGACAAATGGAGATGAATGGAAAGGAAAAGCTCTACCCCTTCTTGGACCCTATACCAGCCTGCCAGGACCCATCACCTCCTTGTATGCAACATGGATGGGGAGCATAGGAAAGTGAAGAGTAAGGATCAAAAGTCAGATATCTGGCCTGGCACAGAGCAGTGGCTAAATCAATGGAAGAAATCTATTAATCCAATTGCTCTTCTGCCAGCCAAGTTAGATCCCTGAGTGTCATAGGCCAAGTATTTCAGCCAGATCCTATCAGGAGTGGAACATAATCATGGAGTAATCAGTGTTCTTATTCTTACATATAAGTATCAAATGTCCACAAACTAGACAAATGGAGGAAGCAATGATTACAAGAGCAGTGATGACAGGATTCAGAGACCTGAGGGGAACCAAAACAATCACAACCTTTTCTTCCTAAGATGTAACAGCCCACTGTTGACACTTAAGAAAAAAAGTTGCAACTGAGAAAATAACCAATCAAATGTCTAATGAAAATTATCTTCACAGAAACAATGCCACTAGCAGGCCTATGCACAGTACTCTGGTCAATGGTCTACATGTGTCACATGTACTGATTTAATAGTCATGGTCACGGCGAGGGAGGTACTTGTGAGTCCTTTGAAATGAGGGAGTTCTGCTATCTCTGTCTGGATAATGAAGCAGAGGCTAAGGAGATGACTCAAGGTTACACAGGCAGGATCAAAACTCAGATTTTTAACCAACAAGCTGATATTGGGATAAGAGACCCTGTGATTGCACCCAACCCAATCTCCAGGCCTATCTAGCACTAGAGGGAAGAACCAATGGCAGACATGAAGACTCCCTTCCTCCCTTTCAGGAAGGCTGTTTTTCCACCTGCCCCTCACCCACAGATTCACCATTTCTCCAGTTCCATGGCACATATGGCTAGACTACCAACAGAGAGCGGCTACAGGAACCTGTGATTAGCACTTTGGAGGAAGGAGTTTTAACTAATAAAGGGCGTAGGGTCTAAAATGTTTGGAATGGGTGCCCAGTCTTCCTCTGTAATCTAGGATTCATTCATCCCACCAGAGGTATTTTAGTCTGAATTAGTAGAGAGCCTGGGGCAGGTGGCTCTGGGAGCCCAACCAGAAACTTCCACTCAACACAGATGAGACAATTCAGGAAAAACCACATTAATCCAGAGCCACTCTCCAGTGGGTCTGAAGTCCAGGCCTTCGGATCTACAGCTCTATGACTCTACCTGGCAAAGATAGCTTCCTTTGTTTTTGTTCTTGAATCATCATATTGGGCTCTTCCAAAGTAAAGCCCTTCATGAACACTCCCAACTGGACGGAAAGCCAGCTTTTCCTCCTAGGGCAGGCCAAGCCCACACAAGCATTCACTGTAATCTGGCTGAATTCTGACAGGCATGACAACCAAGCTTCTATTACATCATAGAAGTGAATGAGAAGAGAACTCGAGCAGTAGCCAGTAGCAGAAGAGATACTTCTAGGCAGATGAAGGAAGAAAATAAATTAAAAAAAAAATCTTCAGTCACCACACCTCTCCCACTGATGAAACCATCCAAATATCAGCCCAAACCAATATCTGCTAAGTCAGCAGAAGCAAGCAAGTTGTTTTCCCAATCTCAAAGAGCTGGGAAGAAAAGCAGGAGGCAGGAGCAATTGCATCTCCTCCACTGTGGGCCTTTTTTGTTACTACATCAAAGTCATTTGAAAATCTGGCACATATCCCTCAAAACAGCAACCTCTCCTTCCAAATGTAGAATCAAAGATTGAAGGAACTGTTGTCCCCAACCACTAACTGTACTCCATACTGATGATACCCAAAAATGGTCTCACTCTGAAGACACTGTCTCAAACAATAGGCAGGGTTTGTGTGTGTGTGTGTGTGTGAGAGAGAGAGAGAGAGAGAGAGAGAGAGAGAGAGAGAGAGAGAGAGAGAGAGAGAGAGAGAGAGTAAAACTTTTGAACTAAACTGTCTTTCCTGGTAAAAATTTTGAGGTGGCTGCGACTGAAATTAAAATGAGGAAAGTAAGGGAGTGTTAAGTATACATTGACTCACTCACTGATCAGTAACAGTTCTTAGAAAAACGGGGAGAGAGTAAGAACAAAACCGTACCTGCAGTGTCCCTGTTAACTTTTAAGAATAAAGCCTGCTCTTTTGGCACAAGTCCCACAAATGCCATGTGGCATCCTTTCAAGGGCAGCGAATACACAGTGGGCCAGGACACACACTGCTAGGGTTGTCTTGGAATGCCTTATTTGGGTGCCCGTGAACATGAGTCAAGTCCATCTTACCTAGAGTGGACTACTCTACTATACTGGGTGTGAAAATTCTTCCTGCCATTAAGAAACTCAATGGCTGCTTGACTTCAGACAATATCTGGAGAACAGGGAATGAGACCTCAGAAAGTGGTAGCAATGGCCCCAGGTCAGGCCAGCCAAGACAGAAGAGGAAGATGAGTTGCCAGGGAGAATGAATGAGCAAATGAAGGCTAACAAGCCCCAAAGAGAAATGAAAAGTAGACTCAGTCATATCACTGCCACTGTCATCATCTGGGTCATATGTCAGCACTCCCAGCAGTCCAAGTTTCAAAGAACTTTACTTGCCCAAAGTGGGTCATGTGCTATACCCCAAAGGGAAACACAGCAGAGCCCAGCTCCCACAACGTGATGATGTTATCTGGGGGGGGGGGGGTAGATGGCTTCAGAAAGTAGCCCCGAGAGATACTTGGAATTCTGGTTACCCTAAGCCATGTGCTTTGGGGGTGGGGTGGGTGTCGAAGGGGGGATGGGGTGAGGAGGCTATGAAAGCCATCAAGTTATATAGGACACTGTCTTGCCTTCTCCAGAAAGTGTCAGCCTCAACTCTAGGACTTGGGCATTGTGGAGCAATTTAGCACGCCTCAGGCTTCTTTTAACTCACTGACACTTCTATGGTCACAACCCAGGGTGAGAAAAGCATTCTACTACATAACCCAGCACATCCACACCAGTAAATACAGACACAGACACACTGAGAACTGAAACAGTTGCTCTTCAAAATAATACTTACCTCTAATGCATGTCAAATGTACTGTGCTATTTCCTACACCATTTTTCAATGTTAGCTGGAAGCTAGCAAACTGATTTTGCATCTCATTAAATGGCCAGAAAATGCAATGTTGAATAATCCCAGCTCTACTGCATACCAGCTGTGTGACCTGGAACACATTACCTAACCTCTTGTGCCCCAGTCTTCTTGTCTATAAAGAGACGATAGTAATCCTTCAGGGAGTTGTTGGATAACCTGGGAAACCATGAAAAGCACCAATAAAGTGCTTACAACTGATTCCTTCTGGATTCCCACTGAAACTGAGGCTCTGAAATGGAAAGCAACTTGTCCAGCCATGCCCAGAGGGGAGGCCCTATCAGCTAACCTAGGACTACAGTTCCAAACTGGAGCACTAGCAGGACTACACATGCTCTGGAGCCGCTCTGCCGCTTAAGTGTACAGCCTCCAGCCCACAGCCTCAACCACGGTGCCCTGCCAGTTTTCTATGGAACAAAGGGACTTGATTTCACATGAACTCCTCTCTCCAGACAACTCAGGTGACCCCTAACCCACCCTGTTTCAACTCTCATTGTTCTCATTTCCCTCAGGCTGTCAACTGGGCTAGCCACTCAGTTACAGGTATACCTAAAAACCCCGGAGGCCTTGCTGTACATCAGGATAGTGACAGGAGACACACTGGTGAGCAGACCCAACTATGAAATTTAGAATTTGATGTGGAGACACTTGAAAAAATACTCAAACTCATTATTTCAACAAATATTTATTGAGCACCCACTAAGTGCCATGCACCACAGCAGGCCTATGAGAATACAGTGGTCACCGATGCAGAGAATGTCCCTACCCCTCACGGAGCTTACAGTCTAGCAGTGAGTGCAGTCACCCAATAATCCCCTGCTAGAGGGCTCACTATGGACTGAAGCCAGAGCCTTTAGAAAAGGAAGGAGCATGCTAGAACACTAGGCCCTGACACAGCAAGGGTTTAAGGATGCTTAGAAAACAAGCAAGGGGCATGTGTGGTCAGAAAATAAGAGGCTGTTTGGGAGCACTGTGTGGGAGACAGTTAAGCCTGAGAAAACAAAAGATTCAGTCACGTGGTGACACCAAGGTTGGTAACTGAGGCTGAAAGAGCAAGGAGAAAGAAAAGGGCCAGAGATTTAAGAAAACGAGCAGAGAGTGGTCCCAAGGCCAGGGACAGAGGTGACCTAAGTAGTAGTCAGCCATTTCAAGAGTGAATGAAAACCCTGCTCAGCTTGGCCAAACCCTGGGACTAATAAACATGGGAGGTGAGTAGAGGAAGCCAGTGCTGGTGACTCTCCAGGTGAAGGGGACAAGGGTGATGATCAGCTACTGACCAGAAGCAGAGGGTGAGGTAAGGTTGGGTAAAACAGAGGCTCTGGCCTGGGGATAGGTCAACAGAGAGGATCAGGTGAGAGGGACAGGAAACATGCCTAACAACACAGAAATGAGGCTTATGATCCCAGATTCTGGAGCAAATGGCAAAAACTGAAGCTCTGGAGCAAAGGACAGGGACCACCGGCCTAAAATGGGGACAATGAGAGGAGTGTCGGTGTTCAGAGTTGGGGGCTCTAAGTGATAAGGAGTTCCATTGTGGTGGTTTCTATTATGTTTGAGGAAGCAAAAGGCAAAGTCTGGAGGCAGAGAATGCTTGAAAGGATCCCGTGAATGCAAGGGAGGATCAAAGAACGCACAGGATTACCAGGCAGAATGGGAGACGATCCTTAACTTCGGGTAAGGTCCATGTGCTAGGCTCTGTGGCTTTCTTTAACTTGACCTGCCTGTGCTGATCACTGCTATGAATAACGCTAGTGACTTAAAGAGACTAGGATAGACAAGCTTCCCTGAGGGGTCTGCATGAGAACTTGAGGGGTACAGGACCCACATTCTTGGTAAAGCAAACAGTATGTGCAAAGATTCAAAGCAAGGGGAGTAACAGGGGGGATGTGGTGACAAGAGCTCAGGAACAGAAACCGGTATAAAGCAAGACTAGAAGACAGCAGAAGCCAGACTGGAGAACAATGAGGGTGTTTAAGGGCCAGTCAGAATTCTGTTGATCTTTATTTTGAAGAGGAACAGGACACCTCCTCAGAGTATAAAGTCAAGACAGGCCAGAAGGCCTCCTTCCCATACCAGTCCTAGCACTGAGGACTCCAATGCTATTTACTCATGCAGCAAAGAGGGATTAAAAGCAGTCTAGCTCATAGAAACCAGTCAAGAATAAATGAGACTATACAAAAATACCCAGCAAAGTGCCCAGCAAAGAAAAGGAGCTCAGCTATGTATCACTTTATAAGGCTTCACATATGTCTTGCCACCTGGCTCTAGCACAAGCCCTTGGGTATCTTCGCACCTGTGTCTTCTTTGCTTCATCCTGGGCCTGTGCTCGGCACATAACAGGCCCTACCAAGAAAAAAAAATGCTTTTTGATGGATTATCTCTCTAAACCTAATGGGTACTGAAAACCTGGTCCCACAATCCAGTGACAGCAGCCATTTGAGCCTCTGGAGTATATCCTCATGGCTGCCAAACATCTCCCCTGACCCCACCTGACAAGGCCCAGCTGCACAGTGGGCCTGCAGCCAACATTTGTACAGTGGGCCTCCCACAGATAAGAAAAGGGTATCCCCTGAGGTCCACCACCATTTCCCCAGAGGGCTAGATCACAGGGGGTAGCTGTTCTTCAACAGCGCTCCAAATCAGCAGCAGCACACAGGCCTTACAACAATAATAAGTTGAAATGTACTTGCCAAGAAAGCCACCGACCTACAAAGAAAACCTTATTGCTGATCTTGCAGTGCACACCAGCCTCCCCTTTGCAAGAGCTGAGATCAAAAGATAAAGAAGCTATCAAAAAGCCATCTGCCCACTTAAAATAATATCTCAAGTCACGTTGGGAACCACAAACATGGGGCCAGCTACCAAAACAATTGTCTAAATGAACTACTTCAATTTCTCCTTAAAACCACCCATGTATTTTAAAAGAAAAACACCCTCTCCACCCACCGTGGCCTGGCAAGGTTTTGATTTGTCTGTTCCCTTCCTTTCATACTCTTGAAAATGACCAAACTTCAGTTCCCAAACTGTCATATCTTACAGACAGGGCTCCCACAACTGCCAATTGGGATGAGAAGTGATTGAAATGAAGGCGGTTCTGGGGGCACTGGAACTACTCAGTCTCTTAATCCGGGTGGTAGTTATAGAAGTGCAAACATGTGTAACTCTTCTGCGCCATGCACTCGAGATCAGTACACTCCATGTTGGTATACCTCAATAATAAAACATCAGGCACACATAACATGTACAAGGGAAAAGATGAAGAGCTAAGAACACCAGCACTGAAATCCAGAACTTGTTTTTAAACTAATGTCCCTAACATTTCCTCCCGGCTCTCACCATTCATTGGCTGAGTGACTTTAAGCGAGCTGGATCATCTCTCTGCGTTCCCCGTTTCCCTGTTAACTAGGGACCGTTACAGCACCTACAACAAACAGCACATTCCGCTGTTCTTGACAGGAGACTGAACCTACCACTCTTCCCTGAGACCAGTAAATCCTGAGCACCGTACCTTTCACAGCTAAAGCTGTGCCTCAGTTACCCTGTCCACAGTTGCTGCATCAATTTCAACCACACAATGTTAATGCCATTCCTCTCTGACAAATGAGGAAACTAAGGCAAGACCATACAACCAAGCAGAGTTCAGGAAGGGGATACACAGATTGTATGTGAGTATCTAAATATTAATGCTAATTAACACGGCTATGGCACTACTTTGATCTAAGCTAAGCACTGAGTGCTTTTACGCATCCTGTGCAGTGTGTACCATAATCACACATTTTACAGATGAGGGTGTATTTAGTTACCTAAGGCACAATGCAGTTAAGAACTGGCTAAGGTCACAACACTAGAAAGGGGCAGGCCTAAGGTTTGAACCCAGGTAATCTTATGGCAGAATTCAAGTTCTTAACACTTCAGGGTCCATCAGCTAAGAGCTAAACCTTTCAGAACCATTCACAACCTAAGTCCTGAACACAACGAGCCGATCCCACAACACCCTGCTCCATCATGCAGCTTTCAATGGCCAGAAGAACAACCTCCCATTCCCATTTCCAGCCCTTGCA
This sequence comes from Cricetiscus sungorus, assembly GCA_030556225.1. Taxonomy (NCBI): domain Eukaryota; kingdom Metazoa; phylum Chordata; class Mammalia; order Rodentia; family Cricetidae; genus Cricetiscus; species Cricetiscus sungorus. The sequence goes on from JANBXA010000609.1 coordinate 10,270,944, forward strand.
GAAGGAACGTGTATACATTTCATGGAGAATCTAACTGACACCGGGCGTCACCTCACCTAATGACCACAAAAAGAATCAAGCTAGCTGTTGTACTTGAAAAACTTACAGCCCTGGCAAAGAAGACTTGGAAAAGCATTATCTCAGTCTCCTGGGTTATAAATGATTTTCTCCCAGCCTCTGAAGTTTATGGGAGGTGTGAAAAAAAAAAAGAGACAAGAGCTTCAATTCTACTTCTCACACTTCTCATCTGCTTCTGCCTATGCCAAAGCTAATGAGAATATGGCCTCAGCCCCTCACCTTTACAGGCCTCAGACTACGGGAGAAACAGTAAAAAAAGCTTGCACAGACTTCAAGGCCAGAAATGGTTGAAACCAAAAAACCAAGTACCACCACTTCCTCAACCAGTTTCTCTACCTCTGTAACGGACTTCCTGCTATGTCAGATAGGAATCGGATTCCACACCCCACACTGGGAGACCCTTAGTCCACAACATCACACTGCATGCTCTCTCCACGCCGGCGAACCGGTTGTCATTCATACCAAACTCAGAACCACCGCAGGACTTTCGAACTTGCTGTCCCCGCTACCTACATCTTCCTTCCATGTATGTCACTGCTCCATACCACTCAGGACTCCGTGCCACCTCGTTAGAAATTCCTACCTGTTGGATTTTCTATCAATTCTCTCTTCCATGACTCTTCTTTATCACCGTCTGGGACTCAAGCACAAGAGCTCACCCTCAACACCACGTCTACAGCAGCCACTCCCTCTCCAGAGCCTTAACTGTATTTTTTTTTTCCTCTCAGCACTAACCTTAGCCCTATTTATCTTATCTGCTTGTTTGCTTTTTTCATACTGTTTCACACAGGAGCCTTGCGTGATGGTTGAGGAGAGGGAAGGTGTCTGTCTTGTTCAGGGCTTTACAGTGGAACTCAATAATGGATGGTACCCCAATATTTAAAACAGTGCCTAGCACATGTTTGGCCTCCACTACTCTTTGACCAAATGCACCCTCCTGCCTGTCCTGGAGAGCAGGCCTGGGGGGGGGGGGAGGGAGGGGGCTCCTGGAATGGGATGCTTGTCCTCCATTCTACTACATTCAGCCCTGCGTTGGCGGAGGTGGCGCTGGCAGACATTACCTGCGCCTCACCGGCTTCATGCAGCTCTTCAGCTGCCTGGCCTCAGCCTCCACAGGACCCTGGCACTCAGGCTGTGGCTCCAGCTGCTGCAGCTGCTGCTGCTGCTGGAGCAGCCCTTCGGCATCAGTGGGTGTGGGAGCGGGTGCAATCCGGAGCAGGACAGTGTAGTTGCGGCCATGGTTATTGGCCCAGAAAGTGCCCTCGGGGGTCTCATAGCGCACCACGAAGTCGAGGCGCGCCCCATCACCCGCGCCCTCAGCAAAGGGCAGCTGGAAGGCAAAACGGTCAGTGCGCCCACCGTCGTCGGGCGAGGAGGCAGACATCTGGCCAGGGCCCAGGCCTAGACCGGGATCCAGGAGGGGATCTCCTGCTCCTGTTCCTCCCACTCCTGCCCCAGGCGGGCTGCGTGGGACATAGCGCGCTGGGTGGTCACAGAAGGAAGCCCAGCCGTCGTGTGAGGCCCGCACGTGCACCGCCTTCTCGAAGGAGCGGTTCAGCACGCGCACCAACCCGCGCACCACCGGCGGGCGCCCCCCAGGCACCCACACCCCGGAACCTCCGGGAACCGCTCCAGGAGGCGGCAGCAGCGCCTCCAGCTCCACCATCACACGCCCCAACCGCTCCAGACGGCCCATCGCGGGCGGCAACGAAAATGTGGGCACCAAATAAAACCCCCCGCCAGCGGGAACGGGGCACGGCGGCGAGGGATCGGGGAAAGCCTCCTCTTCCTCCTCCCCTTCATCCCCATCCTCGCCATCATCGTCCTCATCAGCCCCGCCGCCGCCGCCATCTTGCCCGGTCGCCGCCGCCATCTTGCCCGCCCCGGGCCCGCCCCACGGCCGGTAGCGGCGTAGCTGCGCCAGAGGCAGCCCCAGGGCCTCGTCAGCGAACAGCACCCTCCGCGGGGCCACCGCCGCCTCAACCGAGGCGCGGGGCTCTCCCGCAGCCGGCGACGGGGGTGCGGGGTGCCGCAGAGGTGGCTCCACAGGGGCCGTGCGCGCCATATCGGCGGCGGCGGCGGCGGCACCGACGGCACCGGCGGTGGGACCGGCGGGGGCAGGGCCTGAAAAGGCGGGCAGCCAATGGGAAGGCCAGAGCGGGGGGGTGGGGCTCCAGTGGAGCTTAGGCGGCGAGATGAAGACAGGTACAGCCAACAGCCAATGGACAGCCACGCGGGGTTGACGTAGGTAGTGACTGACGAGCAGGAGAAGCTTATGGCCAATGAGGACGCCCGAGCGTGGGCGGTGTGGGAGGCGGGATGATCACCGAATCAATGGAAAGGCCGGAGTGGGGTTAATGCGGGACTGAAGATGAAGCTAGCAGAAGTATGGCAGTTAGTTAGTGGAGAAGTCTAAGCGCGAGCGGCATGGTGGGCAGCGGGAAGATGGAATGGCTATGGGCGAAAGGGGCAGCGGGGAGCGAACCCAGAGGTCCAAAAAGTGGGAGATCCGCAGGTTGCGTAGGCGGTGAGACGTAAGAAAGATAAAAAGATCAGCCAATGGAGAACTGCTCGCGAATGATGTAGAGGCAGAATGACGATAATGGTTGCAACGAGCCAATGGGGAGCCTTGTGAGAGTGCACTATGGCTTCAAGGGGGCGGTAACAGGGTGGATCTAGCCAATACAGAGACTGATGGGAGGCTGGAAGATGTTGTGTGAGCATACACGGAGGCGGGACTGTAAGGGGGAGGAGCCCTTGAGCAAGTGAGAAGTGAAGGTGGGAGCGAGAAAGAGATGGGGAGCCAGAGTGAAGGCTGTGAGATCTCAAAGGCAGTGCCAGTATAGGATTAACCGATGCCTAAACTGGAGAATGTAGCCGACCGAGACTTTAGAGACAAGATGGGAAAGCACAATCAAAGGTGGTGGTGTAGGTGATGTGAAGGAAAGCATAAGTAGCCAGTAAGTGGGTTAGAGTGGACGTAGGTGCATAGGCTGAACCACTTTTGAGCAGTTGAGCACACAATCGGAATTCATGCAACCAATAAAAAATGATTAGGCCTCAGGGGAATGGATTTACCTTTTCCTTGACCTTCCATGACTCCCCATGACCCCACAAATTTCCAGAGTCCCTGAAAGCCTAGACTGTACCGTAGTGTGAAACCAAAGCAAAACAACTCTATCATCAGTCACTGTGTTCTCTGTCCTCCCCACGACACACACACACACACACACACACACACACACACACACACACACACACCTTGCAGCCTTTTTGTCAACAATTCAACTAGCCTGTCCTCCCCACCACACACAACTTGCAGCCATTCTGTGAATAATCCAACTAGCCAAGAACACCCTTGGTTGTACCTGACATTTCCCAATTGAGTATTGATGTTCTTTGGGACCTGGCACCATTGGGGGGGGGAAATCAATCACAAAATAGAACTTTTTGAAGGATTAGCTTTTTCTAATTTGCACTCAGCACACAATTGACCCTGACAGTTGTTTGGACATGTTGACAGACTCTGTCCAATCCTGCCCTTCTTGCTCATTTTGACACTTTGCACCCCACAGTGGCCTCCTCTCCCCACTTTCTTTCCTCATCTCTGTCGAGACCATCTCCCCTTCCCAGAGTGCTGTCCCATCTGTTTCTTCCATCCAGTGAATTCCATTCATTCTCCCTTTGAGCCCTTACCTCCTATGGGAATGGAATTGAATCTACCAGCATGTTCGTTCACACATCACCCTGTCCTTCTTACTAACTTACTTAGTAAGACGTATTGTCCACCATATGCCAGGTTCGGGGGATGCTTTTATCTAGTTCTCACAATACCCCTAACAGGAAGGTCACCCTTGGTCCCTACAGTCTCTCTGCTCCTCCAGTCTGTGTCCAGGGTCATAAAAGGAGTATGTTCACCTATAAGTAGCAGAATAATGAAACGATGAAGGTTTTAAAAAGGCAGAACTTTTCTCTTTTTTCCTCATCTGGAAGTTCAAGGTGGCAAATAAACTCAGGACTCCATCCTATCTGCCTATTTTAGGTAACTACTGTGCCCTGATCTTGCCTTGGAGTCTCAAATTCTGTAGGTTATATATCTAAAGCATTTCCCAAGCAGGATGTGGTGATTCACACTTGTAATCCCAGCACTCAAGAGGCTGAGGCAAGACCAGCCTAGGCTACAAGTGTGATCTTGTTTTTAATAGCTCTATGGTAAATCACTTCTTAGCAAGTGCATGGGCCCCATCTCTAGCACCATATTTTTTAAAATCCCAAATCCATCTTTTTCACTACCACTCTACCAACAGGACCAGCACCAGTGCCAGTCACCTGGGCTACTGTAGTAGCCTCCTCCTGCTTGGCCCCTGCCCTATGTACCTATACCCCACTCCACACTCAGCAATCTAAGGGATACAATGATGTCCCTCCTCTGCACCCAACACTCCCATGTCTTCTTTCCGGCTTAGAGGAAAAGCCAAACTTTCGCCGTGTTGTAAAAGGCATAACATAACTAGTTCTCTCTGACCTTACCTCCTGTTCCTCTTGCTTTCGCTCACTTCACTCCAACCACACCAGACTCCCTGTTGATGCAGTCCAAATCCACTACACTCACCTCAGGGCCTTCACACTGGCCCTTCCCTCCAGTTCTGCAGATCTCTCCACGGCTCTCCTAAATTCTACTTAAACCCCTATTCGTCTTCAACCCCAAACCCTCCACATTCTCTTCCCCAGAATCCTACATGAGAAGATAGAGTTAAGGTAGAGAGGAGATGCTGCCCCTGCTAACCTGACCTCCAGCCTTATTCTGCAAAGACCCTGGCTTTCAGCTTCAGTAACAAACCCCCCACACACACCCAAGGCACCACTCAAGTGGCTTCCTGGGAATCTTTGTGTCACCACCCTCATTTACTTTTCATGCCATCTTTCTGGCCAGTCTTTTTCACAGAGTGGCAGTAATGGGGAGATGGTCACAGAGATTAAAGGAGGATGCAGACCATACCATGGAGCCTGAGAAAAACAGCACCTATTCCAGAGAAAGCCAGGTGCTAAAGAAGGGAACTAGAACTGTCTCAATCACATAGAAGATACAGGGACTATTTGGGCCCAAGTAAATGGGGAGCAGGGATCATTAACTTTGGGACCTACCTACAGTCAGCTGCCCAGGACTCCCCGGTAGGTATATTCTTTACCCCTCCCCTACCCCCTCCCACACACAACCACATCTGTTAAGCTCCTAGGATCCCTGCAGACCTCCAAAGTAAGAAAGAGGACCTCATCCCACCTCCCTACCTCCCTCTCACCTCAGTACCTCCCTTGGCTTCCAGCCAGCACACACACAGGCCATGTTTGGTCTTAGATATGTCCCACCAACTAAGAAGCCCCAGCCAGTGAAAGTTTTGCTTTGAGCTAATGGTAGGGAGAATGAGGGTTTTTTTTTTTATTGTTGTTGTTGGCTGATATTTTTAGGTCTTTTTTTTTTCTATTCACTTGTTTTCTCCTCTTGTCTTTACAAAGCCAGGCTGTCAGTTCTACTCTTGTCTTTTCTAGAAAGGTGAGCTAAGTTGAGCAAAGCTACTCTCTCTTTGTATGTGTGTTGGGGAGTGGGGATGCTTAGAAAACAGGGGAGAAGGAAAAGGGGAGGAAGGAGGGAAAAGGTAAAGGGTGAGTATTGGCCAACAGATTAGCGTCATGTGAATAAACTTATTTCTAACTTTCTCTTTCTCAGGCCCGAAGCCAGTCGTGCAAAGAGGTTACGGTGGGCATGCATTTGGATACCTGGAACTCTAAGCTCTGCTGGGTCAGAGCACCAAAAGCCAGAAGCCTTGACCATGACTTGTGAGGAGAAATCTATAGAAGCTGTCTATGTTAAGCAGTAGTTGAAGGGAGCAGGTCTGTGCCAAAGAGGAAATGCAGCTGCCAAATCTTGTAAAAAACCTTAAAAGCTCACAAGCATCATGCTCCAGAAGTGTCTCCAAATCCCAGAATTTCCTTCCCTGTCATCGAATCCTAGAAATTCAAACTCGACATTGTTGGATTCAGGAAAACTGGGCACTTGAGAAGTCAGTGCTAAGGACCACTATTTTCCATCTGTGTGACCTTGGGCAAGTTGCAACTCCATTTTCCCCCATCGGGATAATAGCAATACAATAATGATTAGATGGACCTCAGAGGGTGAGGGTTGAACCCAATTGTTTGTGAGAAATGTTCAGTTCTGTGGCTGAAATGTGAAATACTCTAGATAAACGTTGACTGCCAAAATTATGGCAGTTACTTAGAAACCTAAACCTTTGCAAACTGTAGCTTTTCTTTCCTTTTGTTGTTTAGGTTTTTGAGATAGAATCTGGCTATACAGCCCCAGGCAACCTTAAACTCTTTATCCTTCTGCCTCAGCCTCCTGGGTGCTGGGATTACTGGTGTGTGTTACAATGCTGGGTGAATGTCATAAAGGCTGGTGGGGGGTCCAGAATCATCAGGCTATGGTTATATTTTTCCTGATAGGATGGGAACCCTGGGCTGCCTTGTATATGGCTGGTTGTTTTTCTTAATTTTGTTTTTGTGCTGCTGCTGAGGATGAAACCAGGAACCTTGTGCATGTTAAGCAAGCCCTGTGCCACTGAGCTGCATAGAGTCCTTCTTCCCGTTCCCTTTGCTGTGCTGTTGGATGCATTAGTGTGGAGCTGTTGGGGCTGTTCGCAGGTGGGTGGCTGCAGGGTCAGAGCGCTCAAGCATACACATCATGTGGGGATCCTTTCCTCCTCATGCAGAGACTCTCAGCAGATTCTAGGAGCCAGTGATTCTGAGACTCGTTGTTTCTGTGAATTTGTTGTAGGAGTACACCCCACCTTCTTTCTCCATGAACTGCATTACATGCCCCTTGCCTTCTATGGGAAGAAAGGCTACACAGAGGTGTCTAGATTCCCCCAACCCTTGGCAACATAAATGATGGTGATAATATTCATTCTACTTAAGGAAAAACTGAGGCCTGAAACAGGACGAGGCCCGTGGAAACACACTATTCCATCACTTTCTATGGTGCTTCCCATCCAAACATTGGACTTCTTCTGTTCAACTCAGTGACCCTCATACATCCTTCCAGGCACAGAATGGAGTCTCTACCTACCTTGGGATGCCTTTGTGATTTGAGTTATTTTCCCTTTTTTTCTGACTCTACACACTTCTGTTTAAAAAATTGTGGTTTCTCATGAGCCCTGTTATCTCATTGATACCTTTACCTCTGTGGTGAGGGGAAGAAATCATATTTTCAGATGACTTGTAAAGGGCAAAGAAAAAACCCAAAATTTCAAAATTTCCGTTTAAGTCTCATAAGAAAAGAATAAACAAAGCGAGAGAGAGAGAGAGAGAGAGAGAGAGAGAGAGAGAGAGAGAGAGAGAGAGAAACTATGAGAACCCCCCACCCTATGATTATCAGCACACACACACTCATCAAAAAAATTTGGATTATTAGAAGAGAGAGGTCTGCGGCTTCCACACCGTGGTTTTTCTTCTCGGTATAAAAGCAAAGTTGTTTTTGATAATGTGGCAGTTTCCCACAAGCCAGACTGATCCTTCTCTGTCAGTCCACTTCACCAAGGTGAGTGTCCCTGCTCTCCCCCACCAGACACAGCTCTGCTGGAGAAAGTGGCAGGGAGATAGCAGTGGGAGGGGGGGTCAGGAGCCCTCCAGTCCAGCTGGAAACATTCAGCCACTGTGAACTCCAGGTAAGGTCTTTTGAAACTAATACTACTTATTCTAAATACGAGATAGGTGGGGCAGTTGCTTTAAACAGGGGCAAAAAGAAGAAAACTGACTAATGCACAGATGGACGAGGTTTTTAAAACACGTCAATCAACTGCTGGTTTCTATGAATGTCGGAGCTTTGGGCAACTAAAATGTTGTCCAGCTGGAACTGGAAAATTGAACTGCATCTCTTGTTTCTTTCCTCGTAATGTTCCCTGCTTCTTTTCCTGTCTCATTTTGTTTCTTTGTCTGTCTCTGTCTTTCTCCCTTGAATACCCACTCTGTCCATGCCTTTCCAAGGCTCTGACTATATTCCTCTTTGTCTCTTCCATCCTGACCACCAGTGTTCCATTTCTTTCTTCCACCTCTCTGACTCTTTTGGCTTACCTTTCTTCACCTGCTTTTCCACCTAGTATCCAACACAGAGATTTGTACAACACTGACATTTACTAATAATGGCTCGAGAGCACCATTTTCCAATAATGGCTCGAGAGCTCCATTTTCCAATAATGGCTCAAGAGCTCCATTTTCCAATAATGGCTCGAGAGCTCCATTTTCCAAAATGGGCATCAGTTCTGTTTGTCCTAGGAGGAGGAGAAGGATTGTGAGCAGGCAGGCCAGTCTTAACATTTCACTGAACCTCTGCTTGTGTAGCATAAGAGGACACCCTCTCGAAAGGCACTTTCACAGCATGGTCAACCATGGTCTAGCAAAGGACTGTGTGACTGTGACAAGAATCCATGACCATGGAGAACAGGCAGTTCAGGGCTAGGGTGAGTTAGTCTCTGTAGGTGTAGTCCTGTGGCACTGTGCCTGGTATACGATAAGTTCTCACTGTTAACTGTTAGTATGTAAAAAAAAAATTAGAATAATGCTGTATTTTGGGTTTGTTCCTGCTTTATTCAATCAATACCATTTTTGTAGCATACTAAAAAAAATGGACAAGTGCTATTTTATGTCTGCACACTCTGAATTGCCTGAATTAAGTGCTGATAGCTGGATATTCAGGTTTCTTCTAATTATGACTTGAGTCCTTGAATCCTGGAGAAGAAGGGGTATGCATTTTTAAGGGTTTTTGTTGTTGTTGTTCTCTCTACAAATTGCTTTTCCAAAATGTTGTCTTGTTTTATGTTGTTCCTATTCAAGCCAATCTTGGGTGTGTGTTACCATTTTTAATCATTTCCCAGCATAGAGAAAACTCTAACATTGTTAGATTTTGCATTCTTTGGTGGCTTTTAATGACTGTTGGCCACTTGTGCTTTGCAGAAAAGATTTGTGTGGTCATGTTCTTACTCCTAATAGAGTACGCAGATTTTTTTCTACACATCTTAATTTGGAAAGGATAATGGCTTTCTGTTGCCTATATGTATATAAGAAATATTTGCTCCAAATTCACCACTTATAGATATGTGTATTTTAATCTTATATGTTTACTTATTTTATGGGTATGCATGTTTTGCCTGCATGCGCACCATATGCGTGTCTCTGCCCATAGAAGCCATAAGAGGGTGTGGGATTCCATGGGACTACAGTTACAGATGGTTGTGAGTTGCCACGTGGATGTTGGGGATTGAAAGCACCTTCTTTGGAAGAGCAGCCAGTGCTCTTAACCACTGAGCCACCTCTTCAGCTCCATTTGTGTGGGTTTTTTGTTTGTTTGTTTGTATTTTGAGACAGGGTCTCACTGTATAGCCCTGGCTGCCCTAGAACTGACTGTGTAGACAAGGCTGACCTCACACTCACAGAAATCCATCCATCTGCCTCTGCCTCACAAGTGCTGGGATTAAAGGCACACGTCACCAGACTTGACTATCATTTGCTCTTTTTTTTTCTATTTATTGTGCTTTGTAATGCATGTGTATATCATGTATTCAGATTATTCTTTTCTCATGTGGCTTCTGTCTATGGTTTTGTGCTTCAAAAGTATTTTGTCACTTGAAAATGAGATAACAGTTCAGCCCATATTGCCTTCCAGACTCCTTTATGGCTTCATTTTTTCCATTTACTATAGAGGTCAAAAGTGTGGGTACTGGAGCCAGACTGTCTGGAACAACCTAGCCTCACCTCAAGTCATCTGTGGGAATTTTAACCAGCACATCGCCTTTCTGTCCCTCCATTTCCTCATATGTACCATGATGGTTATAATAGCACCTACCTCAGAGGATCTAACTATTGGTGCTTAGCACAGGGCTGGTGCTTAACACAGGGCTGAACACACAATAATAGATATTAAAATCTATGTTTTCACTGAGTCTTGAAATTATTTCACAGCACATAATGATTTCAAGTCATTTGGTTTTCTCTTAATTGTCTCAGAAGCATTTGTTAATCTAGCCAGTACTATTCCTCATGTGGAAATGTTGCATCCATCACAAATCCTATTCTCTCTGTGCATAAATCTGTGGCAAAGCTTTCTACTCTGCTCTGGTCCTTAGTATCTGTTCTTGCACACAGCCAATACTATTTTTCTGATGTTGCTTTGCAAAGCAATTCAGTACCAGCCATGGATGTCTCTGGTACCTAGCGGCATTAGTCCTCCAGTCAGAAACCAATGATTATTTGGGTCAATCCTCTATCTCTCTGTCTCTGTCTCTTTCATTCCTTTTCTCATTATTTCTGTCACTGTTTCCCTAAAAAGCTCTCATTGTCTCTCTTTGTGTGATCTCTCTCTGTTCCATCTCATGTCTCTCACTCTATATCTCTATCTTCACCTGTATCTCTTCCACATGTCTATTCACACACACACACACACACACACACACACACACACACACACACACGAGGATGGATGGATGGGTATGTGGGTATGTGGGTGGGTGGGTGGGTGGGTGGGTGGGTGGGTGGGTGGGTGAGTGGGTGGATGGATGATTTACCCTCAACACAGGACAGAAAGACACTGGCCTTTGTATGATTTACCTCAGACACAGGACAGAAAGTCACAACATACATACACACATAGCCTTCCTCCATCCCATACTCTTCGCAGGCCTCACAGATATGTTGTGTAAGTTAAACTCAAGATCAGATCTCAGAATTCTCAGCGGGACCTTGACTCTGACCATCGCGCATTGTGGCCTCAGCTTATCCCTTGGTACCCAAGATGCAGTTATCAGACCTGAGGTGTCAGTCCCTCTTCTGCTTTGTCACAAGTTGAATCCATATTTGAGCACGATGGTCAATAATCATGGCATGGGGTCAATCCTCACAAACTCTGACCTATGTGAGGCTCTGGGCCCCATGAGTCAGAAGCCCTAGCTGATCAGAGAATATGTCCTCAGAGTTGGTGCTGGACTCCTGGGAACTACTATTCTGAGATCTTTCTAAAGAGCCTGGTGGTGTGCTCTTTCCATGAGTCCCAGGCCAAATGTATTCCTCTTGTCTCCATTTCTGGCAAAATGTTATGATTTAGGAAATGATAGGGGGCCTGAAGCCATATGCAAGTGTCTATTTATCAGTCAGACATACATTTTAGTCAGCATTTTATATGTACTAACTTTGGAGATTGTTCCTGTTACTGTCCTAAGTTAGAAAGGAGAGCAGGGCAGAAGAAGAAGGTCCTTCCAATCTTCTGCCTTTACAGAGCTCGGAGCTGAGAACTTGCTGACATTCTAGGCCCAGCAAGAGGCCTTAGAGAGTTTTAGGCTTCCTGGCCTTTAATTGGTCCCCATTTCTTTGGACTGTAGAACTTCTCCACACAGTGAGAAGGTGAATCCATGCACCTTACAAAGTCTGTATTCTTGGGATCCTGAAATCCATTGGCTCTAAGAAATGAGATCCTATAGTTATGAGTTTTGGTTACTACACAATTTGAAGACTCAACGGGTCCCAATATCCATGAGACCTGCCTAACACTGACTGACCAAGCATCCAACTTTGGGCCCCTCTGACATCCAAGAAAGACAGGATTACAGAACTTGGGGTTTGCATGGTGGCCATATGGACGTCACCTACCACATCCGCTAGCACCCACATCACGCTACCTGGGCCTATCTGGCTACAGGATGGACCAGCCAATTCTCGGAACGAAACCTGTGGGGTGGGTTGTCTGGCCCCTTCTCTTCCTCTTTGTTGCCGATGAAGCCGGGTGCATCCGGCCGCCATGACGTCAATGGCAGAAAAATCTGACCAAGTTGGGGTTGTGACAACAGGGCCCAGATGTAGACCCCGATAGGAAAACATATTCTATGTCCCAGAAACAACCTTCATACAGCTTCTGAGAAACAGTCAAAAAGGGACGCCCCAACAGACAGTGCAGGAAGCTGGCTGGCCAGCCCAGCCCTCCAGGTCCCTACTACCACTAGACAGACCATATCCAATTTAGGTCCCCTTCTGAGAAGGTACTGATGCTTCCCAGAGTCACACCAGTTCCAGACATATTTAGGGAGAAGAGTTTTTTTAAGTTCTGGCCAATTATATACCCTGCTTCAAAAGTGGCCATGGTCCACCCATGAGGGCTAAGCCACTATGGTGGAAAATTCTACTCACCAAACTCTATACACATTTGCTAGCACTGCTGTAATGAAGTGTCACAAACTGGGTGGATTTTGCAGCATAGTTTATTGTGTTACAGTTCTGGAGGTTAGACGACCAAGATCAAGATGTCAGCAGGGTTGGCTCCTTCTGTAACCTATTCCTGGCCTTCTGGTTTCTGACCGTTTTCTTTGCTCTCTACGCCTTGGAGAATCATCACCTCATGGATGCCTGCCTTCATTCAATCTTACACGCACACAAACACACACACACACACACACACACACACACACACACACACACCATCTCATCACTGTTCTACGAAGCCTGTGTTCTCAGCCTCCACAGGCCCAGACTCCTAGTTCTCATGTTAATGCTTTAAACCATGAGACACTTCAGTTTTAATACCTAGGTATTAAATTCTACCGATCTCTCTCAGGGCCACAGTTCTGATGATCATCATGACAGGATAGCAAAGAAGCAATTGGCTTCCAGAACACTTCTGTGCTCCCCTAGCTATTTTCAGAAGCCATATTGCCAACACATGTAGTATAGTAGCCTAAAGAATCACACACACACACACACACACACACACACACACACACACACACACAAAGCCGGGTGTTGTGAACTGTAGACATGGATACATACTTCCTAGAGAAAGATGTAGAAACATCAGCCTGGAATGGTGGCTTGTAACCCCAACATTCAGAAACCAAACAGTTCAAGGACAACCTGGCTACATAGTGAGATCCAGGCTAGCCCAGGCCACATGAGATCCTGTCTTAAAAAAAAAAGGAGGTCCCAGGCTATGAAAAGAGTATAGAATTATGAACCTGGGTATCCCTTTAATTAAAAATATCCTAATCAAACTGCTTTAATTAAGTCACTTCAAGATCTGGTTGCCTCTCTGACTAGACCTATAAGATCCTGAAAAACAAAAGCCATGCCCCTTGGGGACTATACGGTGATGAGATTCAGAAGAGGGGCTTGGGTCACCATGCAAGGCTTTGAGGAGGAACACAAAAAACTGAGGTATGGCTAGGGGATGACAAGATGCTGCAGGAATTCCAAGCTCGAGGAACAGAGATTGGGGCAAGTAGGGATGAGGCTAATTTGGGGAGCTCCCAAGGGCCCTGAACCAAGAAATCCTGTCCCTCCTTTTTCTCTGGCACCTGCCATTTTAACTCAATGAAGAACAAAAGCCCTGAGCTGTGGCCCTGAGCTCTGCAGTCCTGAATTCAGTTACTTACCTACATGTCTATCCTCACATCTAATGCTTACCTTTGCATATAGCCACATCTGACTACCATCACTGCAAATTCTGTTCCTCCATCCTCCTTCTCTGGTAATGCCTACTTTGTCATAGCTACTTATGCTAAACCCCAGAAGCCATCTTGACCCTTTCTCCCATCTCCTACATCTAAGCTTCCAGCAACTTTTCCTGACTCTGTCTTCAAAAGAGACTTAGTATCTAGCCATTCCTTACCAGCTCCTCTGCCATTATTCAGGTTGGTCGCAGGTTCATCGCTTGCCTAAACTATTGCAGTAGACTGGTATTACTAAGCTCCCTGGAATCTTCCCTCTCATGGCATCCAGCTGAATCTTTTGAGCTCATGCCCAAGTCACTGTAATAAAATAATGAGAAGAGAGTCCAAGACAAGCCCCAGCAGAATCAGCAAAGACTGTGGGCTGTGCAGAATGCAGGGGGTACCAGAAGGCTGAGGCCCCACAAACCATTGCCCCAGATTCACAAAAGGACTGTGTGGTGTATGCAGACAAGTCAGGTGCTGGGCACGTACATATAGAGGATAAACACATATCTGTGTTATATATGTATATATATACATATATCAGTGTATGTGTGTAAGAGGGATGAGGGCTGGGGTATAGTTATGGGGCCCTTTGGGAGATGCCCTAGCCAACACCTGCTTTGAGCAGAGGCTATCTGTATGGGTCAAGTGGGTGACTGTCTTACACCACCCCTGGAACGCATGTGATTCCATTCCACTATTGTTCCTGCAGCCTGCCTCTGACAAGAACCCAATGCCCAACCCCAGGCCAGCCAAGCCCGCGGCCCCTTCTTCTTTGGCCCTTGGTCCATCCCCAGGAGTCTTGCAAAGCTGGAAGACTGCACCCAAGGGCTCAGAACTTCTAGGTACCAGGGTTCCTGGGGGAACCTTCCAAGGCCGGGACCTGCGAAGTGGGGCCCACACTTCTTCCTCCTTAAACCCCCTGCCACCATCACAGCTGCAGGTGAGGCCTGGGGCCCAGAATGTGGCAAGCAGGGTGGGGTACCTGGGCCTATAGGTGCCGACCTTTACTGTGGCATGTGGCAGGAGGGGGGCTGGCTGGGGCACAGGAAGTGGTTTATGGGTCCCAGGCAAGTCTATGACTTATGCAGATGTTGCAGGGCCAAGAAAATCCCCACTCTCCAGGCTTCAGAGATTCGAGGCTTCCCCCTCCCTCCCAATCCTTGTCCCAAAAGGAGACCTTATTATGATCCCATGGGCATAGCCATGTGTCCTCATCTCACTGTGACAAGAGGAGATAGCTGGAACCCAGGAAAGTAAGGTGTCAATGTTGGGGCCAACTCTATCACTTTTAACTGTTTGATATTGGTGAATCATGTCTCTCTGAGCCTCAGATTCCATGTGTGTGAACTGGATATGTTAACAGTTCCTACCATGTGGAACTTCAGTGAAAAGCTGATGAATGAGACACACGACTATGAAGCTGAGGCTAGCATCTCATGGCATCTGCCTTCTCCTTCCAGCTGCCTGCAGTACCCCTAGTCATGGTGGCACCCTCTGGGGCCCGACTAGGCCCCTCGCCCCATTTGCAGGCACTTCTCCAGGACAGACCACACTTCATGCATCAGGTATGGAATCTGAACAGGCTGGGAAGAGGGAACAAACAGGGTAACTGTGAGGCAGAGCCCAAGCCAGCCTGAGCCACGGTTCATGTGTTCCTCAGCTCTCCACTGTGGATACCCATGCCCAGACCCCTGTGCTACAAGTGCGCCCACTGGATAACCCAGCTATGATCAGCCTCCCACCGCCTTCTGCTGCCACTGGGGTCTTCTCCCTCAAGGCCCGGCCTGGCCTGCCACCTGGTAAACACCTCAGCTTTCTCCCCTTGGCCTCACAGACTCTCTAAGTCCCCAGATTTTTGAACACGTACAATGTAAACTTTCTCAATTACAGCCCTATGGAGGTCTTAGGGGTCATGAAAACTCCAACCTCCAAAAAACTGTCAGGCTTAGAACCTAAAAGACATACAATGTCAAAAATAACAAATCGCTGTCATTAGTCAAAATGTCACTACTTAGCAATGGCCGTCTTTAAGCTGCTCTGTCAGAAGCCCTGCTCTATGGGAACAGCAGAGTCCTGTGAGTTAGAGTCTTCAAGGTTCAGGGAAGGTAGAGGCTTTCTGGGACAAGCTTCAGAGCCTACCCTGCAGCCCCAGAAGTACCCTGTCTCTACTAACAGGGATCAATGTAGCCAGTCTGGAGTGGGTGTCCAGGGAGCCAGCTCTACTCTGCACCTTCCCACGCTCGGGTACACCCAGGAAAGAAAAGTAAGTTGGCCGTGTTGGGAAGAATGCCTTCTCTCTGCCTACCTTCTGCTGATATCCTGGATTCTCCCACCCCACCCCCAGCAACCTTTTGGCTGCACCGCAAGGGTTCTACCCACTGCTTGTCAACGGAGTCTGCAAGTGGCCTGGTTGTGAGAAGGTCTTCGAGGAGCCAGAAGAGTTTCTCAAGTGAGTAGCCTGACACTACCCATGGGGTCCTGGTGTCTGAGCAGAGATCAGGACTGCATATCTCAACTCAGAATCTTCTTGATTGATGATAAGAAAGTAGTAAAGGTTGAGACTTCATCCTCCCTGGTTCTGTGATCTTGGGCAAGTTCCTGGGCTTCTTTAGGCCCAGGTTGCCTCACTTGTATGATGAGACATAATAATAAAAGTATATGCTGATAGTTATCTCCATGAGATACACAAAGGAACTAAGACCAAACAGAATTAAGTGTCAATCAGGCTCACACAGGTCCTGTGTGATGGATGTTGCATATGAATCCAGGCAACCAGGCTCCAGAACTCACACTACTAACTGCTTTGTCCTTCTTCCCATCTTGCAACATACATTATTGAGCCTTGGGTTTCTGCTCCTCTAGATGAGTGTAGCTGTTTCCCCTCGGCTTTATATCTGACCCCCTCTGCTTCTGTATTTCGCTAATCATACCTAACTTTTGGCAATGATGTATGACCTGCATGGCCAGTCATTTGCATAGCTGTGCCCACCATCTGAAGTGCCATTCTCCTTCCCACCACCTTTCTAATAGTCCGGACCTGGAAGCCAGTAGTTGCTGAAGAGTGTGTGTTTAAGGTAGTCCAGGTGTGTGTGTGAGAGAGAGGGGTGTTGTTGAGTGAGGGAAACTGAGACTCTGAGAAGGATCTCCCAAAGAGTCTGGGCTGTTCCTACTGGCACACCAAGCCAAGAGGCCTGACCCACCATGGTCAGCTACATGGAATCTTCTCCTTGCTCAGGCACTGCCAAGCAGATCACCTCCTGGATGAGAAGGGCAAGGCACAGTGCCTCCTCCAGAGAGAAGTGGTACAGTCTCTGGAGCAGCAGGTAACACCTATAGGGCGTGGCTGAGGGGAAAGAAGGATGTGAGGGAGGGCTCTCCAAGAGAAGATCTTGGCGCAGTCCAAGGTGTGGCTAAGGAAGACCAGGTGGAGGCCTAACTTTGATGCTTATCCCCACAGCTGGAGCTGGAAAAGGAGAAGCTGGGTGCTATGCAAGCCCACCTGGCCGGGAAGATGGCACTGTCAACAGCTCCAGCTGTGGTGAGTACCCCAAGTCCTGAGGACCAAATGACCTCTTCTCACATGCAAGTCCTGGTCATTCCCACCCCCTTAATACGCTTACAACCCTCTGACCTTGTGACCCCAAAACATCATGATCCTGCCTTTTTGAAGCAATAATAAGTAGCCGCCCTCAGAAGACAGACAGTAACCCCAGTGCGCCAACCAGTGGCAGAATTCAGAGGGGGCACTGCAAAAGAAGATGGAGGGCCCCATATTCAAATTTTAAGATAATTAATAACCTCAGAACACTGAAAGCTGTAGGGTCCTGTGGGACCATACATTTCACACGCCCAGTCCCAGGCACTTTGCTGATGTGAACTTACTCAAGTCCTAATGAACAAATGAAGGCCACTGAGGTCAGGAAGATGTAGTTGACTCTTCCCCAATTCGCAATTGGATGATAAGGGATCCCAATTTGTCCCCTGCTCACCCCAACCCCAGCACCTATGGCTTCCTAGCATGCTCACTCCTGTACTGTAATCAAGATGCTCCAGTGCTGCTTGATGGCATCCCAACACAGCCTGCAACTGACAAGTGGGCAGTGCCCTCAAAAGCACTGACCTCACTGGTCACATGGTATGCACCTGTAGTGCTAGCTACTTGAAGGAGGATCACTTGAATCCTTGAGTTCAAAACCAGCCTGACCAACACAGAGAGACCTTGTCTAAAAAAAAAAAAATACTGGGTTACCACATGTAGCCATGACATGAGGGTTTGTGCTCAGTCTTATTGTATCAGAAACAGAGGAGTTGATCTCGGGGAGAGGGGATGTGGAGGGAGGGGAAACTGTGACTGGGATCTAATGTATGAGAGAAGAATAACTGTTCAAAATAAAAATACAAATAGCCAGACAGTGGCGCACACCTTTAATCCCAGCACTCAGGAGGCAGAGGCAGCCAGATCTCTGAGTTTAAGGCCAGCCTGGCTACAGAGTGAGTTCCAGAACAGCCAGGGCTACACAAAGAAACATTGTTTTGAAAAACAAAACAAAGAAACAGACTTGGAGTTCTGTTCAAAGGGAAAAATACTTTCTGTACAAGTAAAAGGTTCTGAATTTGGATCCCAGCACCTGCACCACAAGCAGAGTAGTACAAATCTGCATCCCAGTGCACTTAGGTGGAAACAGAGTTAACCCAAATGCTGTGCATGGTAGCACAGGCCTTTAATCCCAGCATCCAGCACCCAGGAGACAGAAGCAGTCAAATCTCTATAAATTCAGGCCTGTCTAAAAAAGAATCCCTCAATCTCAAAGCTCATAGGACAGCTAGCCTAGCAGAAGCAGAAGCATACAACAAGAGATCCTGTCTCAAACAAGGTAAAAGGACAGGACTAATGCCCAAGGTTGTCCTCTGATCTCTACACATGCACCAGCATTTGCACACATACAAACATGTATGTGTATATACATCATACAAACATGTATGTGTATATACATCATACATATATACAAGTGGTATATAAATATAACCAAATAAGTAAATGCAAATTAAAAATAAAGTGAGGTTGGGGAACTGGAGAGATGGGTCAGGGATTAAGAGAATTTGCTGCTCTACCAGGGGACCAGAGTTTGATTCCCAGCATCCACATGGCAGCTCAAACTGTCTCTAACTCCATTTCTAGTGGATCCAGTGCAATTTTCTGACCTTCACAGGCACCAGGCACACACATGGTGCACAGACATGCATGCAGGCAAAATGCCCATACACATAAAATATTTTTGTTCATTTAAAATAGAAATAGAATGAAAGCTGGGTATAATGACTAATACCCATAATCCCAGAACTCCAGAGGTGGAGGCAAGAGGATCCGGAGTTCAAGGTTATCCTATGATACATAATAAGCTAGAGGTCAGCATGGGCTACATGAATCCCTGCCTCAGAAAAACAAATTTTTTTAAATAAAAATAAAATGGAAACTGAGTGGTGGCTTAGGCAGTAATCTCAGCAGTTGGGAGGTTTATACAGCAAGCGTGGTCCAAGTTTGAAGCCATTCTGTGCTATATAGTAAATTGCATATTAGCCTGTACTACAAAGTGAGACCCTGCATAGATAGGTAGGTAGGTAGGTAGGTAGGTAGGTAGGTAGGTAGGTAGGTAGATAGATAGATAGATAGATAGATAGATAGATAGATAGATAGATAGATAGATAGATAGCAAACATTTTTTTGCAAGCAAACATTTTTAAAAGTAAAATGGAAAGCCATTGTGATGTGATGCACTTTTAATCTCAGCACTCAAGAGGCAGAGGCAGGTGGATCTCTGCGAGTTCGAGGCCAGCCTGGTCTACATAATGATCTACACAGATAGACCCTGTCTCCAAAAACCAAAATATAATATAAAAATAGAAGCCACATTTGGTGGCACACTCATAATCCAAGAACTCCAAAGTAGAGCTAGGAGGATGGAAGATAAAAGGCCAGCCAGAAATCTAGAGAGAGACTGTCTCAGAAAGAAAAATAAGTAAGATAAAACTAAAATGAATAGACAAAGCATGGTGGTACATTCAGGAGGCAGAGACAGGTAAGTTTCTGGAAGTTCCAGGCCAGCCAGGGCTGCATAGTAAGACCCCTATTTCTTATAATAATAATAATAATAATAATAATAATAATAATAATAATTTAAAATAGACATGAATATGAGAGTGATTGTTGGGAAGGAAGCAAGTAAGCAGTAGGGGGAGGAAGAGGGTGAAAGTAATCTGTATTGCATACATGTGCAAAATTGTACAAAATCACATATAATTAATAACAAAAATATAAAGTAATTTTAGAAAGGATGTAGTAAAATGGAAAGCTTAAGGCTCTCAATCACCATTGTCTCCCAAATCTGCCCAGGCCTCAATGGACAAGAGCTCTTGCTGCATTGTAGCCACCAGCACGCAAGGCAGCGTTCTCCCAGCCTGGTCCAGTCCCCGGGAGGGCTCAGACAGCCTGTTTGCAGTGCGGAGGCACCTCTGGGGAAGCCATGGGAACAGCACTTTTCCAGGTCAGTGCAGTCTGCACCCCATCCGATGACCCCAAGCTCCTAATACCGACAGGTACCAGGGAGTACAGAGAAGCTCCCCAACCCCCTCACACCTCCACCAAAAGCTGGGAGAAAACTGCACCTGAGTTTATTAGGCCTACAAGCTCCAGCCCTGTGTTTTGGGGAGCGGAGCCATCCCTCACCCACACACTTGGTATCTGCTTCTTCATTTGCTCGTCATGAGAGAGGGACCCTCCGTTCTTCCCCACCTCAAGGGGAAGCAGGTACAGTCATCCAAGTTCAGCAATCGACTCCTACCTGCCAGGCCTGGGTTGTGGATTTCCCAGGAACCACAACTCTTTGGTGCCATACTGGCTGAACCACTTGAACTGCTTACGTGCCTTTGATGTGCAAGTTGCCTGACTTTAATTTGGGGACAGCTATTTTGGCAAGAGTAATGCAAGAAGAGTCAGCTTATGGCAAGTACTCCATAAACAGTACATCTGTGTGATTGTAGACCCCCCCCTCCTCCACCCTTGGTGCTAATAGTAGGATTTCAGGCCTTGGACTTACACTGGAGACAAAGGTGGGTCAGGGTGTGAGGAGGTCATGGGGCCTGATCTACCCCAACCCTCTGCAGAGTTCTTCCACAACATGGACTATTTCAAGTTCCATAATATGAGGCCCCCTTTCACCTACGCCACCCTCATCCGATGGGTAAGCAGGGCAGCCTAGGCCTGGGGTGGGGGTGCTTGCCTCCCATACTGCCACATCCCTCTGCACCAAGAGTGGAACCCTGCATTAACAAACCTCAGTTCGGAGGAGCCCAGAGATATGATCCTTCCTGATAGCTTTGCCCCAGATCTGTCCCTGAACCTAAACTCCTACCACAAGCCAGGCCAGTACAAGCCAAACTGTGACACTAAAAACTACCCTTTCCATTGACCACCCTACTACTAACTTCACCCTTGCCTCACCCCATTCTCTCTCCTTCCCCTCCCTTGACCCACGACTACACACCTATCACAGGCAGAGAGCTTAGAGTAGACTCGCCCCTCAGGCATATTTCTGAGGAAACACGCTCACTACTCCACCTGACTCCAACTTCCAGGCCATCCTGGAAGCACCAGAGAAGCAGAGGACACTCAATGAAATCTACCATTGGTTCACACGTATGTTCGCCTACTTCAGAAACCACCCGGCCACCTGGAAGGTGAAGTGCCTCTGTGGGGGCTGGGATGGCTCCAAGGGTGGTTAACCTTGGGCTGGACATGTGGGAAAGGATCAGGTCAGTGCCAAGGCCTGCTGAACTCACTGGATGACTGTCCACCCCATCCCTGCCTGGGGTCCCGGTTCCCCTTCCACAGAATGCCATCCGCCACAACCTGAGCTTGCACAAGTGCTTTGTGAGAGTGGAGAGTGAGAAGGGAGCAGTGTGGACCGTAGATGAGTTTGAGTTTCGCAAGAAGAGGAGCCAACGCCCCAGCAAGTGCTCCAACCCTTGCCCTTGACCTCAAAACCAAGAAAAAAAAAAGATGGACGGGGGCCAAAACATGAAACCGAGGCTGTGGAGGCAAGGAGGCAAGTCCTGAATGTATCTACAGAGCCCAGGCAATGATGTTTCTGCTGTCTCTCTAGCTGCCCTCCTGGATCATAACTTCTGCCTTAAGGCTGAGGGACACCAATCTCAGCCCAGCCCCTATCCCCAACCTATCCCCAAGATGGGCTTTCCAGCCAGACAGCTCTCACACACAGTTATACATATAGCCTGCCTTGGCCACTCCCAAGCGGGAAAATGACACAGACCCACAGTCATAAGCCTGTCCCCTGGACTCAACCCAAAACCCTAAAACACAAAGAGCCTGCCTTGGTACATTCATCTGTCCTCAAAGTTACATTGTCTTGCAGTCTCACATGACTGCAGTCCTACTGACTCACACCAAAGCACTCACCCGCAACATCTGGAACCTTGGGCACTATCACACATATGTATACATACAGATCCTTGCACAACAACAGTGCTAGAACCTTCAGGATTGCATCCCAGAAAACCATACTGGCATAACTGCTCATATACAGCCTCATGCCATGCCCCAAAATAGCGACAGTCAGACTCAGCTTATCAGAACTCACACATGCACACACATTCAGCTCCCTCCCCTATTATATCCTGATTTCCATCAATACACACTGACTCACCAAAATGTAGCCCATGTCTCACTTGCCACTGACCCCGGCCCCCTTACCCCAAGCTCCAATCCATGCCTCAGCGTGGACCACAGAAGAACTTCTCTTTTATTTGGGATCCAAGACCCCTTGGTTCCCCGTGCCCATCCAATAAACTGTGGCCAAGCTAGATAATCGCCCTGATCAAAGATGGGACCAGATAAGCAGGCATCTGGGTTTAAAATCCCAGCAGGAGAAAGCGGGGATCAAACACAAGGAATGCTAGAACAAGTGTTTGGGCACTGTCTCCAGCACCCTCAAATTCCTGCCTGTGGCTGTAAGACTTCCATCACGGCGCTAGGCCTCCCGGACCCGGCCCAAGAGGCCAGCATTCTCCTGGCGAAGGGCTCGGTAGTCCTCACAGATCTTCTCCAGGTTGCTCAGAGTCTTCTTGCCCATCTCTGTCTCAATCTAAGACAACACGATGCACACATCTTCAGCATGCAGGGTTCATTTTCCAGCCCCTGCTGGCTGCCCCTCTACTGCGCTACTCTCTGTTCCTCCCATCCCTGTCACAGTGGCCTTTCCCTTCCCATCAACAGGCCTTTGTGTATGTCCTTCCCTCCACCTAAAGCCATAGCTTTTGCCATGGGCTCTGGGAGGTGGGCATGAGAAGAAGCCTCAGGCTAGAAGCCAGGGCTCTGAGTAGACTAGTTCCAGGTCCCGGGCACAGCAGGTACTAAGGCTGGCTGTAAGTTGTCTGGGTTCACAGACTCTCAATGTAAAAAAAGGATCTGTCCCCTGGCCTGCCTCCATTTCCCTTCCCATTCCCAGATCTCACCTGCTCCTCCAGGTCTCGAATTTCCCTCATGATGGTGCCTGTATCCTCAATGGTCTGGATGAGCTGGCTGCAATTCTGAAAACAACAAGAATATAAGGCTTGCACCTGTGTTAGCCCTCTACAGCCAGCCTATCAGGCCCACGGCTCCCTCACCTCATGCAGGGCAGCTAGATATTTGTAAGCTTTCCGAACAGCATCATCTTTCTTAGCATCCTAAAAAGACAAAAGGAACCACAAACATATCGGCAAGCCATTCCTGCTGTTCCCACTAGTCCTTTCCCCTACAGAGCCACCCTTCACTACCACTTTGCCTTCACCCTCCACAGAACAAAGCTAGACCCAAGCAACAGGCAACAGGCCAGTCCCACCCCCAACCCTCCCCAGGCCAGCCTGCTCCACACCTTGAACACGAGTTCATCAGTCACTGCAAATGTCCGGTCCAGCTTCCCAGAGAGAGAGTTGATTTCCTTCTGAAGTTCCTTTGTGTCTGACAAGATCTGGAAGAAACCAGGGGAGCCATCATGTCTAGGGCATGGTGGCTAGCCAGTGATGGTACTCACGTGCCTACACTTATATGAAGTCAGGGTCTATGTCACTGTGTTGGGGTGGCTGAGGTAGACTGTATGTGTCTATTATATGTTGGAGTGTGCCTGAGCAGCTCTATGACAGACCGTAAAGTTCCTGTGGAACTACCCTATGTCTGTCTGCCCACATGATCCATCCATCAGAGCCACACCTTAGTGATCTCTTCCTTCTGCTTCCGGATGTTGCCCACAATCTCCAGGATGCGCTGGGTGTAGGCCAGCCGGGACACATCTTTTGGCACAGTCTCCAGCTCTGACACCTAGACAAAAACATGGCAGGCATGAGCCCAAGCCCCATATCCCACGCACTGTCATAACCCAGGGCCCTAAAATTGCCCTTACCAGCTGCTTATAGACCTCCTCCTTCCTGCGAGCCTCTTCTGCAGCTGCTCGAACACTCTGGTGCAGCTCCTGGATTTCTGCCAGCCGTCGAGATGACTCCAACTGCCAGGAACCCATAGACAGAAGGCAGTGAGCAGAGCCCAGTGGAAGCAGTACATCTGTACTCACAGCCCAGGACTCCCCTACCTACCTCCCTACAATCCTGAAGTTTTCGGAGGTGGCGGTATTCAGCAAGAAGTGGGACCCGATGTTTCTCCCACTGACTTGCTAGATGAATGACCCGCTGGGCACTACTCTCCACCACAAGCTGGCAGGAGTCAGGGGAATATGTCAAAACAGGCTAGATCCATCCACCCCACCCATCTCAGCCCAACCCCAATCCCAGCCCACCTGCAGCTTGGCGAGGTTGGCAGCCCCATCAGGCAGCAATTCCACGGCCCTGCTCTTCAAGCGTAGGGCCTGCTCCTGCTCAGCCACACTGAGTTCACTTTGTCGACACTCGGTTTCCACCTGATACATTCATAACCAAGCTCCCAGTCATATAACATAGCTCACAATCCTAGTGAGCCCATTATGGCCCAGCTCAAGGCCTCCCAGATCACTCCATGGCCTCTGGATCTTCAGCTCCATACTGACAGCCAAAGCCCTGAGAAACCCTGCAAGGCCCAGTCCATACAGACCCATCTTGCACCACTGATGCCCATAGCTGCTGTGCCCCCCCTACAAAGCCTGACTGATGCCCAAATGTGCCTCGAACCCCTATAGGTCCAACAAGCCAGCATCTTTCTTTGCCTCACAAGTTCTCCTGAACCTTCAAAATGTCAGAGGTCCCTAGTATCCTCCATCAACAAGCCTGGCATCTACAGTTTATCTCTCAAGGCCCCAGTTCTGACCTGATCCAACCCAAGTCCCTCTCCCAGCCCCTCACCTGCATAAGGTTGAGTCCCAGGGTCTTCATGTCAGCTTCAACCTCTTCAATGCTGTGGTTCACACTCACCAGCTGCTCCCGAAGGGACTCTAACTCCTGCTCTTGAGCTGCCCGTGTGTCCTGGGAAGCACAGGCCAGTGTAGATGGAGCTACCAAATTCAGAGAGAGGCAATAGCCTAGCTGACATGACTGACTGACTGTGTGTTTGTCTGTCTGTCTGTCTGTCTGTCGCCCTCTCCCTCACCCCCCCACTCTCTCTCCCTCAGTCTCCTCACCTGTTCAGGCTTCTGGGAGGTGGCTGGTACATCTGGTATCTGGGTGGCCTGGACATGGGGCTCCTATGGGTAGAAGCAGCAACCTGGTTGTCAGTCACACAAGGTCCTATCCTTCACAGCCCAGCCTCAAACCTCAAAGCACCCCCAAGCACTGTACCCATGCCAGCTCAACCACTGACAGTTTTCATACTGTGACAACCAGAGAAAGCACCATTTGTAAGTACAGATTAGAGTGGCTGAACACAAGGAAACCTCCGTCCCTGACCACCCTAAGCCTATAACCACCTGACCCTGTGACAATCCCAACCCTATAACCACACTGGCCAAAATGTCTGTGAGAAAGGCAGGAGTTCCTCTGGATGGTGTTCAAGGAGAAAAGATGTTCCCAAAGGAAACATGTTTAACCAAAGGAAAGATGAGATTTGTGCTGTGAGCACTGCACACCCCCTTATACAAGTCCCACCTATCTGCCCTTTCTCCACTCAAGTTCCAAGAATCTAGGGGAGCCCTCTGGGCACTCTCTCCCAGTTGGAGAAGGCCTATTCAGTGGACATAAGGAACCTGTATGGAATACATCGGTGTAAATACATACAGCAACCCTCAAGTCAGCCAACAGCACACTCCCTGTTCACACTGGCCTACCCACCAGTTGGAAGGTAAACTTCTCTGAATGGGTGAAGCGGGAGCCTTTGGGGGTGCTAGTCTTATTCCTAGCACCCCAGGCCTGGAGCAACTCTCCTAGGTCTCGGACTTGCGTCGAGGCTCCAAGTGGGCCCCAGCTTTGACGAAGATGTTCAGCCAGCTGTTTGTGCAGTCGTTGCTGTGCAGCCCGGGAATCCTCCTGGGAAGAACACACAGGGGAAGAGAAGGGCATAAGGTCCTGATGGTCCCTAGAACCCTGCTTTCCCACCAAGGCAGATCCCTGCCCCATTAGCCTAGGAGCTTCCCAAGGACCTTGCTCCACAGCTACATTTCTCTTCACTCATTCCTCACCCTGCAGAAGAATGTGAGAAGAGAGAAAAGTGAGCCTGGGGCTTTCAGATCAGGAGATAGAAAGGATGGTGGGCAGCAACAACACAGAATGAAGAGGAGCAGGCAAAGAAGGTTTAGAGTTTGGGACAGAGGAAGATAATAAGTAAAGGCGAGAAGAACAGAGACCGCTTCAGTGTTGAAGGATACGAAGAGATCATTAATTTCATTCAGTATGAAAATGGCACAATGGTTACATAAAAAATGCCCTTGTGAGTAATGACATGTCATCTCAACTAGTTAAGAGTTGAAAATATGTGACAGTCTGGGTTGGCTAGGATTTGATCCTGAACATGGAACCCAGGGCCTTGGGCAAGCTAGGTAGGTGTTCTTCTATGGAGCTACCTCCCAGGTTCTGCTGCTCTAAAATACTGGGGCAAAGTTAAAAGTGAATGAATAGAAGAAAGACTAGAATACAAGAATCATTAGAATAATCTCTCTATATTTGTACTTCAAAATTCCTGTGGACAGGGCAGTGGTGGTATACCTCTTTAATCCCAGCACTCAGGAGGCAGAGGCAGGCAGATCTCTGTGAGTTCAAGACCAGCCTGGTCTACAGAACAAGTTCCAGGACAGGCTCCAAAGCAGTACAGAGAAACCTTGTCTCGAAAAACCTAATAATAATAATAATTCCTGTGAATTTAAAGAAGAGACAGAATCTGGGTGTAGTGGTACATGCCTGTAGTCCAAGCACTTGGGAGGCAGACACAAGGTGATTGTAAATTGTGATGCCAGCTTAGACTATGTAGTGAGACCGTGTCTCAAATCTCCCCTAAAAAATCAGAGAGGGGGCAGGGAGAGAAAGAACAAGCAAATGGCAACCAGGGGGCAGGGATAAATGGAAAGAGACAAAACCAGAAATGGATATTGGAGAAGTAGATAAGGGGGAAGAGGGGACAGATTTTTTAAAAAAAAAAAGTAGACAGAGGTGGAGGGAGAAGATGAAGAAGTAGGAGAGAGCAAGAAGGAACAGGCAAAAGTGAACAGAGAGAAAGATTCAGGATACAGATGGGGAGACAGAAAGGTTAAGAAAGAGGGACAGGAAAACTACAGAACAAGAAAGCCAGTAACAGGAGGAAATGGTACAGACACCTAGAGCCAGAAAGCATGAGGATCACTGACAAATGCAGAGACAAAAGACAGAGCTCAGGGACACACAGTCCCCACAGGGAATAATCCAAGCTGTCCCAGGTAAAAGTCACGCAGGATCACTACCCCATAGCTTTTTCACAACAGGAAAGCAGGCAAAGGGGAAGGACGTGCTGCGGGTTCCGTCCTTATCCATTCTATCAGGAAGGGAACCAGGCAAGTGCGCACACAGGAGAAGCAATGAGGAGAGGGACAGAGTGGGGGCAACGAGATGCAGAGAACTAACAGGAACAGAAGCCTTGGGAGGAGAGCTGAACACTGGTGATACCTGGGATGGGAGACGGTGTGCCCAGCACATCCGGTCTTCATCTCCTTGGCAATCCCTGCTCACATGCTGGCAGAGTTGGATGGCATGATGTTCGAGGAGTGAGGCTGCCCTCTGCACAAGCTGGGGTACCTGTGTGGGGGCTGGTAGCAGCAGAGGACTTGCCTGGAACTCCCGTGGCTCTGAAGGCAGAAACAGTGTCAGCCAGCTGCCCCCCATTCACCAATGCTCACATCCCCTTCTCCCCTCCTCACTTAGATCCACACAACTGCAGCCTCACCTCCTTTGGAACTGAGTTCTGACAGCACCAACCTGGAGGAGTGGAATGACTGCTGGAGGGCTGAGCCCTGTGAAGAGAGCAGAGTCAGCCTCCAGAACGAGGCACTAGGGAAAGGGGGTCAACACCCTGAGCAAATGGATGAGAGGACAAAAGGCAAGGAGGGGACAAGTCCAGACGGATAGGAGGTGGGGATCCCACCTGGAGGCGCTGCAGCTTGGGAGTTCGAAGGAGAGGTGGCACCCAGGGCAGGGCTAGCTGGTCCCGAATTTGGCTCCCAATGGCCCGAAGGAAAATAGCCGAGTCACCTATAGGGTGAGGGGTGGCAGGGAGGGAAGGAGTGACATGCCACAAATCTGAAAGTACTGGGAAGCCAGCCATAGCACCTGATCCCTCAACCCCAGTTGCAGATAGATCCAACTAGTGTTCTCAGTCACTTAGTGGTTACTGAGCTTAAACTAGGCAGGTAGGTACCAGTTAACACGTTAAACACCACTTCGGGCAGGGGGAGTGATATAGTCTCCATCTTCATGGAATCAGTAAGATAACAGAAAGGAAACTTCATGAATAGGGCCATTAAGGCCATCTATTCTAAGCAGAAGGGAGAAGGACCACTAAAAGCAGCTGGAATTTTCCAAAGAGCAGCCAGAGAAAGGCCTTGCTGAGGTAACAGAACAGACGCCACAGAGAATTAAGCAACCTTTTGCCATTCTGACATGATGTTATTGCCTACCGAATTCATGCTCAAGAGCAGCATGATTGACTCACACCAAAAAAAATCTCCTAACAATTTAAGCAGGTTTACAGTTTTGTGTTGATTGGTGTTCATAGCTATCTTCTGCAGCATGTGCCGCATGGGTTGGACTCATCCATAGGTTGGACCCAAACACCCTGAGGCTAGACTGTGCCTGGCACATTTGAAAAACACCAAGAACACCCATATGATAAGAATGGAGTGAGTGAGGATCAGAGGTACAGGAGGTAAATTGGGGAACCCATTTCCTAACCTCATGCTACCTGCCTTATATCCACCTGACCTGGGATCCACCCAAGTCTCCCAAAGATACATCCTGCCCCCGCCCCCTACTCTTCCTGCCACCTCTCTTAGGCCGTATCACCCTGGGAATATAGTCCATTTTCCAAGTCCTGCAGGATCCCTTACCTGCAGGCTGGTCTGCATCCTCAGAGGCATCAGTGGGTAGCCGCTCAGCCAAGAAGAGAAGCAGGTCTCGGAGGTCAGGTTCACTGGGATACAGGAAGTTCTGATAGCCAAGCTCCAAGGGATAGCCCAGGTCCTGAGGATTAGTAAGTATAGCCAGCTAATGATGCTGAGGGTAAGAAGGCAGCCCCCCATTTGCCAAGCAGGGAGGAGCCTCCTGCTCTAACTTTTTTACCTGCCATCACCCTCCCACTATCCCCCTGCATCACCAAGGCATCCAAGCCCCAGTGACAACCATAAAGCCATCACAGTCAGTATTATAAGATCAAGAAAAGAGATTAAACCTCAGCAGGCTTGTCGCCAGTGCTTTTAATCCCAGCGGTCAGGAGGCAGAAGCAAGCAGATCTCTCGAGTTTTAAGCCAGCCTGGTCTACAGCACAACTTCCAGGACAGCCAAACAATGCCCAGACCCTTTGAGAAGGAAGTCTGAACCTATCTATACAGTATATAAGTAGTGCCTAAAAATAAACAGAACTGGGGATGTGGTTCAGAGTGCCTGCCTCCATGACCAAGGCCCTGGGTTCCATCCCTAGCACCAACAAAATAATCACCACCACCATCATCAATAACAAAAACGAACAAAAAAAAAAGAAAGAAAAAAGATCAGCAAACACGCAGCTCAGAAAGAAAGGACTCTCAAGAGTTACAGAGTTACAGATGGGTTCAAAGACATACAGACCCTGAAAGCAAACTTCCTGGACTCAAATCCAAGCTCTGCCTCTTACCGACTGTGTGACCTCAGCCCAGTATTTATCTATACTTCACTTTTTCCATGTAAGAAAAAATATATATAAGACCTGGAGAGATGGTTCGGTGGTTAGGGGCACTGGCTGCTCTTCCGAAGGACCTGGGTTCTATTCCCAGCATCCACATGGTGTTGTCAGCATGCTAACACAGTGCCTAGCACAGAGTATTGACTCAAAAACATCATTATGATATGTGTTCATGTATTCTGCCACAACAGAAACTGTATCAGAAGATTGTGGTCACACAAGTATAAAAACAACTGGCTTCTATGCTACATTACTTAAAGTTTTTTATCTGACATCTATGATCTAAGAGTTGTAACTGATATGAAAACTCATTCCAGAAGTGGGCTATTGCGGTGGTTTGAATAAAGGTAGCCCCATAGGTTCATAGATTGAATACCTAGTCTCCAGAGAGTGCTACTATTTAAAAGGATTAGGGGGTATGGCCTTATTAGAAAAAATGTGTCACTGGGGATAGGCTTTGAGGATCCAGAAGCTCATGCCAACCAAGGACAAAGTCCCTCTCTTCCTGCTTCCTTGGGATCCAGATGTAGAATTCTCAGCTACCACATAAGCCTGTGTGCCAACATGCTCTCAGCCATGATGATAATGGACTAAACTTCTGAAACTGTAAGCTAGACCCAATTAAATGTTTTTCTTTAGAACAGTTGCTGTGGTCATGGTGTCTCTTCACAGCAACTGAACATGGACTAAGCAGCCACATACAGTGACAGATGCTGAAACACAGAGGTGGTTTAGGAACAGAAATGGATACCAGAAGCAAGGTACATAGAAAGGAAGACATCAAAACACACAACGCTGAATTGGAGACCTTTGCTGATTGCTGCTAGCAAACCATGGCTGCTGAGCTAGACAATCACATGTATCCCATGACCATCAGGTTCTCTGCCTTACACTGAAATTAACTTGAGCCACAATATCCAGAGCCAGACAGCACTGAGAAAGAAACATCAGAGAAAGCCTCACCCCACCACTTGGGTGCTTCCCACTGAGTACACTCCATGCCCAACTTAGCTTGTCTCTTAGAAGGCCATCTTCCAGAACATGGCCTGGAACAAGGGCAGACTGATCGCTTCATGAGGCAACCAAGAGCCCTAGGTACACTCCATGCCCAACTTAGCTTGTCTCTTAGAAGGCCATCTTCCAGAACATGGCCTGGAACAAGGGCAGACTGCTCGCTTCATGAGGCAACCAAGAGCCCTAGGTAAAAGAATATGAGAAATCCTGACAGCTAGGTGAACTTGAGAGTAATAAGCTAACTAGGCAGGGTCAACAGGGGTACCACTCAGACCCAACTGCATAAACACTGGTCCAAGGCAAACAGCTGTGATGACCCTGTCCCCTTTGGTCGACAAGGAAGTTTTCACTGGATACACTACTGACCTGCCACCATAGACTTAGCAACTTACTATGTTGGAAGTGTCTACAGTCATGCCATAGCCACAGGCTGCTGGAATGCATGCATCCAGATTAAGCTATGAGCTGTTCCTATAGTAACTTAGCTTCTGCTTTTTGAATGCTGGAGACCGAATCCAGCACCTCATGCATGTGAAGTACACACTCTTAAAACTGAGCTACACCCTAACTCAGCTTAGCTTTCACACTCATTCTACACGGACAGAAATTGAGGACCAAAAAGGTGCAAAGTCACAAAGACAGTGAGCTCCAAGAGAGGAAAGAACTCTCAGCTCTTGATCACAGGAACTGGACCCAACTCTGAAATACAGGGGTGAATGTATCATTGAAGAAACACTTCATTTGATTTATTTGATCTAACAGAGTGGCATTTTTGCAACTATGAGAGGCATAATACAATGTATCAAACAATATTTCCTTAAACAAAACACCTTTCTCTGGGTAACCATCCCTGCCCCAGTTCTACGGGGTGAAACAGCAGCTAATCAGTCCTACAGGATGCCCATGTGATCTGGGCAGAATTAATCAGAACTTTGTTTGGGAGTATATAACTCTATGAGGTCTTTCTTCAGCGCTAATAAGTAGATAAATGGCTACTATGTATCACTGGGGTGAAACCTTGATGCAAACTTAAAAGGGGGTGCTAAAGGTAATCCAAGTTTAAACTCCATCAGCTCATTTACTCCACACAGCCTTAGTTTTATCATCTCCATTTCACAGATAAGGAAATGGGCGTGGAAGGGTTAGGGTCACACAGCAAGTATGAATGGAGCTAGGTATAGTCAGAACTAGTTGTGCAGTTTGGCTACCGAGGCAGCAGCTTTAACTATTCATGAATGCTAAGCCACAAAGAGGGGCAGAGAGGAAGGGCCAAGAGTGTCAAAGAACTTGGTGACTCTGTGAAAAGGGAAGGAAGACAGTGTGGATACTGGGAGGAGGGCACTCACCATGCAGGCCTGAGCCAGGCTCATAGCCAGGCGGAACCGGGCAGACATGGCTGGTGGCAGCAAGTGACTGAAGCCAGAGCCCACAGTAGGATTGATCACACGAAGGCATCGGACCACAGCCTCTACGACCAGCTCAGTGCTGAAAGCTCGGAGAGTCTGCACTTCTGGTGGGACTGCCCTAAAGAGAAAAGCAGCAGGTTTGAGGAAGAGTGATTAGGGGGGGAAATAGCCTTCCAGGAAGTGCTAGAACCCAGGTGGGGACAGGGAAGAACCTAGACTTCAACAGACCCTGGGTGTTGGTGACTATGACTTCTACTTGGTCCTAAGACCTCAGTAAACACAAATGACCTGAGTTCAGAAAATCTCAAACTTCAAAGTTTCAAACCTCTGGGATCTACAAAGGTGAAAATGATCAAAATGGCATGGTCCCCATATTTCTGGGTCCCAAGACATCGTGTTCTTTGCATGGCAAGGCCTCCTAGATCTACTAGGGTTGGAAGAAACTACACAGTAAGAGGCTTGGTTTTCAGAAGTCTCAAATGCCAGGGTCCCTGAATAGAAACAAAAATCAGGCATCCCAAATTTTGGCATCCAAAACTTTTAGGGCCCTCAAATGGAGGAGTCCTTGTGTCTCGATGGTTTTGTTGTTGGTTTTGTTTTTCAAGACATGGTTTCTCTCTGTAAAATCCCTGACTGTCCTGGAACTCCCTCTGTAGACCAGGCTGGCCTTGTACTAAAAAAAAATCAGACTGCCTCTGCTTCCCAAGTACTGGGATTAAAGGCATGTGCCACCACTGCCCGGTGTTTGTGTTAGTGTTACCAATTGCTGCTGCTGCCAGCATTTAGGGTCCTGGTGTTTTGTAAAAGCCCTGAGTGCTTCAAAAGCTAAAGTCTGCAGATCCTCAAGTATCCAATCTCAAGGATTCTGGAGATTCTGAGTGCCAGTCCTGTGTTGTAAGTTTCCTGGATCTCAAAGTATATGTTTCTTAACAGCCTCTACATAGCAGGGTTCCAGTGTATTAGTGTTAGTGACCAGACCATACATTTCAGGTCTCATTTCCTGAGATTCCAGACTTGTAAGGTGTCTGAGTCCTCTGGGCTTACCAAACATCTACGTCAAAAGGTTTGAGAGACCCGTGATGTTGGGGTCTAGAGGGTCTTAGGATCCTGTAAGTCGGGCCCTTGGGTGCTAATGTCTCGATTTTAAGGTTCCCGGGTAATGGGGGGTCCTAGGTTTTGGAGACCCGGATGTGAGCAATTGGAGGGGAGTGGGGGCTGCGTACTTACGTGCCCGCCTGGCGCAAGGAGTGGATGAGGATTCGATCGGCCTCTTCCATGGTGGAGTCAGTTCTAACTCTGGGGCTGGGTTCAGGATCGGATCAGAGAAAGTGGAGCAACGCTGTAGCAACTGCTCTCCGCGCCCAGGGAGGACAGAGCATCACGTGCCACGCAAGGAATATTGGGAAATGTAGTTCTAAGAGTAAGTGCTGCGCAGGCGGGATGCCTGGAGGCGTGGTGTGTTGTACACATTCAGAACTGAGCACGCAGAGGCTGCTGGAAGCTGTAGTTCTTCCACCTGAAGTCCTGCAGACTCGTCCAAGGGAAGAAGGAATTGGGCTAGCATCTGAGGGACAGGACAGAGAAAAGCTTCATTTAAGGACGTGTTTATCTTCCAAGTTACAAAAGCCTACAAGTGTACAAAATTATCATTCCCCTGTGTCTTGCTTTCCTCATCTGTAAAATGAGGATTTTGATAATATCTACATCCTAGGATTAAGACATAATTTCTACTACTGGGGAGGTGGCTCGGGATAACAGCTCCTGCTACCAAGCCTCACAATCTGAATTCTGTCCCCGAGATCCACATGATAGGAGGCTAGAGAAATACATGACTCGAGAGAGTCTGAACTCCACATCTGCTCTGTAACACATGTATGCCTGCGCACCCTCACAAACAAACAAATAAGTAATAAATACATCTTAGAAAAACATGCATAATTACTGGGTCAGTAAGATGGTTCATCATGTAAAACCTCTTTCCACCAACCCTGACAAACTGAGTTAGGTCCCTAGGACCTACCTGGAAGGTAAAGAGAATGTACACCTACAAATTGTCCTCTGACATCCACACATGTGCAGCAGTACCACTGGCAGGCACACACAATAGATGAAAAAGAAAAAACAGAATTACTAAACCAGGTGAAGTGGGAAACACCTGTAATCCCAGAACCTGGTTGGAGCATAGGATGGGCTACATAGGGAGACTACCCCAAAAGAAAGGAAGAGAGTGAGGGAGGGAGAGGAAGAGCTGTCAGTTAAACTTACATTCGGCAATCAATAAGTGGAGCATTTTATATGCTCTACATACATGTGCAATCCAAAGAATATTGACATACCAAATATCTATGTAACCACTGCGTATTGAATAGCCTTTTTTGTCTCCACCACCCAATTGTGCTAACATTTGTCATAAATCACACACATATACACACACATCATGTGCATGGCTCAGTTTTCGAACTATACTTTGTTTTTTATTGTTGTGCTGTCTTGCCTTGATTTGGTTTTGAGGCAAAAAAAAAAGTCTTGCAATTTAGGGCAGGCTGGCCTCAAAATTGTAATGGTAATACTCCTTTCTCCCGAGTTCTTGTATCACCACCCCTGGCTGTATTCTATTTTTAATTACTGTAGACTTATAATGAGCCTTGATATCAGATATGGCAAGTCCTCCCAGCTTGTTCTTTTCCAAAAAGGTTTTGGCTTTTCTTGGTCCTTTGTATATCAAAGATGCCAATTCTAAAGAAAAATATACTGAGATTTTGTTTGGTATAGGCAGTACAAAATGCCAAACAGATCACTTTGGGAAAATTTTACATTACTAAATGTTATATATTTCTCCATTTTACATTCCTTTGATATTTACCATGTGACTCTTTTTTTTTCATAAAGATAATGCACATGTTACTTTTGTCCAATGTACTTATAACTTCATTATTGGAAAATTACACCACTTTTTTATTATCTTAGTTTCTGCTACCTTAGTGCAGGCATCTATTTGGTAAACACTTAACCAGTGCTTTTTCACTTGCCAATCTCTGGCTTATAAACAACCCATTTGCTCCCCTGTTCACCCTCCCAACTGACACTATTATTCCCCGCCCCATGACCTTAATCTCTCTAAGGCTGGAGGAGAAGAGGGGGAACTGTGTGCAGATGGCTCTTACATCTCCACAGGAGGATGTCAGAATCTGAAGGCGGGAAAGGTGAGAGCAGCCATCCACCCCTGAAGACCCTTGGAGTCACCCTGGGCTCTGGTCCACCCTTACCTTTTCACCTACCCATTGCCCACCTGGACCCTATTCCTGGAGAGTCTCTGGGGGAAGTAGAGTATCATCACCCTCTTCCTCTCCTACCCACCCCTTAATAGAGCTTCTTTGCAATTTATCTCAGAGTCACCACAGCCTAGCCCATATGTTATGCCCAATAGTCCCCCAACCTTATTCATACATAGCCTTAGTTCCCCTGACTCAATCCTGACCTTAGCACTCAGTCCCCCTCAAACTCCAAATCCAGTCTCACTAAACCTTAATCTAAACCCTCCTAACCAGAAGACAATCCCCTACCTCCATTAGACATTAGAATCCAAACCTCACAATGGCTACAGACTTGATCATGAACTTGAAGGTCATCTAACCTCTAGATGCCAGTACTGCTACTGAATAATTTTCCCTGGCTGTCCAGAAACAGCACAGGCCCCTTTTCAAATTGTTATTAATTTATTTTTGTAAGAATATGTATGTGCCTGAGTTTATGTATGAGTGCCATGTGTGTAGTGCCAGCAGAAGTGAGAAAAGGGCATCAGGTCCCCTGGAACTGGAGTTACAGGAAATTAGGAGCTGCCATGTGGGTGCTAGGAACCAAACCCCCATCCTGTGGAAGAGCCATATGTGCTCTTAACCACAGAGCCACCTCTCCAGGTTAAACAAACCCTTTTACAGATGCAAAATTAATACAGAGCAAGAGCATACAGCGGATGCTGTTGTAAGCTAGGAAGGTTCTGTAATTAAAATGTCTGGTTTGGCCACCAGCAAGTTACTAACTCTTTCACTTCAATTTCCTCATTTTCAAAATAGTAATAATACTACATACTAGGCATTCTTATGAATACTGAGCTCAATTTACTCCTCACAACACCCTTATAACGCAGGCAACCATTATTATCATCCCCATTTTGCAGATAAGAAAATTGAGGCTCAGGGGCTATCCCATAATTCACTATACGCAATACACAATTTCTAAATATAGTCAGAAATTGAAACCAGACAGCTTATTTCCTTCAAAGGTGGGAATCTTAACCAGGCCTACGTACTACCCCTCTCAGAAGCTGAACAAAACTCTTGAAACTGAGTCCTGAAACCCCAATGAAAAATGAAAATTCTACTCAAAATTTATTCCTCACTTTGATCCTAATTCAAGTACCCTCATTCAAGTACCCAACTTTAACCCTAAATAAAATCTCCACCAAACTCCATCCTTGCCCACTCTGACCCAAAACCCACCACTTCAATTTGACCTTAAGTTGAAGTGCACAGCACGGTGATCATCCAGCCAAACCCTACCTTGCTTGAAAACACTCTTACCTTCATTCCTCAACAAAACTCACTCCCCCTAAACTTAATGCCAACATTGATTCTTAACCCTCAACCCACAACCCAAGCATCCCCCACTTCTCCAAAGTTTTCCATGTTCTTCCTTCAAACAGAGGGATGGGGTTGGACAAGAAGTTGCTATGATTGTCCTATGCCATCTGTTCCCTGACTCTGCACACAGACACCACTCCTGAGCCCAGTCCAGCCAATGGGACAGACCCTGGTCCTGAATGGGGGCTGAGTCCTGGGCCTCCAGCTGTGGGAGCTGATGATACCAGTGGGGCATCGGGCCTGGGGACCCCAAGACGAAAGACCCAGCACAACAAACACAAGACTGTGGCAGTGGCCAGTGCCCAGCGATCACCTCGAGCACTCTTCTGCCTCACCTTAACCAATCCCCTTCGTCGGTCCTGCATCAGCATTGTGGAGTGGAAGTATCCTGGGAGAATCAGGGGTAAGGATCACCAGGATGTGAAGAGTCAAGGATTATGTCAGGCCTGCAATGGAGGAGAACTGAGATTACCAGGGACCAAGGATCAAATATTAGGGTGAAAAGATTCCTGGGGTGGGACTGTCACTCAGTGGTAGAGCATTTATTTAGTGTATTAGATGCCCTGAGTTCAATCCAAAGCAATGCAAATTAGAGAGAGAGTGGGAAGGGTCAAGAACTAGAAAAGAAAGGGAGTCCAGAGAGTTGACAGCCACCAGGATCAAGAGGCAAGCACTAAGTAGGCCATGTTTGTGCTATGCCTGTAACCCCATAACTCAGCAAAATTCAAAGACCACCTGGACTAAGTATGATCCTGCCTTGACTCTAGGTGGGTGGAGAGGGCACCAAGGGCATGTGGGGGTTTCAACATTACTCTTCCTGGGTCCTTAACTGTGTTCACTTAAGACCTTTTGATATTCTCATCCTCTTGACCATCTTTGCCAACTGCGTGGCCCTGGGGGTATACATCCCCTTCCCTGAGGATGACTCCAACACTGCTAACCACAACTTGGTGAGGCCTACCCCATGCCCAGCCAGGCTGCAGTTTCCCTTAGTGCTGCACCTTCAGACACCAAGCCAGGTTCCACCTCTCCCGGACCCACCTTATTCCACTCTTGGTTCTGGTAAAAAGCAACCTTAACCTGAGGCCCCACCCACGGGGTCTGACCCTGCCCCCTGATAAGAAACCCGCCTTCATGTTCCGCCCTCAGGAACAAGTAGAATACGTGTTCTTGGTGATTTTCACCGTGGAGACAGTTCTCAAGATCGTGGCCTATGGGCTGGTGCTCCATCCCAGTGCCTACATTCGCAATGGTTGGAACCTACTCGACTTCATCATTGTCGTGGTCGGGTGCGCGTCTGCAGGGGGAGGGGCACCCCACCCTAGTTAGCAATCCACTGAATTCTGGGGCTCAGGGAAGCGACTGCTTCAGACAGTCCCTATTCTGCAGCTAAAATCAGGAGTATTAACATATGTAAACCCATTTGGTTTCCAGTTACAGGGACTTGTGCTTTTCTGAACAGAAAGGAGGGGAAGGGAGGGAGCCAAAGGCCTGACTCTCCTCTCCCCTTACCATGCTCCCCCATCAGGCTGTTCAGCGTGCTGCTGGAGCAAGGATCCGGGCGGCCAGGCGATGCCCCACATACTGGAGGAAAGCCAGGAGGCTTCGATGTGAAGGCACTGCGGGCATTTAGGGTGCTACGGCCACTGAGGCTGGTGTCCGGGGTCCCGAGTAAGTATATACATCCCCTGAGTTGGAGGTGGGGTTCTAGGCTGAAGGCGAATGCGTTGACCCCGCCCCTCCCCGCCACAGGCCTGCATATAGTGCTCAATTCCATCATGAAGGCGCTTGTGCCGCTGCTGCACATTGCCCTGCTGGTGCTTTTTGTCATTATCATTTACGCCATCATCGGACTCGAGCTGTTCCTCGGACGCATGCACAAGACGTGCTACTTCCTAGGATCTGGTCAGCCACCCCCTTTTTACAGGACAGAACACGCCCACTGCCCTCTCTTCTGGATCCTCTTGCTTCTAGAAAGCCCACTCAGTTTTGCAAGTCTCGGTCTCTAGGCTCAGGTTCTACCTCTGTATAGCCAAACCCCACCCATGTATTCAAGACTCCGCCCTAAACCCCAGAATACAACCCCTCCTTCAATAATGGCTGTTCTTGTATCGCAAAACTCCACCCACTTGCCTTCAGGCA
Organism: Cricetiscus sungorus; assembly: GCA_030556225.1. NCBI lineage: Eukaryota > Metazoa > Chordata > Mammalia > Rodentia > Cricetidae > Cricetiscus > Cricetiscus sungorus. The sequence continues at coordinate 10,310,116 of JANBXA010000609.1, forward strand.
TTTGTGGAGACCCCTGCCCAAGCCTTTTCTCTGCCCCCTTTTCGAGACTCTGGTATGCACAACACTCTGCCCCCAGATTCATGCTTCACTGTTATTTAAGATCTATACAGGATTTACACTTCACAATTCCCAGATCCATGTTGGAAGGACTCAGCTTCCCAGTGGTCCAAATCGACACCTCCAGGGGTTTGACCTTAGCAGAGGAGCCAAGAATTACTTTTGCCTTAAAAATACCTGGGGCACAGACTTCGTTGACTCCCCGTGGGAAACCTTACCCTCTCTGAGGAGTGGGTGGGGTGGGATGGGAGGAAGATAGAGAGAACGGGAGGAGGGGAGGGAGCGAGAACTGGGATTAGTATGTAAAATGAGAAAAGAAAAAAATTGTAAATGTTAAATTAAAAACAAAAAATACCTGGGGCACTAAAACAAACTTCCTATATGGATGGGGCTACAGAGTGGCAGGAACTAGTGTGTGACTTTGCTTCATAGCCCGGGGGTTCAATTTTCCTGCAGATGTGGAGGCAGAGGAGGACCCATCGCCTTGCGCGTCTTCTGGCTCTGGGCGTTCATGCACACTGAACCAGACTGAGTGCCGCGGGCGCTGGCCAGGGCCCAACGGTGGCATCACGAACTTTGACAATTTTTTCTTTGCCATGCTAACTGTGTTCCAGTGTATTACCATGGAAGGTTGGACAGATGTCCTCTACTGGGTGAGGTGAACAAGTGCTCACACAGCTTGGAGGCTGCACCCTGCCCTTCTTTCCCAGCTCAGGTTGTTGTGTATGCATGCTATGGGGGAAATACGCTCTCTCTCTCTCTCTCTCACGCTCTCTCTCTCTCTCTCTCTCTCTCTCTCTCTCTCTCTCTCTCTCTCTCTCTCTCTCTCTCTCTCTCTCTCTCTCTCTCTCTCTCTCTCTCTCTCTCCAGATGCAGGATGCCATGGGGTATGAGCTACCCTGGGTGTACTTTGTGAGCCTCGTCATCTTTGGGTCCTTCTTTGTCCTCAACCTTGTGCTTGGTGTCCTAAGCGGGTGAGAACCCTGGATATTGTCCCGTACAATCCCCTGGCCCCACCCCTTTGTGCTCTCAAACTCCTAGACATCTTACCAAAACCCACATAAGCCTGGAATTGCTGCTACCTGGGAGGTTAAGACAGAAGTATTTCAAGTTTCAGGCCAGCCTGGACAACCTAGTAAGACCCTGCCTCAAATTTTTTAGTTAAAAAAAAGTCTGAGCACTTGTCTAGCATGTCAATGGCTCTGGGCTCAATCCCTAGCACCACCAAAGAAAATCTGGTGTGTTCCTTTTTCCTTTGGTCATTCTTTTTTTTTTTTTTTGCTTCTTTTTTTGGTATTAGTTTTAGTTTTCTGAGACAGGATTTCTCTGTGTAACAGCCCTAGCTGTCCTGGAACTCACTCTGTAAACCAAGTTGGCCTCTAACTCACAAAGATCCACCTGCCTCTGCCTCCCAAGTGCTTCGAGTCCAGTAACATGGCTCTGTGGGTAAAAATACTTATTGCAAAGTTTGATGACCTAAGTCATCAAAACCCACATTGTAGAAGAAAACCATCTCTCTTGGGTTGTCCTCTGGTCCACAGGTCATGACACCTATTTGCCACACACATACACATACAGATAGATACATATATAGATGCATATAGATAGATACATAGGTAAATGTAACTCTTTTAAAAATCAGCAAAGACCTTTTGAGAAGGTGTTGATCATATTCTAAGCCATAGGAACAGCCAGTGCAAATGCTTGGAAGCTAGAATGTCCTTGGCATAGCCAAAGAACACTTAGAAACTATTGTGGCTGGGGTGGTAAAGACAAGATTAGTTGGATGACTTCTCCTGTCTTCTCCCCTCCTCCTCCAGGGAGTTCTCCAAGGAAAGAGAAAAGGCAAAAGCACGAGGTGATTTTCAGAAGCTTCGAGAGAAGCAGCAGATGGAGGAGGACCTTCGGGGCTACCTAGACTGGATCACACAGGCTGAGGAGTTAGACCTCCATGACCTCTCAATAGATGGCAACTTGGCTTCTCTTGCTGAAGAGGGACGAGCCAGTCATAGTAGGCAACTCAATTTTGACCCAGCTTCATTCCTAACCCAGATGTGATTTGCCCTCCTAAGACCCAGATCAGGCCTGCAGCCACCCTAGGCTTTACCCCAGATCTGGCTCAGGACATAGAATCCCAACCCAGACTCAGACACAGACTCCAACTAGCCCCTTGGCCCCTAGATTTGAACCCTAATTCTGCCTCCAGGCCATCCTTCCCAGTTGGATCTATTCCCTCAGGGCCACAGCTGTCAGAGCTGACCAATAGGAGGCGTGGCCGACTACGATGGTTCAGTCACTCAACTCGCTCCACACACTCCACCAGCAGCCATGGTGAGAACCAATCTGGCAAGAGGCAGGGTATAGCTGGGGTGAGTAGACAGAGGGAAAAGTCAAACATGGGACCTAAGATCTTTGGGTCCTGACCTCTACCCTCACTTTACCCACAGCCAGCCTCCCAGCCAGTGACACCGGCTCCATGGCAGACACCCCAGGAGATGAGGATGAAGAAGAGGGGTCTCTGGCCAGCTGTACACGCTGCCTGTAAGGGATCCCAGACTTTGAGCCCTAAATAGGCCAGATCCCCCTCTCATCTTTATTTTAGCTTCAAATATTGACCTCAGCCCTGACCTCTAGTCACAGTTGCTGATTCTCCCTCAGCTCCTTATGACAACCCATCCTTTTCCAATCATTTCTAGAAACAAGATCATGAAAACCAAGATCTGGTAAGTTATGAAAGCTGAGGAACTTTTTGACCCCATGACTTTGAGACCAGTCCACCTTCAAGGACCATGTGGCTCCTGGACTCCCCAACCTGAACTCAGGGGCTGACCTAGGCCATCTCAGTGATGTGATGGGCTCTCCTCTGTCCAGCCGCCACTTTCGCCGAGCCAACCGGGGTCTCCGTGCACGTTGCCGTCGGGCTGTCAAGTCCAACGCCTGCTACTGGGCTGTACTGCTACTCGTCTTCCTCAACACATTGACCATCGCTTCCGAACACCACGGGCAACCTGTGTGGCTCACCCAGACCCAGGGTGTGCCTCATTCTGCCAGCTCTCTTCTTCATCCTTTGCTCCCTCCACCCCAGAAGTTCAAATGCAGTCTCTCTAGGGAGTCTTAGACCCCAGATACCATCTTCAAATCCAGATTAGTGCAGAAATCCTAACCTGTCCTAACCCACACTGCAAACCACGCTTACGTGGTACTTGCTGTGTGCAACAAGCTCTAGTCTCAGCATTTCACATGTCTAAACTCAAATTGTATTCTGTTATAACCTTAGGACCTAATTGCTAAGGCCAGCCAAGGGCCCTGACCCCTATGGCACTAATGTTAAGGAAAAGGAAAAAAATGTTAAGGAAAAAAAAAAACAAAAACAAAAACAAAAACAAAAACAAAAACAGGACTCTGCTCCCGAGGGGCAGAGTAGAAATTCTAACCTGGGCCCTTAACACCATGCTATCTGGACAAGTTAACCCTCTGTGCTTCAGTCTCCCCATGCACACAATGGCGATAATGCTAACTCTCCATGGCCTGGAGTGGTTGGAAGGATTAAATGAGCTCAGCTTAGAATATTGTTTGGCCCATATTGTGTCAACTGTTATTATTCCTTACAATCTCAATCCCAGTTTTACCACTGATCCTGCTTCTAACCCCACCCCCAAATCAGTTCAATCAGGTTTGGAGCTGGGGATATAGCTCAATGGTAGAGTACCTGCCTGAGGCCCCTGGGTTCTGTCCCCAGAGCCAAAAACATAAGACATAAATATAAGAACTAATTTTAAAATAATAAATAATAAATAATAAATCCTAACTGTACCCCTGAATTTGGAGCTGTCTTGAACTCACAAAGGCTGACTCTGGTCCCCATCTCAACTCTACCCTCTACCTCAGCTCCAAACATCATTTGCTCTGAGCTACAAATTTACCTCAGTTCCTAACCCCAATTAAACCCTAGCCCATACCTAGCCTGTTTTCTGCTACCCAAGCTCACACCAAAGCTACTGGCTTCCTCCATGTTGCCATGGCCAACTCATTCGCCCTTCCTGCTCTCCCTATAGAGTATGCCAACAAAGTGCTGCTCTGCCTCTTCACGGTGGAGATGCTTCTCAAACTGTATGGTCTGGGTCCCTCTGTCTATGTTGCCTCCTTTTTCAACCGCTTTGACTGCTTCGTGGTCTGTGGAGGCATCTTAGAAACCACTTTGGTGGAGGTGGGGGCCATGCAGCCTCTCGGGATCTCAGTGCTCCGATGTGTACGCCTCCTCAGGATCTTCAAAGTCACCAGGTGTGTATGTATGGGGCCCAAACTGCAGGCCCAATTCCACATCCTGCCTCCAAAGATAATTCATCAGCCTCATCATTCATTTAGCAAGATTCATTGAGCATCTACTGTTGTAGGCTGACCTTCTAGGCCTAGGGAAACACCAGAAAACAAAGCAAGCACAAGTTCCTATCCTCATGGAGAGGAGAGTCACCTAGGAATAGTGTCTCCTCCATCTCCATCCCATTTCCCAACATGACTTTACCCCCAAGCCCATCACTGAGCACCAGCCACAATGCTATTCTCAATTCTCTGATGCATCCCTGCTCCTGACCAGCAACATTTCTTTAATCACTACCCCATTTTTTTCTGCTCTTCCCAGCCTCAAGCTCCTATTTATCTCCTCTCCTCTCCAACCTTCAATCATAACCTTATCCCAACTCCTAAAACCCGAAATCACCATAGCCCCATGTCCAATTCATCTCAGTCCCAACATGAAATCCAATTCTATCTATACCTCCTCCCTAGTTTCACTTCCCACCTCACCCTGAATGCCAACTCTGTCTCCAAACTTAGAGGTCCCTTCCTTTCTTACTCATTTCATACTTTGATTCCAAAAATCATCTCCAACCTCAGCACCACAACCTATTTTAACTCCACATGGCCCAGTGTATCTCAAGTTGGGGGCCTGCCTGGCTCTGGACTCTACAAGGAACAAAATGTCAACCCTGCCCTTTCGATCTCTGCTGCAGGCACTGGGCATCTCTGAGCAATTTGGTCGCATCCCTGCTCAATTCCATGAAATCCATCGCATCCTTGTTGCTCCTCCTCTTTCTCTTTATCATCATCTTCTCCCTGCTTGGCATGCAGCTGTTTGGGGGCAAGTTCAACTTTGACCAAACCCACACCAAGAGAAGCACCTTTGACACCTTCCCCCAAGCCCTCCTCACTGTCTTTCAGGTATGGCCTGAGACCCTGAGAGAGAGCTGTGTGTGTGTGTGTGTGTGTGTGTGTGTGTGTGTGTGTCCGCGCGCGCACGTGTGTTGGTAGGGCCTGCAGTTATAGAGGTCCCAAGAACTTTTGATGACTTTCTACCCCCAGATTCTTACAGGTGAGGATTGGAATGTGGTCATGTATGATGGTATCATGGCCTACGGCGGCCCCTTCTTCCCAGGGATGCTGGTGTGTGTTTATTTCATCATCCTCTTCATCTGCGGCAACTGTATCCTCAGTCTGTCATCTTTGGGAGATGGGCTTGAGCAGGGAGAGGGTTGTAGCAGGGTGCTGGGCAGTCCATGGGTAGGCTGCTTCTCCATCTTTGCAGCCTGAACTCACTCCAGACATCCTGTTGAACGTGTTTCTTGCCATTGCTGTGGATAACTTAGCCAGTGGAGATGCAGGCACTGCAAAGGACAAGGGCAGGTGAGCTCTGTGACTTAGAGACCCCTCCTAGTCTACATAGTGAGTTCCAGTCCAGTTACGGAATGTCTCAATAAAAAAGAATATGTTGCCGGGTGGTGTTGGCACAAGATTTTAAGCCCAGCAACTCAGTAAGCAGAGGCAGGCAAATCTCTGTAGTTTGAGGTCTATAGAGTGAGTTCCAGGACAGCTAAAGCTGTTACACAGAGAAACTCTTATCTCAAAAAAATAGGAAAGGAAAGGAAAAGAATACTTTAGTAATAAGCAGTGAAGGAACAGAAAACAGGACAAAGCAATAGTGAAAAATTAAAGCAAGCCTAGAAAGCCATACCTATATTTCCTGCACCTGGAGGGCTGAGGCAGGAGGATAAGGAGGAGTTCAAGGCCGACCTGGGCTCCACATTGAGACTGTGTAGGAGATAAGGTTCAACAAGATTACTCCTTTGAAGTTGTGGTGTTGTTAGCACGTTGACAACAAAACACCAGTGCTTGTGAGCTAGCTTAAAGAAAGAAAATTCACGTATTTGAAGTTCTGGTTTCCATCCCAGCACCACAAACAAGCAAATAAAACCCACCAGTGAGGTAGAAATGCAGCAGGGAGGAGAGTGGTAGGAAATGTGGTTAGATGTTGGGAGGAATAAAAGGATTTTGGCTTTTGCTCTTGGTAGAAATCGACATGAGAGTGTTAGAATTTCACAGATTCCTTCTGTGTGCTGTGAAGATAGACTGACTATAGGCATTGAGAATAGAAGCAGGAAGCCCCAAGAAAGGTCTGTCCACACAGCAGTGTCCACCCCAACCTTGCCCATCTGTTACCACCTGCAGCAATCACCTCTTATTTCCTTGAACAGAGAGAAGAGCAATGAAGGAAACACCCCACAGGAGAGCAAAGAGTTGGTGAGTTAGAACTCTGGGTGTGGTGATGCATGCATTTGATCCCTGTTTCTGGGAAACAGAAGCAGGGGAGTGAGTCTCTGTGAGTTTTTAAATTAGCCTGGTCTACATAGTGAGTTCCATGCAGCCAGGGCTACATAATGAGACCCTGTCTTAAAAAAGAGCAGGAGAGCTGGAGAGATGGCTCTGCAGTTAAGTGTGCTTGCTCCTCTTCTGTAGGACCTGAGTTTGGTTCCCAGGTCACAACTACCTGTAACTCCAGGTCCAGGAGTTCCAAGGCCTTTGGCCTCCAAAGTCACCTGCATTCACATGAGCATACCCCCACACAAATACACATAATTTAAAAAATAATAATAATAAAATCTTAAAGCTGGACGGTGGTGGTGCAGGCCTTTAATCCCAGCACTAGGGAGGCAGAGGCAGGCAGTTCAAGGCCAACTTGATCTACAGGCCGAGTTCCAGGACAGCCAGGACTGTTACACAGAGAAACCCTATCTTCAAAAAAAGCTAAATAAATACATAAATAAATCTTAAAGAAAAGAAGCCTGGGAGTTATCCATACCTCCACCTACCATCCATACCTATCCATGTGTTCATGGCTTTAACCCCATCTTCTGCCAATCCATTTCCACATTAACCTTTGTGTCCATTTCCTGGTTTCTCTCCCATCTTCAATGACTCCAATCTTCTTGTCTCCAGGTGCCTGGTGGAGAGAATGAGGAAGCAGAGGGTGCAAACAGTGAAAGAGCAGGCAAGTAGGCAGGTCGGATGGAAGAGGTATGGAGTCTTGGAAAGAGAAGAGTCTTGGAAGATCCAGGCAGAGAACTGACCCCTGACAAGATCCTCTCTGGCCAGTAGACACTTCCAAGGTCATCCTGAAGACAGTAGCATAGTGGCACATGCCTGTAGTCCCAAAATTGGGAAGGGTATCAAAGTCAGGGACATTTTGTGCTAAAGAGTGAGCTCTGGGTCAGCCTGGACTATGTTAGAGACACTAGACACTATCTCAAAAAATACATAAATACACAGATAATAAAGACTGGGGATATACCTCAGTGGTAGAGTGCTTGCATAGCATGTGCCAGGCCCTAAGTACAATCTTGAGGACTGCAAAAACAATTATTCTGAGATGAATGAATATGCTTGGTCCCTAGCCAGCAACATTTTGGACACCAAGGTTAAACAAGAGAAATGGACATTTTATTTCACTGTGAACCTTTTCAGAGTGTGTGTGTGTGTGTATAAAGTGCACTAAACACACTCACCGGGCTCTCACTGTGTGCAGGAACTGTTCTAAAAGCTAGGTATATATTAAACAAAACAGACTTAATATCCCTTCCCTAAGGAGCTATGGTTCTGAGCAGGAAATGGGAGGAGTTCATCCTGTGTCAAGCACAGTTCCAGGAGCTTTCCATTGATTTTCTCAGCAAATTTCCCCTCTTGCTCTTTTTCCGGCACCAGACATAGAGGAAGAGGAGGAAGAGGAGGAGGAGGAAGAGGAAGGTGGTGCAGGGCATGTGGAACTCTTGCAGGAAGTTGTACCCAAGGAGAAGGTGGTACCCATTCCTGAAGGCAGTGCCTTCTTCTGCCTCAGCCAAACCAACCCGTGAGTGCTAGGAGGGGCAGTAGGGCAGGGCAACAGGGACTGTTCATGTGGAGAGCCCCAGAACTACCCAGGAGGCAATGGGGCATGGATGCATCCCTTGGAGTCTCCTAGTAAAACACTGGTTCTGGTTTTTAATCACTGCCTTTTCCCCATTCGCCAGACTTCGGAAGGCCTGCCACACCCTCATACATCATCATATCTTCACCAGTCTCATCCTGGTGTTCATCATCCTCAGCAGTGTGTCCCTGGCCGCTGAGGACCCGATCAGAGCCCATTCCTTCCGCAACCATGTGAGCCCATGGTTGAGGGCTAAGAGGGACTCAAAGGGGTATTCTCCTGGGCACAAGGTCGAGCCAGAGTGGAAACCAGGAAAAGACTCCTCACTGGGCTGGGGAAGCAGACCTGTAATGGTGGAGACTGCAGTGGCAGAAGCCATTTCCATACTCCAAGAAGCGCAGGCAGGGGATCAGGATTTGACTGGGGATGGAGGAAACCTGTGCTCAGAAAGGTTACACATGCCAAGGGCACTCATGTAGCTGGGTAGGCACAGAGGGATATAAATCTGAGCCCACATCTCAGAAGGTCAAACCTTTGGCACGTATAAAATGTCTTTCCTAATTCTGAGAGGGAAGGGGAAGGGAGAGTAAGGCTTATACTGAGTGGTGCACACACAAGCTGCCACAGTGGTACCTGCCTGGATTTCTAGCAATTAGAAGACTGAAACAGGATTACCGCAACTCAGAGGCCAGCCTGGGCTGAAGAGTAAGGCCTTATCTCAGGAGAGAGAGGGGGGACATATCTATCAATCTCCTTTAGTTATGACAATGTTCCTCATCTTTCTCATTTCCCCAGATTTTGGGATACTTCGATTATGCCTTCACCTCCATTTTCACTGTGGAGATTCTACTAAAGGTGATTAGGGAACCCCCAACCATACCTCTCTGCCACCCCCATCACCTATCTCTCTGGTTTCTCTCCCATTCTACCCAGCAGCTCTCCTCAGGTCTGAGGTCTAATCCAATGTCATCTGATCGGCAGATGACAGTGTTTGGGGCCTTCCTGCACCGTGGCTCTTTCTGTCGTAGCTGGTTCAATATGTTGGATCTGCTTGTGGTCAGCGTGTCCCTCATCTCTTTTGGCATACAGTGAGTAACACCTTCCTCAGCCCTGCCCAGAACTGGGACCAAGCCCTAATTGGGGCCTGAAAACTCCCCCCCCCCCAGCTCCAGTGCCATCTCAGTTGTGAAGATTCTCCGAGTACTCCGAGTCCTGCGGCCCCTCAGAGCCATCAACAGGGCCAAGGGACTCAAGGTAAGCTCACCTCCCCCAAGCCCACTGGACCCAGGCATCACAGATCCAACTGACCATTTGCACAAACACATGGCTGTACAACCTGAATCCAACATGCGACCGCGGATTCTTGACTACTTGGCCATGTGGTTTGACCGTGTTCTTTACAAGTGGCCACATTTTTCTGACTCATTTCCTTGACATGTGACTACATATCCTTACCTAGTAAAGTCTTATTCTTTGGTAATACCCATACATGATAGCCCACAATACTGCCTTTTGACCATGTGCTCCTGACTTGCAAACACATACTCCTGGCCCATGTCCTTACATTGTATTCATCACCCAAATCCCCCACTACATGCTATAGCTGTGGTGCCCATTAGTCTTGTATGTGGGTGTCTGCAGCACGTGGTGCAGTGTGTGTTCGTGGCCATCAGGACCATCGGAAACATCATGATCGTTACCACCCTCCTGCAGTTCATGTTCGCCTGCATTGGCGTGCAGCTCTTCAAGGTAGGGGAGATCCAGAGAGAGGCCCAGGCCAAGGTGGGGGTGAAAGGTGAACCCGTTTGACAGATGTCCTCCATACAGGGAAAATTCTACAGTTGCACTGATGAGGCCAAACACACCCTGAAAGAATGCAAGTGAGTGTTTGAGGCCTCGCCCTCTATGGAATCTATAACCCCTTCCAAATCACATATACAAATACAAACCTCTCTCTGTGTGGTCCCTGAAGCGACTTACAGCCTCTTACCAAAGACTCTAGACATGCCTGGTTTCCTAAAAATCCCTAAGGCCCTCAAAATTCCATAAAGACCCCAAGATATACCCCCAGGATGCTACCAATAATTGTAGAGGCCCTCACATCACAGCAAGCAAAGTCTGCTCATAACCTTTTTCCCATTCTTCAGCATTATGTACATTCTACCCCAGAAGCCCTAGCAATTTCTGCCCCTGCTCTAAGTTCCAGCTTCCCTCTAGAGATGTTTGTAGAGGGAGGTGGTTTCAAGCAAAAACCATGAAGCCAGAAACCCTGGCTCGAACCCACTTCACAAGGCTTGGAGGCATTTATTCACTTTGCTGAGTCCCAGTTAGCTCAACTGAAAGACGAGAATTTAAAAAGGGTCTGTTTCACAGGGCTTATGAATAATAAAGAGTCAGGGCATCGTATATGTACACAGTAAAGTACCTACCTGAATGGCAAGCCAGTACAGTGTCTGACATAGACTCAGTACTAGGATATTAGGAAACTTTGGCCACTTGGAGAATGACTTTCCCCTGAATGACAAAAATGCTAATGACAATGGTGATAATGATATACCAACTGTATTCCAAATATTAGTCTTGCCTTTTAAAAAAAAAAGTTCTCCTGTTTATTCAAATGGGTAGTATGCCTGCTACTGCATGAGTGGAGATCAGAGACCAACTTGAGGGAATTGGTTCTCTCCTTCCACCATATGGGCTCTGAGGATCAAACTCAGATCATCAGGTTGGCAGCCATTTTGCTGGCCCTTGTTTGGTTTTTTTGTTGTTGGTTTTTGGTTTTTGGGTTTTGATGGGTTTTGGGAGGGGGTTGCTGTTGTTATTGTTGTTGGGTTTTGTTTTTTGTTTTGATCCATGATCTCAACATGTCTCAAGCCAGCCTTAAGCTCTCAAGCTAGCCTTAAACTCACAAGTTTCCTGTCTCCTGTCACCTGAGTTGCTGTGATTAATTAACATGTGCCACTATGCCTGGCTTTATTTGTTTGTTTGTTTGTTTGTTTGTTTGTTTGTTGTGAGATGGTCTTACAATAGGAAACCTGGAAATCATGTTGACCAGGCTGGCTTCAAACTTGCTAAAACATCTTCCCACCTCTGTATCAGAAGTAATGGGATGACTCATTAAGTGTGAACCACCATGGTTAGCTGTCATTTTTTTAGATAGATGGTGAAAACAGAAAGTACATAGACAGAGACTGAATGTTTACACTAACCCAGTGAGGAAATCAAAGGGCAGGGTGTGAACCCAAGCTCTCTAGGGACACCACTGTGCCCTGCAACATCCATAATAAAGACCCTAGACCCTTTGTCACAGCTCCTCATTCCTCCTCCCTCACCTAGCCTGTCTACAACATCCACAGGGGCTCTTTTCTCATCTACCCTGATGGAGATGTGTCACGGCCCTTGGTCAGAGAGCGGCTCTGGGTCAACAGTGATTTCAACTTTGACAACGTCCTTTCAGCCATGATGGCCCTGTTCACTGTCTCTACCTTCGAAGGCTGGCCTGCGTGAGGGGCAGGGCCTTGGGGATCAAAGGGGACTTGGCAGATGATTGTAGATATGGCCTGGGATAACTGGGAATGGATGGGAGTGTATCTTAAGGATGTACAGAAAGTCTCTTAAGCCTGAATAGGGTTTCCTTTCTTTCATTTTTCCTCTTTTCAATGATTGAGAATAGAACCCAGGTTTTGTATATGCTAGGAAAACAGTATAACATTAAGGTACATCCCTACCCCTTATTTTCTTGAGTCTTACCATGTAGCCCACTTTGACCTCAAAACGGTGGTCCTACTTCCTCATCCTCTTGAGTGACAGAATTCAGGTTTGTGCCACCATATCCAGTTGGCTGTAGCTTTCTGGTGAATGTGTTGGAAGACTGGGTGGAGAAGACCTTTGGAGAAAGGTCTCTAGAAATTGGGGAAAGGTCTCTGAGGGAATGAGTGAAAGTCTACAAAAAACTGGGTGAGTGTTACAAGTGAGTAAGTAGAACGTGAAGGGGTTCAAAGGGGGTTCACTGAGGAAATAGATTTAGAATTTTATAGAAAGCTACAAAAGCCTTTGGGTATACTAGCTAGAAAATTCTGGGGGGGGAACTGAGCAGAGCATTCAAGACTATGGGACAGGGTTCCAAGATCTTTAGAAGCTTGTGGGGGAGTTCTGAATAACCACATGGGGGAGGTGTTCCAGGGGCCAGTATAAGGGAATTAGAGGTCTGCAGAAACAGGGGATTTTGAAAGGTCATGGATGGAAGATCTGGATGGGATTCTTTTGAGGGCTGCATCAGAGTCTCTGAAACTTTGAGGTGTCTGGAACAAAAGAGTTGGGATTCTGGTCTGTATAGTTGAGTTCCAGGAAAGCCAAAGCTACATAGTGAGACCCTGTTTCAACAAAAAAGAAAACAAAAACCCAAAGATTTAGGACACTTTAATAGCCTTGTTGGGGGGAGGGGGGTTCTTTGTGCATGTATAGAAGTCCCAAGTGATTAGGTTGTAAATTTATGGGAGTTGGTACTCCAGGAGATTTGGGAAGCTTGTATGGTAAGCAGCCTGGGAAGAAGTCTGAGAGGACTGAGATTCCCCTGCACATGTCCTCATCTCTACCTCCCTCCATCTCCCACAGGCTGCTATACAAAGCCATAGATGCACATGCAGAAGATGAGGGCCCTATCTACAATTACCATGTGGAGATCTCAGTATTCTTCATTGTCTACATCATCATCATTGCCTTCTTCATGATGAACATCTTTGTGGGCTTTGTTATCATCACATTTCGTGCCCAGGGAGAGCAGGAATACCAAAACTGTGAGCTGGACAAGAACCAGGTGACCTATCACTTCTGAGTAATAGCCACCAAACCTGTTTCCTTGACTTGTGAGCCTTCTCTGCTTACCCTCGTCCTATACCATTCATTATGCAGCGCCAGTGTGTGGAATATGCCCTCAAAGCCCAGCCACTCCGCCGATACATCCCCAAGAATCCACATCAGTACCGCGTGTGGGCCACTGTGAACTCTGCCGCCTTTGAGTACCTGATGTTTCTGCTCATCCTGCTCAACACAGTTGCCCTAGCCATGCAGGTTTGTCTGAGTCACCCCACCCCACCTCCTGCCACCACCATCTTGATCACTGCCAGACATATATTCTTTTCACACAATCCCTTGAGAACTATTTAGAATGCATTAGGACTCAAGTAACACCCCCCAATCCTCCCTACCCCCACCTAACTGACAGAGGCTTGAGTTAGTGTGAAATTTGTTACATTTCTTCAAATCTAAGGCCAAAACAGCCTTCTGCTTTTAAAGATGCCAGAATGTGAAAACAATGGGCCATGACTGTTGCAAGCTGTCACAGATTATAAAATGCACTCCAGATTCAGATTATAGGATGAAAGCAGTTATGCATCCAGGAGTCAGTGTAGTTTGCTTATTTACCTCAAATGTTGAGGAACACGGAGGTAGGCTACCCTCTCATTGTTGATCAGTGACCCAGGCTCTGTCCATCTTCCTGCTGTACCATTCTGCTATAAGTTGGTTGTTGCTTCATAGTCACAAAACAATTATTCCAGATATCAATTCCACATTCAAGGCAGGAAAAAAGAGAGAAAGTTGAACCAGCAGTAATTCTTGCATATTTTAATAAAATAATTTTATTTCATGGAAGCTGTCAACCATGGTATTCTGAGAATCATAAAGCAGGTTTGCGATGTCCATAATGAGAGACAAACAATGCAAACAATTTTGTTAGACATAGTGTTTCAATGTCCCCAGACTCCTCAGCTCAGGACAGGAGCTATGTGTTGTTGTGTAGGCTGTCTCTGCCTTAGGCTCTGTCCCCATCTGATTTTCTCATAGCACTATGAGCAGACTGCTCCCTTCAACTATGCCATGGACATTCTCAACATGGTCTTCACTGGCCTCTTCACCATTGAGATGGTGCTCAAAATCATCGCCTTCAAACCCAAGGTATATCCTAGACCCACTCCCTATGAATAAACTCCTTGGGGAGGAACCATATTCCACAGCCGGGTCTGGGGAGGTGTGGAGGAGAAATAACCAAGTCATCACAAGACTAAGGAATGTAGTCCAAGCCAGGCCCTGCCTCCTCAATATCCCCTGTCCTTTACTGGCCCCTTATCCTGGTCTACTGGCCAAGAGAACAATACAATGCTTTCCTCCCATCTACAGCATTATTTTGCCGATGCTTGGAATACGTTCGATGCTCTTATTGTAGTGGGCAGCGTAGTGGACATTGCCGTCACAGAAGTCAATGTGAGAACCGGGCTTTGTGCTAACCCTTCTATCCTCTCCCTAGAGCCTTCCTTCATTCTTGGGTAGTCAGCTCCCACTCACATACTCCCCAGTCCTTGAGATTAAGCACTCCCTCATTCTAGATCTATCTTTTTTGAGTCCTTGCTGGGCCCTGGCAAAGTACCTCTCCCTCTAACCATCCCCTTATTCCATTTTGTAGCCTACCCAGTGGTTCTGCTGCTTCCTAAAATACCTCCCTTATTGTTTCTGTTATCTTTTTCATTGTCTCCATCCCACTCCAATGACTCCGTCATCTCCATTGACTCCTGCTTTGGCTCCATCATCTCTCTGACTACTTCGTTGACTCCATTTTCTCCACCAACTCCATCATCTTTCCTGCCTCTCTTACCACACCTGATTCCATCACTGACTCCATCATTTCATCCAATGGGTACTACCTGATAATAACCTTGGCTGACAATGACGCCGATTGCACCTACACATCACTGGCTTATCCAATGATCATCCATTGGTTCTCATTTCCATGAAACTTTGCCCCCATTGTTTCCTTCAATGTCTTTGCTCCATCATCTCCTTTACCTGATCCTTTTACTTCCACTCCATTAAACTTTGTTTACAACCATCATGATCTACTACCATATAACCTTCCCCACTATTCCCTGAGGATGTACCATCATTTCCTCTTATCCATTTTGGGCATATGATTACATCATCTCCTTTATCACCTCTGGTTTGGCCACATGTCCCACCAGAATGGAGGCCATCTTGGCGAGGTAGCTTCTCACCCCTAACAGGAATAATTTTTCAAACATCCCTCCCAGCCCAAGAGTTCTCAGACATGCTTCCTGACATCTGGGTGGTGGTGGTACTTACCTTTAATGCCACCACTCAGGAGGCAGAGGCAGGTGGATCTCCGAATTCAAGGCCAGGCTGGCCCAGGACAGAGCTACACAGAGAAACTCTGTCTTAAAAAAACAAACAAAAAATGTTCCCTGAATGCTCCTGGACCTGGGTTCTGAGAGACTTGGGAACTGGGAGGGCCAAGGCATGAGGAAAAGAAGTTGCTAGCTAAATCTTGTGCAAACTGAGCACCCCTACTGCATCCCTAACTCCAGAGTTCAGAGGATAGCTCCCGAATATCTATCACATTCTTTCGCCTCTTCCGAGTCATGAGGCTGGTCAAGCTTCTCAGTAAGGGTGAAGGGATCCGCACACTGCTCTGGACGTTCATCAAATCTTTCCAGGTAATTTCCCACTTAAGGACTACAGTTTCCAGTCTGCTATACCATTTCCAATGTTTTCTCTTTCTCTGGGCTCTCAACCCTTAATATGCCTCTAGTTCTCTGACTTTACCCCATTCTATTTAATATTGTATCTGAATTTGGGGAGCACATGTAATCCAGGAAGCTTTGAGGGTAGACTACATCCCCAATAGGCCCAGGCTAGGGGAGAGGAGTGCATTCTGGGATTTATAGTTCTCTGACTGCACCTGAAATGTCTGTTCCCGTCCCATTCTCCCAGGCCTTGCCCTATGTGGCTCTTCTCATCGCAATGATATTCTTCATCTATGCAGTCATTGGCATGCAGGTAAATGGACACCCTAGAGAATACCCCTCTGCAACCTTTCTGTCAGAGACAGTGTGGGAATGAAAGAGCAGAAAGGTAGGCCCATGTTTGAAATGAGCTCATTAGTAATGGCCTTCAAGATTATAAATATCCCTTAAGTATTAGGAAATTTGAAGTGGATGGGGACACATGGGACCATGGGTTCACTCCCAGCACACAATCTTTGTATGTCTATAGATGTTTGGCAAGGTGGCTCTTCAGGATGGCACACAGATAAATCGAAACAACAATTTCCAGACCTTTCCACAGGCTGTGCTGCTTCTGTTCAGGTGATATACTCCCGCTTCCATGCTACCTTGTTTCCCAGAATACCTAGGGAACCCAAAAACCCTCTCTTGGCCCCAAGATGCCTAAACTACGGAAATATCAGGGCAGCCTGAGTTCCACATAAGCTGAGGCCATTTCTGAATGTGATCTGAGGAGTCTTTCAAAATATTCCAATCTGAGCCATTCTTTTTCTAGCTGTAAGATGTGCCCCTGTTTTAGTCCATAGTGCCCTCATCTGTAAAAAGTTTCTATAACTGCCATTATCATGTCATGATAGTTGTTAAAGGTTAAAATGGAAGCTGGTGAGACAGTTCAGCAAGTAAAGGCATTTGTTGCCAAGCCTGGTGACCTGAGTTTAATTCCACATGATGAAATAAAAAGAAAAGACTCTCACAGACTGTCAGACTGTCTATGCACAGCACGCACACGCACCCAAGCATGTGTGGGTATGTACATACACACACACACACACACACACACACACACACACACACACACTAAATAAATGTAAAGTATAGCCACTGGTGAGATGTAGGTCATCCCCTCACTCCCGTAGACCCCTGCCCAACAACTGTATTTGACATGACTTTAGAGCTTCTCCAGAATGACATCCCTGTGTGTCCCTCCCCAGGTGTGCCACTGGCGAGGCATGGCAAGAGATAATGCTTGCCAGCCTTCCTGGAAATCGATGCGACCCTGAGTCTGACTTTGGCCCAGGCGAAGAATTTACCTGTGGTAGCAATTTTGCCATTGCTTATTTTATCAGCTTCTTCATGCTCTGTGCCTTCCTGGTAAGGAAATGTTTCCCCACTGCCATGATCATTGCCATAGGAGCTGGCCCTGAATGGTGCAGAAATGTCCAAATGAGAGAGCTGCCCCAAAATAAACGCAACCAAGAAACTTGTGACCCAATGGCCATATAAGTCCATCCCAGCTCCTATCCACTCCCCAAAACCCAGCTCTGTTTCTTTGCTTAACTCTGTTTGCTCATTGGTCCACAGATCATAAACCTCTTTGTGGCTGTGATCATGGATAATTTTGATTATCTAACCAGAGATTGGTCTATCCTGGGTCCCCACCACCTTGATGAATTCAAGAGGATCTGGTCTGAATATGACCCTGGAGCCAAGTATACCCTCTAGCTTCTTACCTAGAATCCTAGGGATAATGTGCTGCCCTCCATGGCCCCCTAGTCCTAGAACTTCAGATCCATATATTCCATTACCCAACAATAAAGAGGTTTCTACTGCCCCACGCTCTGTCCTCTCCACCTGTGCTCTTCCCTGAAAAGCCTTGAGGTGTTGGTATGGGAGGTGATGATTTGTTTGGGTCAGGGCTTAAGAAAAGTCTAAAGGAGTACTGTTGATCCAGTGGTACCTCCCTGACTGTCCCAGGGGCCGCATCAAGCACCTGGATGTCGTTGCCCTGCTGAGACGCATCCAGCCTCCATTGGGATTTGGAAAGTTGTGCCCACACCGAGTTGCCTGCAAGGTCTGTATACCTGCCCACCCACTCGCCTGCTGACCTCCAAGAAGGCTCTATACTGTATGGGAAGGGAAAGAGACTTGCTTTTGGTATGGATGGGTATATGACTACATCCACAAAGGTTTCTACCCTGGGCATTGAAAATATACCTAGCATTTTCCCAGAGTGGGTTCTATGTCTTGGGTGTTTACAGAGACTGGTGGCAATGAATGTGCCCCTCAACTCAGATGGAACAGTGACATTTAATGCTACACTCTTTGCCCTGGTGCGGACATCCCTGAAGATCAAGACAGAAGGTGTGGGGGAGGGGAGGAGCAGAAGTGAAAGGGTCCCTGGGGAGGGATCAGAAAGCAAAAGCAAAGAATGACAGATATGCATCTCCTAACTCTGATCCTCAAAATCGGGAGCTTTGGCTTCTCCAGGCCTGCTTCCACACCCTATCTAATAGTGGTGACCTGAAGCTTCAAAGCAAAGCTCACACCCCCCTGCCCCGCCTGCGCACTGCCCCCAACCAGCAATGAAGAACAACTTCAGCACTTCTCCTATTTCCCCTACCTCACACTCTCCTGCATTGCAGGGAACCTGGATCAAGCCAATCAGGAGCTTCGGATGGTCATCAAAAAGATCTGGAAGCGAATAAAGCAGAAATTGTTGGATGAAGTAATCCCCCCTCCAGACGGTGAGCTACCCACCCCCAATTCCTGAGCTGTCTGCCAAGATTATTGCTTATAGGGAGGAACTGGGGAGGCAGTAGTGATGTAGAGGACCCCTGTATAACTTTGTCCCCTTTTCTTGTCCCAGAGGAGGAAGTCACCGTGGGCAAATTCTATGCCACATTTCTGATTCAAGATTATTTCCGAAAATTCCGGCGAAGGAAAGAAAAAGGGCTACTAGGAACAGAGGGCCCAACAAGCACATCCTCTGTCCTTCAGGTCTTAAGGACAGGGCTTGGTGTGGCCACGTGTGTAGAGGCGGACCTCCCTCTGGATTTCATGAAATCCATGTCACATAGGAAGAAACTGTCACATAGGAAGAGACCCAGGCCTCACAGAGGGTCAAGGGAGACTCGGAACCCTGGCACACACATTTCTGCATGGGAAGCAAGCTCATAGAGGGGCACTTTAGACCAGGAGCTACCAATTTCCTTCATTTTCCATCCATCCCCACAGGTTGGCCTTCGAAGCCTACAGGACTTGGGTCCTGAGATCCGACAGGCCCTCACCTATGACACTGAGGAAGAAGAGGAAGAGGCAGTGGGTCAGGAGGGTGAGGAGGAGGAAGCTGAGAACAATCCAGATACACACCAAGTGAGGACAAGTTTCTACTCCCCTTAAAATTCTTAACTATAAAATGTTCCCTCAGACTCCTATGTGAATACAATACTGTCTGTGGGGAGAAACGTCCTCTACAATGCAAAACTATTCAATACCTATCACTGACTGTTGGAAAACAAGACCCAGATTCAGCCCCTAGGGAATGATTCTCCCCATGGACCAGTGAGGGAAACACTGATCAAGTAACTTAGCCATTGCATTGATAAAACACTCAGCCAAGTGCCTTCTCCTCAGGACTCCATAGCCTCCCAGCCCCAATCTCGATGGAACTCCAGGATTTCAGTGTCTCTACCTGTTAGGGGAAAACTCCCAGATTCTCTTTCACTTGGGCCTAGTGATGATGATGGAGTGGCTCCTAACTCCAAGCAGCCCAGTGTGGTCCAGGCTGAATCCCAACCCCACAGGTATGGTCAAGCATCTGGGGAAGGTTGTGAGAATGAAGAAAGACTAGCCACTGTATTGGATGAGATGGGAGAAGGGCTAGAGACCTTCAAGAAGAAAGTTGGGAAGGCTAGGTGTGTTTCAAGGGCTCAAGTGAGAGTCAGATATGGTGGGCCACAACAGTAATCTCAGCACCTGGGAGGTGGAGGCAGGGGGATCCAGAGTGCAAGGCCGTCCTTGGCTATATAGTGAGTTTGCTACCATTTTTAAAAAAAAGACAAAGGGCTCAAATGGGAATATAGGATAACAAGAGAAATATGGAAAAGAGAATAGCAAGAAAATATGAGAAATGCAGTGTAAAAGATTAATGCAAATTAACTGTAGTGGCCCATGTGTTTAATCCCAGAACTCAGTAGATAGAAGGAACAGCTCTCTGTGAGTTCAAGAACAGCCTGGTCTACATAGTGAGTTCCAGGTCAGCCAGGAGTACATAGTAAGACCCTGTCTAAAAGTAATTGTAAATTCCAGTATTTGAATAGAGAATGGGACATTCATGGATGAAAGGAGCAGGGAGCCTTGGGGGTTTGGGACCTAGTCTAGTATGTATCTCTTCCTCAGGAGAAGCTCTGAAGTTTTCATGTTCACTATCCCTGAAGAAGGAAGTACTCAGCTCAAGGGAATTCAAGGGCAGGACAATCAGAATGAAAAACAGGAAGCCCCTGACTGGTACACTGGCCACATCACATGGGCCATGCAGGGGAGGGCAGGAGCATTGGTACCCCAACTCTGAATCCCAGATTTGAATTTACTGCTATCTCTGCCTTCTCCACAGGACCCCCTACGTGGATGAGCAGACAGGGACTCCCTCCAACTCAGTCCTTTTGCCACCTCACTGGCCCCAGAGACATGTAAATGGGCACCATGTACCACGCCGACGTTTGCTGCCCCCAACACCTGCAGGTAAGCAGATGGATGGATCTATGGAACCGTAAGGGCAAGCAGAACAGCGGAGGAATTGCCACTGTTCTTTGCCCACCAGGTCGGAAGCCCTCTTTCACCATACAGTGTCTGCAACGCCAGGGCAGTTGTGAAGATTTACCCATCCCAGGCACTTACCATCGTGGACGGACCTCAGGGGCAGGCAGGGCTCAGGTAAGGAAAAGGGACACTATGGACTTGAGGGAAATACCATCTTAGGCTGAACTTTGCAAACATACTACATTTCAGGCCTTCTGGAGAATGGGGCACTTGAAGGACTCACGTAATTCCCACTGTAGTTATGAAATAGGTTGACTGGCCCCAGTTTACAGGTGTGGAAACTGAGACTCAGAGCAGTTTGTCCTCTTGTGATCACAAAGCTAGTAAACAGCACAACTGACATTTTAAAAAATACTTAGCATTTATTCATTTATTAGAGTGTGTGTGTGTGTGTGTGTGTGTGTGTGTGTGTGTGTGTGTGTGTGTGTGTGTACACTCACCCATGGGAGTGTGCAGAGTCCAGAAGAGGGCGTAAGTGTCCTCTACCCATCTCCTCCTAATACTTTGAAGTAGGCTCTTTCCCTGAACCTAGGGTTCACATTTTCTTGGCTAGGCTGGAAGCCAGCAATCTCCATTGATCCTTCTGTCTCTGCTCCCCTTGAAATTAGGGTTAGCTACACACACACACACACACACACACACACACACACACACACACACACACACACCTGACAACTAAACCCAGGTTTTTGAGTTCTCTATGATGGCACATACCTGTAATCATATCACTTGGGAGGAAAGCACAGGAGGATCATGAGTTCAAAGTTATTCTCAGCTACATATAGAGTTGAGGCTAGCCTGGGCCACATGAGACTGTGTTTCAAAAGAATCAAAATAGCTACATGGGGTGGTTCATGCCTATAACCCCAGCTCTTGTGAGGCTGGTAAGGAAGATTGATGCAAATTTGAGGCCAACCTGGGCTACATAGTAAGTTGCAGGCTTTGATAATAAAGTTCCGTCACAAATAAAGAAATTGTATTCAATGCACAAAAACAAAGCCTTTCTGTATTCTGCCATAAACACGAGTCTAGAGCTGGGGATATAGCTCAGTGGTGGAGCATTTGCTTATCATGTTTATGTCTCTGGGTTTGACCCCCACAAATAAAGTAGCCATTTATCTCTCCTCTGATTTACATCCATTCAGTGGGAGTTCAGTTGTGTATTGTCAGGGAAGAGGGACAGAATTCACAATAGTGAATCATAGACTCTCATACTCACCAGCCCTTGCCCCCTCTGGTGTTTATTCTGACCCAGGGTTCCTGGGCAGCCCCTCCTCAGAAGGGTCGACTGCTATATGCCCCTCTGTTGCTGGTGGAGGAAGCCACAGTGGGTGAAGGGTACCTCAACAAACTCAGTGGGCCACTGCGGACCTTCGCCTGTCTGCAAGTTCCTGGAGCTCATTCAGATCCCAGACACCACAAGAGGGGCAGTGCGGACAGTTTGGTGGAGGCTGTGAGTCCAGATGTGGGGGTGGGGGGGTAGGGCTGGAGTAGAAGGGACAGGGGTGGGAGCTGGGAAAGGGCAACAAGGAATGGCCAGATTCTGTGTTTAGAATGTAGAAAACCCTCTTCTCAGTATACTGTACTTTGCCCTGTTCCCTGAATGCTGCCATTAGTACATCATTTATTCACAGTGACCACTGCACATTGTGCCATTGGTCAACACTGTCCCTACTTGCAACCCCCTCTCCAGGTGCTCATCTCGGAAGGCCTGGGTCTCTTTGCCCAAGACCCACGATTTGTGGCCCTGGCCAAGCAGGAGATTGCAGATGCATGTCACCTAACACTGGATGAGATGGACAGTGCTGCCAGTGACCTGCTGGCCCAGAGAACCACCTCCCTTTATAGTGATGAGGAATCTATTCTCTCCCGTTTTGATGAAGAGGACCTGGGGGACGAGATGGCCTGTGTCCATGCCCTCTGAATTCTCACCCCTCATACACTGCTCAATAAATTATCTACCCTTCCTTCACCCAGAAGGAAGCAAGAATTGACTACATACTAGTGGATTTTAGTCTTTGCACTGTCAGTCTGGGGCAGCCTAGCAGTTTCCATCCATCCCTTATTGCATCCCTGAGCCACTGCCCACACATGAGTATTTCCAGAAATCAGGACAGCTAGGCCTGATTATTCAGCGTCAGAGAAGGAGGGAGGAGGAGGAGAAAGAGACAGCAGCCAAAAAAAGCTGGAGACAGAGTGGAGGTGGGGGAGAAGGAGGGCACTGGGCAGATGGGGGAAGGAAGAAAGGAAATACTGGATGTCTGGATAGTAAGAAACAGCAGAGATGTCACAAGAGGTCAGTCAGGTTAGCCTGAAGGACAGACTTTAGAAGAGTCTTGATAGGACAAAGGTCTAGAGATTAGAGTTGATCTGGTAGCTTAGGCAGAAATGTCCTCTTACAGCATCAAGAATTTGGGGGATATTAAACTGGTATCATAAGTGTCTCTCATTTCCCATCTTCTGTCTGAGAAAGAGAAGAAAAGTCTAAATCCATTGGTAGAAATTTCAGGTAAGACCAAACAGTGATGTTTCTAGTTCCTCGGAACCCATCCCAAGCCCCCTTGATCTTCCTGAAACACCTGAGGGTGACTCTTTTCCCACACAGAAGCTTCTTGCTCTGCTTTTGGGATATCATTCATTCTGGGAACGCTTACCAGGCATTTGGTTTGTGCCAGGTATCTTCCTAGTTTCCCCCTGGGCAAACGAAAGTGGCTTAGACTTATGACAATGTTTACCTGAAGTGAGAGTCAGCTCCACTCCAAAGGAATTGAAGGTAGCATAGTGAATGATGTCAGACAGGAAGCAGATCCCTTCTCACTCTTGAAGCAGGAGGTTCTTATTTGGCTGATAAGCCAAACCAAGAAATTTGAGGGTTGTCACAGTCACTACTGAAAACTAAGATTGGAGGTCAGATCCTGCAGTTTTGAATGCCAGGTTCTGAGATGTCTGGTTTTTATATCTAAAAGTATGGGAAACCATAGGAGAGAATTGAGCAAGGTAGTGACATAGCTAATTATGCATTTTAAATAGATGTTCTGGTGCTATGCTGAAAACAGACTGGAGGAGAAGAGAATGGAGATGATAAAATTGGCAGAAATGATGGTGACCTTAGCCAGGGAAAGTAACAAGGGAGATGGTGAGAAGTCAGTAGATTCTAGAATAGTAAAGGAAGTCAAATGAATCAGGGTGTTAAATGAATCAGGGTATTGGTGGTGCACACCTTTAATCTCAGCACTCAGGAAGCAGAAGCAGGCAGATCTCTGTGAGTTTGGGTCCAGCCTGGTCTACAGAGCTAGCCCAGGACAGGCTCCAAAGCTACAGAGAATGTCTCAAAAAAAACAAAACAAAAACCAGCAACAAAAAGGAAGTCAAATGAAGCATGTCTTGATCACTGTACTAAGTGCATTAGAGTTGATTTCTTTTTTAATCAATATGACAACCCTACATATAACATTTGAAAATATTTACTGTGTAAGGTCAAACAGGAGTAAATATTAGAAATGATATTCAAGCAACTCAGAGCCAAAACTCAAACAACTGGGGAGTATCTTTTACATGTGTTTTTAAAAATAAATATAGGGGCCAGGCATGGTGGTGTACACCTTTAATACCAGCACTCAGGAGGCAGAGGCAGGCAGATCTTCATGAATTCCAGGACAGACTCCAAAGCTACACAGAGAAACCCTGTCTCAAAAAACAAAACAACAACAACAAAAAAGGTATAAAAGCTAGAGCTAGCCTAGCTGTGGTGGTACATGTGTTTAATCCTTGCACTTGGGAGACACGGACAGGAGGATCTCTGAATTCAATGCCAGTCTGGTCTATAGATTGATGACCAGGACTGTTACACAGAGAAACCCTGTCTGGGAGAAAAAAAAAACAAAACAAAACACAAACAAACAAACAAAAAAGGCAGGGCTAGAATCATGCTATACGTGCCTATAATTCCAGAATCTTGGAAGCAGAGGAAAAGAGGATAAGGAATTTAAGGTCATCCTCAGCTGCACATGAAGTTCAAGGCTAACCTGGGCTATATGAACTCCTATCTCAAAAAATAAATAAATGATATCCATACAAAAGTTTTGGAATGCAAGCATACAGAAGGGTATAAAATGGTGTTCTTTTCCATGCTGGCAGTGTTCTCCATTATCTTTTATTACCTGTGTAGGATGATGCACTCATAGGTTAGTACTTAGCATCTTAGTGCTTTTTATATGCATTTCTTAATGTGGGGTTAACCATCTTAACCTCAACTGTATGTTATCTCTTAAATTTGTAGCATGGCAATCATCACTGTCCTTGGTCAACCTAGTTTTAGTATCATGAAAGAGGGTAGTCCATTAAGAGATGGAGGACCCACATAGTGAAAAGACAAAACCTACTCTGGCAGATTGTCCTTTCATCTCCACATCTGTACTATAGTGCCCCCTTCCTTCCTCCCTTCATCCCTCTCTCCATACTAAATAAATGTAGTTTTAAAAGAAAGAGGGCTAACACACAATCAATAAATAAATGTATTAAAAGAGAGGGCCAAAGAATAAACAGAAGATGAAGTACAGATTTAGATCAGGCAATTACTTGACCAAGATGAAGAGAAAAAAATGAGGTGGATAGCGTTTGAGGATGTGTTTTAAAATGCAGATTTTTCCAAAAGGAATTGTTAAACTGTCTTTTAAACTGTGGATTCGTTTAAACTACAGAGACTCTGAGCACTGACGATTGCTAGCTGTGTGACCTTGTACAAGTCACTTAATCTCTCTGGAGACTCATTTTCCTCATCTGTAAAAACAGGACTAATAGTCTCTGCTATATAGGGATTAAATGAGTGAACACATGTAACAAACACAGCACCTGGCTTGGCAAAATATCGTAGAACTGAGCGGTCCTCTATCCCCGGACAGCTACTTTCTGAAAGGACCCTACACTCTTAAAATTTACAGACTCCAGACTTAGGATGGAATGGCTGCAGGCAAGCTTGGGGTGGGGGGGGAGATTCCATGATGCGCAGGCGCTCACACGAAAAAGAGACAGGATGCGAGGGGCGGGGCTGCCGCCGACTGGGCTGTTCCGACGATCGCGCGCCGCCCCCGCCGCGCCCCGCGCCCGCCCTTGCTAGCAGGCACCTTCCGCCCCCTGCATTGCTGATGCTGCTGCTGGCAGACATGGACGTGGTGAATCAGGTACGCGCTCCAGCACCGTGGACAGAGCCCGGCGCTTGAGGGAACCCGGGTGGCTTTAGCCCTACAACCCTGAGAGGTGGTGGCCAGGGTAGCGGAGATACGGTCACTGGGGCTGGGGTTTGGGGCTGGGGCCGGGAATTCTGCAGCAGGCAAAGGGAGGGAGGAAGGTGGAGGAAACGAATGCGCTCTTTGCCGCATCGAGGACTGTCCTCATTGCCGCAGAGGGGGCCGCCAGAGCCCCACAAGAACTGTCGACCTGGTGGGGAGAAAGATGGGAGCTTGGGTCTAGGAAGAGGGCAAAGGGGAAGGGGAAGGGAGAATTAAAAAAAAAAAAAAAGACCGGGGGGGGGCTGCAGATGAGCTAGGAAATAGAGCGACAGAAGGTGTGGGGGTGGGGTGGGGGAGGGCTGGCACCCGCCCCTCCTAGAGATTTCACCCCGTAGATGACCACCCTTTCCCCCTAGAGCAGATCTAGGGGGACGATCTGATCTTCCTCTCCAAAGCCCCCAGCCTTCTCATTCCCAGCGCATATCCAGTGAATCCATGCCACAGCTCGCTCCCACCTTAATCATTCTAGACCATCTCCGCCATCTCCCTCTACTTCATCACCTCAGAATCTGCTTCCTCCCTAACCAGTAGCGACCCCTCCCCACCCACATCTCCTCAGACACAACCACCATCATCTGACTCACCTTTACTACTGCAGACCTCTCCCCAATGATGTTGTGACTCACCTTCATTTCTCAGTGCCCCCTCCCCCACTCTAATGAACCCCATGTTCTTCCACGCAACCTTTTTCCCTATCTGAGTCACCTTTTAAGCAGTTCAGACCTTCCTTCTCTAACTAGTCTGGACCCCATCTATTTTCTACACCCAGCCTCCTCTGGCACGTGACTCATCACCTCACACTTCACCACTCCTGAACCCTGGGGGGTTTCTCTGAGACCCTGGTGTTTACTCCTTCCCCAAATTATCATTTTCTCCTCCTCACTCCCTCCCCATATGTCACTCACTCCCAGGGGTCACATACCCTATCCCCAGGGATCATTGCCTGGCAGCCTGACCCCTCACCTCCATCTCTATTCCCCTCCCCCCTGTTTTTCTCCTCAGCTGGTGGCTGGGGGTCAGTTCCGAGTGGTCAAGGAGCCTCTTGGCTTTGTGAAGGTGCTGCAGTGGGTGAGTGTGGTCTGGGTTGTGGGATGGTAATGGGGTCCAGAAGAGCAGGGATGTAGGAGGGTCAGGGAGCCAGAAAAGGAGGTGAGTGGAAGGAGATGAGGGAATTGGGCTGCAGAGTAAGGTCCTAGGGGTTTAAGGACGGGGAACAGATAGGCCATGACGTCACATAAGGCCGAGGGTACCCCTGTTGTGGAGTGACAGATTGTGACGTCCTACCTCTTCTCTTGAAGTAAAGGAGGGAGGGAGGGGAGGTGGAGCTTGAAGCGACTGCTCAGAGAGAGGGAGAGGAGAGAGAGAGAGAGAGAGAGAGAGAGAGAGAGAGAGAGAGAGAGAGAGAGAGAGAGATGCAAAACCAGAAAAATCCAGACAGTGAAGGAGAGAGAGACAGAATGAGAGGCAGAGAATGGTAGAGACAGTGATGGAAATGCTGAGAAAAACAGATAAGAGCCAGAGAACTGGGTGTGAAGTAGGAAAATGTGGCAGGGGAGAGAAAGACACACACAGCTAAAGAGACACCCAAAAGAGATTAAAAAAAAAAAAAAAGCAACGTACAGATATAGGCACAAGGGCGACAGAGAACCATAAAGACCTTGTGAAAGGCAGAGCAGAACAGACAAGCAGACCAAGAAATAAGCGTGCATAGACATACTCTCACACAGACAGAAAAACAAAAAAGATGATGGGGGAGGACATGCATAGAAACAGACAGATACTGAGAGAGGGGTGCAAAGACAGAGATACAGTGAGTGACACAAGAGGAGAAAAGGGAGAGCACAGGAGAGAAAAAGAAGGGGGGAGGGAGGGAGAGGGGAGGAGAAGCCAGAACACCTAGAGGTAAAAACACACAAGGGGAGAAACAGCCACACCCCTGTAATCAGCTTGTGCTAGGACCCGGTGAGCCCTGATTAGGGGGGGTGGGGTGGGGAACCTCTCCATCTGCTGCTGTCTCTGCTGCCCCCCTCAATCTGTCCAGAGGAGGGCACTCCCTCCCACATGCATACAGGCTCACTACAGCCATCCACCTTCCTGCTACCCAAGGTCTTTGCCATCTTCGCCTTTGCTACATGTGGCAGCTACAACGGAGAGCTTCAGCTGAGCGTGGACTGTGCCAACAAGACGGAGAGTGCCCTCAACATCGAAGTTGAATTTGAGTACCCCTTCAGGTGTGTCCCTGCCCTGGTATCCCGAGGCCTGGGAGAGGCAGGGGCAGGGTGAGGGTGGATCTAAGTAATCCATGACCTTCGCAGAGCTCACATCTTTGAGGCCACAGCCACTGGGATCAATGCCCAAGCACTGAACACCTGCTGGGTAACTGATACTGCTCTAGATCTCTGTGACAATGTGGTGTGCAAGACAGACACGGGGTGCCACCCTCTCTAGCTATATTCTGTCAAAAGAGAGGAATAGAAGAAGGGAAATAAATAAGATTCATAAGCAAATGACAGAGCTGGGGCTGTAGTGCAATGGTAGAGGTCTTGCACAGAGAAAGAGAAAGACAGAGAGTGATGCATGTGTGCACGCACACAGATGTACACTTAAATGCAGTAAATGTTCAATTAATATTAGTTGCTGGGTATGGATGCAAACTCCTAGCACTTGGGAGGCTATGCCAGAAGATTGTGGTGAGTTCCAGGCCACCCTCACATACAAAGTGAGATCTTGTCTCAAAATAAGGGGAGTGCAATGGCTCAGCAGATAAAGGTACTGGTCATTAAGCTGACAACTTGAGTTTGAGTCCTAAGTCACATGTGGTAGAAATAAAGAGCAGACTCCCTGCAAATTGTTCTTTGACCTCCACACATGACACACATACTCCTACTTACACACAGACACAAACACACTAGACACAGTTTTTTAAAAAGGCATGTTTTTAAATAATGTCAATTGACATCATTTACATCTCAAAGTGCTAGGGTTTGAGAGTGAGTAAAGTAGACCAAATGCCTATTCCTCGTGGCTCTACATTAGAACAAACAAAAGAGGGTAACTGCAGATGCAGATAAGTACTAGAACAATAGCCTCATGCAGGGGTTCTGCTATATAGATATGGGAAACCATGGGACCAAATTAGAAGTTGCTGACATTTACTGAGTCCCGAACATGTAGCAGGCACTGTACTAGGTGCTAGGTGTACATGAGTAAGGACAAGCTGGAACGGCTGCTACCTCTTAAGGATGGAAAGACAAGCCGACAGTTTCACTTAGCTTTCCTTGACTACTGAACTAAATCATAGAACAGCTTTAGTCTCAACTTCCTCATTTGTAAACAGAGATAATATTGGTGCTCCACAAAGTGATGGGACATCTTCACTAAGTCGATACTTGTAAAGCAGTAGTGCAGTGTCTGGGACCAAGGAGTGCTCTGCACATGCTTGTTAAGTGTAAGCAATCAGATTTAGGAACTTGGAAAAGAGTTGGAAGCTGGGAGTTGGGGAACTCCAAGGGTAAATGGAGGCTGAAGAGATCACACAGTCGGGAGAAGGAAGGCAGCTCAGGCCCTGAGCAATGATAGAAACAGGAGATGATAGTAAAGGAGCATGGCTTGAGAGAGAGGAGCCAGGGGTACCCAGGTTCACATAAGTCAAGGAGAAAAGTTTGGGAGCTGAGGGTGTTGCTCAGTGGCAAAGCACTTGTCTAGCATGCCCTAGGTTCCATCCCCAGTGCCTTGGAGGAGGAGGAGACACACACACACACACACACACACACACACACACACACACACACACACACAGTGTAGGGGGAGGAGGCATTTGGCAGCATAAGAGCCAACCTTTTGGAAATCCTCTAAAGGCCATAGAAGCCCTCCATGAACACCCCCAGAACCTTCCATGCTCAGGACCTCTACTATACATGGACATCATATTTGTTCAGTCTTAAGATCCCATCTCCAACCTGAGGACACAGCTGTGGGCCCGTAGTTCAGTTCTATTCTTCTAACACATGACACTCTTCTCATCACAGCACAGGGGAGGACAGAGCAACTTCCCAGACTGCCCTTCACACATCCTGTTCCTTATACCCTTCTGTCTTTCCCTGTTTTGTAACTGGTTGGCTTCTCTGCCGTGCATACATTTTTTTTAATCTCAGGACCCTAAAAAGAGTCTCTAAACAGAGAAAAGAGTCGACATGATTTAGGAGGAGATAGGATTCATACAGGAGCTCTGTCTTTCCAAGTGCACTTCTCTAAGGCTGTGCCCATCTCTGCGTGGTTCACGCTAAAAACCACTGCTTGAAAACCCACTGTTCAAGACCTTGGGATCTTTCAGTAAATGAAAAGAGGAATAAGCCCTCCCTCCTCACAGTTATATGGAAAAATTCAAGTTGAAAAAGCAAAACTGAGGGCAAGGGAGATAGCTCCGTCAGTAAAGTGCTTGCTTTACAGGCATGAGGACTTGAGCTTGACCCCCACGACGGACATTAAACAAAGCCTAGCACAGTAGTTCATGCTGGAATCCCTGGCACTCCATGGCCAGCCAGCTTACAGTAATTGGCAAGTTCCAAGCCAGAGAGAGACCCTATTTCAAAAAGAGGGGGGATGGTATCTGAGGAACAACACATGCAACTGCATAGACACCAACAAATGTGTGCCTGCACACCCATGCACGAACACACACACAAACACGGACATGCATAAGGTTCTATATTCAGTTATCAGCATAAAAAAGTTTTTAAAGTGAGATCCAGGAAGTCTTTAATGAGAAGGCGATCCTTACACAAAGTTTGAAGGAGCTGGAAGAAGACGTGAAGCTATCTTTAAAAAGAGCGTTCTTCCTCTTGATTTTAGCCAAAAGGCTGAGAAATAATAAGGGGAAAGAGAACAGCCAGTGCAAAGACTCTAGGGCAAAAATATATGATACCTAGCACATTCTAGAATGAACTCAGAAGCAGAATGCTTTCAGAAACCAGTGGTACATTGTAAGAGCTCAGTGCCTGGCCATTTCCTCCTCTTCCTGGGACCTCAAAACAATCTGGGAGACCCATGGCTGGGAAGGTGAGAAAGGGCTTCTTAGAGTCCGGGCACATCTGCACTCTCTCTCTCTCTCTCTCTCTCTCTCTCTCTCTCTCTCTCTCTCTCTCTCTCTCTCTCTCTGTCTCTCTCTCTCTCTCTCTCTCTCTGTCTCTCTCTCTCTCTCTCTCTCTCTCTCTCTCTCTCTGTAGGCTGCACCAAGTGTACTTCGATGCACCCAACTGCCAAGGACGCACAACCAAGGTCTTCCTAGTTGGGGACTACTCCTCATCAGCTGAATTCTTCGTCACCGTGGCTGTGTTTGCTTTCCTCTACTCCATGGGGGCCCTGGCCACCTACATCTTCCTGCAGAACAAGTACCGAGAGAACAACAAAGGACCTATGATGGTGAGTCCCCACAGCTGATTGCATGCATTGACCAGGGACACAAGGCTGCAGGAATGAAGCTCATTTGGCTCATAGGTCAAACCAACTCCAAGGCAGGCCCATACCCAAGCAGACCAGCAGACCAACACTGCTGGTGCTGCTGCTGCTGCTGCTTTCTCCATGACTCTACAGTGGGTATCTGGCTTGAGAAGTTATAGTCATAGGAACATCCTCACAGCCCACACAGAATACCAGACTGGCCCACAACCTGACCCTACTACCTCTCACATAACCACATAGACTAGATCAAAGGAAGGAGTACTGAGGTTCACTGTGACAGGCATGCATGTCACCCTGCCACACAGACACTGATTTCCTACACAGAGATATTCTCACACCCTCATCCCAGACATAAAATGACACATATTCCCACATGCAAATAAAAGTGGTAAGACACACTTCTCACAGATTCGGAAACATCCCACAGTGTTAGTTCCTCCCTCAACATCCGCACCCACACAACACTAGCACACTCCCACACCCTCTATCATATACACTCACGGGAGCTCAAGCTGAGAGGGCTTCCTCTAAGTGAATCTATTGTGAGCTTCACGGCTGCAAAGGCAAAAGTGAGGCAGGTCTCTTCTAAAGGACCCCTCCCACAAAAGCTTGTGATGGGAAAAGGGCTGGGGGCTCAACACAAAGCAGCCCATTTACAGTGATGTCTTCCTCACCCCTGCCTAGGACTTTCTGGCCACGGCAGTGTTCGCCTTCATGTGGCTAGTTAGCTCATCTGCTTGGGCCAAAGGCCTGTCCGATGTGAAGATGGCCACAGACCCAGAGACCATTATCAAGCAGATGCCTGTGTGCCGGCAGACAGGGAACACTTGCAAGGACCTGAGGGACCCCGTGACTTCAGGACTCAACACCTCAGTGGTAAGCCCTGGGAAGCTGGCTGGGATGGAAGAGCAAAACTGGGAGATGTAATCTGGCATGAGAAATGGTGGAGATAGAGCATGTGAGTCAGGAGGTCCATGGGGGCTCCTAGGAGGAGGCACGCCATCAAAAGAAGGCTGAAGAATTATAATCACTAGGATACCATACACTGTCTGTCCCCAATTGTGGGGGGGAACATGAGGACTTTCAGATTAGGCCGGACACCTAGACCCAGCCCAGTACCGTCTAATCTCCTGAAATTCAGTATCTTCCTAGGACTTGTTTCGGTAAGTGCAAGCAAAAAGGCTATATTGGCTATATTTCCCTACTTGGACGCCCCCTACTGGCTTCAATCAATCTGAACAGACATACTGTCATTTGCAAGTTCTGTGCCCTATAGATAGGGACAAGCCTCTTGGGGATCATTTTGAGCATGTAATGGAAGGCTAATGATAGATCCTGCTCCCAAAGCTAAGTACTCACCACGTTCATAGCACACAAAGTACTTAGGAAAGAACCTGAAACAAGATTTCATCCTATATTACTGCCACTTGGTGACTGTGTTATCTTGGGGAATTTAGCCTCTCTGCACTTGACTTTAAAATGGACACATCAGAGCCAGGCAGTGGGGACTCACACCTTTAATCCCAGCACTTAAAAGGCAGAGGCAGGTGGATGTCTGTGAGTTCAAGGACAGCCTGGTCTACAGAGCTAGTTCCAGGACAGGCTTCAAGGCCACAGAGAAACTCTGTCTCGGAGGAAAAAAAAAAGGGGGGGGGACATATCAGTGCTGAAGAGATGGCTCAGTGATTAAGAACACTGACTGCCCTTCCAGAGGAACTGGCTTCAACTCCCAGTACTCACATGGTGGTTCACAACTGTTTGTAACTCCAGTTTCAGGACGTCCAACACTCTCACACTCACATACATGCAGACCAAACACAAATATACATAATTTTTAATTAATTTATTTAAATAAATAAAATGGACATATGAAGGGCTGGAGAGATGGCTCAGTGGTTAAGAGCACTTGCTGCTCAGCCACGCAGTAGTGGCATACACCTTTAGTCCCAGCTCGGGAAGCAGAGGCAGGTGGATCTCTATGAGTTCAAGACCAGCTTGGCCTACAGAGTGAGTTCCAGGACAGCCAGGACTGTTACACAGGGAAACTCTGTCTCTGGGAAGGGGAACAGGGGGTTCTTGCTGAGGACCCCAGGTTCAGTTCCTAGAACCCACTCATTGCCTCCAAACCCTCCATAATTCTAGTTCCAAGGGATTTGTGCCCTCGTCTGATAATCTCGAGAACCCTACATACTAGTGATACACATATACATGTGGGGAAAATGCTTACATACCTAAATGAAACTTAAAAAGCTTTTTAAAAAGGAAAATAAAATGGAGATATCAACCCAAGTGTGGTGGCACATGCCTGTAATTCTAGCATTTGGGAGGCTGGGGCAGGAAGACTGCTAAGAGTTTGACACTCTGGGCTATATAGTGAGTTCCAGAACATCCTAGGCTACAGAGTGAGATCTTGTCTCAAAAAAAAGAAAAGAAAAAGAAACTAAAAATAAATAAAATGGGGGATATCAACTGGGTATAGTGGTACAAGTCTTTAGTCTCAGCTACTAGACAAGTAGAGGCAGAAGAAGACTGGACACTTGAGCCCACGAGTTCTCGGCCAGCCTGCACAACATTTCAAGACTATCTCAAAAAAAAGAATAAAGTAAGATGTAAGTTTTACTTCCTGTCCACACATGCAACTTAAGTGAACTAATAACATATAAGGTGCTAAGAAGGGGATATGGCGTACAATAAATGTCATATAACATTTTGTTTTTTAAATATTTTATATGTTCTATATACTTTTTAATTTTTAATTTTTTAAGAGCATATACTTATCTAGGCATGGTACAATATACCTTTAATCCCAGCACTCAGGAGGCAGAGGCAGGTGGATCTCTGTGAGTTTGAGGACAGGCTGGTCTACACAGTGAGTTCCAGGACAACCAGGCCTACACAGAGAAACCCTGCCTCAGAAAAAGAAAACAAACAACATAGTGAGACCTTGTCTCAAAACAGCTTTAAAAAGAAGAAAAGGAAACTGGGTGTTGGTGGTGCATACCTTTAGATCCCAGCACTCTGGAGGCAGGTGGATCTCTGTGAGTTCAAGACCAGCCTGGTCTACAGAGCTAGTTCCAGGACAGTCTCCAAAGCCACAGAGAAACGCTGTGTGTGTGTGTGTGTGTGTGTGTGTGTGTGTGTGTGTGTGTGTGTGTGTGAGAGAGAGAGAGAGAATATCCTGACAGAGACAGAGACAGAGGAGACAGAGACAGAGACAGAGACAGAAACAGAGACAGAGAGGATATCCTGAAACTGGAGTATTTGTGAGCCACCACGTGGATCCTGGAAATCAAACCGAGCCTAGGAGCCTAGATCCTCTTAACCTCTGAGCCATTACTCCATCCCCAAAGCCAAAGCCAGACTGTCCTACATAATGAGCTCCAAGCCATCCTGGACTAAATAACAAGATCGGGTCTCAAAAACAAATATAAATTAAACAGGGGTTAGACCTCCACAAGCACACCATGTCTACCGCACTATCAAGCGCGCGTGGGTGAACACACACACACACACACACACACACACACACATACACACACACACACTATAAATAGTTAATAAATCATAAAGCCAAGAAAATTTATTGAAAATGTAAAAGAAAACAGGGCCCAGGGAAATGGCTTAGTGGTTAAGAGCACTTACTGCTTTTCCTGAGGATGGGAGTTCAATTCCTAGAACCCTTTAATCCTATCACTTTGGATGTAGAGGCCAGTCTGGCCTACATAGTGAGTTCCAAGTCTGCCAGGCTACTCAGTAAAACCCTGTCTCAACAACCACAAGAAGCACTTGGAAGACAGAGGCAAGTAGATCTCAGAATTCAAGGCCCACCTGATCTACATAACAAGTTCCAGGACAGCCAGGACTACACAGAGAGACCCTTTCGAGAAAAAAAATTCATATATACATATTAATTATATATATACATATACGTACATTTCAAAGTTTTATACATATCTACCTATGCTAATTTGCAACCTATGCTAATTTGCATATACATGAGTACATATACATCAATTAGTGATGTCTATTTCTTTTAAATGTGTACTTACATTTTACAAATTTAAATTATATTTTATACATGTATAAACATGTACGCTTAATAAGTGTGTACTTAAATACATTTTTTAAATTATGGTTTTTTTCTTTAGAGACAGGATCTATCTACATGGCCCTGGCTGCCCTATAGGTCACTCTATAGACCAGGCTGGACTCAAACTCACAAAGATCCACCTGCCTCTGCCTCCTGAGTACTTGAATTAAAAGCATTGCACCACCATTCCCTGCCCAAAAAAACTGGATGTTTGAGACTGATTTTCATGTAACCCAGGCTGGCCTCAAATTATGGAGCTAAAGCTAGCCTTGCATTGGTAGTCCTGCCGCCCGCTCCCCGGGATTACAGGTGTGGGCCATCAGGATCAATAAATAACTTGTAGGTGTGAATCCTAACAACTGCCCCAGTCCCAAATTTTTCTGTACATCAGTAGTCACAGAGACCCATAATTTATGCCCTAAAAAATGTGCATTCCTGTTCGCTCAGACTCAAAGTCCCCGGGACCAAGGCAAGGAAAGAGACAACAGCTTGGTTTTGTTTCCCTGCAGGTGTTTGGCTTCCTGAACCTGGTGCTCTGGGTTGGCAACCTATGGTTCGTGTTCAAAGAGACTGGCTGGGCCGCCCCGTTCATGCGCGCACCTCCAGGCGCCCCGGAAAAGCAACCAGCACCTGGGGATGCCTACGGCGATGCCGGCTACGGACAGGGTCCCGGAGGATATGGGCCCCAGGACTCCTACGGGCCTCAGGGTGGCTACCAACCCGACTACGGGCAGCCAGCGGGTGGCGGTGGCGGTGGCTACGGGCCTCAGGGCGACTACGGGCAACAAGGCTACGGCCCGCAGGGAGCGCCCACCTCCTTCTCCAATCAGATGTAATCTGGTGAGTGATGGATAGGAGGATGCGGCAGGGGGGTACAAGTGAAGTTTGAAGGAACTAATAGACAGGCAGAACTACAAAAAAAAAAAAAAAAAAAAAAAGAACGCGGGAAAAAACTAGCCAATGAGTGGAAAGCAGGAGAAGGAAGGGGACGGAGCAGTGCTCAGAGTAACCAATGAATGGAGTGTAAGAGTACTTGCGCAGTGGAGAATCACCGAAGTAGTGTAGTTTTCAGGAAGGGGAGGTGGGATTTCGAAATGATTGCTAAAACAATAGGAGCTAAAGCCAATAGACGGGGAAAGGTGAGTTTTGAGGGTCACCACTGCAGAAGCAGGATGTAGATTTGCTGCTACCACCTCTCCTTAACTCTTTTTTTTTTCTTTTGGGTTTTCAAGACAGGGTTTCTCTGTATTGTTTTGGAGCCTGTCGTGAAACTCACTCTGTAAACCAGGCTGTCCTCGAACTCACAGAGATCCACCTGCCCCTGCTTCTCCAGTGCTGGGTTTAAAGGAGTGTGCCACCAACGCCTGGCTTCTTTAACTCTTGTTAAGATGGTATGGAATTTCAAATGAGGAAAAGGGAGGGCCAGGGGCCTTGTATACATTCTTGTTGTGCCTTAAAATAAATGAATGCCTACCATGATGGAGCACATATATAATCCCAGCATTTAAGAGGCTGTGGCACAAGGGACTGCAAATTCTCAAATCCTGCTTGGTCTATATAGCCAAATCCTGTCTCAGAGAGAGGAAGGTGGCAATACCTAGGTGGGAGTAGATTTGGTAGTGGGTGAGCCAGATTGGAGAGTCTTCTAAAGCATCCCACATTTAATTAATCAAAAAGTCCTTGGCCAGGTGTGGTGGTCCCAGTACCTTTAATCCCAGCACTGGAGAGGCAGAGATGAGCAGGGCTCTGTAAATTCAAGACTAGCCTGGTTTACAAGAAACCTTCCAAGTAACTCAGGGCCACACAATGAGACCATGTCTCCAAAAAAAAAAAAAATATCTCCAGCCTTTCCATTTTTCAGAATCATCTTCCCTCTTCACAAGTGCTTAGTCTACCCAATTTACAACCTGTTCTAACTCTTGGCATCCACAGGTATTCTGTTAGGCCACTGTCCTAAATTCAGAAATCGCCGTCCTGTATTCAGTATCTCACTTAAAGACAAAAATCTTTCAGAGTGATCACAAGGCCCACATATATAACACTACTCCCTCTTCCCTCAAGGCACTTAATCTGACATCTGTCATCATTGTTTCAGTCAAACAGGCCCGTATCAGGTCCAATTCTACCCCAGGGTCTTGCTTCTCCACTAGAGTTTTACATGCACACACCTTTACCTAGCCATTGCTTTGGTCACTACTCACTCAATGAAGCCTGTTTTTGTTGGTGGTTGGTTGCTTGGAGGAGTTGTTTTGTTTTGCAAGTACTGAGAACTGAGTTCAGGTCTGCATGCTAAGCAAGAGCTCTACCACTGAACTATATAACCATCCTCTTTTTATTTTGAGACAGTGTTTTACTAAGTTGCCCAGGTTTACTTGGAACTCACTCTGTATCCCAGGCTGGCTTTGAATTTGCAATTCTCTCATCTCCACCTCCCATGTGGCTGGGATCATAGGCCTACACCACCACAGTTGACTTTATTGTTGCTGTGTTGTTGATGTTATTTTTTTTTTTTTGACAAGGAATCCTGTAGCTAATGCTGGCCTGGAGCTCATGATGTTAGCTAAGGAAGACTTTGAGTTCCTGATTTGCCTCCACCTCCCTGTTTTGCTTTTTGTTTGACCTAGGGTCCCACTATGTAGCCCAGACTGGCCTCAAACTTGTTTTCCTCATGTGTCTGACTCTTAAATTATGGGCTCCACCCATATACCACCAACTACATATCTGTGATTATTTGTCTGAAACAAATCCCCCTTGTTATCTTTCTCACCACACCCTGTGTTTTTACTTATCACAATGTTTTAATTACTAACTTACAGTTAATGACTGTACTCCACTAGATTGGAGGTATAAACAAGACTTATTCATGCAATATAAACATTACTTAGAGCACTTTTTTAAAAAATATTTTATTTTATTTAATTATGTATATATGTGTGAGTATGTGCATGTGAGTTTAACATCCCTTGGAGACTAGGAGAAAGGTCAGATTCCTTGGAGCTGGTTACAGATGGTTGTGACCCACCCAAGTGTGGGTGCTGGGAGTCAAATGTGGGTACTCTGAAAGAGTAGCAAGCACTCTTAGAGCCTGAGTAGCCTCCTTAGAGAATTTTTTGGTTTTGGGTGACAGGGTCTTTGCATAGCATTAGCTATCCTGGAACTCATTCTGTAGACTAGGCTGTCCTTGCACTCACAGAGATCCACCTGCCTCTGCCTCCTGAGTGCTGAGATTAAAGGGGTGTGCCACCATGCTTGGCCTATTTCACAGTTCACTAATATGTCATGTTCCTCCTGTGAAGCCTGTCTCCCCTGATATAATGTAAGCCTCACAAAGATAGGGCTTCTTGTTTTGATTTTCAACAACAACTAGAACAGTACTGGTTAATGGGCTTTTTTGATTAAGAGAGGGTACCTCCATTGTTCCTTTGGTACCCAGTTTGAGCAAGGTTGGAAGTATCATCCTAATGAGAGCATCTAGGGTGAGGCTGACTCCAGAGCTCTTAGAGAAGAAAACATGACAGGCAGAAGAAAAAGTGTAGTGGCCCAACCCCTCCCTGGGAATATCACCCTCATCTGTGAGGGCACTACCCTCATCTGGACCCCTTCTCCTTTCTGTCTCTTTTGTCTCTACAGGTCAGTGAAGCCCACGAAGACCCCATGGGTGGGCAAGAGCTCAAGAAAAGTCCTGCCCCCTTCCTATCCCCATATCCTAGGTCTCCACCCCTCAACCCAGGAGACCCTAACTGTCTTTGCTGTTTATATATATATATATATTATTATATATAAATATCTATTTATCTGTCTGAGCCCTACCCTTACCCACTCCTCCATGCACTACGGGCCCAGTCCTGAATGGGCTCCTCCCTTCCCTTGCATTCCTTAGCCCCTATCTGTTCCCTAGCCCTGTCCCTTGAGGTAAGGGGGCTCAAGAAAGGGGACAGGAAGGGGACCCGACCTTGGCTGCATGGAGAGGGTCAATGTGACTTTTCCCTTCCTTCTCTCCCTCTGCTCCTCCTAACTCTGGCCTTGGTTCCTCCAGCATTGCCGGAACAGAAGTTTGAATGGAAATCCAACCAGTAGACAACAGATTGGGTGGGGATATGGGTGAAACAGGTGAGAAGGGAGGAGCTCTGGATAGAGAGGACTAGTCAGCAGATAATTGAGTTCCAGACGTTCGGGACATGGAGCCTAAAAGGGAAGTGGTGTCCTACAGCATTCTGGAATGAGGCTGGAAGGAACTGGAGGGAGTGGTTCTAGGAGTGGCATGGCTTTAACCCACAGTAGGCTCCACAGTGGGCTGGTTTGGGTTGGAACCAGAATCTCTAGAAGGGGTATGTCTTGAAGCATGCAGGAGTCTGTGTTTAATTCCAAAGAGCTTGAGCAAGGATAGAAATGGGGTTCAGGAATGAGCTAAGCTTGAGATGAGGTCCTGGTCAGGATTCCAGACAGGCATATGAAGAGTATGAGGCATCTATGATGGCTTCAGAAGGGGAAGCCCTTCCTGTAATGGCCCAGTAAAGAAAATGTTTTCAAATGAGTGGGGTTTGAGCAGAGGGTATGGGAGGCTACAGTTAGGAGCTATGAGACAAGTTTCTTAAAGTAGGAGGAAGAATACTCCTGGCCCCCTGGGAATTGAGGTAACCTTGGAAAAGCCAAGTATTGTGGTTTGGAGGGTGAGGTGTGGAATCCAGAGAGAAATGTCCCTTGCTCACCCCCTCTCAAGAGACAGCTAGATAATCTGAGGACAGAGTCTACAGATCTATAGGGCTGACCCACCCTCTTCCCCCTTTCTCTACCCTCTCCCTCTACGCTCCCATCTATCCCGGAATACTTGGAGGCTGGGTCTGGAGCCCCCATCCTGTACCCTCTGCTGTGTCTGTGATGTTGGTAGTGCCTGTGATCGTGTGTTGCCATTTTGTCTGACTGTGGCCCCTCCCTCTTCCCTCCAGACCCCCTACTTTCCTGTGCCCTTCGGTATTGTTTGAAGACTCCCTCCCCGAGGAAGAGCAAATATGAGAAATTCCCTTCTCCCAAATAAACTCAACCACCTAGTCCACCTGGCTCTGGTTTCTCAGTGTGTCTTTTCTTTTGGGTGAAGACATAGGGAGAAGAGGTACGAGGAGAGGAGACCAGAATAAGCTCAACCCCTGGTAGCATCCTGCTGAAGTCTTGCCTACAAAGTATTCCAGTCTCTAAGTTAGCACTGGTTGATGTCCAATTGCAGGTCATCAAGGGTGTGGTCCTCATGCTGATGATCCCTTAGCCACCACCCTTCCTGGTCCCAGTGAAGTCTTCTCAAATTCTCAAGGTCTTCCTAACTAGGGAGATGCCGCAAGACTTTGTCCTACCCAAGCCCTTGTGTCTGAACCCTGCAGGTCCTGTGGCAGCTATCTCCTTTTTCTTGCCTCAGCCTAAGCAGTAGAACCAAAGACCTACCAGGTGGGGAGACTTATTAACCCCTCCCTCAACCCCAGTTTTTCCCTGAACAAGGGTCAGGATGTGACAGAGTTGTGTGTAATGGGGTTGGGGATAGAGGGGGGAGTTCCTGGGTGCCCAAGATAAAAGGCCTGCCTGACCCGTCATTGCTCATACCTAATTAAAGACTGCACTCGACTCTACTTGGGCGCCTGAGTTCTGAGTTGTGGCTGCCAATACTTGACCCCTTCTAGCCCCAAGGCCAAGAACAGGAAAGAGAGACCCAGATCTGGAAGTGAGTTCAGAAAAAGCAAGATCTACCTGGCTACAGAAAAGTCAGGGAGCAGGAAGGAAGACTCTAAGACCTACTTTGGGCTGGGGTTGGTGGGCACAGTGACTGGAGATGGATGCCTTGGAAAGATGTGGATCAGGGCTCAGGACCCGGCCAGTGACTTTAGTCTCCTCCACATAAATCTCAGGCCTGGCTCTGAAAATGGAATAGGTCTAGCAGGACCGGGAGAGCCACAGAGCACCAGCTAGGATTGAAGGTGAGGTTGGGACCATTTTTGTAACAGTTATCCTGGAAAAAAAGACTCCTGGAAGGGACTGAGATGTGCTTTGACCCCTGTACCCCAAAGCTTTCAAGATAAATTGACAAGCAAGCACTCTAGTGTACCACTCTAATCATGTGGCCAGGTTCAACCCCAGCCGCTTCCAGCTTTCAAACTTTAAAAGCTGTGTGGCACTGAGGGACACTGGAGGTTAACCCTGTTCTGGCTCTAGCCCTGGGATGAACTCCAACTGCAGGTTTTCCAACAAGGTAATCGCTTACCTTTCACTTGAGGACAGCTTGGCGACTTAGACACTACAGGCCTGGGGGCGGGCCCTAGGAGGCGTGCTCCTCCCACCCTGGAGTCAAGTTTACGGAACAGAGCTGCCAGGCCGGACGCGCCGTGGCCTGGTGGCCCGGAGGACTCCAATCGCCTGACCCAGCTGGGCTTGACTTTGTCTAGGCGCACCATGTTCGCGCGTGGGTCCCGGAGGCGCCGCTCCGGGCGTGCGGTGAGCAGGGCTCAAGGGCGGGGGGCGGGGGGCGGGGAGAGGGGCAAGGGTA
The DNA here is from genome assembly GCA_030556225.1 of Cricetiscus sungorus. NCBI lineage: Eukaryota > Metazoa > Chordata > Mammalia > Rodentia > Cricetidae > Cricetiscus > Cricetiscus sungorus. The sequence continues at coordinate 10,352,162 of JANBXA010000609.1, forward strand.
AACTAAGGCTGGGGCGAGGGGGAAAGGCACTGGGACAGAGGAGAGGTGTCCCAAGGAGGGCCTGGAAATTCCCTTCCCCAGCTTTCCTAGACTTGGGCTCTGGGACCAAAGCACACTCGAGGATGTAGAAACGTGTAGATACGGTGGCTCAACTCCCTAACACATCTCACGCTTTTTATCACCGCTGCAATCTGGGGACACCCCCTTTCCTGTGAATTAATCCCAAAGTTAAAAAAAACATAGGGTGTTGGGATTTTAAGTGGAGCAGGGACATCCTGAGTTTGTAAATAAGAGACCTCATACAGGGACTGTAAAATGAGAGTGGGGATTCTTCATTCGTCAGTACCAAGAGTCAATGAACTAAGATTTAGTGTAATAAATATTGCAGGCTTCCATCTGAGCCTGGAAGCTTCTGACTTCTTGATAAGAGGATTTCCGCTCTTTCTTGAAAGATCACTAACCAAGAAAGGTGGAATCTGGACCAAAGAAGATAATAGTCCTAAAATATGATGGGTAAAGGCAAAGAATCCTTGGGCTGGTGCTTTCTGGATAGATCAGGGACGTCCTGTGGTCCCAAGATAGACACTCCTCAGTTCCTCAGGTAGGGAGATGGAGCCAGCGTTTGGGGGAGGGGTAGTAAAACTTCTTAGGGAAGGGCATCGCCCACAGTTCATGAGGGAACTCAGGGAAGGATGGGCTAGCAGATGCCTACCAAGTGGAACTGGATGTTGAAGGGGTGAGAATGAGACCTGAGAGGGAATGACCATCAGGGACCCTGCTCTGGTAGGGAGAGGACTCTCTCTCTCTCTCTCTGAAAGACCTGTCTGAGAACTAGAGAGGGGCAGCCCAGCCCAGACTAGAGGATTCACTGAAAAAGGAGCATACAGGAAAGTGGTCTCAGCTGCCCTGCCTCTGGTTTGGCTGTTTCCTCCTCCCCCGCGCTCCAGGCGCGGTCTCAGCCTGCCCAATGCTGCCCCCAGTGAGACAGGCCCCAGCCTGCGGTTGCTAGCCTGGGAGTGCAGGAATAGGCGTTGACTTTTCCCTCACTGTTCCCGCACCTGATTTCGCCTTGCATCTGCACCCACCCACGACAGCCTCCCGAGGCAGAGGACCCTGCTCATGGTCAGCCCTGCAATTCCTGCAGGGAACAGTGCCCAGGTTTCCTGCTGCACGGCTGGAGGTAAGTGACCCCAGCCTTTGTGAGAGCCCCGCCCTGAGGCTTGAGCTCCACCCACAGAGCCCAGTTGGGAAAGGAACCTCTAAATCCAATCCAGAGCCCCCAGACTCATTCCCAAGAGACCTGTTCCCAGGAGAGTTACACAGCCCTGAGCCCCAAAAGAGTCTTCTCCCAAGTCTGAGTCCCAGATCTAGAGATCTTCTAGCCCCTTCCTCAAACTCCCTCAGCCCCCTTCTTAGGTTCAGAACTTTTCTCCCAGGCCCACTATTCCCTCCTATTATTGCACCCAAAGTCGAAGAGCCCATAGTCCCCCACACTCACTCACAGTCGTGTTCCCACTCCCCCTATACACAAATTCAGGGTCTCAATACAAGACCTGCTTCCAGTAGTAGTCACCCCACAGAGAAGAGAATCTTCTGCCTGAGGAAATTCTGTGATTTGTGACACCAGTCTCAGGCCTGGAGTCCCACCCCTTTGCCCAGAGAAGCTGACCCACCAGATTCTGGAAGAGTTAGGCTAAGGCCCAACCCTTAATATCCTGCAACCCGGATCACAGCCCAACCCCCAGTCCAGTAGGTCCCTGTGTCCCAGACCTGTCATCATCCAGAAGCTGAGCCTGGCACAGCCAGTGTCCCATGGCCTAGTCACAAGCAAAGTCAAACCTTGGCTTAGCCCCAACTCCTGTCAGCCCTGGCCCCAGGCACAGAGCTCTGTTCCAACTCTGAGCCATTTGGTGTTAATCCACATGTCCTGCCCTTGCGCTGGACCTGGACTGCCCCGAGATCTGGATGGGCAACTCCTTAGTAACTGACTCCTATCCTGACTCTCACAGAAAGATCTGCCAGCACTGCAAATGCCCACGGGAGGAGCATGCAGTACACACTGTGCCTGTGGACCTGGAGCGCATCATGTGCCGGCTCATCTCAGACTTCCAACGCCACTCCATTTCTGATGACGACTCGGGCTGTGCCTCAGAGGAATATGCCTGGGTACCCCCTGGCCTTAAGCCAGAGCAGGTGACCAAAGGCTGGCAATCCACTCTCATTTTCCAGTGGGTGCACATATGCGGGCACATCTACATTTGAGTGCAAACTATTTATGGAGTAATTTTGGAGTGTGGTCCAACTATCAGTGTCTCTCTGTTCTGAGTGATCACTGGGCAAGGTCCTTTGGGTCTTGTTCACTTTTCATCACATTTCTTTTTTCTTTTTATAAAGGTGTGTGTGTATGTGTGTGTGTGTGTGTGTGTGTGTGTGTGTGTGTGTGTGTGTACACGCCAGTTGTGTATGGGTGCTGGAAGAGGCCACAATAGGGTATCAGATCCCTTGGAAGTGGTTATAGGGGGTTGTCAGCTGTCATGTGTGTGCTAGGAATTGAATTCCAGTTCTCTGGATGAGCAAGAGAGCACTTTTAACCACTAAATCATCTCTGCAGCCACAGTTCTATCCTATCCTTTACTCCAGACTATATCTCAGTACTTCCTCACATCACTATTGATGCATTCATTCAATTGTTACTGAGCACTTAGTGTATGTCACACATATCTAGGCACTGAGGACAGTAAAGAAACCATAAAACAAAGGCTGGGGGTATGGATACAGCATTTGTCCTAACATGCATATGGCTCTGGGTTCCAATCCCAGCACTAAAACACAATAGATGCACATGCAAGCAAACACTTATTTTCCTACATGGGAATACCAAAATCCAAGGCTGCTCAACTTTTACATAAAATTGAGTAGTAATGTATATAACCTATGTCTTATGTAAAATGTCATACTATTTGTATAGAACCTACAAACATCTTCCCATATGCTTTGAATCTCTAGATTATAATACTTGATATGCTGTAAATGCTATTAGTAGTTGCGTTATTTATGGACTTGGGTTGTAACTCTGTTGTGAAGAACATGCCTAGCATGTGAAAGGCCTTGGACTCAAGCCCAGAACCAGAAAAAAATAGTGTTCAGGAAAAAAAATAGTTAGGTGTGGTGATACATTCCTGTAATCTCAGCACTGGGGAGGCTGAAGCAGAAGGATTGCCACAAGTTCAAAGCTGTATAAAATACCAGGCCAACCAGGGCTAATAATAAGACCCTATCTTTAACAAAAATGACAATAACAGCAAGAAAAAATCTGCAGATAGAGGTTCAGTTCATATGGATCTTTTAAAATTGTTGTTTGCCGGTCAGTGGTGGCACAAGCCTTTAATCCCAGCACTCAGGAGGTAGAGGCAGGCAGACCTCTGTGAGTTCGAGGCCAGCCTGGTCTACAGAGTGAGTTCCAGTACAGCCAGGGCTACACAGAGAAACCCTGTCTCAAAAAAACATACATACATACATACATACATACATACATACATACATACATACATTGAATTAAACCCTCAAATATGGAACTCTCAGATGGAGAGGGATGACTTGCAGCAGGTGGTAGAAGGGCTATGGAATAAAAAAAGAAAGCTAGGGGAAGAGAGGGAGGGCAGGATTATAAATAGAGTATCTAGGCAAGCCCTGTCTGACCGGCCCTGAAGAAAGTGAAGAGATGAGCTTTGCAGAAATCTGCGGTTGGCACAGTCCAGGCAGAGTGAGTAGAGAGCACAGAGGCAGGATGTGCTTGGCACACGTGTGTGAGGAAATGGAAGGAGACCAGTGCAGCAGGAGCAGAGTGAGTGAAGTGAGAGTGGTTGTAGGAAAGTCAAAGGGTCCCAGCACTCAGGAGGCACAGGCAGGTGGATCTCTGTGAGTTCGAGACCAACCTGGTCTACAGAGCGAGTTCTAGGACAGACTCCAAAGTCACAGAGAAAGCCTGTCTTAAAAAAATAAATAGAGGAAAGGTCAGGGGGGCTGGGGGTCATGGGGAGACCTTTGCTCTTAATGTAGGGAAGGGCCAAAGAGGGTTGTGAAAAGAAGACAGACACGATTTGTCTTATGTAATGGTGTATCTGGCTGCTATAGCAGTCTGTAGTTCTGAGGGTGAAAAGAGGGCTAGTGAGGAAAAAACTGTCTATACTCTGGGTGACTGCTGAGTGAGGCTTGTTTTTGGAAACACATATAGTGTTAGGAATAGCACATTGTGCCTTTGCACATGCTAAGCAGCTACACTACCAGTGAGTGTGTGATACCTCCCAGCTTCAATTCTGGATACCTTATCTTTTGTTGTTTGCAGAGGATTTTCTGAAACAGGGCTTTATATCCCTTGATTGGTGTGGAACTCACTACATGAATCAGCCCAGGCTAGGCTACTTAAATCCCAGTCTTTAAGAAATTGAGCAAGGCAGAGGCAGCCAGATCTTTGAGTTTGAGGCCAGCCTGGTCTACAGAGCCTGGTCCAGGACAGCCAGGACTACACAGAGAAACCCTGTCTAGGGGGAAAACAAGAAATAAATGAAGAAAGGAAATTGAAAGCAAGACACTGTTTCACAGGCCGTTAGTCGAAACACTGGGGATGTTGAGGCATGTAGATTTCTGTGACTTCAAGGCCAACCTGGTCAACATACAAAGTTTCAGGACAGCTAGGGTTACATAGTGGGATCATATCACAATATATACCTAGTTACTTACATATGTGTATATATGTCTGTATATACACACATATATTCAGTAATGGTTAGTGAGGAGTTGAGAGAGGAGTGAAGAGTGAAAGATTACCTTAAAGATGAATGGATGAATTAAGTAGTATGAAAAAAGCCAAGGCAAACTAGGCGTGATAGCGCACGCCTGTATTCTCAGCACTCAGGAAGCTGATGCCAGCCTGATCTAAATAGCAAGGTCCAAACCATCAAGAACTACATATTGAGAGCAAGTTTGAGTCAACAGTTGGTGGTTCTAACTAGACAGCCAAATTACCTAGCACTTGAGGAGAGGTCACAGGGCTTCATGGGTGACACCTTAGGCAACCGATGATAGTCACAGCCATGAAGGTGCATGCAATTCCCAAGGTGCAGATACACATAGGCAAGAGAGCCAAGGACTAAGCCCCATAACCACTCCATATTCAGGGGTCCACTAGTTGAGGAACAATGTAAAAGATAAGACAGCCACCAGGGACGAAGGAAGGAAGCCAGGGCTATGTGGTATTCTGGAGGCCAAAGGAAGAAACTGTTTTCAGGAAGAGAGAGTAATCAGCTGGAGATTGCTACTGCTGGAACTGCTACTGATGGTCTAGCCAATGAGGACTAAGACCCGAACAATGATTTTCACAGCGCAGACATCCCCAGTGACTGTAACAGCTTTGCAGGTGGGCAGGGCCAGAAGCCTAACTTGGAGTGGGCTCAAGAAACAATGGGAACAGAGGAAGTGGAATGCCTGGGAATGCTTGCAGCTCTTTTGAGAAGTTTTGCTATAAGGGGAAGAAGGAAGCAGGGCTTGTAGGTTTGCTCTGTGGTTCACTTCAACAGATCGAGGGCACTGGGAAAGAGGATGGCGTCAGATGAGGCCTTCAGGTGATTTTACTTTTCCCATAGGACTAGGGACCTATGACCACACTGTATCCTGACTCACCCCTAACTGTAATTGTCTTCTTCTCTCACCCTTCCGTGTCCCCCCAGGTTTACCAATTTTTCAGCTGCCTCCCAGAGGACAAGGTCCCCTATGTCAACAGTCCTGGGGAAAAATACAGGATAAAGCAGCTGCTGCACCAGCTGCCGCCACATGACAGTGAGGTGAGGAGCGAAGACAGGATGGGCATACCAGGAGTGGGGTACAGCCTGGACAAATTCAGGGTGACTGAGAAGAAATGGGCAGGGTCAGCTAAGAAAAGGTGAGCTGAGCTGAAATGGAAGGTCTGGGGAAGAAGGGGACATTCTTTGACCAAACATAACTAAGCCTTGAGAGAAAAGGTAAAGAATGGGTATTTCCAAGATGATGAAGTCTAGAAGATTCCTCCTCTCCCCAGGCACAGTATTGCACGGCCTTGGAAGAGGAGGAGAAGAAAGAGTTGCGAGCCTTCAGCCAGCAGCGCAAGCGGGAGAATCTGGGACGCGGCACTGTTCGAATCTTCCCAGTTACCATTACTGGGGCCATCTGTGAGGAGGTGAGTTATAGAGGGCCTCAGCAAATGAAGTCCCTGTGGCCTGCTACTTAAAACCCAGTGGGGTATCTCTAGAGCCCTCTGATGAATAGGACCTGTCCCGTAGACACCACTGTTGGGTCCAAGTTGTCTCTAAGAAGGCCTTGATGTATATTTCTGTGGTTTCCTCTTCTCCATGCCGAGTGCATGCATGGAGCAGGGGCTGTCTCTCTGGTCTTCTTGTGATCAGGACTTGTTATTAAAATCTGAGCCACCTAGCTGGGCATGGTGGCTCACGCTTGTAATCTCAACACTTGGGAGGCTGTGTCAGAAGGATTGTTGAAAGTTCAAGGACAGCCCAGGATACATAGTAAGACCCTCATCTCAAAACAAAGAACTGACTTACAAGCCAATCCCCAACAATACAAATTAATAACAACAACAAATAATAAATTGATGTACAGTGGCAGAGCCTAAATCCTTGGATAGAGCCCTCCTCAATTGGTGAAATTTGTTTCCACGGCTCTCCATGGTGGGTAGGAACCTGTCTTTAAAACTATTTAGTGAGGTCCTCTGTGGGTGGAGACTAGACTGTCTGTTTAACACCTCTTCTGGATCCAGCTTAAGATTTTCCCCAGCCACCTAAAGGAAGGCTTGCCTGTAAGGCCACCTACGACAGTTAAGGCCAGTCTTTATGGTTTTCCTATGAGTAGAATCAGTCCCTTATGTGTTCCCCTCCTCTTTGTGAGTGAGAACTATGTCAAATGTATCCCATAAGTGGGGCTAGTTACCGGAGAACCAGGGGTTCAAGGTCAGCCACAGCTGTGTATTGAATTTGGAACCATCCTTGGCTACATGAGACCTTGGCATTAAAAATATACAAAGGTTCACCATGGGAAAGGTTCAAGTTGTCACATGATTGGCTGACCCCATCCATCTGACCATCTTGGTGACTGTGATGGTGTCTGTCATTTGGCAGTGTGGAAAACAGATCGGAGGTGGGGACATTGCGGTATTTGCCAGTCGAGCAGGCCTCGGTGCCTGTTGGCACCCTCAGTGCTTTGTGTGTACCACATGCCAGGAGCTGCTGGTTGATCTCATCTACTTCTACCATGCTGGCAAGGTCTACTGTGGGCGCCACCATGCTGAATGCCTGCGCCCTCGCTGCCAAGCATGCGATGAGGTTTGTTCCTCCCTGGCCAGAGGTGGGAGTGGAGGGTGGACAGAGGCAGAAGCAAGCTCTTCTGACAGCCCCAGGTGTTCTATGCCCTGCAGATCATCTTCTCTCCTGAATGTACGGAGGCCGAGGGCCGGCACTGGCACATGGGTCACTTCTGCTGTTTCGAGTGTGAAGCTTCATTAGGAGGGCAGCGCTATGTCATGCGACAGAGCCGCCCCCACTGCTGCGCCTGCTATGAGGCCCGCCATGCAGAGTACTGCGATGGCTGTGGGGAACACATCGGTGGGTAAACGTGATGAGACAGGACAGAGGGGTGTGATGAACAGCTAGGCCATGGCTCCGCTCCCCACTCAGTTTTCCTCTTTCCCTCATCTTCCTCCTTCTCCTTCCTCCTCCCCTCCCCTCTTCCTTTGATGCTGGAGATGGGACTCAGGGCCAGGGTTTCCAACATGCTCAACAGATTTTCTACCACTGAGCTCATATGCATGCTTCTAAAGTCCACCTACCATCAGCCCCCCCATACACACCTAAATAGACCTACAAAGCACCCCGATTTTAGCACTCTAAAAGTGAAGCCTTTACTGCCCAGAGCTATGCTCTATTCTTTTCCATTCTCCTCTCTCATCCTACCGCAAGTCCTTCGTTCTAGGACACCCTACCTTCTAAAACTAGCTTTTTTCCAACCAAATTCCTGTCTTACCTAAACCCTGCCCCCACCATGCATGCCTCTTTTCAGATCCAGCCTTCCATATGCCTTCTACCTGAAGCTGACTGGCACCCCTAGTACCCGCATACTAGAGCTCAGTGCCCATCGTGCTCCTTAAATGAGCACCCTAGGAAAGAAAGATGAGAAGGCACCATTATTGCCAACCCCTCTCTAAGAGATAAGAAAGATGAGGGCCAAATCTCGTGTTATCTGCTTCCTCCAGGGAAAGGGCCTCTTCTGGGAGTGGGGCGGAAAGTCAGACTATCCAACCTCAAATCCCCCACCTCTTCCTAAGAGCCCACCTAAGAGGGAAAGCCAATGGGTGCTGCCTCAGTTTTCCCACTCGTGTTGGTCTCCACAGGCCTGGACCAGGGCCAGATGGCTTATGAGGGCCAACACTGGCATGCTTCAGATCGCTGCTTCTGCTGTAGCCGTTGCGGTCGAGCCCTGCTGGGCCGCCCTTTCCTGCCACGCCGTGGCCTAATCTTCTGTTCACGAGCCTGCAGCCTCGGGGCTGAGAGCACTGCTCCAGGGCCAGGCCGCAGGAGCTGGAGTGCCGGCACAGTCACCGCACCACTCACAGCTTCCACGGCTTCATTCCCAGCTGCTGTGGAAGGGACATCGGAGACAGCCAGCAAAGGCACCTGCACCAAGGCAGAGCCTGGTGAGTCCTGACTCCGCCCTGCCTTTCCTGGGCTGCCCAGTCATGCCCTGAAGCATCCTGACTCCAAAACAGCTGGGACTGTTCTCCTCCATGCCATTTCAGGCCTAGTCTCTAGCCCTAACTCCCATCTGTGTGCTGAACCCTGGGTCTGCCCAGCACCTGTACAGAGCCCGTAGGACACCTCAGCTGGTCCCATCTTAAGCTCAAGTACTTCCCTCCAACTGGTCACCCTCCACCCACTGCACTCCAGCCCCCATTCATTCTATCTCTCTCTGGCTCTCTCTTTTCTTTCTTTCTTTCTTTTCTTTTTTTTAATTTTTTATTTATTTATTTAATTTTTTGTTTTGTTTTGTTTTTTTTGAGACAGGGTTTCTCTGTGGCTTTGGAGGCTGTCCTGGAACTAGCTCTTGTAGACCAGGCTGGTCTCAAACTCACAGAGATCCACCTGCCCTGCCTCCTGAATGCTGGGATTAAAGGCGTGCCCACCAACGCCGGGCTTCATTCATTCTAGCTTAAACCAAATCTACTCCAGCCTTTGAAATGTCCTGGCCAATTCACCCCATTCCTGGACCATAACCCACCCTCCAAACCTTCTCTACTCATGCTAATTTACTTCCTACCCTTCTCTCCACCTAAAGCCTGCACCAACAGTCAAACTTTGGGGTATTCCATCTCTGACACAGGCTCCGCTTCCCAGTCCTGCTAGAGGGAAGAAGGCATTTATAAATATTCCCTCAGGTAAGGGCCAGAGACAGCAGGCAGATACCAGGAGTCTTCTTTCTTTTTATAGCTGCAGGACCTGAGGAGCCCTCCAGCTTTCTGAGAGGGGCCCCCCACCGTCACTCTATGCCTGAGCTGGGGCTCCGCAGTGCTCCTGAGCCACCCTCAGAAACTCCTGGACATCCTGTCCTGCACTCAAATGATAATGCCTTTGGTCGCCAAAGTACCCCGCGTGTCAGTTTTCGCGACCCTTTGGTGTCTGAGGGAGGTCCACGACGAACCCTGAGTGCGCCTCCAGCCCAGCGCCGCAGGCCACGAAGTCCCCCACCCAGGGCTCCCAGCTGCCGACACCGCCGACGGAGACACCGACGGCGGGGGAGCCACCATCACCACCACCGTCCAGGCAGACATGGCCACCATGGATGTAACACGGGATCGGGTTCAGATTCAGGATCCTGTTCCAGCTCACCCTCTAGCCCCAGTTCGGAGTCTTCTGAGGATGATGGTTTCTTCCTAGGGGAACGAATCCCACTGCCTCCTCATCTGTGCAGGTCCAGGACCACTCAGGACACTGCAACTGAAACCTTTCACTCCCCAGCCCCGCCACTTGTCCAGGTGTCTCACCCAGTGATGCCCCGTCAAATGCGAGACAAGAACTGCATTGTGGCTTGAAGGCAGGCAGCGTTAACAGGAACTCTACTATCCACTCAGTGTAAAGATGATTCCCCTAAACTAAGTGAAGGTCCCGGTTCCACCTTCTGTTTGTACTAGTGAAACAATGTAATTGTTGTTTAAAAAAAAAAAAAACAGGCCTGGCTTCTTTGCTCCAATGGCTTTATCTCAGTTTCCCATCTCCTGATGCTACCGTACATTTGATCAAAAAATTAACTTATTCATTACAGATCTTAACAATCTTTATTATTTATTTAGCCCTTCACAGCTCACCCCACACAGAGAAAAGGTTATTTGTAGTGGGTCACTCATTTTGTAGCTTATGTGGGGGAATGGTTCAAGCAGAACTCATATATCAGCTGCTGGTACTTCGGAGCAAAGGGGGATCTAGGCACACCCATAAAGGTGGCCACACCCAGGAGGGTTGATTGGCAGGCTGGAAGACAAAACTCCCAACAAAGGCACTTTTACAGGAGATGTAACTGGGTGGAGACTGCTTGCCTAATATGCAGATGGTTCTAGGTTCAATGTCCTGTACCATAAGCACTTTCAGTGGGGTCAGAGATTTGGCTGGGAGTGTTGTGGAAATAGGAAGAGGTATTTTTTTGAAACAAGGTCTCACTGTGTAGCCCTGGCTGGCCTCGAACTCACAGAGATCCACATGTCTCTGCCTCCTGAGTGCTTGGATCAAAGGCATGCACCACCACACCCGGCAAGAGAAAGTTTTTGATGGAGGAGCTATTTGCAGGTAGCAGAGATAGATGGATGAGGATCACGGGCCATCTGTGGGATCTGCAAGAGGAAGAAAGAAAGCACTGATAGATTCACATGCCCATTTTGACCGACAGGAATGCTGATACACATATTTACTGGCACGAAAGGCATAAGAATTGATACAGCTCAGATTTGGCATTCATACCCTTCCTAGAAGCTACTTTTACCTTTTTCTTTTTTTTTCTCCTTTAAGTTTTTTGAGAGAGGGTCTCACTATGTAGCTCTAGCTGTGCTGGAACTCACTATGTAAAACAGGCGGGCCTGGAACTCACAGAGATTCACTCGACTCTGCCTCCAGAGTACTAGGATTGAAGATGTGGACCACCACACCTGGCCCTTTTTCTTTTTTCTGCTCTTAGCATGCATGTAAGTGAAGAGTATGCGCGCGCGCGCGCACACACACACACAGTCACCCCCAATATCTCCCCACTCTCTCTTACCAGTAGGGGCTGCTGTATGTCTTTGTTGCTTTAGAGGGAAGGTGAAGTACGCATCACAGCCAAAGAGCAATGTAGCAAATATACCCAGTACCTGAGAAGACAGGAGTGAGGGGACTGGATTAAAGGGTCTTATCAATTCATCCTCTGTGTACTTGTATCCATCTCCAGGGACTGGCCCATGTGGGATGACTCCAGCCTTATGCTAGGAAACCAGGGAACATCGGGGAAAGGCCAGAAGTCTGAATACTTACTACCCCACCATCTTCCCAGTTACCTCTCAGCACCCCCATTGCTTCATATGTAGAAGCATGCTTCATACTACATTTGAGGCAAAGTTCTAGCAGACAGTAGCCTAATGTGTTGACAAAGGGACTGCCTTTTTGTGTTTGTCACAAAGGTCTCCCTGTCGGACAGGTGACAATGTTTTACAGCAAATGATCTTGGTAGATAAAACCATTGCTGGGGCCAGACTTTACTGCAAGTCCCGAGAGCAACTTTGGCCTGATGTGGCTCACACACTCCTGCAGAAACCTCTAAATCCTCACAGCCTGTGCCTTTGGATCTGCTTCTTGGGCCCTTACCCCAGCGGTGATTTTGAAGCCACCTCTCCCATCTACAAGGACAACAATGGAGGTGATCAGGTAGAGGATGGCTGCAATGAAGGCTCGGAAAAAGTCCTGTGAAGTGGATGGAGACAAAAGGTCAGTTCAGCATCCAGAGTTCTCCAGACTATTGCAACTTGTCAACCCCCTGGCCACCCTCTGCAATGCTGGCCCCTTTCTCACAGTCCACGGCCAGTTGATGAATGATATCTTGGAGTGCAGGTCACACATGTAGAAGACAAATAAGACAGCGGCAAAAATCATCTCAATCACCGACAGGGAGGAGTACGCTGATGTCGAAGCACTGAAGCAAATTAAAACCACCAGGCACAGTATCTGAGAGGGGGACAGGAGACCTCAATCAGCTGTGGCTTAAAAGCAAAGGTTGAAATTAGGAAAGAGGGATCTCAAGTGGCCATTAGGGGAAAAAAAATGAAATTCACTTCCCAAGACTGTCAATGTAGCTCTGAGGCTGAGCATTTATTTGCCTAATGTGTGCGAGGCCCTAGATTCTGCTCACTCAGCAGGGAAAGTTGGAAGTGGGGGAGGAAAGAAAAGAATTCCTTTTCTCAAGGAGTGTGGAAAATGACACGCAATGATTACTAAACACCTCTCGCATGCTCACTGTTCTCCGAGCATTGTCTAAGAGTTTTACATGTTTTATTTCACTTAATCATCAAAACAATCTAATGAGCTCGGTACTATTCTATTTTACACATGAGAAATTTGAGTCATAGAGAGGTTAAATGGCTTGCCCAGGGTCATCCAGTAAGAAAGGAGCAGAATTATGTGCTTCAGTTCCCCTTTCCCTAAGGGGAGTGGCTCTGCCAGGTGTTTTCAGAGCGCTGGTGGCGCCAGCGTCCAAGCCTTTAGGGGAGGGACGTGCGGTTCCCCAGGCAACCCCTTTGGGAAGGGGTGAGACTGACACTAGCAGGGCAGGGCTCTGTTAAAGGCGCCGCACCTCTTTTATAAGTGACCCAAAGCAGTGACCACTTTGGGGGGGGGGGGGAATGGAAAACCAAAGTTCCCTATAACCATCCAAAGAGTTAAGGACCTCCCATCCAGTCCCAAACTGGTAAGGGAGAGCTGACAAAGGGTGGAGCGAGCTACCCTAGGGGACTTGTTTTACCCCACCCCAACAGGACCCGCCTTTAGGCGCGTTGCCAGCCCGCCAGCCGGCCACGCCCTGCCACGAGAGGCTCCCACTCTCTCCGGGACCCCTTCTCTGCATCCACTATGAGTCTATGTCCCCCACGCCGAGCCCTCAACGTAAGTTATAGACTCTTCGCCTCACCAGCGCACCATCAGCTCTCCACTTCGCCCATGCGGAACCCCCTGCAGGTTGGCTTCAATCCTCCTCCACGAACTCACCCACCTGCACCCCACTGCCAACCAGCCTGGCCACGTGCCTGCCTCAACCTGAACAGTCCAGTATCGAGCAGTCCAGCTGCCCACCCTCCGGTCCCGGAACACTCACAATCTCAGCAATCAGGAAAAGTCCCTTTTTGGTGCGCAAGAAGCTGGTACAGGCTAACCAGCAGCCAGGGGCTGAGAGGCGCTCAGAGTCCGCCATGGTGTGTGCGGGAGTCGCTGGGACGCAGAAGCTCTGTTTTCTGGCTCACGAGTTCGAGGTCGCTGCACAGCCAGCCGTTTGTCCCGCCGTCTGGTCGGGAAGGGGGCCCCCGGGCAAAGGAGGGAATGAATCACCGCGCCTAGCTGAAGCGGGCGGGGCCGGAGGGGGCGGGCCAGGTGGCTGCCGCCCCGGAAGCCCCCTTTGCCCTCCGGCCAAAGACAGTGCTGGTCCTGCACATATGCTCATCTTCGAGGTGTCTGGCAGCTCCAGATACCAGGTTCAAGAATATAGAGACCTTTAACTTTTCAAAAAATGCAAAAGCGCTATTTCCACTCTGAACCGAGCGAATTTGACTTCCTACATTTGATCTTAGCCAAAAGGCCAAGAAGCAATAGAGTGCCTCAGTTTCTTTAGCTGAAAAGAATGGCTAAGGCCCCGTTTAAATCCAAAATTCTCGAGGTCAGGTATGTTTCTTGAATTCTTAGTGCTTTGAATTTTAGATTTTCGCTTTAGCAATGATTCTCAACCTGTGGGTCTAAAGACCCTTTCAGAGACCATCAGAAAATACAAAAATTTACCTTATGATTTGTAACCGTATCCAAATACAGTTAGGAAATAGCAACGAGAATAATTTTGCAGTTGTGGGGATCAGCACAACGTGAGCAACTGTATTAAAGGGTTGCAACATTAGGAAGTTGAGAACCACTGATAGATAGTATAGTATATAACCTAATGCTCTGGGCAGGTCCTGGGCTATTAAAACTTAATTGCCTCAAGAAATGGTGTAAATGTTCACAATATATGAGATGAAGAAAGATTGAAATTTTTTCCTGATTATGTTAGGTCAGATTTTGTAGCCTGATACCTAACTGGTATGGGGAGGATGCAGCCAGTTTCCAGAATTTGGGAGGCTTTGCTTATAGGAGATAGTGCGGCAAAGACTGCATGAGAACAGGACCTGGTGGTCCCCTAGTAAAGAGTGTTGATTATTAATCGTCTGCTTAGAGTCTAGGGCTTACTGTGTTGTCCAAATCCAGGGAAGTCTTCAGTCTGCGTACTGAACCTCAACTTTCTGGTTCTGAGAAGAGAGGCCAAGCCAGCTTAGGTGAAGAATGGGGGAAGCAAACATTTTTGCTGAGAGCTGGGCAAGGTAAGGGGATGGTTCTTGGAGTACGATTTGGGGTAAGAAAGTTGACATTTTGCATTCTGTACCTGAGCAATTAATTTCTCCTGGCCATCTTAGTGTCTAACTCTTGACATATGCACCTGGTTACCTGAAATCAGGCCCTCCCTTCCCACTCTACAGTGTTCTGGACATCAATTCTATACTCATCTCAAGTATAAAGAAATCATTGGAAAGCCTGAATTCAACCTACAGGCCTGCCTGCCCCCACCCCAAACATAGGACCCTTTCAAATTAAGGGGCTGGTTCCCTTTTGTAATTGCCATTGTTTAAGAAGTTAGCTAAGTAATGGCAAGGTTGAAACACTTTTCTGAGTGTTAAGTGCATGCATTCAAGCAGGGATAAATACCTGAACTTGTAGAACATGACAAATTTAGCTGCCTCTGGCCTTTGTACTTACTGCTCCCATTACTATAGATGCCCTTCCCCCAAGCTTTTCATTATTTGGCTTCTGGTTTTTCAGGTTCCACTTCAAATGTTGTCTTCAGTGAAGGCCTACAGCCCACCATCATCTCCCACAATATAACCCCTCCTTTTTTTGTCTTTCATTTTGTTGTTTGAAATAGTCTCTCTGTGGAGCCCAAGATGACTTAGAGCTTGTGATCCTCTTGTCTCACTCAGCTGCCCACTTGAAAGAATTACACAATCTCCAGCCATAGCCCCCTTTTAAAATCTTTGTAACTATCACTTGTCTTAGAAGTTATCTTTTATGCATTCTTGCCATTCTTGTCTGACATCAGTCTGCTTTGACTCTAGCTACACAACGATAGAGATTTGTCTTGTTCCCCGGTATCACCATAGAACTCTCTAAAGCAGGATACAGTTTTGGTTCAGCTGGTATTTTCTAAATACGGGTGGGATTAAGATGAAAGGCTTCAAAACCACGCTTTAACTGACCTTGCTTGGAGCTCTCCCCCTCTAATCTATTTGCACTCTCTGGCCCCCATTTTCCCCCTTTGTGAAATGATCTAGCAGAGTTGTTGAGTAGGTATGCAACTAGAGGAAAATAAATACCCCCATTAAAGCTATAGCAGGGATGAAGCTAAACTAAGGAAATGGTGGCTGAGGTTACTATATTAGTTCCCTGGGTGTGACTGTTTAGGAATTGTATACTAGAACCCTTTCCTGACTTCTGGGGAGCCATACTCCCACTACACTCTGAGTCATGAGTAGCTGGAAGTCACCCACACAGCCCCACACACACACACAATGTTCACAGCACTAACACTTCAAGTGTTCACTTCTTTATAACCTAGCTACCAACTGTCCCTGTTTGGTTTTACCCTCTACCCCACCCCCACCTCCCAGTGCCACCTGAGACTCTGGTCCTGTCATTTCTCTCCCCTCCCTGTATCCTCCTTATAGGAGCGAAAGTTGCCTGTTTGGACCACAACTTCCCTCTTTGGGGGATGGGACTGAGTGTTCAGGATGTGGTTAACAGCAAAGGTGACTGGACATTTGTAGCATTGGCTAGAGCCTGCTTTGTAGCTACCCGGGCTGTCCATTAAGTCTTTTGACAGTAGGACTCAACTCCCAGGGTAGAGGAAACTAGTCTTTTCCCCAGACCAGCACAGCCCAGCGCAGTTCACCACCTTCTAAGGAAAAGGGGAGGCGCGGCCCAAAGATTTCTAAAAGCCCTTTTTAGCCTGGCCAACCCCGGGCGCTGACTCACACCTTCCCTACTCTGTCCCTAAGTGGGATCCAGGGCCCTAGCCCGCGCCCCTAGGATAGCAGTCTACGTGCCAGTTAAAGCTAGTTTTTCAAGCCGGAAGTAGGAGACCGCAGACTCTGGGTGGAGGAAGGCGCCAGGTTTCTAGATTTGCTATCTTGATGTCAGCTGAGGGTCTGAAGGATTCCATGCGGGAACCCTGAGCCTACTGGGGCACGCCCACAACTGGCCCATTTCTGCATTCCCTAGCAACAACGGGCATACTCCAAACGTGAAGTGAATGAATAGGAAGAAGTGCAGGGGTGAGCAAACCAAAGCAAACTGGGGAGCAAGCAGAAATAAGGATCCATCTGGAGACATGAAGGAAACAGCACACAGCTTTTGCGTGCTTTCAAAGGGCCTTCATCGAAACCAGATCAACCCACCCCTCCCCTCCCTTCCAGGGTGGACTGGGAAGCCTCACCCTGCCTAGAGCAAGTCAGGACTGGATCCAGCTATTTTATTACCTCCCGACTGGGAAGGAACTAGGAGAATCTGAGGCGCGCGGGGGTGGAGGGGGTGCGAGCGCTCTGGGCTCTGGGAGGGTTGTACCACTGGCATCTTGAAGGGGTGGGGACCAATCCACTGAGCAGTGCGTAAGGGGAGGGTACTAGACCAGGTTAAAGCTCTAAGGGAAAAGCTAGTGCCTGATCTTCAGGCGTTCTAAAACCAAGTGGGACTTCACCAAGTGCTCACAGAGCTGTCTGTTGGTGCTCAGTGCCTCCGCCTCCCAGCTGCCATCTCCTGAGCGAGCTGTGCACCCCCGCCCCTGCCCCGAATCCCTAGAGCCTGTGAGAGCCGGTCCTCGCTCGGCACCAGCCAGGGCCCAGGGGTACCAGGGGCACCAGGGACACGGTCGTTCAAGTCTTCTTTGGGGTGCTCCACTATGGGAACCACGTGGCCAACAGCCACTGCCTCTGAACTAGTTTCCAGACTGGTTCGGGTCTTGGGCGGCTGATGAACTGGGGAAATGGTGCTGCAAGACTTCCTCATTCTGCTTTGCCTAGGATCTGGGCTGCAATCTGGAAAGAGCCATAGATTTGTTAGATTAAGTGGTGTAGTAGAGAATGGAAATCAGGGCCTTGACTAAGGGTGACCAGAAAAGCCTCAGAGAAAGTTCTCATCAATGCCTAGAGGCACCACTCCCTCACAAACCTCAGTAACATTACTCCCTCCAGATATACTCCTTCAACCCAAGACAATGCTTCACAGAAATCATTGCCCAAAGGAAGTCAAAGCTTTGGACCATGAAGCTTTCCTATGTGAGATTTCTGAATCTCCCCTCTCATCCCCTCTCCCTTGGTTCCCTACCCTTTTACTTGTCAATCAGTACTTAAACATTTGGGGGTGGAGGAAGCTGATTTATAGAGGTCAAAGGACAACTTGGATCGGGTCTCTTCTCCCACTATGTGGGTCCCAGGGATTGAGCTCATGTCATCAGGCTTGGTGGCAAGCACCTTTATCTGCTGAACTGTCTTGCCAGCAGCCCCCTCTATTTGTCTCTGAAAGAGACTATCTGGGAGATGGAATCCACGTGGCTTCTCAGATGGCTAGACAAGCCTTGCACCACTGAACTGCATCTCAGACATCAGAGTCCTGTCTCTGTATCCTTCTCCCATTTTCCTATGACTTTTCTTTTCCTTCTTAAAAAACAAACAAAAAAAAAAAAACCACAGCTTTTATCCATGACCCTTAAAGGCAATATCTCTGATGCTCCTATCCTGAGCTAGGCCCTCCCTCCCTGTCTCAGATTTGGTGAATTATTTTTTTGTTTGTTTGTTTTTTGAGACAGGGTTTCGCTGAGTAGCTCTGTAGACAAGACTGGCTTTGAACTCATGCAGATCCACCTGTCTCTGCCTCCCGAGTGCTGGGATTAAAGGTGTATGCCACCAACGCCCAGCTAGATTTTGTGAATTCTATAACCCTTCCCTGGCACTGGATCTCCACAGTCCCCATTGAGACCACCAAACACCTTCTACCCAGGATCCAGCCTTTCTACTCTCTGAGCCTCTCCTCCCATATGATTCCTGCCTCTCTTCCTGGGAAACTCAGCACCTCACCTCTCTTCTTATGGCCTCCAATCTCCTCAGTCCTACTGGTACCCCTCTCTTGCGGCCGGCGGAGTACCAGGCAAAGTCGGGGGCCTCCAGCGCGGATCCGCTCCACCACTTGGGCATGAGTGAGGCCCTGTGTTGACTCTCCATTGATATGGAGCACAAGGTCACCAGCCTGCAAGAACATAGTTGTGTATGAAAGGCAAACGAAGAACATTTGACAAGGACAGGGACCAAATCTATGAATGGGTGGCTGCTTAGTGCTAACCTGCAAATGACCACATCGATGTGCTGGCCCATCCTTCAGCAGTCCATGCACTGCCAGTGGAACATCCCCAGACACACCTCGTCCTCCTTTTAAAGTGAAACCAAAGCCTACAGGACCTCGGACCAGCTCCACAGAAAATTGATCAGTGACTTGGGGCAGTTTCAAGGCATAGCTTTCCTTATTCTGGGTTACTGGAGGTGGCTCCATACATGTTCCCAGAGTCTCAGACCTTCGATGCTGGAATAAGGGCAAGAATGTACATAAGTTAGCTGGGAGAATGTTTTAGTTAGGGTTACTATTGCTGTGATGAAACACCATAACCAAAGCGACTTGGAGAGGTTATTCAGCTTATACTTCCACATCACAGTTCATCATCAAAAGAAGTCATGACAGGAACTCAAATAGGGCAGGGACCTAGAGGCTGGAGCTGATGCCGAGGCCATAGAGGAGTGCTGCTTACTTCCCTGTTGTTTGTTCATCCTGCTTTTTTCTTTTATTATTATTATTATTTGGTTTTCAAGACAAGGTTTTTCTGTGTAGCCCTTGCTGTCCTAGAATTCACTGTGTAGACCAGGCTGGCCTCAAACTCTGGAGTGCTGGGATTAAAGGTGTATGCCACCACCTCCAAGCTGGCCTGCTTTGTTAAATAACCCAACCCAGGAATTGTACCATCCACCATGGGCTGGACCCTCCCCCTCAGTCACTAATTAAAAAAATGCCTTACAGCCAGATCTTATTAAGGCTTTTTTTTTTTCTCAAATGAGGTTCCCTCCTTTCAGATAACTCCAGCATGTGACAAGTTGATGTAAGACTAGCCAGCGCAACTGAACCCTTGTCAACTTGACACACAAGCACATCACTATTGAGACACCTTTCCTTTCTTATTTGTCCCTAAGATCTCATGGAAAACATGAATAACTAAAAAATATTAATAATTTTAAAATTGCCACAGTCTTTATATATTCAAATACATTAAAAATTCAGTCCCTTTAAAATATCCAGACTCCTTAAAAGTCCCAAATCTCGTCTCAAAAAACCAAAAACAAAAAAAAATCCCCAAAAATAACTCAAATCTCTTTTAAAAGCCCACATACACAGCCTGATCTCATGGAGGCATTTTCACAATTCAGATTCCTTCCGTTAAGATAACTGTTGCTTGTGTCAAGTTAACGTAAGACTAGCCAGCTCGGTTTAGGAAGTGAATGCCTGAAATCCTGGCACTGGAGAGTCTAAGACAGGGGGAATCACCATGAATTACAGGGCAGCCTAGTCTACCTATCAAGTTCCAGGCCAGCCTGGGCTATGGTGGATGCCCTGTCTAAAATCCCACAAAAGCAAAGGGTTAACACAGATAGAACATAGAGTAGTAAGTACCTGGGATCGATGTTCCACAAGAGTGCTGTGAGGCAAACGACTGTCTGTGACTTCTATATCTGCAGAATCCAGAATACTAACAGCTGAGATATAAAAGAGACAAAG
Organism: Cricetiscus sungorus; assembly: GCA_030556225.1. Taxonomy (NCBI): domain Eukaryota; kingdom Metazoa; phylum Chordata; class Mammalia; order Rodentia; family Cricetidae; genus Cricetiscus; species Cricetiscus sungorus. Next base: position 10,372,372 of record JANBXA010000609.1, read on the forward strand.
AGGAGTGGGATGTTGGTGATGCACCCCTTTAGTTCCAGAACTAAAGGCAGAGGCAGGCAGAACTCTGTGAGTTTGAGTCCAGCCTGGTCTACAGAGCTAGTTCCAGGACAGGCTCCAAAGAAAAACCAGGAGGAGGAAGAAGGAGGAGGAGGAGGAGGAGGAGGAGGAGGAGGAAGAGGAGGAGGAGGAGGAGGAGGAGGAAGAGGAGGAGGAGGAGGAGGAGGAAGAAGAAGAAGAAGAAGAGGAAGTTGACATGGAAACAACCTAGAACCCCTGGGTTAACTTGATTGATTGATTGATTGATTAATTGATTGATTGATTGATTGATTGAGACAAGGTTTCTCTGTGGCTTTGGAGGCTGTCCTGGAATTAGCTCTTGGAGAACAGTCTGGTCTCAAACTCACAGACATCTGCTTGCCTCTTCCTCCCAAGTGCTGGGATTTAAATGTGTGCACCACCACTGCCTGGCCCTGGGTTAACTTTTTAAAAATTAATTTTACTGGGGGCTGGAAAGATGACTCTGGGAACATGTATGGAGCCACCTCCAGTAACCCAGAATAAGGAAAGCTATGCTTTGAAACTGCCCCAAGTCACTGATCAATTTTCTGTGGAGCTGGTCTGCGGTCCTGTAGGCTTTGGTTTCACTTTAAAAGGAGGACGAGGTGTGTCTGGGGATGTTCCACTGGGGGGTGCTCTTTCAGAGACCCAAGATTCAATTCCCAGAACCCACATGGTATCTCACAACCATCTGCAACTCCAGTTCAAGAAAGTCTAATGCCCTCTTCTGGCCTCCATAGACAGCAGGCATGCATATGGTACACAGACTTACATACAGAAAAAAATACACATAAAAATAAAAACATTTAAGAAAATTTTATTTTATGTGTATGGATGTTTTCCATGTGTATGTCTGTGCACCACAGGTATGCCTGATGTCAGATCCTCTGCAACTGGAATTACATCATAAGCCACCGTGTGTGTGCTGATTCTTTTGTAAGAGCAACCAGTACTTTTTTGGGTTTTTTTTTTTTGAGACAGGGTTCTCTGTGTAACACCCCTGGCTGTGACCTTGCTTTGTAGACCAGGCTGGCCACGAACTCATAGAAATCTGCTTGCCTCTGTTCCCCAAATGCTGGAATTAAAGGCATGTGCCACCTCTGCCTGGATTGGACTCCTTAAAAAGTAACCCCATGCCATCCATTTGAATACTTCATATCTTCCTCTCAGATGTTAATAACACATAGGCTACATGTTAAGTAACATGCTGAGTGGCTGAGGCTGTTAGCTTAGTACTACAGAAACTTCCTAGCAAGTGCCACATCCTGAGTTTGGCTCCAGCACTTAAAGAGTTAAATAAATACAATATTTAAAAGACAATTTACCTATGTGCTGGGCTGGGTGGTGGTGAAGGCCTTTAATCCCAGCACTTGGGAGTCAGAGGCAGGCAGATCTCTGTGAGTTGGAACCCAGCCTGGTCCCTGGGCTACACAGTGAGTTCTAGGACAGGCTCCAAAGCCAGGACTCTTACACAAAGAAACTCTATCTCAAAACAAACAAACAAACAAACAAACAAACAAACCAAAAAAACAACCTACCTAAGGCCTTTGAGGCAGGAGTACTGGCTCAAATTTGAGGCCAATGTGGCCTCCAGCATGAGACTTGGTCTCATGAAACCGATCAAGGGACTAAAGAGATAGCTGGTTTGGCAGTTAAGAATTCTCACTACTCCTGAAGAAGACCAGAGTTCATTCCCAGCATGCATATGGTGGCTCATACCTACATACACACACAGAGACAGAGACAGAGACAGACAGGCACAGAGAGAGAGAGATTGAGAAAGAGAATCCAGTTGGTGCACACCTTTAATCCCAGGACTCAGGTAGCAGAGGCAGGCAGATCTCTGAGCTCTAGGCTAGCCTGGTCTACAAAGTGAGTTCTGGGACAGCCAGGGCTACATAGAGAGGCACTGTCCATAAAATAAAATGAAATAAAAATTAAATCATTAAACACACACAAGAAACCAACCAACAAACCAAACAAACAAACAAAAATCTCCCTCTAATGTGTCCAGAGCTTCCACAGGTTGACTGGCATTTCAGGCTCATCCCTTTTGTAGAGAACTATCTCCTCTCTCTAAGGGCCGTCTCCTTGGAAATGACATTTTGGACAATTTCACACATTATGCACTCTTAACCCACCCAATCACCCCTTCCTCCTACACACAAGTTTGTGTATATGTTGCAGGTAGCGGCAGCTGCTGAGTGTCCAAGATTTCGAATGTGAAGTTGGAGCCTCGCTGACCTTAATAACCACCCAGCCCAGCACTTTTCACAAATGTTCTGAAACTCCTCTATCACAATTGCATCCTGAGGGGATGCAATCTAGTCCACAGGGCTCGTTCCCTCCTAACGCCTCCCTGCAGACTCACACTCCCAAACAGTTCTTGGGGTTCTGGCAGGAAACCCAGCCCCACCTGCCCCGCCCCATCAAGCGCTTGCACCTACCCTCCTTGTAGCGCAGGCGCAATGTGGCACCCGCCTTTCGTACCAGCGCTGACAAGTCCTCAGCGGCTCTGGCCGCCAGGGGGCGCGCGTCCAGCCGCTCCAGGAGCTGCCGAACGCGGGGGCCCCGAGACCCAGGTAGGCCACCTCCTGCCCAGGAGAAGACAAGTCATCATGGACCCAGAGCCGTGGATCCCCGACCTGGGAAATTCCTAAGTTCAAAGACCTAGAAATGTCCCTTCAGATAAATGGAGATCCCTGGTCACTCCTTTAGTTCCAGAGATCGCCGACAGTCCCCTCCTCTCCTGGGACCCCCGACTGCTGCAGTTGTTTGCGATGCAGGCTGCCTTGTCCCTTAAAGTCCCCGGAGGTAGCCATTTGACAGCAATAGACCTGGACACATCTGCGCACCCAACAAATATCTTTGGAGCTCACCACACTGTCCCCTAGTAACACTAGATGCCAAACTTCTTTCTCGTGTCTCTAGGGACCCGGCTTCTCCCACACAGACCCCTCCCCGTGAGCAACCCTGAAGCCCCCAATTTCACCTCCAGTATACTAGGCAATCCCTCCTACACCCAAGAGTTCTCTCTTAAAGGCCCAGTGTCCCCTCATGGCTCAAGCTTCTCCAGATGCCCCCATCCCCCATATCCCCAGCCCACCCTCTTAATTCGCTACAGACTGGCTCAGCAGATGCCTCCAGGTTCTTCCTCCCTGACTCGTGATGTGCCCCTCCACCCCACCCTCCACCCCCGCACTCTAGAGTCTGTGGGGTAAGGGACCTGAAACACAGTTTCCATCGCTGGGCCCCTGATTGCTGCCAGGACAGCCTGGACACCAAGGCTGATGTTTACCACTTGTGGAGTGAAATGGTTAGGAGCCCGCAGGCAAGAAGAGGGTGGCCTAGGACGTCTCCTTCCCTTTCTCTCTTCTCCACCCAAGCCAGTACCTCCTCTGCTCCCTCTAGGGTCTGCGGTGTTCCCAGCGCGGGAGTCCATGGCCTGTGGTGCACCTGGTGGACTCAGGGCAGCCTGGTGACTAGTTTTTAGCACAGGGGCGCGCTCAGCTGGCTCCTAGCCCGGGCCTGGACGCGGCTGTTGTCTGGCCAGTCCCAGGCCTGGCGCCGGACCGCGAGGTGACCTACCTGGCTGCAAGCAAGGAGGCCTGGTTGTGGGAGCCTGTAAAGTCAGAATTTAGCCTTGCTCTGCCCCAGGCGCTTCTGCTGGGGACTGGTTAAAACTGAAAAGCCTGAGTACACCAATTGTTAAACAAGATATGCAGGAAATGGAACTTAAATAGACTGCAGGGAATATAAGAAGGTACACTAAGCTTAGAAAACAGCTTGTGAGTATTTTTTTAATACTCACAACAATCAATCAGAAAGAAGACTAATTAAACACATATATGTGATCCACCTATTCCACTCCTGAGTACTTATCTAAAAGGGTGCACACTTTCCATAAAGACTAAGTATGAGTGTTTATGAAGCCTTTATTTCTTGTCACCTTTTCCTTGGGCAGCCATAGCAAAATAGTACAGAGTGGGGGCCTGAAACAACACAAATTTATTTCCTCTTGTTCTGGAAACCAGAAAGTGAAATATCAAGGAGCTGGCCAATTTGATCCAGGATGTTTGTTTGTTTGGGGTTTTTTTTCCTCTTGGTTTGAAGGTAACTGCTTGCTGAGTATTGGTGGCACACGCCTTTAATCCCAGCACTCAGGAGGCAGAGGCAGGTGGAGCTCTGTGAGTTGCCTGGTCTACAGAGTGAGTTCCAGGACAGACAGAGCTATTACACAGAGAAGCCCTATCTCAAAAAATAAATAAATAAAATAAACAAACAAAAAAGTGAAAGTAACTACTTTCTTGCTGTCCTCACACTGAGTTGAAAGAGTAGAAGAGATATTGTATGTTAGAGAGAGTACTCTCCCCTCTTATCAAGATATAGTTACCAGATTAAAGCCCTTCCCCTCAAAAGCATTTAACCTTAGATACCTCCTGAGACCCTATCTACAGAGTCCCTTCAGAGTTAGAGCCTGAACAAATGGGGAAAAGACATGGTATTCAGTTCACAGCATTTGTTGATAGCCTCAAATTGGAAATGGCCCACAAGTACATCAGTAGGTAAATGCACAAACTTGTGTATTCATTGGTTGTCTATAATTATGTACACAGCTATTATTGCAGCACATAGGCAGCTGAGGCAGGAAGATTTGGGGTTGGAGGCCAGCCTGGGTAATTCAATAAGACTCTGTTACCCTCAAAAAAACTTTTTGTTGTTGTTTTGTTTTGAGACAGGGTTTCTCTATGCATCCCTGGCTGTTCTGGAGCTTGCTCTGTAAACCAGGCTGGCCTTGAACTTACAGAGATCCACCTGCCTCTGCCTCTGCCTCCCGAGTACAGGGATAAAAGGCATGCACCACCATTACCTAACTGCTTTAAAGTTTTTGACAGGACCGAGCAATGGTGGTCCTCTTGGGAGGCAGAGGGAGGTGGATTTCTATGAGTTTGAAGCCAGCCTGGTCTACAGAGCTGGTTCCAGAACAGACAAAGCTGTCATAAAGTGAAACCCTGTTTTAGAAAAACAACAACAAAATGTGATTGAGTTGTACTGGAACAAGCCCTTAATCCCAGCGCTAGGGTGACAGAGACAGGCAGACATCTGTAAACTCAAGGGCATTCTGGTCTACAAATTGAATTCCAGGATAGTAAGGACTGTTACACAGAGAAACACTGTCTCACCCCCCCCACGACCACCACCAAAACAAAACATTTGGTAGGATGGCTTTGTACAGTATCATGATTACAATCATGGTTATTAGCATACTGTATTTAAAACCTATGGAACCTATAAAGCCAGAAATAGTGGTGGTGATTGCCTATAATCTATAGCACTTGGTAGGTTGACCAGGAGAATCATGAGTTCAAGACCAGCCTGTGATACATAGAGATAATCTGTCTCACAAAAATAGTGTTTGGGACGGGTGGTGATGGCACACTCCTTTAATCCCAGCACTTTGGAGGCAGAGGCAGGTGGATCTGTGTGAGTTCGAGGCCAGCCTGGTCTACAGAGCGAGTGCCAAGACAGCCAGGACTGCTATACAGAGAAACTCTATCTCAAAATACCAAAACAGAAAAAAAATAGTGTTTGGGACAGAAGGGATGGTTCTGTAGTCAAGACTACTTGTTCTTCCAGAGGACCAGGTTCAATTGCCAGCACCCACAAGGCAGCTCACAACTGTCTAACTCTAGTTCCAGGGGATCTCACACTCTCTTCTGGCCTCTTCAGCACCAGGCATGCATGGAGTGCACATACATACATACATGCAGGCAAAATATCCATACACTTAACAGTATTTAATTTTTGAATTAAAAAATAAATGGTTAAAATGTAAAAACAATAAATAAAAATAAAATAAATGGGGCCAGGCACGTTGCTACATGCCTTTAATATCAGCATTCAGGAGGCAGAAGCAGGAGAATCTCTGTTAGAAGTAGATTTTTCCCTGACGGTCTGGTCCCGCCACTGCACCTAAGTCGCTAATAAAGAGAAAACTGTTCAGGCTTTAAAACAGAAAATAGAGGTTCTAAAAGAGAGAGAGAGAGAGAGAGAGAGAGAGAGAGAGAGAGAGAGAGAATGCCCAGCTTAAAAAGGCTCACCAGTTATCTGTCACTTCTTAAGTTCAGGAGCTTCAAAACTTATTAAGAGACAAGAAAAAAGAGGTAAACACCATAAAGGCTGCTTTAAAAGAAAAAAAGACAAAGATCTGACAGATAGAGGGAAATGGATACAGGATTTCCAAGAGAAAAGCACATCTTTAAAAGCTTCTGTTCAAGAGGCAGCACAGCCTGCTCTGCTGGAGGCATGTTCCACACTACGATTTGAAGAACTTAAAAATGTGTTCAAAGAAAAAAAATTAAATTAGGAGAATAGAAGCCATATTAAAAGACACAGAGAGCGATCTTTCCAACAAATCAAAGCTGTTACAGGAGATTGAAGATGGAGGACGGAGAAAGAAGAATTCCGGACCCTCTCTCCAGAACAAGCCCTTAATCCCAGCACTAGGGTGAGACCACATGGAAATACTTAGATTAATAGAAATGGGTTAATATTTAAGACAAAACTAGCCAATAAAAATACTAATAACAGGCTAACAAAATTATATCAAAGACAGTGTCTCAGTGTGTTATTTGGGGCTGGTGCAGTAGCAGGACCAGACCATCAGGGAAGAACAACTCTCAACAAATCTCTGAGTTTGAGGACAGCCTGGCCTACATACCAAGTTGTAGGACAGCCAGGGCTACATAGAGAGACCCTATCTAAAAAAAGAAAAAAGAAAAAAAAAACCAAAATAAATGGTGACAAGATGGTTCAATGTGTAAAGGCATTTGCTGCCACCAAGCATGATGACATGATTTAGTCCCTAGGACCAACAAGGTAGAAGAGAACTATCTCCTGCAGGTTGTAGTCTACCTCCACGTCTATGCCCTAACATGTTCATGCCACCCCCTCAAATACTTTTTAAGTTTTCATTAAAAATTGCAAAGTGAAACATCTTGCAGGGGGCAGGGAAATGGCTCAAAAGACTAGTCTAGCCAAGCGTTGGTGGCACTCACCTTTAATCCCAGCACTTAGGAGGCAGAGGCAGAGGCAGGCAGATCTCTGTGAGTTCGAGGCCAGCCTGGTCTACAAGAGCTCGTTCCAGGACAACCTCCAAAGCCACAGAGAAACCCTGTCTCGAGGGAAAAAAACAAAAACAAAACAAAACTAAAACTAAAACAAAACAAAACAAAAAAAAAAAACAAAAAAAAAACACAAATGACTAGTCTCTGGAAGCCAGGCAAATACGCTGAGCAGGCAATTTAGACTAGAAACAAGCTTTTTTTACATGTCAATCCCAGTTCCCTCCCTCCCCTCCTCCCCTGCCCCCACCAACCCCCTACCCTATGCTCTTTCTGCTCCCCTAGAGAATTAGGCCTAGAAGCTACATTTCTAATATTCTTGGCAGGCTTACCACACACATGTCATAATTCCCACTTTCCTAAAGGGTACAAATGAAGCTCTGGATGATGCAGTAGCTGGATTAAGAGCACTTGCTGTGTGGGGCTGTGGTGGTGCATGCCTTTGATCCCAGCACTTGGGAGGCAGAGACAGGTGGATCTCTGTGAGTTCGAAGCCAGCCTGGTTCACAGTTTGAGTTCCAGGACAGCCTCCAAAGCCACTGAGACTCTGTCTCAAAAAATAAATAAATAAATAAATAAATAAATAAATAAATAAATAAGTAAGTAAGTAAGTAAGTAAGTAAGTAAGTAAATAAATAAATAAATAAATAAATAATAGCACTTGCTGCTTTTTCAGAGGACCTGAATTCAGTTCCAAGCATCCATATCTTGCAGCTCATAACATCTGTAATTCCAACTCCAAGGATCTGGTGCCTCTGACCCCTTTAGGCACCTACACTGTTGTGCATGTACCTGTACAGAGACACATACAAACATATGCATGCAATTACAAATTAAATAAAGGCCAAGTGGTGGTGGTGCGTGCCTTTAATCCCAGAATTTGGGAAGCAGAGGCAGACAGATCTCTGTGTGTTTGAGGCCAGCCTAAGGACATGCTCCAAAGCTACAGAGAAATCTTGTCTCCAAAATAAATAGATAGATAGATAGATAGATAGATAGATAGATAGATAGATATAAAATAAAATAAGATCTTAATGAATTGGGTGTTTTGGATTTTTTGTTGTTGTTGTTATTGGTGGTGGTGGTGGTATGTGTGTGTGTGTGTGTGTGTGTGTGTGTGTGTGTGTGTGTGTGCTGTGTGTGTGTGTGTGTGTGTGTGTGTGTGTGTGTGTGTTTGGGTTTTGTTTTGTTTTTGTTTTTCCTCTGAGACAGGGTTTCTCTGTGTAACAGCCCTGACTGTCCTAGAACTCACTTTGTAGACCAGGCTGGCCTCAAACTCAGAGATCTGCCTGCCTCTGCCTTCCAAATGCTGGAATTAAAGTTGTGCACCACCACTGCCCTGTGAATTGGGTGTTATAAAGGGCTCAACAAGACAGCTCTTGGAATAAAGGCACAGGACCTAAGTTGTATTTGTGTGACCTCCATCATTTAATGAGAGAACTGATTCCTTCCAGTCGTCCTCTGACCTCCATACACATACAAACACGAATAAAATATAGTAAAAAAAAAAATCCCTCTCTTCACCAACAATTCTACAATTTTAAATTCATGATGTCAGAGGAAAACTATGAGAATCGGCTTTCTCCCTCCAAACTCAGGTTGCCAGGTTGGTCACCAAAAGCCATTATCTGCTAAGCTACTTCACTAGTCCAGGCATTGCTAATCCTTGTAAAAACATGCCCTCACAAGCCCCTCTTCCTAGCAACTATTAACCATAAATCCTAGAGAAGGGGGCGTGACCTCATGAACACTCTCCAGCAATCATTGTTTTATATATATGTATTTATTATTTTTAATTATTTTACATATCGATCACAGTTCCCTCTCCCTCCCTCCCTTATATGCCCCCACCACCCTCCTGTCCCATTCCCCGCCCACTCCACAGGGAGGGTGATGCCTTCCAGGAGGGATCAACAAAATCTGTCAAGCCATTTGGAGTGGGGACTAGACCCTCCCTCCTGCCTCTAGGCTAAGGGAGTATCCCTTCATGGGGAATGTGCTCCCAAAGTCCTTTTGTGCACCAGGGATACATCCTGGTTCCACTGTCAGAGGTCCCTTAGACTGGGCCTTCTTACTAGGACCCATGTTCTGGGGGTCTGAGTAGATAAAATGTTGGTTTCTCAGCTATCAGTCTGGGGGGTTCATTAGCTCCCCCTTGTTCAGGTCAGCCATCTCTGTGGGTTTCTGTAGCCTGGTCTTGACCCCTTTTCTTATCACTCCTCCCTCTCTGCAACTGCATTCCAGGAGTTCGGCTCGGTGTTTAGCTGTGGGTATCTGCTTCTGTTTCCATCAGCTGCTAGATGAGGGCTTTATGATGGTAGATAAATAAGTCATCAATCTCATTATCAGGGAAGGGCATTTAAGGTAGCCTTTCCACTGTGGCTCAGATTGTTAGTTGGGCTCATCCTTATAGGCCTCTGGACATTTCACTAGAGTTAGTTTTCTCTTCAAACTTATAATGGCTCCCTCTATTATGGTATCTCTTTTTTGCTCTTGTTTATTTGTCCCCCAGCTAATTCTTCCTGGTCCCACATGTCCTCCTCTCCTCCCCTTCTCTTTCTCCTAACTCCCTCTCCACTCACTACCCCCCCCCACTCCCAATATGCTCAGGAGATCTTGTTCCTTTCCCCTTCTGTGAGGGACCTTGTATGAATCCCTTAGGTTCCTCCTTGTATCCTAGCTTCTCTGGCGATGTGAAAGGCATTTAAGGTAGCCTCTCCATTATTGCTCAGATTGTAAGTTGGGATCATCCTTGTAGGTCTCTGGACATTTCCCTAGTGTCAGTTTTCTCTTTAAACCTATAATGGTTCCCTCTATTATGGTATCTTTTTCCTTGGTCTCCTCTATTCCTCCCCCGACTCAATATTCCTGCTCCCTCATGTTCTCCTCTGCCCTCCTCTTCTCCCCTCCTCTTTCTCCTAACACCCTCTCCACTCATTGTCCCCCTCCCAATTTGCTCAGGAGATCTTGTCCCTCTCCCCTTCCCTGGGGGACCATATATGTCTCTCTTAGGGTCCTCCTTATTTCCTAGCTTCTCTGATGGTGTGAATTATAGGCTGGTGATCCTTTGCTCTATGTCTAAAGTCCATATATGAGTGAGTACACACTATGTTTGTCTTTTTGTGACTGGGTTACCTCACTCAGGGTGGTTTCTTCAAGTTCCATCCATTTGCCTGCGAATTTCAAGAGTCCATTGTTTTTTGTTTGTTTGTTTCCCACTGAGTAGTATTCCATTGTATAAATAGACCACATCTTCTTTATCCATTCTTCATTTGAGGGGCATCTAGATTGCTTCCAGGTTCTTGCTATTACAAATAATGCTGCTATGAACATAGTTGAGCACATGTCTTTGTTGCATGGATGTGGATCATTTGGGTATATGCCTAAGAGGGGGATTGCCGGGTCCTGTGGTAGACTGATTCCCATTTTCCTGAGGAACTGCCATACTGATCTCCAAAATGGCTGTATGAGTTTGCACTCCCACCAGCAGTGGAGGAGTGTCCCCCTTTCTCCACATCTGCTCCAGCATAAGTTGTCATTGGTGTTTCTAATTTTAGCCATTCTGACTGGAATAAGATGGTATCTCAGAATTGTTTTGATTTCCAGCAGTAATTGTTAAGGTCGACTGTTTCATAGTTCATGAGTGCAATGGGTCCACCAAGATGGCTTAGACGGTAAAGGCACTTTCTAACAAGCCCAAGGTTTGACTTCTGGGATCCACATACTGGAAAGAGAAAAGCAGCTTCCTAAGGTATCTTCTGAAGTCCACACACATACAGTGGCACATGTGTGCACACTCAGTAAATGCAATAAGTTTTTGTTTGTTTGCTTGCTTGTTTTTGAGACAGGGTTTCTCTATGTAACAGCCCTAGCTGTCCTGGAACTCAGTCTGTAGACCAGGCTGGCCTCAAATTCAGAGATCTGGTGAAGGCAGGTATCACCACTGTCCAGCTTTGAAATAAGCTTTGTTTTTGAGATAGGGTTTCTCTGTGGCTTTGGAAGTTAGCCTGGAACTAGTTCTTGTAGACCAGGCTGGTCTTGAACTTACAAAGATCCGCCTGCCTCTGCCTCCCGTGTGCTGGCATTAAAGGCGTGAGCTACCACCACCTGGCTGAAATAAGTTTTTATAAAGAAGGCAACAGGCTTGCCATGTTCAAGTCAGGGTTCCACAGTGAACCTCCTCCCTTGCTGGCAGCCTAAAGTGATACAATCTTCACTCCTCAGCCACTCCTTGCCCTTGTCTCCTGAATATCAGCTGTATTGGGGTCATCTTTCCCAGGTAGTCCTCATCTAGCATACTGGGCCCCTGTGGAGTAAATCATCTCTAAGGATAACCTTGGAGCTGCCCATTCCTTCCCAAGTAGCCATGACTGAACATTTTCTAGTCTGGAAGTAGTTTTCCATTCCCAAACCCTTGAACCTATCATCTAATCGGCATGCCCCCTGGAGCGCTCACCACTCCCTTCAAGGTCCACCTGTCCCTAGCTCTTGGACAATGCCCTAACCTGTAAGGCTCTCACATCCTTGGAGCTAAAAGGTTTCAAGCCTCCCTTCTTCAGATCATAAGCCACCTGCTACCTATCCATGGGTTCCTAAAATTTCAAGTACTCCTGATGAGAAGCTATGCCATCACCTAGACCTGAATATCTCAACCAAAACTGACCATAGTTGCTGGAGAGATGTCTCAGGTTAAGAGCATTGGCTGCTCTTGCAGAAGACCCATATTGGTCTGTAACTCCAGCTCCACGGGATCTGATGATACTCTCTTCTGACTCTGAAAGTTACATATACACATACATACACATAAATAAGAGTAAATGATTTTTGGAACATAGGCAAAGGCAGGTATAATGGCATGCACCTGTAATCCCAGGACTCAGGAAGCTGAGTCACAAGGATCTCTACCAGCTTGAGGCAAGTCTGAACTGCAGAGTAAAACTTTGTATCCAAAAAAAAAAAAAAAAAAAAAAAAAACTGAGCAGAGTAAGTGGTCCAATGTGTAAGGTCTTCCCTTACACATGGCCAGGCCAAAAATGCAGGGCAAGGGACTGCAAGATTGAAAGCAGGGACTGTTCAAGCCCTTGTCATCTAACAATGCCTGGGCTCTGACAGCTGTACCAGATAGGTTGTTTAGCCACCTAGCACACATGATGGGGCACAATGTGTCCATGTCACATAATGAAATAGTCACTGACTCATGGGTGTAAGCTGACAAAGACCAGCATGGTTCATTGGCATTGGTGTGCTGAGCATGAGTCTCTGAGATCCCCAGTTTCTTCTTCAAAGTGGTGTCTGTAGGCCATCTTACTGCAGCTTTATGATTTCTTCTTGGACAGCCTCACTATGCCCAATTGTACCTTCCAAATCCCCAAATATGCCTTTGACAAAATAAGGGAAACCTCGTTCCTCCACCAGTGGTATCTCATCCCACTCCCAAGCCCTCAGAGCCACTAGGATTGGAAATAAATCAATCATCCAGCACCCATGAAGTTCAGGACCCCCAAATATCCTGTGTCCTCCAAAAGTCCCACCCCAACCCTACCATATCATTCCAATTCCTGGGCAGAGATCGTGTTAGCAAACATTTACTGAGTACCTCCTATATACAAAGATCTGATGGGATATTGCTGAATGTCCTGATAATACTTGGCCTCCTGGGGCTGGAGGAATGCCTCAGCGGTTAAGAGCACTAGCTGCTCTTCTAGAGGACCTGAGTTCTTTTCCCAGCAACCACATGGTGGTTCACAACCATCTGTATTGAGATCTGGTGCCCTCTTCAGGCCTGCAGGCAGAATGCTTTATACATATTAAATAAATCTTAAAAAGAAAGATTTGTTAAAACAAACAAACAAACGAAACCAAACAAACAAAAAACTTGGCCTCCAATTTTACATGCCAATTTTTGGTTATCAAAGCTCAGAAAGTGCTCTAACTTCTCTGTAGCTCAGTTTCTGCTCGCTGTGCCTGGAATAACAGCATCTCAAGAGCAGAAAGGAGCCTGATCCAGGTTCCTCAGTTCTTATGGGTAGCGCCTGAGGTCAGATAAGTCCCAGTGTTGCTACTAGCTCCCACACAGGAGTCCTTGCTGGCAGCCCGGTAGAGCATGAGTTCCAGATCTAGGCATGGGATATGCCAGCCTCAGTGTCTAGACCTCAGCAAGCCATCAGATAGATGACTACATCTTTGCTCAAAACGTGTCACAGGTGGCTATATGTCCACTGGAGAGAATACTAGCCATGTATCCCCATGCCTATGATGAGCAGAGGAGGTAACTGTGTGAGCCAAAGGAAGAAGAGGGTCTGTTCCCTACCACCCTTGCCCTGACCTATCTGCTATTATATGTTCTGTCCTACAAGTGGTAATAGAATTCTGTTGGCCAAGCAGTAAAGGCAAGGGGTCAGGTGTGGTGGTACACTCCTTTAATTCTGGCACTCGGGAGACAGGACAGCTTGATTCTGGGCTAGCCTGGTTTACAGAGCTAGTTCGAGGACAGCCAGGGTTACACACAGAAACCCTGTCTTAGAAAAAGGAAGGAAGGAATGAAGGAAGGAAGGAAGGAAGGAAGGAAGGAAGGAAGGAAGGAAGGAAAGAAAGAAAGAAAGAAAGAAAGAAAGAAAGAAAGAAAGAACGAAGGACACAAAGCAAAGCAAAATAAACAAAAACCCATCTGAAAGGTAAATCAGGGATTCCCCAGACCAGGAGAGTGTGGAGGTAGGTAGACCTTGTTTTCTGGGAATATCTGGGAGAAGCAATCCACCCCACCCTGTCCTAACCCAGGCAGAAATCTAACATCTGTAGCTATTAATGAACACAGTGGGGGCTCCAGAAATAATTCATTGAATGTTAAAGTTGTCCAAGACGTTTTTAGAGAAATACAGCCCAGGCAGGCCTCAAACTTCCTATATAGCTGAGGAAGGCCCAAACTTTTGAATCTACTGCCTCTGCCTCCCGAGTGCTACCATTACAAGCTGGTAACAGAACATACAATTTTATCTGGTCCTGGGGAGCAAACCCCTATTATTGTGCATGCTATGCAAGCACTCTCCAGAGCAGGTGACCAATCCAATCCACCAGTGTCTGGATCTGCTAGATGCATGAAGTCAGGCCCTCGGAGGGTTAGGGACTGATATGTTGTTAGATGTCACATTGCACCCAAACCTCAAATAAGTACACTGATAGGGATCCTCTCCTAGATCTGGATCAGAGTAGAAGGGCATTCTGCAGATGGAGGCACAAGATTGTTAAGTCCCTAGATGAGCCAAGGGGTGTGATTCGAAAATGAAAGCTGAGGAGGGAGTTTTGAAGGGGAGAGACGTTGGGGTTATCCTAGTGTATTCCACGTATTCCTTGTGAGAGGAGATCTTCAGAACACTTGTTGAACCGGCTGCTTAAACCTGTGATTCTAGCACTCAAAAGGCTGATGTGGGGGGATGGCTGCTAGTTCCAAGGCAGCCTGGGTTACAGTGCGACCTTGTCCCATAAACAGGAGAGAAAGAGAGCAAGGCAGAGAGAGACAAGAGAGGAGCAGGAAAGAGGAGGGGAATTCATTATTGGTGCTGGGCTATATGGCAATTCAAATTAGTAGGGCGTCATACTCCTGTAATCTCAGACCTTGGGAGGGTGAGTCAGGAGGTTCCTGAGTTCAAGACCAGGCTGAGGTAGATAGTGAGAATCTGTCTTAAAAGAAAAAACAAAGACAGCTGCAAGATGGCTCAACTGGTAAAGACACGTACCACCAAGCCTGACAATCTGAATTTGATTCCTGGGACCCACATGGTAGAAGAAGAAAACTAGATATACTGAGGCATATTCCCACACAGATACACATGCACAAAATAAATAAATAAAATGTAAAACAACAAAACAAAACAAAAACAGGGTGGGGTGCTTCAAATGCCATTTCTGAGAGGCAGAGCCTGGAAAGTAGTAGGGCTGGGTATTTGACCTGAGACAGCTTTGACTACATTGTGAGCGGAGCTTGAAAAATGAGAAATGGGGTGACACTTAGAGGCTAGAGGGTTGGCCTGGATATTCAGGAGCCAAATCCTGGAAGAACAATGCCTGGAGTTGTTCTTAAGGTGTCATTTGAGGGAGGGGTCTGGGTATTACTAGGAGCATGTAGGAAAGTCTGGATGATTAAGCCAATAGCTGGCTAGTATTATTTGTTAAGAAGACGGAGCAGCTAGAAACTGTGTGGCTCACACCTGTAACCCTAGCCCCTGGGAGGCCCGGGCAAGAAGATCAGTGCAATTTCCATGCCAGTCTAGGTTACATAATGAGTTCCAGATGAGACCCTGTCTCAAAAAAAAAAGAAGAAGAAGAAAAACAAGAAAGAATGACAACAAAAAAAGCAAAGTAAAGGAAGAGGAAAAGGAAGAGTTTTAAGGATTATCTAGCCTCAGTGCTGAAAGACTTAACTAGTGTGGAAGACCTTGATGTGAGCAAACAAACACATCATCATCATCATCATCATCATCATCATAATAGTAAACAATAATAAGGGAAGGAAGGAAGGAAGGAAGGAAGGAAGGAAGGAAGGAAGGAAGGAAGGAAGGAGAGAAGGGACAAAAGAAAACAGTTGAGAGCAGAATGTTAATTTGATGACAGAACCTCCTAAAGGCTTTCTTGGTCTATTTGTAACTCTAGACATTATCATGCTGGACGCTGTAGGGCATTGATGTCATGAATAATGACCTATCCTGAGATCCTTCTGCCTCTCAGGTAGAGGTTCTGAGATGGTAAACACTAATACCACTAAGTCATTAAAAACATTGATTATTTTGGGGAGCTCATTATAACAGTTCATGATGCTAGAGGAGAGTGGTAGAAGAAGATGGGAGTGGAAGGAGGGCCCTGGATCTCACCAGGCTGGAAATCCAGCACGAGTCCTGAGTTCACAAACAAGAATCAGATAGCCAGGCATGGTGATGCAAGCCTGTAACCCTAGCACTCAGACATTGAACTAGAAGAACTATCGAGAGTTGAAGGTCAGTCTTGACTACAAAGGGAATCTGTGTTAGAAAACAAAAGGCAAAAGATAAATACGAAGAAACACTTTCTCAATATTAACAGCTATGTAAGTTATTGCCTTATAGGTAGCTAGGAGCCCTTAGATTCTCTCTAACTTTTAATATTTTACCTATTTGTGTGTGTGTGTGTGTGTGTGTGTGTGTGTGTGTGAGTGTGTGTTTTGCCTGCATATATGCATGAACACCATGTGAGCACCTGATACCCTTGTAGGTCAGAAGAAGGCATTGGATCCCCTAGAACTAGAATACAGGTGATTATAAGCCACCATGTGGGTGCTGAGAATAGAAATTGGGTCCCCTGCAAGAGCAACAAATACTCTTTAATTGAGCCATCTCTCCAGCCCATCTCTGGTATTTCTAAATTCTATCTCTATCTATCTATCTATCTATCTATCTATCTATCTATCTATCTATCCATCTATCTATCTATCTATCTTCTAATCTATTTATCTGTCTATCTATGTATACCTACCTATCTATGTACTTATCTATCTACATATCTATCTATCATCTATCTATCTGTCTATCATCTATCATCTATTTGGCATGTGCTTGGCTGAGTGTGCTCCTATTATGGATTATCTGTGGAGCTCAAAGACAACTTTCAGAAATCAGTTCTCCCCTTGCACTCTGTTGGTTCCAGGGTTCAAACTGAACCCACTGAGCCATCTTTCTGAACTTGTCACTAACACTTTTTAAGATTTATTAACTTATTATGTATACAGTGTTCTACCTGCATACCAGAAGAGGGCACCAGATCGCATTATAGGTGCGGTTGTTGGGAATTGAACTCAGGACCTTTGGAAGAGCATCCAATGCTCCTAACCTTTGAGCCATCTATTCATCCTCCAATAATAATTTTTAAGAACTGAAACAAACTGGGTGGTGGAGGCACAGCCTTTAATTCCAGCACCCAGGTGCAGAGGCAGCCTGGTCTACAGAGCTAGTTCCAACACAGCCAGGGCTACACAGAGAAACCCTGTCCCAATAAATAAATAAATAAATAAATAAATAAATAAATAAATAAATAAATAAATAAATAAAGTATGCCTATGGCTATTTTTCTCTATGTATGTATGTATATTACTTGTGTGACTGGTGCCTGGGGTGGTGGGCCAGAAGAGAGCATCTGATTGCCTGGGCGATGTCCATTCTTGGTTGTCAATTTAACTGCATATGGGATTAACTAAAACCCAAACAGCTGGGCACACCTATAAGGGGGGTTTTCTTTCCTTCCCTTCCTTTCCCTTCCCTCCCCTTCCTTTCCTTCCTTTTCTTTCCTTCCTTTTCTTTCCTTCCTTTCCTTTCCTTTCCTTTCCTTTCCTTTCCTTTCCTTTCCTTTCCTTTCCTTCCTTTCCTTCTCTGTGTAGCCCTGGCTGTCCTGAAACTCACTGTGTAGTCCAGACTGGCTTTGAACTCAGAGATCTGCCTGCCCCTGCCTCCTGAATGCTGGGATTAAAGGAGTACACCACCACCACCCAAATGAGACCCTTTTCCAAAAGAAAGAAAGGAAGAAAGAAAGAAAGAAAGAAAGAAAGAAAGAAAGAAAGAAAGAAAGAAAATAGGCAGGCATGGTGATACACCCCTATAATCCCAGCTTCTAAAGAGGCTGAGACAAGGCAAGTTCCAAGACAGCCATCTGGACTGTATAACAATGATCTGTCATCTCAATAGAAAAATAAAAACAAAAGGCTAGCTAAATAAATGAATCTTAAAACAGATAAACTAAAAGGAAGAAGATTTCTTCGTATGTTATAATCCCAGCATCCAGAAAACTGAGGCAGGGGGATTTTCAATGCATAGTAAGTTCCAGCGCAGCCTAAACTTCATAAGGTGACTCTGTCTCAAAACCATACAGAAAAGCCACATGTATTGTTTCATTCCCATAAATCCACATAATTTAAAAAGGATTGTTAAAGAGAAAAAAAAGAGTTTGAAGGCAGGCATAGTGGTTCATGCCTTTAATCCCAGCACTCGGGAGACAGAGACAGGTGGATTTCTATGAGTTTGAGGCCAGCTTGGTCTACCTAGTGCTTTAGGACAGCTAGACCTACATAATGAGATCCTGTAGTAATATTTTGTTTGTAATTTAACAAATAAAGCTTCCCTGAAGTTTAGAGTGCGTAACTAAGGCACTAGTTATCCATAGAGGCCAGGCAGTGGTGGCACACACATCTTTAATCAGGAGGCAGAGGCAGACAGATCTCTGTTAATTCAAGGCCACCCTGATCTACAGAAGATAGAATTTGTCTAAAAGAGAAACAGAGTTCACACAAAGGTGATCTCATCACTTGGGGATCTCATGGCTTTTAATCCCAGCACTAGGGAGGTAGAGACAGGACTGATATGGCTGGGCAGAGAGGAGGAGGAGACAGGAGCTCAAGGCAGTCTGAAGTTTCCTAGAGAGGCAGTCTGAGGATTCAGTCTGAGGATTTGCAAGGACAGGATTGACCCTTTTAGTCTGAGCTTTGTTAGAGGTAAAAATTCTAGTGGCTGGCTGCTCTGCTTTCTCTGAGCCTTTGGCTTTCAGCCCCTGATAGGTGACTCCAAGTTTTTATTATTAAGAACAATAGAATTTGTGCTACAAGATCCTGTTTCAAAAAACAAAACAAACAAACAAACAAACAAACAAAAAAGAGTTTGAAGAGAAGTACTCTGAATTAATGCATAATTCTATTCCTACAGTTCATAAGTTATTAAACAAAAACCCCACTACAAAGTAATTGTTCTTATGGATAAGGAACATAGGTCCTGAGGGGTTGAAAAACCAATCACTGATGTTTTTATTAAATGGATATGTTGTCAGACTACTTATTAAATATTTTTGTTTATTTATTTTTTGAGATGGATGTTTATTTATTTTTTGGGTTCTCTATGCACCCCTCATTGTCCTGGAACTCTCTATGTAGACCAGGCTGGCCTTGAACTCTCTGAGTGCTGGGATTAAAGATGCTTGCCACTTTGCCCTGCTCTAAATATTTATGTTTAAACCCTCAGAATTATTCTAACATTGGCCTTGGGGAGAGATGCTTCTTTTCACAGTGGGCACTGGTGAAGACAGAGACTCAAACAGGTCAAAGTGATGAGATTAAGTAACTGTTGAGTGCTCAATCCTAATGGGACTTTACAAATCACACACACACACACACACACACACACACACACACACAGAGAGAGAGAGAGAGAGAGAGAGAGAGAGAGAGAGAGAGAGAGAGAGAGAGAGAGAGGGCATACCTAAGATCTCCTTCTAACCCCTCTAGACACATAACACACACACACACACACACACACACACACACACACACACACACACAGAACATTGTGGATGAATGTAAGATCTTGAAGGATGGGGAGGAGTGTAATGTCTTTTAGACAGGACATGGCTGTTGTACTCAAGAACTCCTATGCACAAGACTGAACGTGTTGCCAGGCTGTGGTGGCACATGCTTTTACTCCCAGTACCTAGGATTAAACTCTGTGAGTTTGAGGCCAGCCTGGTCTACAGTGGGAGTTCCAGGACAGGCTCCAAAGCCATACAGAGAAACCCTGTCTCGACAAACAAACAAACAAGACAAACAAAAGACTGAACCTGTCAACAACCCCTCTTGGATGGGGAAGGAGCATAGTAGGCTCCATTCTCCCTTGAGAACTAAAGGCAGTTAACAGTTGGTTGAGAATGGGTGTTATATTCCTTAGTGCTTCACCTACCTTAAGTTGTCCTTGCTCAAGGAAACAACTCCTGTCCATGCAAGCAACCCTAATTAAATGCAGTGCAGCAATGAAAACACCTGAAGAGTTGTGCCATACTGAGAATTTGTGGTCTGAAAAATCCTTTTGCCTATAACCCTATGTATATTTTCTACTTTATTCTTTGTTTCTCACTTTATATATAATTAGATAACTTTGTTTTTTGTATTTTGCTTAATTTTGTTCATTTGTCTTGTGTTTGCATGTATGTGGGTAAGTGTGTGCATCCCATCCTATGGCATTTGGATGACTGTCAGAAGACAATGAGTAACCAGGTAGTGGTGGCTCACACCTTTAATCCGGGCACTCAGTAGACAGAGGCAGGTGGATCTCTGTGAGTTCAAGGCCAGCCTGGTCTACAGAGCGAGTTCCAGGCCAGTCAGGGCTGTTACACAGAGAAACCCCCGTCTCGGGAAAAGAAGGAGGAGGAGAAAGAGAAGGAGACAACTAGTGACAGTAAGGTTTATCTTTCTTTTCTTTTTAAAAATTTATTTATTTTATGTATATGGTGCTCTGTCTGCATATACACCCACATGCTAGAAGAGAACATCATATCCTATTACAGATGGCTGTGAGTCACCATGTGGCTGCTGGAAATTAAACTTAGAACCTCTGGACGAGCAGCCAGTCCTCTTAGCTGCTGAGCCATCTCTCAAGCCCTATCTTTTTTTCACTATGTAGGTTTTGTGGATTGAACTCAGGTCTTCAGGCTTGGCAGCAGACACTCTTACCCATTAAGCCATCTAGCTAGCCCTAAATAAGTTTTTCAAATGTCAATAACCTATGCACCAGACATAAGTATCAAAATTCTCATTATTCACAGTAGTTATGTACCTGGGCTACAAGAATCTTCATTTGAACCTGACTCAGTCTTTGAGATTATATCGTCCCAATTTCTTTATGTTATTTTCTCTACCTGACCACAGTGAGGTTTTGATATGTTTCTTCTTCATTCCTGAAAACATATTTAAATATTACTAAATGTTTTGGTCAGTGTTATATTGCTATGAAGAGATACCATGACTACGACAACTCCTAATAAAAGAAAGCATTTAATTAGGGCTTACTTATAGTTCAGAGAGTTTAGTCCATGAACATCATGGCAAGAGACATAGCAGCATGCAGGCAGACATGATGCTGAAGAAATAGCTGAGACTACTACATCCAGATAGGAAAGCAGTGAATGGATAAAAACACAGCTTAATTTTTAAATGACAATTAAAAGTTAAAATTAAAAAAAAAGTTTATCTGAATGTAATTAAAAGTCACCCTAGCTGCATGCAAAGCTCAAAAAAGAAAAAAAAAGTAAAAGAGAAACACACAAAATAGCTTGGTCACGATAACTGGTTTCTGGAAATTATTATTATTATTTAGTTATAATCACTTAGTTTCTGAAGAATCTTGTTATCCATAACAACAGTCTGGGAACTGTTATGGGTCATCCTTTCCACAAAGAAAATTAATAACTAAAAGATGGGACTCATAGCAAAAAGGGAAAGACAGAGAAAACACGAGCTTCTGCCAATAAGACATAGATAACTCCCTAACTGGAAAGTACATTCTCCCAGCCATTCAAGGACAAGGCTACTGAGCCCGCTGGTTCTTAAGAAAGAAAACTCCCTAACCTTGCAGGTGTGCTAAATCTCTGTAACCTAGGAAACCTTACTAACCATCCAAGTGTTAAACTATCCAATGACCTTGCTTTTTTAGGCTTAATAAAAATAACAGGCTAGCTTTAAAACTGGCCTTGTTAGCTTTGATATAAATCCTATAAAAACTATCTCAATTCTGCACTAAAGGTCCTCAGTCCTCTATCCCTGAGTGGTGTATGACTGTGGACTCCAATGCATTTGGAATAAAAGCTCCTCATGCTATTTGCATCAAGACCACTTCTCGTGAGTGATTTGGGACGTCACCTTTTCTGAGTGAAAACATGAAGGTCCACACTCTACAGGTCTTACAGCAACAGGAAGAGAAGCATTTGAAACCCTAAATCCCATCCCCTGAGACACACTTCCTCCAACGAGAACACACCTACTCTCCAACAAGGACAAACCTCCTAATCTCTCTCAAGCCACTCCCTGATGGCTGAACATTCAAACATATGAGACTATGGGGGGCATTCTTACTCAAAGAGCACCCTGAACAATAAACTTAAGTAAAAAGATTGAAATATTTCTGGGTAAAAAATAATTATGAGCCAGGCACTCATGAGGCAGAGGCAGGATGATTCTGTGAGTTTGAGGCCAGCCTGGTCTACATAGTGAGTTCTAGGACAGTCAGGGCTACATAGAAAGAACTTGTCTAAACAAGAAACACAAAAACAAAAAACAAAACAGTGATTTTTTTTTAAGGGCCAAGATCAAAGCAAGACATTTTTTAGTAAGGTTGATTTATTTAATTTTGGTTTTAATTGTTATATAATGGTTCATGCTTAGAGAATGTAGTATTCATGTGTGTTTACAATAATGTAGGCAAATAATAAAGGCTAATCAGCAACCAAAATAAAAAAAAAAACTTCAGGATTCAGGCCTGCTGATACATGCCTACAATTTCAGTATTTGGGAGGTGGAGGCAGGAGAATCAGGAGTTCAAGGCAAGCCTCAGCTATATAATGAGTTCAAGGTCAGTCTAGGCCCTGTTACCAAACAAATATTTAAAAATCCAGAAAAAGTAATAAGACATATCAACATCATCATAACTGATTCATTATCAGAAAGGCATACCATCTCTGAAGTCTTTTCAAATTTAATTATATATATATAGTAATGTATGTGCACAATAGGTATGTCTGGTGCCTGTGGAGATCAGAAAAGGACAATGGATTTCCTTACCTTACCATCTCTCTACCCCATCTCTGAAATTCATGTCCCAAACTCATAACCTCAGTCTAATTATGAAAGGCCATCATACCAACCCATATTGATATTATGTTTTTCAAAATAACTGAGCTGTACTTTTCAAAAATCAGTGAAGGCAGAGGCTATCACAGACTGCAGAAAACAAAGGAGACATACAATTATATTGCAGTGTATGAGATACTAGACTGGATCATGGAAGGAAAAAGGGACAATAGTTTATTTAACAGTATTGCACCCCAGGGCTAGAGGTGTGGTTCAGTGATTTAAAAGAAACTGTATTACACAAATGCTAATCTCATGTTTTTGATAATTTAGAATACTGTTATGGAAAATTCCCAGGGTTATTTGGGTCAAAAATATATGGGAGCTTGATGTGGTGGCACATTTCTTTAATTTCTGTACTTGGGAGGCAGAAACAGGCAAATGTCTGTGAGTTCTAGGCCACTAATTGCTTATAATGAGACCCTGTCTAAAAAGGGGAGAGGGAGGAATCTCAAAAAGTAAATATTCTGACCCCCCCAACCACCACCTATTGTTAAGGCTCAACTTGAAACAACAGTATTGCTCTTGCCAAGGAGAGAGAGAGATTGAGAGAGAAAGAGAGAGATGGAGGGAGAGAGAGAGAGAGAGAGAGAGAGAGAGAGAGAGAGAGAGAGAGAGAGAGAGAGAGAGAGAGAAAGAGAGAGGAGAGAGAGATCCAGCCAGGAAGCTCACTGTCCTTTATGCCAAAAGACACTGCCTCATCCAAAAGCTCAAATGGGTCAGAAAACTGCAACATAGAAAGCATGTGTTCTAGGGCTGGAGAGATGGCTCAGAGGTAAATTTCCAGCATCCACATGGTAGCTCACAGAGTTTGTCTTAGACATGAGACAATTCCTCCAGCTTTGTAATTCCAGATCCAATAGACCTGACACTCTCTCATAGATATACATGCAGGCAGAATACCAATGCACACAAAATAAAAATAAGGGCATGGTAGTGCACACTTTTAATCCCAGCCCTCGGGAGGCAGAGGCAGGTGGATCTCTGTGTGTTTGAAGCAAGCCTAGTCTACAAAGCAAGTTCCAGGACAGCCAGGGCTATACAGAAACCCTGCCTCAACAAAACCAAATAAATAAATAAATAAACAAACAAATAAATAAAAAAGAAAAGAAAGCATGTGCTCCAACGACATTTAACAAGAAAGTGTAAGAAGCTGGGGAAAAGGAAAAAAATAGAAAGAGAGAAAAGAAATTAATTTAATATAGTTCAATGGTACCGTGCTTGCCTAGGCGAGGTCCTAAGTTTAGTTAAGTTCCAGCACTGCAAATTGAACCACATCCCGGGCACAGTCCTGTTTTTTTTGCCTTATGACACTTCCTACATCAATAATGCACAGTAAGTTGCACACTTTGGATGCTTCTCAAACACAAGATTTATTTATTTTGTGTATAGAAGCATTTTGCCTGCGTTTATGTATGCCCATCACCTGCGTGCGCGACACCTGTGGAGTTTGGAAGAGAGTATCGGGTCCCCTAGAACTGCAACACAAGGAAGATGCTAATCAAACTTCCACCATGGCTATATCACTGAGAACTACATTTCCCAGAATGCATGGCGTGGCGCGTTCTTATGACGTTACAAGCGTTTACAAGCTGACCGGTTTTTCCCACGGCTTCAAGACCTGTCCTAGAGGCATTGCTTTGTGGGATAGGTTGTTCCTTTGCGTCTTGGCCGGCCCCTGGCGAATTGAGCGGAAACTAAACTTCCCAGCAAGCAGCGCGCTAGCCTGGGAATCGGGACAAGATGGCGGACCCACAGAGTGTACCGCCGGCTGCCCCTTCAAAGGCCCCGATTTCTTTCGGTTTCACTCGCACGTCTGCCCGGAGGCGACTGGCAGACCCCAGAGACAGCGAAGGACGGGCCTCTGAAGAGAAAGATTTCTTGAAGACCGTGGAAGGGAGGGAGCTGCAGAGGTGAAACACCGGGTCTTTCACGTTTTGGAAATCAGTGTGGTGGGCGTAAGCAGGAGGGCAGAATACGAGTTGTGTTGGTGACAGTGGCTTAGAAAGTCTCATACGCGGCCTTTAGAAATTTATGGAGGCATCCAGGAGTGGTGGCAAACGCTTGTAATGTTAACACCAAGGGAGGCTGACTCAGGAGGATCAAAAGTTGAATGCTAGCTTGGCCCTGTATGAGAGCCTATATTAAAAAAAGAAAGAAAGAAAGAGAGAAAGAAAGAAAGAAAGAAAGAAAGAAAGAAAGAAAGAAAGAAAGAAAGCCGTATTGAATTAAAATTCAATTATTAGTAAATTTAATAATTTAAGGGCAAGAATGAGGAGGTTTGTTAGAGAGGCGGGTGAAAATGGGGCCTGATGACCAAAGGTATATATTCCCCAGAAGAAAAATCACTGGGACTTGAGGACGTGTGTGTTTTGAGAAAAGGAAAGGAGGGCGAATGACAGGACTCTTGGTGTCTCAGCTGAAATAGTGGGAGCGTCTCTGATTTAGAGAATGAGGCAAATACAGGTTTGGGGGAGGCCATCAACAGCATAATTAAGAAACTGATCTGAAAGACCTAAGGGAGGGAATAATGGAAGACAGCTGTCTGGAAGGCAGTTTGCTAGCCTGGAATTGGGGAGAATCTCGACCGAAGATGGTGATTTGTCCGTCATTGTGGTTGAGAGCGTAGGGATGATTTCCATAAGACACATTTAAAGCTGGGAACACAAGGAGAGGTGATGCACGCTTGTAATTTCGGCACTAAGAGGTTGTACCAGGACGACTGAGTTTATAAGGCCAGCCTGGGCTGCATAGTGAGATACTGTTTAAAAAAGAAATGGGGAGACCTTCGAAAAATAACCCGTGGAACATGGACCACAGGGCTGGGTATTGATATCTTTACTTTCTAATACTTCTACGTTCCCAACCTTTTCTCTGTGTACCCACATCAGTGTGAACCCTCCAGAAGCCCCCAAGGAACTGGTCATTCCATTGATCCAGAATGGCTCTCGAAGGCAAACACTGGCCAAGAGCCCTAAGCCATCCTCAGAAAATAGGACTGTGTTGATGTCAGATGGTGTGCTGTCCCAGGCTGTGAAGGAGCTCATTGAGGGTAAGTGAAACCTCCCCCTTTGCTCTGCCCCAGTGCAGATAGATGGGAAGTTGAAAGGATAGAGTATGGCCTTATTGATCCTCCCATTCTTCCTTAGAATCCAAGAAGTCCATGGAAGAGAGGGAGAATGCAGGTGTTGACCCCACGCTCACTATCCCCATGGTCCAGAAAGGATGCAATCCCAGTGGGGAAGGAACAGACAGCGAACCTCAGGCTGAGACAGTGAGCTGCCCCTTTGCCATTTTCCTGCGTCATTCCCTCTACCCTGTCTGCCTAGCCTCCTTGCACATGGCAGGGAAAGTGTGTATGTGTGTCCCAAAGCCTTGCCAATTAGCCTTTCTTCCTTCCATCCTTATTAGAAGCTTTAACAAATAGATAGCAGGCTATCACAAAAAAGTACTTGAATTCTAGGATTATCTGAATGAGGTGGACAGCAAAGTGGAT
Source organism: Cricetiscus sungorus (assembly GCA_030556225.1). NCBI lineage: Eukaryota > Metazoa > Chordata > Mammalia > Rodentia > Cricetidae > Cricetiscus > Cricetiscus sungorus. The sequence continues at coordinate 10,398,728 of JANBXA010000609.1, forward strand.
GGGAAATACTAAAGCCCTAAGGGTACACACACTTCAGAACCACATTTGTTTGTTTCCTCTTTTCTTCCTTTCTATGTTCTTTTTTAACTTGTAGTTCTTGAAGAACACTAAGGAAACCAGTGTGACTGGATTGGAATGAATGAGGGGTCAGGCCATGGATGAAGGCAGAGGGGGCCAGATCAAAAAGGGGCTGTTAGTGTGAGTGAAATGAGAGCTATGGGAAAATCCTGAGCTGACAAGGGTTGTAACAGGATCCCCTCTGGCTGCCATGACCCAAATATGACTAATAGTGAAGGTAAGGAAGGAAGCAAGTAGCCTAGTCCAGGATAGAGACACTCAGAGGTGTGGCAGGAGTGAAGCCTGGAAGGTTAGATTCTGTGAGAGAAGAAAGAGATCTTTGTGCATACCTTTTTTTTTGAGACAGGGTTTCTCTGAACCTGTCCTGGAACTCGCTCTGTATGTAGACCAGGCTGGCCTCGAACTCACAGAGATCCACCTGCCTCTGCCTCCTGAGTGCTGGGACTAAAGGCGTGTGCCTCTACCACCCAGCATTGTAAGTACTCTTAGTGGCAGCAACAGCCTGAGAAACACCTCACTTGTAGGAAATCAGTGTGTTATGTGTGGACATGAGGCAGCCTGCAATGTATGGAGTAGTTGTAAAGGAATAAAGAAATGATGGAAGGTGTGTTTATGGAAATAATGAGGTTTTTATTCATAAATTTTTTGTAATACATTTTTCTTTCACCTGAACTATTCTCTTCAGTCTTCAGATGTGCTTTTTTTTTTGAAACAGTTTTATGTGGTTCAAGCTGACCTTGAATTCATTCAGTTGCCAAGAATGACCTTGCACTTCTGGTCTTTGTTTCTCTACCAGTATCAGGTTTCGTTCTCTCCACCCCACCTCCTTTTGTTGAGACAGGATCTCTAAATCCACAGTAGCTGTTAGTTCCCATGTAGGTACTGAGGACTGAACCCTGGTCCTTTGGAAGATCAACCAATGCCCCTAACTGCTGAACCTTCTCTCCAACTCCCTTGGTTTTCGTTTTTGTTTTGTTTTCTTTTCTTTTTTAACCCGGATCTCACTTTGGAGCTCTGTTTGGCCTTGAGCTCACAGATATCTGCAGCTCCCACCTCTCTTGTGTCATGTGCCTCTAGGCCCAGTAGGTCCTCCTTTTTACATCTGAGCCTCATACCTTCTATCAATCACTTATCTTTACTTAAATGATGGGTCAGTGGCACTCCTCCCTCTGCATTCCCTGTAGCTAATTTTTTGTTTTTGCTGTTGAGTTGGGGTCTCATCATGTTGCCCTGGCTGGTTCAAATTCTTGGCTTTAAGCCATACTCCTTCCTCATCTCGTGCATAGCTAGGGCTACTGGATAGTGCCACTGTGCACAGTACTGCTTTATTTTTCTTTATAAAATGTGTCATGTTTTCAGAATTTGGTTTATTTTATGTTTTGACAACTACATCATAAGCCCTCTCCTTATCCTCAGCACCTAAAATAGCACAGAATAGGTCATTTAAAGAGACTGGATGCTGGTGGTGCACGCCTTTGCTCCCAGTACTCAGGAGGCAGGTGGATCTCTGTGAGTTTGAGGCCAGCCTGGTCTATAGAGCGAGTTCCAGGACAGGCTTCAAAGCCACACAGAGAAACCCTGTCTCTGAAGAAACCAACAAAACAAAACTTTTAAGGCATGTTTATTTTTATTTCATGTTATGATTTTCCCTACATATATGTATGTACACCATGGCTCTTTACTGCTGAGCTCTCTCTCCAGCCTCTATAATAGGTTCTTTGTAGATATTTGCTGAGCTGAGTATGGCAGTGCACACCTTTAATCCCAGTATTTAAGAGACAGAGGCAGGCTGATCTCTGAGTGTGAGGCTAGCCTGGTCTGGTTAACATAGGGTTTCAGGACAACCAGAACTACATAGTGAGATCCTGTCTCAAACAAACAAAAACACTGGGGGGAGAAGGGTACTAGAGCAATGGCTCAGAAAAGCACTTGTTGCTCTTGTAGAGACCCTGGGTGAAGTCCCTGTACCCACATGACACATATCCACCATACCTCCAGTTCCAGGGCATCCAGTACCTTCTTCTAACCTCCACTGAAACCAGGCACACACATGGTATCTAAGGGCCAGTGGTATAGGAAGTCACCTCATGAGTGCCAACAAATGCTGCAAACAGGGCCATCACAAATAAAGCTGACTCCCTTCTCCCTCCTGACCTATAGGTGCCAGAGGAAGCCGACTATGAGGCAGTCCCTGTGGAGGCCTATGGGCTGGCCATGTTGCGGGGCATGGGATGGAAACCTGGCAAGGGCATCGGCAATACTTTCAGTCAGTGAGTTTGGGGGGGGGGGTTGGGGGGTGGACAATGGGTATAAATAAGACTCCCATAGTTACGTCTAATCTAAAACCATCCAAGTGGCGAGGGAAGGACATTGTCACCCTCACCAGTTCAGTAATTGTCCACTACTGTTTCAAATTCTAGTTTCCACAGAGCCTAGGTTCAAGCCTGTTATTGCAAAAGAATAAACCAAAAAGCAAACAACCTCAGATATGCCTTCAAAACAGTATATAAACTTTCCTCTTCGTGGATCAATTTGCTCATCTGAAAAATGCAAATGTTAGTGCTGCCTTCCCAGATTTGTTGCAAGGGTTAAATGAAAGTATCTTCATGAGACACACATGGTAGGAGTTAGTCCCTAGTAAGCAGATACTAAACATGCTGACTCTTACTTCATAGACTTATAATCCCTTAGTTGGGGCTGCTGTGTAGCTCAGTGATAGAAGCCCTGAGTTCCATCCCGAAGACTGAAAAAAAATCCTTTTGCAGTTGTAAATCCTCAAAGAATTCTGAAGTCATTTGGTAGCCAAATATAACTATAATTGGTATTGAACATTCAGAACTGTTCCCCTTGCTCTGTATTCATGATTTCTTCTGTACAGATGTTACTATATTTGTTTATATGAACTTGACTTGGCACTTGTAGATAGGATGGAATGGATAGTATATGCAACAAGTTAATTCACTTGAACCAAATGAGATTGCTATTTTGGGGGGCCTGAAAGTGTAGCTCAGTGGTAGACAATGCTTCTCATGCATTGAGGCCTTGGATTCCACCCCTAACACCAGAAAAGTTGGCATTTTTATAGCTCAGAAAGTTCTAATGTGATATCAGAAAGGGTAATGTAAATATAGATGTGGGGCTGGTAAGATGGCTGGGCACGTAAAGGCCCTTGCCTGTAAACCTGATGATCTCAGAATTCACATGGTAGAAAAAGAATAGACTCTATTTTCAGCATAGTTCTCTGATTTTCACATGTGTGTCATGGTGTACAAGCATACACAAATAAATAAAAAATATAACACTTTAAGTATTTCTGGGGTGCATTTGGATGCCGGCAGGAAAGTGTTGAAGACTTGTACTCCCACGAGTGTGTGTTCTTCTCTGCAGAGTAGTGAAGCCCCGAGTCAACACTCTGAGGCCGAAAGGCCTAGGACTGGGTGCCAACCTGATGGAGGCCAAGGCCTTGGCCTCTGCTGACTCTCATCACCCACCAAGACCAGATGGGGATCGAGAGAAGCATAAGGAAGGGTTGATGCCTGGAGGAGCTGTGGTGGTCCTTTCTGGCCCTTTCAAGGGCCTATATGGGAAGGTAAGAAACCAACATATCCCTCAAGTCATGCCAGGTAGCAGGAAAGATTAATTGGAGAGCCAGAGTGAGAAAAAGTTGTGGATAGAAAAGCTGCCAGTCAAGCCAGCTATCCTGGTGCATGCCTGTAATCCCAATACTCCAGAAACTGAGGTAGGGAGATGACAAGACCTGCCTGGATTACATAGTAAATCCAAAAGCAGCCTAGTAAATTTCTGAAGTGAAAAAAAAAAGAGTTTCAAAGGGCAGAGATCTGGCCCAGTAGTAAGAAACACCTAACAGGAAAAAAAATAAAACCATGAGAAAGAAGCAGGCCTATAAGCACTTAGGAGACTGAGGCAGAAGAATTTCCGAGAGTTCAAGGCCAGCCTAGGATACATAACAAAACCCTTTTCCAAAAATAAATAAAAACCCACAACCAATCAAAGCACAGAGTTGTGAAGCCCAGTCCCAATAGATAAATTTACAAAACATTTCTGAACCCAAAGCTCAGGGACCATTGCAGAAAAGGAGCCAGAAAGATTGTAAGAACAAAAGATCAGGGAGGAGATTGCTGTGAGATTGTTCTCTTAGCAAGATCCGAAGCTACACCCATAAAGTCTCACCAACATGACTTCCCAAACACGAGCTGATCAAGGATGATACCAATGAACATGCCGGACTGGAAGGAGAAACATCTATGAGGCCTCAATCCCACACAAAGAACTACAGGCAACTGAGGAAAGCTGGGAATGGGAGAGGTGGCCTTCCCAGGGAAGAGCAGCACACCAATTGGTTGTTCAGTGCCAAACAGCCCTGAAAACACATACAGGTATCATTAGATGAACCAAACAGGTTATATTTAGGGACATATATGTATATCCAAATATACATATACGTGATAACAACTGGTAAAAAGGAGGCCATGAATTTGAAAGAGTCGGGAGGGATATATGGGAGGAAAGTGGAGGGAGAAGTGTTGTAATTAAATTATAATCTCAGAAATTTACAAAAATTTAATTAAATGAAAGGGGGAAAAGACAAGGGATGGTCATAGTAACATACTTGGGAGATTGAGGTGGGAGGATTACTGAAAAGTCAAGGCTATCCTAACCTATGTAGTGAGTTCAAACCCAGTCATAGGTATGTATCAAAACCATGTGTCAAAAACAAACAAACAAACAACAACAACAACAAAAAACAAGGGGCTGGGGAGATGGCTCAATGGACAAAGTGCTTACTACACAAGCTTGAAGACTGGCATTCACACACTGGAACCCACATAAAAGCCAGGAAATTGTGGCAGCTGCAGGCCGTTCCAGCATTCACGAGGAAGTGATAGAATCCTCAGAGCAACCTGCCTATATTAACTTGAACTTATCAGCTCCAGGAAAGTGCAGGGCAACTGAAGGAGACACCTGATAACAAATTTGAGCCTCTACATGCACATATATAGCAAAAAAATTGGTTTGGTTGGTTTTTTTTTTTTCTTTGTTTTTTTTTTTTAATGAGCTCTGGTTGTTTATTTAAAAAGAGCTTTTTTGGTTTATTTTTCATCAATCTGTCCTGGTATGCTTCTAATAATATCAGGATTATAGCAAGCCAGTGCACATACTCTGTCTTTCCACTTGCTGTGCCCAAAGCTACCACTTGCAATATGAACACCAGTTTTGGACAACATGGCATAGTATTCTATTTCAGATTGCCTCAAAGCTGGCAGTTGTTGATGAGGATAACCATTGTTGCTGTGCCCTGTTTGGTCATCTTCAGAGTCTGCTTATATCCCAGCATCTATTTTTCACTTTTCATAACAAACTGGATCCTAGAGTTGATTTACTCCAGACACCTTTCTGTCTCTGTGGCTATCATCTTCCTATCTTATGTTCAGGATAGCCCCCAATCAGAGCAGCCACCAAAATGGCCAGGTAGTGAGAAAGGAAGGAACTCCCATAAATGCAAAGCTCTTCATGACCTGGTATTGTATGCCTTTAATTCCAGCAGTCAGGCAGAGGTCAGCCTGGTCTACATTGTGAGTTCCAGGCCAGTCAAGATTACATAATGACACCTTGTCTCAAAACAACAAGAATAAGTGTGTTTGTGTAGGTATTTATAGCTGAGTATAGGTGCTCAACATTCGGTTCCCCCTAGAGCTGGATTAACAAGTGTTTGTGAGCCACCCAGCATGGATACTGGGAACTGAGCTCAGCTCCTCTGCAAGAGTAACAGTTGTCTTAACTGCTCAGCTATCTCTCCAGCCCTATAAGTCCTAGTCTTGCAGGCCCGCCTGGCCCACTGCTTCAGTAGGCACTCCACAACAATTTGCTGGGCCTTTTTGAGTCTCAGTTCTCAACCAAAAGGGAGAAAATGCCATATCCCACAATTTCCATGAAACCCTAGTGTTTAAAGGATGTCTGAAGCAAACATGGTGGCTTATGAATGCAAACCTAGTACCTCAGAAGCTGAAACAGGAGAATTGCTGAAAGTTTGAGGCCAGCCTCGGTTACATAAGTACTAGTCTAGCCTGGAACCTATCTTGAAAAATGTGAGAGGTGGGGTGATGTCTCAGTGTAAAACGATTGACTAGCATGCAAATATGACATGAGTTCGGATCCTCAGCACCCACATAAAAGCCAGGCATACATGCATCTATAACCCAAAGCTGGGGAGTAGAGACTCTAAGTTGATCTCCCGAGCTTATCTATTGGCCAGCTGAATCAGTGACCTCCAGGATCACTGCCTGAAAAAAAGGTTGTGGGGCTGGAGAGATGGCTCAGCCATTGAGAGCACTTGCTGCTCCTCCAGACAACCTGTGTTGATTCCCAACACCCACATTGCAGTTCACAACTGGCTGTCACTCCAGTTCCAAGAGATCTAATACCCACTTGTGGGCTCAGCAGACATGCAGGCAAAATATGCACACATATGAACTAAAAGTTTCAAAAAGTAAGGTGGTTTACACCTTTGATCCCAGCACTTAAAAGGCCAAGGCAAGCAGATCTCTCTAACTTTGAAGCCAGCCTGGTAATATATTAAGTGCCAGGACAGTCAAGTCTAGCTACATAATCTCAAAAAAGCATAAGGTGATAAACATTCAAGAAAGACACCTGATGTGGACATCTGTCCTCCACAGACACCTCACAAACAGTAGGCATGTTGTATGTATACCACATACACAAAGAAGTCTTTGTTTTACATTTTGCTAAGGGAGACAACAGCAAAATGCCTGGTCCTGCTTCTTAGGAGTCACAGTTTAGTAGATATAGGATAGAGATAAAGAAACCATGCTTGGTCCTAGCCATCAAAGGTCACAGCATAGTGGTATACACCTTTAATCCCAGCACTGGTGGATTTGAGTTATAGGCTAGCCAGGGTTACATAGTGAGAACCTCTGTCTAAAAACAAACTAGTGAAAAGGTCACAGCAAGGTAAGAGACACAGAGCTCAAACCTGTTGGAGGCAAGGGCTTGACTTTTTAGATCTAGCAGCTGCAGTCCATTCACCCCCCCTGCCTTATCCCTACTTCCCACTGTAGGTAGAAGGCCTTGATCCAGACAATGTACGGGCCATGGTTCGGCTGGCAGTAGGCAACCGCATTGTGACTGTTAGTGAGTATTGCCTACGGCCTGTTACCCAGCAGGAGTTTGATAGCCACGCCTCACAGCCAGGTGAGACTCTTATAGCTGGAAACTTGGGAAGCATGGTGACAGTCAGGCTCTCTCCAGATCTGGAGGGAGGAAGAGCAGTGTGGGACTTCCAGTCAGAAGTCAGGCATGAGAAGGGACAAGAATAGTTTATTCATTTTGTTTGTTTGGTGGTGCTGGGAATAGAACCCAGAGCCTTGATACTGCTACCATGGAGCCACATCACCAAACTAGTTTGTGCAGTTTGACTGAAGGGGTTGATCTAGTACCCTGCATCTTCATCCTCTCTAAGCAGCAAGAAATGACTATGGAAACCAATTCCTACCCCTAGGAGGTCCTTTTATATTTGGAGTGATGGTCCTCTCTTTTGCCAAATATGAGACTAGGGTTGGGGTGTGTACAAAGGAGAGACAAACAAAACAGTAGTGGTTGTGGGGAAGCTTGGAGGTCCCTGTAGTTCTTCCCTGTCTGTCAAGAGCACCAGGCAGTTGACTCTGCTATGTCTTTGCTGTGGGCTGGGTGTTTGAGAGGAGTTTCCTGAAGGAGGTGGATAAGAAACGGGGCCTTTGGCAGGAGGACAGTGATCCTTGAGAGGAAATGCTGGTGAGACTTTCTCCTTGATGTTCCTACACCCCCTTGAATAGGCCACATGAGCAAAACTTCCACAGAGCATCATAACAGAACAACTGGAACAGGCTTGTCATTGAAGGCCCTCCAGAGTCAGGAAGACTCAAAGAGGAGGCAGAAGGATTCAGAAAGGAAGCGGAAACACTCCAGAGACCGGTAGGAGCCCCGGCCTCTAGGCTTGCAGAAGAAGGCAAGGTATGGGGTGGCTCAAGCAGTCAGTGAAAGCTTCCAAGGCAAGGCAGGACAGAGAAGGAACTGGGAACAGCAATAGGGGTGGGTTTTCCAGCATGCCTTTTAAAGATAGGTTGGCTTTAACATGGGTGTGACAAAAAACTAAGCCAGATGCTGGCTTTCTCCACAGACAGGATGGACCTGTGGCAAAGAATGAGAAAGCAACCTCTAAGAACAAGCATTGGCTGCACAGGGACTTACGTGTACGGTTCATTGACAAACTGCACAAGGGTGGCCGGTATTACAACACCAAGGTATGAACCGTACAACATGACTCCCCTTCCTCACCCAGGGACTTGGCCCGTTACGTTTGTAACATCTTACTTCCTCCTCATTCATCTCTAGATGACAATTGAAGATGTCCTGAGCCCAGGTACTTGTGTGTGTCGGACAGATGAAGGCCGAGTTCTAGAAGGTAAGTCTGAGTCACCATACTTGGGATGTTAGCATCCTAGAGGATGATAAAGAAAGAATCTATTCCAAGGGCTAGAGAGGTGGCTTAGTAGTTAAGAGCACTGGCTGATCTTCCAAAGGACCCAAGTTCAATTCCAAGCCACCACATGGAAGCTCACAACTGTCTGTAACTCCAGTTTCAGAGGATTTGACATCTGACATCAGTGAGTAACAGGCAGAAACAGTGCCACAAACATACATGCAAGCAAAACACTCATGCACATAAAATAAATGTAATATATATATTTAAGAAGAAAGAAGGGATCCATTCTAGTCCTTAGGAGGCTGTCAGGGTTCCCACAAGTCCAAAGTCAACCTGGACTAAAGTGAGTTATAGGTCAACCTGGGTTGTGTTGTAAGATCCTGTTTTAAAAAGAAAAGGAAAGCTGGGCAGTGGTGGCACGAACCTTTAATTCCAGCACTTGGGAGGCAGAACAAAGTGGATCTCTGTGAGTTTGAGGCCAGACTGATCTACAGAGCCAGTTCCAGGACAGTCAAGGTTACACAAAGAAACCTTGCCTTGAAACTGCCCCCAAAAAATAGAAAAGAAGAAAGGAAGTAATGAACAAGTGAAGGAACAAAAGAAAGAAAAGAAGAAAGAATGAGATCTGAGGCCAAGAGCTAGGAAGTTGGACAGGGTTCAGGTTCTCTGTAAGACCCAGCATCCTCTTCCAGAGCAGACACTTCCCTGACAGGAATTACCCAGACCTTGTGTATTTTCTGCGTCAGATTAGCATTAAAATGACTACTTGTCCCTATCAAAACTATTGCCTTTGCAGGAAGAAGTGTATTGAGCCCACACTGCAGGGCAGACTAAGACTATTCCCAGTAAATAATTTCTGTAAGGAAATGCTCCTGTATGGTGGTTATTTCTGTGAACTACTCCTTGGTTTTCTCACCTGTGAAATGGGTAGAGTGGGACTCTAGTGGCAGTTTACACCTTTAATCCCAGCACTTGGGAAGCAGAGGCAGGTGGATCTCTCTGAGTTCAAGGTCAGCCTGGTCTGTAGAATAAGGTCCACGACAGCCAAGGCTAAACAGAGAAACCCTGTCTTGGGGATGGTGGGGTAGCTCTAATAAATATTAGCAAAGGCCCTCCTGACAGGATCTGGCCAGGCTGGCCCTTGGTGTGGACCTCATTCCCTTCTCCCTCATCTGCAGGTGTGAGAGAAAACATGCTGGAAACCCTGATTCCCAAGGGAGAGGGCCACCGTGTGATGGTGGTGCTGGGAACACATGCTGGAAAGGTGGGTCCCTATGCCTGGCAATGAGTGTGGAGATCACTGAGGATCTGGGCCAACCTTGCTGACTCTATGCCATCTCTCCTCAGGTGGGACTTCTTCTGAAGCGGGACAGCGTGAAGAGTCGGGCTTTGGTACAACTTAGGAGAGAGAATCAGGTAGTGGAGCTCCACTATGACGCTATCTGTCAGTATGTGGGTCCCAGTGACTCAGATGAAGACTGACATGTGGAGCACTGCCATCACCCAGGCCGTCTCTAGTTGTGTACCAATCTACAGCAGATGCCATGGAGAAGATGGGAGATAATTGTTCTGTCCTGCTTTGACGTGCAGGGACAGGGACGTGAGTGGATAGACCCATTAGACCCATTTACCAAAATTTAGAGTAAAATAAAAACCATTTTTAAAAGTAGGAAGGTGAGATCAAAACCAATATGTGAGCTGTGAATTCAGGTGGGAACTGAGGTGACTCAGGTGGAACTACTTCATTTCTTAGCCTCACTTCCCTGCTGAGAGTGCAGGACAAGTTAAATTACCCATCCAATGCAGAGCTCACTCTTGCAGCATAGAAACTATGAAATCTGTCCCCAAACAAACACTATAGAATCTCCAGTGCTATATCTCAGAACAGCTTCCTAAGTTTGGGTCTTGAATGGCTTTCAAAGGCCCATATTTTTCTTTTTTAAAATGTATTATATTTTTAGTTACATGTATATGTGTGCCTGTGTGAGAGTGTGTGATTATGAGTACAAATACTGTTGACACCATGAGTGTTAAGTCCTCCTGGAGCTGAAGTTACAGGCAATTGCAAGCTGCCAGACATGGGTGCTAGGAACCAAACTTGGGTCCTAGAAAGCACTCCTCACCACTGAGTAATCTCTCCAGCCCATATATCCGTATCTTAAAGGATTCTTGCCCAGGATGATGCTAGTAGCACCTATTTTTGACCTTTGAAAGATAAAGACCTGGTAAAAATTACTTAGGTCATGACTTCGAACCTCCAAAACTGTGAACCAAAATCTACTTTTCTTCCTTATACTTTAATTATATCTGGTAGTTTGTCAGCTTAAGGGAAAACTGACTGCTGCTCCCACCAAGAACTCTAATAGAGACATCTGTTGTCCTTGATCCAGGGCAGACCTCCAGGAATGCCACTGAGCTGATGGTGCACTGACGAGAAATAGTTACTTCTAACTTCCAAAGGAGCTAGTAATTTCTAGTCCCAAAACATTAGCTTGGAGATAATAAGGCATTTCTGATTTGTGCAGTCTGCTTGCCCTAGGTGACTGTTCTGAAAAAGGTTATTGTTGAGAATCCTGAACATTTTTCCTGCTTAATGGCCAAAAATAAAAATCAACAAGAGAAGTCAGAGCCTTAGACACAATTGCTTCTAAATCATCCTTGAAGCTTAAGTCATCCATGCAGTAATTGGTAATTGACTTAGATCTGGGCCACAGGTTAAAAAAAAAAACCTAATTCGTCAGCCTATGGCACACACTGAAAAGAATCAAAACACCCCAGAACAGGATGATAAAGGGTTAGGGCACAGTGTTGGTGTATGTGCCTAGCATATGTAAAGCCTTGGGTTCCATCCCCAGTACCACCAGGAAAAAAGTGAACCAGAGGCAAACTGAACTCTGGCCAAAATGAACAGACATAGACATGAGTGACCAAGTATGCTAGCCCATGTCTATAATCTAGCACTTGAGAGACTGAGACAGGAAGATTTCCATGAGTTCTAGGACAGTCTAAGCTTCATCAAAAGACCCTTTCTTCAAAAACTAAAGAATAGGAAATGTTCTTGGTGTGATAGCACACACTTTTGATCCTAGCACTAAAGAGGCAGAGGTAGGCAGATCTCCATGAGTATAAGGCCAGCCTGGTCCCCATAGCAAGTTCCAGGTCTGTCAGGGCTACGTAGTAAGACCCTGTCTCAATAGGGGAGTGTGGCATTTCTCCTCCCTATTATATTATCCCTTTTATGTCTCTTGTCTAATTGCTATAGCTAAGACTTTGACACTGTATAAAATAAGATAGGGGCAAGTGGGCATCTTTCCTTATCTCATTCCTGATTTTAGAGGAAATGCTCACTATGCCTCCATTTAATATAATGTTGGTTTATTGTATATAGCCTTTATTATTTTCCATCTATTCCTACAGACTCCAGAGCTTTTATCGTAAAAACATGTTGAAATTTGTCAAATATTTTTTCAACATCGACTGAAATAAGTAATGTGATTTCTGTCCTTGAGTTTGTTTATATGATGTATTGCATTTACTGGTATGTGTATGTTGAAACAACTTTGCCTTTCTGGGATGAAGCCCACTTGGTCATAATATGTGTGTAATCTTCTCGATGTATTTCTGAGTTCAGTTTGTAAACATTTTGTTAAGAATTTTTACATCTTTGTTCATCAGAAAATTTGGTGTGTAGTTTGTTCTCTCTTCTTCTCTTCCTCCTTCTCCTTCTCTTCTTCTTGCCTTTACCTGGTTTTGGTATCAAGATGATTGTGGCTTTTTTGATGACATGATTCCTTACCTAAAAGACTCTATTAAGCCTGCTAGGAAACTCATGGACCTAATAAACACTCAAGAGTAAGTTATAGGATACAAATTCCTTATTAAAAACAGCCTTTCAGCACTCAGAAGTCAGAGGCAGGCAGATCCCTGTGTGTCCAAGGTCTACATAGAGAGTTCCAAGTAAGTTGGGGCACATAGGAAGACGGTCTCAGAAAAACAAAACATAAAAACAGTAAGTAGCCTTTATTTATACTAACAGGCTATTCTCCAAGAAAGAAAATAGGAAACATATTCCATTTAAAGTAATCCCTCCAAAAAAAATAAGTATTTAGGGATATGTCTAACCAAAGAAGTGAAAGACCTCTACAAAGAAAATTTCAAGATATTAAATAAAGAAATTACAGGAAAATTATTCCATATTTGAGGATAGACAGAATCAAATTAATATTGTGAAAATATGTGTACTACCAAAAGAATTTATAGGACCTATTAGAATTACCATGTTATAGTTCACAGATTCAAAAAAACAATTCATTTGAAACCACAAAAGAGCAGCATGTACAGTCAAAGCAACTCTACAGAACCTATCAAACATCAATTACACTACAGAGCTGTAGTGATAAAGACAGATAGATCAATAAAATAGAATACAGGACCCAGAAATAAAATGGCTAAGCTATCCCCAGTTTTTTAAACAAAGAAAACAAGAACATACTTTGAAAAAAGAACCTAGGAACTGGAAAGATGGCTCAATGGTTAAGAACCATTTTTGATCTTGCAGAGGACCAAGGTTTAATACTCAGAACCCATATTAGATGGCTCACAGCCTCTATCAAAGACTTAAATTTAAAACCTGAAACACTGGCTGGAGAGATGGCTCAGAGGTTAAGATCCTTAGTGTTCTTCCTGAGATTCTGAGTTCAATTCCTTGTAACCACATGATGGCTGACAACCATCTGTAATGAGAGCTAGTTCCCTCTTCTGGTGAGTCTGCATATATGCAGGCAGAACATAATAAACTTTAAGAAAAAAAAAACCCTGAAACTCAAACTTAGAAGAAAACACGGTATTTTGGATTCATTTGTTCTTTTTCTTTTCTTTCTATGGTCTCAATATGTAGTCCTGGCTTCCCTGGAACTCCCTGTGAAGACCAGACAAAGTGCTGGAATTAAAGGCATGTGTCACCACTCCTGGCCCAAAGAACTATTTTGAATAGAGCACAGGAACTAACCCAAACTATCAACAAATGGGAATGTATGAAAATGAACACTTTCTATACAACAAAGGGAACAGTGGGCAGATCCAAAGCCTATAGAACAGAAGAAAATCTTCACTATCTACACCTCAGACAAGGGGCAGATATCCAGAATTTACAGAGAACTGCAGAAATTAAATACCAAGAAAACAAAACTGCCAGTAATCAAATGACAAAGTGAACTGAATAGACAACTAAAATACAAACAAGCTGGGTGAGGTGTTGCACGCCTTTTGTCCTACCTAGCACTTGAGAGGCAGAGGCAGGTGGATCTTTGTGAGGCCAGCCTGATACACAGAGTGGGTTCCACCACAGCCAAGGCTACACAGAGAAACCATAAGTCATTGTGGAAATCATTTTGTAGACTTCTCAAAGACCTAAAAATGGAAATGTGATATGACCCAGCTATTTCACTCCTAAGCATATATCCAGTTAACTCCAAACCCTACCATAGATAATGGCGCCCCGATGTTTATTACTGCTTTAATCACTAGAGCAAGGAATGGAGTCGATCTAATTGTCCATTAACACACAAACCAGATTTTCATTAGCCATATATATAAAAAATGGAATGTTGGCTGGGCACAAGTCTGTAATCCCAGCAATCAAGGCAGGGAGATCTCAGTGAGTTCGAGGACAGCCTGGTCTACAAAGTGAGCTCCAGGTCAGAGAAAGCCTGGCTCAAAAACAAAAACAAAACAAAAAGGAATGTTGTCCAGCTCTAACCAAAAAAAGTTAAATATTTGCAGGAAAATGGACAGAATATATGTATTTATAGGTGTTTTGCCTGCATTTATGTCTGTGCATCACGTGAGAAACTGGTGCCTGTAGAGGCCAGGAGAGTGCTTTCAATCCCCTGTGAATGCTAGGGATAAACCCAGTCCGTTGGAAGAGCAGCACTCTAATTCTGAGGCATCTTTTTAGCCCCCATAGTTACTATTTTTGTTATTATTCTTTTCTTTTTTGGCGGGTCAAGATGGTTTCACTATGTCGTGAAAGTCACTCTGTAGACCAGGCTATCCTCAAAATCACACAGATCCACCTGCCTCTGCACGCCCCTCTCAGCCCTCGTCGGTCACTCGTGTAATCCTAGCTCTCTGCAGGTTAGCAGGAGGATCTCATTGAGTTTTAGGTCAATCTGACCAACACAGTATGTTCGAACCATCCTGGACAATATATAGTGTGAGATCCTGTCTCAAAAATAAAAACCAGGTCGCGCCACCAAGTTTTCTTTCCCTGCCACATCTTAGTAGTGTCATGACTACCCACCCTAAGAATTTGTGCTCAGGGAGGTATCCGCCCCCAAGCCTGTGAGTGACGCTAGCACGGCCCAAACCACTGCGCGAAACCCGAGGGGCGCCCCGTCCTCGGAGCCGCTGGACTGAACCACATGGCATCGGGCGGGGGGGGGGGCTCGGGAGCGGAGCGGCCGCCGGGCGCAGCCGCGGCGAGGGGCGGCCATCTTGGAACGTTCCACTTGCCGAGGGTGGAGCAGCGGAGAAATCGACGAGGCGGCGTCTGGCCCGCAAACGGCCGCGAGTCCGCTCGCCCCAAGAGCCCGCCCTGGCCCGTTTGCTGTCACTCGCCGCTGGCCGCTGGCAGTATCGAGTCAGCGGCACGCCTCGATCCCACGCACCACGTTCTCCCTGGCCCCTCTGACCCCTCCATTTGGAACCTGCTCCCAAGGCTCGCACGCAGGCCATTGGCTCAGGAGCTGCCGTGGTGGACTCTGATTGGTCAAGGACAGACTCGGGGCTGCTGCTTTCTGAGGCTGCGTGCGCGACTGGACGTAACGTAGCTCCGCCTCCACCCTTGCACCAGGTTCCGGGAACTGCTTCCAGGCATGCGCAGTGGTTGTAGCCAGTGGCCAGGCATCCTGCCAAAGCCAGGTTTTAAGGACCTGGAGTCGTGGGTTCAAATACCACCTCGTTGTGTAAAATTGGTCGCTGGTAGAAGGTCAGCAGAGGGTACTCATTTACCGTCGGAGGTTAGTGAGCTTGCACACTAGTCCGTGGCGCTTTTATCATAACCTTTTTTTTTTTTTTGAAGTATCAGGTCAAAAGTTGTCAGCATACAGGTGCATACTTTAATCCCAGCTCTAGGGAGGCTGACACAGACTGATTTTTGAATTCTGGGTCATCCTGCTCTACATAGTTCCAAACCAAACAGGGGGACATGGTGTTAGAAACAGGCAATAAATAATCCCAACCTTCCACAAAATAACACTTAAAGGGAAAGTAAAGTAGCTAGGTAAGGCAATTCTTGGGGGAGAGGGTATCAAAAGAAGTGTTACAATGTTTCTCACTACCCTCCCTCCCCCCCCCCTTTTTTTTTTTTTTTTTTTTTTTTGGTTTTTCAAGACAGGGTTTCTCTGCGTAGCTTTCGGAGGCTGTCCTGGAACTCACTCTGTAGACCAGGCTGGTCTCGAAATCACAGAGATCCACCTGCATCTGCCTCCCGAGTGCTGGGACTAAAAGCGTGTGCCACCACCATCCGGCTATCCTCCCTTTTTTATTATGCTTTTTATTTCAAACCTAGCAAGCATACATTGACCATTTGAAGTCTCTAGTAGCAGTACATTACTGTTATAAATTATGGCTTAAACATGGCGTAAGGCAGTGCTTCTCAAACTTGCCAATGCTGTAACCCTTTAATACAGTTCCTCATGCTGTGGTGAACCCCCAACCATAAAATTGTTTTCCTTGCTATGTCCTAACTGTTATGAGTCGTTGTGTAAATATCTGTGTTTTCTGGTGTTCTTAGGCAACCCCTATGAAAGGGTCATTCCTCAGCCCCTAGGGGGTCACAGCCTACAAGTTGAAAACCACTGGCTTTTTAAGGTCAGTATACCTCCTAAAGGGTGGTTCCTTGATCAAGCTATTGAGCTGATCCAACTGGAATATGAGATTTTCACTTTGTGCAAAACTTTTATACTCTTGACTAGAAAGAGATTTATCATTATAAGCCTTTAGTGCTATTTTACTATTCTTCCCTCTGAAAGGGCCACTCTAGAATTGTGTAGACGTTAGATTAGAGACCTTGTTTCCCAAAACACGGTCTATCTGGTCTTGCACAAGGAAGAAGCTGCCAAGAGGACCAGACATTTTTTACTTTTAGCAAGAAAAAAAAACATGTGTATATACTTTTCCTTGGGGCCTTTTTACCTTAAACTGTGTAGCAATTCCTACTTCTCAAGAGGTGCCCCTAAGTGCCATTATGGGATTGGAGTGATGACTGGCTTTCTCCAGATGAATTTTCAGTGTCAGAAAAGACATTTTGAGGGTACCCCCCCCAGAGGGCCTATCCAAAAAAATCCCAACTATCAGATGTAGACAGGAAAGGAAGTCCTTAACTGGTGTCCAGGAAGAGATGTGAGGAAGAAGTAAAGGCAAGAGTTAAGATGGGCAGGAAATGAGGAGAAGCCAGAATACAGGAATATGTCCAAATCAACGTCCATTAGAATTTCTTCATGGGCTCACAAGAACATCCTCTACTGAGATCTTCCCCATTTTTTTCACCAAGGTGGGGCTCCTCAGTGATATACCCAGGATCTGTGGGTTCTGGAAAACCAACCCAGGTCTGTTGGAAGAGCAGCCAATGCTCTAAAGACTGAGCCATCATCTCTCAAACCACAAAACATACATATGTTTTAAAATGCATATTATTTTGTGTATGTGTGTGTTTTGCCTGCCTGTATGTCTGCATACACATGCGTGCAAAGCCCCCAGAGACCAGAAGAGGGCATCAGCTATCCTAAGACTGAAATCACAGTTGTGAGTCACCCTGTGGGTACTGGTGATAGAACCTGGGTACTCTTGAAGAGCAGCCAATGCTCTTAATCAGTAAGCTAGTTCTCCAGCCCCCATACACAGTTTTTGTTTGTTTATTTGAGGCAGGGTCCTACTATGTAGCCCTGGATGGCCTCAAAACTCAAGAGATCTATCTACCTCTGTTTCCAGAGTCTAAGGCCAGTACAACCATGCCTAGCTCTCTACTTTGAGATAGGATCTCTCATATGACTGGAGTTCCTCACTTTGCCTAAATGGTGGGCTACTGAGCCTCTGGGATCCTCCTGTCACCTCTGTCACCTGGGATTACAAATGTACTACTCTGCCCAAATTTTACATGTGTGCTTAGGATCTGAACTCAGGTCCTTCATGCCTGCCCACTAGGCACTTTACCCACTGACACATCTCCACATTTTTTAAATGTGTATTATGGGTGCTTTGCTTGTATGTCTGTCTGTGCACAACTTTCATGCCTGGTGCCAGAAAAAAGCCATTCAATCCCCTGGAAGTAGAGTTACAGACACTTGGAAGATTCCTTGGGACATTGAAACTTGAGTCCTGGAAGAATGGCCAGTGAGCCATTTCTCCAGTCCAGCAACACAGATGATTATGTTTGTTTGTTTGTTTTTCCTTTGGTTTTTCAAGACAAGGTTTCTCTGTGCATCAGCCCTGGCTGTCCTAGAACTAGCTCTGTAGACCAGGCTGGCCTCGAACTCACAGACATCTGCTTGCCTCCCAAGTGCTGGGAATAAAGGCGTGAGCACCATGCCTGAATAACAACACAGTTTTTTGAAACAGAGTCCAGGTTTACCCCAGCCTCGCTATATAACTGAGGGTGGCCTTGAACTATCAGTTCTCTGACTCTACCTCCAAAATGCTGTGATTGCAACTTGAGCCACCATGCCCAGTTTCCCTAATATTTTTTTTTCTTTCTTTCTTTTGAGATGTATAGTCTCACTGGCTGGCTAGATGAATTGGACCAGGTCTTCTGACTGAGGAATCACGAGTGTTCTCCCAGGTTTGGGACCAAGGCGCCTTGTCCCCTTCTGCACAGGCTTAAATGCCTGCAGCCCCAGGCGCTACTGGGTACGTGCACGCCCTCTGCTGGCAGTAGAGGAGGCCAAGGTACGTCGCTGCACCACATTGCGCCTGCGCGGCAAAACAACAACAAAAGCCGATTTATTGGGGCGGTAACCTCCCGTGGGTCTGAGTGGGCAAAGAGCACAGTTTGGGGAGATGAGGCCCGAGGTTGTTAGTTAGGTTTTTAGGTGGGGCCAAGTGGGTATACTTCAGGACAAAAGGCTTCAATAGTTCTCAACCTTCCTAATGCCGTGACCCTTTAATACAGTTTCTTGTGTCATGTGCTGACCCCAGCTATAAAATTATTTTCATTGCTACTTCATAGCTGTAATTTGCTACTGTTATGAATGCTAGTGCAAATATTTTTTGAGACAGAGCTTTGCAAAAGGGGTCCAAAGCCACAGGTTCAGGACCGCTATTTTAGAGTTTCTGTGATAGAGGATTATCAGAACATGTGTTGGGCCTGGCGCTCAAACCTGTGATTCTAACACAGGAGGCTGAGATTGTCATGAGTTCCAGGCAAAAAAAAAAAGTCAAAAAACCACAACCTTAGTTTCTCAGTATTAACAACTGTATAACTTATAGATACGTAAATAGATGATCACAAAAATACCAGCCAAAAGGTATAAGAGGCCCTTGGATTGTCTTTAAGAAAAAAAATTGAACCAAGGTCTCATTCTATATGTCTGGTTGTTATATAGACCAGGCTGGCCTGGAACCCACAGAGATCCACCTTCCTCTGTCTCTAGAGTGCTAAAATTAAAGGCATGGGTCATCATGTCCAGCTTAATTTTATGTATTTATTTATTCATTTAGTAATTGATTTGCCTTAAAACATTCTTTACAGGAGAAGACACCACACTTCAATTTAAGTAAACACTTTCTAGTGTCAGACTTCTTTCTGTGCAGTGAGTCATAAATTCATAGGGAAAGGGTTCCACCAGCTCACACTCTGCCCTATTGTTTAATTATTTAAAATACTTTTGTTGTTGTTGTTGTTTGGGGGGGTTGGAGGAGTGGGTTGGTTTTTTCAGACAGTGTCTCTCTGTGTGCCTTTGGAGCCTGTGCTGGCACTCACCCTGTAGACCAGGATGGCCTCACAGAGATCCACCTGCCTCTGCCTTCTGAGTGCTGAGATTAAAGGCATGCAACACCAATGCCAGGTTTCTTGTTTTTGGTTTGTTTGAAACAAGGTCTTATTGTGTATCCCTGACTGGCCTGGAACTCACTTGTATAGAAAAAGTGGCCTAGAACTCCCAAAGTTCCAACACCCCTCTAAAGTGCAAGGATGCGATGCGTTACAGACATACATCCAAACAAAACACTCAGAGAAACGACTAAAAACATCCTCTGAAGATCGGCATTACACATGGTTATAAAAGCAGGAGTGTACCAAAGGCACAAAGGGAGTAGGTAAGACCCCTGCAAGTATAGGTGAGGGCATAAAAACAAAAAGTAGTTTCCTGTATAACACCCTGTGCCAAGGCCTACTCTAGCCTTGGACAGAAGAAAACAGGACATGATGGCTCACACCTGTAATCCTAGCACACAGGGGACTGAGACAGGAAGATTGTTAGGAGTTCAAGCCCAGCCTGGATTATATAGTGAGTATCAGACCATCCAAGACTACACAAAAAACGAAAATAAAATTTTACATTGACTTGTGTGTATTTGGGAGGGGGGCATGTATGCCATGGTGTGCTTGTGGAGGTCAGAAGACAACTTTCTAGAATAGGTTCTCTCCTTCCAACAACAAACTCAGATTTTCAGACTTCATGTCCTGTGCCCACACATGCTGAACCATCTCAATGGCCCTAAATAAACCCTAAATAAATCATCATTTTTAAAAGGGCCGGTGAGCAGAGGGGTGGTGGCTCAGGCCTTTGATTCTAGCACTTGGGAGGCAGAAGCAGACCCATCTCTGTGAGTTCCAGGACAGCCTAGTCTGGAGTGACTTCCAGGACAGGTGAAGTTGTTACACAGAAAAACCCTGCCACAAAGTAAAGGGGGGGGGACTGGTGATATAGAAAGGTAGTAGAGTTTGTGTTAGGATGGGAGTGGTACTAATTTCAAACAAAACAAATTCTGGGTTTTAATTTACATTTTTTTCAGATTTATGTGTATGAATGTCTTGTTTGCTTGCAAGTATGAATGTGAACCATATGCATGCCTTCAGAGGAAAGCAGAGAGGGTCAAATCTCCTAGAACTGGGGTTGTGAGTCACCATGTGGGTGCTGGGAACAGAACCCAAGTCCTTTACAACAAGAAGTACTGTTAACTGCTGAGCCATCTCTCTACCCCAAATTATATTTAAAACTTATTTTTAGCTGGGCACTAGTGGCCCATGCCCTTAATCCCAGCACTTGGGAGGCAGAGGCAGGCAATCTCAGTAAATGTGAGGTCAGCCTGGTCTACAGAGTACCAGGACAGGCTCCAAAGCCACATAGAAACCCCTGTCTCAAAAAGACTTACTTTTATGTGGGTATGTGTACATGTGTGGGTGTCTGTTGGTGGAAAGGAGATATCAGACGGTTGTGAGCTACCTGATACAGTTGCCAGGAACTGAATGAACTTGTTCATTTTAACCTTTGAATTACTTCAACACCTTTAGTCCCAGCACTCGAGACACAGGCAGGCAGATGTCTATGAGCCCCAGGCCAACCTGATCTACACAACAAGTTCCAGGACAGTCAGGATTGTTACATAGAGAAACACTGCCTGGAAAACAAGAGAAACAAATAGCAAAACAACAAAATAGAAACCAAGGACCCATCCTGAAAGGAAGGAACTGACTCCAACAAGTTGTTCTCTGACCTTCACACATGCTCTGTAACAAATCCACCCCCCACACACATACAGAAAATGTACATTTATTTTATTATTTTCTTTGTTTGAATGTTTTACTTGCATGGATATTTGCATATCACGTTCATCCAGTGAGTACTACTGGAGGCCAGAAGAGGGTGTCAGATCCCTGGGCACTGAATTTACAGACAGTTGTGAGAGCCATGTGGGTACTGATGATCAAACATGGGTCCTCTTAAGAGCAGCCAATGTTCTTATCCATTAAGCCACCCCTTCAGCTCTGCAAAGTATTTTCTTTTTCTTTTTCTTTTTCTTTTTCTTTTTCTTTTTCTTTTCTTTTCTTTTTG
Organism: Cricetiscus sungorus; assembly: GCA_030556225.1. Taxonomy (NCBI): domain Eukaryota; kingdom Metazoa; phylum Chordata; class Mammalia; order Rodentia; family Cricetidae; genus Cricetiscus; species Cricetiscus sungorus. The sequence continues at coordinate 10,420,358 of JANBXA010000609.1, forward strand.
GTTTTCGTGACAGGGTTTCTCAATGGCTTTGGAGCCTGTCCTGGAACTAGCTTTTGTAGACCAGGCTGGTCTAGAACTCACAGAGATCCACCTGCCTCTGCCTCCCGAGTGCTGGGACTAAAGGCGTGGGCCACCAACGCCCAGGCACTGCAAAGTATTTTCAAAAAACAAAAACAAAGCCCCAAGTGGTGTTGCATGCTTTTAGTCCCAGCACTCAGAAGACATAGGGCCAGAACTATATAAAGATACCATACTTCCCAAAAGAAATAAATGAATGAATGAGTAAATAAATAAATAAATAAATGACACACAGAGGAGAGACTGTTTAATAGGCTGACACACACATACATATATCATTTTTTAAAATCATAATGATATTCAATCTTGTTCATTTAAGAAATTCCTGCAAAACAATTTTCAAAGGACAGCAATCCCAAGATAAAAATGGTCAGAGGATATGATCAGGCAGTGTCCCAGTTTCCTTTCTACACTTGACAATGCGAGCTTTTAAAGGAAAAGGGTTTTTTGGCTTACATTTACAGGTTGCAGTCCATCATAGCAGTGAAAGTCAAGACAGCTGGAATTGGAGACAGTCCTATCGACAGTCAAAGGCAAAGAGAATCACTGTTAATGATACAATGTATGAATGCAGGTGTTCAGCTTGGGGTTTCTCTTTTTCTAGTTTTTAAGATTTATTTATTTATTGCCAGGTGGTGGTGATGCATGCCTTTAGTCCCCAGAACTCGGGAGGCAGAGGCAGGAAGATCCCTGTGAGTTCAAGACCAGAGTGATCTACAGAGTGAGTTCCAGGACAATCTCAAAAAAAAAGCAACACAGACAAACCCTGTCTTGAAAACAACAACAAAAATAGATTTATTTTCAGTATGTATACAGTGTTCTGTCTGCATGTGTCCCTGCAGGCCAGAAAAGAATACCAGATCTCACTACAGACAGTTGTGAGCCATCATGTGGTTGCTAGGAATTGAACTCAGGACCTCTGGAAAAGCAGCCAGTGCTCTTAACCGCTGAGCTATCTCCCCAGCCCTTTCTCTTTCATTTTTAAATACAGTTTGGCATCCAAATCCAGGGAATAGTGACATCCAGAATGGGCTGTGTATTTCCACATCAATTGATGCACTCAAAACAATCCCCCAGACATGCCCACAGGCCAACCTGAACTAGATAGTCCCTCAATGGTAACTCACTTCCCATGAGACTCTAAATTGTGTCAAGGTGACAATACTAATCATAGCAGGCACTTTTAACAAAGACAAAATCCCCAACAATAATCACACATGACAGGTTGTTCCAAGTAGATGATCAGACAAATGTAAGTTATACAAAGCACTTAATGCCTATTTGTCTGGAGAGTCTATATTAAGTCAGAAAATTCTCAGGGAGGTCATCAAGATGGAGAATGGAGGGAGGACACTATTTCAAGAAAACAGAAGGGTTTTCTGGGGGGCAGGGTCTCACTATGGAGCTGTGTCTGGCCTGGAACTTGCTATATAGACCAAGCTGACATTAAACTCAAGAGATCTGCCTGCCTCTGCCTTCTAAGTACTGGCTGGAAAATCTTTCTATTTAAAAGAAACACTGACTTGCTGAGCAGTCGTGACATACATGCCTTTCTTTAATCACAGCACTCCAGCACTTGGGAGGCAGGGGCAACCAGATCTTTATGAGTTCACCTGGTCTACAGAATGAGTGCCAGGACAGGCTCCAAAGCTACATAGAAAAATCCTGTCGCCAAGGGGAAAAAAACCCAAAAAACACTGTCTCTATGTTGAGCCTGTGCTAGAGTCCTACTTGATTTTCAGCTGGCAAGCAGCTTCAACCACACTCTAGGATTCTTTATTTCTTAGATTGATTTGATCCTTATTTATATGAATGTGTAGGTATATGCCTAGCGAGTATAAACGCCCTCAAGAGGCCAAAGAAAGACATCAGATCCCCTGGAGCCAAGTTACAGGTGGTTGCGAACTGTGTGACTTGGGTGCTGGGACCCCAACTCAAGTCCTCTGGAAAAGCACCAAGTGCTCTTAACCTCTGAGCCAGCCATCTCTACAGCCCCTAAAAGGACTCTTTTTCTTACCCCAGTCCCCATATGTTTTACTCCTGCCTTAGTGGCATAAGGATCAGGAGTTCAAGGTCTCAAGGAAAAACTGAGCCTGCCCATAGTTCAGTAGTCTGAGATCACTGGCTTACCCAGCTTTCATCAGAGCAGCTTCTTACTGCAGAGGCCAGTGGTTAATGCAGAAACCCACAACTGGCTAAGAATAAAGGATGGTGGAGTGCTTGGCCCTAAATGGGACACAGCTATATCACCCCCTCTTGTGCACAGGACTGGCAAAAGACCAAGCTCTTCAACATTTCATCATGAATGGGGAAAGGACCTTGGAGGCCCCATTCCTTCTTTAGGTAATGTATGGTTTGGATGGAAGGTGTAGAAGGTGGCGTAGACACTGGTAAGTTGTTCTTGCTTTAGCAAATACTATTCTACCCATACTCAGGGAAAAAACTCTAACTCAGTAGGCCATACACTAAAAGAAGACATGGGCCATTAAGTGGTGGCACAATAATCCCAGCACTTGTGAGGCAGAGGCAGGCGGATCTCTGAGACCCTGGTCTATAGACAGAGAAACCCTGTCTCGGGGAAAAAAAGGACATGAAAGTAGAATGTGGACTTGTTGGTGGAAAGGGTTAAAAGGGGTAAGGGGGATGGTGAGAGAAGGGAATAGAGGGGATTAAGCAACTAAAATTCATTATATAAATGAAACTGTCAACATTCAAAAGAATTTTAGGGAAAAAAACATAAAAGGAAGACCAATCATTTCAAAATGCCTTTCATTACAAGGAAGTGTTGCTCCCATAGACTATGAAGCAGCATGAGTAGGTTAAAAAAGATGAGGTAAACATGTAACCTTGTATGTTAATAAAGCATTGAGCTCAGTGTGGTGACTTACCTCAATGAAAAAGGTGCAAGACTGATTAAGGATGTTTCCAATGCAAAATGATATGCACACAGTGACAAATGTGAAAGGTAAAAGGCAGTGTTGTTTAACATACGTTTTATAGATAATGAACCCAGAAATGAAAGGAATTCAACAACTGGCTTGTTTTTACAGAACCAGAGAGGCACAGCAGTTACCCAGCATGAACCTATCTTTGGCTCTACCATCACTAAGACAGTTCTTGCTACCAACTCTGAATTTTGGTAAGGCAGAGACAAGTGGGTCTCTGTGAGTTCGAGGCCAGCCTGGTCTACGGAATGAGTTCCAGGACAGCCAGGGCTACACAGTGAGACCCTATTTCAAAAACAAAAAACCCCAGCAACCACCAAACAGCATCAAAACAATACTTTCTAAAAGTAGGAAGCAGTCTGGCTGTGGTGGTGCTCACCTTTAATCTCAGCACTCCCGGAAGCAGAGGCAGGTGGATTTCTGAGTTCGAAGCCTGGTCTACAGTGAGTACTAAGACAGCCAAAGATACACAGAGGAAACCCTAGCTCGGAAAAAACAAATTTTAAAAGGTAGTGACAATTTATGGCCATGCCACCCTGAACGGCCCAAACTGGTTTGATCTTGGAAGCTGAACAGTTCAGACTTGGTCAGTACTTATATGGGGCTGGGCCCACTTGTAAATTCCAATTCTCTGCTATATAGTTTGTATCCAGTATGTGGCAAAAAGAAAGAGGATAACAAAACTGTTAAGTATAAAACATAGTATCTGTTTAAAAACAAAAAAAAAGTCTTGGGGCTGGAGAGATGGCTCAGCTGTTAAAAACATTGGCTGCTCTTCCAGAGGACCTGGATTCAATTCATAGCACCCACATGGTGGCTCACAGCTGTCTGTAACCTCAGTTCCAGGAGACCTGACACCTCACAGACACATGCAGGCAAAACACCAATGTACAAAAAATAAAGAAAATATATCATTTAAAAAACAAAAACAGAGCCAGGCGGTGGTGGCACATGCCTTTAATCCCAGCACCGGGAAGCAGAGGCAGGCAGACCTCAGTGAGTTCGAGGCCAGCCTGGTCTACAGAGCTAATACCAGGACAGGCTCCATAACAATACAGAGAAACCCCCGCCTCGAAAACAAAACAAAAACAAAATCTCAACTCTAAAGCCCTGGTGGTGGTAAATACAATGTAGTTCTCCATTCTTGAATTTCCTTTTGTTGATTTTTTTTTTTTTTGTAACCTAGGGTGGCACAAACTCTCTGCAATTCTGTCTCAGCCACTAGGTCCCACCCATTTATTATTTCTCACAACTGAACATTTATACACATTTACCTCAAAATTTTAATATTCCCAGTGTGTAATTTGGGGCCTTTTGTGTTTCCACGTTAAGCATTCTCTCTCTCTTTTTTTTTAAAGACAGAATCTCATGTAGCCCAGGATAACATTTAACTCCTGTTCCTCTTGTTTCTTCCTAGCCATGTATCATGACTACAGGAGTGTGCAAACAAGCCTGGAGCACTCATGTTTTACCATAAAAAAGTATGTATTGTTTTGTAAATAAACAGAGCTAGGGATAAGGTGGGGAAAAGAAAGTAAAATCCCATCGCATAATCCCCCGCCCAAGGCGATCTCAACTTTCAAGATTTTTTTTATCTTCCTCCCAACCTGGAGCTTCCAAAGCCACAAGGTAAACATCCGAAAAGCCACTCTAGCCCGATTCAGAGGACTAACTCGTTAGCCTGGGAAGTTCACCCCTCTATCTCTCGGCGGGTTAACGAGTTCAATGCTTGGCCCGCTTCCGTTTAGGGAGGGGTAGACCCCTCTTTCTCTCTTTCGGGTTCCCTCAGATAGTCCTGCCTTTGGGCAGACTTCCGCACGGCCTTCAATCTCCTCCCGATCCCCTCGGAGGACTCTACTAATGCTCGGGATGCTCCACAGGTCCGCAAACCGAGCGAGAAGAGCTGTGGCCGGATTTTCTGGGCAGGATGAGTCACTTCCGGTCACAGACTCCCTCCTCCGGAAGTAGGACCTGATGTAAACAGCAGAGCCGGGCACCAAAGCCCGGGAGGTCAGAAATTTGTGCTGCAGGCGGCACCAACAGCTAGGGCTGGGGTCGGGGAGGGGTGAAGATCAAGTCAGCAAAAGCGACGTGCACCTGGAGCACGATCCAAGGGTTGGTCAGGGTCCTGGGGTGGGTGTTTCTGCTAGATGGTGGTGCCTGACAGGTGGTGGATGGCTGGGGACAGGCAGCTTGAGTCGGTGCTGTCATGGAAAGGAACATGACTTTTGGGAGAGGGTGAGGCATTTCAATTACGGTTCTTAGTGTGGGCATTTGGATCAGAGATCTAAAAGAGGGTCTTGGAAGCTAGTGTTATTCGGAGTATGACTCAGAGAAGGAAGTCCCGGGTGTTACACCAGAAAAAGTAGGTTTGCAGTCTTAGAAGATGGCTACATAGGCAGTGTCTGGACAGAAGTCTCGGAACGATGGGGTTTGACAAGATATTGAAGCTTCTAGGACAGTGAGGCAGAGAAGCAGTTGAGGCTTTCCTAGGCAGGTTTTTTTTTTGGGGGGGGTCTGTATTGGGAGAAGGTCTAGGGCGGGGTGTTCAGGAAATGATGGGACAAAAGGGACAAATTTTAGGGGGAAGGTGGTTCATGAGTGTCATTGGGTCAGCTCAGTTAGGACTCACGGGTAGAGTACAAGAAATGGAACGTATCTAGTGTGAGGAATTTTGAATGTCAAGGGAATGCCAGGTGGGGCCTTCAGGAAATAAGTAGAGGGAGTGGAGGGAGTTTCCAGGCTTGTCTTAGTGATCAGAATTCGTGATATGAGAGAAGGGTTGGGGAAAGTGTTGCATGGGGAGGATATAAATGAGAGGTCCAGGGGGCAAGTAAGTGAGAGTTAGACATGAGGAGGGGAGTTCTGTGGGTGATGGGCCATTCATAGCAGTCTCAGAGATGCAAGCTACCTTAGCCCTTGTTCTCTTATTTACAGACAGGTGGAGCTGGGTACAGGTGTGCAGATGAAAAGCTTGTGGAAAGAAATTTGAGGTCATGTCAGGCATTAGAGCCAAGAATGGCTGGGAATGAGGAAGTATCATGGGATAGCCTCAACCCCATTACTTCCTGAAAGGTTCAGTAAGGGTTGGTATTTATGGTAGTTGTGAGTCTATGTCATTGTAGGCCAAGATACATTTTGCTTGTGGTCTTGGTTTGAACAGATACTCTGAGGTATATGCCACTTGTTTTTGTTTTTTGCAGTCTGGCAAAGTATCAAAATGGGGAGGAAGCCGGAGTGATGGCACACGCCTATAATCCCATCACTCAGGAGGTGGAGGCTGGAGGACTGCTGGGAATTCAAGGCCAGCCTGTGCTACATAGGCAGTGCCAGAACAGCCAGGGATACATAGCAAGACTATCTCAAAACAAAATAGACAAAGTGGTGAGGAAGAAGAAATCATTTTGGGGGACAGAAGTTGTAGGATTTAAGAGAGGACACTCTAGAACTATTCTCAATGCTGTCATTTTTTATGCCTAGGGAGACAGTCCTGAACCATGACTCAGCAGCCACTTCGGGGTGTGACCAGCCTACGTTTTAACCAAGACCAAAGTAAGCTTGTGATTGTATCTTTGTGGGAAAGATAGGAAAGAAGGGTCAGAGATACCTATGAGCCATAGAATTTCGAGTCAGACAGATTCCTTCCATCCCCAGGCTGCTTTTGCTGTGCCATGGAGACAGGTGTACGTATCTATAATGTGGAGCCACTGATGGAGAAGGGGCATCTGGGTGAGTGGCTATAGTGGTGGGACAGTGGGCAGAAGGGCCGATATGGGCATTGGCATATATCTCTAATGACACCCTGGTCCCTGTGCAGACCACGAGCAGGTAGGCAGCGTGGGCCTGGTAGAGATGCTGCATCGATCCAACCTGCTGGCCCTGGTGGGCGGTGGTAGCAGCCCCAAGTTCTCAGAGATCTCAGGTAAGTACTTTCATCTTGTACTTGACCCAGATTCCCCAAATTCCTTACTTCCCACATACACCCTGAGGCACTGCAGATGAAGTCAGCACCTCAGTCCTGCAGTGAGGCAGTTTGTAAGGCATGGATCTTACAGCTTGAAATGTTTGGTCTGTCATTTATTGCAACAGGGTCTCACTATGTAGTTCTCAAACTCAGAGTGCTGGGATTAAAGGTGCCCCACCACATCCAGCTTTAATCTGTCATTTGTATTTAGGAAATGTTACTGGAGATGTAGTTCAGTGGTGGACACTTGCCTGGTATGCTCAAGGCCCTTGGTTCCATCCCCAGCACTATAAAAACAGCAAAACCACTTCTTGTCTGTCTCCTATTTGCCATGTATCTTAACAATGGAGCACTTACTGGGAGCCTAATAGTTATTTTAAGCACTTTACACACACATTAATTTGAGACAAGGTCTTCTGAGCCAAGTATGACCTTGTACCTCCCAAGTGCCAGGATTCCTGGTTAGTGCCTTCATACCTGGCTTTACATATATTGGCTCATTTAGTTTTGTGGGTTTTCTTTCCTTTGATTTTTAATGATAGGTCTTTCTATATACCCATGGCCGTCCTGGAACTCACTGTAGATCAGGATAGATTCAAACTCACAGAGATCCTCCTGGCTCTGCCTGATGGGATTAAAGTGTGCCCTACTATGCCCAACTAATTCTGTGTGGTAGGAGATACCATTAACCCTTCTCCCATTTTTTGTTGTGCTATGGATGGAACCCAGGGCCTTGCACATGTTCTATCACTAAGCCCTACCCCTAGCCTCCTTATCCTCATTTTTACTGATGGGGGAAAAAAAAACTGAGGCCCACTTAAGTGACTTATCCAAGATAACATAGTCCATAGTTTTCACATCTCAGAGCTATCTCTTGGCTTGAGCCTCAAGTGCCACTTTGTTTTAAGGGTTTTTTTCTTGTTGATCCCACCACGACGTGGCAAGAGTTATCATAGGTGAGTCGAAGAACCCTAGAATTGATTACAAAAATCTCTCAAGAGTGTGGACTGGATCCTGAAGACTGAAGTAGTTACAGAAGAAAGTTGTGGATCTGGGTATAAATCCCTTAGCTGTTCTTGTGCTAAAAAGATCCTTGACCAAACTCAGCTCATTTGAGCCTTGATTTCCTTATCTCCACACAAGTGTAAGTTGTCTAGAAGGTGTTCTCCTAGAGATCTTGTCCCCGAGTGTATATGCTGTGTGAGGCTCACGTTGAATATTTAGTGAAAATTGTAGCAAGTGGTTGAGGGCCCGTGAGGAGTACGGATGGTCCCTGTGTCACCCAGTCTGCCTCTTACCCTAAACCTTGGTCTTGCCAACCCACCCATCTGCCTGTCAGTGCTGATCTGGGACGATGCCCGAGAAGGCAAGGACTCCAAGGACAAACTGGTGCTGGAGTTCACCTTTACCAAGTCAGTGCTGGCTGTGCGCATGCGCCATGACAAGTGAGCTTGGTGAAGACAGGGGTGGGGGGCAGGACATTCCCACGGCAAGTAAGCCCACCCCTCCCCCACTCTGTTAGTTTCCCGTTCCTCATGACCTTCTGTGTGATGTCTACAGGATTGTGATTGTGCTGAGGAACCGCATCTATGTGTACTCCTTCCCTGACAATCCTCGGAAGCTGTTTGAGTTTGACACTCGGGACAACCCCAAGGGTGAGAGGACCCAGATATCCAGGTGTAAGGTTATGAGGCTGTGGAAGAGGCAAAAGGGAAGAGATGAAAGAAAAGGACACATACTCAGAAATGTTAGGGGAGAGATTCCACATGAGATATAGGCCTTTCAGTCGCTACTTTATCCCTACCCCTAGTCCTGCCCCACATGACAAGAGAAAGCACTCACTGAGGACATGGGTAAGTGTATCAGCAAGCCATGGGCCTCCAAGGATTTCTTAGCAACTTCTTAGAATCTGTTTAGACTATGGAGGGTGGAGCTTAGTGCAAAGCCTACCCCTGTGAGGTTGCTATGGGTAGTATACCACAGAGGGTTACAGTCTGGCCCTCACTTGTCCAGCTCTGTCCATGCTGAGACTCAGCCTTCCCCTGACCTCCTCTTCACCTGCCCATCCCCACTTTATCCTCACAACTTAGGGCTGTGTGACCTCTGCCCAAGCCTGGAGAAGCAACTGCTTGTGTTTCCTGGCCACAAGTGTGGAAGTCTGCAACTTGTGGTGAGCCATCCAGTGGGCAAGGGTGGAGAGGTGGGTGGACTGCCTCTCTCTTACTGTGGTTCCTCTCCTCCACATCACCCCAAGCCCAAACTGTCACCACCTACTCCAGGATCTGGCAAGCACAAAGCCTGGCACTTCGTCAGCTCCATTCACTATTAATGCACATCAGAGTGATGTGGCCTGTGTGTCCCTGAACCAGCCAGGCACTGTGGTGGCCTCAGCCTCCCAGAAGGGTACCCTTATTCGTCTTTTTGACACCCAGTCCAAGGAAAAACTGGTGGAGCTTCGAAGAGGCACTGACCCTGCTACTCTATACTGGTGAGCGTAGGGTATGTGGGGTGTGGTAGTGGCCTTACAGCACAAGTCATCATGCTGGACATCATTACCGGTCTATCTTGCAGCATTAACTTCAGCCACGACTCCTCCTTCCTCTGTGCTTCCAGTGACAAGGGCACTGTCCATATCTTTGCTCTTAAAGACACCCGACTCAACCGCCGCTCCGCGTGAGTATCCTCGCCCTATCCTGTGTTGTCCCAATCCCCCTGGCCATGTGCCATACCTGGACTTACCAAATGCTCCTTACAGGCTGGCTCGTGTGGGCAAGGTCGGGCCTATGATTGGGCAGTACGTGGACTCTCAATGGAGCCTGGCCAGCTTTACTGTGCCTGCTGAGTCAGCGTGCATCTGCGCCTTTGGTCGAAATACTTCCAAGAATGTCAACTCTGTAATTGGTGAGTGAAAATAGCCCCTTTGGTTTGTGGTAATACATGGGTCAAGGACTACAGGTTGGACCTAAAAGAATTTCCGGGTTTTCAGAAGCTGGAGGAAACTGGAATGAATGTGTGGCTCAACCTCATAATTAGTAAGGGGTGTGGCACTTGGGCAAAAGCCTAGAGTCAGACCATGAGCCATGGTGGGACAGCAGAGAGGATTGGAGTATGTGGCTGGGGCATCTCCTAACCTTTCATAACACCTCAACCCTCCCCAGCCATCTGCGTAGATGGGACCTTCCACAAATATGTCTTCACTCCTGATGGAAACTGCAACAGAGAGGCCTTTGATGTGTACCTTGACATCTGTGACGACGATGACTTTTAAGAGCCCTGGCAGCTGTACTAGGAACCTGCAATAGCAGATGGCTAAACTAAGTCTTCAGGGTGCTGAACCAGCCAGCAAGCATTAATGCGACCTTCCACTCTCCACTCAAGCACAGCTGTGTCTAAATAAGCAGCTCACTTTTTTGTGGCTGTGCTGAAGGCCATGGACAGATTCTCTGGGCCATCTAGTCTGGGAAACACAGGGACCCAAAGGGATTGTCGTAATCCAACCTGGGGATTTAAAAAAAGTTACCAGGAGATAGCCTCTGTGATATATATATATATTAATAAAAGGCCTTTAAATGGCATTTATGACTTGACCTCAAGGGTGGGGCATATTTTTCCAGGAGCAGTGTGACCTAGGCTCCTGATAGGAAGTGGAATCCAGCTCTGTACTTAACTTCCTATCCTTACTAGTCTGTATAGCTTTGAGTCAACGTTCAGCTTGCACAGTCCGGCGTGGTGCCCCGCCCAGGGGTGAAGAGAAGTTGGAGTTTTGATCTGCTCGCCGCGTGGCGAAGCTTGGTTTCCCGGCAGTCTCTGCTAACTCAGTTGGTGGTTTCTGGTCACGTTCTTGTTTGCAGCTGCGCAGTACAACTAAGTTGCTGGTCGTCCCGCCTAGCCTCTATTTCCCAATGTGCCTCGCGGTGCCGCGAGGGGTCACGGGTGTTGTAGTCTTGCCGCCCTTCGGGCTGGTCCAGCAACCCGCAGGATGTCGGAGGTGCGGCTGCCACCGCTGCGCACCCTAGACGACTTTGTCTTGGGGTCTGCGCGTCTGGCGGCTCCTGATCCAGGCGATCCACAGCGATGGTGTCACCGCGTCATCAACAATCTCCTCTACTACCAAACCAATTACCTTCTGTGCTTCGGCATCAGTCTCGCTCTGGCCGGGTGAGGGAGGGAGGTAGTGATTGGCTGGAGATACTAGCGGGAAGTAGGGTGGGCTTGCGGGTCTTTGAGGATGAAGAGAGGGGAACCTAAGGAGAAATGCTAGGCTGGGAAGGGAGACTTAGGTAGAAAAGGAAGGGCTGAGGGGCATGGGGGGAAGGATTTAAAGGAGGCATATTATGTTATAAGGAAGGTTGGGGGAGGAGGTGAGAGAAGACCTGGGCAAGAAAGGGGGAGGGGGACTGAAGAATAATGTGGGCTAGGAGGTGGACTCGGATTTAAGGAAGACCTGACATGGGGATGTGAACCTAAGAGGTTCAGTAATGTGAGTGAGTAATAGCAGATTAAGGGAGCCCCAGAGGGTTTAAGACAGAGGTGGGGGTATAGTAAAAACAGGGTTTGGAAGGTGAGCTTGTAGAGAACCTGCTTATAGTGGGGCCCAGAGGGAAGGCCCAGTGTTGAGAAGCTGGAAGCTAAAGACAGACAATCTAGAAGAGGGTCTAGGGCAGGGTTGTAAGACTGGGACTGAAAGCAAGGAAAGGTTTGTTCAAGCAACTGTGGATGGGTAGCTCTATGTGAAGATGGCATAGTGGAGAGCCTTTTAAAGGAAATGATACCTGAAAGGTACCTAGTCTGCAAAGAGAAATATGTGTTGACTGAAGGCCTCAGTGAGGGATCTGCAAAGGTTAACGTCAAATAGAGGAATGTAGGAGCAGATCTGGGAATGCTAAAAAGAAATCCTATGGGCCTAAAGTTAAAAACCAGAGAAGTGTTGGGAGCCCAGGACTTCTGGCAGGGTGAGGTCCTGATAGGACTGTAGTACTGAGGAGTTGAGAGTTCACGGGAATTCCTGGAGGATGAACTTGTTGGAGACAGGCCTAGTGAGACTATGCTAGGATGCTGATTCTGGAAAAAAGGAACAAAACTCTTAGGGTCCAGGATTGGGTGGATACTGAGGCTAGCTGAGTGCCCTTGTTCCTGCAGGTACACTCGTCCATTGCACACCCTCCTGAGTGCACTGGTAGTGGTGGTGGCCCTCGGGGTGCTGGTGTGGGCTGCTGAAACCCGTGCAGCTGTGCGCCGCTGCCGTCGCAGCCACCCTGCTGCCTGCCTGGCTGCGGTGCTTGCCATTAGCCTCCTCATTCTGTGGGCCGTGGGTGGCGCTTTCACCTTCCTGCTCTGCATCACAGCGCCGGTGCTTTGTGAGTCTCTACTCTCCCTGTTATAGCTGGGAAAATGGGCAGCTCATGCTTGAACACCAGGCCTGCCCTGCATTGGTTCCTGGGCTAAGGGGATTAGAAACCCTGGAGGACAGACATGCCTCCATTAAATGTCTTCCTTGGCTTTGCTCCCTCTCTTCTGGGAGCATCCCTCTTTTTATTACCTTTTTGTGTCTTCCAGTGTTAAGTGCCTTGAACTACCCAAGTCCCGATTTAAGGGGTCCTTCCTGACCACATCTCCCATAGCAGGCTAGCCTGCCTCTGGGAAAATACCCCATTGTGGGCTACAAGCTAAATCCCCTGACCCACTCTTGATATCGCCTACAGTGATCCTGCTGCATGCTTCACTGCGCCTGAGAAACCTTAAAAACAAGATTGAGAACAAGATCGAGAGCATTGGCCTAAAGCGGACACCAATGGGACTGCTCCTAGAGGCACTGGGACAGGAGCAGGAAGCTGGATCGTAGGACCCTGGCATCTATACCCTGGATCTACACCACCCCACCCCATACCCATACCCAAGGTGGAGCCTTTTCCCAGCCATTAAAATAAGAGTCTAGTGCCCTCTGGCCTGTCCAAAATAAATAAATAAAAGACAGACACCTGTGACTGCTTACTCCAACCCCAAACTTGTCATCTTCTTACCCTCCAGCCCCTGTTACCTAGGGACCAAAGTCTTCCTCAGTCCTGAATTTGAGACTCAGTCACCTACATTCAGCCTTGAAACTGGGTTTTTAAGCCAGAGTATATCCATCATCAATCTCAAAACGACCCAGAAATACTTCCCCCTAACCCAAATCTGGGACTCACTGGTCGATCTTACTTCGAAGCTAGGACCTAGGGCAGGACATTCTCAAATCTTGAGCTCTAAGGATTTTTCAGACCCCATCCACCTTGGAACCCAGGTTAAGACATGGCCAAATCTTGAGCTTAAGTCCCAAGTGTCCTCAGCCCTGACCGCGTTAAACCTTTGCACCCAGATGACCCTAACTTTCAGCAGACCCAATATCCTCCCTCCAACCCTGTTTAGAGGTTTTCTCCCTCCCCCAATGTTTCCAGTATTAAGGACTAAGGTGTGGGGCTGGCTAGCGATAGCCCCAACTTGGAATGGAGCACATATGTTAGTGTTCCTGCAACAATAAAGGTGTTCAATCCCAAGCTGGTTTGCCCTCCTGTGTGAAGTTCTTGTACTTTCTCAATGAACAAGCCAGTGGCTGTCTTCATTTCTGCTGAACCATACCTGACCAGGTTTAAGTATATGTGCTGAAAGGATGACTACTGTGGTCCTCAAGTCTGCTGCCTCTGAATTAGCATTAAAACACAGGGATGCAGAAATATGTGCTTTCATTTTAGATATTCTGTTGTTATAAGTGGGCTTGGATGGAGTGCAGGGAGGCAAAGAAGTTGCCCATCTCACAAAGCTGGTGAAGTCAACACATGCCAGCCGAACATAGTGACACATCAGTAATGCCAGCACTGGGAAGGCTGAGGCAGGAGGACTATGAGTTGTGGCCAGCCCTGCCTACATAGAATCTAGCTCAAGAAAACACTTGAGACTATTGTAAGCTACTTCCAGTTTTTTTTCTTCCCATAAAAATTTTTTTTTTTTTCTAGCTGGGCATGGTTGTACATGCTCTTCACTCCAGACCACATGGATCTCTGAATTTGAGGCCAGCCTGGACTACATAGTGACTTCCAGGCCAGCCAGGAGGACACAGTGAGTCCCTGTCCTGTCTCATAAATAAATACATATAATCTGGTCTTAACTAGAGGTGTGGGTTCCTGAGGTAACACAGACAAAGAAGCAATCCAAAGGTTCAGTTTATACATTTATTATAGAAATCCCCTTCCAGTGTGAGTAGTGTCTTGGGCCCAGATCCATTGGTACAAAAAGAAAATTTAACACCAGGTAAAGGGGGTAGGGGAACCCCCAGCTCCAGAAAGTCACAGACAATATAGAAAACACAGCTTATGTGGATTTGTTTAAAAAGTGGTAAATAGAAGGAATGCAAGAAGGACATGATGTGGCCTGTGACCCATGGCCAGATGTCACCTGAGGGTTTTGCTGGCATCTACCAGTTGCCAGTTTTAACCACTGCAGCATCCCAGGATGTGACATACTCAAATTGGCTCTGCTTCTTGACAACCGTTTGTATAGCCTCCTGATTAGGGAAGGTCAGTACAGAGGCCATGGGCAGAGACAGAGGCAATAGCTCCTTCAGATACCCCGCCTAGACTTCCATCCTTCCAAATGTGGACAGGAGCCCATCTGTCTGAGAACTCTAGTGAGAGGAGGCAAGGAGTTCTGTTCACAGCAGTCTCTTAACCCCCAAACTCTATATGGTCCATTTCATTGAGGTGGGGTGGTGGTTCCTGAATGGAACAGGCTGGGCATAGGGACAGGAATGAACCCAACCAGGAATGAGCTCACAGTTTCCCTTTTATAAAACACCTAGTTTTGGGCAAAGACAGGGAATACTAAATCACAACTGTAAACAGAAATGGAGGAAGGGGCAGAGTCCACCATTATCCCCCTCTTTGAAGCTAGCTGGGGCCCTCCAGTCCCCCAGCACAGGATGAGAAGAAAAGCAGGGGTATCAGACATCCTCCTGGGCCCCTCAGGTGTCCTGTGAGATCAGGCAGCTGTCCCTCAGGACCAAGAGCAACCATATCCCAGGGCTCAGCAAGGTTGACTGGGTGCTCCCGATTGGAGTATGTCCAGACCAACAAGGGGCTTATCAGGAAGGGTCAGACCAATGTCCCTGGGGTCTGGGAATCAGAACTGGAAGACTGCTCCCCCTCTAGCGTCAGGTCACTTAAACGAGTGCTCACTTCCGGGGGATACAGGAAGTCCGTGTAGTATCTTTAGAAAGGACAGCAGGAATCCGGAAAGCAGGGAAGATAAGAGAGGAAACGACAGACAGGACACACAGAGAGAGAGGAAAAGAGGCTTGTTAAAGAGGTGGAGACAGGCACAGAACAGTACCTTCAGGCTCTTAAACATGGGGTATGGAATCTGGAAGAGAAAGCCAGGGTGCACACATGCCCTTTCTTCCCAGCACCCTGACTTCAAGGCTCACTATCAGCTGTCGCATACTAGGGAGAATAGAAAAATCCTTCTAAAGCTTGGGAAAGAACTCTTGTTACCAACATCCAAGATCCCCCTCACCAGGACCCCAAGGACTAATACAGGTTATGTCTGATACAGTGACCCCATGCCAAGACTACAGCTACTTTCCCTGTGGTCCCACTCAGCTATTTTGACAAAGTGCTCCCTGGTCAGTATCTGAATCAATAACCCTACCCATCAGTAAAAGCACCCCCATACCTGCCGGAGACAGGGGGTGCTGTGAAACTCCTCGAGTGCGGGAGCGGTGCTTGGCTGGGAGGACCGTATAGTGCCTGGCCCACCTCATAGCAGCGGGCATGGAGGAAGGGTGCATGTGTTGGGCCCACATGTGGAAGCATAGGCCTGCGCTGGGGCCCCATGGCCAGTCCTGAATTCCGGATATACCAGTCCCGGAGCCCCTCCAGGGCAAGGTTCTTATGGCCACCTCGCTCACCAGCTGCAGGTAGCCGGGTGGGTGGTGGCATCCAGAGTAATGGGTTTGGATGTACTTCCAGACCCTCCACAGCTTCTGGGGGCAGGCCGCAGGGCTTGGAACGGATAGCACGGGTGTTGGGGTCTTTGCTGCGGAGAAGGGGGCTGCTGCCATCGGATGTATATATGGGTGGAGGACCAGGGAGCATGGCAAGAAGCCCATCTCTGCGGGAAAGGGGTCCTGGGACTTCAGGAGCAGAAAGCAGATCCCCCCAACCTGGCCCACCAGCACCACGGGGCAAGCCCCGGTCCAGTGAATAGTCCAAGAGGAAGTCTCCACACACAGGTGGGAGCCGGGGTGGCCCACGGGATGCAGGGGCAGCTGAGCTAGGCCGGGCAGCCCGAGGAGGGTCTGGAGGACCAGCGGTGCGGGAGGAGAAGGCAGGGACTGGTTGGGGGCGCTCATACAGCACCTCACTGCTCTTGCAAACTGGAGGACCAGCAGCAGGGGGAGGCAGGGGGGCAGGTGGAGATCCAGCTCCCCCAGCAGCTGCTCGGTCCACCAGCAGGGCCTCAGAGCTATTGCTGCGGCGGGTGCGAGCTGCGAAGAAAGAGGCCCGATCTGAAGCAGGGTCAGGCCGAGGAAAGCCCATCTGGGAGTCCTGACTACCGGACCACTGGCGAGAATGTAGGCCTTCAGGTCTGGAGAACAGAGGTGCGGTAACAAAAGCAGGGTCAGAAAAAGACAAATGATGAGTGCCCTAACTGCCCCATCTCTTTCTGAGCCTTCACTAGTCTTCTAAAATTGGACCAGGATTAGAAGTTGTGTGCATGTAGCCGCTAAGTAGCTCATGTAAAGGGTCACTGAGATTTGGTCCCAGACAGGGAAACGTAGAAATGTACATTAGGACAGGGTTGCAAGCTCTTAGGGTGAAGTAAATGCTTCCATGATGGGAAGGAAGCACTAGCTGATGAAGGACACACACAGGCACTCTTCTGTTACCTGGAGCTCCTATTCTGCTAGGCTAGCTTCATGGCTCCTTTCTGCCTCCCGAATGAACTAGCTCCTGAAGGAAGCCCTATGCCTTATGACTGGCCCTAAAGGCTTTCTGAACTATAAGTCACCATGTCTACGAACCATCCCCAAACAATCATCCCACCATGCACAGAATGGATGTCCCCAAGAAGATGGGGATTCTGTTCATAGTGTGGGAAATGTAGACATCTAAGTATTTAAGAAACATTACAGTATAGTGCTTCAAGGCTGACTCTAGACTGAAAAAAAAATTTTTTTTGCATGGGTTCAAACATCAGAACCTCGGTTTACTCACAAGTTACTTAATTAACCTTTCTGGGCCTCAGTTTCCACACCTATAAAATGCAAATAACAGCACCTCCTCAGAGGGCTCTTAGGATGATAAAAGAGTTGCTATCCACCGCAAATGCTACTAATTATCAGCAGATAGTAGGCAGTTGATACATGCTACCCAACATGCATTGTACCTGTGTCTTTCAAAGGCAGATATTACACTCACTTCACAAACGAGGAAGGAAAAATTCAGAGAAAGAAAATGACTTCTCAAAAAAAACAAAACAAAACAAAACAAAAACAAAAAACAAAACAAAAATCCATAGGAAAAGCCCATATTCAATATTTCATGCCTTTGCCTCCAATTCCCACTCCAACTTCTATCCACCTTTCAAAGCCCAGCTGCCTATGTCCCACATTTTTTTGGTCATTTCTATTCAACATCTATAGTTAGAGCTAAAGGTTTCCTCCTCTGACACTCAGACCCACCCTCAAGAGTCCCCTTACTTGCAGAGCCGGGGGCCAGTGCCCCGGGTGAGGACAGGGGTGGCAGGCACACTTCGCCCCTCAAAACTGGAGGCACTCCTGGGCAGCGAGCGTGTGGGGCTAGACAGAGATGGCAGGCCCACATCGGGACCCAGGTTAGAAACTGCACCCACCAGTAGACCCTCCTGCCAACCCAGGCGCGGGATCCCACTCCTAGTCCCGGGAAAGGGGAAAGAGGTTCCTCTTTACCTTGTGGGGCTGGCCACAGAGTTTCGCCGGCTCTTCAGGTCCCCATAAATATCTGATGGGGGCGGTTTCCATGGGGCTCGTCGCTCAGGGCTCCCTCCAGATGCCCGAAACTGGTCCCAGGCCTTTGGTGGTGAGGGGCGCTCGTTTAGAGAGAAGCAGCTATGAGGGTCCTCTGGGTAGAAGGGAGAATAGGGTAGAATTCAATGAGAAAGGGCCGGGAAAGGGCAGGGCAGTTTTAAAGAGGACTGGCATGTGCAACTTAAGAGATAAGGCAAGACAGATGTAGTGACCGCCCTGCGGGGACAGGTGAAGCTAAGGACACATGGGGACATGGGGTACGTCGAGAGAGGAGCTAAAGGAGGAGGGGCTGAACAAAACAGGATATTCTGAGAGGACACAGGGGTGGGTTGGGCGGACTGAGCTCAGGTTGTAGGGATAGTTCTCACCATTATCATGGCTGGCCCCAGACTCTGAGAGAGAGCTGCTCTCCGAGTGCAGAACTACATCCTCTACAGGTGAGAAAGGAAAAGTAGCCCATCACTCCAAGGTCTAGGTTCCATCCCCTCACACCACTGGACAGGCAGGCACCTCTGTATACTCTGTCTTCTGCCTCCTGACTCTGACACCTCCATCTTTGCTAGACACAGACCTATAATCACAACTACCCAGGTTGTATGAAGTAGGGGTGTGTGTGTGTGTGTGTGTGTGTGTGTGTGTCAAGTTCAAAACCTGTCTGGACTACAGAATGAGTTCAAGGCCAACATGGACAACTTACCAAAATCCTGTCTCAAAATAAAATGTAAAAACAAAACAAGGGAGCCAAGTAGTGGTAGTGCGACCCTATAATCCCAGCAAAGGCAGATGGATCTCTGTGAGTTCAAGACCAGCCTGGTCTACAGAGAGAATTGTAGGTCATCCAGGGCTACACAGAGAAATCCTGTTTCTAACAAACAAATAAACAAACAAACAAAACAAGGGGATGGAGAGATGGCTCAGTGGTTAAGAACACTTGCTACCCTTACAGAGGACCTGAGTTCAGTTCCAAGGGTTCCAAAGCCACTGGCCTCCAGGAACACTGGCCTCCAGGAAATGTAAACTTACACAGGAACACATACTTGTAAATAAAAACGAATAAAACCTTTTAAAAATAAAAATAAAAAGCCAGTTGGTGGTGGCACACACCATTAATACTAGTACTTGGGAGGCAGAGGCAAGCAGATCTTAGTGAGTTCAAGGCCAGCTTGGTCTGCAAAGCAAGTTCCAGAAGCCAGAGCTGTTACAAATCCTGACTCAAAAAAAACAAAACAAAACAACCACAACAACAACAACAAAAAACTAACTAAATAAATAAATAATAAAAAAGAGGACGGGATGTAGCTCCATGGTAGGATGCTTATGTAGAATGCTAAAGTGCCTAGGTTCAACCAGACCATGCATAAAAATATCTACCTTTACCTGAGTTCAAGATTACCATGTGCTTGAGTATGCATTTATCTTCCGGTTGCCTACTGTTCAAGTCCTCTCTTAACCTCAAGTCAGGTTAGTACAATTCTTCTGGATGTGTGAATCCCTTAGGTCCTGCTCACCTCTCTGCCTTCAACAGCTGCTCATCTCCTCCACCACTCCCATATGCATTAGCCCCAGTGCATTCTAGGGCTCATTTCTCACTCACTGGAGAGATGGTTGGACCTGGCTTACCTTGGCTGAGCTGAGCAAGGCGTGTGCCCAGACAGACACCCTGGCCACTGACTAGTGGTCCTGCAGGTAGGGACAGTTGCTGGGGCACTGGGAGGCCAAGGCGGGCCCTGAAGTCCCTGAGCTGCTCCTCCAGCTCATGCAGCCTCCGAAGTGCATCAACCTGTACCTGGCGCCGACGACGCCTCTGTTCCCCACTAAGGTCCGGGGCCAGGGCCAGGCGGCGTGCAGCAGCTGCAATCTGCTGCTGCACTGACACCTCACGTTCCAGGGCCTCAAGAGCCAGTTCCTGCACAACCCAAAAGGGGTGAATTAGAACTAAATAATGGAAATGACTACCCATAGCAGCGGGAAGTTGACAGAGCCCATCTACACCGGAAGCAGGACCTGTTCTTCCTGGGGGAGTCTGTTTGCCTAGGGAAGAAGCTTATTCATTCTGGAGGGACAGGATGAAGAGGTGGGCCTGTGCATCTTCTAAAGATAGGAAGCTCGTCTTGACTGAGTTGGGGTCCAATACTGCATGGGGCACTCTTTCCCTCCTCAGCTCCTCCCACTCCTGGCGATAACCCTCATTCTCCCTTGCTGACCCCTGCCCCCCACCAGCACCATCTTGCTTACTACTCCCAACTGCTTACCTCAGCAGGGCACAAGGAGTGGTGTGCTGGGTTTGGGTGTGGTGGAGGGTAGGCACGTGCTGCAGGGGGCCTCCGACGTACCAACTGAGGACGTTCTCCAGGCTCCAGTGGGCACTCAGGGGGCAGCTGGCCAGTCAGCTCCTGGAGGGAATGGGGACAGAGACTACAAAGCTTAGTTGGCGAGATGACTTAAAGTAATAAGGGTGCAAGAAACTATACCTCCCAAGGAGCTGAGCCCTGCTCAAGACTCCACAGGTACTAGGTCTTGTCCTCTCAAGATCTCTATCACCAGGGAAGAAGTGTTCCTCAGTGGCCTCCCAAAAATTCTTTGGGCCATTGGGCAAAGAAATTTTGGAAATCTGGAGCCCAGAGTTCTTAGTTTTTATAATTATAAAAGCCCCATCTATTTATGCTACATATATAACACAGGGGCTGCATCTTCTGGATCCCATTAGTTTGTGTATGTATATGTACGTGCATATTGGTACACTCAAGTGTGCATGTATGGAGGCCACAGGCCAATCTTGGTTGTTGTTCGTCAGAATATTGCCTACTTTTTTTTGAGACAAGGCCTCTTTCTCTCTGGCTTGGGATCTGCTGATTAGGCTAGCCTGGCTGGTTAGCAAGTCCCAGGGAAGCCATCTGGTCTCCAATTCCTCAGCATTGGGATTACAAGTGCTGGCCACCACACCAGGCTATTCTTTTTTTTCCCATAGGTTCTGTGGGTTGAACTCAGGCCCTTATGCTTACACGGCCAACTGAGCTAATTCCCCAGCCCCTGAACCCTATTATTCCTTCAGGAAAAGTATGTGGACACTCACACTAAGAAGAAGGGTCAAAATAGAACTATAGTCAGATGTGGTAGATCATCCCTTTAATTCCAGTTCTTGGGAGATACAGTGTGAGTTGTAGGCCAGCCTGGGCTACAGAGTGAGACAGTCTCTGAAAACAGGTGAGTGGATGGATAGATGGACTAGAGGAGGGAAGGGGAAAATAACTAACCCTGTGTCAGTTCAGGATGGAAACAGTTTTCACTTAGGAGGGGTTGGGAGGTTTTTAATTACTCAGAAGTGACTATGGGTCTACATCAGCATAGTTCATTTATTCTGTGACCTCTAAGTCAAACTTGGAAGACACACAGGGTGACAAGAAAACTCCTAACTCTCAGACAAGTGCCTGCCTAGGCACCCTGGCTCCTCACCCCCTCCTGCCTGATATCCCTGGGGTCAGGCCCTCACCGCCTCCTGCAGACACACTTCCCTGAGCTCTCGAAGCTTCAGGCTCAGGGCCTCCTGGAGGGCCCGCTGGCGGTCAAGCAGCCCTCGAAGACGCTCTGACTTCACCTGGGGGACAGCCTCTCCAAACAGGGCAGCTGCACAGGGAGAGCAAAGGTCAGGACAGCTAGGATCCTGAGACAGCTGTGAGGCCAGGGACCAACCCTTCCCAAGCAGGTACACAGAGACTCGGGGCAGGGAGGGGGCAGCAGGAAGTGGGGCACTGACCTGGGGCATTGAAGGTAGGAGAGTTGATCAGCTGACCTTTGACTTCCATCCTTGTACTGTCTGGAGGCTGTGGCTGATAGCTGGACAAAGCCTGACAATGGTACAGCACAGGGAGCATTAAGGAGGCATAGCCCATGACACCCCCAGCCCCTGGCCCAGTCCCACTTCCCATGCTCCAGCTGGGAATATAAAGTATCCTGGGCCCCACACGCCTACCTGGCCTGCTTGGTCAGATTCTGTGTCAATGTCTGGACCCACTTGGCCTGGTACCTTGGTTCCCTTCCCATTGAGTGCTAACGCAGTAAGTGGGAAGCTGGCCAGACTTACAACGCCTCCTCAGAGGCCCATATGCCACAGCCAGGAGTCTCACCTAGGGAAAGAATTAATGGTACAGATTCAATTGATTATAACAACGGCAAGCACTTATTCAGCCTTGGGTGCCTGGAACAGTTACCTGCTATGTCACAATGAATCTTTGAAACCCCTCAGGCAGGAGCTCCATCATTAATTACCTTTCCTTTTGAGATGAGGGGTGGAAAGCACAGAGAGGTAAAATAATTGCCCAATAAAGGGCATAGCATAGGACAAGCCCTCTGGTCCTATGCAATCCCTCAAGACAGCAGCTCCAACCCACGGATTATGTCTTAAGTATCTCGGTCCATCTATCAGGCTTTAAGACCTTTGCCCAGGCTGTGGTCACGGTCTAGCACGGTTTTCAGCCTCACCACCTGAACCTTGTTTCTCTCACTTCTCATTTTGGGGCTGTTTTTGTTTTGGTACGAGCTCTCACTCTGTAGCCTAGGCTAGCCTAAAAGTCACTGTGTTCAAGCTGGTCTTGAACTCATGACAATCCTCTTGCCTTAACCTCCCACACGCTGGGATTGCAAGCAAACACTACCATGCCCAGCTCATTCAGGGGCTTGAATGCCCCTTTCAGAGGTGGTTCCTGTGTGATGTCCTCTCACAGCAGCTGCTGCTGAACAAGAGCACGTATCTCCCTGTACT
Organism: Cricetiscus sungorus; assembly: GCA_030556225.1. NCBI lineage: Eukaryota > Metazoa > Chordata > Mammalia > Rodentia > Cricetidae > Cricetiscus > Cricetiscus sungorus. The sequence goes on from JANBXA010000609.1 coordinate 10,443,142, forward strand.
GCCACTTGCAAGGAAGCATGTCTGCTCCAGTATATCAGTAGTCCCAGCACCCCAAACGCTGCTGCACAAAGCAAGTATGGCAGTTGGCTGCACAAGTGAATAAACGCAAGGGAGCCTAGCCAGGTGTCAAGGCAGACCTCACTCTATACTTGTCCTAATTCCAGCTACTGCTCTGATGGAGCAAGGCATGCCCCTCAATCTCACGGTCCCTCCCGCCCCTCTTCCCTCCCACCCTGTTCTGAGACTAGCACAGAAGTTACCCTGCTGGCATGGCTGACAAGTGCCATCCACAGCTGTAGATAACACATTATCTGCCTCTTTTTCTGTCCCCAGGAGCTCTGGATGACCATGGCGCCTGCTTTGGCTAGCTGCCAGCTCTCCTTCTGCTTCTCTGGAGTTTGTTCTCTGCCTCCCACATCCTGCTCAGTCCCCAGCTGGGCAACCAGGTGACATCACCTCCCACCACCTGTCCTAACCTCCAAGGCAGGTGACTGGGAAGGTGTACAAGAGCCAGCAAAGCTCCCATTTTAACCTACCTTGAAATTCACAACTTGTCATGATGTGGCAGAGGAGACCTAGACAACCAAGGAAGCCTGGCTCTAAGCTTCTTCGACATTTTCACACTGTGGGGTACAATCAAACTGCCTGTACGGTACCCCCAGTTTCTCTGTAGTCTTCCTGACTGTCCACATGGCTTGTATCCAGCCCTCAAAGGACTCCTGTATTATCCTCAACATCAACAGTGAGACAGTCCCAAAGGTCTTTTCTACAAATCCAGACAGAATGTCCATGCAGAGGTTCCTCCCAAGCCCACCCACTTGAGGTCCAGCACAGGGTTTCTCTCATGTCCCATCTGAGGTTCCTCTGGCCCTCAGCTCCTGGAGCTCCTACTTTCCTGGGGCCCATTTTAGTTTGGAAACCTCCCAAGGCCCACTTGAACCGTCCTCCACCCCAACAGAAAGCCAACTCCCCTGACCCCTGGGTCCATTCACCCTGTTCCACACTATCAGTCTCGTGCTCCACCTCAGGATGCCCCAATCCTCCCTTCTTCAGAAAAGCACAGCATCCTGGAAGTCAACACAGGCTCCAGACAGGAACCCCAACTCCACCCTGTCAGCCTGACCTCAGGGACATAGCTAGGGCATGAGTCACTGGGTCACTGGGCAGGCTAGACACGGGTCAACGCCCCACACCACCACACCTGACTCAGGACACTTTGCTTCTATGTGCTATTCTCTGCACACTTGCCTTGGGACTTAGGGCTGCCTCATACCAAGATGTGATAATAAGAAAGCAATCCACCACTACCCCTGCACCACTAACACACCCTCACACAAACCTCCGAGACCCTCCTGTCAGCCCTAGGGCTTTGTTCGGCCATTCTGTTGTCCTGTTGCTGAGACAGACTACAACAGCACACGCGAGAGCACACTCGCGTGCACACACACACACACACACACACACACACACACACACACACACACACACACACAAACCCAGAGGCAAGCCCAGCAGGTTTTTCAGGTCTGCCCTTCTGACACCATAGCTGAGAAAAATTCCTGGCTGTAATGACTGTTTACAACCAAGATACTTCACCTGGGTGGCACTCCAACAGTGTCAATGAGAGCCCCCATTTCCACATTCTGCCACCGCTTGCGCAAATACATACACAAAGTTTGGACTGCTCCCCAGTGCTCCCCTAAATATACAGCACAGTCCCCCCCCATCACTTTGGGTGAACAAATAGAGGGAGGAGCAGATGCCTGAACAACAGTGGTTTCTAAATAGTTCAGCTGGTCTTTTCTGAGGCACTAGCCCTGGTAAAGAGGCCACTCTGAAGAGGGAGAAGAAGTGAGGCATGGAGCAGAGAGGAGGACGCTTGGGTCTCTTTGCCCCATTCCTCTTCCTCCATTTCCAACCAAAAACTGCTTTGTATCAGGAAAGGAAAATGGACGTGTGAGGATTTGCCCTGCTCACCATCCTCCTGTATTGAACACTACCCCTCCTATCGCTACCCTATACTGTCGGTACACTTCTTCCACAGACCAGGCTCTCTGGAAGATAATGTCAGTACATTGTACCCCAGACCTCAATTCCTGTGCCTTCACTGTCTCACAGCCCCGGCAGGCGCATTGCTCTGAGGTACTTACCAGTGCCAGAGTGCTGTATGACAGCCTCGAATAGGAATAGCTCAACAAGAAGAGTTGTCTCATCCAGGCCCTAGCTTTCCTGGCAGTAGAAGTGAACAGCAGTGACTGCTGTCTTGGCTGCCTCCCACTAGGTAAAGGCCCAGCCTACCTGGACAGGAACTGGGCTGGCCCGTACCTTTTAACCCTTACCTGGCTGCTTCCAGGGTTAGAGTCTCTCCTGAGGAGGCAGTGTCTGTCAGAGGCCACGGCGCCTCACTCAGGATTCCCAACAGGACCAAGAAGAAAGTACAGAACTCTCTCCTCACTGCTGGACACCTAGGACAGAACTGGGGATGAAGTGCTAAGAGCTGTGGGCGGAGCCACTGCCTCTCCAGCCTGTCCTGCTGCTGACATCCCCATCCTGCAGGCCACTGGAGCCTATACAAGGTAGCACCTAGAGGGAGTGGGGGCTAGGAATCTGTGAAGTACACACACACACACACACACACACACACACACACACACACACACACGCATGCACACACACACACACACACACACACACACACACACACACACACACGCGCGCGCGCTGCAGCTGCTGCCGCGCGCACACACGCCTGGAAGAGGGAGCACCTGGGGGCAGGGGTCTAGGAAGTTGTGAGAGACACACACATGCACACACCCCTGGGATTTTTACTCTGAGCAGGGTGCAGCACCTTCTCCAGGCTCTTAGCCTCCCCTCCCAGAACAAGGCAGGGATAAGAGAATGTTTTAGGGGCAATTTCTCCCATAATCAGGATAATAATTTTCTAAGTTGCAGAGAGAAGTTAACAGGGTTTCCCTGTGTAGCCCTGGCTGTCCTGGAACTCCCTCTGTAGAGCAGGTTGGCCTCAAACTCACAGAATTCCAACTGCCTTTGCCTCCTGAGTGCTGGGATTAAAGAAAGACATGCCACCACCACCCAGCAGAAGCTAACCTTTCTAAGCAGAGACCAGATCTCAAGGCACTACCTTCCATAATCCAGGAAGAAATAATCCTAGTAAACAGACCATAATTTATGCCCTACAAACAAACATGAGAGATGGGAAAGAAACAGCCTCCTCTGAGCCATGTTAGGGATGGAAAGCTGGCTGTTAGCAAGGTGACTTTGACGCCAGTCTAGTCTATAGATCGAGTTCCAGGACAGCGTTCAAAGTAATGCAGAGAAACCATGTCTTGAAAAAATTATAGAGAGACAGAGACAGAGACAGAGACAGAGAGAGAGAGAGAGAGAGAGAGAGAGAGAGAGAGAGAGAGAGAGAGAGAGAGAGAGAGAGAGAGAATGCTGGAGCCTGGGCTAGAGGAAGCAGTGGCTACCAATGGATACTCCCAAAGGCAGAAGGAACAGAAAGAAGACTCTGACTTCTTTATCCTGGCATACCTCCCTCCTCTTCCCCTTTAACATTTCTGGCCTGGAGCTAAGCTTTATGGCAGTCAAGGAAACTGAGAACTCTGAGTCCCTGTGCTGCCTCTCAACACAATCCTACCTGGGCTCTAAGCCTGTCCTAGAGCAAACATCCTCTACTCCAGGTAAGAGGGTGCTTTGTGAGCTTAGAGCCCAAACCTAACCTAGATCCCTTAGAGAAGCCCCTGCCATGTATGAGCAGGGAGGGCTGCTAGATTGTTCCCTCCCATTCTGGGGAGGACAGCCTAGACAAGAGTTCCCTCAGTCATATGCTATTAAGCCTTCCTGCCAATGCTACCCACCTCTCTTCCTGGTTTTGAAATTTATGGTGTGACACACAAAGGACCCTTTCATCTCCTTCCCTGCTTTTTCCTCCTTTTGGTGTGCTGCTGGAGGCAAGCAGCAGGTACATGGGCAGCTAGTCAAATACTGGTGGGGACTATCCTGTTGGCCATGGCCAAGCATGTTGGGGGAAATGGATGTCTATAATCAGAGACAAGGGAAATGAGAAAATTTGGCTAATGATGAAAATGGAGCCTCATCCATAAAATGAACAAAATAGACAACAGAGACCAAAGGAATTTTAGAAGGTTTTTCATAGTACATGAAACTCATACCAAATCACTAATGACCATTCACAAGAACATTAAATTTGGAGTTGGAGAAATGGCTCAATAGTTAAGAGGACCTGAGTTCAATTCAGAGCATCCATGTCAGGTAGCTTACAACCTCCTATAACTCCAGTTCCAGGGGATCCAATGCCTCTAGCCTCCGAGGGCACCTGTGCATGTGTACCTGTGTACTCAAACACACACACACACACACACACACACACACACACACACACACACACACACACACACGAGGTTAAAAATTAAATCTTTTTTAAAAATCTTAAAATTTGGCTGGGCAGTGGTAGCACACCTTTAATCCCAGCACTTGGGAGGCAGAGCCAGGTGGAGCTCTGTGAGTTCAAGGCCAGCCTGGTCCACAGAGTAAGTTCCATGACAGCCAGGATTGTTACACAGAGAAACCATGTCAGGAAAAAAATGAAGATTTTATTTATGTATTTAATTACTTTTGTTTTGTTTTTGAAACAGGGTCTCACTATGTAGTCCTGAGTGTGGAACTCGTTATGTACACCTGTCTGGCCTCAAATTCACAGAAATCCGCCTGTTTCTGTCTCCCAAGTCTGGGGATTACAGGCGTGTGCCACCATGCCCAGCTCACTAATTTTATTTAAGTGCATGAATGTCTGGGAACCATGTGCCTGCAGTGCCTGTGGAAGCCAGAAGAGGGCAACAAACCTCCCAACACTGGAGCAACAAATGGTTGTGAACCATCATACTGGTGTTGAAAATTCAATCCAGTTCCTCTGGAAAAGCAGCCAGTGTTTTTCATTGCCATCTCTCCAGCCCCAACGATTTTGTTTGTTTTTAAAGAACAATAAATCTGAGGCTGGAAAGATAGCTTAGTGGTTAAGAGCACTTGCTGTTCTTCTAGAAGACTGGGGTTGGATTTCCAACACCGATCCACATCAGGTGGCTCCAAACCACCTTCAACTCTAACTCCAGAGGAATCGACACCCTCTTCTGACTTCTGTGGGTACCAGCACACATGTGACATACATGGACACAGATACATACACATAAACAAAAATAAATCTGAAATAATAATAATAACAAATCCACAGAGGCCAACTAGTTTAGAAGAAGTGGGGCTGAGTCACCCACACACATCATTGCTTCATTCATAATCTTTCCTCAATACTGGCAAATGAACCTAGGACTCTGTGCATGCTAAGCAAGCACCCTACCACTGGCTATAGTCCTAGCCCCACAATATTGATAGACTAGAAGATGGTCTAACCTCTAACCACACATGGACATATGGACCCTGCACAGATAGTAAATGGTAAGTTGGGGATTTAACTCTACTGTTACCTACTGGCTATGTGACTACTTAGAAAATTCACTTTTCTGTGCCTCCATGTCCTCTTCTGCTAAATAGGGAAACTGAAGTTCTGAAGGGACTCAGAGACCTCCTCACTGTTAAATTATTGAACAGTTGCCAGGCTTGGTGATCTTTAATCTCAGCACTCAGGAGCCAGCAGCAGGCAGATGTCTGTGAGTTTGAGGCCAGCCTGGTCTACATTTGAGTTCCAGGCCAGTCAGGGCTTCATAGCCAGACCCTGTCTCAAAACAAAATTAAAAAAACAAACAGATGCTCAGAGTTATTGCAAACAACTGGCTTAACCCATTTACAGCTTGCTAGGAACAAGCAACTGGCTGGCTATCAGTACCCAAAGTGCATTGCTGTTATAATTATGAGTGTTCCTCCCCCAATGAATCAAACGGATATGTTTGAATGCCTTTTTTTTTTTGAGACAGAGTTGGTATCATTCAGCCTCACCCAATAAATCTGAAACAGATGTTTGCTCTTTTCTCGGGTAACCTTGTCTGAATTCTCACTATCTAAAATCAAGAACTGAGAGTATTCATGGAGCCAAGGAGATGTCTTAGCAGGGAAAGACACTTACAAAGCAAGCCTGACAACTAGAGTTTGGATTCCCAAAACTCTTGTAATACAAAAGTCAGATACAATGTTTCAGGTATGTAATCCCAGCATTCCTACAGCAAGAGAGGAGGCAAAGACACAAGAATTCCCCTGAAGCATGTGAGCCAGCTAGCCTGGAATACACAGCACAGGAGCAGATGAAAGACCCTACCTCAAACAAATTAAGAAGGTGGGGACCAACACCTGAAATCTTCCTTTGATATGTATACATCATTCCTCACACACAAGGACACACACATATACAAAAATAAAGGGGAGCCAGCAGGGTATCCCAGTGAGGACTGAGTTCAATTCCTAAGACTCAACATGGTTCGAGAAACATGCTGACTCCTGAAGGTTGTCCACGAAAAACACACACACACACACACACACACACACACACACACACACACAAAACATCCCTGACTTCCACATGACAACAAATGTAAAAAAATTATATAAAAATTTTCTACAAAGAACATATTCAGATGCACTTGAGATAGAGATGGTATCTCAGCCTCTAGTTTCTCCTTTCTTGCCAAAAGCAGCCATATTTGAAACAGGGTGTGTTTCTGCTTCCCAACTTCTCTTAACTCATCATTAAAATGCATTAACTGGGATAGATGTGTTGCATGCCTGTAATCCCAGCACCAGGATGAGACAGAGATCAGGGTTCCAAGCCAGGCTGGGTTATATAGTGAAACCCCGTCTCAAAAACAAAAACAAAACAAAACAAAAAAGAAAGAAAGGAAGGAAGAAAGAAAGGAAGGAAGAAAGGAAGGAAGGAAGGAAGGAAGGAAGGAAGGAAGGAAGGAAGGGAGGGAGGAAGGAATGCAGGAACCAAATATATTTCAGATATGTTGTTAACAACTGTATCTGATCCAAAGAATCAGTGCCTGCCAATGAAAAAACACAGGGCCTTGGATATCTACTTCTGAACAATACTCCTAGCCTACAAACATATTTTTTAGTTTGTCATTATCCCTTATCACTTGAACTTACGCTCTCATATAAAACACAGAAACAAATACCTCAAGATATCTAGTACTTTTCACTATCTGAACTCCTGGAAGTCTCCCTCTCTCATAACTTACCTACCAAATAGACTGGGTCTATATAAATGTTTGAGATAAATAAAAGTCTGGCCAGGCGGTGGTGGCTCGCGCCTTTAATTCCAGCACTGGGGAGGCATAGGCAGGTAGATCTCTGTGAGTTAGAGGCCAGCCTGGTCTACCGAGTGAGTTCCAGGACAGGCTCCAAAACAATACAGGGAAACCCTGTCTCAATAAAAAACTAACAATAAATAAATACATACATACATAGATACATACATACATACATACATACATACATACATACATACATACATAGGGTCTGACATTCCTTATTCAAACTCACTACCATTCTATGAGACTAACACATTAGCCTCTTCCTATTTCTCCCTATTCATCCTCATAATCAAGGATTTGGACAGCAAAAGAATCTCATTTTACTGCTGCTAATAGATGAGCCTAAATTTTTATTTTCCCCACAACACTAGGGCCTTATTCAACTATATCCCTAGGCCACTTCGTTTGTTTGTTGTTGTTTGTATTCTTGGGACAGGGTCTCACTATATAGCTCTGGCTGTCTTGGAACTCACTCTGTAGACCAGACTGGTCTCAAACTCAGAGATCTGCCTGCCTGTGCTTGCCAAGTACAGGGCTTAAAGGTATGCACCACTATCGCTTGGCTTGTCTTCCCACTTTTTAAAAGATATATCTTGCCAGGGCCTACACAGGTCTGCACCAGGTCCTCTGCATACATATTATAGCTTTAGGTTTTGAATTTTGTCTTGTTTTGTTTTGTTTTTGAGACAGGATTTCTCTTTGTAGCCCTGGCTGTCCTGGAACTCACTCTGTAGGCCAGGCTGGCCTAGGAGTCACAGAGAATTAAGGCATGTGCCACAACTAGCTTCAGTTTAGTATTTTTATGGGGTCCCTGAGTGTGTAAATGAGTGGGTCTCTGATTCTTGTGCTTTCTCTTAGGGTTCTTTTCCCAATCCCAGCACTCAGGAGGCAGAGGCAGGTGGATCTCTGTGAGTTCGAGGGCAGCCAGGTCTACTAAATGAGTTCCAGGACAGGCTCCAAAGCTACAGAGAAACCTTGTATTGAAAAACCAGATATACATGTACATGTATATGTATGTATTCTGGAAAAAAAAATGTGGCTTGCTAGGCATGGTAGCATACACCTTCAATTCCAGTACTCAGGAGGCAGAAGGAGGTGGATTCTCTGTGAGTTCAAGGCCAGCTTGGTCTACACAGTGAGTTCCAGACCAATTAGGATGGCATAAAAAGACCCTGCCTGAAAAATCAGTCAGTCAATCAATCAATGGTGGGTCTTGCTATTCCCTGAGCTGAACAGAGACTCTTGGACTCAAGTGAACTTCCCACATTTGCTTCTTGAGTAGCTGGAGACACAGGGTTATGGCACTACCAGGATGAATGAACCTGATTCAAACATCCATCAATAGCCACTGCCTAAGCCCCCACATACAACACAGTCATACAGACATCCCTATGGATGGGATGGGTTTCTCACCAAAATGCTTATTGATAACTTTGTGAGAGAAAGAAAGAAAAACTTCCCCCATCCCACCCCTACCAAGTCCTGAAGCCTCTGACCTAGAATAGTTTTTTGTTTCGTTTCATAAGTTCCAAAAAGCAGGGATCATATCCCTAGGATCAAAATCAGGTGAAGCAGATAACATGACTTTGAAGATTCTTAACCTAGTATGTCTTCAATCTCCATACTTCCCTTCCCTCATCCGACCTGGGACAGCCCCCAATATAGAAAGGCAGGAAACATGATCCAGACCTCTCAGACTCCCAGAGAGTCAATGAATAATTTAGGGTGTTCTTTCACATTTCGGGAGAGCAGCGGGTGTAGAAACATTTCCATGCACTCCTAGGGCAGTAAGAGAAATGCAAGCTCCATATGAGATCACTAGGATGGAGACTAGGGGGATGGGCAAATCCCATACAAAAATTCCACCTGCCACAAGAAGCTTACAAGGCTACTTGTTTCTGTTAAAAAGCAGTATGAGGAACACACATTAGAAACCCTAGGAACAACAGAGCCTTCAGGTTCTGAGGCAAGGTATGATGAGACCCAGAGTGCAAAGGGGTGGAAAACGGGTGTTAGGAATGAGGAAGGACTGAACAAGTTGGAAGGTAAAACAAGGGGATGGTATGGGAGGTTAGGACAAGAATGAGTGCATGCTATAAAACAGAAAAAGTCACTATAAGGTGGAGATCAAGAGGCAGAGCAGGGGTCAGGAATGGTGGGGTACACCTGTAACCCCGGCAACTCTGGAGGTGTAAGCAGAATGATTATTCCAAGTTCCACACCAGCCCAGACTACATAGTAAGACCCTGTCTTTAAAAATATAGCGTTGGTGGCACACATCTTTAGTCCCAGCACTCTGGAGGCAGAGGCAGGCGGATCTCTGTGAGTTTGAGGCCAGCCTGGTCTACAAAGCGAGTTCCAGGACAGCCTCCAAAGTAATACAGAGAAACACTGTCTCGAAAAAATTAAATTAAAAAAAATAAAAATAAAAGCTGACGTGGTGGTACACGCCTATAATCCCAGCACTTAGGAGGGAGAGGCTAGAGGAGCATGTCACACGTTTGAGGCCATTCTGAATTATATAGCAAGTTCCAGAACAGTCAAGGCTACATAGACAAATCCTGTCTAAAAAGAAGAACAGAGCCAAGACAAGATGCTGAATAGAAGACTAAGGTTCGGAGGACGAGAAAAAGTACAAGAACACAAACAACAATACAGAACAGACAGAAGACATGGCTGGGATAAGCCAAGCCAGGGATCAAGGGAGGGAAAGAGGCAGATTCAGATGGAGGTCAGAAACAGGAAAAGACCAGGGCAGAATGAAGACAGGGATGAGGGAGGTGATGGGAAAGAAAAGGGGAAAACAGATGGAGATCAGGAATGGTATGGGGGCATAGTACAGGGGGTAGAGAAGTCAGAGGTCAGCAATCGGGATAGAACTGGAGCAAATTGGGGTTAAAGAGAGGATCAGAACATTTGACTGGAAGGGATTCAAGGGATTCAGAGACTGGATAAGCATTTTGAGAACAGTGTGGTCAAGCATCTGATCTGGAGTTAGTGTTGGACATCAAAAAACAAGGTTTTCACAGATAGGATAGGGTCAAACAGGGACCTGAGCCAAAGACAAACCTAGATAGGGCTGGGGATCAGAACTGGGCTTGGCGGACAAAGAAGGGGTTCAGGATCACACCACGCCAAAATACAGTTAAGTCAGGGGTAAGACTGAAGGTTCTGGGCCAAGGACTTGGGGTTTAAAAAAATGATATCGACAAGTCAGGCAGGGGTCAGGAGTGGGAGCATAGGGTCAGAGGGTGTAGGTTCTTGCGAAGGTTCATCCTTGTGAACGTTTCCGGGCCTCGTCCCGCCCTGTCCCCACCCTTCTTCTCCTGGCAGGAACGGTTACTCACCGAGGGTCCTCGCACCACCGTGCAGGTGGGGTCGGTAGAGGCCGACAGACATCTAGTGGGCGCGCCTTCCTTCGCAGCGCCCCGCTAGTCCCTGGGAGCGCGCCTTCTCGGCTACTGCTCCCTACCTCTGGGCCGCGTTCGACCACACGCACCACTGTTAGCCTTCGGGGGCAGATGGGGGACCCCCAGATGGTGGGAGAGGTGCGCTGGCCCTGCCGTGGGCGGCGGCCCCACGCCCCTCACCTTTAACTCTTGACGTCCGTGGCTAGCTGCACAGCCTCCTCGGCTGCTGAGCGCGAACCTAGGGGGCTGGAGGACGAGGGGGGCGGGGCGCGGGACCACAGCAGCGGCAGACACAAAGTGCGCAGGCGCCAGCTTGGGTCTCCGATTTTCCTGCTTTGGGAGCACCAGGAACGAAGAAACCGGGATCGTGTGCGCACGCGCTTTTTTGGGTGGCAGAGCCTTAAGCCTCGCTCTGTAGGTGAGCCGACCGGAGCCCCTGACTCCAAGTCACTCTTCCCCCAAAGCAGTATCCTAAATGCTATCTGTAACCCTTTATCACGCCTCTTAAGTACATCCCAACGACTCCTTTTGCCATCTCCTAGATGCTCCCCCAAACGACCTTCCATCATCCTCCAAAATGTATCCCCAAGTATTGTCTGATCCCAAGCAGTACCTCCAGGCCATTCTCTGCTGTCATTGACCTGCACCAACATACAATGCTATTGATCGAGCATGGAGAAATCATTTGTTGGTTCAAGACTAGACCCTCCATGGTTGTCAAAATTGTACGCACAAATTTTTTCATAAGCACATCCTTGGAGTGTATGCTTCAAGCTACACGCCAGTCTCCAAATCGAGCTTTACATCTAAGTTGCACCCCCAAATCACTTCCCATAGTTCCCCCAACTATTAATCCCAAACCCTACCTCTAATACACCCTTCATCAGTACTCAGTCAGCACCAATAAACTGCCTTCCATAACCTCCAAGTTATTCCTCCTTCACCATCCTCAACTGACCCTTCAAGTCAACAACTTCTTTATAAACAGTATTTATATTATTTATTCATTCATTTGCAGTACCAGGAATTTCCAGAACCCAGGCCCTCACATGTAATAGATGAGTTCTCTACCAATGCAATTAATGTCAAACTCCAAATATCACTCCTAAATGCTAAATGCACTGTGCATAGAAAACACCTTCTGTTGGCCCTAAGCATTCCATGTAATCTCCACACAACCCTCTATTGATTCCCAGTGGGCTGTCCAAGAATCTGCAGTGTCACCCTAAACATTACCAATTATGGTCAATATGGGCTCCACCTGCACCTCAAATCAATTCCAACTGTTACTGTTTAACTGCACAGCATGTTCCAAGGACACTCCACCTTCCACTAACACAACATCCTATCTCTACAAAACTTCCTTTGTTTTTTGTTTGTTTGGAGGTTGAGGTTCCATGAGGCACAGACTGACCTCCTACCCCCAACTCTATGTAGTCAAAAGCAATCTTGAACTTCTGATCCTTCTGTCTCCAACTCCTGAGCTATATTCCTAGCCCTTTTCTCAGTTTTGAGACAGTTTCATGTGGCCCAAGCTGGCCTTGACCTTGCTCTGTGACTGAGGATGATCTTCAACTCCTGATGCACCGAGCTGGAGAGACGGCTCAGGTGGTTAAGAGCACTGGCTGCCATTCCAGAAGACCTGAGTTTGGTTCTCAGGACCCATATTGTGGTTCATGCCAGTGGTGCTTGCACATACATGTATGCAAAACATTCACACATGTAAAAACAAAAGAAAAATAATTAAAATCAATGTCTGATCCTCTTGCCTCCTCCTTATTGTTAAATAAGGTTCCATTCCAAGTCCTAGACAATCACAAATCAACTGTTCATAAACTTTCTTTATCCTAGACATTTTATATGAATGTAATACGTAGACATTTAAAATATTTGTTTTTATTATATTTCTATGATGGTTTTTGCCTCATTTGTACACATATGTATATATGAGTTCCTCATTCATTCAGAGCCTGTGGGGGCCAGAAGTGGGCAACAGCTTCCCTAGAATTGGAGACTGGAGTCATCTCTCCAGCTCCAATATGCAGATGTCTTTATGTCTAGCTTAGCATAATGCTTTGGTGGTGAGGGTGATGATCTCACCCTGTATCCCATGGGTAGCCTGAACTCTCAATGGTGCTTCTGCCTAAGCATTCCAAGAGTACTTTACCTATAACATGTTATAGGTTTGTACATATTGTAGCATGGAACAAGTAGTCTGTGCTTTTTATTGCTGAATATTGGTGTAGCCAATTATCTATTAGTTGTTTCCCCAAATCACTCACTATTAGCTTCTAACTACAAATCAGGATAACCCCCTGATATCCAAATTTCACAACAGATTTCTGAACAGCACCCCAAACCATACTCATCAACCCTCGGCTATACCCCCAATCAATTCCATTAATCCTCAGTCATTACTAAGCTACCCTCTCATATCCTTATCTTTACTCCGGACTACTTCCCATGGCCCACTGCACCCTTAACTTCCCCTTACCAACTCACATAAAAGCAGTGCACAGTATATGATACTCACAATTACTTAGGAAAATCCTTAAACCCAAGAGTTTGAGGCCAGACTGGGAAAGGCAATGAGACTCTATCTCCTTTTTTTTTAAAGGAGTGGGGCATATCAGAACATGTCTGTAAGTCCAGCATTTGCGAGGCAGAAGCAGAGGGATCAGGAGTCCAAGGTCATCCTTGGCTACATAGCAAGTTTGAGACAGATGAGGCAAATGAGATCTTGTTCTAAAACAATGGTTCTAAGTCTGTGGGCCTTGACTCCTCTGGGTCCCATATCAGATATCCTGTATACCAGATCTTTATGTTACAATTTATTTATTTTTCAAATATTTATTTACTTATTACGTATACAGTGTTCTGCCTGCAAGTATGCCTGCAGGCCAAAAGAGGGCACCAGATCTTGACAGATGGTTGTGAGCCACTAAGATGGTTCCTGGGAATTGAACTCAGTATCTCTGGAAGAGCAGTGAGTGCTCTTAAATGCTGAGCCATCTCTCTAGCCCCATGTTACAATTTTTATCATAGGAAAATTTCAGATATGAAGTAGCAACAAAGTAATTCTATAGTTGGGGGTCGCCACAACGTGAGAAACTAACTGTATTAAAGGGTCCCACCGTTAGGAAGGTTGAGAACCACTGACCTAAAAGAAAGTGACTCAATGAGATTGTACAGAGAGTGAAGCCACTTCCACCAATCCTGACTAGTGTTCTGTCCCTGGAGCCCATATGGTGGGAAGAAAACAAACTACATTCCAGAAGTTGTCATGTGAACTCCATGCTTGTCAGTCTCTTACACACAGAGGTTTTTGTTTTGTTTTGGTTTTGGTTTTTAATGTTAAAAACAACATAAAAACAAATACTAAAACAAAAAGAAAACTTCCAAAAATATTCCTCAAATGCCCTTAACAATATTTTACGTCATTGCTTCCAAACTACTTTTTAGTAATTTCAAACCTCACCTCTAAAATTCCCCTAGAGCCCCAACTCTGCCTATAAATGCTCCCTAACTCCCCTTGGTTAGTGTCACAATTACATCCACAAACTGTAACCCCAAACTATACTGCCCTGTAATGCTTAACTTGTCTGCCCCTCCCTCTCTCTCCATCTCTCTCCTCTTTCTTCTCTCCCCCTCTCTCTATGGGTATATTTGTCCTCTGTCTGTCTGTGCTTTACTTCCAACATTCCTTACTGCCTTCCTTTTCCCTTTTTCTTTCTTTTCTTGTATTTTTTGGGGGGTGATAGGGTCCCTCTGTGTAGCCTGGGCTGTCCTGGAACTCACTCTGTAGACCAGGCTGGCCTTGAACTCACAGATCCTTCTGCCTCTGTCGCCCAAGTACTGGAATTAAAGGCATGTGCCACTACTACCCAGTTCCTCATTTTTTTGAGACAGGGTCCCCCCACTCTGCCTCAGAGTACTGGAATTAAAAAAGTGTGTACCCCTCCTTTCCTCTCTTCCCTTTCTCTCTCTCTGTCTCTCTGTAAGATAGGATCTCATGTAACTACAAACTTACCATGTGGCTAAAAATGATCTTGAATTGATCCTGCTGTCTCTCTATCCACCTCCTAAGGGGTGGGATTAAAGGTACTTACCACCATGCCTGGCTGGAAGCTTATAGGTCACCCACCCTAGAGTATAGAGCATCACCACAGGAAGAAGAGAGACCCTGCCTCAGCAAGGGGAAAACAAGCATCAACTCCTGCAAGTTGTTTCTGACTTCTGTAATTTACAAGAGTGCACACACAGGCACAAAGTGAAAACCCTCAAGTGTACCAACTACATCATGCCTCAGGAATTCTCAACTACACTCTAAAATTGCCACTCAGTATCCCTTAGTGCTACTTGCAAACATTCCCCTTACACTTCCAGTCTCTAACTATATTCAAACAATTCTCCAGTGACCCCGTGGCCCTTTGATAGTTCCAACAACACCCAAGTTCTTTCCAGTAATTCCAAATTATGCCTTTAAATTACCACCAGTAATTCCCAAGCATAGCTAAGTGCCCCACAATAACCTCCAGCTCCACCCCAAGGCTTCAGTGTTAGCTTTTTGATGCTGGTGTAACTCTTCATCATTAACTTAGTGGCTTAAGCTAACAGAAGTTTGGAAATCTATTCTTTCACAGTTCTGGGAACTAGAAGTCCAAAATCAGTTTCACTGAGCCAAAATCAAGGTATCACCAAAGCTGTTCTCCTGGTCTCTCTTAGAAAAAAAAATTTAGTCTTTGTCTCTTTCAGCTTCTGATGGCTGCTGGCATTCTTTGGCTTGTAGCCATCTCACCACAATCTCTGTTCCCACTCTCCCATCACTTCCTCTCTGCATGTCAGTCAGATATGCTTTACCTGCCTTTCATAAAAACACTTGTAGCCAGGTGATGGTGGTGGCGGCACACACTTTTAATCCCAGCACTCAGAAGCAGAGGCAGGTGGTTCTTTGTGAGTTCGAAACTATCCTGGTCTACAGAGTGAGTTCCAAGACAGCTAGGACTGTTACACAGAGAAATTCTGTCTCATTACAAACAAAGAAAAACACTTGTGGTTACAGTTAGAGTCTAGTTTAAGAATCCAGAATAATCTCCTTATTTCAAAATCTGTAATTTAGAAACTAACAGTGCTAATGTATGCCTGGAATCCCAAGTACTCTGGAGATTGGCAGAGACCGATGTTACAGATCACTTAAACATGGAGCTTTGAAGGCCCTGATAACACAACAAGACCCTGAGTTTTTGAAACCAGCCATAGGAGTGCACACCTTCAATCTCAGCACTGAAGAGGCAAAGGTGAGTTTGAGGCCAGCCTGGTCACACAGAGAGTTCCAACCGGTGAGACCCTGCCTCAAATAGATGATTGATAGATAGACAGATGATAGATGATAGGTAAACTTTACAGCAGTTCGCAAACCTCCTCAAGTGTGTTTGTGTCTGTCTGTCACGCCGAAGCCACTCCTGACCTGGTCATCCGAGTCTTGGTCTCCACGCAGACCTGCTACCCACTGAGCAGTCTGCGGCAGTAGATGATAGATGATAGATAGATGATAGATGATGGATGATAGGTAGATGATAGATGGATAGATGTCAGATGATAGATAGATGATAGAAGATAGATAGGTAGGTAGGTAGGTAACCCTCTGATTTAGTCACATCTACAAAGTCTTCAAGCTCTCACCCCCGCTCCTTGATCTTGCTTTCATATTTGCACCCACTCTTGCTCTCTCTCATTTGTTAAATAACATTCATGAGGGCCAGTGTGTGGCTTAGTGGATAACAGCCCTTGACACCAAGCCTGAAGACCTGATTTTAATGCCCCAAACCCACATACAGGTAGGAGATAACTCATTTAACTTGCACTCTTACCTCTAGACAATGCATATACAACACACACACACACACACACACACACACACAAATACAAATAAATGTTTTTTTCAAAAGGTGCAGTGTGATGGCACACCTGTAATCATGGTCACTGAGGATGCAGAGGCAGGCAGATCTCTTATGAGTTCAAGGCCAGCCTGATAGTCTACTTAGCAAATTCCAGGCCTGCCAGGGATACAACCACCAGAAATTCCAATTTCAGGGCATACAGTGCAGTCTTCTGACCTCCAAAGGCTTTTGCATATACATGGTTCACATACATACATGCAGGCACACATACACACCCTAAATAAATAAATAAATAAATAAATAAATAAATAAATAAATGTTTACAACTGGAGTAGGCTGGGGTAGTGGTGGTGTGGTGGTGGTGGTGGTGCTTGCTCTTCAATCCCAGCTCTGGGGAGTAAGAGGCAGTTAGATTTCTGTGAATTCAAGGCCAGGCCAGTGTGTTTTACATAGTGAGTTCTAGGCCACCTAGGGCTACAAAAGTAGATCTGTCTCAAACTAAACAAAACCTTCAAAAATAGCTTAAGATTGTAATCTTTCTTCTAGAGAGGGTCCCCATTGTGAGATGATTGCATGTGTGCAGAAATGTATGTTTATAAAACCAAGTGAGGCACTGGGAAAGGAGACTACCAATACCCCAAATTGCAAGTCCAGTGATCTTTCTTGTCTTTTTCTTTGAGACAAGATTGCTTGTATCTCAAGACCATCAGTTGCAACTCACTGTGTAGCAAAGGATAACCTTGAACATCTGATTCTCTTGGCTTTCATTTCCCTGGTACTGTCATTACAGACTACTCCCACCATACTCTCATGCCCACTTTACTGTTCTCACGATCCAACTGATGGTCTTGGGATGTTGGGAAGCAGTAAGATCGGCTCAGGTGTTTTATGTAACTGACAGTATGGATGGGGTCGCTGTGGCTGTGGCTGGGTCCATACCACCTTGCATTTATCTGTCCCACACAGGCACTTCCTAAATGCTGAATAAGTGAACAAGTGAGTGGATCAATTAATTTTGGGGAGATTATTGTGTGCAAAACAGGGGTCCTCATAACTCTGCTGACCCACATTATGGCCCCCATTAACTGGGCAAGAAAGTGGAGGCACGGAGTGGAGTAGGTCCCCTGCATTATTGAAATAGTTCGTTATGATTACAGAAGTCATTCAGTGGAAACCAGATCTAATTACCATCCGTCCACTCATTCATCCACCTGTCAAAAGATTCATTAACCGTCTATTGCGTAGTACAGTGATCATAGTACAATAAATACTTTAGATAACAAAACAGGCTGAGCTCTCTGCGGAGGACCAGCTTCATGGCTGGACTTCGGGCACCGGAAGGGTATGGTTTCAGCACCATCTTTAAGGACTGGTGTTGTTTCTGCCTCAGTTACATAGTGGCTTGAGAAGACAGGGGTACAAAGAAGTTGCAGTGCGGTCTGGGATGACCCTGGGCTAAGAGCCGGCCGGATTCGGCAAAAAGCTTGGCGTGCTGACTTTCTAAACAGGTACAGAAAACCCAAGAGTCAGTTTAGTATCTTTCCGGGGATGGAGATTGAGGCTGGGGAGATCGATGGATAGTGTGGATAATTTGAGAAGAGGGAGGTGTGGCTCAGGAAGCTACGCAAAAAAAAGGCGTGGTTCAACCAAATCACTCCTCGCCTATTTGCTTCCGTCGCCGAGGGCGTGGCCTAAGGGCTCCCTTCTCCGAAGGGCGGTGCAAACCCGGTGTTCCCTACGCCTCGAAGTCGTGGCTTAGGGCGGGCCCTCGAATCTCCCAGTAGCAATTGGCTGCCTTGCTCAGGAGGTATGGCCCAACTAGACTTCCATCCCCAGTGTGGTCACTTCCTGTGGAGTTTCCCCAGTCCAGGGAGGAGGGGGAAGAGGACGAGGGGGAGGCAAGCGGTCGTCCGGGGTTAGATTGGGGGGGGGTGTCGGTCCGTTCAGGGCGGGTGATGACTCACGGCCCATCCCATCTTCCCGACGCCGCCCGCCCGCGCAGAGCTAGCTCCATGGCTTAACGGAGGAGGCAGTGGCGAGCGGGGGGAGGGGGACTCTTATTTTGTTAGGGGGACCGGGCCAAGGCCCGACCGGCCTGGCAGGGCTCGTCCGGGGCCGGGCGTCATGTCTCATGCAGCCGAGCCAGCTCGGGACGGCGTAGAGGCCAGCGCGGAGGGCCCTCGAGCCGTGTTCGTGCTGTTGGAGGAGCGCAGGCCGGCCGACTCGGCCCAGCTGCTCAGGTGCGGGGCCACCTGGGGCCGGGAGTGACAACTGAGGTTCCCTTGGGACTCATCTCAGGACATTGGGGGCCCCCGGACTGGGATTGGAGACCCTTGGCCTAGGCTTGAGCGACGTCGGGGTGCCCATCTTGGGTGGGCACCTCAGAAATCTGGTACTGACCCGCTTAGACTGAAGCTTGAAAGTAGTGGAAGTACGTTGTGAGGAGGGCTCGATCACATGTCGGAGGGGTCTTTACTGGGTCCCACGAGGCAGACTGTGGAGTGTACAGAAACCGGACTGAGGTAGCTAAACTTGGGGAACAGATTAGAAGCTGAATTTGGAATTGTTGAGCCGGGCGCAGAGGGATGAATTTGAGGGCACATGTTAGGCGAGGCGCTGATTTTAAGGAAATCCCGGGATCTTTTTCCTTCGGTGTGGGAGAAAGAATCCTGGGAGACAGGTGAAATTTGGGGCACTTAGTGACTCTCAGTAGTCGGTGCGGTGTTTGGGAATAACATGAATCTGGAGGGGTTAGAGGGAGGAGGGCTTAGGTGTGCTGTGTGTGTGTATACTCGAGCGAAGCAACTTGATCGGCTCAGTGGATTCACTGCTGCGTCCGGGTCCTGGTCCCATGCCCCCCCCCTCCTGCGCGCCTGCCCGCCCCGTCTGTATAGAAATGCCGGATAGTAGAAACCCCTGTTGCCAATTCGAGTAGGAGCTTAAATGAGAGGCGGCAGGGCAGACTGGATAGATGGTTCACTCTTAGCTGAAGGAGGGGGGGGAGGCCTCAAACCTTATTTGGGAACCCAGAGGAGGGTCTTGTTTCTGCTGCCACTCACCCTAGCCCTCTCAACCAGCCCTGCCCACTCCCTACCCACACACCCCCTCTTCCTTTTATTTCACCCTCCCAGCCCGTCTCTCAGTTCCCGGGTGTAATCTTGAATCAGTCTCTAGAGCTGGAGTGAGTACCGATTGCACCATGCCTGTCTGGGTGGGTCCTCCGTCTCTCCTCTCATCTTCCATCAGCCTTGCTTTGAAACTCCAGCCCTTCCTTGTCTACACAACCTTGCCCTCCCCAGCACCCGTTTTTTTCCAACTTATGTGCAGTGGTGTATGGGTATGGGAGGGGGCTGCCTCCTTTCTGCCTGGGATTGTGCTGAACTTAGCTACTTTCAGAGCTTCCTCTTCCCAACTTCCTGGGTGGTTTTAGAGCCCCATCTGTGGGCAAGGAGGCGAAGGAAGACCATTGTTGGGCAGGGAAGAGACTTCTTAGCAATCAAAGTCACAATGTTCGTGGAATCTAAACTTAAGTAAACTCAAGGGTGCATATTATTGGGGATGCAGTGGGTGGAACCTGGGGCTTCACACTTGGTAGGTAAGTGGCGTACCACTGAGCTATACACTTTCAGCAAGGATATAGAGTGTATGTTTTTGGCCCGGACACTAGGGTCCTTTTTACTTAACAGGGAGGACTGAGCAGAACCATCTTAGAATCCTTATAACAGCCTAGATCACAATAGCAGTGGGCACAATTAAATGGGAGAGATGTATATTGCTTTGTTGCAGCGCTGTGGGTGGAATTCAGGGTTCTTACATGGTAGGCAAATCCCGGTTGCTGTGTGTGTGTGTGTGTGTGTGTGTGTGTGTATCTTAATTTGAGATGAAACCTCAGCCTTCTTCCTTCATTTGAGATACAGCTTGTTTTGTGTGCCAGTGGCTGTTGATACTGAAAACGGGTGTGTGTTTTGATCTATCTAAAAAGTAGGAGGAGGCTGGGCAGTTTCTTCTAGCTAAGAATGATGTTCCTGCTGCAAGGCAAATCATGCACTCAGATTCTCTCTTTGAAGATGCTCACTGGTGGAGTGGGGGGAGAGTCTTTTCTATTTCCAGTCTTGTATTTGGATGGGGAGCAGCGGCCTATGAACTCTGGTTGGGGCTGGAAGGACTGCTTTGCAAAGTGGTAACTCCCAATGCAAAGTAAAGGAGGGAGCCCAGTTCTCTTTGTGATGCATTCAGTTTGTGTTACAATGGACTCTTAGGCAAGGGGTGCCCTTACTTGCTCTGTGTGCTTGTATACAGACAGGGGTTCACATTCAGCTGTCGGCAAAACAGTAGGGGGTGTGGGGGCTGGGAGAACTCTGAATGCAATGCTTGGAGTCATTATACAAAATGAATTGTCACTCCCAAAGTCCTCTTGCCACCACCACCCCCACCTTAAACCCAGGTTGTGAGTGCTGGAGTGAGAGTTGGGATCCAGCCACTTTTATTGTTTTGACCCTTTAAGGGCCTGTGGGTAACTGTAAGAAGTAGGAAGAGGGAAAGGATACAGGACTTCGAGGCAGTGCTCTTGTGTGTTTGAGAGCCCGCTTGGGTGTCTGGGGAAGGGAGGGTATTAGAGCTTCCGGCAGTCACTGATCACCACTCCTTCCTCCCTCCCACCCTCAGCCTGAATTCTTTGCTTCCGGAATCCGGGATTGTTGCTGACATCGAATTAGAAAACATCCTTGATCCTGACAGCTTCTACGAGCTCAAAAGCCAACCTCTACCCCTCCGATCCAGGTAGGCCTGGCCTAACTGACCCCTCTCCCAGTCCTCCTCCCCACTGAGCCCATTCTCCCCTTCTCAGTAGTCTATATTTTCCCAGGTGGACAAGTCAGTGCATCTCCGGCCTTCCCTTACTCTACCTTACCTTGTCTCCCGAAATCGAATTCATACATAGAGCTTCCTACCGGCCTGGCTGCTTGGATGGGCGTGGCCTTCTTAAACTCCCGCCCTCTTGTGGGCAGAACCGTGCAACCCCTGTTCAGCCCTCCTCACACCTGGAGAACCCACCCTCCCTCAGCTCTTGAGCGCCCAGGCTGGTGGGTGGAAGTCTAAATGTGCTGAGTCATCGGCCTGGGCTCTAAGAGAGGGGAGGGGACCTGGAAGAGGGGCAGGAAGAGAGGATTGTGAAACCTCCGAGATTTTCAAAACCAACTAGCTCCTGGCAGCAGAACCCTGGGCAGGGAGGAAATGGAGTCTGGGCTCCCTTAGAGCCTGATGGCTTTAGCACATTACACTATTAAGCATTAGTTGAGCTCACCTTTTTAATAAGAAACACTCCTTTCATTAGAGCCCAGCTACTGTGAACCTGCTCCAACTGAGGCCTCACCATTAAGGCCAAAAGCTACAGTCTTTATTTTCCCTAGAGGAATTGGCCAGACTGTGACCTCTGAGTGATGGAAGTGTGTCTGGTCCCAGCATCTCCTGAGGCTCACAGCCAGGCCTGGTCCCTACATCTCCAGCCCACACATTGTGGTCTGGGAACACAGAGAACAAGTCTGTTTCTGGATGTAGTCCAGCACAGTCTGATCCTTAGGCTTGGAAAGCCTAAGAAAGCTTACCTGTGGCCCCGTATTTCCCATTCCGCAGCCTCCCAATATCACTGCAGGCCACACCAACCACCCCAGCTACACTCTCTGCATCGTCTTCTGCAGGGGGCTCCAGGACCCCTGCCATGTCATCATCATCTTCATCGAGGATCTTGCTGCGCCAGCAGCTGATGAGGGCCCAGGCACAGGAGCAGGAGAGGCGTGAGCGGCGGGAACAGGCAGCAGCTGCTCCCTTCCCTGGTCCTGCACCTGCCTCACCAGCCATCTCTGTGATTGGCGTGTCTGCTGGTGGCCACACACTGGGTCGTCCACCCCCTGCTCAGGTGCCCAGGGAAGTGCTTAAGGTAAGCATAGATCAGGAAGCTCTGGGAGTCAGTGACTGAGAAATGGTCCTGGGGTCACAGTGGCTTTTGGACAGGGACCATGTAGTTCTAAGAGCAGGTTATGAAAGTGTTTAACTGGTCTGTACTGCCCCATGTGTTGTTTAACTGGCCCCATGTGTTGATGGTCTTTTAGGGTATTTTTCTGGATCTGTGAGGATATGTAGGGAAGGCATATGTGATATAGTCAGTTCCTGCTTCTGTTGCATGGTATCAGCTACTTATCAGGGAGCTCTGAGGTCTCTGACTGGGTGATCTACAGAGAGAACTTATTAGCAAAGGTGGCTTTTGGAGGTTCTTAAGGACTTCTGGGAAAAGTAGGTTAGGGTCTTGGCAGATTCACTAATATTTTTGACATGTTCTCAAATTCCAGGCCTAGTTTGTCCACAGAGCCTAAAAATAGTTGAGTTACAGGGTCAGACTGGGGTTCAACTATTCTTCTGAGCTGTTTTGGGCCTCCCCATCTTTTATTTCACAGGTTCAGACCCACCTGGAAAACCCCACACGCTATCACTTGCAGCAAGCTCGCCGGCAGCAAGTGAAACAGTATTTGTCTACCACACTTGGGCCCAAGCTGGCTTCCCAGGCCCTCACCCCACCACCAGGGCCTGCCAGCGCTCAGCCACTTCCTGCCCCTGAAACTGCCCATGCCACTGGCCCTACAGGCAGTGCTCCTAACAGCCCTATGGCACTGCTCACCATTGGGTCCAGCTCAGAGAAGGAGGTAAGAGTCTGTAGATAACTTCCCTGTATGCCCTTCGTCAGTTGTTTTATTATTGTTTCGTGTGTGTGTGTGTGTGTGTGTGTGTGTGTGTGTGTGTGTGTGTCTGTGTGTTTGTGTGAATGTGAATGCTGGGTGCTGGGAACAGAACCCAGGGCCTTTGCACATGCTAGGCCAGCACTCTACCATTAAGCTACTCCTACCCCCAGGCACCCCTCCCAATTCTTCTAACCCTGTACAGTATTTACTTTTTCCCCCAGATTGATGATGTCATTGATGAGATCATCAGCCTAGAGTCCAGTTACAACGATGAGATGCTCAGCTATCTTCCTGGAGGCACTGCAGGGCTGCAGCTCCCCAGCACGGTGAGGCCCTGAGAAGGGAGGTGGTCTAAAAATTATGGCATTCTTCTGTCACTAAGACCACACCTGCACTGGCTGTGTGTATATGAGCGACCCCTGCCATGCATTATACTAAGATTGAGAGAAAGGCCTTATATTGAGAATGGGGCTTAGGCCCACCACTGCCCTTGGGTCTTTGTTGGACTTCATGGAGAGATGACCCTGGTAGCGTGAGATACATACAGTATGGGTAGTTTATAGACATAGTATTACCTGGGCACTTGGTCTGTGCTCTGCTAAGTACCAAGAAGTGGGAATCATGTAGCAGTTTTGAGTGTCCCAAGGGATTCAATACTACTGTGTAGTAATTGGAACCAAAAGGCTTGGGTTATAACAAGTGATTGGTCCTTGTACTATTTGGGATGTAGCAAGTCCCTTGCAATGAATTGGGCCAAGAGATTGGATCCTTGCAAAATGGACAAAACTTTCCAGAGCAATAGATCTGCCATTATAACAATCTGATTCTGGAACATTCCAAGAATCGCATAATTTGCCTTAGCCAGTTATCTCATAGCTTTTCCCAACATACCAAGAGGATCTAACCTTGTATAAAAATGGTAAAAGGTTCGGGGCTGGGGATGTAGCTGAGTAGAGTGCTTGCCTAGCCTGTGGTGAGGTCCTAGGTTCTGTCCTCAGTACCACACACACACAAAAGTTCCACGTTTTCATAATTTTTCACTGCTTTGGACACAACTAGAGGTTACGACCCTGATCCGAAAGCCTCTAAGGGGTTTCATTATATGACAGCTCATCAGGGTCAGGACTGGGTACACTTCTATCTGAGTGTGTTATACCAGTCTGTAGCTAGTCTAGTAAGAGAGAAAGAAAAAAACTAGACTGTTATAAAAGCAGCATTAGTTCTGAAATAGTTACATTAGACAAGCAGAGATGGCAGAATGTGTGGGTGGACATAGGGTCAAGATCTTGGTAAATGACCAGTAGAAGCTCATGGTTTTTAAGGTAGTGATCACACTGAAGGCTGGGGATTTGGCTGGAACTATCCAGGAAGCCAGATTTGGGGTGGCATGTTGCCATGATAATTTACCAAGGTCTGAACAGATTGAGTTGGAGTGTTCCAAGAATGCTGAATTGGAATGCTGTGCTGGAAGCAGCTAATGGCCTGGAATGTCAGATCAGAACTGACAGAGACCTGAGTGCTGTGATTTTCCAGCATTTTTCCTCTCAGAGCCAGCCCTAGAATTGTTTTAGAGGCGAGTGACAGAGGCCTCTGAGGCATTTGAGAAGCTGGGTGGGTGGACCCTAATCCCCACAAACCAGAGAAAGTTCACTTGGTTCTGTTTCTGCTGTTAAGTACCATGTGAAACTTCCCTGAAGGAGAAGGGATCCTCTGGAATCTGGTTCTTTTTTTTCTTTTTCTTTTTGGTTATTCAAGACAGGGTTTCTCTGTGTAGCTTTGGGCCTGTCCTGGAACTCATTCTTTAGATAAGCATGGCCCTGAACTCACAGAGACCCTACTGCCTCTGCCTCCAGGAGTGCTGGGATTAAAAGCATGCTGGTGTTAAAGGCATGAGCCACCACTGCCCCACTGGGGGCTCTGCCTTTTAATTTGCACAGTGTGAGGAGGCTGTTCCATGCCTTTGTTGTCCACAGCTGCCTGTGTCAGGGAACCTGCTTGATGTGTACAGCAACCAAGGAGTGGCCACACCAGCCATCACTGTCAGCAATTCCTGTCCTGCTGAGCTGCCTAACATCAAACGGGAGATTTCTGGTAAGTGCTAGGGTCTTGGCCCCGTACCCCACCCTGTCCCTTGAGTCAAGCCCTGTCATTGCCAGGTCTGAAGGTAGACCTGATTCTTGAACTTTTCAGAAACAGGTTGAGGCTGGGGCTGGGGCTGGGGCTGGGGCTGGCAGGGTAGCTTAGCATCTGCAAGACCCTAGGTCCGATCCCAAGCACCACAGAGAAGAGAAACAAAGCTAACTGCACCCCGTTTTTTCCTCATATGGCTCTTGGTCCTATGTTCATCTCATTTTCTCTGACTTCCTCTTATCTTGGGTATAACAGAAGGCCTGTGCCACCATGGTTTCATAGAAAAATAGCAAAAAGAGACGTTTTGTTTATTATTTTGAGACACAGATTCACTCTGTAGCCTAGGCTGATCTCAGATTCCCAGCAGTCCTTTTGCCTCAGCCTCCTGAGTGCTGAAATTACAGAGCTATGCCCAAATGCCCAACTCTGGAGCTACCTATATAGCCCAGGCTGGCATTGAACTTGGAGCGATCTTCCTGCCTCTCCTTCACAATGCTGGGATTATAGGCATGAACTACTATGCCTGACTCAAGACATATTTTAAAG
This sequence comes from Cricetiscus sungorus, assembly GCA_030556225.1. Classification (NCBI taxonomy): domain Eukaryota; kingdom Metazoa; phylum Chordata; class Mammalia; order Rodentia; family Cricetidae; genus Cricetiscus; species Cricetiscus sungorus. The sequence continues at coordinate 10,469,160 of JANBXA010000609.1, forward strand.
CAGTCAATAGGTATGGTGGTGCGTGATTGTGGTTCCAGCACTTGGAAGGTTTAAGGCCAGTGTGAGCTATATATTGAGACCCTGTCTTTTAAAAAAAAAGAAGAAGAAAGAAGAAAGAGGAAGAAAAAGAAGAGAAGGAAGAAGTTGTTGAAGTTGTCATCATCGTAGTCATCCATATCATTGTCATTGTTATCATTGTCGTCGTCAGGGTCAGCAGTTAAGAGCATTACCTGCTCTTCCAGGGGACCTGGGTTTGATTCCCAGTATCCACATAGTGGCTCACAATTATCTGTAACTCAAATTCCAGAGGATACGGTGCCGTCTTCTGACTTCCTTGTGTGCCAGGCATGCATGTGATATGCATTCATCCGTGAAGGCAAAGCATCCATACACAGAAAAGTAAATAAGTCTTCTTTTTAAAGAAATCACTCCAAGTCTGGCTCTGTGGCCAAACTCTGTAGTTGCAGCTAATTTGGAGACTGAGAAGGAGGATGGCTTCAAGTCAGGTGTTCAAGGCCAGCCTGGACAACAAAGCAAGACCCCATCTCTAAAAAAGTCACACTTTCTGTCCCTCTCCCACTAGCCCCTTCCTCTGCATCTTCAGGGACTCTGCTTCCTATACCCAGAAGCCCTGATATCCACTCTCACTCTTTTCCAGAAACCGAGGCAAAGGCCCTTTTGAAGGAGCGACAGAAGAAAGACAATCACAACCTAAGTAAGCCCGAGAGCAGGCATACTTGCCTACCTGCCTCTCAGCCCTGTCGTGCTCCTTGCTTCAAGGGCCACCTTCCATGGGGAGCCTCCCAGCACCCCTGTTCCTTCCTCTTCCTTCACCCATTGATGACTTTCCTACTCTTTCTTTTTTCTCCCCCTCTCTTGAAAGTTGAACGACGCAGGCGATTCAACATTAACGATAGGATCAAAGAGCTGGGCACCCTCATCCCCAAGTCCAATGATCCGTGAGTCTGGGCTGGGGACCCCAGGCCAATGGGAGGTGGAACAAGCACCCTGGACCAGGAAAGGTGTTCCTGGGTGTGGCTGCCATATAGTCTTGCCCAGACAAAAGTTCTCTGAGCCAGATGCTGAGGCTCATATCTGTAAGGCCAGCACTGGGGAGCTGGGGCAGGAGGATTACCAAGAGTTCAAGGCCACCCTGGGCTACGGAGTGAGACTCTGCACAAAAAACAAACAAGCAAAAAACCTCCCCGGAAAGAGCTCTCTGTGTTTTCTTAGGGACTGTAGATCCTCAGACAAATACTTGATGCTAGTTTGCCTGTCCTGTCTGCACCCTATGGAACACAAGTGTTATATTCGATTAGTACTTCTTTTGCTTACTCAAGATTTAGTTATTGGGCCTTTGCTTTACACCAGGCTCTGAGGATACCAGAGGGAAGAAAAGAGAAAAAGGTTCTTGTCCTCTTGGATCTGATGCTTTACTTGGGACAAGTAGACAGTTAAGACTTAGAATACTGCCAGGAACATGCTTTTAATCCCAGCACTCAAGAGGCAGAGACAAGCAGATCTTCAAGATTTCAAGGCCGGCCTGGTATACAGAGTGAGTTCCAGCATAGCCAGGACTATTACACTATTACACAAAGAAACCTTGCCTCAACCAAGAAAAAAAGACAAGTACATCCATGACATATGTATTAATGAGGGTTGTGGAACAGGGTCTGCTACCCCCAGCACTCAGCAGTCTGAGGCAAGAGGATGTACAGTTTAAGGCCAACCTCAAAACAACAGAAAGAACACAGTGGGGCTGAAGACTGCTTTTCCAGAAAGACCCCGGTTTGATTCCCAGCACCCATACGATGTCTATGACTTTAGTTCCAGAGGATCCAATACCCTTTCCTGGCCTCCATGGGCAATGGGCATACACTATTGGTGTGCACACATACATGCAGGCAAAACACCTACACCTATAAAAATAAACTGATCTCAATAAAAACTTTTTTTAAAAAAGACACAGAATCCAAAGCTACACAGAAACCCTATCTCTAAAAACAAACAAACAAATCAAATTAAAAAGCACAGAAGATGAGCGAATGTTGGAAAGCTGAAGCTGTGAGGAGTGTAAGACTGAGTAGGTCTTGGCTAACAAGGAGACACTTGAGTCTCTACGAGCCTAAACATGGAGCTGTGCATATAGCTAAGCACGAAGGTGCCTACCATGTACAATCTTCCCTAGCACTGAAAGCAGAGATGGGCAAGATCAAGAAGGCCACATAGTGGTGGGAGAGTGCTCTGAGTGAAGGCTTGTATCAAGTAGAGTCTGAGATGAGAATAGTTTCCCATGCTAACACTTAAGAGGCTAACCTGGGCTATGGTGGGGGAAATGGAACCAGAAGGGGTCAAGTTACAAGAGGGCTTCCAAGTTTGGGGGTATAATGGCCACCAGTGGAAGATTGCACGTGTAGGGGTTTTTGTAAGCATTCTAACCCTTTGGTTTACCCGAAGTTCTGACATGTGGTCAGGTATTCCATATACCTGATACAATCCCCCTGAGAGACTTAATATGCAGCACTCGGTCTTTTCCTCCCTCTTGGGCCCCACAGGGAGATGCGCTGGAACAAGGGTACCATCCTGAAGGCATCTGTGGATTACATCCGCAAATTACAGAAGGAACAGCAACGCTCCAAAGACCTGGAGAGTCGGCAGCGATCCCTGGAGCAAGCCAACCGAAGTCTACAGCTCCGAATCCAGGTTTGGGGGGGAGAAAATGGTGAGGGTGACTGCAGCTTCCAGCAGGTGGAGACAGAACAAGAACTGGCCAGTTTTCCCCTTAGGCAGCACAATTCAAATAATGATGGAGATGATATAATTAGAACACCATTAACAAGAATAATAAGGACACCTGGCATGATAGTGCACACCTTTAATGCTGCCATTCAAGAGGCAGAGGCCAGTGGATCTGTGACATCAAGAGCCACGGCTATATAATGAGACCCTGACTTTATAAAAATTAGCAGTGAAGCTGGGTGGTGGCTGCACACACCTTTGATCCCAACACTCGGGAGGAAGGTGGATTTCCGTGAGTTGAAAGCCTGTGTGAGCTACAGAGTGAGTTCCAGGACAGAGAAACCCTTCTTTGAGAAAAACAAACAAAAATCTTGCAATGAAAAACAGATGGTTTAGTGCCTCAGCAGCTGCTCTTCCTGAGGACTGGGCTTTTTTAGTGCCCACATGGTGGCTCACAACAATCTCTAACTCCAGTGCCAGGGGATCTGATACTCCCTTCTGGCCTCCAGAGGTACACATCACACAATGCACATACATGCAGGCAAACCACCCCATACACAGAAAAATTAATCTTCTTTTAAAAAAAAGTTCTTGACCGGGTGGTGGTGGTGAACTCCTGTAGTCCCACTACTCGGGAGGCAGAGGCAGGTGGATCTCTGAGTTCGAGGCCAGCCTGGTCTACAGAGCGAGTTCCAGGACAGCTAGGGCTACACAGAGAAACCCTGTCTTGAATAACCAAAAGAGGGAGGGGGAGGGAGGGAGAGAAAGAGAGATTGTCATCTGTGCATGGTGGTACAACCACAGGGAGGCAGAGACAGGTGGGTCTTTGTGAGTTCAAGGACAGCCTGGTCTACATAGTGAGACCCTGTGGGGGGGGAGGAGGGAAAGAGAGAGTCTCAAAGGAGTACTGTAACAAGAGCTGTATTCCCATTAACTCATTTAATTCAAGAGACAGCCATGTGAGGTAACCCACCATTGTACCATTTTACAGACTGGGGACTCTGGAGCTCAGAGACCTTAAAACATGAAGCTTTGCAAGCAGTGAGGGCCAGAGGCTGCATTGGAACCTAGTAGCCTGCCCTTTTAATGAGCACACTCCTGTATGTATGAGGGACTTTGAACCCCATCTTATTTTGCTCCCACTCCTTTCTTTTGGCAGGAGCTAGAACTGCAGGCCCAGCTCCATGGTCTGCCAGTACCTCCTACCCCAGGACTGCTCTCCCTAGCCACTAGTTCCATCTCTGACAGCCTCAAGCCAGAGCAGCTGGACATTGAGGAGGAGGGCAGGCCAAGTACGACATCATTTCATGTATCAGGGGGACCTCTCCAGAACGCACCTCAGCAGCAACCTCCAGCACCACCCTCGGATGCTCTTCTGGACCTGCACTTTCCCAGTGACCACTTGGGAGACCTGGGGGACCCCTTTCACCTGGGGCTAGAGGACATTCTGATGGAGGAGGAGGGGGTGGTGGGAGTATTGTCAGGGGGTGCCCTGTCCCCGCTACGGGCTGCCTCTGACCCCTTGCTTTCTTCAGTGTCCCCGGCTGTGTCTAAGGCCAGCAGCCGTCGCAGCAGCTTCAGCATGGAGGAAGAGTCCTGATCAGGTGTCACTCCTCCCCTTGGACTTCCCCACCCAGGGAAGGAGGACAAGCCTGAATGAGACCTTTTTCCCTACCCTCCTGTGAGACTGCCCTGTCCAGGAAATCTGGGGGAAGAGGAGTTACAATCAGGCCCCAACCCTGTAATAGGCAAGGAGGAGGAATCAGATGGAGCCCTGCCCCTTTTCCAAAGGAACACCCTGCACAGGTATTTCTGAGGGAGAAGGCAGGAGAGAGCTGTGAACACTCAGTTCATCCCTTAAGAATCATAGCCCTTCCCCTGGCCCTACTCCTGCCTAGGCAAGGGAAGGAGGCAGGATAAGGTTGTGCCCCTGGCCACTAGGGACCCTTATAAACAGGTCTCCCAAGGAAGGAGATGCCAGGATGCTGCTACTCCATTCCTTCTCTGAGAATCGCCAGTTCAGCTTTTCCTGGCACTGGAGATAAAAATGATAAAGATAAAAATGATGGTGTCCCACCCCTGGAGGGTTGAACCCTATCCCTTCCTTATGACCCCTGCCTTGCTCTGGCAAGGATCCGAAGTAAGAGTGTGATCCAACCCGTTTCCCCTGACACACATCCCTTCTCTGTAGGAAAAGCCCAGCACAGGTATTTCAGGTATGGAGGCTCTCTCATGTAGACGCTCCAGCCCTGACCTTTAGTAACACCCCATGCAAGCATTCCGTTCAGCAGGAAGGAACAGTTCCTAAATTCCCTGCCTTAACCTGGGACCAACCTGAGACCTGACCTATGAGGGCTCTGTGCTGACCCTGTTCTTGAGGACGGGAACAGGCTCTAAAATCTTATGGATTGACTTTCTAGATCTAGATTCACTAGATCTTCACTCTTGGGGAGATCTTGCCTTTTCTGCCTTGAGGGGCGGTTTGGGGAGATGACAGAGATTAGTGTGGACCCAGTCTAGGCAACCCAAAATACTACCCCAACTTGTAGAAAATGGTAAAGGACGAGCACATCTAGGCTGTTATCCGGCCCAGGGAGAAGTCATCTCCCCTAAAAGGAGCCTGGATGAAGGGTAGTGAAAGTATATTGTACCCCCCATTTGTTTATGTGATTTTTTTATTGAGCCCTCTTACTCAGAAACTAGATCAGCCCTGACCTCTGCCTCCCCAACACAATTTTCCATATGGGGAACTACCCCTGTTTCAGAGCCAGTCCTGACATAGCCCCATCTCTGCCACCTACAGCCAAGGTCTTCAGCTTTAAATTGCTGGGGCAAGGCCCCAAGGAGGGTTTACTGAGGGGTCTGTAGGTTTGTGACTAAAATAATAAATGCTAGGCGTGTTTGATGCGCTTTTAACTTTGACATGGAGTCTCCTCTTCTTGTTTTTGACTGTGCAGTGAGCATGGCCCCTGCAGGCCAGGAGGAATAACAATTATAGGAGAAACAGATTTCAGAGAGCCAAACAGAATTTTTAGACAGAATGGGAGCCTGGAGGGAAACCACCTACAAGCAAAAGCAATGAGCCTTCTTAAGGGCCTGCCATGGATCAGCTGAACTGCTGTGCTTTTCCTGGATTTATTTCCCTGAGGGCTATTGCTCTGTGTGTTGCTACTTCTTCCCATTTGCTGTTCAGACAAGCCAGGAGGAGAATCAGTAACTTCTACAGACAGGCAGCCTGTAAGCGTGCCAAGCCTGGATGCTAGGCATGCTGATGAAGGAGAAAGGAGATATTCTTTTCTTGCAGGGCTGGAGATGGAACCCAGCTAGCCCTCCATCGCTCAGCCATATCCCCAGCTTTGCAGGCTTACTTTTAAAACTGATAAGGTATATGAGGTATTCATTCAACAAACGTATTCAAGATGGTGGAAAGGACAAAGACAAAAAGGTGTGGGACATTGTCACTGTCTTCCAACATTTGGGATGCTGGGGTGGTAGAATTTGCAAGTTTAGGGACAGCCTAGGCTACACAGACCTTAACAACAAACAAGGGGAAATAGAGAAGCACATTTGCTTGATGTTTTGGGGTGCCTAATTGGAGATAACACACAAACATAACCTCTTTATTTTATTAAGACAAGATTTCATACAGTTCAAGCAGGCTTAGAACGCTGGGTTCTTCAGGAATCACACACCTGTCTCACAACGTCAAAGCTGGGAGAAATGACAATTCTTCAACCAGATTGATACCCAAGACAAGTCTCCAGCTTAGTTCGTCATATCATCACTAGACTGGCCCCTATAAAAAGCCAGTTCTGTTACTGTGTCTCCCCCATGAGAGTAAACCCAGTGTTTCGGAGGCTAAGACAAAGATAAAGGGTCTCACACTGAATTAGCCATGCTGCAGCATGCCTAGCACTCCTGAGATTGAGGCAGGAGGATGGCCATGAGTTCAAGCTAGGCTGTGCTAGTGTGAGATTTTTGTCCAGAACCAACAATGGCAGGTGATAATGGCTCAGCACAGTGGTAAAAGCACTTGCCACCAAACCTGACATCTGAGTTCTAGCCTTTGAACTCACAAAGGAGGAAGTAGAGAGCCAACTCCACTGCCAGAGCATGTGTGTGGCTCTCCACATGTGGGCCATGACATGTGCTCTCATAGGACCCACACATAATAAAGCAACAAATAGTAGCCAGTTTGGGGGGAAATAAAAACACCTAAATTCACTTAAAAGGTGGAGCAAAGAGGGTCAGAAGCTCAAGGGGAGCTTCCAGTATAGAGCAAGTTTAAAGCCAGTCTGAGCTACCTGATACCTTGTCTCAAAAACAATGATGTTATAAAAAGCAAAAAAAAAAAAAAAAAAAAAAAAAAAAGGTGTTGGAGAGAAGGCTCAGCAGTGAAGAGCACTGGCTGCTCCAGAGAACGTAGGTGCAATTCCTAGGCCCTGCATGGAGGCTCACGAGCATCTGTAACTCCAGTCCGAGGAGATCTTATGCTCTCTTCTGGCCTTGTTAGGTACTGCATGCACACAGTGCACTGATAGACAAAATACCCATACACTTAAAAAACAAAGGAAAAATAATAGGGATAATTATAAAAATAAAGAACAAAGGCATGCTGCTATGCACCTTTAATCCCAATGCTTGGGGGGCAGAGACAGGTGAATCTCTGAGTTTGACGCCAGCCTGGGCTACAAAAAGGAGAAGAGGGAGGAGGAAGAAAATTGAGTAAAACTTAGCAGTGCACATCTGTAATCTCATCATTTGGGAACTTTAGTAGGAAGAACACGAGTTGGAGGTGATCATGTTCAACACTGACAGTTCCATCCCCAGCTCCTACTGTATTACATAGCAAAACCCTGTCTAAAAAACCCGAGAACAACCAATTAATAAACATGTTGAAGAATACATTTCAAGATATAAGAACTCAGGCTGGAGAGGTGGCTCAGCCATTAAAGGCTAAGGTTCACAACCAAAATACACAACAGGAGGAAAGTGGTTCCTGACAAAGTGAGCATTACAGTTGCCTTGCCCCCAGCCAAGTGATGTGACCTAGATACAGGACTTATATTGTATAACTAACTTACATGAGTATCTAGAATATGCAATTACAAAGATGGAAAGTACAATAGAAGTTGCCAGAGGCTGGAAAGTACAGGATAGTAGGAGATTATTGCTTTAAGGATACAATTATCGAGACAGGGGTTCTCTGTGTAGCTTTGGAACCTGTCCTGGAACTCACTCTGTAGACCAAGCTGGCCTTGAACTCACAGAGATCCATCTGTCTCTGCCTCCCGAGTACTGGGATTAAAGACATGCATCACCACTACCAGGCAAGGGTACAGTATTTGTTTGGGATGAAAAAGTTCAGCAAATACATAGTAGAGATGGTCATTGCAAATGTACTTAATACACCTGAATTTTACATTTAAAATGGTAATTTTTGTTATACAAACATGATAAATTTTGAGACAGGGTCTCAAGATGTAGCTCTGGCTGTCCTGGAACTAACTACATAGACCAAGCTGGCCTCAAACTCACCTCACAAAGATCCACCTGCCTCTGCATTCCCAAGTGCTAGAGTAAAGACATTTTCTACCACACCCAGATATAACACAGCTATTTACTTACTCTTTGGTGTGTATGAGAATTTTGCCTGCATGTACGTAAGTGTGCCATATGCATGCCAGGTGCCTTCTGAGGTCAGAACAAGTCATTAGGTCTCCTGGGACTGGAGTTATAGACAGTTGTGAACTGCCATGTGGGTGCTAGGAATAAAACCTGAGTTCTTTGCAAGAACAGCAACTGTTCATAACAGCCAAACCAATTCTCCAGCTCCTAAACATACAACTGGTTTGGGATTTTGTTTTTTTTTTTTTTTTGTTTGTTTGTTTTTTGAGACAGAGTTTTTCTGTGTTAGCCTTAGGTGTCCTGGAACACACTCTGTAGACCAGACTGGCCTTGACTCACAGAGATCCACCTGCCTCTGCCTCTTGAGTGCTAGGATTAAAGGCATGTGACACCAGTGCCCAGCAACACACAGTTTTTAAAATGATGAAAGAAGCTAAGTATGGTAGTTCACATTTTAGACAATCAGGAGGCTTGACAGAATGATCTCTGGAGTTCTGAGGTCAACCAGGGCTTCAGAAAAATTCTGTATCACAACTTTGCCCAATGCCTAAGGATTTACAGGCAGTTAAATGTTGTTAGTGGGGAGGGCCTTATGAGCATAATCCTCTATCCCTCCCTGAGGAGCTATTGGCAGTTAATGATTGCTGGAAGGAGGAACAGGCAGTGGTGGCCACTGATAAGGGGCTCATGGTCCTGTAAATAACCCCTCACGCATGCTAATTAAATTCACTGGATCACAACAAATACTCGAAAGTAAAAAGGGACTACTTGGGGAGAGGAGAGTGTGGGAGGAGGAGGTGGACAGGAGAGGATAGTGGAGGTGAATACGATCAAAATATATACATGTATGAAAATATCTTAACAAAACTCATTATTATGCATAATTAATATATGCTAGTTAATAAAAGAGAGGACGACTATTTTGAACAACTTTGCGCCAATAGTTTTGATAGCAAATTCTTTGAGGGACACAAAATGCCAGTGTGTGGGGGGGAGGAGAGGGAGAGATTTCGAGAATTCTCCCATATATTTAGGAGAAACATAATACCAATTCTGCACAAACTCTTCCAGAAAATTGAAGAGATGAGGATTCTTCTGACTCATTCTAAGAGACTAGAGTTACTCTGTTTCAAACGCAGAGAAAGCCATTACAAGAAAGCTATCCTTCATGAACCACAGATGCCAAATTTTTGGTGTTCATATGCCCACTAGCAATGGAACCCAGGGGCAAACATGATACAATGAGATTGCACTCAATTTTAAGATTTTTATTTTAAAATAGTTTCAGATTTTAAGAAAAGTCACAAAATAATAACCCCCATATCGCATCAGCCAGCTACTTCAATGTTAATATTTTATCATCTTTCTTTTGCTTTTCTCTGAGACTTTCTTTGTATTTGTGTTTGTCTTGAGGATCTCCAGCCATCCTCAATTTTTATAGTAGCCATGATTCTTTGTAGTGAAAGAATATAGATATAGCATGATTAGAAAAAGAAAAAAGACACAGCATTCACAGGCTGTACCCACTGTAAGAAAAAGGAAAAGCTGAGTGCCTCACCATCCAGATGAAGCAGACACATGCTTCCAAGTATCTTTTCCCACGACTCTGCCACAAGGACTCAACTCCTACAGCAATGAGTGTCATACAACAATAAGCCTTCTTCACTGGCCAGATAGGAGAGTTAAAGGGACATGTGGTGGGAGCCACCACCTCTGCATCTTTCAAGTCCTTGATAGTGGCACTAATTTCTATACTTCTTTGGGGAATTCGATATTGTCTCTGAATCATTATTTTCCCTGGTAGAGGCAACTTTAATGGCTTCCATTTATCCTCTCCCACCATAACAGCCCTCACTACACAGGTCAGGGAGCCAGTGTGAGAATTCTGTCAACTTCTAAGTATATCTCTATCCTAGTTATATATTATAAGACTGAGGAAAGAGGACTCCACTGGACCTACTGTGAATCAAACTTCAGGCAAATCTCCTTCAATCCCCTGACCTCCATAAGCCCCCACTTTAACTGGAGGGCTACAGTGCTGAGGGTCTCCCAGAATCAGTGTCAATTCAGAACCTATGTCCAATAGACCTTGGAAAGTCTGATTGTTTCCTTTCCCCAGTGTACAGTAATTCTTCCCCAGTGGGAAAGAACAGGAGAAAGCCTAACTAAAGCTTTTAGATATTTTATCAAGGCCACTCATTCATTCAAGGCATTCTGGATCTGCAAACTGACTCAAGCCTGGACATTGGTTCACAGGCCAAAATTCCACTTTTGCCACAATCCAATGGCGCCTTTCTTTCATTTGTTTGAGAGGTTCACCCCCACACACTTCCTCAGATCAAACAAAAATGCAGTAGGCTTCTTATCTATTTCATGGCTGGAAGCACCATGATTGCTTAGCCAATACCAAAGGTCCATATGTGTCATGCCACTAGAGAATTCATTTTGCCTGTGTATGATGACCATTACAAGTCAGGCTGTTATGGACATTGCTTTGTCTATGTGTCCATTATGATAACTACAATCACCTTGCCTCTGGCAATTCAATGACCCCTGCTACCTTGGGGCCCAATTAAACCCATTGCATTTATTTAATTCATCCATTGAGCAGCAGCATCTCCAACCCTAAGGTCTGGCACAAGGGAAAGGGATGAGCCTCCAAATGTGCTGGTGCCTCTCTCATCATTTTTCATCTTACAGCATTAGTGAAGGACATGTCCTCGGGCCTTCCCATTGTAGAGGATTAGGTTTTACAGAGTGTACCTACTCTAGCATTGCATGCAGTTTCCCTGAGCCTTAAAATCTCTTCATCAACACTAAGCCAAGAGATACCAGGAATCTCCAACTCCTTTGTTTGTTTTTCGAGGCAGAGTTTCTGTGTAGCTTTGGAGCCTGTCCTAGAACTCACTCTGTAGACCAGGCTGACTTTGAACTCACAGAAATCCAACTGCCTCTGTGTTGTAAGTGCTGGGATTAAAAGCGTGAGTAATCACTGCCCAGCGCCCAACTCCTTTTCAGTAGAACATCTTTTGACAAACGTTTCAGCCAACCAATCAAACAAACTTTGACATTTTTTTTAACAGTTTAAGTTTCCATATTAGACCTAGATTCTCCACTCAGAGGGCCTATATCAATAAACTCAGCCTGATCCAGTTTTACGTTCCTTCCACTGGGTAGTGGTGGCACATGCCTTTAATCCCAACACTCGGGAGGTAGAGGCAGGCGATCTCTGTGAGTTTGAGGGTACCCAGTTCTATAGACTGAGTTCTAAGACAACCTGAGCTTCATAGTGAGCCACTTTCTTGCAAAACAACAACTACAAAAAAGAAGCTGATGTGGCAACTTAAAGGCCAAAGCCAAAAGTAACTGTACAAAAGCACTTAGCTGTCAAGTGCCACTATTTCCCAAAGGCACATAGGTGTTTCAACAGTCTGGTTTCTTTTTTCTTTCAAGACAGGGTTTCTCTGTAGCTTTTGAGCCTGTCCTGGAACTTGCTCTGTAGATCAGACTGGCCTCAAACTCACAGAGATCCTCCTGTCTCTGCCTCCCCAATATTGGGATTAAAGGTGTGCACCACCACTGCCTGGCTCAAAAGTCTGTTTTAATTACATGGAGTGTATGTGCAGGTATTCAGAGAGGCCAGAAGAAGGCACTGGATCCCCTGGAGCTGGAGTTATAGGCAGCTATGAGCATTCATATAGGTGATGAGAAATGAGCCTAGATCCTCTGGAAGAAATGTCAGTGCTCTTACCTACTGAGCCATCTCTCCAACACAGTTTTTTTCAGCCCTAACAGTTTTAATATTGCTATATATATAAAATAAGAATGAATGCTTAAATAACTTAAAAGTGAAGTTAGAGGTAGATTGTAGTAAGAAGACCCAGATAAACAGGAAGAGAAGTCTATAATAAATCGTGTAGGTGGTACTGGAATATCAGTATTAATTTATGTTTGTTTTGAAGTACATATAAACACATATGAAAATAATTATATATATGCAAGCATTGATATATATGATATATACCATCATATATATGATAGCATATGTGTGCAGATACTATGATGAATGTGGATAAATGACAAGCTGTGATGGCTATTCTTGGTTGTCAGCTTGATTACATCTGGAATGAACTAAAACCCAAATGATTGGGCACAACTGTGAGGGATTTTTTTTTAATTAAATCATTTACGATAGGAAGACTCAATTTTTATCCAGAACTTTTGAGGAGGGAATAGACATCTGTATTCTGGGCCACACCTTCTGCTGGCAGCCTATGTACAGACTATATAAAAGACATGCAAGAAGGAAGCTTGTTGTCTTTGTCTGATTGCTCTCGCCTCACTAGCAAGTACATTCCTTCACTGGTGTTAGAGACTACTTCTTTGGGATTCCAGCATATACAGAAGACAAACTGAGACATCCAACCTGGTGAACTGAACAACTAGATTCTTGGACCTTCTGTTCATAGGCAGCCATTGTTGGACTGTTGGACGAGCTGGACTACACCCTGTAAGTTATTCTAATAAATCCCCTTTCTATATGTAGAGAGGGATTCATTCTATGAGTTCTGTTCCTCTTGAGAATTCTAATACACAAGCTGAGAGAAAATATAAACTATATTATAGTAAAGCTTCAATATCTTTAGTGTACAAGGAACTCTTGAAACTTGAAGTGAGAGACCAAAAGCCAACACAGAGATGGACAGATAATGTGGAGAAAGCTATATGCTATTTATTTATTTTTCTTTGTTTTGAAATATGGTCACACTCTGTAGCATGGGATCGTGTGTGTGTGTGTATGTGTGTGTGTGTGTGTGTGTGTGTGTGTGTGTGTGTGTGTGTGTGTAGTGCAGTGGCAGAGTGGCTATTTAGCATGCACACATAGAAGGGTTTGCTATTCATCACTGTTCCAAACCAAGCAAACAATGACAACACCACAAAAACCTCCACTAATTTCTTTTGAGAAGTCCATACCCCATGTTTTAGATGTGTACTCTCTCTCTGTGTATGTGTGTGTGTATATATGCTTAAATCCACGATAAATCTGTTTCTTAATTAACTCTAGTTTTCTTCAAAAATATTAATGCCTGGAAATACAGCTCAGAAATAGAGCACTTGCCTAGTATGCAAGAGTCCTTGGGTTGATCCCAAGTAACACACACACACACACACACACACACACACACACACACACACACACACACAGTAAAAATGGTCCTTAAACATATCAAAAACACGAATTAAGCCACATTAAAATAATGTGAGGTTGGGGATTTAGCTCAGTGGTAGAGCACTTGCCTAGCAAGCACAAGGCCCTGAGTTCGGTCTGGTCCTCAGCTCGGGGTGGGGGTGGGGAGACAAAATAACAAAAATACAAAAGCTCTGGTAGCTACTTAAAAAAAAAGAATGGATAAGCAAGTTGTGACATACATATACTAGAAATTCTACCCATTAACAAAATAAAACGATCTGATAGAACTTGAATGAATCACAAAAGCTAAATGAGTGAAAAACAAAAGGGGATACAAAAGGAGTACATAGTATCTCATTCTATTTGTATGAAATTCTGCAACCGGATAGAAAGCTAAACAATGTTTCTCTGGCTGTAAGAGGCGGGGAGAGGGGTGGAACGATGTAACTAACACAAAAGAACCTTTAAGGTACGGTGGAAGTGTTCTCCCTGTATTGTGATGGCATAGATGTCTCAAAAGTCATAGGATGGTATCCTTTAAATGGTTGAATTTGTATAAAGAGACAGACAGCATAGATCAATAAAATCCTTCAAATTACACGAGTCCTGCTTAAATGTATTTCTCATAGCGGGAAAATAATTTCATTTCTATGAGGGAACGATACAACTACACTGAGCGACCTTTTCTTTCAGATCCGAGAGGGTTGGGATGCACTTAAATACTTGTTTCTGGTGTTTTGTTTTGGTTTCGGTGTTGGGGATCAAAACGAGAATCTTGTGCGTGCTACCAAGCTCACATCCACGGAGCTAGTTTTTGTTTGTATCTTTAATGGAGTTTTCCGGGTCTTTATTATCTACTGTTCTCTCTTCTCCCAAACTATTAGCTTGGGAAGAAGACTAGATCTTCTTCCTAATATGATATACAGCACCGTGTTAATAAAATCATTGTCATACCTTTAAAAAAAATGAGGGGTAGGTGGACAAGGACTTTACGTGAGGCGGGATTCCCCTTTGGGGTCACCCGGAGGAGGGCCGGAACAAGACCAAAGGAAGCTTCCGCTTTCATTTCCACAGTTATTAAGTCACTTTCTCCTTAAAGGAGCATCGCGGAAGGGTGATTTTTTTTTTTTTTTTTTTTTTTCTGTCGGAGGACTACTTCCCTACGGACGAGTCCACCCATGCTACAGGGATACCATAATGTCGCATAACAATGAGTAGTCTTTAAATGCCCAAAAGCCATAACAGACGACTTACAATTTGATGAAAAATCAAAGCAAATTTTGTCTGACCTTTAAGTATCATTCTCTTCTCTCCGTCTCTGAAATGCCGAACATTTGATTACATTTCTCCCCCTCCATTTCCAGGCAGTGGTTCGCTCCGACCTTAGCACTGACAGGCCGCGCAATCTGCGCCTGCGCACAAAGCTTGCGGGGGGCGGGGGGGGAGGAACATGGCGCAAGCTCTGTCTGAAGAGGAGTTTCAACGGATGCAGGTGCCGCTCTACGTGGGAAAGACCACCCGGCTAGGAGAATGGGGGCGGGGTAGAGAGAGGTCGTGCTATAGGCTCTAAGGATTTGGTTGGGATAGGCCTAGTGTATAAGGGAAACTGAGGCTCTGAGCGCCGACCCTATTGATTTCGAAGAGTCTATGTGGGTTCTGAGGTTGGATTATGTTAGCTTTGTAGGGAAGGTAGAACGTCTTTAAGTAGGCGATACCTTTGTCAGTCCGGGGACGAGACCTTTGGGTCCGTGTGTAGGGCATACCATTAACTGGTGATGACTTTGAAGGATGGAGAACCTGAGAAGGAGAAATTATTTTGTCTGCAGAGAAAGGAAGCCAACATCTGGCCTTTGTCGTCATAATGTGTGTGTGTGTGTGGGGGGGTAGTGATTTGACAGGGCAAGACCATGAACTGGTGGGAGGTGGAAAGTTTGTGGAAGATACCACTAGGCCAGGGGAGTAGGGAAAGACCATGGATCTATTCCCTAGAGTTCCTTGCCATTGGTGGTAGAGGATCCTGAGAGGGAGGGTTATAATTGCATGGATTGGGGTGATTCCTTTAGATCTGGGGTGAAGAACATTCTGAGTGGGTAATACCATTAACACATATTAGGGGAATGACTAGAGGATATAAAAGAATAATACTTTGGGACTTCAGGGAGGGCAATATCATTGGGTTTGGGGAGTATTCTGACCTGGTACTCAGACCTGTTGATTCTTTTCAGGAACACTCTGAGAGGGAATGATGGCATTGCATAATGATGAGACACTTCGTGAGAGAGCCTTAGTGGGAAATACTGAAATGGGGAAACTCTAGAGCTCTGTTGGTTGGAGGCAGAACTCTAGAGAGAATAAAAGTAATTCTGTTGAACCAGAAGTAATTCTATTGGTCTGCTTGAGGGAGACTGAAGATGCAAGAGTGAGATCAATGGACCATAAATGGGGAGGATCAATATAAATTGCAGAAGATTATGAATAGGAGTAATTCAACTGGCCTACCCAAGAGTATTTGAGAGAAGCTCTGGAGGGACATAGTGTCACTCCTATTGGATCATAACTGAAGACATCTTGTGAAGAGTGGGTAGATACCTGAGCAAGGACAATGTATCCCATTGGTCTCTTTTGGAGAAGGACTTCAAATCGGGTAGTATTCCAGTTGGCCTAGGATTAGGAGAGATGATATCTGAGACCTAGGGAGAACAGAACAAGAAATATCCCATAATAAACAAGCTGGCTTTCTGATCAGTACCAAACTATTGTGGAGAGAGAGGTGGAGGCTGGTACTCTGAGAGGGAGATAAAAGTAGGGGTAGAGGACAGTGGGTAGTTGTGGGAAGAGTCAGTTTCAGGGCTCTACAAGGCTGGTAGATATACATGTACTGTTTGAAGTGACCCATGCTGCATTTTCCCTTATGAGTCAGGAATACCCCCTGACCTATGAAAGTTGGGAAGGAGAAAGACCAGATTCTCTTTCCTTGAGAAAGAATTTGGAAGGCCTTCTGCCGAAGGGGCTTCCTGGGTCTGGCAAGGACAGTGTTCAGAGTGTTAAAGAGGTCAGCCAAGGTGATTTTATCCTACATGTATTGAGTCACAGGAACACATACGAACAGGAACCTGACTGTTCCAAGACCCTTCAGTGGCACAGGTGTGGAATGGATTAGTGGGGCAATTGAGTGGGGAGGCTGGCTGTGGTGAGAATGGAGCTGGACAAGGTGGAGTAACTAAGGAAGCATCTAGAGGGTACCAGTCCAGTCTTTAGAGGTCAAGGGCTTGGCTGCCTCATGTGAGAGTAGGAATGCCTCCCTGATAAATCTTTTTGTTTCTTGGCTTCTCCCAAAGACTCAGCTCCTGGAACTCCGGACAAATAACTACCAGCTTTCAGATGAACTTCGGAAGAATGGTGTTGGTGAGCCAAGAGAGTCTCATTAGATGGGTGGTTTTGGGGGTATTAGAGGCAAAGATTTTCCTTTAGAGGCCTGATAAGATGACCCTTCAGTTCCTTGTTACCACCTGAGGCTGAGATTCCCTGCTTTCCCTGCACCAGAACTTGCCAGTCTTCGACAGAAGGTCGCCTACCTGGATAAGGAGTTCACTAAAGCTCAGAAGGTACCTCCCTCCCCCTACCCATCCACCCACCTCTTGCTTCCCTCTATCCATCTGACTCATGTATCTCCCAGTGAACACCTACACTGAACCAGGCCTAATGTTACGTGCTGCTTTGTTATAGAATTTTTTTTTTTTTTTGCAGAAGTCTCTTCAGTTTGCTAATTTTAACCTAATCTTGCTTATTTAATTTTTGTGTGTTTCTTTTGAGACAGGATCTTGCTGTGTAGCCCAGACTGGCCTTGAACTTTTGGTCATCCTGCCTCATCCTTCCAAGTGCTGGGATTATAAGTGTATGCTGACATGCCTAGCTTTGCTTAATTTATTGATTTATTTTACTTTATCCTTAATTCATTCTTTTTTTCTGGTTTTTCAAGACAGGGTTTCTCTGTGTAGCTTTGTAGACCAGACTGGCTTCAAACTCACAGAGATTCACCTGCCTCTGCCTCATGAGTGCTGGGATTAAAGGCATGTGCCTCCACTGCCCAGCTCCTTAATTCATTCTAACACCAATTGCTTATTCGTTTCCATTTACTAAATATTTGAGTGGTGTTATAGATTAAACCTAGGATCTCATGCATGCTAGGCAAGCTCTCCATATTTGATCTTAGCCAAAAGGCTAAAAAGTGACCTTTTTGTTGTTTATGAGACAGGGTCTCTTGATGCCTAGGCTGCCCTTGTGCTTGCTATGTAGCTGAAGATGGCCTTGAATTCCTGATCCTCCATTCCTCATTTCTCCTATCTTCAACGCTCAAGTGCTGGGATTACAGGGGTATGCCACCACACCTGGCTGTAAGCTCTCTCTACTCCTGTGCTACATCTCCAGCCTTCATTCACTAACTTTGTCTTGAAAGGGGAATTTAGTTGTGTTTCCCAGGCTGGTCCCAAATTCCTGGCCTCATCTTTCCTTGGTCTCTTGAGTAGCTGGATCTGTAGGCTTCCACCATATGTGGCTTCATTCATTAACTTTTAATTAGACAAGTCTATTAGTAAATCTGCCTTGAGTATGCCTTCTGTCTTCTACTAAAACTGCTTCCTTATGCTCCTACCTGTCCTGGTCCTGTTGGTGACATAAGACCAAACCCATCTTTCAGATCCTTTAAAGATAAGGTAAAATATAGCCTATTATGGCCCTTAATGTAGTCTAGATCCTTATTTTTATTCTTCTTTATTGCTCTGTCCTTGTGTATAGTGCAATGTTGCATATAGTACATGCTGAGGAAATACTTGTTGGACGAGGGGCTGGAGCTCAGCAGTTAGGAGCACTGGTTGCTCTTTCTGAGACCCTGAGTTCCATCCCCAGCACTGAGGGCATCTCCCAAACTGGCTCTAACTCCAGTTCCTGAAGATAGGATGCCCTCTTCTGGTTTTCAAGAGCACTGCATGCATT
Organism: Cricetiscus sungorus; assembly: GCA_030556225.1. NCBI lineage: Eukaryota > Metazoa > Chordata > Mammalia > Rodentia > Cricetidae > Cricetiscus > Cricetiscus sungorus. The sequence continues at coordinate 10,487,710 of JANBXA010000609.1, forward strand.
CATACACACACACACACACGAATTAACAATTAAAAAAAAAACTGGAAGGAGAACTGACTCCATGAAGTTATCCTCTGACCTCCATGTGTAACCTGCACCACTCAAGTGTATGTGCTGTGTGTGCCGTGCGTGCACACACACAACACACAAATAATAAATCGATAAATAGATAAATAAAAAATTAAAAACTTTTTTTTTTTGGTGAATGATATAGAATTAGGAAACTGGAGTTCTTGGTAGGGTGTTGATGTCCAAAGCCTTTGTTTCCAAGCAGAGGGACATAAGTTGCTATGTTTCATGAGAGGAAGCACATTGATGCGTTTGACCAGATATAGTGATGAAGCCACAATGTACTAACTTGGAGATCCAGTATATAAAGGGTTAAATTCTGAGGCACTATTTCCCCCTCTCCCTCAAACTCTTAAGAGCATAGAAGCAAAAAAGATAGTTTTTGAGTGCTGTGGCACCAAGGCACCAGAATTCCCAGTCATTCTTTGTTCATTTCTTCTGTTACTTCTGTGGGCTTCCAATTGTTATGAAGTTCTGTGTTTAGACATATTTCCATCCTACAGCACATCATTGCCTTCACTTAACACCTACCACATTAGTCTCCATATCCCACAGAGGGGTCCATTGCTGTTCACTTTAGCTCTCTTCCGCCCTTCCTTTTAGGCACTAAGCAAGAGCAAGAAAGCTCAGGTAAGGGGGCCTTTGGTGGGTGAATATGTGTACAAGATTGTCTTAGTGGGGATATTTCTGTTTGGTGGCATTGTATTGGCCTTTATCTATGTACATCCATGTATCTGCAACTTCCTCACTACTGTGCATTTCTATGTCTTTGTGTTCTTGTGTTTGTCTTGCACTCTTTGTATTTTTTCTTTATCCTCATGAATCTATGTCTCTACCTTCCTGTTTCCCCCCTCTGTTTCTCCTCTTCAACTTTCCCTTTGTCTCTCTTCCACCTGTTTCTGTCTCTTTCATTTCTATTTTCTGGTTTTCTTTTCTATTTCTGACTTCTTGTATCTTCCTTACTCATTGATTTTCCTAAACCCCTCCCTTCTCTCTCTTCTCTTTGATATATTCTTTTCCTGTTGAAACCACTTTGTTCCTGTTTTCCTACCTTTTATTTTTCCTGATCCCCTTCCCATTCCCTGTCTTCTCTCTTTTCCTCATCTCCCTATCATTATTTCTCTTCTCCTCAACCCCTTGTCTATATTTCCCTTCCCATTTCTTCTTCCTATTTTTCCATGTATCTCTTGCCCTCTCCGTCTGTCTCCTTCCCTGTATGTCTTTCTTCCTATATATTGCTTCATTCTTTATACCCTATATGCTTCCTACCCAATGCCATTTTTCCTTCTCTCTCCTTCTTTACCTACCTCCCCATCCTTTCTACCCCTGTTGGAGTCCTGGCCCATGTCTGCCACTGCAGGAAGTGGAGGTACTGCTGAGTGAAAATGAGATGCTGCAGGCAAAGCTGCACAGCCAGGAGGAGGACTTCCGTTTGCAGAACAGTACACTTATGGCCGAGTTCAGCAAGGTGCTGGTGCCCGGGATAGCTGAGGGGGGAAATGGGAATGGTGCACCTGTATATGCATGGGCAAGAGCCACAGGCTGAAAGCTCAGCAGTAAAGGGTGGACAGGGTCTGGTGCTGGGCGCTGTCCGTGGTGCTGAAACAGGCCTTGGTCTGTTGCTGGGGGCAGTAATTTGACAGGTGGGGCCAAACACTCATGGAATTAGATCCTTTGAGCCCTGAGTTCATTTGGTTCCGAAGTCACTCATTTTATTTAATTTAAGTCTCCATTTACATAGTTTTGGGCTGGCACTATGGAGCACCAGTGTGTTCTGGGGCTTTAAGTGAAGTTATTGCTTAATATGGATGGAAAAGTGTTTGAACTGCTTCCCTTTTCTTTTTTCTTTCCTTCATCTGACATGAGTCTGGGGTTCCACTTCTTCCAGGTAATTCATCCTGGATTGGCTAATTCTATCTCCTTACTGATTTTAATGTCCTGGCTGTTTCTAACCCTACTGGGCAGTTGACGATTCTGTGTTTTATTATCCTATTAGTCTTCTGTACCCATGGTTGATCATTTTGTGAATTTCAGTGTGTTTTAAGGAAGAATATAATGTAGAAAAAAAGAATGTGATTTCCAAGGTCCCATCTGCTTTAAAAAGCAAAAGAAGAGGAAGGCAACCACAACACATGTATACAATAAATTGTCGAAAATAACAACAAAAAACACACAAGGCTCTGGGATATGACTTAATTGGTAAAGTGCCTGACTCACATGAATGAAATCCTGGGTTCAATCTCCAGCAGTGCAGAAACTGTGTGTGGTGACACATGCCTATAATTTTAGCACTTGGGCAGTAGAGGCAGGCGAATTAGAAGCTTAAGGCCGTCCTCAGCTACATAGTGAGTTTTAGGCCAGACTGGGCTACATGAAAAATCAAAGAATAAAGAAAAATATGTAAAAAGTAAAAAAATTCAAGACAAAATACAACAGACATCAATCTTTAAATAGTTGCAGTGCCAGAAGAGGCAGTTTAGCAGTCAGTAATTGTGAATAAGGACTCTGGAATCAGAAGGCCTAGATTAAGATCTTGGCTATACCTTTTACTAGCTATAATTTAAAGCAAGTCACTTAGCTATCTATTTTTTGATTTCAAAATGTTTAAAATGGAAATGGTGATGATAGAAGCACCTGCCTCACAGGGCTTTTACGACGATTCAGTGGGTAAATCTATATAAGTCACTTAAAGCCTTCTACATAGGTAGTATGAACTATGGAAGTGTTCACTGGTGACATTATCTCATTAGTTCATTTTTTCTCTAAACTATCTTGACTTGTTTGTGGTGATGAAGATCCAGTCCAGGGATCGTGCATGCTAAGCATGTGTCCTATCACTGTGCCACATTCCCATCCCTTTCCAGTGGATGGGGGAGAACAAAAGAAGGTAAAGGAGAACGTGGTGTTCTATAACCAGGAACTTAGAATATGGCTCAGTGGAAGAGTGCTTGCTTAGTATGAAACGTGTTTGTGTTCATTCTGTGTTTTTGCCTGCCTCACCTCCACCTCCTCTCATCTGCTCTACTATCACAGTCTTCTGCTCTCCTTACTTCTAGTTTTCTCTATTGGTCCACTCTACTATTCCACAGAAATTATTTTGACCCCTAGATTTTATTGCACTTTAATTAATACTTTGTGATATGAGCCCCTCTCCCTGGTCCCCGGAGCTTTCTGGTGCTCTCATAACTACTAGTAGCATTTTTCTGCACCACTCTGGGATCCTTCATAATCCCCTTCCTACTCCTTTAAGGCCCTGATGGTATTTATAGAAAGGCATGATGCTAGAGCCTGCCAAGATATTGCATCAGCTCAGTTGTTGACAAATAGTTCAAGGGACCTGCTATGTATTCTATGTTCTGGAAATAAGTTGTGAGCTGCACAGAATGGTCCTAACTCTTGGGTAACTTGCTTTCAAGTGCTGTGATAAAACACTAACCAAAACCAACCTGGAGAGGAAAGCATTTATTTGGCTTACAGTTCACAATCCATCATTGAGGGAAGCCAAGTCAGGAACTGGAGGCAAGAACTGAAGCAAGGGCAATGAAAGGAACACTGCCTCCGTGGATCACTTAGCCTCCTTGCTTATACCACCCTTGTCCAACTTGCCAGGAGTGGCACCGCTCACAGTAGGCTGGGTCCTCCCACATAAATCATTAATCAAGAAAATGTTCAACAGACTCAACTACATGCCAAGCTGATGGAGGCATTTTCTCAATTGAGGTTTTCACTTCCCAGATGACCCTAGCTTGTGTACAATTGGCAAAAAACCTGTCCAGAATACTGATATTTTGTAGTTGGGGTAAGGACAATAATAATAATGATAGTTTACTAATGCTATTTTTCTATAGTTATTCCCATTTTTATTGTTCTGCATTATTCATTCAATTCTTACAATATAATTATGAGATATTTTTAATATTCCCTTTTAATGGATGAGGAAAATCAAATCCCATGGAAGGGAAGTAATTTGTCCCAAGATCACCCAGCTGGTAAATGGTAGAGTAGTAATTCATGTCCAGTCAATATGTTTCAGACTCTGTTTTGTGATTCCATGTTACAAAATAAAATTTAGCCAGGTATGGTGGTAGTATATGCCTGTAATCCCAGCATTTAGAAGACTGAAGTAAGATTTTGAGTTCAAGATGGGCTACATGGTGAGATTCTGTCTTAAAGAATAACAACCCATATAAAACAATAAACAACCCATATAAAGCCCACAAATTAAAATTTAAAAAAAAATAAGAAACACCACCACCAAATAAATTTAATGGTGATTGATACTAGGTCAGAAATAAATGAACAGAGAATGCTGTGGTAAAATACTGGAATTTGTGTTGGCTAACCCTGCTTTAAAAATGACATCTGAGTAGAGTGAAGAAATGGTTGAAAGAATTGATGTTATATCCTAGGCACTAAAAACAAAAACAAAAACAAATTTGTGGGCCTCAGTAGTCTAGTCTGAAAGTGAAGACGGGATTGTCTTGTGAAATTGTTGTTTTAACCAGGAGGTGAATGAGCAGTGGGGCCTGCTGAATTTTATTTTCATGGCGTACCTCTTCAAAGCTAAAGACTGGAAGTATAAAAACTGTAAGCTGTGTTTACTCTGGAAATGTCTTGCAAGCTGTCTGTGATACCTGGGTTGAGAGGGAGCTGTCCTTGGACCCAGGGATCTAGAACATTTTTCTATAGATGGGTAGTGGGTGTTATTGGGTCTGTCCATGGTACTTAACAGCTTCCTTAGCAGCCTGAGGCTTTTGCATCTGAGAGGTTGGGAATTGGCAAAGAGAAGGTTGTTCTCAGTATTCTCACCTTTTTTCTTTTTTTCTTTTTTTTTTTTTTGACTTTACTACTTAACAAATGTGTAAATTGAAAATGGTTTAATATCGCTGTGTCTTGGTGTCTGTATCCACGAAGTATAAGAGGAACTGCATTATAGGGTCCTTATGGGAATTTAATGAATTCTGCATTGAGTGGCCAAGTGCTATTTGTGTTTTGGTGGATATTGTTCTGATTTGCTATTTCTCTGTCATCTCTCTTCCCCTGCTCAGCTCTGTAGCCAGCTGGAGCAGCTGGAGCTAGAGAACCGGCAACTGAAGGAAGGGGTTACTGGAGCAGGAACTATTCAAGCTGGACCACATGTGGATGGGGAGCTGCTGAGGCTGCAGGCAGAGAACACAGCCTTGCAGAAGAACATGGCAGGTGCATGGAGGCCTTCCTGGAATACAGGGACCTCACATCTTGAGCATAGCAAGCATGGGTATAATCCTCGTATGGGAAAGAAAGGAACAAGAGTGAGACTTGGCCTTGCTTGACCTATGGTGTAATTTTGCATTTTGGAGGGTATTTTACCTCTCTGAGTCTAAACTGGCTCATCTACACAGTGCACCACAATATTTGTGCCAGGAAGATGGAGGTTTCACTCTGCATTATTTCAGTGTCTGGTGTTTAGCAAATGTTAAAGAACAGTAGAATAAATGTTGAAAAGGAGATAGTGACTAAGCAGTAATAGAACACTGGGAAGATTCTGAGCCCAGATTGAAAATAGGATCTAAGATGAAGGCGGAAAGACAGCTTGAAAAGGGCCTGACACATGGACCTTTGGTGAGTAGCTGGGGTACTGGTGGTGGGTACTGGTTCCACAGTCAGGAATGAGACTAGGTACAATATGAATAGGATTAGGTTATATGTACAAATATGTTATGAAACATGGTCGATAGGATTTTACAAGTTAGTGGGACTTAAAAGTTACGTGACAGGCCTGAATGAGGCATCATCTGGGGCAGGGTTCTGTTCAACCTGATAAGCTGAAGGATAGATATTTCTCCCTATATTTGACATGACAAGAGGCTTCAGAGATGATTTCATTCATCAGATATTCTTTTTTCTTTCTTTATATATATATATTTTACATATAAGTGCATTGCATGTTCCTCTGTATGCCAGAGGAGTGTATTGGAGCCCCTTATAGATAATTGTCAGCTGTCATATGGGTGCTGGGAATTGAATCCAGGTCCTCTGGAAGAGCAGCCAGTGCTCTTAAATGCTGAACCATCTCTCTAGGCTGCCACATACAATCTTGTCTACTCAACAGCACTGCAGGAACGCTATGGGAAAGAGACTGTGAGGTCCTCAGCTGCCAGTGAGGGCCAAGGGGATCCCCCAGGAGATATACTCCCCACTGCCCTGTCTCCCATGCCATTAGCAGAAGTGGAACTGAAATGGGAAATGGAGAAAGAAGAAAAGAAATTGCTCTGGGAGCAGCTGCAAGGCTTAGAGGTAAATCTGGGTCTCTTGAGACTGGGATGCTGGGAGACAGCAGATGCCTTACTCCTGCCTGTGGGCCCATGGAGATGTCTGTGGCATCACCATCTCATGGGCTAAAGGGAGGCAGGACAGGCAACAGTAGAGGCCTTCCTCCATCCTTGCTGATAACAACTCCATCCCTTATCTTCCCCCCTCACCACCCGCAGAGCTCAAAGCAAGCTGAAACCTCCAGACTACAGGAGGAACTTGCTAAGGTGGGGTTTGCCGCTGCCTGGCTTTCTCCTGACAACAGAGGAGCATTGTGCATCCTCAGAGCTTCAATTTGATCATGTGTGAAATAGAGGCTCACAAAGCTTAGAGTTGCTTTCATTGTGGAATAAGCTCATGTGGTCCCGTTCTACCTTGTGCATGGCAGGCCCCATCCCTTCTGTTTCCTTGCAGCTTTGCCAATTCATCCGTATGAGAATGCCCTTAGAACCTGGGGGCCCAGTGGTGAGACAACCAATCAGGATCCTACTTTCCAGGCCTCCCAGTCTTGCCATTCTGTGATATGGCCATTATCTGCTGCTTTAGGAGCATAAATAATGGCCTTTGGAGTCCAAAGGAGATAGCCGGAGATAGTGTTGCTGCTGCTGCTGCTGCTGCTGCTGCTGCTGCTGCTGCTGCTGCTGCCATCAAATCGCTTAACTCTTTTGAGACTCAGTTTACCCACTTGTAAAATCTGTTGTTCTTAGTTCTCAAGAATGTCCTAAGAATTCCAAAAGAATATCATAAGTAAAACCCAACTTGTAGGAAGGACTCAGTGTGAAGTATCTGTAAGTGTTGTTATTATGTTATCAATATCCGCATTATTATTTGTCTATACACCTTCCTCTTTCTCCCTCAGCTCTCTGAGAAACTGAAAAAGAAACAGGAAAGGTATATTTTTCTTTTCCAGGGGTTTTGGGGTCTAAAGAGAGAGGGATTAGTTTGTGAAAATAATATATCTTTGTCTTTCTGTGTTCAGTTTTTGCCGTCTTCAGACAGAGAAGGAAACACTATTTAATGATAGCAGGTAACTACTAGGGTTGTCAGTAGTGGAAAAACAGGGATCATGCCCAGCCAAATTAAGCAAAGACCACAGGGTTAGGAGCTGGAAGACTGAGCCTAATGTACTCTATCCTTGTCACCCCTAGAAACAAAATTGAAGAATTACAACAGCGGAAGGAAGCTGATCTCAAAGCCCAGTTGGCTCACACTCAAAAGCTGCAACAGGAACTGGATGCTGCCAATCAGGTGATGGGGCCTGGGTCCCAAGATTCTTAGAGTGGACAGTCTGGGGAGATACGAGGCCTTTAGAGGCTGATTGGGATGTGTGAAATTTGGAAATGTAGCAACCTGATAGGTATGTGTAAGCTCTCTAAGAGCTAGAAAAATGGAAACTCAGAAACCCAAGAGCCCTAGGTGTTGGCTTAGGAGTTTACATGAGTCAGAGATCCTAAGGTGGGAGTTGAATTGCTCTGATTGTGTGCTACAAGTTTGTATGAATCAGAACTCTCACTGGGGTCTGGGACTAGGAATAAGGGTGAATGTGAGCTGTGGAACTCTCCCAGTAGAAACTGGGTGGTGCTGAGACCTTTAAAAGCCATGATATCATCTGAGTATGGTGGTGCACACCTTTAATTTAGTTCAAGCACTTGGGAGATAGAGGCAGGCAAAACTCTGTGAGTTGAAAGCCAGCCAGAGATACAAAATGAGACCCTATTCCAATAATAATAATAAATTTAAAAGCTGTGATATTGGTATATTGGAGACTCCAAGGGCTCAAAGACATAAGGGTTGAGTAGACACTGGACTTTCACATATGGAGCAGTTCGGGCAGAGTATATAGTTGAGACCTTTGGGGTCTGGAAAGCTGTTTTGTTTCTGTGATGTTAAGAAGTAGGTTCTCGGGGCAAAGGTGGAGGCACACCTTTAATCCCAACATTCGGAGGCAGAGGCAAGTGAGTTCAAGGCCTGGTCTACAGAGCGAGTTCTAGGACAGCCAAGGTTACACAGAGAAACCCTGTCTTGAAAAAACCAAAAGCTAAAAAAGAAGAGGAGGAGGAGGAAGAAGAAGAAGTTGGTTCATGTGGGAGGGGTGGTCCTAAGGTTCTGACATCCTTGGTGGCTCAGAAAGCTGAGCCCTCCAAAGGCTGGAATGAAAATCTACATGAGTATACATTTCTCGGGGATCAGGGCTGTCTGACTTTAAAGCCTGTGAGTCCCCTGAGAGGAGGCAAGTTTGAAGTTGCTTGGAATGGAGGATATGGTAGGTTTTAGGAACAGGGCCCCTAGAAGATTCCAGTGCAAAGGCTGGGACAGATTCTGAATAAAATCCTCAATCCTCAGGAGCTGTTGGTGATCTAGGTCTAGAGATTCCCAGAGATGGGAAGCCAGTGTGGCAGTGGAGATGGAGGCTTCTTCAAGAGCTGGAAGCTAGGTCATGAGTTTGTGATCTTTAGGGTCTGGAGCTAGGAGTTTGTGTGAACTGTGGCCCCTAAGTTTGGGACACGGGGTTAAGTATGCCAACAACTCATGGAGATTAGGGTCTGGAGATGAGTAAAGTTACAATTCCTGGGGGTTGAAAATCCTCGGGCTTCCAAGCTTGAATCTGACTGACCATGAGTTCCTTAGAAGCTAGGTTCAGGAACTTAGGCATGTCAGAAATGCTCAGAGGCTGGGAGAGATGGAGTGAATTTGTTTGAGAGCCCTATGCATAATAGCTTGGAATCTGGGTGAACCTGAGACCTCTGATAGCTAGTTCAAGCCTCACAGATGCTGAGAACATGCTTTTAGGTGGTCACAGAGGGAGTATGTGTATCTGTGTGCACTCAGGGAAGGATGAGGTCTGCAATGGGGTTACCTGACTTCCCACAGAGCTTGGCAGAGCTGAAAGATCAGCGGCAGGGGGAGCTCCTGGAGCATGCAGCAGCATTGCGGGCCCTACAAGATCAGGTATGCTGTACTTGGCGGGCTTGGGAGCTGGGCTTGAGGGTGGCAGCAAGCTGAGTTGGTATTTTACAGGCAAGCATGGCCCAACGGGTCTTGCTTTTCCTAGTCCTGGTCTGTGTGTCTGTGTGTCTGTCTCCTTTCTTTCTTGGCTGCGGGTAGGTCCTGTCCCTCTGTTCTGGACCTGTTCTCACCTGTCATGGGGGTGGGGCCAGGTGTCCATCCAGAGTGCAGATGCCCAGGAACAAGTGGAAGGGCTTTTGGCTGAGAACAATGCCTTGAGGACTAGCTTGGCTGCTCTGGAGCAGGTACAGGACATCTGGGAGCCCTTGTTGATCTCTTCCTGTTTCCTTTCTATCTCTCTCTGCTTTTGGTCCACATCTGGACCCTTTAGTCTTCTGTGGTTTCAGTTTCTGTTCCTCTTTTCTGTTAGCTTCCAGCCTTCTTCTCTGTCTATTCCTGCTTCTCCGTCTATTCTGGCACTCTAGTTTCTCTATGATAAAGTACATGAAATGCATTAATCTTAACTGTGTACTCAGGGAATCTAATGTGTCTGTGTATTCATATTCCTTTATAACTCTGTGTAGCCACCTTCCAGAACAAGATACAGAGCACTTTTTAGTATGCTAGAAGATCCTTTTACCTTTCTAGTCAGCATATCCTTGGAATTAACCAATATGATGACCTTTAGCAACATAGATTCATGTCCCTTATTTTTTTCATATAAATGAAATTGATGCTATTCTGTCCTTGCCTGCTTTATGGTACCTCTATGTCAATGAGCTTTATCAATATGTGGCATGGTTTTTTTTATCACTGTGTAGTAGTTTATTTATTGCACAAATATTCCACTAACCTCCCTGTTTTCCTGTCTTTCTACCTCTCTTCATACTTCTCTATCACCCTGGAACTGGGATGCCCAGGAGTTCCTGGGCATTAGGGCTCCCTGCATTCCATTTCCCACCATTGCTACTTTCTGCAGATCCAAACAGCAAAGACACAAGAACTGAATATGCTTCGGGAACAGACCACTGAATTGGCAGCTGAGTTACAGCATCGGCAGACTGAATATGAAGATCTTATGGGACAGAAAGATGACCTCAACTCCCAGCTCCAGGTGATGCTTCTTCTGCCCTGGCTTGTAGTTTCCTAGTACTGGTGCTGTGGATTTCCCTTGAAGCATGGTGAGAAGACTTTGGAGTCAGAGAGACCTGGACTCCTGGCTGGCTTCTTAACATCCTAGTATCTGTATGTCCTGATATGGGGAATTTTATTTCTGCAAAACTGAGCTTCCTCCGTTAAAGTTTCCATTCTGGTATCATGATGTACAGATTGAATGTCTCTCATATGTAATGTTTTTATTTGCTTCAGATTTTGTGTCATTTGGGAATATTTGCATAGGATTACTGAGATGTTTTGGTGATGAAACCTAAATCTAAACATGCCTTATACATATAGCCTGAAGGTAATTTTATAAAATATTTTAGCGCTCCTACTTTTTTTTTGAGACAAGATAGAGGTTTCTATGCAACCCTGGCTGTCCTACGACTTGCTATGTAGACCAGGCTGGCCTTGCACTCACAGAACTCTACCTGCCTCTGCCTCCCAAGTGCTGAGATTAAAGGTGTGTGCTACCACACTTAATACATTATGAAAGTGACCCATCATATCTGACCAGGTGTGGAATTCCCATATGTGGCATTATGTGCATAGTCAAAAAATGTCAGATCTTAAGCCAGGTATGCTGGTGTGTGCCTATAATCCTAACACACAGGTAGCTGAAGCAGGAGGGTTGCCATAAACTTTAGGCCAGCCTTAGTTGCAGAGTGAATACTAGGCCATCTAAGGCTACATAGTAAGAACTGTTTTGGATTTTGGGCTTTAGGATGAAGGATACATAGCCTGGAGAAATTAGAATAACACTAGATTAAATGAGAAAGAAATTTGGGGCCAGACATAGTAGCACTTGGTAGGCAGAGGCAAGCAGATGTCTTTGAGTTTGAGACCAGCCTGGTCTACATATTGAGTTCCAGGATACTCTGTCTCGAGAAAAAAAAAAAAGTGTAGGGCTGGTGATCCAGCTTAATTAACAAAGTGCTTGCGTAGCATGCACAAAGCTCTGGGTTCAATCCACAGCACTGCATAAACGATGCCCTGTGGTGTACACCCGTGATCTCAGCACTTATGAGGCAGAGACAGGAAGATCAGAAGTTTAAGGTCCTAACTATATAGCAAGATTGAGGCCAGCTTGGGCTTCATGCACAGACCTTGTATTAAAGTGGGGTGCTGAGGAGATGGTTCAGTGGGTAAGAGTGCTTGCTTTGCAAGCATGAAGATCTGAGTTCAGATCCCAGCACCATGTAAAAAGTGTGCCCATAACTCCAGCGCTGGGATGTTGGCAAGGTGATGACAGGAGGATTGCTGGGGTTTGGTGGCTAAGCAGCCTACCCAAAAAGTATGAGCAACAGATTTAGTGAGAGACCTTGGCTCAAAGAAATAAGGGAAGATAACTCAATATCCTCCTCTGGTCTCTGCCTATATGTATGCAGGTGAGAGGGGGGGGCACATGTGTATACAAGTTTAGTTTTCTCTTATGTAAAACAATTAAGTAGGGAGTTTGGCATGGCGGCACTCAGCAGTCTGAGGTAAGAGGATTGCTATGAATTTAAATCCAGCCTAGGCTACAGAGCTAGTTCCAGCACAGGCTCCAAAGCTACAGAGAAACCCTGTCTCAAAAAAGCAAAACAAACAAAATACTAAGTAGGTTGTTCAGGGATGAATGGTGGTAATGATGGTGGTTTTTTCCCCCTTTTTGTTTGAGACAGTCATTTGTTATGTATTCCTGGCTGGCCTGATACTCATCATATAGCCAAGGCCAGCCTCAAACTCATGGCAGTCATCCTGTGTTAGCTTCCCAATAGAGAGCTGCTATTACAGACACGAACCACCACACCTGTCTTTAATTATGGACAGTTAATTGCCAGTGACCTAGGTTCTTTCTCCTTTGCTAGTTTACAGTCTTTGACACAGACTTCTAGCCTTTGCTTCCATGATAGTTACTGAAAGTGTTTCACCTTCATATTTCATGTATATGGAAGGAAAGAGGAAAGGGAACAGTGACTAACAAAGAGCACCTTCCTTTCTTTTAAGAACATACTCTGCTGAGTATGGTGGTTCATGCCTATAATCCTACCACTCAGAAACCTCAGACAAGGCTAGAGAGATGGATCAGCAGTTAGGAACACTGGCTGGTCTTCCAGAGGATCAGGGTTCAATTCTCAGTGCCCACATGACAGCTCACAGCTGTCCTAACTTCAGTTCCAGGGGATCAGATGCCCTTTTCTGGCCTCCTTGGGGACCAGGCATGCATGTGGTACACAGATATACATGCAGGCAATACATCTATATACATAAAACAAAATAAATCTAAGATAAATAAATAAAAATTAAAGATAAAAAGAAAGCTAAGCCAGGAGGATTGTGAATTTGAGGCAAGTCTGGGTGACAGTGCAAGACTCTGTCTTAAGCCAGGTATTGGTGGCACACACCTTTAATCCCAGCACTCAGGAGGCAGAGTCGGATCTCTGTGAGTTCAAGGCCAGCCTGGTCTATAAAGCTAGTTCCAGAACAGGCTCCAAAGCTACAGAGAAACCCTGTCTCGAAAAAAACAAGCAAAAAACAAGCAAACAAACAAACAAAAAGACTGTCTCTTAAAAAAAAAAAAAAAAAAAAAAACAGGTGGCACACACCTTTATTCCAACCTCTTGGAATTTTAGAGGAGGCAGGGGCAGATAAATCTCCGTGAGTTTGAGGCCAGCCAGGGTTACATAATGTGAGCCTGTCTCAAAAACAAACAAACAAAGCTGGGTAGTAGTGGCAGCAGCCTTCGAACTCATGCCTTTAGTCCCAGCACTTGGGAGGTAGAGGCAAGTGGATCTCTGTGAGTTCCAGGGCGGCCTGGTCTACAGCGAGAGAACCAAGACAGGCTTCAAAGCTACACAGAGAAACCCTGTCTTGAAAAAAACAAAAAATTAAAAAAATCATCATAATAAATTAAAGATCTAAGTTACATTCACCAGTTCTAGATACAAATTAATTACCTGAGCTGGGGCACAGGGATGCTCATCTCCATCCCTAGCTGCTTGGGAAACTTAGGAAGGATTGTTTGAATCAAGGAATCAAGGCTGGCCTGGGCAACAGAATAAGACCCAATCTCAAGAAAGGAAACACAGGCCAAATGTGGTGGCATACAACTTTAATACCAGCACCTGGAAGGCAGGCAGAGCTCGTTGAGTTCAAGACCAGCCTGGTCTACATAGTAAGTTCCAGGACAGCCATGATTACATAGAGAGAACTTGATTCAAAACAAAACTAGAGGAGAGAAAGGGAAGGGAAGGAAGGAAGAAAGAAATAAGAACATGAAGAGGCAAAAAGAAAGAACACAAGCTGTCTCGTTCTTGGCCATCTTAGAGGATGCTCTTGATTGGGGGTCATACTACACCTAAAGGAGAATGATGGTAGCTGCAAAGCAGATAAAAAAGTCTCTGGAGTTGATCAACTCTCGGTCCAGTTTGTTATGAAAAGTGGAAAGTACATGCTGAGATACAAGCAGACTCTGAAGATGACCAAACAGGCAAAAATGAAATTGGTTATCCTTACCAACAACTGCCCAGCTTTGAGGCAATCTGAAATAGAATACTATTATCCCATGTTGGCTAAAACTGTTCTCCATCACCACAGTGGCAATAATATTGAATTGGGCACAGCATATGGAAACTATTGCAGAGTATGTGCACTGGCTTCATTGACCCTTGTGATTCTGGTAATTGAAGCATGCCAGAACAGACTGGTGAAAAGTAAACCAGGAAAGTTTTTCTTTAATAAAATTCACCAGAACTTGTTCATAAGGAAAATAAACCCAGGCATGGTGTTCAATGCCTGTAATCTTAGCATTTGGTAGGTAGAAGCAGGATTAGGAGTTCAGGGTCATTGTTGAGTTTGAGATGAGGTCTATCTCAAGAAAAACCTTTTGACGTAAGACCTGGTCTCAAAAAGAAAAAAAAATGTAGCTTGGCATGACTGAACACACCTTTAATGCCAGCACTAAGTAGGCAGAGGCAAATGAATTTGAAGCCAGCTTTGTCTACAAGAGAGTTCCAGACAAGCCAGGGATACACAGTGAGACCCTGCCTCAAAAAAGAGAAAAACTACAAAGAAACAAGAAATGAATCACATGGCCCTACCTGTCTATGAAGGAAGAGGGAGAAATACTTTAGACTGTTATATTCCTGACTTAAACTCTGTTGCTAAGGGGGTAGGAAAGAATAAGTTAGGGAGCAAGCTGCAGCATCTGTCATTTCTCATTATGTTTGTGATTTTAAAGCCTGCTTTATTGGGGGAGGTCTGCTAGAGGTGTTCTAGATGATTGGCACCTACTAGGGACTCTCCTCAAACTTACCCCCTTCTTTCCTAAATTAGGAGTCATTAAGGGCCAATAGCCGGCTGCTGGAACAACTTCAAGAAATGGGGCAAGAGAAGGAACAGTTGACCCGGGACCTGCAGGAAGCTCGGAAGGTGGGGCACAATGGGAAGAAGGAAAGAGATGGCTCAGTTCATGGGGGTGGGAAGTGATAAGGCCAAATCTTGGGAATGAAAAGAGAAAGAAAATGACTTTTTCCTAAAGGCTAGATGAATGACTCAGCCAGTTGGAAGGACCAGGGAGGAGTGGGAGTCTGCCTAGTTCCTTGGGCATGGCACAAAATGGTGGTCATTTTGGGATGTTGGGAGATAAAGTTAATTGCTACTCTCTTGGTCCACCCTCCTGGTCCCCAGAGTGCTGAGAAACGGAAGGCCATGTTGGATGAGCTAGCAATGGAGACAATGCAGGAGAAGTCCCAGCACAAAGAAGAGCTGGGAGCTGTCCGATTACGGCATGAGAAGGAGATGCTCGGGGTGCGAGCCCGTTATGAGCGTGAGCTTCGAGAGCTGCATGAGGACAAGAAACGGCAGGAGGAGGAGCTCCGGGGGCAGATTCGGGAGGAGAAGGTGAGTGCGGTAACAATGCCCTTTCTCCTCTAAAAACTGAAGACCATGATGTTACTGGTGGATAGGTGATATAGGGTTCCCAGTCCTCTGATGCCCAACTCCTGACTGTCTTCCCCTTCCAGGCTCGAACAAGGGAACTGGAGACTCTCCAGCACACAGTGGAAGAACTTCAGGCTCAGGTACACTCCATGGATGGAGCCAAGGGCTGGTTTGAACGGCGCTTGAAGGAGGCTGAGGTAAGCTGATGGTACCTAGTCAAGGTGCAAAGCTGGTTAGGGTACTCATGCTCTGCTTTTGTGTGGATTTGAACAGGCATTTCTTCTTCCTGAATTATTCCTCTTCCAAAAAGTTATAACACATTATCTTTCCAAGTTTGTTTATAAACTAATTTTTACTTTACCAAGAACATTTATTGCCCCTTTTCCTGGAAAACTCATGGCAATAAGAGGCAGTATCCCATAGCAGCAAAGAGCACACACTGGAGCCAAGTGTCTTCCTGTTTGCATCCTGCCTGGGCAACTTGCTAGCTGTGTGACCGTATGCCATGTATTTCATCTCTATAGCCCATTTCCAGCATTGGCAGAAAGGGGTAAAGAGGGACAGAGAATGTAGTTCATTGCTAGCATGAATGAGGCCTGTCAGGTTCAATTCCCAGTAGCAAAAATATTAATGATGAAAACAATGCCTTACTGAATAGATATTTTAGGAAGATTATAGAAAGTGACTTAATATATGTACTACCATTTGAATATCCCTGGCGTGCAGTGTTTCATTAAATAAAGAAATATTAATGTAAATCACTTGATCTACTTTATGAATGATACAGGTTCCACTTCATGCTTCTGCTTTACGGCATGTGCTGCTTCCTACAAGATGTTTCTGCCTGACATGGCAGTGAGTTTACCTGTAAATCCTAGCACTCAGTTGGCTGAGAAAGAATTGAGAGTTCAAAGACAGACTATACACTAAGACCTTGTTTCAAAGTGAAAAGGTGGGCTGGACATTGGTGGAGCATGCCTTTAATCCCAGCACTCGGGAGGAAGAGGCAGGTAGATCTCTGTGAGTTCATCACCAGCCTGGTCTACAAAGCTAGTTCCAGGACAGCTACACAGAGAAAGCCTGTCTTGAAAAACCAAGAAAAAAAAGTAAAAAGGCGTTTTTGCCATACTCCAAGAACACTGCTGAAATTCATGTTCCCTTACCTGGACACACTCTTTGGGGGCCATGAGCAGACTTGGGACCTCTTTTTATAGGAGTCTCTGCAGCAGCAGCAACAGGAACAAGAGGAAGTGCTCAAGCAGTGCCAGGAGGAGCATGCAGCTAAGCTGAAGGTGATTCTTGCATGAAGATGTTCCTGTCTCTGGGTACCAGGTACCATTGCAGGAGAACAGGGACTTCTCATGCAACAGACTGAGCTGTTGTTTGCTCTGTAGGGCAAGGAAGAAGAGCTTCAGGATGTGCGGGATCAGCTCCAGCAGGCCCAAGAAGAGCGAGATGGTCATGTGAAGACCATCAGCAGCCTGAAACAGGTCTGTGGCATCTCTCTGATCCCAGACATAGCCATGGCTTAAGCTTTCAGAATGGGGCAGGGAGGGGGTCCACTGCAAGCAGCCGTGCCGTCACCTGCTCGCTGTGCCATCACCTGCTCGCTGTGCCTTCTCTAACCACAGGAGGTAAAGGACACAGTGGACGGGCAGCGGATCCTGGAAAAGAAGGGCAGTGCTGCGGTAAGCTAGTGAGGCCTGTGATCTCCTCCCCTCCTCTATGGACCCCTTATATGGCTCCTTTAAGGGCCATAGCTCTTACTCCTGACCCCTGCACATGCAAACCTTTAGCTCAAAGACCTTAAGCGGCAGCTGCACCTGGAGCGGAAACGTGCTGACAAGCTGCAGGAGCGGCTGCAGGACATCCTCACCAACAGCAAGAGCCGCTCAGGTGAGAGGGTGGGATGGGTAGAAGGCAGCCTCTGTATCTCCCTTACTTAGCCTTTGCTCCAGCCCTTTTGTCCTGCCTGAATTCTGTCTTCTTTCTTCGCACTGTCTGCTGTTTTTTTTGTTTTTGTTTTTTTCCTGTGTCTATGTCTTCTCACTGTGCTGTGCACTCTGTTCACCTGTCTGCCTATGTCCTTTCTGTTTGCTCTGTACCCACCTTTATTTCTCTGCTTTTTCTATTGTTTCTATTCTCGTACTCTAGAAATCATCACAGAAGTTTAGAATCCTTGATACAAGCCCCACCCCCAAGTCATTCCCCTCCAGGAACTCAAAATGAATCAAGGGAGACAGAATCCCATAGGCAACAGCACTACACTGTCTCCTCCTCTTCCTTTTTCAAGACAGGGCTTCTCTGTGTAACAGTCTTGGCTGGCCTTGAACTCACAGAGATCCACCTGCCTCTGCCTCCCAAGTTCTGGGATTAAAAGTGTGCACCACTACTGCTCAGCTAACACTGTCATCTTCATTACCTTCATTACTGTTATTAGTATTGGTTTTTAGACAACATCATTTTGTAGCCTAGGCTGATTTCAAACTCATGGTGCTTTGCCTTAGCCTCCTCCTAAGAGCTTAGTTGCACCACGTCTGGCTTATACTGTTTTCAATATACTGCTGACTCAACCCACGATACTTCTGCCACTGAAAGCAGAAGACATGCCCACACAAAACTGGAGTTGTTTCTACCTTTTCTTGGTTGGGAGTAGTTGTAAATACATTGCAATAACTCAGATTCAGTAGCGGTTCTAGTGCATCTCTTAGATCACAGACAAGCTTAGAGACAAATTGCTGTCAACTGAGGTGCTGGAGAAACCCCACTCAGGCATTGACTCCTTTGGAGTATGATACTAACCCTTTCCCTGATAACCTGGAAGCAGCTATAAGGGCAGTGTCACAAACTCAGTACCAATGTTTTCTGTTTTGTTTTTGAGACAGGGTTCTTCTGAGAAGGTAGGCTGGCCCTGAGCTCAAGTACTACCATGCTCAGTGAGTGTTCAAGTGACATGGCAAAACATATAACTCTCACCAAACCAATTTCTCACTGAGACATTCAGCTTCCTGAAGTAACCTCTCATAATAGAGATGTTTTGTTATAGATTAAGAAATGGGGAATAGATTAGAATTTTATATTGTACGCATCTTTCTTATTTATTCAATGGGAGTGAGGTCTAGGTGAATGGCTACAAGTCTGTCTCCATCTTCCTTCTGACTTTGATCTGAACGTGTCTTTCTCTGTGGTTTCTGTCAGTCTCCATCATGTGCTGGCTTCCTGTCTCTGGGCTTTCCCCTCCTGCATGTGTGTGTGCCATCGTGTACTCTCAGCTCTCTGGCTTCCTTTTTCTGCATCTAAGTTTGAATGGAATCTTGTGTCTACTCATTGTCCTGTCTCCCAGCCTCATCCACTTCCTTTTCTTTCACTGGCTATGTTTACCAACAGAGGTAGTTCCTTGTTTCTTCCTGGTCCAGTCTTTGAGTTTGCTTACCAGAGTATGTCTCTTTTCTTCTTTTCGTCTCTGGCAAATCTGTTTGTGCCACTTGCTGGTTGCTGTTCTAAGATTCCAAGGGTTCCAGACTCAGGTTTCTTTTTATTCTACTCCCCAGGCCTTGAGGAGCTGGTTCTCTCTGAGATGAACTCACCAAGCCGAACACAAACAGGGGACAGTAGTAGCATCTCCTCCTTCAGCTACCGGGAGATTTTGAAGGAGAAGGAGAGCTCAGCCATCCCAGCCAGGGTAAGGGGCAAGTTTCACCTACTAAGACTGGAGTATGCCCATATTCCCCTCACTTGAAATTGTCTCCACTGACCTTCAGACAAGCATTTCGTCTCTGTCTCTCTATGTGTTTTCTCTCTGCCTCTCTCTTTCTTTGTATGTGTGTCTGTCTCTCAGGGTAAGGATTGAACCTCGGGTTTCACACATACACATGCATACAGAACACATATCAGCATTTGCTACTTTACTAAGGTGCAGCCCTAGCCCCTGACACAAACATTTTGCTAACTTCTCCCCAAATTTGTCAACTTAAATTAAGACTGATAGATAGGAGACAGGCCAACCATTCTCTCTGCCCCTCTATTTCATCATCTATAGGTTAATATCACCTTCCTAGTGCTTTAAAGTACAGGCATTGTGGGAAGTGCACCACTTTAGTTTAGTATTATTTTTTGGAGATAGCATCTTCCTATGTAGCTCTGGTTGACCTGGAACTTGTTATGTAGACCTCAACCTCTTCGAAAAGATCTGCCTGGCCTGTCTCCTGAGTAATGGGATTAAAGGTGTCTACCACCATGTCTGGCTATTTATTGCTTTTTAAAAGATAGGCTTTTGAGACAGAGTTTCTCTACATAGCCTTGGCTGCCCTGGAACTCACTAGGTAGACCAAACTGGTCTCAAACTCAAAGACATCTGCCTGATTTGCCTCCTGAGTGCTGGGATTAAAGACATGTGCCACCACAACTAGCCTTAAATATTTTATTTTGTTATTTTATGTGTATGGTTGTTTTACCTGTATGTATGTTGGTATACCACCTGCATGCATTATCCTTAGAGGCCAGAAGAGGGTGTCAGATCCCCTGGAACTGGAGGTAGTTGTGAGCTGTCATGTGGGTGCTGAAAATTGAATTTTTTCCAGTCAGTGCTCTTGACTCCCACCATCTCTCCATCCCCTATTTATTATTATTATTATTTTATCTTTTAAAGATTGGATTCTTGCTATGTAGCTCAGGCTGGCCTTGAATTCATCATCCTCCTGTATTAGCCTTCCAAGTGGGATTATAAGCATGAACCCCTGTGGCTGATTCCCTTTAGAAATTCATACTTATCAGTCATTATTATTGCCATCTGTCACATCAAGTTTCCTGCCAAACACTTTTATTTGGAAAAATTTTAAATCCTACAAAAATAATATGTGCACATCGTGAGACAGTTTTGGTGGGAATTTTTGTCCTTTGGTTATAAACTTAGCTTTAGTAGCTAAGCAGTCTATCTCTGGTAGGACTTTTGAAAAGTATTTTTAATTAAAAAAATTTTTACACTAGGGAGGCAGAGGCAGGTGGATCTCTGAGATCAGGACCAGCCTGGTCTACAGAGTGAGTTCCAGGACAGCCAGGATACACAGAGAAACCCTGTTTTAAAAAAACCAAAAAACCAAAAAACCAAAAAACAAACAAAATTTTTTCAGATGTTTATTTTATGTAAGGTTTTTCTACATGTGTATGTGCATGCCGTGTGTGTGTGCCTGGTGCCCACGGAGGTCAGAAGAAGGTATCATATTCCTAGAGCTGGATATGTAAGTATATGGTTGTGAGCCACTATATGGGACTGGAAATTAATTCCTGATCTGCAAGAACAACAGCTGCCCTTACCTCTCCAGCCCCTTGTTGGACTCCCCCCCCCCGCCCCCAGTTTTTTGAGACAGGGTTTCTCTGTATAACAGCCCCCTAGCTGTTCTGGAACTCACTCTTTAGACCAGGCTGACCTTGAACTCACAGACATCTGCCTGCTTCTGCCCCTCTGCCTCCTGAGTGCTGGGATTAAACCACTGCCTGACCCTCTAGTGGACATTTTTTTTAAGGGGCGGGGCAAAGATAGGGTTTCTCTGTGAAACAGTCCTGGCTGTCCTGGAGCTCACTTTGTAGACCAAGCTGGCCTTGAACTCACAGAGTTCCACCTGCCTCTGCCTCCCTAGTGCTGGGGTTAAAGGTGTGTGCCACCACTGCCCAGCCTCTAGTGTCTTCTTTTTGTACAAGCTAATATTCAGTTTCACAGTATACCTTAGTCTTCATTGTTGCTACTTATTTGTTTTCCCTTCCGTATGTCTCTGTGTCTGTTATGATCCTATTTCCCTGACATCAGCTGGTGGAAGAAACCAAACCATTTGACCTGTAGGAAACCTTCCACCTTTAGATTTTTCTGCTTACTTTTTAATGGTACCATTTATCTTGTTGCCTCCATTTCTTGCCATCTGGTAATTAGATGTCATTTGCTTCTGAATTTCCTTTGGTCCTCTCAGTAACACTCTTGTGGTAGTGGTGGTGGTGTTAAAACTGTCTGCCTCCCTTTAGGCCAAAGGAAATGGGAAGTTTCTGAGAGTGCCAAGTGTAGCCTTTAGCTCCAGCCTCAGAGCCTGTACTTGCCCATGTGCCTTCAGCCCTTAACTTAGGATGGGTGATGCTGAGAATGGCTGGATTTTCTGTCCTTTCTTTCTTGTAGTCTTTATCTAGCAGTCCTCAGGCCCAGCCCCCTCGACCAGCAGAGCTGTCAGATGAGGAAGTGGCTGAGCTGTTTCAGAGACTGGCCGAGACACAGCAGGAGAAATGGATGCTGGAGGAGAAGGTGTTGTCCGGCTGCCTGCCAATTGCCTCAAGAAGTGCCCTGGGATGGGGGGTGGAGGAGGGAAGGGTGTCTGGCTGCGTCTTCCTCATGAGAGAAAATGTGAAGTTCATGGGTCTGAGATGGGGTGGACCATCTTGCAGGTGAAACACCTGGAGGTGAGCAGCGCCTCTATGGCAGAGGACCTCTGTCGGAAAAGTGCCATCATTGAGACCTACGTCATGGACAGCCGGATTGGTCAGTGCTCCTTCCCCAGCCCTTACCTGCAGTCCAGCCTTCATCTGCCCCTCCTTTTCCATTGTTCTCTCTTCTTGAAACTCAGTGATGCTGACAAGATCATGACGCATGAAGGGGAAAGCAGAGAAGCTTTGTATTTATTATTATCTGGCCTCCACTTTGTACTGATCATTTCTAACCCCTCCATTCTCTAGTGTTCTCTGTCTCTTTTCTTTTATGTCCTTCTTCCTCCCCTATTTCTTCATGGTTTTTTTTTTCTGTTCCCATACTTCATCTTCTCTTAATAGCTCTATTATTCTATTTCCATTTTCATTTGTTTGATTGTTCTTTGAAACTGGATTTGCTCTGTTGCCTTGGCTGGCCTGGTACTTGCTTTGTAACATAGGCTGGCCTCAAACTCTCAACAATCCTGCCTTAGCCTTCCAGGTGCTGATATGACAGGTGTGCATGAGTGCACCTAGCCATACACTTTCATTTGCTGTATCTTCATCCCTGTTCTCTTCTCTGACCTTCATGGCTATCCCTTATCTTTCCTCTATTTTATTCCTTGCTTTCAAATCTTCCCTCACTTCCTAATTTTTTTTTCCTACTTAGTAGCACCCACTGACATGCTCTGAGGGTTTACTATATGCTCTGTATGTTACATGCAGTCATATACATGTTCCCAGCACCATGAGTTAGGAATTATCCCTGTTTTTCAGAGTCACATAACTAATGACAGCTGGGTTTCACATGTCAAAGCCTCTGCCCCCGACATAACATTGCTTTCCCCCCCTCCTTCCTGCCTGCTCTTTTGTTTTCCTCCTTTCTCCTTTGGCTCTGCCTACTCGCTTCTGTTGCCTACCCCCGGCTTTGCTGAGGGGGTGGTGCTCAGCCTGGACCCTTGCAGATGTGTCTGTGGCAGCAGGCCACACAGACCGAAGTGGGCTGGGCAGTGTCCTGAGAGACCTAGTGAAGCCAGGCGATGAGAATCTTCGGGGAAATGAACAAGAAGCTGCAGAACATGTTGGAGGAGCAACTCACCAAGAACATGCACTTGCACAAGGCGAGTGTGGACTGCCAGTCCCTCCAACCACCTGCCTCCCTACCCACACAGTCCCTGGCTGTGTCCTTGCAATGGGCCCTTGTCCTCCCAACTACCACCTTCCAGTCATCTCCCACCCTTTTGTGTTCCCCTCGTCTAACTTCCACTCAACTTAGCCGTTTAGCCTACCACTCTTCCATGTGTTCTTCCACCCACTTCTCCATTCACATATGCACTCACCATTTACCCATCTACCTACCCTATCGCCTATCTGTCAAACTGTCATCTCTAAGTCTTCCATCACTTTCTTGATGCATCCATCTTTTTTGTTGTTATTGTTGCTTTGTTTTTCAAGACAGGGTTTCTCTGTGGAGCCCTGGCTGTCCTGGAACTCCCTTTGTAGACCAGGCTGGCCTCGAACTCACAGAGATCCACCTGCCTCTGCCTCCCGAGTGCTGACACTAAAGGTGTGCGCTTAGTGATGCCTCATTCTTTCATCGACTCATCAGTCACCCTTTTACCCATCTACTTGTCACTTGCCTGCCTACCTACCTTTTTGTCCTCTACAAAGGTCATTTGTGAACCTATTTGTTTGCCATAGATCCCTGATTGATCCACCCACACATTAATTCTCCCACCCCATTCCAAATACTCCTTCATTGATAAGGGAGTCATACCCATGCCTTGGAGAAGCAAGCTCACATTTGTTAGAAGAGAAGGTGGTAGATCTTCCTATCCAAGGCCAGATACCACTGGTTAACCCATCAGTCCATCTAACTACAGATAGCACCTCATATTTGCTAACACACCTGCCCCTTTCTTCCCCTTCTCTGGCTCCTGATGGCTCATTTGTTTCTTAGGACATGGAAGTTCTATCCCAAGAAATTGTTCGGCTCAGCAAGGAATGTGTGGGGTCCCCTGACCCAGACCTAGAACCTGGAGAAGCCAACTAAGACCTACAGGCTGCACCTACTTCTACCCTCTTCTAGAATGCCCCTTGGGCTGTGGTGGGAAAATGTGGAGGCTGGCACCAAATCAAATAGTTTGGGAAATGAACATTAAAGGGGCTAGAGTCCTATCAGTGGCTGGTGTTGATGACCCCAATCATATGGTAGGGACCCTTGGGGAAGAAGGATCCTGAGGGAAGGGCAGGGGTTTTTGTCTTCTTGGCCCTGGCTCCCAGGGGGTATCTGCCTTCAACTCTGCATGAGCTTTCCCTCCCAGAGACCAAGTCTTAATTTTATTTTATTTTTTAATTTATGTCTGGAAGCCTGGCTACTCTGCATTTTGGGACTGGGGATGTTGGGTGGGGGTGCAGTCCATGCTTAATGTTCTAGCAATGTCTGTATGTGTGTGAGTGCGTGTGTGTAAAGGCTATGTAGCCAAAATACCATCTGGCCAGACGGGCCCACCCACTGACTGTCTGATCTCATTCTTTTCAATCAAGAGGGATGTGCTGGGAGTGGGGTGGTCATTGCACTGGAATGGGGAAGGTGACCTCTGACTGCAGCTTCTTTCACTCTCACCTCACCTGCTTCCTGACAGCCCTCTCAAAGGGAGGAGAGCAGAAACATCTGCAGATATGTGGGTGGGTGGATGTGCATAACATTGAGGCTGTAGACGAATGAACAGATGAGAGGATGGATAAGTGGTTAGATGGACTGAGGGATAAATAAGTGGTTGCATGGCTGGAAATAAATGCATAGGTAGATGGATGCATAGCTGGATGAATAAATGAGTAGATGAATCAGTAAGTGGATAGAGTATGGGTAAATGGAGATATAAATGGACAGATGGATGTCTGGAGGGGTGGATAAATGGGAAGACACATGGATAAATGGATGAATTAACCATATGGGTAGATTGTTCCATTTATGGATAGGTTGAGAGTAAATTGACATGGCTAGAGTGGAATTATGGATGTATAAGTGAATGAAAGGGAAGGGTAAGTTGGATGCATACATAATAGGTGAGGCTATTGAGTGGATGAATGGAGGATTGATACTTCAGGATAGGTTGGCAAATGGTTAGAAGAGTGGGTAGGTGACTAAATGCGCAGATGGGTATGTAGAGGAATGGATAGAATCATTGGTTATGTGGGTAGGAGGATGGGTGGGTAAAAGAATGGACAAATAAGGAGTATGAAAAGTACGCAAGTGGATATCATGGATGGGTAAATGGATTGAAAGGTTAGGCAGTTCACCTTACTGCAGTCTCATCGCACACCTTTAGTTACTTAAGACTGGGCTTCCTGCCAGGCCTTACCTGTGCCAACCTTATTCACAGTACTTCAGTTAATGTTTAAAAGGACACTGTCAAGTTGGGGCAATTCTCCCTGACAACTGAGGAAACAAGTCACCTGGTGAAGGCTACAGCAAGTCTGGCAAAGCTGGAGTTAGAACTCACAGACTTATCCCAGAGTCACCACTCTGCATTCTGATAACTACAAGCAGAGCCCACCATGCAAAGAGGTGTAATTTGAGGGCATTGGATACAGACAGATGGGAAGCCTGCTCCTTTGGCAAAGGGCCTACGGGTAGGGGCTGGTACCTGGATTGTCTCCATCTGCACTACGTTTGCTCTGCATCTTGCATCCCCAAACTGGAAGGTGTATACTAGAGCCCCACAATGAAAGTCTGGTTTCGAAGTTGGGCTCTGACCTATGCCCTACCCCCAGAGTGGATCTGGAGGTCTGGTCAGATAAAAGAAACATCCCCACCAGTCTTCCCTCCCCCACCTCTCCCGCCCTTCCACAGCCAAGAGGGGGCAGGGAGGGGACACAGCACTGCATCATTCCCTGTGGCACTCCGCTCTGGGGCCATTAACAGACGCCTCCCCATCGATTGGTTCTGCTAAGTGCTGCTGATTCAGACGGGTGGGGGTGAGGGCCCCTGGGGGCACTGTGGGTAGGAGCTGGGCAGAAAGAAGGGGGAGTCCAGGAAGCAGGAGGTGGGGAGAACTGGCAAAGTTCCCTGCCACCCCCATTTTCCAGATGACGCGACTGAGGCCCAACCAGCTTTGTAAGGAGGCGGAGTCTCCCCAGGGTCTCTTGCATGCTGTCCTAGGGGAGGGGGCTCTGGGAGCCTCGTGGCCCCTCCCTGCCTCTCGCTTCATCTCCCGACAAGCTCCAGAGGGGCGGGGAGAGAGCGCTGGAGGAGGAGGAACTCCGGCAGCTCTGCAGAGGGGCCAGGAGCTCCGGTGTTTGGTACCCCCCAGCCCCAACGCTGTTGCTGCTGCTGCTGCTGCTGCTGCTGCTGCTGCTGCTGCTGCTGCTGCTGCTGCTGCTGCTGCTGCTGCAGGGACACAGGTGAGGACATCCCTGTGGGGAGAGGGAGGGGACCATCAATAGCTCTGTCCTTCTTTTCCCGGTCCGGTCCCCATGCCCTAGTCCATCCTGGAACAGTCTCCAGGGGTCCCACTGGACCTTGTCCTTCCAGAGCCTCCTTCCAAGGACCCAGCAGCCTCCTCCCCCTGTCTCCCACCCCGCCCCCTCCTGTGCCACCTTTCCCTCCTAGGCCTGGCTGGGGCTGTTCTGTTCCTCCTCCTTTTCTGCTGCTGCTACGGCTGCTGTTGTTGCTGCTGCTCCTACTGCTGCTACTGCTGTTGCTGGACACACCGCCAGCCCCTCGGGGTGTGGTTTCCCCAGACCTGCCCCTAACGGTGGGACCCAGCCTTCTCGTGGTCTCCTCCGCCAGCTTCCAGCAAGGTTCAGTAGCCCCCTCTCCTAGAAGACACACCCAACTTTCTTCCAATACCCTGCCCCCTATCCAACCTATTTTGAGGGAATCCCCTCCCTCTTAGCATAGTCTTTTGAGAGTTCCTTGTGTGCTCAGGGGGCTATACCCAACTTCAGTCCAGTTGAGTATCAGCCATTTGGGACTTCGGGATTCCCCAGACAACCCACCCCAACCCTTGCGCTTTCCTCACCCAGAGCTCTTCAGATATGAACCAGGCTTCCTAAGCCCTCCCTCCCCAGGTAACTTCTCTGCTGGGTATCTCCCAGCCTCTTAAAAAATAAACCAATCCCATATACCACTTTCGCTATCTCCCTTTCTTAATCCTCATCAGAGGGCCCTCACCTCTCCTACCTTCCCCAGAACTAGACAACATCCTCCAGGCTGTTCTTGGCAGTGCTAGTCATTCCCGAGACACTTTTTA
This sequence comes from Cricetiscus sungorus, assembly GCA_030556225.1. Classification (NCBI taxonomy): domain Eukaryota; kingdom Metazoa; phylum Chordata; class Mammalia; order Rodentia; family Cricetidae; genus Cricetiscus; species Cricetiscus sungorus. Next base: position 10,514,796 of record JANBXA010000609.1, read on the forward strand.
GCATCTTTACAACCTCCTGGCTATAGCCACCCTTGAGATGTCCCAGTCTCCTTTCCTGATCTGCAATGGGACTCCAACCCATGTATCTTTTCCCATAAGTCTTCTGGGTGTGGACATCCCTTCAGCCTCTTTCAAACACCTCTGGTCCCATCTCCAACTCTCTGAATGCCCCTGTCTGTCTCCTCTTCAACTCAACTGAGGGATTACAAACCCTCCTTTATTGGGAACTCTTGAGAGTGTGAACAACTCTTCACCTATTTCTTGGTCCCCCTGAACACCCTCAAACATTTCTCAGGAATGTGTTGATTCCTATAGAATCATCTATGTCTTTCTAGATCTGAGGACCCTGCTTAGTTCTTCTAGCACTTTAACTGCTTCTTAGTCCCAGGCTATTTCCTCTTTCTCCTGGTTCCTCTTGGTGCCCCCTCTGCCCCTACCCCACCTCTAACACACACACACACACACACACACACACACACACACACACACACACACACACACACACTGGTTTCCTTGTCTGGGTAGCCCAGGGTTTCTCCAAGCCTTCACCATCCTGGAGATAGCCACATTTTCCTAAACTTCACACCCCCAAGTCTCCGTGGGCCTGGGGAGCTGCAGGATGGCGGCAGGTGTGGCCACATGGCTACCATTTGCAAGGGCAGCAGCAGTGGGCTGGCTACCCTTAGCCCAGCAGCCCCTGCCCCCTGCACCGGAGGTGAAGGCATCCCGAGGGGATGAGGTTCTGGTGGTGAATGTGAGTGGTCGGCGCTTTGAGACCTGGAAAAACACGCTGGACCGTTACCCAGACACACTGCTGGGCAGCTCGGAGAAAGAATTCTTCTATGATGCCGAATCAGGCGAGTACTTCTTTGATCGTGACCCAGACATGTTCCGACACGTGCTGAACTTCTATCGCACAGGCCGGTTGCACTGTCCCAGGCAGGAGTGCATCCAGGCCTTTGATGAGGAGCTGGCATTCTATGGCTTAGTACCAGAGCTTGTGGGCGACTGCTGTCTTGAAGAGTACAGGGACCGCAAGAAGGAAAACGCTGAGCGTCTGGCAGAAGACGAGGAGGCCGAGCAGGCCGGGGAAGGTCCAGCCCTTCCAGCAGGCAGCTCCCTGCGACAGCGACTCTGGAGGGCCTTCGAAAACCCACACACAAGCACTGCAGCACTTGTTTTCTACTATGTGACTGGTTTTTTCATAGCTGTGTCGGTCATTGCTAATGTAGTGGAGACCATCCCATGCCGTAGCTCTACACGGCGACCCACAAGAGAGCAGCCCTGTGGTGACCGATTCCCAATGGCCTTTTTCTGTATGGACACAGCCTGTGTACTCATATTCACAGGGGAATACCTTCTGAGGCTCTTTGCAGCCCCTAGCCGTTGCCGCTTCCTACGCAGCGTGATGAGCCTCATTGATGTGGTGGCCATCCTGCCCTATTACATTGGGCTTTTTGTGCCCAAGAATGATGATGTCTCTGGTGCCTTTGTCACCCTACGTGTGTTCCGGGTCTTCAGAATCTTCAAGTTCTCCAGACACTCCCAGGGCTTGCGGATTCTGGGCTACACCCTCAAGAGCTGTGCCTCTGAGCTGGGCTTTCTCCTCTTTTCCCTCACCATGGCCATCATCATCTTTGCCACTGTCATGTTCTATGCTGAGAAGGGCACCAGCAAGACCAACTTTACAAGCATCCCTGCTGCCTTCTGGTATACCATTGTCACCATGACCACACTTGGGTAAGTGTAGACCTTGAGCTGGGAGCTGGGCAACCGGTCAGGCACACATACCCTTTCTATAACATTAAAAAGGTTAGAAACATACCTCTATGGTAATGAATATCAAACCCAAAGCCTCACATAGAAACTTCACACATGTAAAATATGTGCTCTGCCTCTGCCTGTCACCCCACTTTTGAGACAAGGTCGTTGTGCTATGTATAGCCCAGGGTAGGTTCAAATACATTATCTTCCTGCTTTGCCTTCCCCAGTGGGGGATTACAGGTATATACCAGCATGCTTGGTTCCTTTATCTCCTTTGAGCTCCAGTTTGCTAATCTATAAAAATTCAGAAAGCTGGGACTGGAGAAATGGATCCCCAGTCAAGAGTACATACTTCTTTTTCAGAGGACTCTTCTGGTTCCCAGCATCTAGGTTGGATGGCTCACAACTGGCTATTTTTGAGATTCAGGGTAACAGATGCCTCTAGCCATCCAGGCATCTCCACAATTGTGCACATATCTGCACACAGATGCACATATGCATAATTAAAAATAATAAAAGATAAATCAGCTGTTTTTAGATTTTACTGAGACAGAATTTCACTATGCAACCTTAGCTGGCCTGGGACTTGCTGTGTAGTCCAGGCTGGCCTTGAACTCATCGAAATCTGACTGTCTCTGTCTCCAAAGTGTTGGGATTAACAGTATGTGTCTCTATGCTTGGAAAAATAAATCTCTTAAAATAAAATTTAGGGAGATGTAGAGATGGCTCACTGGTTCAGAGCACTTTGCTGCTCTTGCAGAGGACCCCAGTTTGGTTCCCGGCACCCACATGACAGCTATTAACCATCTGCAATTCCAGTTCCAGAAGTTCCAGTGTCCTCTTCTGGCCTTCTTGGGCACCAAATACATGTATCATACTGCTGTTTTACCTTCATCACAGTGGCTGTCCTTTAAACTACTAGCAGCCCAGCCTGTGAGGCCATACCCCGGGGACAATTCTGTTCCCCCCCAGACAATGACTCTGTTGCTGCTGCTAAAGGCAGTTCTAACTAAATCTCTTTCTAATAAAATTGAAGACTCAAAAGCAAGGGTGAAAACCTGGGAGCTCAGAGGGTTAGAGTAGCAACTGGTTAACTTTCTCTCTTTGCTGGTATCCTAGGAACCCCTCCCTTCCACACCGCCACAAACAAACAAACAAACAAACAAAAAAAGAAATGAAAAGAGAAAAAGAAAAGAAAAAGAAAAACATGCTAAGCTCCTTTCTTCTATCAACCAGCAACCTGTGGCTAACCGTGCCTCTCTGAGCCCAGGTTAATTTTATTTAATTAATGCAAATGCAACACATCTTTACATAGTTAACAAATGCAGCATGAATAAACACATCTTTGCCTAGTTAAACAAATATTCCACAACCATTCACAAATGTACATACAGACAAAACACACATGTAAAGTAAAATACATCAATATTTTTAAAAAAGTAAAATGTAGCTTGGTTAGTGGAGCAAATCTTTAATCTCACCACCTCAGAAGGGCAGCCTGGATGACATCAGTTCTAGGACAACCAAGGCTATACAGTGAGAACTTGAATAAAAAATTTAGAGAAGCCAGATGTGGTGGCGCATGCCTTTAATCCCAGCATTCAGAAGGCAGAAGCAGGTAGATCTCAGTGAGTTTGAGGCCAGCCTACATTAAAGCAAATTCCAGTCCAGTGAGGCTAGATAACATGGCCCTATCTTACCAAATGTTGAGTTATACTTAAATTTTCTAATTCCTCTCTGCTCTGCACATACCTTGGTTTTTCCAGGTCAGGTTTTAAGAATTGTCCATGTTGCTCTCTTTTCTCTATACCTTCTCAGGGTCCCAGTTTCCTTCTCTTTTCTTCGAGATTGGGCTCCACTATGTAGCCCACCCAGCCTTACCTGTATAGTCTGAGCTGGCCTCAGATTCAAAGCAGTTTTCCTACCTTAGCCTCCTAATGTCTGGAGTTATAGGCATGAGCCTCCACGTTAGGTTTATCAGTTTCTTTGTAAAATCAGTATCTTTGTAAAATGGGAAATGAGCACTTTAAGAGGAGTCAAGGATACTATGTGAGTTCTCTGGATGCTTCTGGCACAGGATACACAGGTTTATGGCTTCCTATCACCATTTTGAGCATTCATGTCATGTCTCTCAACCTTCTAGAATTGTCCACTGTGTGGGCGGGACTTTGTGATTCCTTAATGTTTTCCAGAAGATATTTTCATCATTACTTTTTTATTGAGATAGATTGTTACTAAGTAGGCCAAGCTGGCCTTGAACTCATCATCCATTTGCCTTTGCTTCCTGAGTGCTGGGACTCCAAGCCTATGTCACCTACCTGGCTATATCAGTATTATTTTGGTTTTTTTTTTTTGAGACAGGGTTTTTCTGTGTAGCCCTGGCTATTCTGGAACTCACTCTGTAGACCAGACTGGCCTCCAATTTACAGAGATCCACCTCCTTCCACCTTTAGTTTTTGAGACACATCTCTCATCAAACCAGAAGCTCATCCAATCAGCTAGATTAGCTGACCAGTGAGCCCCAGGCCTATGCCCACCTCTGCTCTCCAGGGCTGGGATTCTAGGCACATGCTGCTAATACAGCTTTTTACATGGGTTCTGGAGATCTGAACTCAGGTCCTCATGCTTGCATGTACAACATGTATTTTATTGAGTGAGCCAATTCCCCTGCCTCCTTGCAGTGTTTTAAAAGACACTGTGCAGGGCAGATGCTGTGATTCTTCTCCAAATTCCCCTCTCTAGGATTAGGTAGAGTGTTGCTATTCAGTATCTATAGAAAGAATGACTGAATTTATTCAGTGCCTCAAGAGAAGTACAAGAATTTCTAAGAAGTAGAGATTAATTCTGCCTGGATGTTCATGATTGGTTCAAATCAATAAATATGGAGTCCTAAAAGTGAATTGGCAGTAGCCTTTCTTTTTTGTTTTCAGTTTTTTGAGACAGGGTTTCTCTGTATTGCTTTGGAGCCTGTCCCGGGACTCCCTCTGTAAACCAGGCTGGCCTCGAACTCACAGAGATCCACCTGCCTCTGCCTTTCAAGTGCTGGGATTAAAGGGGTGAGCCACCACCGCCCAGCTGGCAGTAGGTCTCTAGATGCCTTTTGCCATATACAGTCCTCAGAAAAACTCTGACAGTAGGTGCTCATGCCTCATAAGTGAGACAGAGTCTGAGATGACTATCACATAGCTAGAAATGGCCAAGTTACAGAGACTCTAGAGCAGGGTCCTGAATGCTTAGAACAAATGAGAAGATCTGGAGATGTAGCTCAAGTCACAGAGTGCCTGCCTTGCACTTGTGAAAAGCTCTGGGTTCACCCTCCAGCACTACATAAATTCAGCAGGATTGCAGGTGCCCATAATCCCAGTATATAGTGGAAGGTAGAAGCAAGAGATCAGAAGCTCAAGGTCATCCTCAGATACATGGGAAGTTTGAGGTCTGCCTGGGATGCATGAGACTCTGTTTCAACAAAGCAAAACTAATAACAGCAACAACATTGCAACTCAAAGGGATAAGGAAGAGCCAACTTAGGGTGCAGCCTAAGCAAAAGCCTAGAAGCTGAAGATTGCAGAGGCTGAATTTCTCAAAGGCCTTCTAATTGCTCTTGTGGTTAGAAAGAAGTGTGCTGTGTGCTCCTGGGAAAATCAACTATGACTTTTCTGAGCTGTCTTCCTCCTTGAGAAACAAGCCAGTAGTTGGTTCTGCTCTAGCTCCATGGGAGCGGTGTGGCTTAGAGGAAGGCAGGGTAGTTTTGAGGCTCCCTCTCTTTCATAGGAGGACATTTCACAGGCTTCTTCTGGGGGATATTTGAAGAGGTCTTTCCTAAAGAATACAGAGAATCAAGCAAAACCAACAGACTACTTCTGGGATATAGGCCTCTGATATGAACTGTAGTGGTGGTACTCTCTAACCACTAAGCCATTTCTCTAGCCCCCAGGATCCGATTATTTATTCCTTGTTTTCCCTTCTGCTTAGTGTTAGTAGATTTCCTCTGACAGTGATGCCCAGTGCATAGCTCAGATGGGGGCCAGCACATGGTAGGAACTGAAGCCAGCCTCATTTTTCATTTAACCTCTTCTGCTGGGGACCAGAGAGGTCATTCTTCACGTTTTGAATTGTTTTGTTTTTTGAGACAGGGTTTCTCTGTGTAGCTCTGGCTGTCCTCGAACTTGCTCTGTAAACCAGGCTGGCCTCAAACTCACAGATCACCCATGTCTGCCTCCCGAGTGCTGAGATTAAAGGCATGAGCCACCATGCCTGGCCATTCTTCACATTTTGAAGATTTATTTTACTTTATTTTTGATTTTTCGAGACAGAGTTTCTCTGTATTGCTTTGGAGCCTGTCCTGGAACTATCTCTGTAGACCAGGCCGGCCTCGAACTTACAGAGATCCATCTGTCTCTGCCTCCCAAGTGCTGGGATTAAAGGCGTGTGCCACTATCACCTGGCTGAAGAGTTATTTTTTACTGTTTTTAAATTATGTGTAGTGTATGTGTTTGTGTGTGGGTATGTTCATGTGAGTTCAGGTTTCCACAGAGTTCAGAAAGGGACCTTGGACCCTCTGGTGCTGGAGTTACTGATAGCTGTGAGCTGACAGACATGGGTGTTGAACTTGGTTCCTCTGGAATTCCTAACCACTAAGCCATTTCTCTACTCCCATTCTTCAAGTTTTTCAGTGTAAGGAACTGAATCTGGGGCTAGAGAAAGGGCTGGATGGTTCAGCGCACCTGCTGCTTTTTCAGAGGACCTGGATTCCATTGCCAGCAACTCCCACATGGTGGCTCACAACTGTCTGTAACTCTAGTTCCAGGGGGCTCTGACACCATCTTCTGACCTCCCTGGGCACCAGGAAGGTATACTTAATATATCCATGACAAACACCCCGTACATGTAACAATAAATAAATCTGAAAAAGATGAAGAAATTTAAGGAAAGAAGGCTTAGTGGTTAAAAGCCCTTGCTGCTCACAACCATCCTTAACTCTAGCTGTAGTGGATTTGACACTCTCTTAGATGCATGTGGCGCACATACTTACATGTAGACAAACACGAATGCACATGAAATAAAACTTAAAAAGAGTTGGGTGGTGGTGGCATGCACCTTTAATTCCAGCACTCAGGAGGCAGAGGCAGGCAGATTTCTTAGTTCAGGGTCAGCCAGGTCTACACAGTGAGTTAGAAACCCTGTGTCAAAAAACAAATACCAAACAAAACAGAACAACAAAAAATTTACAAAGGAAGAAAGAAACTGAAGCTCAGAGAGTCCGTGTGCTTGGCCAAGTTTGCAGAGCACATAAGGAGTGGGTGGATGGAATAGGGTGGGGGGTGCTGCACACCTCTTCAATCTTGGCCTGCTTCTGTCTTTCCTAGGTATGGAGACATGGTGCCTAGCACCATTGCTGGCAAAATTTTTGGGTCCATTTGCTCACTGAGTGGTGTCTTGGTTATTGCCTTGCCTGTGCCAGTCATTGTGTCCAACTTTAGCCGAATCTACCACCAGAACCAGCGTGCTGACAAGCGCCGAGCACAGCAGGTAACTATGTGTCCTTTCTGAACACTGTCATTCCTTGCACCCTAAACCTGTCTGCTCCTGGGCTCACCTGTCTAACCTTTTGTCTCCTGTCCGTAGAAGGTACGCCTGGCAAGAATCCGGTTGGCAAAGAGCGGTACCACCAACGCCTTCCTGCAGTATAAGCAAAATGGGGGCCTTGAGGTGGGGAGATGCATTTCTCCGGGGTTAGGGGTGAGCAGGTATAGGAGGAGAAGGTGCTCACTGCCTTTTTCTGCTCCATCTGTTCCAGGACAGTGGCAGTGGGGAGGGACAGGCGCTGTGTGTTAGGAGCCGTTCTGCTTTTGAACAGCAACATCACCATTTACTTCACTGTCTAGAGAAGACTACGGTGAGGCCAAACAAGATGCAAACAGGGCAAGAGGGAGGAGGTCTTTCTGAACACAAGCTGATTCCCTCACTGCAATGGAAGAAAGCCTTACCACTGAATTGTAGAGATCACATGGTGCTTCCTTTAAGAGACTGAGTCTTGTGGCAGAGAAGGTGATCTCGACGAGTTCCAGGCCAGCCTGATCCACATATCCACATAGTGAATTTCAGGCCAGCCAAGGCTACCTAGGCTTCACCTTGTCTCCAAAAAAAAAAAAAAAAAAAAAAAGAGGCCTCTAGGATGGGCAGGGAAAGAGCGGGGAGAGTGACTTTGTTTAAACAAAGGAGTTGTATTGGCTCCCATGGTATGGGGAACCCTGATCATGCTTTCCTTCTTCCCACAGTGCCACGAGTTTACAGATGAGCTAACCTTCAGTGAGGCCCTTGGAGCTGTCTCACTGGGTGGTCGCACCAGCCGTAGTACCTCAGTGTCTTCCCAGCCAATGGGGCCTGGCAGCCTGTTATCATCTTGCTGTCCTAGAAGAGGCAAGCGCCGAGCCATCCGCCTTGCCAACTCCACTGCCTCTGTCAGCCGTGGCAGCATGCAGGAGCTAGACACACTAGCAGGGCTTCGGAGGAGCCCTGCCCCTCAGAGGTAAGTACCTGGCTCACCTGTATAACCACCATTAAAAAGCGCATGATTTGGACCATGGGTTTGAGATTTCACTACTGTAGTCCTAGCAAGTTAAAGCCCAAATCCAAATTCCTTTGTGCAAGGACCAATATTTTGTCTTGGAAACTCCTCATTTTTTCAAAAAAGTTTTGGTTTTCTTTCTTTCCTTCCTTCCTTTTTTTTTCCTTTCTTTTCTTTCTTTCTTTTTGGTTTTTTGAAACAGGACCAAGCACTAGGATTAGAGGCATGTGCCACCACTGCCCAGCTCATTTTTCAAAATTTTAAGACTGGGTCTTGCTTTGCTTATAGACCAAGTTGACCTCAATGCCATGATAATTTTGCCTTAACCATCACAACCATCAAGTGCTAGAACTCATACATTACTGCACTCTGCTCTTCATTCATTTTTTTTTCAAATATTTACTGAGTAGCAGTATGGCCCTAGCCATTCTTGATCTGGGGATGTCTCTCAATGATAACCCTTTGCGTAGCCTTAGGTTCCATCCAAACACACACACACACACACACACACACACACACACACACACACACACACACACACACAGAGAGAGAGAGAGAGAGAGGGAGAGAGAGAGAGAAGAGAGGTTTGGGGGTGGATCCTTGTGTCCTGAAACTTACATTCTAAAGAAAAAGACACCTAACAAACAAGTACACAAACTATATACTGGCTCAAACATTTGTAAGTAGCAAGATGAAAAAGAAAACAAGAACAGTGGCCAGAGGCTACTGAGCAGAGGGTGATACAAGGGTTATTTTTAGATTTATTTTTAATTATGTATCTTTGTGTAGGTATGTGAATGTGATTGTAGGTGCCCGCCTATGAAAGCCCTAGACTTTAGATCCCCAGGGGCTGGAGTTATAGAAGGTTGTGATGTGGGTGTTAGGAAGCAAACTCAGGTACTGAGCCATCTCTCTAGCTGTAGGCAGACTTTTTCATTGGGATTGTGGGTCAGCTCTGTCCTGCCAGCCAGCTCCAAGTAGCCACACAGAGACTTATCATTTATTGTAAATCCTTGGCTGATAGTTTAGGCTTGTTAGTAACTCTATGCTCTGTCACATGGTGGTACCTTTTTTTTTTTTTTTTTTTTTTTTCAGCACGGCATGTTCATTTTGCTTCTCTCTGAGTCTCCTCGTGATTCTCCAGACTCTGTCCTTCCCAGCTTTCTCTCAGTTTGGCTCTCCTGCTTAACTTCTTTGTGCCTAGCTATCGGCCAGTCAGTCTTTTATTAGACCAATAAGAGCAACAGATATTCATAGTATACAAAGATTTTCCCACAGCATTTAGCCTCATTTTTTTCTTTTTTTCAGATTGGGCATGGTGGCACATTCTTTTAGTCCCAGCACAGAGGAGGCAGATGTAACCCAATCTCTGTGATTTCAAGGCCAGACTAGTCTACATAGTGAGTTCCAGGCTAGTCAGGACTACAGAGTGAGACCAGTCTCAAAAAGCAAATTAAAAATTATCCTTTTAGGGACTGGAGAGATGGCTCAGAGGTTAAGAGCACTGACTGTTCTTCTAGAGGTCCTGAGTTCAATTCCCACCACCCACATGGTGACTCACAACCACCTGTAATGAGATCTGGTGCCCTCTTCTAGCCTACAGGGATACATGCAGGCAGAATACTGTACAAGTAATAAATAAATAATAAATCTAAAAATAGAAAAAAATATTATCTTTTTAGTACTAGGAATGGAACCTAGGGTTTCACAAATGTTAGTTAAATACTCTATCACTGAGCCACGTGCAGCCTCATGCAGTTTTAGTAGTATGGTTATGAAAAGATTTTTTGATTGCTCGGTGGTTAAGAGCACTTGTTCTTGAAGAGCACCTGAGTTTGGTTCCAAAAACCCACATATGGTGGCTCACAACCACCTCTACCTCCAGATCCAGGGGATCCATGCTGTCTTCTGACATCCATAGGCAGCAGTCATGCATGTGCCACATATACATACATGCAGACAAAACACTTATGCACATAAAGTAAAACAAAATAATCTAAAAAAAAATCTTTTTTTCTTTTTCTTTTCTTTTTCTTTTTCCTTTTTTTTTTGCGACAGAGTTTCTGTGTGTAGATTTGGAGCCTGTCCTCAAACTTGCTCTGTAAACCAGGCTTAAAAAAACTTTTTTAAAGAAAAGAAAAAGCTTTTCTGAGATGGTGTCTGACTCCAGGCCTAAAGGAGGCAGGGCAGAAAGCCATACATGGGACTAGAGGAAGTGCTTTCTTGGCAGTGTCCAGCTGTGCCATGAAGACTCTGTACATCAGAGGTCGGGCAAGGAAACTACTATGGACAGAGTAGGAGGTGGGGGACAGACAAGAGGGGCAGAATCAGAAAGCAATCATGATTCAGTTTTATAGATCCTAGTGTAGATTTTTAAACTCTTTGTTTCTGAAGTAGGGTCTCACTATGTATATAGCCTCAAACTCAGAGTCTGCCTGCCTTAGCTTCTTGAGTGCCAGAATTACTGGTGCCTGTCCCTATTATAGATTCTTGCAATTGTTTTGACATTGTTAAGGGTAACAATAGAGGAACTAGGGAGATGGCTCTGCTTAAGAGTACTTACTGCTCTTACAGAAAATCTGGGTTCAATTCCCAGCACCAACACAGTGGCTCACAAGCACCCATAACTCCAGTTTCAAGTGATTTGATGCATTGTTCTGCCTCCTTGAGCAACAGGTATGCATGTGGTACATAGACAAACATGGCAAAGTTCTGGATTTATTCCCCAGTATCATACAAACAGTGTGTATACACTATATGCAGGCACTTTGCATCATTTATTATTTCATGTGGTCTCTGTAACAACCAGATGAGGTAAGGAATATTTTTATTCCCACGCTACAATTAAAATAGGTTATCAGTGTAGTAAAATGTGATCATGATTTGAACCTAAGACCAGTTAACTCCAGAATGCACTTCCTTTACCATAATTGAGGATGCAGGGAGAATTTGTACCACAGTGCAACGGACCCAGTAGGTGCTTAATTAATGTGACAATTGGTATGACAATTAATTATCAAAATGACTTTTTAAGAGTATTCCGTCTTCCCCACCCCTGTTCACAGCCGCTCAAGCCTCAATGCCAAGCCTCATGACAGCCTTGACCTGAACTGTGATAGCCGGGACTTCGTGGCTGCCATCATCAGTATCCCCACCCCTCCTGCCAACACGCCAGATGAAAGCCAACCATCCTCCCCTGGTGGTGGTAGCAGAAGTAACACTACCCTCAGGAACTCCAGCTTGGGTACCCCCTGCCTCCTTCCTGAGACTGTGAAGATCTCTTCCCTGTGAGGGATGGGTCTGCCCATTCAGAGGGCCTTCTTTACTCTTGGGAACTCCTTTCCAAAGCCATATTTGGGAGAGGCAAATAGGGGCAGACCTGGGGACCCCTTATGCTCCCTACCAAGAACTATGCAATGGAGTTTCATGGAATGGCCCATCTGGTAGGGAAGTAGCTAGGGAATGGGAAACTTCCCTCAGTCCAGGACAGTTTTCCTAATGGGAGCTGAAGCACTGGAACTCATAGGCTCCTGGCCGCCTTGCTCCAGCATGCTGGGACTGGCCTCTCTCTGCTAGCTGGCCTCTTGCATGCTTCTCCTTTGGGCCCTCAGAGGTACATTAGAGCTTTCTGTAGTCTGACATTTGAGGTCTGGCCTGACAAGAAGAGCTTGTCTTTGGTTGTGCTGTGCAAGTGCGAGGGTTCAGAGATGAGAACCCTCAACTCTAATTTAGCCTCTAAGGGGTGAAGTCTTCGCCCTTCACCAGGCCCTGCAATTCCCAGATTTGGAAGCTTGGAATGCAACTGTGGGCTGGCTTAATAGGCTGTGGCCTCTTTAGTGATCCACTACTCCCAAGCTTTGGCTGAGGGGTCAGGCTGCTTCTCCTAACACAGAGATAGCACAAACACTACTGCCCCCTTCCCTGGCTGCTGGAAATGAGTTCCTGCCACCTATCCTCTGCTGGGCGTCCAGCAAACTCTAGCAATAGCAGCTGCTGCCATAATAATATGCAAAGCCTCAGACCAATTTGCTGCAGCATATACATCTGTCCTCATCAGATGGGCCACATCTAACTACTCTCCTCCCTGGTGTTTTTTCTTCTTGGGTTGGTCTGGAGTCTGGACCTGCTGAGATAAAAGACTGGCACCCAGCTAGAGCTGGGCTGGGTTTTGAGATCATGGGCTGATTCTTGGGCAGGAGTCCAGAAGTGTTTAGGCAGAGGCCTGGGTTGTTCCTGAACGCTGGGAGGGACAGAAGACACTTCTTGATTGCCTCCTTCTCCTCTGTAATTTCCACATAGTCTTCTCCTCTCTCTTGGGTCACCTTTGGGATCTGTGCTCTCAAATTGAAATTTCACATCATCTCAGGTTCCCTGTCTCCCAGCTCTGTTCCTCTGAAGCTGGCAGCTGACAAAGATGAATTTTTCATCAGTCAATAAAATTTAAGAGGAGAGATGTGGACCAAGCATCTGCTGACTCTGTGGATTGACTTTGAGGGCTGGGCTCAACTGAGGGGTTAGGGACACCCTTGTCTCGATTTCTTTCAACAGTGAAGGGGCTGGTGATAGTAAAGGTATGGGGTATGGGAGGTGGATGCTAGTGATACATTCTGGAAGATGAGGATCATGGAGAACTGAAAGAGGGTGGTTTGAAGTATTGCTTTCTGTAGGCAGTAAAGCAAGCCAAAGGGTACTAAGACTGATGTACCTTGGGATTTCCCCCCCTCAGGCTTTTCTATGTAGCCCTGGCTGCCCTGGAACTTGCTTTGCAGGCCAGGCTGGCCTTAAACTCAGAGATCTGCCTGACTCTGCCTCAGGAGTGCTGGGATTTAAGGCAAGTACGTACCACCATGCTTAGCAGTATACCATGGATATTAATCTTTTCCAGGTCCTTCATTTATAATTGGGGAAGCCATGATCCACAGCAAATTGTAGTTACTTAAAGGGGGTCACTTAAGCTCATGCTCCCTCCAGGTGTTTGTGGCACACACCTGCCACACCTTTAGTCCCAGCACTCGAGAGGCAGAGGCAGGTCGATCTCTGTGAGTTTGAGGCCAGCCTAGTCTATAAAATGAGTGCCAGGACAGGCTCCAAAGCTAGACAGAGAAACCCTGTCTCAAAAAACAAAACACACACACACACACACACACACACACACACAAGCTCATGCTTCTTGATCACAAAAACAAAAACCTACAAGAATAAGATTGTTTCTGAGTTTGATATATCCCCTTCATCATGGATATCCCCTATGTTCACTTCTGGATACTGGCTACATCAGACTAGTATGTGACTGAGCTCTGTAGAACACTGAGAAGACCAATCTTGAATTCAGATTTACATTTTTCAGTCCTTGGGTGAGAGAATCAACTTCTTTTGTGTCAGTTTGGTAATTTGAAATAGACAATTTTTTGTTGTTTTTCAAGACAGTATGGCTTTTTGTAGCTTTGGAGACTGTCCTGAAACTCACTCTGTAGACCGACGAGGTTGGCCTCAAACTCACAAAGATCCACCGTCTCCACCTCCCAAGTGTTTGGATTAAAGTCATGTGTCATCACCACCACGCCAATATGTTTTTTACTCAATCAAATATTTACCTGCCCATGTACTAGCATTATGGTACAATGATGGGCAAAATGGCATTATTATATTTCATATACAGAGTTGAGCATGGAAGGCAGATGAGCAATTGCAATACAGGGAGGTAGAACTAAGAATGATAAATTATAGAAACATATGGATGGCAAGATAACCTAAACTGGCTAGCATACAAGAAGTTGTATGTATACAAGGAGTTGGAGTTCGGCAAGAGATGAAAGGCTGAAAATGTGGGTGGAGCACACAGCATGTACAATGATCTGGAGGTTAGAGAGTGAGCTCCAGGCCTTTGGGGAACTGAAAGTAGTTCAGTCTAACTGGAAATGAGTGTAAAGCTGAGGGAAGGGAAGTAGAACAGGTTGCAAAAGGCTTTGCATAAGGGGGAAGACCACTGAAGACCCAGAAACAGGCAAGGCATTAAGTTTGCATTTCAGAAGGATAATGTTGGCTATGGTGACTAAATTATGGAGAGAAAGTCTTGAGTGAAGGAGGATCAGTCAAGGATTTTTGTGGTAGCACATTTGGTAGGAGATGTGGCTTGCCTAGAGTGATAGCAGTAGAATTGGAAAGTCATGAAATGCCAGAGATAGAATGAACAGGACTTGGAATTGTCAGGCAAGTGAGAATTGGAGAAGAGGAAGCTGTCCAATTTGACTCTTAGGTTTTTGGTTTGGGCAATGACTGGCTGGGGGTGCTTTTTTGCCGGGTACATAGTTAAGTATTGGGTGAAAACTAGTCATGAATACTATGAGTTTAGTTAGGTACTAAGTGCTAAGTAGATATCCTGTAGGGAATGGGGTGTATGGGTCTGAAGACAACCATAAGAGGAGTCCGTATAATGTTTGCCAGCATTTGGCAGAAAGCCATGAACACAGAAGTACCACTAGGTATTTAGTCGTCTCCTCCTAGGAAGTTTCAGGAACAGAAAACATCAGTAGGACTCATATGTATCACTGATGCTTTTCAAGGAAAAGCTTCTGTTAAGGTTAGCATCTGAACGGAGGAGGTTAGGTGGCCTTTCTGTCTCTCCCAAAATATCTTTTGTTGGAGACAGGGTCACAGTGTAGTCCTGGCTAGCCTTGAATTCTCTTCGTCAGATCCCTAGGACTACAGTTACAGATGATTTGTGAACCACCATGTAGGTGTAAATTGAACCTGGGTCCTCTGGAAAAGAGCAAATGCTCTTGACCACTGAGCTCATCATCGTCCTGCCTTAGCCTCCAGAGCAATGGTAACCCCATTTTCTTGGGTTTCTTCTGTCCTGGAACTAGCTCTTGTAGACCAGGCTGGTCTCAAACTCATAGAGATCCACCTGCTTCTGCAAACCGAGCGCTGGGATTAAAGCCACAACCGCACGGCTTGGCATCAATTTCTAACACATAGAAATTATTGTTATTTTGCAGAGAATTAGAAATAGATCAGATGTTAAATGACTTGCTCCAAACATTAAGGGCCAAGCTAGTAGCGTCTTAACTGCTCAATATCAAGGCTTTTGCTAATACCTGTGGGAGACGCTACTACTGACAAGCGTTGGTTCGTAAACATTCTCTTTCCTGAGTAAACTTAGGGATGGGGGCGGTGGTGGTGGTGGAGGTGGTGGAGGTGGTGAAAAAGATTGTGCCGCGTCTGCGCATTAAGCCATAGGCTTGAGGAGGTCAAAGTGAGGGTAAGAGGGCGGAGGTGACAGAGTAGGAGTGTCTTTCCGCCAAACACAACGAGCCAAATAACGCATTTCTGTCTAGCGGTTGGCCCATCTGAAATGATGGATAGCATCGTTGAGCCAATCACTGCAAGCTTACGTTTGTTGCCAGGGTGATGCAAGGTCCACCTTTTCGAGCTAGCAGATAGGTGGAACCGGAAGTGACGACGCCTTAGAGGATGCTACGCTCTGGGAATGTTGATATTTTCCTGTGAGTCTGAGTTCCAGATGGAATCCTTGAGGAGACGAGTTATATTGTTCGCGCGGCCGACCAGTCTGGTTCTTCACAGTAATTATGCCTGTGGGTTAGAGCCTTGGGGAAAGTAAAGGACAGAAAGGAACCGAAGTGTTTCTGCTGGGAACAGACTTTGAAATTTGAGACGGAGGACACGAGTGAGAGCGCTCATCTCTGATTGGTTTGTGGGTGTTGTCAAGGCTTTACGCAGCTTCTTCAATTGGTTGGTATTTGCAATTGTGACCACAGCGACGGTTTTGCCCACGTACTTCCGAACAAGAGGCAGGGCTGTGTCCTGTTGCGCTTGCGCACAGCGCGGGAGGCCCCACCCGGTAGTTCAAGAACCTGTGAAGGGGCGGGGCGAAGAGGTGCTTGTTTTGGTTGTGTTTCCTTTGAAGCCGAATCCCGGAACAAGGTAGCAATAAGCTTGGCTGGACTTGGAGGGAGAAAAGGCTACGACAAATTCGTCTTTGTACCATCCTATTGGACTTCACATCCGGGATCTCCTCCGGGCGTGACCTGCGTACTGCCTACCGTTCTCGAACCGGTGTCCTGATCTCTTTATCCAGGCCTTGCTGTTCCCATCGTGCTTCGCGCACGACAGTAGCCCCCTCATCCGGGTTCTCTCCCGGCGTTCTCCGCGTCTGGTTTGCTGTGGGGTACTTGGCGGTGCCGCCATGACTATTCTCCCCAAAAAGAAGCCGCCACCTCCCGACGCCGACCCGGCCAACGAACCGCCGCCGCCCGGGCCGCTGCCCCCAGCGCCTCGGCGCGGTGGGGGTGTGGGCGTGGGCGGCGGCGGCACGGGCGTGGGTGGAGGAGAGCGCGACCGTGACTCCGGCGTCGTGGGGGCCCGTCCCCGGGCTTCGCCACCACCTCAGGGCCCGCTACCGGGGCCGCCCGGTGCTCTCCATCGTTGGGCACTAGCCGTGCCGCCTGGCGCAGTGGCGGGCCCTCGGCCACAGCAGGCTTCTCCACCTCCTTGTGGGGGCCCTGGTGGCCCCGGCGGCGGTCCTGGTGACGCTCTTGGTGCGGCAACTGCGGGGGTGGGCGCGGCAGGGGTGGTGGTGGGCGTGGGTGGTGCCGTGGGCGTGGGCGGCTGCTGCTCGGGGCCGGGGCACAGCAAGCGGCGGCGTCAAGCTCCCGGCGTTGGCGCAGTTGGCGGGGGCAGTCCGGAGCGTGAAGAGGTCGGAGCAGGCTACAACAGTGAAGACGAATATGAAGCTGCTGCAGCACGAATTGAGGCCATGGATCCTGCCACCGTAGAACAGGTAAGGGCTGGAAGGTGAGGGGCTGGCACGTGAGTCCAGCAGACTGAGAAGGGACCCAAGGAAATGTTTCAGATTGGTCCAAGAAACCTAGGTCTTGTTGCTGGGCCTGACATTCTCCTCTGGTTGTGAAGGTATGCAGCCGCATTTCCCCCAAGGACTTGGTATTAGGGGTCCTAAGTATGATAAGATACTTAAAGGTGAGATGTGGGAACTCTTTTGCAGCCTATAGTTGTCAGTCCTGGTCTTGGGGTGTCATCTGCATGACTGGTGGTGGGGAGTCTCCAGAAGTCCAAGGTAGGTTGGATTCTTTCCTGAGAGGAGACTCTCATGTGTCACTAAGGGACTTTGGTTCAGTGACTTAAGAGCTCATTTTCTTTAGGACAAGTCTGAGATTTCTTCCCCAAAGAACTCAGATAAAGTAGTGTCCTCAGAGATATGGTCTAGGTGTACCCAAGAAACGTAGACCTTTGTAGAATCTGACATTCTTCACGTAGGAAGGACCCTCTTCCTTTGCAGAGTTGACAGGTCTGTTCACCAGCCATGGCTGAGACCTCCTCAGCAGTTCTAAGTGTCAATTCAAGGACCTAGACCTTGGAGAATTGAGGGTTTAGAGTAACTCCACATAACTGTAGATAATGACTTCCAAAGCATCTCTCCAGTGATGTGAAACTTCATTCTGGGAGATAAACTTCTCTAACTCTTGGAGACAACGGCCAGAACCAATACCTATGACCAGAGACTGCCTGTCTCATATCCTTTCTGAGTGACATTGCTTTGTGTTTTTTATCAGAGACCTGCATCCTTGGATGTCAGGGTCCTGGGTTTCTTCTCAGAGATGGGCTCTTTGCCTCCATCCCTACCATTTAGCCTGGGACCTGAGCCTTTCTTCAAATGAATGAGACTCAGAACTTTGCATTGCAGTTGACGTTGGTGTAAAAACCTTTTTGCTTATGGACCCAGACTTTACAAACTGGGCCTATGGCCTCTTCAGGAGTATGACACTTACTGATGTCTCAGGCAAGAAGAATTCAGGACACTTTCATTCACAGCTCTTGGGGGTTCAGATATTCCCCTACTGATTGAAATGCACTTCAGGGATTCAACATCCCATTTTTTTTCTTTCAGTGCATCTAAAGACTTCTCTGATTCTCCAGGGGCTGAGCTATTAATCTCACAGGAAAAGAGCTCTCAAGTCACTAAATACAAGTTAAGTTCCTTGGGAAAAACCTGAGGCTTCCTGGAGAACTCTCACCTATTGACTTTGCAGATGAGGTCCCAGAATCTAGCATGAAAACTACGGACCCTGTCCAATCCCTGCCTTGGAAAGTCCAGCCTCAGGACATGGAGACTCAGAGGTGATGTCAGAGGTCTCCTTCTAAATCTGCCTTCAAGGGCCTGAGACTCTTTTCTGTGAAGGACATAAGGTTTTCCTTAAGAACAGGAGCCCCATATATGTTCCTACAAACTTTCTAGGGGTAATGTCTGAAAGTCCTCCTGTGGGAACTTGAGATGTTCTTCAGAGACAAGACTGAGTTGTGGCACTTTTCTTTGGGGGCATGATTATAAGGTCCCTGAGGAACAGGGTCTTAGTCTCTTTTCAGGCACTTTTGACATTACAGTTGTTTGAGGGATTGTTCTTCACCTTAGCATCTGAGACCTGAATCTTTTTGGGGCTGTCACCGAAGACTAAACATGCGTGTGTTCTTCATAGGAGTCTTAGGAATATAAAATTCTCTTTGTGGGGAACTTGAGGCTCAGGGACATGGGCAGGGAAAATAATTTGGGCATTTTTCTCCTGAAACATTACCCCTTGAAACATTTCCCTCTGAAACAGTTCCCTCAAGGACAAAAGTTTTTTTTTTCTTTGCCTTGGGGACTGGGGCTTGAGTCCTTGCTTAGGCATGCAGCTCTCCTCCCAACACACCAGGTGATTCTTTCTCTCCAGGGAAAGGATATGAAGTCATCATCAGTATGGCCAGAGGCTTCTTTCTTTGGACAGAGGACCTGGATGTTCTTGTCATAGCAGTTCCTTATTCTCAGGTCAGAGCTAAGAAGGTTGTCAGACCCTGGGACCAGAAGCCCAAGGCATTCCTCAAAGTGGTAGAGATTCTGATTTCAGTTGTTGCTTCCCAGGGTCCTGAACATTTCTCTCACATCCCTTTGTCTCATTTTTTTTCTATTTTACAGGAGGCAGAGTGTGGTCTCAAATCTACTGTTCTTGTTCCTTTCCTATCATTTCTGACAGAACAAATCCTCTGGACTCACAGATGTCAAGTCCAGGAGTTATGAATCCCTGGTTCTTGTAAAGCTTCTTTGCCCCTCAGAGAGCTATATCTTTATTGTTCCAGGGACAGAGAAGGTTTGTTTGTGGAAATGCAAAAGGCCACATTCTTAAACCCTCTTGCAGTTCTGCCCATATATTCATCCTCATAAGAACTTGGAAGTAAGATCTGATGGACTCATGAAGCCCGCTCTTCCTTATGATAAGGGAGAGGCTATCTGTTCTGCTGTGGGGACACAGGGAAGATAGAGCTACTCCTTTTCTCCCTACCTCTTCTGGCCAACTTTGAGCCTTTTAGGGATGAGAAGAAGGAAGATTGGTTCTGCTGCCCTAATCTTGGTCCACAACTGTTGCTGAAGATGTTTGTAACCTAGTGGCTAGTTTGATACTGACAGAAGGGGATCATGATTAGTCTGAATTGCTAATCTGGTTCCAGTTCTATGAATATGTACTCCTGTTCCCTTTAGGATTCTCCAGGTACCTGGTGTCAGGGAGCTGGGGAGATGATATCAGAGGGTTCCTTTTCCAGGTGTGGTCACCTTGCTGAGAGCCTGTCCACTGAAAACAATGGCTTGTAAGTGTTCAGAGCTAGGAGACCTCACAGAGATCTTGGAGAAAGCGGTAGACATGCTGAGATAGTGAAAGATGCTAGGCTTAGCAGTGTCATCAGTGTATCTGGATTCTACCTCTCAGTCTGTCAAGTTTTGCAGGATGAAGTAGTATAGTTTCTGCTTCTGTTCTCTTCAGTTTCCTTACTCTATTGCTCATGTGCTCATGAGTTGACAGTTAGCTTTGGAGTTGTAGGGATTTCAAAGTCCCCTGTGTCTGAAGTTGATAGTGAATAGTGCTGTCTTTTGAAGAAGACCTGGATTTCTTCTCTTTCCTCCTTGCTTTTTTCCCAGCCATAGAGGTTTGATGGGCAGGTTTTGATATGAGGTTTAAGGATGATGGGTGGCACTGTTGTTGCCAGCTATCAAGTTCTACAGTTGTATGTGGGAAGGATTTGGGGTTTGGAGCTGGGTGGGCTTGAGTTCAAATTCTAGTGTTGATTGTTGAACTGGTTTTATGATTGTAGAACTCTGATTTTAGGGCAAAAATTCTTGAAGGGTTGTTAGAGTATAAATATCTAGCCTTGTCAACCTTGGCTAGTTCTTTTTGCTCAAGATGAATAATTTCCCCCAGGATCATCTTGTTTGCTTCCCAAGAGGCTTTGTACACCCATAGTTGCATTTAGAAGCTTGCCTATCTGGAATTGGGTGGTTGACTAGTAAGTAAGGGAGCAGCATATGCCTCTGACATGGCAACATGGATCTGAGTTCTTTTTCTATACTAAACTTTTTTGTGTTTTTTGGGCAGTTCCCTTTATGGGTCTTTCATTCATTCTTTTCTCTTTTTTCTAGACATGGTTTCTCTGGGTAGTCCTGCTGGCCTGGAGCTCATTCTGTAGAACAAGCTAGCCTCTAACACAGAGCTCTGCCTCCCAAGTACTAGGATTAAAGGTGTGTACCACCACACCGGAAACTTGGATCTTGATTTCTCTAACTGTGAAATATGTGGTGGTAAGCAGTGTGGTTGAGCTCACTGCTCTGAAGAAAGTTGCAATCTTGTCTTTAATTTCCTGTTTACACTCCTCTGCCCTTTATGGAATTTTATATGGAACCCTTGGCTCTGTGGATGTTACCTTTTAGAAGATGTGCTATGATGTTTCTGCTAATGTTGAGCTTCTTCTTGGTAGCTGCTGTAGGTTCTTTGGTGGTTTTGTGTTCCTTTCGGTTTTATTGTGATGAAATTTGTACACAGTTTTCTGATGTGATGACTTATACCTATACTCCCATCACTTGGGAAGCTGAGATGAGAATTGCGAAGAGTTTGACATAGCCTGAGCTATATAGTGTTGAGATGCTGTCTAAGGCAACCAAAATAAAAAGTGTGCAGTTCAATGGCTTTCAAGATATCCATGGAAGTGGACTTCTATCATCAGTCAGTTTAATTTTTTTTTTTTTTTTTTTTTTTTTTTTTGGTTTTTTGAGACAGGGTTTTTCTGTGTAGCCTTGGCTATCCTGGAACTCTCTGTGTAACCAGGATGGCCTTGAACTCACAGAGATCTTTCTGCCTCTGCCTTCCAAGTGCTGGAATTAAAGGCATGCATCACCACTGCCTAGCATTGGAATTTTTCTTAACATTATAGAAAGCTTTATACCTTTTAACTCCACCCCCAATTCTTTCATCTCTTTCCGGCCACTGGCAACCTACTGGTTTGTCTGGATTGATCAATTATTCTGAAACAAATAGAATCATGATAATGTAATCCTTTGTAACTTTGCTTCTTTTAGTTAGCATGTATTCTGAGCACATATATGGTATAGCATATATCAGTACTTTGTTTTTATCGCCAAATAATAGAATCTTGGGGTTTTTTAATCCTTCAGTGGCCCAGAAATAGGTTAGGGGACTCCTTTTCTTCTATTCTGGTGGGCTTGTGGGGGTCTTTAGAAAAGCAGTATAGCCATGTTTCTTATTGGATATTGTGCCTGTGTTTATTACCCTGGAGCAGAGCCAGTGTTCCTGGGTGTTTTGGGTGAGGGGGTGGTGTTGGCTCCAAGCTTGCTGGGACAAAGCTGCGAGGCCTAGAATACTAAACACCTCTTGGCCATGAGTTCTGAGAAGACATCTGTCCAATGCTGTTGCCATCCTTCCCTGCACCCTTCCCCCTTTATTGGCAGCTCTTTTACCCACAGGCTGGGTCAGCAACTTCCCAGGCTGAGAAGGAGGATTCTAGGCCCCTACTGCTTTTTTAATTCTAACCCCTCCTTGGGGAGTTGGATTGTACAGGATGGAAGCCATGCTGTGTTGTCTTACAGCCACAAAGCTCTAGAGCTCACAGGAGTACTAAGAGGAGGATGTATTAATTTCCTGTAGCTGTTGTGACAAATAACCATGAACTGTGTGGCTTAGAACAACAGATAATATTCTGTTTCAGTTTTTGTTGCCAGAAGTTCAAAATGTGTTTCACTAGGCCAAAAATTAAGGTGTTAGTACTTTTGAGCATCCTCCAGGGGGTCTAGGAGAGAATCTAGACCTTTTCAGCTTCCAGTGGCTGCACTACTCCAATCAGTCTCTGCCTCTGTCTACAGATCTCTCTCTCTCTCTCTCTCTCTCTCTCTCTCTCTCTCTCTCTCTCTCTCTCTCTCTCTCTCTCTCTCTCCTTCTCCCTCTCTCTCTCCCTCTCTCTCTTTCTCTCTTTGTGATTTCCTTTTTGTATTAAATCTTCTCTCTGTGAAGACAGTTGTATTAGTTATTTCTCTTGTGACAAAGGCAACTTGAGGAAGGGGAAGGTTATGGTTACTTACAGTTTGAGGGGATCCAGTTCATCATGGTGGGTAAGTCTGCTGGCAGGAGTGTGAGGTAGCTAGTCATATTGTGTCTGCAGTCAGGAAGCAGAGACATGAATGCTGGAACTCAGTTCACTTTCCTTTTCCCCTTTATTCAACTCAGGACCCCATGGAATGATGTCTTGTTTAGGGTGGGTCTTCACTCATTAGTTAATGCTCTTGAAAATCCCTCAAAGGCACACCAAGATGTATGTTTCCTATGTAATTGAAGCCCTTTTGAGTTGACAGTGAGGATTAACCATCGCAAGTCTACCCAGTCTCAACTTGGCACCCAAACCTATTACTTTTAAATATTAATGTTTTACTCAATGTCTCGTAGCCATTTAGTTCAAGATAGGTAATACATTTAGTTCATTTATAAGAGTATCCAAATTCTTAACAGTTCTAGCATTGTTCAGGAATCTTAAATTCAAGGCCAGGTGAGGTGGTATACACCATTAATCCAAGCACTTGAGAGGTAGAGGCAGGTAGATCTCTGAGTTCTAGGCTAGCCACAGTTACATAGTGAGACCCTGCCTCCAATTTTTATTCAAAGTCTCTACTGATACTCAAAGTAATCTCTTAACTGTGAGCCCCTATACAATTGAAAAACAAAATATCTAATCTACAGTGGCACTGAGCAAATATTCCTATTCCAGAAGAGAGGGATGGGAACATTAGCAAGGTAAGATTAGAGGAAAGCAAGAACAAAACTCAGCAGGGAAAATACTAAACTCTGAGTTCATGCAGTTGATGGCATCATGTGTCCAACAAGCTTGGGTACTTCTACCTCTCAGCTCTGTTGCTTTGGCTATATGTAGCCTCTATCTTGAGTCAACTTTACTTATACCCTGAAAGCTTTTCTTGGCAGATGTTTCTGGCATCTCTAGTATCCTTGAGGTCACCATTGCAAGTAGGTATCACCTCCATAGCTGCATAAAATTGCCTCTTAGAGTCTTATTGCAGGAAATCTAACCCTGCCACATATTTCCTAGTTTCATTGGCTTTATGAAACCTTGGTGCAAGGCTGTATGATCATCTCATTGCTGAATTCTGTGCATCTGAAAAACCAACATGATGTGGATGATGTGAAGATATGCTACCAGCTCAAGATATAGCCTACCCTCCTTGGACACAATTGCTGTGACCTCTGTTTGTCACCTTGACTGAAACTGAGGCAAACACTTCTCTAGTGTGCTTTCTGCATTTTACTCTAGAGCAGCAATTCTCAACCTGTGGGTCCCTATCCCTTTAAGGGTCTGATGTCAGATATCCTGCATTTCAGATATTTACATCATAATTCATAACTGTAGCAAAATTAGTTATGAAGTAGCAAGAAAATAATTTTATGGGTGGGGTCACTACTACATGGGAGCAGTATTAAAGGGTCATAGCATTAGGAAGGCAGAAAAGCACTGCTTTTTAGGTATTACCCTTTCTTTTTGTTTTAAAAGATTTATTAAAATTTATTTATTATGTACACAGTATTCTGCTTGCAGGCCAGAAGAGGGCACCAGCTCTCAAAACAGATGGTTGTGAGCCACCATGTGGTTGCTGGAAATTGAACTCAGGACCTCTGGAAGAACAGCCAGTGCTCTTAATCCCTGAGCCATCTCTCCATGTGCATGCTTTTCAACTGAGTTCTCAGTTTTATAGGCTGGAAACTTTTCCTGGGTAGGATCTTGCCCTCAAGGCAATATATATACAATAATTATATGCCATATAGAGTTTAATGTTTTCCTTAATTTCACAAATTTCATTACACTTCTAGCCAATTTGTCCAAACCTATCTTCAACTTTTAGGCAGCCAAGCTCCTTTTGTTTTTAAACTGCATATTTATGTTCATAACCTTTTTTTGGTTTTTTTGGGACAGGGTTTCTCTGTGTAGCTTTGGAGCCTATTCTGGCACTTGTTCTGTAGACCAGGCTGGCCTTGAACTCACAGAGATATGCCTGCCTCTGCCTCCCAAGTGCTGGGATTAAAGGCATGCGCCACCATTGCCCGACCATAACTTTTTTTTTTTTTTTTTGAGGTAGGTTCTCATGTAGCCTGTTCTGGCCTCAAACTAGGTATGTAGCTGAGGCTGACTTTGAATTCCTGATCCTCTTGACTCTACATACCAAACGTGTTAGGATTATAAGCATGAGCCACTATACGCAGTTACAACTTTAACCTGGTTGATGTTCTTTTCTTCACCAGACTACATTTTCCACATCTTGTATGTCTTGTACTTTCTCAATGAATTAATGCAATAATAACCACAGTAATTAATAGCTATACTATAGCCAAGAGGTTACATGACTTTAGAGTTTCGCCAAGCAAGTTAGTCCATTACTTTTGAATTCAGCCTCACTCAAATGATTAGGTGGGCAGAAATGAGCCAGATTATTTTGCCAGAATGTAAAGCAGATGGTCTCTAGTACTTGTACCTAGCTGAGATCTCCTTAACCAGGACTTTATTTTTCACATTTCTGTCTGTATTTTGTTATTCCATATTCCCACCAGAATATACTGTTAGTCTATAATTTAGCACTCTAGGTCTTCTCTTAGCCCATAGAATCAAACCCTTCCAAATTCTTCCTGCAAAACACCTCCAATTTGTGTGATCAAGTATTCACAGCAATGACCTTACTTCTGGGTACCAACTTTATTACTTTCCTTTTGTTGCTGTAACAGAATACCTGACATGAGGTTTATTTGGGGGATACAGTTTATCACAATGGGCAAGGAATGGCAGTGGGAATGTGAGACAGCTGGTCATGTTGTATCAGGGAAGAATTGAAGAATATTGATGCTCAATTTGCTTTTTCTTTTGGTCCTGAGACTCACATTCAGGTGGTGAGGTAGACCTATCTGGAAACTCTTAAGGGAGAGCATTGTCCAGTCCCTTTGCAAAGGCTTAGAGATAGGGAGAGACTCTGCTCCAGGCTTGGCCTGGAACTTGTAAAGTTTAGTGTTGAAACTTGATCTTTCAGGTTAGGACATCCATACTGGCTAAACCTACTGATTGACTATTCACCAGTACTCTAGCACTTCCTAAACATTTTCTTCCCAAAGGGAGAGAGGGAAAAGCTAAAGGCCTAGTTTTTTACACTGGCTGCCAATGCCAGTAGATGCTTAGTGATCATCCCCTAGATGTAGGCCTAGATGCCATTCAGTTACCTTAGGACCCACACCCACTTATGCAAGAGGTCTGTCTATTTAGGCTTCCTTTATTTTTAGGGACAAGCCAGAATTTCCTCAGGACTTGCTGCCAGGTATGTGTCATGGCACATCATGTGTTGCTGCTGTACTACTAGGATTTGCTAGCACACAAAGTGCAGCTCCTTTTTGCCTTTGTAAAATGTGGATAATGCTTCCTGCCACTTGTGTTGTGGTGAGGACAATTGAATGATGTCACCTTTGTATCTGGCACCTGGCAAAGCACTCAGCTAATAGGAGTTCATCCTTTCTGGCTTTTCCCTGCTTAGCTGCCTAGTCTTGCTTGTATCTTTGCTCTACTGTACATGTTACCAGGCTCTGAGCATCTCTGGTGCTTAGTGGCAGAAATGAGTTCCTCATCCAGTTATCAAGCATTCCTTGGAGGTCTTGGGATCTTAATACTTTACTCAAGTGCCAACTTTAATATCAGGGTAAGGTCTCTTTCTGTTTTTCAAAAGCCAGGGAGTTGCCCGGCAGTGGTGGCGCACACCTTTAATCCCAGCACTCGGTCGGCAGAGGAAGGTGCATCTCTGTGAGTTTGAGGCCAGCCTGGTCTATAGTGTGAGTTCCAGGACAGGCTCCAAAGATACACAGAGAAACCCTGTCTCGAAACACCAAAAAAAAAAAAAAAAAAAAAAACAACCAGGAAGCCAGGGAATGTTATCTGTTTTGCAGTTCCACTCCTACTGTGTGTGCTCATTGCCTCCTGTAGTTAGTTTATCATGGTAGAGATAAATCTCATTCATTTTTCTGTCCTCATTGTCCAGCATAAAGTGACTCGTGCTTTGGGAGATGATTAACTAGGAGTCCCCTTTCTCTTCCAATCCTTTTGTCTTCCTCTCATACTTGGGGGGTTGCTGTTCTCCCTTTTATCAGGTGTGGGGCTATAATTAAAAATTTCTCTTCTGGGGGGCTGGAGAGATTGCTCAGTGGTTAAGAGCACTGACTGCTCTTCCAGAGAACCCAGATTCAATTCCAGCACCCACATGGCCCCTCACACCTGTCTGTAACTCCGAGATCTGACATCCTTCCACAGGTATACATGCAGGCAAAATACCAATGCAAATGAAATGAAAGTTAGTTTTTGAAAAAAAGTTTGTCTTCTGGACACCCCTTGATGAACTAGGTCTTGTGGTTCTGGGAGATGGTTGACCTTGTAAGCAAGAATGAACTTAGAGTAACTAGCGTGTACTAGTGCAGTCTCCAGGATGGGAGGAGCATCTGGCTGCTGGAACGTTGTACACAAACAGGTGTGTTTGTGCTGCCCAGGGAAGCACATTAAAGGCTTACAGGTGCCTTTGTCATCTCTGCAAATGAAGCCACACCTTCCTAATGGGGTGGGGCCTGAGGGTGGGGCTGCCTATGTGTTCCATTGTCCCTCTTCAGTCTCTGTCTAGCCACTCACCTAGAGCTTTGTGAGGGTATCTCCATTGTGTATTATCTGTTTATGCTGGTTGGTCTCTTTTCCTTTTTATGTTTAGTGACCACCTCACCAGTATGTGTTACTCCAGAGCTTCTTTAGGTCCTGACAAAAGCCCCGAGTTCTTGACAGATGTGTCAAGTAGACCAAAATGCTTCCCATTTTTATAACTGGCATGGCAAGTTTAGGCAGCTTCCTACAACCAGGAAACAATGCAATAGTGGAGCTGGCTTGGTTGAAACTCCATCTCTAACAATCAAAAAAAAAAAAGAAAGAAAGAAAAACCTCCTGACGCTATGCCCACTCTGCCAGAGATTTCGCCTGTTTTTATAGGGAGTGGAGTATACCCATTGCTTGTAGTGGAGTACAAAAATGATCCTTTTGTAGTCATCTTTAGCAGGGATCCTGTAAGTTCCTAGATAGGATAAGGTCCCCTAAAAACAGGCTTTATATTCTGTAGTACAGTGCTCTTGCTGGGTCAAGCTGTCTGCTTCTGGCAGCCAGCAGAGGGCGTGAGGAGCCTGAGAAAGATCTGCTTCTGCTTCATTTTGAAATGGAAATGTCTTAAGCTGTCAAGGTCATTATTGTTATTTTAATTTGGAACTGAGTTTGTATAGGTTCGCTTAACCAGACCTTTGGGATCAAATGTGATTTGGAATTTAGAAAATAGTCAGAATTTGGAAAAATCGCCTGGTGTTTATACTTTGTATTATATAATAATACTTTAGCAGAAGCTGGAGAAATACCTCATGATCAAGTGCTTGAATGTTTCTGCATGAAAATGTTTGAATCTTCACCCTCAAGTAGGGTATCTGGGTATATGTCAGTTCTTTTCAGGTTATAATTGAACATAAATTAGATTAAGACTTTGGGTTTTCTGTATTTTTGCAAAGTCTCTTGATGTTTAAAGCATGTAGGGATTTGGAATTTTGGATAAAGAATTGTGCATCTTTATTGGGAAAGAAGGTTAAGAAAAATCACCTAGAGCATGAATACTTAGGATTGTATTTTATTGCCTCCTTTTTCAGTTTTGTTGTGTGTGTGTGTGTGTGTGTGTGTGTGTGTGTGTGTGTGTGTGTGTGTGTGTGTGTGTAGAGACTTGTGTAAATGTATATGCAAGTGTGAGTGTGTTTGGACACACGGTCATACTTGGCTCATTTTGTGCCTCACACAATATATCCTCCTCCTACTACTACTTCTACTTTTACTTCTTCTTGTTGTTTTTTGTTTGTTTTTTCGAGACAGGGTTTCTCTGCATTGTTTTGGAGCCTGTCCTGGAGCTAGCTCTTTTAGACTAGGCTGGCCTTGAATTCACAGAGATCCACCTGCCTCTGCCTCCCAAGTGCTGGGATTAAAGGTGTGTGCCATCAACGCTCAGTGAAACTTGTTGATAGAGAACCACATTATCTAGGCACTCAAGGGGTCTAGGCCTCTGGCTGCCTGAGCCAGGTCTTGCAATATCTAGAGCAGGGATCTGAAAGCAGATGAAGGGATTAAGTCTTTTGTTTGTTTGTTTTATTTTGTTTTGTTTTTTGATCCAGGGTTTCTCTTTGTAACAGGCCTGGCTGTCTTAGAACTAGCTCTGTAGACCAGGCTGGCCTTGAATTCACAGAGATCCACCTGTCTGCTTCCTGAGCGCTGGGATTGAAGGCATGTGCTGTCACCACCACTGCCTGGCTATATCTTGCTTTGTGGTCACAGGGTAGTCAAGAAGAGCTGTGAATTTCCCAGTATCCCTTTTGCCATCATCTGGTTCTCTCAGGAATTGAGGGCAGGATCCCGGAGTACAGGCTTCCTTGGGTACAGGTTTCCCTGTTGCTGACCTCCCACTCTTTCCTCCAGCAGGAACATTGGTTTGAAAAGGCCTTAAGGGACAAGAAAGGTTTCATCATCAAGCAGATGAAGGAGGATGGTGCCTGTCTATTCCGGGCTGTAGGTGAGTCTCTGCCTTGGTCCTGCAGGCTAGGAGGCTTAAGCATGCCTCTGAACTGTATCCCAGTTGTCCGTAACAGCCCCCGAAACAAGATTGAGGCAGAACTAACTAGTTGGTATTTTAGGATATCCAGGTACTAACTTAATGAGAGTGTTTGACCTCTGGTCTTGGATTATGTTGAGTGAATAATAATAACAGCAATAGTAATGGCTTAGAGACTAACACTATTAATGCTACAGGAAACCCATCTATGTATGTATATTATTTATTTGTTTTTCAAGGTAGGGTTTCTCTGTGTAGTCCTGGCTGTCCTGTATATAGATCAGGCTGGCCTTAAACTCAGAGAAATGCCTGCCTCTTCCTCCTAAGTGCCAGGATTAAAGGTGTGTGCCACCACTGCCGGGCATGGAAACCCTTTTATTAGGTGAAAGTGGGGGCTGATGTTGCTTCTACTTGTTAGATGAGAAAAGTCTCAGAAGTGGGGAGTGACTTGCCCAGGGTTACACAAGAAGTATGTGGTAGTCAGGATTTTACATCTGGGTTAAACATATCACATTGTTGTCACTTTGGAATGTAAGAGTTTATACCCAGAGTTTTCTCTGATGTGATATGTTGGGGGAGGGCTCTATGCTGTGTGAAATTGGTGTGGTGAAGCACACCTTTAATCCCAGCATGCAGGAAACAGAAGCAGTGGATTTCTGTGAGTTCAAGACCAGCCTGGTTTACATAACAGGTTCCATGCCAGTCAAGGATATATTTGTCTTGTCACAAATCTAGATATGTATTTCTGTGTTAGTTTTTTTTTTCTTTTAGCTCATACAAAAATAGAGAAAATAGTGAACCCCTTCAGACTCAGTCATGTAGCTTTAAAAAGTCATTAACATAGCTAGGTGGTGGTCACACAAACCTTTAATCTGGGAGGCACATACAGGTGGGTATCTGTGAGTTCGTGGCCAGCCCAGTCTACAAAGAGAGAACAGTCAGGACCGTTATACAGAGAAACCCTGTCTGAAACATGCACATGCATGCATGTACGTCATTAACAAATAGGTAGCCTTACTTTATAACTACCCTGCCCACTCTTTATCACTCCCCTGAAACAGTATTTATACAGTATAACTTTTGACACAGGATCATTTCATTCATAAATATGTCTGTATGTTTCTTTAACAGATATGTCTGTATTGGCTTCTGTCTTTTTAACATGAGCCAAGTACTGCTGTCACAACTAGTATTTGTTTTCCTGTTTTGAGACAGTCTCATTTTCTAGCCCAAGCTAGCCTGCAAGTTGGGACCCTGCACCAACCTCCTCTAAGAGCTCAGATTATACATGTGAACCACTGCGTACAGCTAAGAATTAGTAATTTTTTCTTTTGAGACTGGGTCTCTCTGTTAAGCTGTTTCCTCATCTGTTTCTGGGTGTCCCTCATGTCTGTTAGAAGCTAGATCGGATCAGGTACCACTCCTGGACAAGTGTTTCTTCTTTTTGAACCCTCTTTAATTAGCTGAAGAATGGGTTAAAGTGTTCTACTGTTGTGTAGTTTGCTTTACTTGGGTAAATCCCTTAATGCTTGATACATAATAGGCCATCATGAAACAGTAGCATGAAACTGGTAAAGTCTGGCTGCTGTTCTCAGTTGTGCCTCAGAGCCAGAAATATTTGTGGGATGGATGGGACAAATGGTTGCTTATCCCTTCTACCAAGCTGAAACTATTCAGGTAATGATTTGTTTTGATTTGGAGAAAATTTCCAAACGTCCTACTCCTCTGGTTTCAAGTCATCTTCTCCTTCTCCCTGGGATATTTACTATAGAAATAACTTGGCCTGGAGGTATCTTAGGGATAAAAGAAAGGCAGAGAATGAAAGAGTGAGGACCTATTAATTTCTATGCCCTATATTAACCTCAGGCTGGATGTAGGAGAAGCAAGATTACTGTTGATCATCTGGGCTCAGATGTTCACTGAGGCTGCTTAGGGCTGTTGAGGACCTGTTATGAATAGTAACCCACATCAAGAGCAATTTTTGTCCATGTGTATCTAGCTAGCTCTCCCGCCCCCATTTGGGGCCTTCCAGTAAGGGGCCCAAGCATACAGGAAGAGCTGACCACAGCAGGTTGAAGGCCTTTCCTTATCAGCACTATGGCTACACATTTCCCCTGACTGGGCTGCCCTCAGCTTTTCTCTGTAAAACCTCAGAGGTCCTATGGCTCTCTCCTGAAGTACATGGCCCCTCGTCTCTAGGCCTCCTAGAGGTTTCCCTGGTGCAGAGTACACAATACATGTGCCGGGGAAGGGGACTTTGTCCCCAGGCTTTCTGCTGTCCCCGTTTCTAGCCTAGCTTATACAGAGACAGATGGCCAGTACCTCAGGCTTTCTACAAAGGTCTGCAGGCTTTAACTTCCTATCATGTATTAAATAATGGAGGGAACATGTAATGAAGAGTTGGAATTGAGTGGGTTGCACACATATATGGTACTTTGTTGTTGTTTCCCTGACCTTACTGTGTGCCACACATTCATCTGTTTGCTTCAGGACCTCTTGAAAATTATGGTTCATTATCCCATGAATTAGAATCAGTTGAAGCTCTAAAAACAAGGCAGAAGGTGGAGCTCAGTGGTGGAGCTCTTGCCTAGCATTCAGTAAACCCTGGATTTGATGCCCAGCACTACCCAGGGATTTAAATGATAGTGATAGAGTTTGCATGGGAACAACTAGATGTCCAAAGGATGGTTCTAGGGAGGCCCTAGCTCAGTGGTTTCTCAACCTGTGGGTTGTGACCCCATGGTGTTGAATGACCCTTTCACAGGGGTCACGTAAGGCCATCAGAAAACACAAGATATTTACAGTACAATTCACAATAGTAGCAAAATGACAGTTATATTATGAAGTAGCAACAAAAATGATTTTGTGGTTAGAGGTCACCATGACATGAGGAACTGTATTAAAGGGTTGCAGCATTAGGAAGGCTGAGAAAGCACTATTCTAGCTTCTTAGTTTGTCTGTGCTTTGATCTCTCTGGACCCTTCCTTCTAGAAGAATTTATTCTTCCATTGTTGAGAATCTTAGGCAAGTGGTTTTCTATCCTTTGTTTTGCCACTGACATCAGACAGCACTTTCGAACCAGTATCAATTGCTTATTCCCGCTTCTCTCTGCTGGCACCTCCTAGAGATTTATGAGCATGAGTGAATTCTTGGGTGGAGGTAGGTATCCTATGGCCCATCCTGCCCCTGCTGTGCTCAGATAACCTCCTCCTACAAACATGAACCTCACTCCCTTTTCTTCCATTTGGCTTTGACTCAGCAGAAGCGTCTAGGCCTGGCCATGGCAGTGGTGCTGGCCCACTTCTCTGGTTGTTTTGGTCTTGGAACATGGATCATTAGCACTGGAAAGGATAGTTGTTAGGTAATTTTTTAAGATTTTGCTTTTTATTGTTGTTTTTTGAGGCAGGGTCTTACTCTAGCCTAGTCTAGCGTGAAACTTTCTTGGTAGATCAGGTGGCCTTGGGCCTTGAACTTGCGACATTCTTAGTGTCTCAACCTCCTGAGTATTGGGATTGTAGACATATTGCCACCAACCCTTGTTATTTAGTTCTGGTAAGTTTTTTTGTTTTTTATTTTGAGACATGGTTTCCTTTTGTAGTTCTGGCTGTCCTGGATCTCACTCTGTAGACCAGGCTAGTCCCAAACTTAGAGATCTGCCTGCCTATGGCCTCACAAGTGCTGGGATTAAAGGCATGGGCCACCACCTCCTGGTCTTAGATTTGACAACTTTATAAAATGAGAAACTGAGGCCTCATGAGAAAGCCAGGACCCTGTCTTACCTAAGTAAGACAATTCAGCCAATGCCAGAACATCAGTGTTTGAGATTGTATCAAGACACAGGACAGTTCTCTGTGCTATTTCCTGTACATTTGTATCCATTGACTTCTCTGTGCTCAGCATCTTTATGTTTTCCCATTTTCCCATGGGAATCTTCAAGCAGAAAAGCATATACTTCAGATTGGGTCTGAGGTCATGTGTCTTGCTCATAGTTTGTACCAGTGGGACAGTTGGTTGTGCATACCGTGGCTGCATGATAGGTGGATGGGACCTTTTCCTGGCTCCTTTTGTCTCAGTGCACCCACATTTGTGTGGTTTGTTTTTAGGTTCTCCACAAAAGCCAAGCTTCCTTTATTAAACATACTATTGTATGTGTGTATCTACACCATAGTGTGTTTATATGGAGGTCAGAAAATAACTTACAGAAGTCTATTCTTTCCTTCTACCAAGTGGGTTCTAGGGATTGAACTCTGGTTGTCAGGCTTGACACCAGGTGCCTTTACCTCTTGAGCCATCTGCATAGCCTCTAAGCTTCCTTTTTTGTCTTTAGTAGAACTTAGTTAATGGTAGGGAAGAAGTCAGGCAGCAGCCTGAGGAGTACATGGGTTCCAGGTCCCTGCAAAGCAAGGGACCGGTATTTACTGCCATTCGAAATAATCTGGACTGGAACCGGTGGAGTGAAATGGTTCAGTCAGGAAAGGTGCTTGTTCCTGAGCCTGGCAACCTGAGTTCAATCCATAGAACTTGATGAGAGGAGAGAATAGACTTCCACAGGTTGTCCTCTGATCTATACATGTACTGGGTCATGCAGATATGCAAAACAGATAGTAAATGTAACAATAAAGTAATAATAAAAAAGTAGTGGGTCTAGAAAGATGGCTCAGTGATTAAGAACACTTGCTACTTTTGCAAGTGGGAACCCAGGTTGGTTTCCCAGCATTCATAAAGTGTCTCACAACTTTCTTTAATTCTAGCTCCAGAGGATCCAGTGCCCTCTCCTGTTTGTAGGCATCAGGTATACATGTGGCAATATATGTACATGTAGGCAAAACTCATAAACATATAATAAGATAATCTTTGTTATGGCCGGGGTGGGGAGGCAGAATAATCTCTCTGTCTTGCTTCTTGTAAATGTGGGCAAATGAAGGTTACATTTTAGGGAGCCTGAGAAGGGAGAACCTCTGCAGGTAGCAGAGGAGAAGGATGAAACAAGTTTGTTAGAGATATTAGTGATTCCTCTTCCACCTATCCCTAGCAAAGGCTGGAAAGGAAGTGGCATGGGTTCCTAAGTATGCACAGCCTCCCATCTTGTATATTCTTCAGTCTTTCCTGATTGGTGACAAGGGCATGTACTTACTGTTTTGTGGAATTAGTCATGTGGGCATTTAGTCTCAAAGGTTTCAGTCTTTTGGAGATACTGCAGGCTGCATTTAGGTACAGAGAAAACAAAGTGGTGTGATGCATGGGGAGGGAGGTTCATTTTAAATCTAGAAAAGTGCACAGCCCCTGATACTTGTTATCTCTGCTCTGTTTCAGGCCTTTCCCTTGTTCCAACTGATTCCTTGTGCTAGCAGGGAAACTGAAGTAGATAGGCTCAGGCCTAGCCCTAGGAAAATAAGGTGGCTGCAGGGCATGAGGTGGAATGTCTCTTGGGACCAGATGTTGGTGCTTTTCTACCTTTGATGCCAAATGTGATAAATATGTGATCCCAAACTAGCTATGGTACTTCTGTATCAGTACCTCTCCATCCTGTATAAGTTTTTGTTTGTATTTTGCTGTTGTTTGGAGTTGCTTGGAAAGTCTGTAGTATAACTAAATGATAATACTGTGCTAAGAATTTGTGTGCCCTGCTTAGAAAGGGAACAGAGATGGAATATAGTGGGGGATACCCTTCAAACTGGACCATGGAAGAAGAAAACAGGTGCATATATGGCCAAGTGCAATGTTAGAAAGAGGAGGAGTTTCAGTTTCTGTCAAAACAGTTTCTCTGAATTCCCCCTGCATTTGTGGGTCCAGTGGGCCATTCTTTGTCCCACCTTGGGCCCCCTACAGGAAAGTTCATCCTGGCCCCCACATGCTAATCCTAAGGACAGAAGTATTAGGGCTAGGAAAATTAGGAAAGCTAATTCATGTTATGATGTACTTTGCCTGTAACATTGAAGAAGGCTTTTTCCTCTCATAATGTCTTATTTCCTTGGTCTAGAGATGCATATTTTATCCCTTGATAATAATTAAAAAATTAAGGTATACACTGAGGATGGTGTTATATACTTATAATCCCAGCACTTAGAGGCCAAAGGAGGAAGATTGTTGTGAGGTTGTTGAGGCCAGCCTAGGCTACGTAGAGTACTATTCCAGCCAAGTGACTAAAACTAAAAATATTAAGGAGCAGCTTATAATCAGTGCAAGATTGTTCCTTACAAAGCTGGGCTGAATCTATAAGTACTGTAACTTATTATCTATATCTAAGGACCCTACACAGAAAGCCACTATTATTAGTTTGATAGGAATTTGGTTGACAAATGTTGAACAAAGGCACTGAATTCTGTAAAGATAGCTATCAGTGCTTGTAATTGAAGGGATACCCCTGCTTTCTGCATTTGGGGCTTTCCTCTGGTGGAGGAAGTGCAACAGAAATGAGGAAGGGCTTAATAAGCAATTTTTCTCAGCATTCTGGCTGACTGGTAGGTAGCTTACAATATGGTAGGAGTTGCTGTCCTCATGACAAATGGAGTGCCTGTTTTGTTTTGTTTTTGAGACAGGGTCTCTACATAGCTCTAGTTGTCCTGGAACTCATTTTATAGATCAGGCTGGCCTTGAACGCAGAGATCCTCTTGTCTCTGCCTCCTTTGAGTGCAGGGATCAAAGGCATGTGTTGGCACACCTGGCACTCTGCCTGTTTCTTGACCACTGCTTATGCTTCAGATAGTTGACAAACCTTCACTTGTAGTCTCATACCCATACTAGAGATTGAACCTAGCACCCCATGTTCTCCCACAGAGATATATTCCCAATTGCTGGGCATTGGTGGTGCACGCCTTTAATACCAGCACTTGGGAGGCAGAGGCAGGAGGATCTCTGCAACTTCAAGGCCAGGCTGGTCTACAGAGCGAGTTCCAGGACAGGCTCCAAAGCAATACAGAGAAACCCTTTCTCAAAAAAAAATGAGAGAGAAAGAGAGGGGGGGTGGTATTCCCAGCTCTCTATAGTCTGTATAATACTATTTTAGGTAGAAGAAGAATTACTGTCCCCACTTACTTTATGGATGAAGACATTTCAACCCAGAGATAAAAGGGCTTGTTCAGTGCCACACACAGCTAAGAGGTAGCATGAACTTTACACCAGATTAAGGCAAGATAAAAGACCCTGTCCCCCTCTCCTTTTCCCCAAACCTGACATCTGACATCTGGCTCTGGCAAATAGAGATCCCAGGCCTGTAAATTATCTTCTGTAGGAGATACAAATTCCCCATTATCTCAGCCCAACTCACTGAGGCTGGTAGCCCACCCCTATTTAACCCTTTCGCTCCCATCTTAGTTCCTGTTGTGGCAGCTGTAGACTGAACTGCCTCCAAGCTTGGCCTACAGAAATAGCTCCATCAGCAGCCCAGGCAGCCACAGCAGCCTCTGTGGTCCTGGCTTCTAAGAAAAGTAGCAGCAGCCCCCACCCCCACCCCCAGTTTGTATGCAGGACATGTGACTTGCTGGAAGTCCTAGTGTATAGGGGGGAGTGTAGCCACAGAAGCCACATCCTTGTTTACATCAGTGAAGGGGCTACCCCTTCCTGCCTTCACAGCCCTTTCTCCACCCCTCAGGTATCTTCACCTCTAGGATGACTTGAGGCTGCTGTAGCTGCCCACTTTCTATCTCAGCAAAGCCGTTGTTTCCATGTCATACAGAACCCTCGTGGAGGGAATCAGAAGGCAGTGGAGACCTGTCAAATCTTCAAAGTAGACTGCCAGGTCTTAATGGTAGCCATGTTCCCATTCGTAGCATCCCTTTCCCCTGTGCCCCAGGCGGATCCCTTCAGAGTGATGAACCCCTGGGGAAACACAGGGAAATTCCCTCTTCAAGGCAGCCAGTGAAAGTCGGGCTTGCCTCATTTTCAGACTCACGTTGTGGGAGACAAGGCTTCTGCTTCCTGTGCCTCAGCAAACTACCCAGTTTCTTTTGCTATATCAGGTCCTGAGCTTGCAGTGGGCTTAGGTGTGAGCTGCCCTCTACCTTCAATGGTAGTCTTGTGTAATGAGTCTGTGCACACCTTTGATGAATTGGCTGATAGAGGGGTTCTGCCACTTTTCACTCACTGTCCACAAGAGGTCTGCTTCCAGGTCAAACCTGTCTGGTTTCCATTTCTCAGAGGAGGTATAGGGAGCCCAGAGAGTCACTTGTCTCTGGCCACTTACCTCACTAGTTACTATTTGGCAGAATTTAAAGTGTTTTTCTCTTCTGTTTAAGGATTCTAATCTTAGCTGGGTAATGGATGTGCACACCTTTAATCCCAGCACTCAGAGAAGGCAGAGTTCAAGGTCAGCCTGACCTACAGAGTTTCAGGACATCCAGGGCTACACAGGGAAACTCTAGGGGGGAGGGAGGGAGGGAGAGAGAGACACTCTAATCGTGGTATGGCGGGGTTGTTTATGAGTGTTTTGTTTTGTTTTGGTAGTGGTGGTGGTAGGCATTGAATGTAGGGTTTGGTTTGAAATAGTGTCACTATGTGATCTAGGCTCTTTGACCATGGCAATTCTTTTGTTTCAGCCTTGGTTATAGGTGTGTATTACCCTTCTTTTTTACTTTTAATTTACAAAGGCCATGCTGACTTGTTGAGAAAACATCCAGGATGATATTGTCACCACACTGTTACCTTTGATAAGCCACAGACTTTCCCTTAGTCTCAGTTTCCTCAAGTAAAAATTGAGAAAGGAGTAGAGAATAGGTGGTGCCTGGGGCCACTTACAGAATATAGGTTGTTGTTTTTTCTAAGTGACAAACAAATTCATTTGCCAGAAATACCTCTGATGTGGCTGTCTATTCTTTTTAAAACTTTTTGTCACTACA
Organism: Cricetiscus sungorus; assembly: GCA_030556225.1. Taxonomy (NCBI): domain Eukaryota; kingdom Metazoa; phylum Chordata; class Mammalia; order Rodentia; family Cricetidae; genus Cricetiscus; species Cricetiscus sungorus. The sequence continues at coordinate 10,553,011 of JANBXA010000609.1, forward strand.
TTTTTATTTATTGGTGGGTGTGGAGATTGTGGTTGCATGCCACAGGGCACATGTAGAGGTCAGAGGACAGTTTAGGGGAGTACTTGGTTCTCTTCTTCAACCATGTGAGTCTCAGGTATCAGGCTTGGAAGTGCCCTTATCCACTGAGCCATCTTGCTGGCCCTTCACTGTAACTACACTTACCTGTACAACCCTGTACTCTCTCATTCTTCAAGATTGTCTGACCTTGTTACTTATGTTTTTTTTTTTTTTTTTTGAGGCAGGGTCTCATGTAGCCTAGGCTGACCTTGTACTTACATTGTAGATGAAGATAATCTTCTGATCATCCTGCTTCCACATCCTGAGGGCTGGGATGAAAAGCATGCAGCACCACACCTGGCTTATGTGTGCGTGTTCAGCATGTCTTCAGCTTACCACCACTCCATTACAACACACAAATGAAAGAACTCTCTGGGGCTTGGCATAGAAAAGGGAGTTTCCCTAGTCCCTCAGCCCATCTTTCCCCTAATGAATGATGTTCTGATCCTGACCTAGAACTCACTTTGTAGACCAGGCTGGCCTCGAACTCACAGAGATCTGCCTGCCTCTGTCTCCAGAGTGCTGGGCTGACTCAGAATTCTTGTGGTGACAGCTCTGACTCTATCCTCTTCTGTTTCTTTTGTCTCCACACCCCCAGCTGACCAGGTGTATGGAGACCAAGACATGCATGAGGTTGTGCGAAAGCATTGCATGGACTATCTGGTGAGATCCTGGGGAGGCCTTGGGACAGGACAAGGGTAGGTTATCTCCTTTGCACATGGACCTTAATTTTTCATTCTGTTCCACAGATGAAGAATGCCGACTACTTCTCCAACTATGTCACTGAAGACTTTACCACTTATATCAATCGGAAGAGGAAAAACAACTGCCATGGTAACCACATTGAGATGCAGGCTATGGCAGAGATGTACAACCGTCCTGTGGAGGTGTATCAATATAGCACAGGTACTTCTGTAGTGGGTAGGTGAGGGACTAATGGTGCCTCATCAGAGCCAACCATACTGGGTCCCCTGTGGATGCTCCCTCCTTCTCTTTCTCTGCAGAACCTATCAATACATTCCATGGGATCCACCAAAATGAAGATGAACCCATCCGTGTCAGCTACCACCGGAATATCCACTATAATTCAGTGGTGAATCCTAACAAGGCCACTATTGGTGTGGGGCTGGGCCTGCCATCATTTAAACCAGGGGTAAGTGGGTCCCGGTGCTAGATATGGAGGATTGGTTCTGCCTTTAGTCCATAAAATGTCCTTTCCCCTCTTTGAGTCTACTCTGAAGTCTCTACCTGTGTATAAAATTAGTGAGTTACTGTTGATCAGAACTCATTTTATGGTTTTGATTTGCCTGTCCATTAGCTGGCTTACTCATCTTATGCTTGTTGAGAGTGACCTTTTAGGATACCTTGGGCTGGATATCCAGTCTTGCACATGGTTCTTCTCCAACTTCACAGTGCTTAGAGACAGTTGGGGTCACGGACTTCGAATGTAGCCCTGACTCTCACACAGTTTATTGGAATGGACCCTAGGGGCAGATTATATAGGCCTGGCCAGTACTGAAAGCCCTTCCACAGGCATGAGACCTAGTAAGTGTCAGAAGATGGCATTTTATTTTCCCACCATCCACTGGCAGATAATCATTCATTCTCATACTCTCCTTTCATCTGCCCTATTATTCCCTCCCTCCTTTCATCCTGTTCCCTGATCCTCCCTCTCCCCATCTTCCTGGGCTGCTTTCCCTTATCCTCCTTCCTTTCCTCCCTACCCTCTCTCCACCCCACCCCCTCTCCTCTCCCTTCTCTATTTTCCCTCTGCCCCCTCCTGGGGATTTTGAAATCCTCTATTCAGGCTTCACTTCCTACAAACATTAGGTGGTCCTGCCTCATCTTAAGAAACAGGCTAGCATCAACATACCTTCCAACCCTGGGGGCAAGACTTGCTTTGTTTTTTTTTTAATACATTTTAGAAAAGGTTTAGATTTGCAGAATGATTTTAAGAATATTCACGTTTCCATATTCCACAATATGATTAACATTAATGGAGTAGTACATTTGTCATCATTAACAATCAATATTGATACATTAAGTAAAAGACCACACTTTATTCACATTTCCTCAGCTTCTCCCTGATGAACCGTTTCTGTTCCAGGGTCCTATCCAGGATGCTATCTCACATTTAATTGTCCCCTTTGGCTTCTTGTGGCTTTAACAAATTTTTTTTTAAAAAAAATTCCTTTTTCTTTGCAAATGTGGATGTTTAAACGTTTCTCTAATTAATAGACTTAATTGTTGAAAAAAAATTTCCATTTCTCTATTTCAGGTGGGGGTGAGTGTCACAGAACAGCTTGTAGACTCAGTTCGGTTTAGAGGGTTTAAACCCAGGTTGTCAGGCTTGGCGCAAGTGCCATTACTCTCTACCAACCTTCAGAATTGTTTTCTCAGTATAGAGTTTCCCCTAGTCCCTTCCTCTCAAGGCAGAGACTTTGTCTGGTACATCTGTTCTAGTGCTTGATCCCGTCTTAGTAACTGATTCTTGCCTCGTTCTTTCCTCTTGCTTTGACTACCTTGGGAATTTTAAGGATTACTGTTCAGATGTATTACAGGGAAATTCTCCTTCTGAATGTTGTTCTCATTATTTAAACCCAGCTTGTGGGTGTGGGGAGGGAGAGCACAAAGACCTAAGTGCTGTTCTCGGCACAATGTATGTATGTATTAGGAATAAGATTGAGACTGTTAATGTCTTTGACCATTTGGCTGAAGTAGTGTCACATTTCCCACCTTTTGAATCCTGTACTGTTAAGGAAGGAAGTCACACTTAAGAAATGAGGATTATAACTATCTCCCTGAATTTATGTTAACCTAAACAGAATTATCGCTGATATCTGCAGTTAAAATCCCTCCACCACACACTTCATTCTTCATTCTTGCCTCCTTTCCCTTTTCATAGTAAATTCCCACTTTAAAGTTGAGAAAACTTTCCCCACCACCCACCAGTCATTTACATGACTGTTACTTGTATACATGTATAAGCTGGGGCAGACTCATTAACTGGACCCCCTGGAGTCCAGTGATAAGCACAGTTCTTTTTATGTTTAGTGTTACTGATTCTATTCATTTCCTAAGTGCCTGAGGCCACCACCTGCTTGTCCTTGCATACATTTGTAATTCATTTAGGTGGTTTTGTCACTGGGAGCCTCACTTCTTAACTGATCTTTAAAAAGCGATTAGCATGCATTAAGGATTAGTCTTTGTTTTGTAAAGTTCCTTGGGTTTTGACAGATGCATAACAAAAAAGTGCATCTATCTTAGGCACCTAATCATTCAAATAGTTTTAGCCCCTGAAGTTTCCCCACTCTTTCTTTCCCCTCCAACCACCGGTCCTTTGTTGACTTGTTTTGGCCTATTCCAGAAGGTCACATAATTGGAACTTAGTATGTAGCTTTTTCAAAATGCTGCTTTCAGGTAGCAGTATGCATTAAGGTTCCTCCGTGGTTTTTCATGGCTTGTTAGCTGTTTTCTTATCACTTACTGTTCCATTTGTGGAGGCCCACAGTTTGTTTAATCATTCACCTATTGAAAGGTCTCCCTGGTTGCTTCCAGTTTTTGATGATAAAGCTTCCGTAAACTGCTGTGTACAGGTTTTTGTGGTAACTTAAATTTTATGGAAGCAAGATTTTGAAATTACTTAAAGCAGCCAGATTTTGCATGAAGTGTGTGTGTGTGTGTGTGAGAGAGAGAGAGAGAGAGAGAGAGAGAGAGAGAGAGAGAGAGAGAGAGAGAGAGAGAGAGAGAGAGAGAGAGAGAGAGAGAGAGAGAGAGAGAGAGAGAGAGAGAGAGAGAGAGAGAGAGAGAGACAGCCCAGTGAATGAAAGCTCACTTTCCCAGGAATTGATCTTCCTACTGTTTTGTATTTTAACCACTGTTGGGATTTTTAGGTGTACTTGAATTGGTAACAATGTGTTGAATATTGTTTTAGTGCTCTTTCCCTGAGCTATACCCCCAGCCTGAATATCTTTTACATGTGTGCATTTGCCATCTCTGTGTCTTTTTCTGTGGTTAGATTGCTTACCTACTTTCATTTTTGCCATTATACAGTGCTGGGAGTTGAATCCATGTTTTTGTGTGTGCATTCTTTATCACTGAGCTGGACCATATCTGCCTCATTTTAAATTGGCTCAATCTAACATTTTCATACATATATTTCCCCTAGATAGAAAATTTCTCCATGTTAGAAAATTATGTTGTACATATTACTTAGCTTAGTGTGCATGCATGTGTGTGTGAGAGAGAAAATGATGTTAACTTGCTGGGGCATGGTGACACATGGCTGAAATCCTAGAATTCCAGAGGTAGAGAAAGACAACTTGTGAATTCAAAGCTGATCTGGGCTGCATACCCAGCCATTGTTTTGGTGGTGGTGGGGGAACAAACAAACAAACAAACAAAAAACGTTTAACTTTATGAAGCAGTATTTACACTTAATCCCTGAAATATACTTTGATGTTTTCTATTATTTCATTAGTGTCATATCGCTGGATGTGGTGGCTCACGCCTGTAATCCCAGCACTTGGGAGGCTGAAGCCGGAGGATTGCCATGAGTTCCAGGCCAGCTTGGCCTACATAGTGAGTTCAAGATCAGACTGGGCCATGTAGTGAGACCCTGTCTCAAAAAACAGACAAACAAATAATGCTGTAGTCTCTTAAAACTTGGCATGAAATTCTCTCATACAGTGTCCTAGCGCCCACACCATGCTGATACTGACCCTTCATCCCCTCACATAGCCACACCCAGCCTCATATATGCTTGACTCCTGCCTCCATTCCATGTCTTACAATTCACTTCTCTGTTCATCTTTTTCCGTTGCCCCATCTATGAATCTGTGAGAAAGGCTTCAGTGTTGTGAAATAGAACCATTACTAGGTGCGGCTTCTTTACTTTAAGGCCTAGACTGAAGAGGACCTCTCATCCTCAGACTTAGTGCTTCACTCCAGGTATCTTGGGGTTGGGCCAGCATTTCTGACCATAGGAATTCAGAATGCTGGTCTTATCATCTAGGCCTGTTTTCTTTCAGTTACTGATCTATACACAGTCTGCTGAGAACTACTTTGTAAAATTAACTTTTCCTGTGTTGTCTTTGCTAAGACCTGCAAGCCTACCTTCCTGAGCCCATTCAGCTCATTCACCCAGGTTCAGAGCATCACACCCCATCCCTGTTCCTCTCCCCTGGCAGTTTGCAGAGCAGTCCCTGATGAAGAATGCCATAAAGACATCAGAGGAATCATGGATCGAACAGCAAATGTTGGAAGACAAGAAACGAGCTACAGACTGGGAGGCCACAAATGAGGCCATAGAGGAGCAGGTGGCTCGAGAATCCTACCTACAGTGGCTGAGGGATCAGGAGAAACAGGCCCGCCAGGTCCGGGGACCCAGCCAGGTGGGTCATGGACTCTGTCATTGGCCTGATCAAGACCTATTACTTCTTATCTTTTGGCCCCTAATGAACAGGGATAAAATATGGGAGAGGGAAGCTCCCAGCCCCGTCTGTATCTCATCTTGTCTTTAGTCTTGGCATTGTACCTTGGAATTCCCAACACTTGTTTGAAGTGAAGGAGAGCAGTTTTTAAGAAAGGATAGCAGCCACCACTGCTGGTGGCACAAAGGAACAATGGTTAGCTACAAAGAGACCAGCTGTTTTGGAAACCCTTTGTATGCTACAATCTGTACTGAGAATATAAAACCTTTTCCTTGACTACCTTCAATGATCCTGTCTGTTGAGGGAGACCAGTAATTGGTGGGGCCTGTGACCCTATGCAAGACCAGTAAGGGTGAGGGTTTCAATCAGTTGTATTTGGGGGGTGGGGGACAGACATCTCAGGAGTCCCAAAGGAGTTTGGAATGATCAGATGTTTGAAAGGTAATATGTTCAACAAGTATTTATTGTAGGCCTGTGCCAGGAAACAGGAGGTCCTATTGTTAGTATAGCAGGATACATTTGTGAAGCTAGCAGGCCAAGATCCCTGCCCTTAGGCTACTCACAGTTTTTCTTTTCTTCTGTTTGTCAAGACAGGGTTTCTCTGTGTAGCTTTGGAGCCTATCCTGGCACTCACTCTGTAGTCCAGGCTGGCCTAGAACTCACAAAGATACACCTCCCAAGTGCTGGGATTAAAGGCATGTGCCACCACTGGCTGGCCTACTCAGTTTTTCAACGTGAAATAAAATAATCATAATGAATAAATTAGCTGAAGGTATGGTAGATGAAGGATGGACAAGTTGGTACAGGAGAAGAATGAGAGTTGAGTGGGTATGGTTTGAGTTGACAGTATTAAACAGTTGTCAGGGTAGGCCTTAGCACATGAAATGAGGAAAAGCTCCCAGAAAGTGGAATAGTAGCTAAGTATGTAGACAGCAGAAGGCTGGAGTGAGGGGGGCATACTTGGTATATATAATTCAGGCATAGCCTGTAACTGAACAGAATGTAGTGGGTGAAAATTAGGGTAGTGGGACTAGGTTGGATAGTGGTTTGTGAACTCTGTGGAGAGGACTTTGGTTTTGCTCTGAATGAGGCAGAAACAGTAAGGGGCTGTGAACAGAAAAAGGATTGGATGTGAGTTAGGAGTTAACAGGATCACCCTGACTGCTGAGTAAAACGGTGTAAGCTAGAAAGCAAGGGTAGAAGTAGAAGTTGAGTGAGGAGGCTACTTAGGAAGTCTAAACCAATGAGGAGGAGGCTACTAGGTAGTACATGTGAAAGTACTGTGGTCATGATATGGAATCAGGATCTCTTGAAAGAATACAACATTCTGTCAACTTCCAAAGATACGGTAGTGGTTATGAATCTTTGCCTGTATTCCATTGTGATTCATTACAGCTGTAGTGTAGCCAGGATTCTGAAAAGGTTGTAAGCACTCCAGCACAGGACTATCATAGCTGGTGTAGGTTCTTAATCACATTTTCCTTACCCACTGCAGCCCCGGAAAGCCAGTGCCACATGCAGTTCAGCCACAGCAGCAGCCTCCAGTGGCCTGGAGGAATGGACTAGTCGGTCTCCAAGGCAACGAAGTTCAGCCTCGTCACCTGAGCACCCTGAACTGCATGCCGAGCTAGGCATTAAGCCCCCTTCCCCAGGCACTGTGTTAGCTCTTGCCAAACCTCCTTCACCCTGTGCACCAGGTCAGTGACTTGCTTTCAGGGTTCCTGCTTGGGCTAAGAGGCTCTCCTTGGTGGGCTCTACCTCTGACTGTTCATCTGCCTCAGGTACAAGCAGTCAGTTCTCGGCAGGGGCCGATCGGGCCACCTCTCCTCTTGTGTCCCTCTACCCTGCTCTGGAGTGCCGGGCCCTCATCCAGCAGATGTCCCCCTCTGCCTTTGGTAAGCCTTCTTAGAGGATGGGCCAGCTGGACCTTGGGAGAGCCTGGAGGAGCTTTGAAGGCTCTGGGCACCTTCCCAAATCAGAGGCATGAAGGAAAATTTCAGGCCCCAAAAGTCTTCTATACAGGGGTCTAGCAGGTTTTCACAGAGTCAAGGGAGCTAATGAATGACTAATACCTGGATGGATTAGACAGGAAGGAGGGAAATAGGCCAAAGAACCCCATCATTGTTTTCCTCTTTTCTCTCCTGCCCAGCAGGTCTGAATGATTGGGATGATGATGAGATCCTAGCATCGGTGCTGGCAGTATCCCAACAAGAATACCTAGACAGTATGAAGAAAAACAAAGTGCACAGAGATCCACCCCCTGACAAGAGTTGATGGAGACCCAGGGACTGGACACCATCCCTCGACCCCCTACTCCTGCCCTTGATGCCACCCAACCTTCTTTGGCTTTCTTCCCTCTTGGCTTCCTTCCTTTGTTTCCTCTTTTCCTTATTTTCCACTTCCCTCTGGCTGGCCCACCTATGCGCTCCATCCATCTCATCCCTGCCACCATCACCAGTCTCTGCCAGCTGATGTGCCCTGTTGCCCCCTGCACAGCACCGTCTCAGCATTCCACAGGGGACTCTGGAAAGGGTGCCGAAGGTAGGCGAGAGGCACACAGAGACAGACCATCTGGCAGCCAGGCAGCCCCAGAAGAGAGACACTCAGACAAAGGAAGTCTACTGTTCGCCCTTCCTTACAGATCAGATACACTTGTTATCCCTCCCCTACAATGGTGACAGGAAAGGTGGAAGTGGGAAATTTTTCTTCCTAGTACCCCAAGAATGTGAGCCTTCAAATGTTAATTTTTTTTTTTTTTATTAAAACGTACTTTCATCATACAAAAGCAACAAATGAAAAAAAAAAAGCCATGTCCATGGCAACACTGGCTCTGTGAGGATGACATCTCTGATTTGGAGACAGGCAAGCTGGCCATGGGACATGGTGGGCAGGCAAAGAGATGGATTTCTGCTGTCTTCTGACCTCCAGCTCCTTGGAAGGGAAGAGGATATGAGCCAGAGGGAGGTGGCAGGGGTTGCAAGTGGCAGACTGGCTTTGGACAATGAAACCCTGACCTTGCTGCATTCCTTTTGCTTCCACCACCACTTGTCTGTTTGGAATCTTGAGGTGGGGTTATCTTTGGAGATCATGGCCGCTACCCAAGATTTGAGTTTAGGGAGTGGGAGCAGCCTCGGCAGATGGGCATCCGTGCCCTGCAGGTGTTGACAAGATCCACCATCTGTAATGTCCTTGGCACAATAAAACCAAATGTCAGTTTCCCTGAGCAACTCTGTTCTGTGTGGGACAGGGGTGGCTGGGCCTCTGGGAAGCATGGAGTTTGGCTTGACCTGAGGTCTACTTGTTCTCCAGTAGGTGCTGTCTGTAGGTTGGGTTCATCTTTAATCTGTTTATTAAATGCACTTCCTGCTAGGTACAGTGTAGGTAAAGCCCAGGTAGTTGAAATTAACCTGGGCCACATAACCAAGATTCTTTTTCCTAGCAGAAACAGCAACAACAAAACTATGGATGATCTATGAGTTTCAGGTCAGCCTGGTCTACATAGTAGAACTGCAGGCCAGCCAGGCTACACAGTAAGACACTTTTCTCAAAAATCATAGCAAACCTTTTCACTATCGAATCTTTGACGTTCCTACTCCCACCTACCATATTTCCAAATGGGAGCCTAGGGATAATTAAGGACTGTGTTTGAGCTGAAGACCATGACTGATTTTGTTTAACTTTCCACTCTCAACCTTAATGTTCATTCTTCTGATAATCTGATGAAGAAATGAACAATTGATAATTAGCCGCAAGAGTTTAGCGACTGACCAGAGGTGACCCCTGCCTGACTGGGTTTTAAAAGCTAGAGAATGAAATGGCTAAATCCTTTTGTTGTTTCCAAATTCTGTTGACAAGCTCTGTCCATCCCTCATAGGGTTTTTAAAGCCCAGGTTGGGAAGGCTGGGTGACCCTCAGATTTTCTCAAAGCAGTATTCCCACCCACCATGCCTCAGTGGGGTCCCCACAGGTGAGGGTGTGGTTTGCCCAGTAGGTGGCTTTAGGGTGTGAAATACATGGTCAAGCATGAGCACGCCAAGAGGGTTGATTTTTAAAACCTATCTGCGTTTTCTAGCTGGGTGGCTTTGGGCTCTCTTTGAGTTTAAAGCGCCCCATCTGCAAAGTACAGGGGTGATTAATGTCTGCTACCTCATGCTCTCTGATTTGTGAGTATTGACAGAGAATGTGTATGGTCAATAATGTACTACTGGGAACAGTACCTGGTACATTCTTAGAGCACAAATGTTGGGGTTATTACCAGACTTAGGGGGGTATTATCGTATTTTGTAAGTTTGTACCATTTGGCCTCAGCCTGCCTCTTGCTACTCCTGGCTTTTACTTGCAATTTGCCCTAATCCTATCTTCAGCTACCAACCTTATTTGTCTTTTAAGACAGAGGGATCACCTGAGAAAACCCTGTGTGATCTCATTCACATTCTCACTTCTGTCTACAACTATCCCCAATAACTGTACTACAAATAAACTTCTGGGCTGGGGCTGTGATGCTTACTTATCTTGTTTGTGTGTGTCTTAAGATCTATCTCAGGTTCATAGTACAACATCTAGTAACTTTGGATGAGTTAAGGGAAAATACATGCAACTGTTATGCTTTGTGTGTATTGTCTGTACCTATGACCACAGTGAATCTACCAGTTTCCCTTCAGTGTCTCTGGCTGAGTGTGTATGTGTCTGTGTCCAATGAGGGCTTGTTTCCAGGTGTGTCAGATGGTGACTGCGTGTGGGACTCTGCCTATGACAGTTTGTGTCTGGTATCTGAGAGAAGTGCATGTTTGCGTGGGTCTGTCAGTGACAGTGCATCTGTAGTTTGTCTAGATACTTTTAGTGATATGGCTGCATGTCTGATAGTGTGTGTATATGATTGGATCTATTTTTGTGACATGTCTTATATAGCTATGTGATGCTCTTAGGTCACTACATGCCTGCTTTGGAGGTGTGTGTGTGTGTAAAACATCTGTATATTCTTGTGACAGGATCTGGGTCCCTCATTTCTGGTGCAGTATAAATGTATGAAAATGTGAGTGGTGTGGTACTGGTGTGCTTGTGATAAGTTTGTCGGTTTCTGGTGGGACATAGGATGTTAAATGACGCCATGGGACAGTATAAGTAAAGCCATATCACTGTTTTTGGGATACTCTTTGGATGTATCTTCATGTGATTGTACCTTTCATGGTAGGCCCCCTCCCTGTGTGTGTCTGTGACCTCCTTACAGGATTGAAGGTCAGAAAACAACTTGTGGGGATTGAATACAGGTTGACAGACATGGTAGCAAATGCCTCAGCCCTCTCACCTGCAGTCCTTTTGGGTTTAAGTCACATTTCTCACTATGTTGCCCAGTCTGGCTGCCGATTCATGATGGTCCTCCTGACTCAGCATACAAAGTACTTGGGTTTTGTGTGTACTCTTCAATGCCTAGCTTTCTGTATCTTTAGAGTAGTGTGCCTGTCTTCCTGGACATGAGGCCCTCTGGATATTTACACAGACATGGCTGAGGCAGTTCTACCACTTCTTCAGCCTTTTGGTTCCCAGCTCTTTACAAAGAAGTTGTAGTTCCCACAAGAACCAAGCTCCTGCCATTACAGATTCTAGACCCACTGACTGGGTCCAGGGCTAAGTCTAGCCAGGTTTGTGTAGGAATTGAAAAAAAAAAAAAAACCCAAACCCTACAGGTGTCAAACTTTCATTGATTGCTCTGCTCCCCTTCCTTGTCATGGTGGGGATAAATAATGTTACCCTTTCCTGAAGAATGGACCAGCTCTTCTATGAGGACCTGGATACAATTTTGAGGCAAAGGCTGCCTGATCCTGGGTGAGAAACACCCTTGCATGATAGAACCCTACCTAGCTCCAGGCTTTGACTATTAAAAGCTGGCTCGGCAGTGTTTCTTCACGGATCCCAAGGCTGCAAAGGCAATGGCGACAGCAAATCTGTGTCCTAGGAAAGGAGGGTGCGCTTTTTGTAAGTGTACACACACACCACCACACCAGCAAGCAAAACAAACGCGGTTGTCGCAAAGGAATTCCCAGAACCTGTTCGAGCGTGCGTGAGTGCGTGTGTGCGCGCGCGCGCGTGGCTGTGTCTGTGCGTGTGTGTGCGCGCGCGAACGCGCGGCCGCCCCCGTCCCTGCATTTGCATGCAGGCCCCGCCTCCGCGGAAGAACCTGGAGTGTATTTGCATAAGGGGCACTTGAAACGTTGATGGTGGCTTGCAAATAAGGACTGGCTCCGATTGGCCGGGGTACAGCAGGTGCCGCGTCCGGATTGATCAAAGCCAGGTGGGCGGGGCTGTCGCGCAGGGCGACTCTCCCGGAGGCGCGTGCCCCGGCTCAGTAGCATTGGGGCTGGCGCGCGCGACGAATCTTAACGCTGCGCCGTCTGCGGGCGCTTCCGGGCCACCAGATTCCCTGCCTTCCACCCTGGCGCCCCCCAGCCCTGGCTCTCCGGCCGCTCTGCCCCGGGCATCCACGCCCTGCGGGCTCAGCGGATTCAGCGGGCTCAATCTACGCAGCACCTCCTCCATGTTAACCAAGCCTTTGCAGGGGCTTCCTTCGCCCCCTGTGACCCCCACGAAGCCTCCAGGTGAGCGCAGCCTCCCCTGATACAAGCAGGTTGGGTGGATATAATGGTGGGTGCCGGTGTGGAGGCGATAGAGTCACGGCTGGGATCAGAGTACACCGCCACCCTGACTTCCTCGCCTCCGCTTGCGTAGGTGGCAAGAATCGGGCAGCTTTCGAGGCCGAATACCGACTTGGCCCCCTCCTGGGTAAGGGAGGGTTTGGAACAGTCTTCGCGGGACACCGCGTCACGGATAGACGTCAGGTATCCCCTATAGGGGTTCTGGAAGGGCCAAGTGTTTTGGCGAAGGGTGGTGGTGGGGTGGCGGGGATGGAGATGCCAGTTGCTCCAGTGGAGAACCTGCAAATGTGTAGTAAAATCATAAGGAGCAGGGTTGTTACGTGTGTGAGTGCGTGTGCGTGTCTGCAGTCCAGGTGGGTATGGTGGTGGGCAGGAATTCTAGAAGACCGGGTATTTCTGCTGGGAAGGGACAGATAGATCTTCAGAACTCGACCCCAAGATCCATGGAACCTGCCTGCGTGCGTGCATGCGTGCGTGTGTGTCTGTGTGTGCGCGCGTGTGTCTGGGAAAGTGAGGATTTTTTTTTAAGTAGGTGTTAAGTGTGGAGTCGTGAGAACAAGAATCCATATACAAAGTTGTTGTGTCCTAGAGATGGGTAAGATGATGGAGGAGGGCATGCGATGTCAAAAATCTTAGAATTTGAATGTGGGGATATGGGTCAATGGTGGATGGTTTATCCATCATTCATACCAACCAACATCACAGGGTTTGTGGGTGGTGTAGGGAGACTGAGAAAGAGAGAAAACAAAAGAAAAAACTACAGGTCCGTTCTGGATTTCAGGGGGTCTTGGTGCTTTCCTGACAAGAGCTCAGGAGTAAAGATGTTAGATGGCTGGAGTGAACTTGCTTCTGTGGACTTCAGAATGCTGGATAGGTATCCGACCTCCAGTGGGTGTGATATGTATGGGAACTAGAAATACTAGAGTGGAGAAACTGCAGTTGGACAGAGGGTCTAGATTAAGAAGAATCTGGAATCATTGGCTGGTCCCCTTATCTCGTCTTTTTTTTTTTTTTTTTTTTTTTTTTTTGTAGGTGGCCATCAAAGTAATTTCCCGGAATCGTGTGCTAGGCTGGTCCACCGTGGTGAGTGTCTTTGGTGTACGTCATGACCCATGGACTCCATCATCGCACTCACCCCCTGATTTTTTTTTGTAGTGGATATATGATTCCCTGGGCCCTGAAACCATGAGAACCCCACCAGCCTGTGTTTACTGCCTTTTTATGTGATAGTTCTGGTTTCACCTCAATTTCCCCAGAGCTCTGGATTCTCCTCTCAAACTCTTCCTTTGCATCCTTCTTCCAAACACTGCTTCAGGGGCTGTTCACAGTACATGCTGGTGGGAAGGAGGGGCCTAGGTCACTCACTGGTTGTCATGGAGATGCTGGCTGCTTCTCTCCTGCCACCCCAAGAACACTAACGGACATCAGGGCGGGTCTGGGTAAATTGTAGGTAAGAGAGCTCCCTCTGGCGAGCATTTCAGACAGTCTATGTGGTCCCTGGGACAGAGAGGGAGGGTGAGCCTGCGCAGTAGCTGAATTTGCGTCTCTGGGAAAAAAACCTGTCTGCGACTGTGCAAGTTAGTGGGCCTGTAAAGGGCCTCATCTGAGGCTGCAAGACCCTTGGCACTGCCTGTGCACTGCCTGTTCATGTGTGGGGGGTGGCATTCATTAAATGTTTGCTCTGTGCAAGGTCCTTTGCAATTAATGACTGTAAGCTATTTTTAAAAAATGAAAGCCAGGATTGGTGGTGCATACCTGTAATCCCAACATTGAAGAGGTTGGGGCACTAGGATTTCAGTGAATTTGAAGCCAGCTTGGGCTACATGGCAAGAGCCTGTCTCAAATGAGACAAAATTTAAAAGCCAGAGAACATCTATGCAGTGGCATAATTATAGGCACTTTGCAAGGTACATTTTTTTAGAATTCAGTATGTACTACTAACTGAACTGCTCTCTGTCTAGCATACTGAGTTATGTTCTATTCTGTTATGAGGCACTGCTGGTTCCTCAACACTTACACAACAACACTTATACAATAATAGTGTTTAACTACTTTTCAGTGCTGGCCCCTCTTAGCTGCAGAGTACTTCCATTTACAACCACTTATTGAGTGTCTAGTATGCATAAAAACTGCCCTGATCTGAATGCTGGCTAACAAGGCAGGTAACCATGTCTCATGATAGTGCTTCTGCAGAGGGACTAGATTAGAAAACATTCTGAAGGCCAGGCATGGCAGTGCACACTTTAATCACAGCACTCTGATGACAGAGGCAGTGGATCTGAGTTCCGGGCCAGCTTGGTCTATGTAAAGTTCCTGTCTCCAACTCCCTCCCCCTAAAAAGGTAAACACTTCAACTTATTCAAATATTTACTGAACATGCCATATGTATATGGTCTCTGCTCTTTTCACTCCAATGGATTTGAGCCTTTTAGAGGATACAGAGGTCTAGGAAGGGAAATGGCTAGCTAGAGGCCAAAATCAGTGCTCTGAAAATAAACTGTTACATATTGACAATAGGGCTACAGATGTAATAGCTACCTTTTTTTTCTTTTTATTTCTCACCTCAGTCAGACTCAGTCAGTTGCCCACTTGAGGTAGCACTGCTGTGGAAGGTGGGCGAAGGCAATGGGCATCCGGGTGTGATACGCCTGCTTGACTGGTTTGAGACACCAGAGGGCTTCATGCTGGTCCTTGAGCGGCCTATGCCTGCCCAGGATCTTTTTGACTACATCACAGAGAAGGGCCCACTGGGTGAAAGCCGCAGTCGCAGCTTCTTTACCCAAGTAGTGGCAGCTGTCCAGCACTGCCATGCCCGTGGAGTTGTCCATCGTGATATCAAGGATGAGAACATCCTGATAGACCTGTGCCGGGGTTGTATTAAACTCATTGACTTTGGTTCTGGTGCCCTGCTGCATGATGAGCCCTACACGGACTTTGATGGTAAGCCTTCTTCCCTATAATTTCTGGTGGGAGAGCTGTATTTAATCTTTAAGTCTTCTGGCTTTTGAGCTTTAGTATTGAGCTGTCCTTGTAACCTTTGACCTATATCATGCCCTTTAAGGTTCTGGATTCTTAAACCTGATAAGGTTTATCTTCTTACAGCTCCCTAACCTTATGGGATCTTATTTTTTAGTGTGGGGAATCTTGTTAGTATTAGGTTTTTTGTTTGTTTTGTTTTGTAGCTGGGTTTTTTGTTTTGTTTTGTTTTGTTTTTGGTAACTCGGAGGTGCTATTTTGCTGCTGATAGGACTCAGCCATTAAATTTGAAGTTTTGCTGCTCAGCAAGTAGCTACTCTTCTTTAATTTACAGCTCATACTTCTAGAGTCACAGGGGTTGAGGAAGGGCATCATCAGAGAAAGATCTAATCCTTGGCTTGTGTGCAGGGACAAGGGTGTATAGCCCTCCAGAGTGGATCTCTCGACACCAGTACCATGCCCTCCCTGCTACTGTCTGGTCACTCGGTGTCCTCCTCTATGACATGGTCTGTGGGGACATTCCCTTCGAGAGGGACCAGGAGATTCTGGAGGCTGAGCTCCACTTCCCTGCTCATGTCTCCCCAGGTGAGGCCCTCACTGACCACAGCCAACAGGCTTCATTCCTCCCAGGACTGAGTACCTTTTGCTGACTGCTAATCCCCTTCCCCCATCGCCCTGTGCTTCTTGACCCCACAGATTGCTGTGCCCTAATCCGACGGTGCCTGGCTCCTAAACCCTGTTCTCGACCCTCACTGGAGGAGATTCTGCTGGACCCATGGATGCAAACACCAGCTGAAGAAGCACCAATCAATCCCTCCAAAGGAAGCCCCACCCCCTTGCCCTGGTCCCTGCTTCCCTAGGCCCAGCCAGGCTCTGGTTGGAATCCCATGGTCATGCTACAGGGATAGATGGACATCTGTTTACCTGGTTATACAGGTTGTTAAAAATCCAGTATTACTAAGGTCAGGGAATAAGGATCAGGGGTCAGAAGATAGCCAAGTCTGCTCAGTTCCTGTCCCAATCCTGTGAAGGAGCTCTCCTCTCCTCCCAGAACCTGTGGTCCCTTATTTGGGAGGGGGAGTAACTTGTTTCTTGTTCTGTTAAGGATGTTCATTTGGTTGGATTCCTTCCCTTCTGGGCCCGAAGATTCTTATTCTGACATTGTAGTCCCTACACTGGCACCCCCTATACTACTACCACAGACTTAGACACTTAGTTCAAATGCTCTCACTCGGGCAAGGGTGCTTTCCTTAAAATACCCCAGCTGCTCTTTAGCAAAAGGGCCCTTACCCTGGGATCTCATTCAGTTGCTGCTTGCCTGCCTTAGCCCAGAAATGACTATTCTG
Source organism: Cricetiscus sungorus (assembly GCA_030556225.1). Taxonomy (NCBI): domain Eukaryota; kingdom Metazoa; phylum Chordata; class Mammalia; order Rodentia; family Cricetidae; genus Cricetiscus; species Cricetiscus sungorus. The sequence continues at coordinate 10,569,493 of JANBXA010000609.1, forward strand.
GGGAAGGTTTAGCATTATTAAGCCCTATTAATTAGTATCCCAGTGCTTTTTTTTTTTCTCTTTTTTTTTCTTTTTGTTTGTTTGTTTGGTGAGGGGACCCTACTGTTATCCCAAGTGCTCTTATTCTGGTGAGAAGAACCTTACTTCCATAATTTGGGAAGGAATGGGAGATGGACATCACCGGACACCACCAGACACTAGGATGGGATGGATGGTTTTGGGGGGATTGAGATGGAGGAAATAAGTCTTACTGTGTGTTCTCCTGGGGTCCCCCCCCTCCAACTTTTGCTGCCTCCTCCTGAGCCAGGATTGTCCAGTGACTAAAATGTAAATAATGAGGTACTGGCTGTAGGAGAGCTGCAAGTGTGCCCTCCTGTCCCTTCTCCCCCTGCCTGGATTATTTAAAAAGCCATGTGTGGAAACCTATTTAATAAATAATGAAGTCACAAGTGAGTGGCCATTTATAGAGGTAGGCATTAGTGGAACACCTACTGTATGCTGCTGAGTTTAGGAGATGCCTGAAGAAAAACCTAATCATGAGAATGGGCCAGTCTGACAGTTTCTGTTTTGTTTTTAGGTGGGTCTTTTGAAGCCCAAGCTAGCCTCAAACTTGGGAGTGCTGGGATTTACTGGCAGAAAAATAAATCCCAGGCTCCAACTGGAATCTTTCTAGTACTTTCTGTGTAGCTTTTTAAACGTTAATTTTGTCTTTACCTTTCATGCTCCTCCCATCTACCTAAACTCACCTTTGGTTTTTCTGATCCTGACGTCAATTGTCCTAAACCCTGCCCATCATTTTCCTCTATTACAGTGACTAGCCCTCCCTTCTCTAGTTCAACAGGGCATTCTCTGGATATAGCGGTAGCCCTTACAGCTCACTTGCCCCGCCTTCTCGAAAGTCCTATTCCTCCCAGTTGGTCTCCGGCCCCTTAGAGGGCGGGATCTAGCTGGGACCTGGGAATAAAACTGAATTTCTCATGCGAGAAGGGTGGTGCCATCTGAAGGTTCCAATAAAAAAACTGAGATGGCGGAGCAAATGAACCAATGAAACCACGGGGTGGTATGGGCAGGTGGTATGGACAGTAGGGGTCAGTGAGGCATGCAAACGGGAGGTATGGGTCGGGGCTAGAGTCGCGATGTGCCAACAGAAGGGCTGCGGGAGACGGTGTCTACGGTGCCCTCAGTCAACAGTTTTGATGGAATTTGGGAAGCCCAAAACGACCATTTTAGAATCGGGTTTGGAACCGGCTAAGGACGCCCACCTCCCAGTCCCAGCTAATGCTCCGCCCTCCACTTCGGAGGTCCGGAAGCGGACGTGATGGATACGGAAGTAGCCTGCTGTTGCCGAGGGGACGGGACGGGCAGATGCCAACATGGCAGCGGTTGGGGTTGGTGGATCCACCGCGGCGGCCGGGCCAGGGGCCGTATCCGCTGGCGCGCTGGAGCCTGGGTCAGCTACAGCGGGTGAGATGTCCTGAGGCAGGGCAATTGGCTGGGCGGAGATCGGGATCCTTGGGGGAGGGATGATCCTCGACTGAAGTGACAGCGGCATCTCGTGTAAACCCACGGAGTGTGTGTGTGAGTGTGTGTATGTGTGTGAGTGTGACTGTTGTGGGAAGAAGGGGAAAGAACGGACCATTGTCCATTGCGGGCAGGAATCTTTCGTTTTGTGGATGCTTGTGGCAGGGGTCCTAGATTTGGAAATAAAGACCTTTGTGAATGTGTGTGGGATTTCCTTTTGAGGAGGATGGCCATTGAGAACGTTCTGGGGGTGTGGGTAGTTGATAATTGTGGAAGAGAGAGACGATTCTGGGGTGGGAGTTTTTCCTTATAGAAGGGAGAGGCGATTCTTAGGGTGGTGGCTTCTTCCTTATAAAGGGACCTTATAAATTGTCAGGGTGGGGCATATCCTTGTCTGACTAGTGGATCCATTTTGAGTATGAGGCTGTCCTTCATTACATGGAGAGATTGTTCTGGGGATGTCCCATCCAAATAGAGGTAGTTCTATTTAAGCTGAGTTGGGAGGGTTCCTTCCTTATAGGACAGGGAAAGAACATTCTGAGGGTGCCAAGTCCTTCTATATAGCAGAGAGAGCTCATTGTGAGTGTGGGTAGAACAAAGAATTATTATTTGGCTGGGAGCAGGGTGTGCAGCAGAGGGAGGATGGGCCATATGGAGTAGGGAAGTATTTCCTTATGTGATTAAGGTAGTCAGACTACTGGGTAACCATTGGATGAGATGGGAAAATAGAACAATCCTTAGGAAGTGAGCATGTTAAACAATTGTCCCATTCATTATATTGGGATAGAAAAATCACTTCATATAAATCCTCAATTTGCTCATCCACAAAATGGGATTTTTTTTTACAGTACCCTCAGAGACCAAATGATGGGAATCCATGTAAATCCCTTAGTGCAGCAACATAGTCAGTAAGCATTCATTAAATATGTGGAATGCTGTCTGAGAAAGACTTGCTTCCCTGGGCAAAGGAGAAGTGGATATGTGTGTCCAGGGCCTGCCCAGGTCATTTCCTCACACCTTGCCAAGGATTTCAGATTAAGAGCTGGTCAGAATGAGGCCCAATTTTCCCCGTCTGACACTTGCCAGTAGCTGAGGGTGTGGAAACTGGTAGGGAATCACATTCTCATTGAGTCGGGATGGCCAGGCAGAGAAGTTCCAGTGCCTGGGGGAGAGGGGGTTGAGAAAAGAGAGGTGAGGTGGGTGGCTGTATCCCAACAGCTTCTGACCCCATCCTTCTGTGTTCCTTCCATTCCCTACAGCTCACCGGCGCCTCAAGTACATATCCTTAGCTGTACTGGTGGTCCAGAACGCCTCCCTCATCCTTAGCATCCGATATGCTCGCACACTGCCTGGTGACCGCTTCTTTGCCACCACTGCTGTGGTCATGGCTGAAGTGCTCAAAGGTGTCACCTGTCTCCTGCTGCTCTTCGCCCAGAAGAGGGGTATGAGTCAGGGAAGGGGTTGGTTGGTCTGACCCCCTATGTGTAAGCATACCTGGGAGATTTTGTTTTTGTTTTTGCTGGGAGTGTATACTGGTATGTCTGAAACTGCTTGGGGACTATGTAAGTGGCTTCTCTACCACTCCAGCTGTGTAAAGTTTCATCACTGCTTGTATAGCCCTTTCGCCTTGGGAACTGCAGTAGTAAGATGGTCTGCCCACAAGGCAACAGAACACTCATGGGGATTCAAAGATTTAACGTTACCCTGTGGAAGCCAGGTGTGGTGGTACATGCCTATAGTAACAGAACTTGGAAGGTGGAGACAGGAAGTTCAAGATAACATAGGAAGTTCAAAGCTAGCTTAAGCTATATGTGACTCTGTCTCAAAAGAAAAGCAAAACTTTGTAATATAGAGAACTCCATTACACACACACATAACCAGAAAAAATGATAAAATAGTTCAAAAATTCTCAACCCTTAGCCATTGTCATAAAGTAGCATTGGTGGCTAGCTGATAACTACTAATTATGTATCTTTTACATGGATGTACTATTATAGGGCCAGCTGGCTGAAGTGTCATACACTTGTAACTGCACCTGGTCAGCATACTAAGGCAGAGCATCAGTTAATTGCATGAATTCAAGGCTAGCTTAAGCAACATTTAGTGCTCCAATGATTCAAAACAAGCAATAAGTAAATGAAAGTATAGTGCCTACAGTTGGGGGGTGTGGCTTAGTTGATAAAGTTCTTGCCTACAATATATAAAGCTCTGGGTTTGATATCTATTATGTTATAAACCAGTGTGACAAATGCCTATAATTCGAGGCAGAAGGATTAGCAGTTCAAGGTCATGTTCGACTATATAGTGAATTCAGGGACAGCTTGAACTATCTGAAGTTCTATCTAAAAAAGAAAGAATAATGAAATCATACATGATAAAAATAACAGTAAAGCTGGGTATTTCTGCATGTAGGAGGCAGGAGGGTCATACATTCTTAAGACTTCCTGGGCTGAAGCAAGATCCTGTCTCAAAAGAATACAAACAAAAAACCCCAAACCACCAATGAACAAAAAAGCAAAGCCAGACTTGATGGTGCAGGCCTGTAATCTCAGCTACTGGAGAAGCTGAGGCAGGAAGATCATAAGTGCAACAGCAGCCTGGTCTACTTTCTAAGACCCAGTCTCAAAATAAAACATAGGATTGGCAAGATAGCTCAGCAGGTAAAAGCTCTTGCCATACAAGCCTGATATCCTGAGCTCTATCTCTAGGATCCATGATGGAAGGAAAGACTGACATTAGCCTCTAAGTTGTCCTTTGACCTCCACACTTGGTTGACACCATGAAATATGCATGCCCACACTCACAAACATATGCCACACATAATACAGATAAAGGACTGGAAATGTAGCTCAGCTATAGAGCACTTGCTTTGCTTGTTCAGGGCCGCAGGTTCAATCCCCAGTACCATACACACAAGAAAGAAAACCAAAATGGTGGGGAAGATGGCTTCATGGATAAAATACTGTGCAAGGATGCAGGCCTAGTTCAAGCTCCAGAGCCCCTATAAAAAAAGCAGGCATAGTGGCATGTATCTAATTCCAGCTCATCTTTGTGAGTTTAGGGACAGGAGGCAAGGGACAGGCTGGAGGCTAGGGACAGGAAGGTCCTTTGGGCTCCCTGACCAGCCAGTCTAGTCAAAATATCCATCCGTGTCTTGAAAGATAAGGTGGGAGAGAGCTGGAGAGATGGCTCAGTATTGTTAAGGATACAGTCTGCTCTTGCAGAATTCTTGAGTTCAGTTGCTAGCACCTATGTTCAAAGGGCTCACAATCTCCTGTAACTCCAGTTCCAGGGGATCTAATGCCTCTAGCCTCCACAGGCATCTTCAAACAATTATACCGATACAAAATAGACACATAGTATTTTTTATTTATTTTTTTTTGAGGGGGGGTGTTTCCGAGACAGGGTTTCTCTGTATTGCTTTGGAGCCTGTCCTGGAACTTACTCTGTTGACAGGGCTGACCTCAAACTCACAGAGATCCCTCTGCTTCTGCCTCCCAAGTGCTGGGTTTAAAGACATGTGCCACCAACACCTGGGCACATATTTTTTTTTAAACCTAAAAAAATAAGGTAGAAGTTGAAAGATGGTTCAGGAGTTACAAGCATTGTCTCCTCTTCCAGATTCTAGTCCATGAATCCACACAGTGGCTAAGGGTTGTCAGTCTAGTTCCAGGGGATCTGACATCCTCTTCTGGACTCTGTGGGCAATGCACACGTGGTACACAATCATACCTGCATACATATGTACACATACATACATACATGCACAAATACTTCTACACATAAAATTAAAAAAAAAACTTAAAAAAATTAAGGCGGAAAATGATAAAGGAAGACACCAACATTAACCTCTGTCTTCCACGTGTGCATGCACAGACAAGTGCACCAGCCCATCCACACTCCCACACACAAAATCAGAAACCCAGAAGGTTAAGTAGTTCATCAGTCTTCAAGTATATAAAGCCTTCTCTTTTTGGTTTTTCAAGACAGGGTTTCTCTGGTTGTCCTAAAATTCACTCTAGACCAGGCTGGCTTCAAACTCACAGAGATCTGCCTGACTCATCACCACCCAGCAGTAGTTTTTATTCACAATTATTATTATTATTATTATTATTATTATTATTATTATTATTATTATTATTATTATTTTGTGAGGTGGGCAGCCATGTGCTATGCATGCACATGGAAGTCAGCAGACAACTGAATTGAATCTCTCCTTCCATCATATGGGTCTTGGGGATGGAATTCATGTTATCAGGTGTGGCAGCAAGCACCTTTACCCTGATGAGACATTTTGCCAGCCCTATTTTGATTTTTTGAGATAGTTTCAGGTAGCCAAGGCTGGTTTCTAACACTATAGCTGAACTTGATTTTGAACTCCTGATCCTCTTGCCTCTACCTCCCCCGTTTTAGGATTATAGGTATGCACCACCATGATGATCCACAATTTTATTTTGTTTGCCTGCCTGGAAGCCCTGCACTCTCTTCCCCCTTTGAGACAAGAGTTCACTGTACTACCTAGACCCATCTTAAACTCAAGCTGTTGGACTAAAGTCCTACCTCATCCTCTGTGGTGGCTTGTGCTACAGCTATAGGCATACCATTCTGCTCTGCTCAGTTTGCTTTTCCTTGAATTAGTTGGTGATAACCTAGTCTTCAGTATTGAACAGCTACCTGTTCAGCATGTGCTAAAACCCTAGGTTCCATCCCCATCACTACAAAAGGTCTTGTGTCATTTGAATAAAAGGCTTTCCTTAGCTATATAGTAAGGCTTTGTCGGAAAAACCAAAAGAACCAGCAACCAAACCATGACCTGACATAGAGCTCTTGGTAGACCTGGGTTTTGAGTTTTCCCACTTTTGTATGACTAGCCACATAATTCTCCACAGAAATATGAATGTGCTTTTTTATGGTGTGCAGCATAGCTGTGAAGGATGTAAGATGTGTTTAGTGGTACATCATGTTATCTTTTTACTACCTAGACAAGGTTAAATCCATTAGATACTTCTGAGATGAGTGCTGTGATGGGCAATTTTATGGATCAGCATTAGACAGGCATTCCTAGGATGACCCTGTACAGTGGTTGTGGAGATCTTCTAGGGCTGACTGTCCTCAGGTAGAACCTAAAAGATGAACTCATCCTTGGATCCAAAGCAAGTTCAAGGCCAGTCTGCATTACATGACATCTGCCTAAAGGAAATAATAATAATAGTAAAATGTAGGGCTTGGTGTATAGCTCAGTTGGTAGAACATGTGCTTAACACACTTGGGGGTCTTGAATTTAATCAAGACCAAAAATAAAAAAATGGGCTGAGCTTTGCATAGGCCTTATTACATAGGAAATGATCCTCAGTTAATTAAATTGGAGAAATTCTCAACCAGGCTTCTACTTAATGGTCAAGACTGCCAAGCCTGGAGTGATGGCGCACACCTTTAATCACGGCACTTGGGACACAGAGGCAGGCGAATCCCTGTGAGCTCAAAACCAATCTTGGCTAAAGAGAGACCATGTCTCAAAAAAAAAAAGACTGCAATTAGCTGAGCATGTTGGTGCATATTCAGGAGGCTGTGGCAGGAGGATGGAGAAAACTTTGAGGCTAGCCCAGGCTCCATAGAGAGACTATTTTGGGAAGAAAGGGAAAAAAGAAGCTGGATTCATCCATCCATAGGGCAGGGGCAGCTTATGGTGTCTAGGGCTGAGAAAAAGATCAGTTTGGTAGGAAATGGACACTGTCCTCAAGTGGTTTGTGGAAGAAACTAGGATGTCTAAAATCCTTGGGTTGAAAGTGTATCTCAGTGGTGTGTGAGGCCCTGGGAACAAACGCAAAACAAACAAACAAGTCTAAAATGTCTACCCAGGAGCCAAGAAGCTCCATGTCACAAGCTTCTAGTTACCTGTGATGATTTCGTTGTCCAGACATGTCAAGTGTTTGCCCAGAAGGGGCTTATGCCAGGGAGGTAGGTCTCAAGTGGGTGATATAGTTGGATAGGTAATAGTTTTGTACCAATTAATTTTCTTTTCTTATACAGTGTTGGGGTTGAACCTGGGAACACGTATTTCACATTGCTAGGCAAGCACCCCACTGAACTATATACCCATTCCCCATTCCCCTTTGTAGCCATTGAGTATCACGAAGGCTTTTTTTTTTTTTTTTTTTTTTTTTTAAAGACAAAGTTTCACTCTGTAGCCTTGGCTGGTCTGGAACTCAATATGTAGACCAGATGCTAGGCTCACACAAACCACAAGCACCTGCTCCTGTCTCCTGAGTACCAGGATAAAAGGCGTGAGCCAGCGTGCCAAGCTCAGAAAAAGTTCCTATTGGTATTGTTGTACTACTGTAGGAGAAACTGAGCTGTTAGGAGGGGGAAGAATGGTGATGTAAGGCAGGACTGGGAGGTGGACAAAGGAGACAAGGGTGGTCCCGATCTTCAGCAGAGCCTCCTTCCACATAGGTAATGTGAAGCACCTGGTTCTCTTCCTCCATGAGGCTGTCCTGGTGCAGTATGTGGACACACTCAAGCTCGCGGTGCCCTCTCTCATCTATACCTTGCAGAATAACCTCCAGTACGTTGCCATCTCCAACCTGCCAGCTGCCACTTTCCAGGTGAGCCCCCAGCTCAGCGTAACTCCAGGGGAACTAGGAAAGGGAGATGTAGATGGAAGGAGGGAGTTGGTCTGCAAAGAGCAGACCCATGTCACTTTCAAAATGTTCTTGGAACTCCCTCAACTTTGGCTTCTGTGTGTATCAAAATTGGGACTGGGGGGATGTTGGTATAACTGAAAATATTCTTGGGACCAGACATGGTGGCATATACCTGAAAACCCAGCACTCAGGAGGCTGAAGCAGGAGCATTTTGGATTCAAAGACTACATAAGGAAACTATTTCTTGGGGCTTGAGAGATGACTCAACAGCTAAGAGCACTGGCTGTTCTACAGGACTCAGGTTTGCTTCCTAGTACCCACACGGCGGCTCACAACCTTTTGTTGCTCCATTTTCAGAGGATCTGATGCCCTCTTCACCTCCAAAGACACTAGCCATGCATGTGATGAACAGGTATTCATGCAGGCAACACATCTGTACGCAGAAAATATTTTTTTTAAAGAAAGAAACCCTATCTCAAAGAAGAGAAATACCTGGAGAGTACTTAAGTGCTAGTCTGTGGCACTTTGTTCACAAGGTTCATTAAATACAGCAAGGCTTCTTGGATGCAAATCCCAGTGCTGTTACTTCCTAGCTATGTGATTTGGGGTGGGGGGGTTCAGTCACATTTCTCTGCTTTTATTTGACCATCCTTATTTTATTATTTCATTTTGTCTTCTTTTCCTTTTTATTTTATTTTTTATTTTTTTTTGAGACAGGGTTTCTCTGTATTGCTCTTTGGAGCCTGTCATGGAACTAGCTCTGTAGACCAGGCTGGCTTCAAACTCACAGAGATCCTCCTGCCTCTGCCTCTGCCTCCCAAGTGCTGGGATTAAAGGCCTGCACCACCAATGCCCAGCTCATTTTGTTTTCTTTAGCCAGGGTCTCATGTAACCCATCCACTTGTTATGTAACATGATATGCTGTGATCCTCCTACCTCAACCACTCAAGTGCTGGGATTCTAGGTGTGTGCCACTGCACCAGCAGTCTGTGTACGCTGGTATGCTGTGATTGTGAGCTCTTCACCAATTGATTACATCCCTAGTCATCTGGGAGGGTCTTTGGGAACTAGTTAGCCATAAGTTAGTCAGTATTCCGTGGCTAGTTAATTTTTTTGTCATGTACCCCCACCTTATCCTTTTCATTGTGCTTGAAGGCCCACAGTGGGTACTGTCCCCCCACCCCTTGCACTTTCTGGGAGTTGGGGCCAGTCCTCAGTGCCTTCCGTATGCAACTTGCAGGTGACGTATCAGCTCAAGATCCTGACTACAGCACTGTTCTCTGTGCTCATGTTGAACCGCAGCCTCTCACGCCTGCAGTGGGCCTCCCTGCTGCTGCTCTTCACTGGTGTGGCGATTGTCCAGGCACAGCAAGCTGGTGGGGGTGGCCCACGGCCACTAGATCAGAACCCCGGGGCAGGACTAGCAGCTGTGGTGGCCTCCTGTCTCTCCTCAGGCTTCGCAGGGGTATACTTTGAGAAGATCCTCAAAGGCAGCTCGGGTTCTGTGTGGCTGCGTAACCTACAGCTAGGCCTCTTTGGCACAGCACTGGGCCTGGTGGGGCTCTGGTGGGCTGAGGGCACTGCTGTGGCCCGTCGAGGCTTCTTCTTTGGGTACACGCCTGCTGTTTGGGGTGTGGTACTAAACCAAGCCTTCGGAGGGCTACTGGTGGCTGTCGTCGTCAAGTATGCTGACAACATCCTCAAGGGCTTTGCCACCTCCTTGTCTATCGTGCTGTCCACTGTTGCCTCCATTCGCCTCTTTGGCTTCCACCTGGACCCATTATTTGCCCTGGGAGCTGGGCTCGTCATTGGTGCCGTCTACCTCTACAGCCTTCCCCGAGGTGCAGTCAAAGCCATAACTTCTGCTTCTGCCTCTGCCTCTGGGCCCTGCATTCACCAGCAGCCTCCTGGGCAGCCACCACCACCACAACTGTCTTCTCGAGGAGACCTCATCACGGAGCCCTTTCTGCCAAAGTCAGTGCTGGTGAAGTGAGAACAGGTGGTGGTTGGGGGAGCCAGGGTAGCGGGTTGGGTTTGAGGGGGTTGGGCTTCTGCAGGTCCAAAGTTGTTGCCGGGGCCTGACTTCTGGGGTTGGAGGGTTTTTTGTTTTCTCTCACACTTCTAGAGGGATATGGAACTAGGGCTGAATGTCCCTTCCTGGTAGATGGACTCTCCTCTCCTGAAGGAGCTGCTTCCTCTGCCCCATGCTAACCTCTTTGGGAACAGGGTTGGGGTACTGCTATTCCAGGCTTTTCCCCATGACCCTCTGCTAGAGATGTCCTGTCTCTCATGCCTGGGACAGTTCATCCCAGCCATCCTGCAGACTGGACAAAAGCCCAGCAGTTCTTCAGTAACGACTAATGACTACTCGTGGGTTCCATTTCCTATTGTATGAGGCCTTCTCTCCTGCACCATCACCCTGGATCATGTCAACAGCTTGGGCTCTGCTGTGGCTTTGGGGCAGTTTCTCTGGTACAGAGACCCTTGAAGATCGGCCTCTTGTAAGTGGCTGGAGTGAGCAGAGAGGCACAAGCTGAAAATTTTGCATCAGCGCATCTTGGGGAAGGTGCAATAAGCACCATTCACTTTTCAGTACTTTGGGCATTTGTGATAATCACATTAATGATCCAGAGTGTTGGGGAAAATGGGGAGGTCTTTGAAGTGGCTGAATCTTGTGTAACTGAAGAGACAGAGACGAAGGATTATCTTCCGAAACATCCAGAGAGGAGGAAAAAATAAAGCTGCCAATCCTACTCTTGCAGCCCCATTGGCTGTTTAAAACACCCTTACTTCATGGCGGGTGTCAGAATTGATGAATTGTGGAACCTGCATCCCTGCGCTCCCCAAAGCTTACTAACTCCTTAACTGTATCCCAGGTGTGTGTGTGTGTGTGTTGTGTGTGTGTGTGTGTGAGTGAGTGCACGCGCGTGCATAAATACACGCATGGAAGGTGCCTGGGCTGATTTGCTATGTGTAAATAGGACCATTGGATCTTTATTTTTGATTAATTTGTTCTGATTGGGGGGGGTGTTGTTTTCTAAGGAACTGTAATGAACATATGTCAGGATACCCAATGCCAAATAAAAGATGTTGTATTTATTTAGTCCATGTGTAGCTTTCTGACCCAGGGGCCTGCTCTTTCCACATAAGCACCATTCACTATTAACCCCAGCATTCCTAGCTTACTACTACCACCCTTGCTTGCTCAGAAAACCCACCTGCCATCCCAGCCCAGCTTTCTGTGTTTCTCTTTCCTTCCCTTTTCCACCACAGGTTGCTCACCAAGGTGAAGGGTTCGTAGCTGCTGGAATTGAAGACGCTGACCTGCCTTCGTTCTCTCCTCTTGCCCTGACCCAACTGGGACTAAACTCTTATCAGTATTAGGGGTAGGGCAAGGGAGAGATGGAACTCCCTGTCCCCGCCAATCCTGCTCCACATAGGGCTGCCATGACTAACCTCTGTTAATGGGCCCACCTGAACTCCTGATATCTTTGCAGTATTTCTTAGGTGAGTTTCTGCAAATAAACTGTATTTTGCATCTTGTCAACCGGGTTGGAAAGAATGAAGAAGGAAGCACTCAACGACTCATGGATATGATCCACAAAAACCAAACAAAGCTTTTATTAAAAACAATAAGGGGGCTGAGCGTATAGCTTATTTGTGAAATAATTATTCAGCATATGCAAAGCTCTGGACCCTATCTCCAGAGCCACAAGGAAGAAAGACAGAAAGGCAAACTGCCAGAGCTACAGGGAACAAAGGTTCAGTCCTGCTGCTTGGTTCGGGAAGCCTCAGCATTGGCGCGGAGCACAGCCCCTGGGGAGGGTAGGGGCGCTGCTGGAAGAGGGGCCCAGCTGCTGTTGTGTCAGCACCTGTCTTGGCCTCATTCCTCTTAGGGAGTCCCGTCGACCATGTGCCCCTGGGGACAACAGAGAATTAGAGGACAGGAAAAGGGTGTAGTGGACACACACACCCCAACTGCCCAAGATTAGAGAATGGAAAGAAATACAAAAGAAGGGCACTGTTCACAGGTATAGTGACAACCAGAAAACAACAGGACTGGCAGGGGGTTTCACTTACCGGGGTGCATCTGAGTATGAACTCGGGTCCATGGGGTCTAATTCTTCATCTTTCCGGCTCACCGCTACAGAGATGAGTAGCTAGTCAAATTCTTCACTTGAGACCCAAGGAGGCCCTCCCTGATCACTGAGCCCCTCCTCCCAGGAAGAAGTGGTGTCAGTGGCTACCATGGCCCACAGCACCGTACTTTAGGAGCTGAGGTCTAGGCATGCATTCCTCACATGCTGTGCCCTGGTATCTCACTTGACTCATCCAAGTCCCAATCTGATCTGCTTACCCTTCTTGTTCTTGGGGTAAGGAGCCAGCTCCTCTCTACGATGGTGGCGACGGTCTTTGCCATCTTCCCGGTCTGCCTTGTCATATGTACGGTCTCGATCTCGTTCCCTGTCCCTTTCTCTCTCTCTGTCTACTTTGTCATAGCTCCTCTCTCGATCCCGGTCAGACTTCTCATGGTTTCTGTCTGCCTTTTCATGGCTCCTATCTGGCTTTTCGTGACTTCGGTCTGGCTTCTCATGATTTCTGTCCAGCTTCTCATGATTCCGGTCCAACTTATCCTCAGCATCTGCAGTAACACAAAGTCCTTAAGCCCCTCTCTTACACATAGGGTCTCCCCAGCCCCTCTCTGAGCCCACAAGGATCACTGAGACGACACCCCTGCATCTGCCAACTCACCTGCATTACTGTTTCTGAGTTTCTTGGCAGATTTGTAAACAACGAAGTTGGGGTCATGTGGTGACAGCCATGACACGAGATCTGTCTCCACATTCCAATAGTAAGGGAGTCCACTGTGGGTTGTGAGAGGGGAGGAAGTATCAGCACAGATGTCCTTTATACTGTCTCCCCAACCATCGTTTAGATCTGACCCCTGGCTCCATATGCCGATCTCTTCCCTCAGTGACCCCACAATAAGGGATTAACATGAATAGGGAAAAGCCAGTGGGCCCTCCTGCGGCATGTTGGTAGGCTCACCAAGAAGGGTCAAACACCTTGTACCAGCTCGGTGGCAGACCCTCTAACCGGGTGGCCTCATAGTCAACAGGGTCATCATCATAGTCCTCAGCAATGATCTCTTCCTCTGGCTCTGGAAGAACAGGCAAACAGAAAAGCAGTGTAAGAACCTAGGAGTTCTCTCCCTCCACTCACATTGACACCACTCTATGTGTAAGATACAGAGTATATGTTGAGGGTTGACAGAGAATCTTCAAAAATTAACCAACTCCTGAGTTAAGAAACCATGCAGCCCTCTATCATCCAAACCTATTCAAATGAAATGGGTTTGAGTGGCGGTGGGTGCTTAAAAATCATGGCTCATCTATTTACCTTCTGAACTGTGATGGGTTTCTGAGTTATGTATAGCAAGGAATTAATCCAAACTTGGTTCTGAATCTATACCTAAGGGCTGACATAGTAACCCTGCAGCAAGATGTCTGGTGATAGAATAAAAATGGTGTCCATCATTAGCCCAGTGCCTGGTAATCAGTAGGCCCGTAACAAATTTCAGTTGTGAGTATTAATTACCAATGAAACACATACATGCCATACCAATTAGCAGTGGCATATACCTTTAATCCCAGCACTCAGGAAGCAGAAGCAGGTGGATCTCCATGAGTTTGAGGCCAGTCTGGTCTACAGAGTGAGTTCCAGGATAGCCAGGACTACACACAGAGAAACCCTGTCTTGAAAAACAAACAAACAAACAAAAACAAAACAAAACAAAAAAAAGCACAAACCAGCACAGTGACACCAAAATATGTGTCAGGTATAATTGTCCATATTGTCATTGCTAATAAAATATATATTATCAGCAGTGGGATCAATACTCAAAAGACTTAAACATTAATGGTATGGGGTTTGCCTAAAACCCTAGATTCATACCCTAGCACCACCAAAAAAAAAAGAATGATCACTATTTGCACTATTTGGCACAAAGTCTATGGCTGGCCTGAAGTAGTCTACAATAGATGTCAGTTAGCCATACAATAATATGATGCATTTTCCAGTGCCTAACACACGATATAGGTAAAAACTTATGGCAGATCTTATTACTATTGGCAATAATGTATAATTAACAGCTAGTAATACAGTAAACCTAATTGATAATGATCATTTTAAGAGTATTAGCATAACATGTGCCAGGCACTAGGTAGATAAAAATAAACATTAATAGGTTATCATGTCCATTACCACAGTACATCTGCTGGGTTAAACTATAAGGCACTAACACCTTGCCACTGTATTTGAAACATAGGAGACTGCAGAATATATCATTCTTATTAAATAAATACTGGCCTAGTGGGGTAGTGCACACCTTTAATCCCAACATTAAGGAGGCAGAAACAGGCAGATCTTTGGGAATACAAAGTCAGCCTGACCTACAGAATGAGTTCCTGGCCTGCCAGAATTACAGAGTGAGACCATGTCTCAAACATTAATTAAATACCAAGTAGTCACCCCTTTGGATTTATTTTAGTTATTTTCTTTTTTCTTTTTCATTCTGGTTTTATGACACAGGGTTTCTCTGTGTAGCTTTGGAGCCTGTCCTGAAACTCACTCTGTAGACCAGGCTAGCCTTGAACTCACAGAGATCCTCCTGCCTCTGCCTCCCAAGTGCTGGGACTAAAGGCGTGCACCACCACTGCCTGGCTATTTTAGTTATTTTTCTAATGTGTGTGCTTAAAAGAAAAAAATATCTGGCCTGAAATACACTATATAAACCAGGCTGTCATTTGTGATCCTCTTCGACTGCCTCTGTAGGACTAGGATTACAGATGCATAGCATTATGCTTAGCTTTTTTTTTTTCCCCCAAGACAGAGTTCCTCTGTGTAATAGCCCTGGATGTTCTGGTACTCTATCTCTGTGGTTTTGATTTTTGGAAACAGGGTTTCTCTGTATTGCTTAGAGCCTGTCCTAAAACTCACTCTGTAAACCAGGCGGGCCTCACACCCAGAGATCTCCCTGCCTCCACCTTGGGAGTGCTGGGATTAAAGGTGCTCACCACCACTGCCGGCTGGCTAACTTTATTTTTTGAAGACTGGGTCTCACCAACTTGCCACAGTTGGCCTTGATCTCCTGAGCTCAAACCATTTTCGTATCTTGTCCTCCTAAGTAGGTGATCCTATTGGTACATGACACCGTGCCCATTTGATTCATGAATTAAATTAAACTCTATCTTCCAGCCTTACACATCACACAGTACTTACCAAGCAGTAGTAATGGGTATCAGGAAATTATACTGACATTGGGATGCCTTACAGGCCATGCAAGGTATCAAATATCAACAATAAAGCCTATCAAGGAAATATACCTTAATAGTAGAACACATCCACGAGCTTGGGTTTGAACCCAGCAATGCAAAGGGGAAACAGGTGTGTGCTTTGGGGCTAAAGATAATGGTAGAGCATCTGCTTACCATGCACCTGGGTTCGACGAGGGTGAGGGGTGGGGAGAAGGGAGAACTAGAGAACAGATTAACAGACGTCTGTTAACACTGGCACACGGTAGATCCATATGCTATTAGCTTTCTCACCAGGCTCCAGATGTTTGAGGATGCCCCTCTTCGCCAAGCGGGTCTGCAGTGCAACAGGGAGCGGCATTATGGGTTGCTGACCAGACCTACGAACCGACAGACAGTAGTGAAGGGCAGATACGATAAACATTTCAATTAGGATATCCAGTAACCATGCACCACGCTACAGCGTGTGCCCATTTGACCCCCACCTATCTAAGTGCACCAGCAGCTGGAAAGACAGAACAAAATTGCGTGCTAAAAGATGAAAGAGGTGCGTGGCAGTACGGTGAGGATTAGTACCAACAGAACTCCACTGAACGAGAAACCGGGAACCGGATGTACCAAAGACCCAGTTCCTCTCCAGGCCAAGGCTCCACCCATCGCCGGAGGGAACAAGCTGAGCACACCCGCAATCCAGAAATGGGATCACCCAACGTTGCTCTAAATCAGCACTGTGGGAGGAACCAAAGCGCTGGGATGGGGGTGCAAACATGCCAGCACCATCAGCAGCTTTAAAAGAAAGCTTCCACCCCGGCGTTAGCAGTACAGCTATGCGGATAACCAAAGTCTGTCACCCTGCCCTCCTCTCCCTCTTTGTCATTCTGCTTACCAATATCGAAGAGCTCTTCTTTTAAAGCACAAAACGCTCCCTACTCTCCCCAGATGCAGTTAACTGGTCGACTCCAGTGCTTGCAGTGAACGGATGTGGCCAGCCTGGCTAGCCAATAAGAGCGCGCCTTTGGCCTTACGTAAGCAAGGAAAGCCAATTGTTTCCTTGGCCTACGTACGACGCCTCCGCTCTTGTGGGCGTTTCTGGGCGGGGGGGGAGTGGCTCGCCCGTGCGACCGTCTGCTCCAGGCCAGACGCTGGCGCCATGGAGGAGTACGCTCGCGAACCTTGGTACGGCGATGGGCAAAGGCTTCGGGACAGTCCCTGAGACGCCCAGGCCAACCACGGGAGGCGGGCGGGGAAGGCGACGGCTACACTGTCCCTGACGCGGGAGGCTTAGAAACTTCACCGCCTCAGCGCGTCCGGCATGGCTCCTCCCATTCGGACTTCGTTAAAAACCGCCACAGTGGAGTATCCCTGTAGGTGCGGTGTAGGACAAACCACCCCACTGTTCCCCTGACTGTTCTCCTGGAGCCTTTTTTGCCAGCCAAAAGAGAGACGCTGGGAAAATCCATTCCAGCAGCGGGGGAGGAGAGGCGTGGAGCCAACACCCACAGGGTTTCCTCGCGTGGCTTTTTCCAGACTAGTTTTTGACTCCAGTTAGGGCATGTGTGAATCCACTGTAGGCTAAGAGGTGGGGCCTGGAGCTTCTTCACGGTTTTTGATTTTTCCGTTTTAAATTTTAAAATGACACTGTACAGGGGCTTCCTTGGACATGCCCCCCCCCTTTTCGGGGAACAAGAGTGCCACCCTGTTCAGCTTTACTTAAATAACATTAGGTAGTTACTACTGTTGAAGCCTGCCAACTCTTTGTACATGTCAATCCATTTGATTTTTGACAGCAACAAAACAGTTGGATTGATGCTCAGTTGTAATTGAGAGCACTGTTCTTCCAGTAAGAAGCCCAGCATTTGGAAGGCTATGTAGTCAGATACCTCCCCCACTCTCAAAAAGAAAAAGAAAAGTGTTTCCCCACATTTGCACCACAGATAGATTTACAAAGTTTTTAGGTTTTGTTTGTTTTGAGACAAGATCTCACTATGTAGCCCTGACTGGCCTGGAGACTGCCTGCCTCTGCATCCAGAGTGTTCCAGACTGCTGGGATTAAAGGGGTGTGCCACCACACTCAGAGCAGAAACTTTTTCTCTTCTCTTTCTTTTTCTGTTTTTTTTTTGTGTTTCAAGACAGAGTTTATCTGTATAGCCCTGCCTGTCCTAGCACTTATTCTGTAGACCAGGCTGGCCACAAACTCAGATCTGCCTGTCTCTGCCACCCAAGTACTGGAATTAAAGTTGTGCACCACTACTGCCCGGCTGTGCAAACATTCTTTTGAGGGCATGGTCTCCATTTATAGCCCAGGTTGGACTCCAACTTGTGATCCTCCTGCCTCATCTTCCCAAGCATTGTGCTTACAGGTATGTAGAACCTGCCTGGCTTTCCTTTCTGGCTTTATGGGTCTTATTAAAAACTGACAGAACTGCTGGGCATTGGTGGTGACACCTTTAATTCCCACACTCAGGAGGTTGAGACAGGCAGATCTCTGTGAGTTCTAGACCAGCCTGGTCTACAGAGCTAGTTCCAGGACAGGCTCCAAAACTACACAGAGAAACCCTATGCCTATCTCAAAAAACAAAACAACAAAAACCAGACAGAACTGATTTGTTTTTATCTGAGGTGTTTCTTATCTGTCATGAACTTCCTATTTTGGTTCTCCAAGTTCCAAAGAGTCCAAGCTTGGCAGGACAGGGTCTCACATTAACTCTATCTTTTCCTTTCTGCTTGCAGCCCATGGAGAATTGTGGATGATTGCGGTGGAGCCTTCACTATGGGTGTCATTGGTGGTGGAGTCTTCCAGGCTATCAAGGGCTTCCGAAATGCCCCCGTTGTGAGTTGGGCCTTCCTCAGTGGTGTGGGAGTCTGCAGTCCTGCTGACATAGAATACTGCTGAACACACATTCATTGTGTTGCTTATTCACCTACTAAGTGTTGGGCCTGGCTCCTGGACCTATGATTTGAGGGACACTGTTCTTCAGCTATCTAGCCGGAACTCTGTAGAAGTGCTGTGCTGTCAGAAACAGTCTTAGAGACTAGAAGTATATGTCAGTGGAGTTTTTATAGGGACTGTGATCAGTTCTGTTTCACCAGCTGATTCCCAAATAACCACTCAGAGACTTGTTATTAATTATAAATGCTCAGGCGTGTTACTAACTAGCTCTTATAACTCAAATGAACCCATTTCTATTAAACTGTGGCTCGTGGCTTTTACCTCTCCTGAATGTCCTGCTCTTTCTCTAACTGGCTGGAGATTCCTCTCACTCCACCCTCCTTCCCAGCATTCTCTCCGTCCTGAAAATCCTGCCCGGCCATAGTCCAATCAGCTTTTTATTGACAATGAAAGTATTAATATTCATAGTGTACAAAGATGTTCCACAGCAAGTATATAGCTCAGTGGTAGAGTAGTTGGCTCATTCCTCAGCATCAAAAGAAAAGGAAAAAAGTTAGCACCAAATCTTAAATGTGTATGTGACATAGATTTTACCCCAAAACAGGCTCTGGGTTAAAATCATCTATATAGAAAAAAATAACAGTAGTTTGACAGAGAGAACAACCTTTAAATTGAATGGGGCCCTTTTGATATAATTCTTCGTCTTCTCCTGAGGCTCCCTACCCATGGAGATCTTATTAGATGTCACTGTTTTAAAAGCAAATTATGAGCTAGGTGGTGGTGGTGCACACCTTTAATTCCAGCACGTAGGAGGCAGAGTCAGGAAGATCTGTGTGTTTGAGGTCAGCCTAGTCTACTCAGAGTTCCAAGCCAGCTCTGAGTGTGGTGGCACACACCTTTAATCCCAGCACTTGGGAGGCAGAGGCAGGCAGATGTCTGTGAGTTCTAGGCCAGCCTGGTTTACAGAGCTACACAGAAAAACTGTGTCTCAAAAAAAAAAAAAAAAAAGCAATTATGGGGAGGGGCTGGAGATAAGGCTCAGTAGCTAAGAGCACTTGGCTTTGTAAGCATGAGGACCTGACTTTGAGTCCCCAGCACCTATGTAAAAAGTCAGGCATGGCTGCCTATGCCTATAACCCCATCATTAGAAGGGATAGAGCATGAGACAGGCATATCCCAAAAGCTTGTTGGCCAGTCAGCCTAGCTGGAAGTGGAGCTTCTGGTTCTGTGAGAGACCCTGCCTCAAGATAAAAGGCAATAGAAGACCCCTAATGTACTGCTCTGACCTCCACATGTTCACACCACTCCTCATTCCTGTGTATATACAATTGCGCGCGCGCGCACACACACACACACACACACACACACACACACACACACACACACACACACACACACCTTTGCTTTGTTTTTTGAGACAGGGTTTCTCTGTGTAACAGCCCTGGCTATCCAAGAGCACACTCTGTAGACCAGGCTGGCCTCGGACTCACAGAGATCCTCTGCCTGACATAACTTTGTTATTTTTTTGCTTTTGCAAAGCCTCATACCTAAAGATTGCCTTGAACCTTGGAGACAACTGGGCTTAGACTATTGAGACTCTTAAAGATGGGCAGGGTTCCTGTTCCTCTATGAAATAGGTGTGAGCCTTTTGGGGATATATTAGTTACTTTTCTGTTATAATAAAACTTATGACCAAGACAATTTATAGAAGAAAGAGTGTATTTGGGCTTAGAGCTCCAGAGGGATAAGAATCCATCGGGATGGGGATGCTTGGCAACAAGGAGCATGGCTGCCTAAGCAAGACGCTAAGAGCTCACATCCTCAATGGCAGTCATGAAGCAGAGAGACTAAACTGAAAATAGTCAAGGCTTTGAGGCAGTACTGCTCAGCCTTCATAATGCTGTGACCCTTTAATGCAGTTCTCATTTTGTGATGCCCCCCACCATAAAATCATTTCATTGCTGCTTCATAACTGTAATTTTCCTAGTTATGAATCATAAATGTTTTCTGATGGTCTTAGGCCACCCCTGTGAACCCCAAAGGTGTTGCAAGCCACAGACTGAGAGCCACTGCTCTATAGTACATTTTGCTTGCTGATTTGCTAACGACATATCTCTACCATGTCTGTATGTACTCACTCTGAGAGGGCAGGGACCTTGTTCCTTGTTGTACCCCTGCATATAGGATGAAGTCTGGCACACAGGACCTGATCACTGCCTATTGAGTGAATGAGTGAAGAAATTAGTAAAGCTTAGCAACTCCTGTCTTTGTTGAATTTATTCCCTATTCTCCCGGTTCTCTGGCTGCTGCTATGCTTCTAATGGCTTTCCCATGCCTTCCTCTCTGTTGCAATTGGGAGTAGAAGAACCCTGGGCCTTGCTAATTCTAGGCAAGTGCTTTACCACTAAGCAGCCCAGTGCCCTCTCTTCTATAGGCTACAAACCCTGCCTTGCTAGTGGTCTTACCCCTACCCTGACACCTTTCCTTGCTTTCTTCAGGGAATGAGACACCGCTTCAGAGGTAGCATCAATGCTGTGAGGATTCGAGCACCCCAGATTGGAGGTGAGGAGATTGGGGGAACATAAAGGCATGGTAGCAACTTGAAGGTAATTGATCCTTTGAGGCTATAGACTATGAGTTAGAGATCTAGATTCTTTTTCTTTCTTTCTTTTTTGTTTTGTTTTGTTTTTTAGAGACAGGGTTTCTCTGTGTACCTTTGTAGACCAGACTGGCCTCGAACTCACAGAGATCCACCTGCCTCTGCCTCCTGAGTGCTGGGATTAAAGGCTTGTGCCACCAAGCTTGGTGAATTCTGCAGCTAAATTTAGGTTCCCGCTCTTCCCTGTTAGGTGACCACTAGTAGCATACTTCCTCCAAACCTCATCTGATAATGATAGTGTTGACACCTAATAGATAGTTTTGAGATTAACTCACATAGTATTTAATAAGCACTAGTTACTATGCTGAGCCTTTTGATAATATTAACTAATTTAAAGTTGCAAAAGTCAACTAACACTCAAATAAGTACTAGAACACAGTAAGCCCTCAATAAGCATTTTAACTACAGGTTGGATATTCCTATTCAAAATGTGTGAGACCAGAAGTGTTTCACATTTCAGAAGATTTTGGATTTTTTTAGTATTTGCATATGCATAATAAGATATTTTATAAATGAGACCCGAGTCTAAACACAAAATTCACTTGTGTTTTGTATACACCTTACTTACATATCTTGAATGTCTTTGTTTTTCGAAACAGGTCTGTATAGCCCAGGCTAGCTTCAAACTCAAGGCGATCCTTTCACCTCAAGCCTCTCAGGTGCTAAAAGTACATATGTGAGCTATGCCCAGCTCTTTTTAAAATTAATTTACTTATTTTGAGATACTTGGAATTGAACTGACGACCTTCACCAGCATGTTAGACAAGCACTCTACCATCAATTTTGTCTCTAGCCTCAAACTGCTATTTTATACAATATCAACATATATGTAGGGGCTGAAGAGATGGCTCAGAGGTTAAGAGCACTGGCTGCTCTTCCAGAGGTTCTGAGTTCAATTCCCAGCAACCACATGGTGGCTCACAACCATCTATAAAAAATATAAAGTAAATAAAAATAAAAACGTGTATATTTTTGTTTTGTTTTATAATAGGGATATATTGAGCATGCTAAGCAAGTACTCTATCACTAAAACAGGTTCCTGGCACTATATATTTCTTTTTTAATGAGTAGTTTAGTTTGTAGAGTATTTACCTAGTAGCACAAAGTACTGGGTTTATTCCCCAGCTCTGCATAAAAAACTGGGTATATTGGTGCCCACTTGTAATCCTGGCATTTGAGAGATAGAGACAGAACAATCAAAACTTCAAGATTATCCTTGGCTACATAACAAGTTTTGAGGCCAGCCTTGACTACATGAGATACTGTCTCAAAAAAGAGGGAAAGATGGAGGGTCTCAGGACTGAGGATGTAGCCCAATGATGAAATACTTGACTGATATGTATGAAACCCTCAGTTCCGTTCTTCACTACCACCAACAAAACAAAACAAAAAAACAAATAGCGAGAACTTTATTTATTTACTTATTTTATTTATTTATTTATTTTTGCTTTTTCAAGGCAGGGTCTCTCAGTAGCTATGGGGCCAGTCCTAGAACTCCCTCTGTATACCAGGCTGTAGAGGGGCCTTTCTATGTTGTCCAGGCTGGTCTATAACTCTTCGGCTAAAGTGATCTTGCATTCTATAGCTCCTTAGCATCCCATGTACCTACAACTGCAGCTGAATACTTCATGCTTTGTTTGTGTTTTGATTTTTTAAGACAGGGTTTCTCGGTGTAGCCCTGACTGTCCTGGAAGTACATTGTAGACACTCGAACTCAGAGATCAGCCTGCCTCTGCCTCACAAGTGCCGGGATTAAAGGTGTGTGACACTAACAGCCAGCATTCTCCTGCAGTTTTACTGTCTCATCTCACATGAGGTCAGCTATAGAATTTTCTGTTACTGGTATCATAACCATGCTCAAAAAGTTACAAGTTTGAAAGCATTTTGGATTTCGATTTCTAGATTATGAATATATATATATATATATAGTTCTAGCTTTCCTGACCTGTTTTCCTTCTTCCTGAAGTCAAAACCAGAATTACAAATCCATGTGATATTTAAAGGGTAGAAGTTGCTATATTGAAAGCTGTATGAAAGGTTAATCTGCTTGTATCCATTTGTCAACTAAAAATGAGAGGATTTTGATGATAACTACAGACCTAATTAAATGGCAGACTCTTGACAGTGGGAAAGATGGAATGTTCCATAGGGGTCTCTACCTGTCTTCCTTCTTATATTGGTGCTGAGGTTGTAACTAACTCATGGCTTTCTACAGGATATGTGACTCACCCAACCCACTTTTTTTTTTTTTTTAAGACAGGCCTTTACTCCATGGGTGTTTAACTCTGTAGGCCTCCTGCCTGGGCCTCCCAAGTGCTGGGATTATGCCAGTCATGGGTGGGTAGGTGTGTGTGTGTGTGTGTGTGTGTGTGTGTGTGTGTGTGTGTGTGTGTATAGCCCCTTTCTTGGTCAGTTTTCGGACCTAGAATGTCCTAGATGTTGAAATATAGAGAGTCTCAGAACTTCTGTGAATCACTGATTAGGGCTCTGTCCCCTTACAGGTAGCTTTGCAGTGTGGGGAGGCCTGTTTTCCACCATTGACTGTGGCCTTGTACGGCTTCGAGGCAAGGAAGACCCCTGGAACTCCATTACCAGCGGAGCGTTGACTGGAGCAGTACTGGCTGCACGAAGTAAGTGCGTCTAACCCCTTAACCCCAGTCCTTTCCCTGTTCTGCCTGCCCTTCCTCAGCTCTGTCTCTTTCTGTCTCCCAGGTGGTCCGCTGGCCATGGTGGGCTCTGCGATGATGGGGGGCATCCTGTTGGCCCTCATCGAGGGTGTTGGCATCCTTCTCACTCGCTATACTGCCCAGCAGTTCCGCAATGGTGAGGACCTGGTGGGCGATGATGAGGGAGAGTCAGGAAGCACTGTCAGCCTTCTCCACTCTTCCTCACCTCCTTATCTCATTCTCCCTTCTCCAGCACCCCCATTCTTGGAGGACCCCAACCAGCTAACCCCTAAAGAGGGAGCTCCGGCCCCAGGTTATCCCAACTACCAGCAGTACCACTGAGGAAGCCGATGCCTGCCCCTGCCACCGTGGAGTTACTCCTCAGTTTCCTCCCAGATGATCTACCTCCAAGGGAGGACTGGCTTCTACATAACCTGAAACCCTCCAGAGAGGGCCTCTATTCTATTCCCTTGTTCTGTGGTGGGGGCACCCCAGCAGCCTTGTCACATGGGTCCCTTTTTTGTTTCTCAGGGCACCCCAGCCTCACACATGTAACAGTATCTCATCCCAGATCCTCCGTGTGGCACCCTGATGAACGTTTAAAGCCCGTTTTGAAATGTCTGTGTATGCACTCCTTAGTCATCCAGACAACCCCCTCCTCAGGAGAAGGGCTTGGGATTCTAGGACTTGACATTCCACAGTGAACGAATGGGTTCTGGTAAGGAGTTTTTACAGGGTAGTGGGAGAAAGAAGCAAGATCTCACTTGAACTTGTGTGATGCTACCACACTCAGCTTCTAGTAAAGGGTTACAGAATGAATGAGCAAGGAAGGTAAGATATATAAGATATGAATTAGGAGCCAGGCAGTGGTGGCTCATGCCTTTAATCCCACACTCCAGAGGCAGAGGCAGAGGCAGGCGGATCTCTGTGAGTTTGAGGCCAGCCTGGTCTACAGAGCCAGTTCCAGGATAGCCAAAGCTATTACACAGAGAAACCTTGTCTTGAAAAACAACAACAAAAATATTAATTAGGCAGATGATTAAGCATGGTTAGGGGCCAAATGATACAGGAGCAGGTTTGGTGAAGAAAACTCAGGAACTCAGGGATTGCTGAGTGCATAGATACCATGCACAAGTACTCCCTAATCTTAACCCCCCTTGCACAGGCTCCCTTGTAGAGACTGGGACACTAGCCTAAAACAAAGCCTTTTCTGAAAACCAGTGATTCTATTGTTAAAAATTCCAATCCAGCCAGGCAGTGATGATTTAATCCCAACATTTGGGAGGCAGAGGAGGCAGGTGAATCTGTGAGTTCGAGACCAGCCTGCTCTACAAAGCCAGTTCCAGGACAGCCATGACTACATAGAGAAATTCTGTCTCAAAAAACAAAACAAAACAAAAAGTCTGTATGGCCTTATAGCAGCTTGGGGTGTCTGGAATTAAGGTCTAGGCATCAGGGAGACTGCTTTCTCAAAAAGGGTGTCCTGTCACTTATTGTGCATTTTTTTAAATTTGCTGTTCTTTGTTACTGTTTTTATTAATTTTAAATTATTTTTCATTTAAATCTTTTATATACTGTATTTTGGTAGAATTTTCCCCCTTCTCCAACTCTTCCAGATCTTCTCCACCTCCCTATTTAACTTTATGTTCTTTTGTTTGTTTTTTGAGACAGGGTCTCACTATGTAGACCTGACTGTCCTGGAAATTGCTTTGTAGACCAGACTGGCCTTGAACTCAGAGATCTGCCTGTCTTCTGCCTCCAGAGTTATGGGTTAAATGCCTCTGCTTCTACACCTGGCTTGCTGTTTGTTTTTCAAGACAGGGACTCAAGTAGCCCAGGCTGGCCTCTGACTTGCTATATACCAGTGGCTTGTCCTGTAAAATGATCCTATTGCCTCAGCTTCTAAGTGCTATGATCACAGATGTATGCCACCATACCAGTTCTGTTTTGTTTTTAGGTGGGTTCTCGTTATTATAGCCTAGACTCACTTTGAACTCCTAATCCTTCTGCCTCCCAAGTGCTAGACTCACAATTTTTTTAAAAAAAAAAAAAAAAAAGACTAAATTATGGGGTGGGGGTACACATGCACAAGGTCAGAGGACAGCTTTCCAGAGTCGGTTCTCCTTTTACCATGTTGGTTTCCAGGATTAAATTCAGGCAGTAAGGCTCTATGGCAACTCAATTGTTAGGTCTTTTTTTGCTGCTGTTGTTTTGAGACAGGGTTTCTCTGTGTAGCTCTGGCTGTCCTGGAACCCACGCTGTTGAACAGGCTGGCCTTGAACTCACAGAGATCCACATGCCTCTGCCTCCCGAGTGCTGGGATTTAAGGTGAGCGCTACCACAACTCTGCCAGTTGTTTGGTATTTTAAGGGTGATCACAATATATCCAGAAATGAGTCTCATTTGGGGAGACGAGCGGTTATCCTGGATGGACATCTCCCAAGTTCTGACATTCTGTGAAACCCCTAAGTGGATAAACATTGTCTCTATTGGGGTTCAAATGCCATATGGAGGGACAGAATTTTCCAGAGAACTGGGTTTCTTTTCCACTGTAACTACAGCAGTGCAAATAAGCTCATGAGTGATATATAAATACTACAAATCACTGCAAGGAGATGGGAACATCCTTCCATATAAAGCTGGTGCACCTGGAGACAAAGATGCAGTCATTAGGGTCTCTGAACATCCCAACAACAACCTGGTGGCCTTCAGTAACAGCAACTGCAACACCTCCTGCTCAAACAACTGTGTGCCTAGCCATGCATGGCCCCTCTATCGTCTTCCCTGGGAAGGGCAAGATGAGTTGGGGTTTGCAGATTTGCAGAACCCAGCCATGCAGTCATTCTTGAGCTGGGAACTCCAGCTGCAGAGTTCTGATGGACAAGATTCCATCATACCCAGTATCCAGGCTCCTGTGGTGCAAACCCCACCACCACCAACACACACACACACAAACACTCACTCACTGGCCCTTCCTTCTAGCCTTTGAGGAAGAAACTCCCGGGTGGATTTAAGCTTGCCACCTGCTGGGGTTTCAGTGGATGAATTCTCCTGAGGGGTGGATCGAGACTCCACCCCCTTCCCATCTTTCTGTGTTCCCTAAGACTGCTATATACCCTCCCTGAGTATCTCTCTGGGCCTTGCTTCAGCAGGCCCCTTACTAAGTGCCTGGCTTTTGCCAGCGTTCAGACTTGATCTGGACTGGCCTCAAGCCTCAACTCTCACCCTTAAAAGTATTAGTCTCCAGGAGCATGTCCATGCTCCAGCAGGCCTCCTCTAACTGTAGGATCCAGTTCCCATTTTTCACCACCAGGGTGCAGCTCGACCTTTGCAACTTGGAATTGATTCTCAGTGACTTGACTGCACTTGGCAACATACAACTCCATCTTCCTGACTAGTTGAAGCAGCCCAGCGAGGACATTGCCCAGTTTCTGTGCAAAAGAGCAGGCCCAGATTCCCATGCTTGGTGGGATGGGTTACTCTACAAATGGTATTTTGTGCTGCTAAAATCTTACGTTTGAAATGAAGAAAAAGATGGATGAAAAGAGAAAGAAATGGGAGATTAAAACAAACTGCCTCAGGTGAGAATTGTGAGGCAGCTTAATACCATAGGGTGATGGGGGTGTATGCAGAGACCCAGAAAAAGCAGCAATAGACACAGTAGAGAGAGAAAATGCAAAATAGAAGAAAATCCTTATGGTTATTCTGCAGATGATTGATAGAGTGTACAAAGAACTAAAGAAAAATTGAGTGCTAGAGAGATGACTCAGTGGTTAAGATCACTGGCTGCTATTCCAGAGAATGCAGGTTCAATTCCCAGCATCCACATGGCAGCTCACAACTGTCTGTAACTCTAGTTCTGGGAAGCTGACACCCTCAACAGTTGTATATGCAGGTGAAACACCAATGCACATCAAAGTAAATTACTAAAAAATGAGCCCCTTCATCAATAAATGGCAAATGAACTAAGCAGAAACTTATTATTATTTTTTATATTTTGAGACAGGGTTGCTCTGTGTAGCTCTAGCTGTCCTGGAACTCATTCTGTACACCAGGCTGGCCTTGAACTCACAGACATCCACCTGCCTCAGCCTCTTGAGCGCTGGGATTAAAGGTGTACTCCACCACTGCCCAGCAAAACTTCTTAAAAGAAGCACAAATGGCCAGTGTTTGTGAAAAGATCAGCTGGTGTTCATGTACTCTGAAGCCAGGGGCAGGCATATCTGTGAGTTTAAGATGAGCCTGGTCTACATTGTGAGTTCTAGGTCTACATAATTAGACCCTGTCTGAACAAAACAAAATGGGGAAAAAAGTTCAACATCTCTAGCTATCAGGGAATCAAATTTACATTGAGATTCCATCTTTCTGAAGTCCAAATTGCTGTCATCAAATGGTAAGGGTACAAGGGGTTAGAGAAGCTCTATACAGTATTGGGGGTAATGTAATAGAAATCAGTAGAAAGTTTACTCAAAAATCCAAAAGCAATAACAAAAAAACTAAAAATAAACCTACCATATGTCCCAGCTCTACTACTCCTGAGTATATGCCTAAAGGAAGAAACATACCACAAAGATACCATATTTATAAATATCCATATTTATTGCAACACCGTTCACAGTAAGCTGTTAGGCAAATCAACAGGAGAGGAGAAAGAAAAATGTGATGTGTGTATATATGTGACTACAAATGGAGTATTATTCATCTGTAAATGAAATTGTGCTTCCTAAGAAAATGGGTGGAAATGAAATATTGGTAAGCAAACTAAGCCAGGAAAAGTATTGTGCTTTCTCTCTTGTACAGAATCCAGAACAGAAAGATTACATGAAATTAGGAGTCTATTAGGAAGGAGGACAGTGATCAGAGAGAGGGGAGAGGGGTTGGCCAGGTAGAGTGATAAAGGAAGGTATACATGATCAGAACAAGATACTTGTATTATTTGCAAGTTACAGTAATTCCTATGAGGTTTTATTGTGTAAATTAATATCCACTGAAAAAGGAAAAGAAAGCCACATGAAGGACAATGCAAGAAGATAGCTGTGAAAACCTCCATCAGATGTATACAACTGAAGGAAAAGAGCAAATTGAGGGGCGGCCACACGTAGGAGCCATGGGGGTGCTTGCTTACCCTCTGGGTTCAGGGGCTGGACTCACAATTTGTCAGGCCTTCTCTAGCACATTTTACTAAGAATGGTGGCACACACCTTTTATCCCAGCATTCAGGAGGCAGAGACAGGTGGATCTATGTGAGTCTGCAATCAGCCTGGTCTACATAAATCAGTTTCATACCATCCAGAGCTACATAGACTCTCCAAAAATCATTTTTAAAAAAACTCGTGGTGGTGGTACACACTTTTAATCCCAGCACTGGTGGATCTCTGTGAGTCCGAACCAACCTGGAATACACAGCAAGTTGCAGGACAGGCTCCAAAGTTACAAAGAAACTCTGTCTCAAGAAAACCTAGAGCCTTGCACTAGACTGGAACTTTCCCATTGAGCTATATACCCTAGCCCCTCACCTAATTCCTCAATCTCCTTTATACCTGCCTCTTTCTAGGATTTCTGAGGCTTTCCTTTGATTTATTATTTCTCGAAGCTTCCCCCATTTCCTTTCTGCTTTTCCTCTTCGTCCTTCCCATTTCTCCAGCTTTCTTCTTGCAGGCTGGTGGCTCTCACAGTCTCTGTGTGTCCTGGCTCTGCTATCTTACAGGAAGGGCTATGAAGAGCCTGGTCAGATGGCTCAGCAGGTAAAGGTATTTGCCATCAAACATGAAGACTTAAATTCAATATAGTGGACCCATACAGTGGAAAGAGAGAACCAACTCCCACAAGTTGTCTTCGCATGTCTACATGAGTGACACACACACAAATGTAGAAAATGATTTTGATCAGTAGAAAGAGAGATGTAGGGAATGAAGGAAGAGCACTAGGTCACTGGAATGAGAGGCACTCTATCCCCATCCTCAAGGGAAAGGCACTGAAAGGCTACACACAGGAATAAGAAACCGGGAGAGAGAAGGGAGGGAGGCAGAAGGACAAGGAGAAGATAGTAACAGAGGGAAACCAGGTGTAACCTTGATGCTGAAGAGAGGCAGGTTTCTAACATCCTACCAACGGAGCTACATCCCCAGCTCTTAATAGTTTTTAAAAGTGTTCATTTAAAAATTGTCATAAAATAGATATAAACTGAAATTTAACATTTTAACCATCCTGATATTATAGGAAGAAAGCCTGATTCAGATTCTTCTATACTCAGAGTTAACAATCAGAATAGGAACCTTGTGACCAGTTGTTACCAGGTAGGTGTCTTTTAATCCTATCTTCACACAGTGTACAGGGACACAGGGTTACATTGCTCTTGTGACCTCAGTGCCGATAGACTGCCCCCACACTACCCATGCTAATTACAAAGACCCAGTGGTTTTGTTTTTCTTTTTCTTCGTCCCACCACACAATGGCAGGGGTTTAAATGGAGAAGGGTAGGCGGGATAGTGCTGGGAACGGGATTCTGGGTCTTGAGCACAACCATGCCAGACAGCACTCCGATGTGAACTCCCAGAAGTCCTTACCTGTGTTTTTGATTGACAGGGTATAAATAGGTTTCCCCAGTCCCTCCTCACTTTGATTAATGTACTAGGGCAATACTTTACTTACCTAGTTATTTTAATACATGCTACAAAGGGAGAAGTAGATAGGACTGGGATGGAGGCATAGACAGAGATCTCATGCCCTCTCCAAATCTAATCTTTTTCAGCCTCAGTTTATGAACACAATTCATTATAACCATGGTTCATAAACATTAACTTTAGTTAGTCCCTGGAGATGTTGGGGGTGGGGCCCAAGTCCCAGCTCTCTAATTCCATCTGGCATCTGGTCACCCAGCCCCCACCCTGAAGCTACCTAGAGGTGCTCAGTCAACAACCATTCATTAGCATATAAAAAGGTAATTATTTTGAATATTCCAAGGATTTTAGGAGTTACATTCCAGGAAACTGAGACAAAGACCAAAGATGTATGTTTACAGAGCTACAACCATTTTGTTTTTGATTGTGAGGCTAGCCTTTAATGGCTGAGCCATCTCTCCAGCCCAATCACAACCATTCTAAAGCACAGAATTGAGCTAAAGGCATTAAACAAATTCACATTGTTAAGCAACCAGCACCATTCCCTATCTCCGGAACTCCGGCATTCTTGTGGTATTTTGTTTGTATGTTTTGAAACAAGATCTCCTGTAGTACAGGCTGACCTCTAGCTAGCTATGCAGCTGTGGATGACCTGGCAGTGTTTCTGATCCTCCTGCCTCTTCCTCCTGAGTACTAGAATCACAATGTATGACTGTGACTACCCTTTGTGTGCTGTTCAGGATACAAGAGTTCAAGGGTGTTAGGCAAGCACGCAATGTTCCAAGCCACTGAAACTTGGTTTAAAACTTCTATTGCAGTGTTGGAGATGGAATCCAGGGTCTCATCTCAAGAATGCCAAGCAAGTGCTCTACCTCAAACCTTTCCTTTGCCTGCTTCAGGTTTGAACCTTATTATGGACATGTGGGCATTTCTATTTGTAATGCTGATTTGAATAAAAATACAATGCTTTTGTAATCATTCATACATTAATTATATATTTGTTGATTTTTTTTTTCTTAAAATATTCAGCTAGAGGTTTGGTAGTATAACTCAGTGGTAGGGTGCTTACATGAGACCCTGGGTTTGGATTCCCCCCGCAATACAAAAAAGTGTTCAACTGGAGTTTGAGATTGCATTGCAATTGGATGGCAGTGCTGAGGGCTTGTGTGCCTAGCAAATGTGAGGTCCTAGGTTGGATCCCCTAGCACCATACCAAAAAAAAAAAAATGTCTTTTCAGTTTGGAAAGAATGTATATTGTCCGTAATCAACATTTTGCTCTAGCTCAGGTTGGCCTGGGACTGTGTAGCCCTGGCTGGTCTTCATCTCAAGGCTTTCTTTCTGCCTCAGTTCCTCAAATTCTGGGATTACAGGTATGAGCCACTGTTCCGGGCTGAAAATGTAAAACGGGATGCACACACACACACACACACACACACACACACACACAGAGAGAGAGAGAGAGAGAGAGAGAGAGAGAGAGAGAGAGAGAGAGAGAGAGAGAGAGAGAGAGAGAGAGGAGAGAGAGAGAATAACAATATGGTGGTCTAATACAGTGTGCTGCTAACTTGCAGTTCCAATTATTTAGGCTAGGAAGGAACGCTACGTTGGTAATTTAGGGCCAGCTTGAGCAGAATAGCAAGAAGACTTCATGTCTAAGGGATTTAAAAACTATTTTATTTGGGGGAATAGCTGGAGAGCTGGATCAGCATTTACAGAGTATTTGCTCTTGCAGAGGACTTGGATCCAGTTCTCAGCACCTTGGTTGCTCACAACTATCCAGGAGTTCTGACCTGATTCTGACCTTTGCAAGCAATAGGCATGAATGTGGTATACAAACATACGTACATGAACACTCATATACATAATTTTTTTAAAAGAAATTGTGTATCTAATTGTGAGAGAGGAGGCTATATCTACAAAGGCCAGATAGAGGTGTGTGTGTGTGTGTGTGTGTGTGTGTGTGTGTATGTATCTACAAAGGCCAGAAGAGAGGTATCTGTGTGTGTGTGTGTATATGTGTGTATCTACAGAGGCCAGAGGTGTGTGTGTACATCTACAGAGGCCAGAAGAAATGTGTGTGTGTATCTACAGAGGCCAGAAGAGAGGTATCTGTGTGTGTGTGTGTGTGTGTATGTGTGTATCTACAGAGGCCAGAAGAGAGGTATCTGTGTGTGTGTGTGTGTGTGTGTCTACAGAGGTCACAAGAGAGGGGTGTATGTGTATGTGTACAGAGGCCAGAAAGAGAAGGGTGTGTGCATGTGTATGTGTGTATGCATCTACAGAGACCAAAAGAGGATGTTGAATCCCTTGGAACTGGAGTAACAGGCAGTTGTGAGCTGCCCAACATTGGAATAGGGACTGAGCTTGGGTCCTCTCCAAAAACATGTTCTTAACCACTAAACTATCCCTCCAGTCCCTTTGAAGGGATGTTTTAAAAGTTTTATTTTATTTTATCTGTGTGTTTTGTCTGTGCATATATCTGTGCACCACTTATGTGCCTGGTGCCAGAGGAGGCCAGAAGACAGCATGAGATTCCCTGGAACTGGAGTTACAGACTGTTGTGAGCCACCATGTGGATGCTGGGAGTTAAACCCTGGTCCTCTGCAAGAACAACAAGTCCTTAACCACTGAGCCATCTCTCCAGCCCCAGTGATTATTAAAGTATATATTAATTGTAGAAAGTGAGAAATTTATTGATATTCCCTCACAAACCTGAATGAATTTCATTCATATTCACCCCACTCTTTCCCCCCATGTCGTCTTTTCTCCTTCCACATCCATAGAATTACTTTTTTGTAAGAACCTTTTCAAAATAACTCTATAATACGTAATTGTTTCATCAAAGTTTTATGAAATGTGTCTTCACGTATTCAAATCATCTTTTAAATATCATTATTATTATTATTATTATTATTATTATTATTATTATTATTGCTTTTTTTTTGAGATGGGGCTTCTCAGTGTAACAATTCTGGCTGTGTTGGAACTCACTTTGTAGACCAGGCTGGCCTTGAACTCACAGAGATCTGCCAGCCTCTGCCTCCTGAGTGCTGGGATTAAAGGCATGCACCACCACTGCCCAGTTTATATGAGTTTTATATTAATACAACCTTCAAATTTTAGTCCAGCATAGAAGCCTTGGATCCCATCCCCAACACTACAAAACAAGTCAATAGTAAATAGGCAGTTTTGTGTTGTTGTTGTTGGGACTGAGGGCTTAGGAATGGAATGGGGAACTCTCTTGGGAGAGCATTTGCTTAATATATGCAAGACCTTGGGTCCCATTCCTCGCTCTCCAGGGGAGGAAGACGGAGAGAAGTCAAGGCTTGCTTTAGTGTTTTTCCTACTAAGATTCTCTCAAAGGAGCTGCAAAGATAGCTCAGCAGTTAAGAGCACCGACCGCTTTTTCAGAGGACTTGGGTTCAATTCCCAGCACCCACATGGCAGCTCACAACTGTCTGTAATTCCAAGATCCAACACCTTCCCACAGAATACATAGAGGCAAAAACACCATTAAAAAATAAGAATAAAAAAAATAAGATTCTCTCTAAGTGATGTCATAGTGTTGGCTAGAGCTGCAATGTCATTTCAGGCTTGACCAGGCAATCAGTCACTTTCAAGTTCTTTACAATTATAAAATGTATATAGAACAGAGGGCTTCAGTTTTCTATTTAATGTTCAATAAGAGTATCCCTTAGCTCCTATAGTCTAGCCAGCCAGTCTCTAACCTTTGCCACTTAAGATGCCCCAAGTTGCCAGGCATAGTGGTGCATGCCTTTGATCCCAGTACTCAGGAGATGGAAGCAGGTGGATTTCTATGAGTCTGAGGCCAGCCTGGTCTGAAAAATCGAGTTCCAGAAGAGCCAGGGCTGTTACACAGAGAATGCCTGTCTGAGGGGTGGTGCGAGGGGCGAGGTGCCTCAAGTGGCCCCTTGCTTTACCAAAAGCAGCAGAGCAGTTAAGAGTCTCCTCAATAGATGGTTATTTCATCTTATCTTTAACATACAACTATGCTACATATAATCTTGGTAGGAGTGGATTATATAATAAAAGGTGTGGACACCAAAAAGTGGGAGAAAAGGAAGCCATCTCAAGTGTGTGTCCATTGTATTGGTGTTTAATCCTCAGATCCATAAAGAAATGTATGTTTTTGTGGGTGAGTTGAGGTAGAGTGTCACTGTGCATCCCTGACTGGCCTTGCATTTATTGTGTAGCCCCAACTGGCCTTAGACTTGTAACATAGTCCTCCTGCCCCAGGCTTTCATAAAGGCCCTTGGGAAAGGATTTGTGATGTCCTCTATGATCCTGGGAACATACAGGCATAATCAATGGATTAGATACATCTTAGGCCACACAGGTGGATCTTTCTTTTCCCTACTTTTTCCCCCTTCTGGGAGGGTCTTGTATATAGCCCAGGCTAGGCTGAAACTGGATATCCTCCAGCCTCAGCTTCCCAAGTGCTGGAATTATAGGAGTGTTCCAGTGGTGTTGGCTCTTTTCTTCAGTTTATTTATTTTTACTTTTTTTGAGTTAGGGTCTCAGTGTGTAGCCATGACTGACCGGAAACACTCTGTGTAGACCAAGGTGGCCTTGAACTCATAGAGCTTTTCCTGCTTCTGCCTCCTGAGTGCTAGGCTGAAAGGGGTTTTTACCACCATGCCTCGCTTTTCTCCACTTTTAATTTATGCCATGTCACCAGACTTTGTTTTAATTCTCCTTTAATTTTTTTTTTTCTTTAGTTTCAATTCAAAATGAAAGAAAAAGAGAGAAATTCTTTGTGGAACAATGTATGGACACAAATCTATGTATTTATGGAAAAACAAGTAAATACAGACGGAAATTAGAACAGAATTTGTGAGAGATTAAAAGAGACACTGTTAGAAGAGACAGATGGGGAAAGGGAGCTGGAGAGAGCTGAAGCCACATGAGGACAAAATAAACACAGCCATGGAGGGGTGAGGGTACTGGAAAGAGACCAGAGAATGGAAGGAACATTTAGTGAGCTCCTACCTAATATCAATCCTATAGAACTTGGTGTCATTTTGAGGTTGCAGTTGCTGGCATGAGGCTAATTCATAGCAATATGAACTGAGCTGCCCATGGCCTTGTCACCTGTATTGAACTCATTTCTCTGTGAACATCATGGTCCACAGCATGCAGTCAGTAATTGTTTATCCATCAAATAGAGTATAGTCTGTTCTTTCCCCCAAGGACAGGGAACAGACCCTTATTTCAGCCCACTGAGTCAATTTTCCTTGTCTGGTAATTCGACAGCAAGGTCTATTGCCCTAGCAACTGCCCTTCGAATGCCATGGCAACCGCCAGTGCAGACTTCAGTTCTCCGCTTTGCCCCTTGGACATCTCCATGACGATGTGCAGGATGAAGAGAAGGCCAGAGCCCCAATTCTGCGCCTGCGTAGAGTGACAGGAGGGGGTGAACAGAGGGGGCCAGGCACCTGGATGTGCGCAGCCGCAGAGCTCTACGGCTGTGCCCACTAGTCCCAGCGCTGAGCACTTGACAGCCAGTCCGCCCGTCCGGAGCCCGGCTCGTTGGGGCAGCATGGCGGGGTCGCCGCTGCTCAGCGGGCCGAGGGCCGGGGGCGTCGGCCTTTTGGTGCTGCTGCTCTTGGGCCTTCTGAGGCTGCCCCCTGCTCTGTCAGCGAGGCCGGTAAAGGTGCGACTCCAGTCAGCAGGGGGTGGGGGTGGGGAGGAGAGGGGGAAAGTGTTGGTGCGGCATTCTTGCCAGTATGTGCATAGAGATTGGCAAGGGTGCCCTGGAGTGCAACTGACAGTCCACACATAGGCCAAGCGCAGGTTCTGGGTGTGAGGGTACTGGGTGCGCACCCTGACAGTCCCTCAGCATGTGGGGCCTGATATGACCTCGACCCGCGTGACCTATAGCAGTAGGTAGGGCATATTCAGAAAAATGTCCGTGTCTTTGGTTTAACTGCCCCTGAACGTCCTGCAATACTGGAGATTCTTACATTTGACTTTTTTGTGGGCCTGATTGCTTTCTCAGTGATACCATGTGCATATTTGTGAACCCTTATGTGTGATGACGTAGTATATGGGCGTATCTTCCTGTGTACTTATGTGCTTCTGTGTTCAGATTTTTTTCTTCATTTTGGAAGGAGTGGTCCTTGTACCTCAGGTTACATATTTCGTGGTGGCTTGGGTTGGGTTTTCCCATGTGCATCCACGAGATGGTTTCCTTCTTGCTTCTTTGTGGAGCTGTGTCATTGCAGGGGAAGAAGCCATGATGTCTCTGTTCTGCACTGTGTTTTAAAAATGATGCCTCTCCTTGCACCTGGGTGGCTCAGAGAGCATAGCAGCACATCATTTCTCCAACAAGGGATGTGCACACAGGCACAAAACGACCACTTCTATGCACATTCTTGCAGCAGATATGGCAGTGTTGGGTTGCATGTGTAACATTTCAAGGGCTCCCTGTATGTGGGGGTGGGGTGGGGTGGGAGGATTGCTGGGGAGTGATTTCCCCAGGAGCTGAGGGTGGTGTGGTGGATGCTGACCAAAGGGAAATGGATGGAGCACCTTGCTCCTCTACCTCTTCAAAGCTGTCTGAATCACAGAGAAAGATTTTTAAAATCATTAAGTATTTATCATAGAACAACTGTTTAACATATATGTGGATTATAGAGAATAATGGTAAAATAATCACCTTAGCATAGCCACTGTTCAGCTTAAGAAATAAAGTATGACCAATACTAGGAATCCTTGGCTAGCCTTACCCTCTGTTTCCCCACATTGATTCCATTTATTTGTAGCTAATCTTTAAACAATCCATTGTTTAGTTTCTGCTTTGGAACATAATAGAAATGGAATCAAGCTAGGCATCTGCTTCCTGGTGGTCTCACCAAGAAGTCCTTGGTGTTTGATAGTCTTAGGCTATCTACAGTGGGATTCTAGAATTTGCCTTTGTGTGTGTGGGTGCATGTGATTTTGAATCGAGGCCTTTTTGCATACTAGCCCCTAGCCCCCAGAACCTTTGTTGTTGTTGTTGTTGTTGTTGTTGTTCTGCTTTGGTGAGAGGTTCCTTTATTGATATACATCATATCCTATGAGATATCGTGGGTATACTAGTATGTCATAGTATGTTTCCAGGGCATTCCCTGGAAATTCATTCCCCCTACTTTTATGCTATTATAAAATACTACTGTGATGGTTCTAGACATTTTATGTTCAGTAGGCTATGAGTGCAACACCCTAGGAGTGGACCATAAAAATTGTTCCTTTGAGACATGGGCAATTTCCCTTTCAAAATGATTTTTGAATTTTGTTTTGTTTTTCCTGACACAGTTTCTCTGTGTACCCCTAGTTCTCCTGAACTTTATTAGTAGACCAGGCTGTCTCGAACTCAGAAATTTGCCTGGTGGGCATGTGCCAGCCACCATGCCCGGCTTATTTTTGCAAATTTGATTTCCAATAGCAAAGTATTGTCCACCCCCCCCAAAAAAAAGAAATGAACGAAAACAATCTGGCATCCAGAAGACTCAGAGCAAATTCTAAGTGAATAAGGCATCACACTAAAGTTGTGTGGACCCTAGAGGTGTTTAGTGGTTGAGTGTCCTTAGAGATATTTGGGGTTCTACGGGGACCTTAAAGACGACAGGAATTTTGGAGGGGCCCAGTGAATGTGGTGGTCATTTAAAATCCATGGAGCCCCACCCCTACTTGGGCGTCTCTGGCTAGAGAGACGATGACGATGTTCTCACCCCCCCCCCTTCATCTTTTCGCAGGAACCCCGCAGTCTGAGCGCAGCATCCTCGCCCTTGGCTGAGACTGGCACTCCCCGCCGCTTGCGTCGGGCCGTGCCCCGAGGAGAGGCTGCGGGTGCAGTGCAGGAGCTGGCGCGGGCGCTGGCGCACCTGCTGGAGGCCGAGAGACAGGAACGCGCGCGTGCCGAAGCACAGGAGGCGGAGGACCAGCAGGCGCGTGTCCTGGCGCAGCTGCTGCGTGTCTGGGGCTCCCCGCGTGCCTCGGACCCGCCCTTGGCCCCGGACGATGACCCGGACGCTCCTGCAGCACAGCTCGCTCGTGCTCTGCTCCGCGCTCGCCTAGACCCTGCCGCCCTCGCGGCTCAGCTTGTCCCTGCGCCTGCCACTGTGCTGCGCCCCCGGCCCCCAGTGTATGACGATGGCCCCACTGGCCCAGATGTCGAGGACGCCGGCGACGAGACTCCTGACGTGGACCCAGAGCTGCTGAGGTGCCCGTTGGGGTCAGGGGGAGGGAGGGCAAGGGCTGCAGGATCTGCTTCACAGATGGAAACCCAGATCACCAAAGCGCTGCGCTGGCACATAAGATCCCGGGTACAGGGGACAGGCGCCCATAGACCCCCTCTCTGCCTAGAGAGGTCTTTGGGGAAGGCATTTCTGGGATGGAAGGTGGGGATCTCTGACTTCCTCTGAAAGTAGTGAGTACCCCAGGCTTCAGTGGAGGTTGCAAGCCATATGGTGTCACAAACTTGTGTTGTCCGGGCTGGGGACTACAGTGGTGATGCCCAGCCTCGTCCTCACTGCATTCCACTTCATCATGCAGGTACTTGCTGGGGCGGATCCTCACCGGAAGTTCCGAACCAGAGGCTGCTGCAGCCCCGCGCCGCCTCCGCCGAGCTGCGGACCAGGATTTGGGTCCTGAGGCGCCTCCCCCCGAGAGTGTGCTGGGGGCACTGCTACGCGTGAAACGCTTGGACAACTCTTCGCCCCAGGCGCCTGCACGCCGCCTGCTGCCTCCCTGAGCGCTGCCGCATCCCACATGTCCTGGAACCCAGGAGCGCCCCCAGCAACCCTGACTTCCTGCCAGCACGTCCAGAGCCTCCTACCTGGCTGCCCTAAGTCCCCGGACCCCTGAACCCTCAATAAATGCAATCTATAGCAGCTCTTTGAGTGGTGTGTTCTAGGGGCCAGTAGGTTAGGTGAGAGCGATAGTGACTGTCTATTTGGGTTCTCTACAGACATGGAGTAAGCCCCTGCCTAGTATGTGCTTTACTTGCTAGCAAAAAACACCTAGAGACAATAGCAGTACTCACCAAGGTGCCTTCTAGGCTTCACTGAGGTGGGGTTCTCTGGGAGGCTCTGAGGTCACTTTCAGAGTCTGCCAGCGGTCCATGGCACTATAGGTCAAGCAGCTATGACTACACTTGTTGCCCACCAGGACCAGGGGCTACTTGTTGACATCT
This sequence comes from Cricetiscus sungorus, assembly GCA_030556225.1. Taxonomy (NCBI): domain Eukaryota; kingdom Metazoa; phylum Chordata; class Mammalia; order Rodentia; family Cricetidae; genus Cricetiscus; species Cricetiscus sungorus. The sequence continues at coordinate 10,609,003 of JANBXA010000609.1, forward strand.
GCTATAGCTGATCCAGACACACAGCACACCAACTGCCAAACCCTAATCACACAGGGCTCTGAATATTCAGCCTCACCATGGCCTTTGCACTGGTTGTTTTTCCCCTCATATGTGCAAGATTTTGTATGCCACTTTATAAGGCCCTTTTAAACCTTCCTATCACTCATCGATTGTCTAGTTAGTCTTCTGTTGTATAAGGATGGAGTTGTTTTTTTTTTTTTTTTTTTTTTTTGGTGTTTTCTCTACATTCGTAATATCCAAAACAAGGTTGGGCAGTTTCTCAAGTAATCTCTCTACATTTATTGAATGAAAGAATTCAAACAACATTCTCCCACCCACATAACACTTAGTATGAAAGCTGGGTATAGTATACACACCTATAATCCCAGCACTCAAGAGGTGGAGACCGGAAGGAGTTCAATGTCAGCCTGGGCTACACGAGAACCTGTCTCAGAACAAAACAAACAAAACTTGGCATGGTGGCACATAGCTTTTATCCCAGGATTGAGGAGGCACAGCAGAGGCAGAGGCAGGCAGTTCTCTGAGTTCCAGTCAGGGCTACATAGTAAACCTGTCTCAAAACAAATAAACAAACCCAAAAAGACTTAGTATGAACAACATTTATTCAATTTTGCATAGAGCTTCATAGAACACAGCCAATGCTGGACACCCCATTGTTCCCACCTAACTCCTCACCAAATGAGAATAAAAAGGTGTCCATGGTAACTGTTATTTGGTGGGGGAGGGGACTCCTATGCCAAGAGAATTGTCATCTTGACATGACACAAGAGAAGGGTTAATTTGCTTGACTATGATCTTCAGGCTACAGTGCAGCCACAGCTACATACAGCTTTGTGGTGTCGGGTCTTCTCTCTGCTTGGCTCAGCCACAGCCTCCTGGGCCCTCTGAATCTCATGAACAAGCAGAGCAAAGGCTTCCTCTACGCCTTGCCGTGTCTTGGCTGAGGTCTTCACGAAGGGGGCTCCCCACTTGTGAGCCAGGATTGCTGCAGCAGTGTGAGCATCTCCAGCAGTCGTCACTAGGTCACACTTGTTGCCCACGAGTACCAGGGGTTGCTTCTGAGTCGGGCTCCAGGTGGACCATATCTGCTGCAGTTGGTCCAGAGATGAGGGGTCATCAAGAGCAAAGACACCCAGCACGCCATCACCAGCTGCTAAGCACTGGTCACGAAGGGCCCTGTGGATATCCTGCCCCGCTGTGTCCAGCACGTTCAGAATGTAGCCACCATTGTCCAGGGCCACCTCCTTCCAGTAGGAATCCTGGATAGTGGGGTCGTGGTCTTTCACGAAGCAGTGGTGGGTCATCTGGATAGTGAGAGCACTTTTACCAACACCACTTGCACCCACCACCACTGCCTTGTACTCACGAAGCTGCCTGCCAGCATCTTTGCACTGTGCCCAAGCCTCATGGCTTTCCTCTGGGGATCTGGTGTACTGTGTGTTGAGGCTCAGGTCCAAGATGCTAGACTTGGTTGGCAACGCCATTCCCCAACAGTCAGCTCAAGGAAGCGATGTAAACAGCAGGTGCTGAGAATGAGAGAATGCTAGGTCAGGTGAGTCTGGTTGGAAGAAAGGAGACCCCCAGCTGTCATTGAATCAACATACTTAAGTACACTACCCTGTTGTCTCCTTGTTTGGGGGTGGGGTGAGGCAGGGTCTTAACATCTAGTGCAGGCTAGCTTGGAACTTGTCCCACAGGTCCAAGTTTCAGCAATCCTCCTGCTTATTAAAAGCAAAATTGCCTTTTATCTCTGAAAGAAGGAAAGAAGTATGGCATGGTGGAACACACCCATAATTCTAGCACTAGGAGGGCAGAAAGAGGAGGATTGCTGAAACTTGGAGCTTAGCCTCTATCTTCAGCTACTCCTTCAATACCAAGCGGGGATGTTTCTTTTTCATATCTAATTTTATAATTGCATTTATTTTGTGTAGATGGGGATTGATGGAAACGACTTAACCCTTGCAGGGATGGGGTTGTGCATGTATGCTATAGCATTTGTGTGGAGGTCAAAGGACAATCTGGGAGTAGGTGCTTTTTCTTCGGGAAAGGTGTTTGATAGCAAACACCTTTATCTCTGAGCCATCTGGCCTGCCCAGGGATTTTTCAAGCACTCCTACTACTGATATTAACAGGTATCCTATGAAGTCCACCCAGTTAAAAAGTGTGACCCTTGTATAACCATCACTCTAGTTTGAACTTGAGAATGTTTAAAAAATCTTTAACATCTTTATCTTCTAGAAAAGAATCTCTATGTCCTATCTCTTAGCAGTCTCTCCATTGCACAAGGAGAGGGTGATTTGGTTTGGTGGTCTTTAAACTCCAGCTTGGCACAGTAGTGCCCTATCTAGTGATTGGCTGATTTCCTATCCATTATGTTCTAAAAGAACATTTTACTGCAGAAAGATAATAAATCAGGGCTGGAGATCTATAGCTCAGTTGGTTTAGTTCTTAAATAGCATTCATGGAGCCCTGACTGCAATCCTCATAAAAACAGTCTGGTAGCTCACACCTATACTATTCCAGTATCCAGGAGGTGGAGGAATAATCACAAGTTCAGGATCAGCCTCTGTTCCATAACACATTGTGAACCAGGCCCTTTTCTCAAAGAAAAGAAAGGAAAAGAGAAAAAGGCAAACCAAATCACACAGTCTAATAACCTATATTTTGAGGCAGGGACATAGATATACACAGAAAGTAAAACAAGACTGAGGATGTGGGTCAGTTGGTAGAATGCTCACCTAGCATCCATGAAGTTCTAGATTTGATCCTCAGTACAACATAAAATCAGGCAGAGGACCAGCAAGACAGCTCAGTGAGACAGCTCAGTGGGTACTAACGCTTGCTAGGAAAGCCTAGCAAGCTGAATTATTTCACTGGACCCCCTAGTGACTGATGCACAGCTTTAGTCCAGCACTTAGGAAACAGAGGTAGGTGAATTTCCATGAGTTCCAGACCAGCCAGGACTCCACTGGGAGACCCTGACTCAAAAAAGCAAAACCACCACCACTAACAACAAAAAACTTCAAAACAGCAACACCCCCAACAAAAGCATTAACCGCTGCGAACAGTACTTTCTATGTTTTCTCATATTCCACACTGTTGTTTATAACCTCACATTGTTTGGCACCAGATAAGTTCTTAATTATTGTTAGGTATTTCATTATTTAATATTAGCTAATTAATTAAAAAAATCTTCCTGTATGCCAAGCATTGACACGGCACAGAACAAAACAGACTGAACTCCCGGGAGCCTTGGAAAAAGTCTACTGAAAAGAGACACAATAAATATGATAAGTAAGGAAATTATCTTGCATAGTAGAAGAGGTTAGGCACACAGCAGGCGCTCAATTTGTGTTAGCTATTAATGGCAAGTCATTAACTCACTGAATGCACCTCCATATCCGGTTGGGGAAGGACCCTCCAAGAGTGCACCATAATGGTGGTTGCCACACTTTTCACTAGAAACCAGGAGGAGTGGCAGTTTGGGGGCAGGTGGTGGGTTCCAGGGGTCCCTAGCAGATTATGTAGAGTTTAGGGAAGTGAGGAGGGATGGGGGTTGGGGGGAAGGGCTTACCCACAAAGGGATGAAGGTTAAGAAGAAAACTGAGCAGAGAACAGAGCTTTGGAGTATGCCAGTGTTTGGGGGAAAAGTTTGTAGAGACTCGGTGAGAGAAAGAACCAGGATGGCCGGAGGAGAAGAACCCAGGGGCTGGGGTAGTGGCGGCGGTGGTGGCAGCGGAACAGGTAGAAAGGAGAGGACAGGTTCTGGTTTATTCTGAAGGTGGAACTGAACAGCTCCCTTTTAAGATTAAAAAGACAGGAGATCGGGAAAGAATGACTCTTAAATGTGGGACTACAGTAGCTGCAAATCTAAGGGTGCTGTGATCAGAGGTGGGGATAAATACGAGAAGGGCGCCTCCCGAAGGTACTGGCAATTACCACAGTGCGGTTAGGAGCTCCGGGGAGGCCGAGTGAGCCCCCAATATGGCCACTCAACTTAATCTTTGCGATACCCCAGAAAGGCTGGGGCTATAGTCTCCACGTCTTATTTTCAGAAGGAACACAGAAAAGAATGAGGGGATTGGCCCCAGTCCCCTCGGCAGGAATGGTAGAGACATCACAGATTAGGGCTTCAGCTTTCTGCTCAAGTTACACAGAGCCCCTAACTGTGTAGAGTGCTGCTGGAGCATCCTCAAAGAGCTCTGGGGACCCTGTGGTCACCGGCTTTGAGCTGCCTGAATCAGTCTTCTGGACTTTCATCTCCCACCCAGGAAGGCGAACAGAAGCAGGCTGGGCATACGGGGTCAAAGAGAGAGGGAAGGGTACGGAGTTGCTCCAAATAAGAGAGCTTGTGGCCCCTTCTCAGGATTAGCTTGGACAACTCGCCTGCTCCCTGCACTTTTCCATGTTAGAGTCAGGTGAGGTGTAAAGCTCGGGGTTGGGGAAAGGCGACCCTAATCTATCCCTAAGTTCCTTCACTTCGGACTCAAGTTAGTCCGGTGGCGGTGGCGCCCCAGTGCTCCTTTCTCCTCCTCCCACCTAGAGAAACAGCACTGCTTCCCGCTCACAGCAGGCACTAAGGTGAAGGGAGTGTGAGGCTCGCTCCCGCACAAGGATAGGGAAGGGGCCCCTGGAACCCCGCGCTAAAAGATGCCTGGCTCAGGAACGCCAGAGGCCAGCTTACCTGTGTCCCCGGAGTGGCGGTCCGCTGAGGGGCAGCAGGCAGCTCTGACTGGACAATCTGGGGGTTAGGATGCTCCCTACCCCCAGCAGCGGCGGAGGGCGGGGATGTAGGCTTGCCCCCTCCCACCTGCCCGACCCCTGACCCCCGCCTTCCTCCTCCGCCATCGCACAATGTGGAGAGCAAATGTGGGCGGGACCTCCACCTGCCCCTCTTTACATAGCACCCCCCCTTCGGCCCAGCCCTCCCTCGCCTGAATTGCTTGCTTAGAGTTGGTTCAGTTTGGGCCATTTGTGTGCATATAGTGCTGTGTAAGGATTTGACCTGGAAGACCATATTTTGAAAACCGCTTTGAGTATTTTTTTGACCTACAGAACTTGTACAACTTCAGCTGGGTTTCTAGGTAGCTCTGGATGGAAAGTTGTGTCTGTCCTGAAGGGAGACAACTGCAGGGGAAGGGCTATTTCATGAGAACAGTAAGAACCTGATCGGAGGCAGAAGTGCAAGTTATAAATCCCCCAGACTCTCTTGCAGCTATGACAATCATAATCTAGAATTCTGAGCAAGTAAGGTGGGGCATTTGTAAGACTTCCCCAAAGGGACTGGACTGGCTTGTGACATAGCTCAGTTGGTAATACTTGCTAGGCATGCAGGTACTGCCTAAAATGTATCAAGTAGCACCCTGCTGTCACTGCAGCATCAGGGAGGTAGAAACAGAAGGCTCAAAAGTGCAAAGTCAGGACTGGAGAGATGGCTCAGTGGTTAAAAGCACTGACTGCTCTTCCAGAGGACATGAGTTCAATTCCCAGTACCCACAGAACAGCTCAAATCCACCTATAACTCCAGTTCCAGGGGATCTGTCACCCCCTTCTGGCCTCTATGGCACCATGTGCATGATATGGAGACACACATGCAGATAAAACACTCATACAAATAAAATGTAAGGATGTATTGGGCTAGAGAGATGGCTCAGTGGTTAAGAGTACTTCCTGCTAAGTTTGACTTCCAGCACCCATATGCAGCTCACAACTATCTGTAACTCTGGTTCCAGAGGACCTGACAACCATGGCAAAACACCAATGCACATTAAAAAATGTACAGGGTCAGAGTTTTAAGTCAGCCTGAGTTATAGGAGACCCTATCTAAAAGGAGTGGAGGCAGAGCTGCTCTTTTCTCTTTGACAAGGTAATTCTAGGAACAAAATCCCTAAACATCACTCAGAGGAGTTTTCAGATGTGGAAAAAAAACTCCAGAAAAGTTGTCCAGCCATACAACTAGTAAATGGCACTGCACTCTTCCCTTCAGGATGCCAACCATAACCACTACATCCAAGTTAAAATTGAGGCTTACCCTCACCAAGCAAGTCAATGAGATAGATGGGCAAACAGGCCCAATGAGGCTATATCCTGACAGTTTTCATGTCCTCTTCCCCTAGAGGTCAGCTGTGACAGCCTGAGACCCTTTATTTGTCTTTGTTTTTGGTATTTCTGACTGTCCTAGAACTTTGCTATGTAGACCAGGCTGGCCTTGAACTCAGTTCCACCCGCTTCTGCCTCCCAAGTTTGGGGATAAAAGGTGTATGTCACCATGCCTCGAGAGACTCCTATTTCTATGGTGGGCACTCATTTTCTCCTGAATTCTATTATTTAATTTCCAGTGGAGCCAATCTAGCTGCCTGCTTCAATTTTAGATTTTTTGGGAGGCAATGGATGGACAGTTGACTTGATGAAGACCTCCCCCCCCCACCTTTCTTCTTCCCTCCCTTCAGTCAGTTGTGCTGGCTAGAAATAAGGGATTTTTCAAATTAAAAAAAAAAAAGCTTTCTTCAGGTTTTGTAACAACTTAAAACTTTATTAAATACGCAAGCCTGCTATAACTGCCATTTGTGCCCTTCAATGTCATCCTTGTGATATTTCTCATCCTCTTTAGGGCTACTAAGTTGTCCCTCTTTCCTTCTAGGGTAGAACAGTGCTGTTCCTCAAGCAGGCAGTGAGCAGGGGCAGATCTACAACTGAACATTCTAGTCCTTTTAAAAGGATTTGCACTTAAAGAAGCACCTTGCAAAGGATATTCAGGTTAGATTTAAGTGACGCCACCCTTATCCAAGGTACAGGTTGCAGTGAACTAAGCTGCTCTGTTTGGGGCCTCAGAAGGTAAACAGGCAGCAGTGTGTTCTGGGACTTAGTGTGAGTGGGGCATGTCCTCCCCAAACTTGTTCTGGTGGGCAGCACTCTTCACATCTTGGAGATCCTGAGGAAGAAGCAAGGACAAGGTAGGTGAAAGTGAAATTAGCTCTATTTTAGCTACAAAGAGGCTGTTAGCACCGTAGGCTTAAAACTTTCGCATCTCATAGACTACTCATATTCCTGCAAATACTCATGGGGAAGCCATGCAAAGGAGTCTGTGTTCTCCTCTTACCAAATGACAGAAGGAATATGGGGTGGAGGAAGACAGGGCCCAGTGGACATGGCTTAAACACCCTGCTCAGGCTCACCTGGTGGTGGACATAAGCCTGACAGAGATAACACCAGGTAGACAGGTCAACGCAGCTGAGGACTAGTGGATGTTGAGAGGCTTCATGGTGGTGGACCATATGGGCATTGACATAACGACTGCAGTACACCTGAGGTTGAAAAGTGAGTGTCAGAGTTGCTTGGCACCAGCTGAGGTTTGTTGCTGAGCCAACCTCTACCCAATTCCCTTCTTTTGCTCCATACCTGATAGCAAGTCAGACACACCCAGTTCTCCTGGAGTGTTCCACAGGTCTCACATGGTTGGGATGTATCCAGGCCTGCTGCAGGAATGGGGCATACTGCCACCAAATGGGGACACCAGGATAGTGGGGTCACAGCATAAAATACATCCTAGAGTGGGTAGGTAAAACTGAGTAAGGAAAGAGTTCCACCTCTCCACATACATCGCATGCTCCTATCTTGAGGCATGAATGGACAAGAAACAGCAGCCATAACCCCAGGCTCTCCCTGAGCTCACCTGGGCATTAAAATTCCCAAATCCTTGTGTCAGCATCAAGCTGTTCATGTCCTGACCTCCAGCTGCTTCTGCTAGTAGGCCCTCCTCAGATGCAGGGGCCTCCTAGAAAGAGAAGGAAAAGATGTATGTGAGAATGTCCAGACCCTCCCACCCCACCCGACTTCTACCCTCTTCCTAGGTGTAGCAGACTTTACCTGCACACCACTTTGTAGTTTCAAACTGCTGAGTCTCTCAGTCAGCTGATCAGGGGCCTGCTGGGCTGTGGCTCCCTGTATCGGGGAAGCTTCTGTGGTTTGCTTGTCTGCGCATGAGGCTAGAGGAGTTTGGATTGGCTCAGTTTCTCCCACAGCCTCCTCTGAGGTGGTCTGGTTAGGTACATTTTTTGTGGCTGATGCTGAGGCATGCTGGTCAATAGTGCTTCCTCCCACAGGCTCATTTGAGATGGCCTGGTCCAGGGTAGCTCCCCTAGCAGCTTGTTCTGAGGACTGGCCCTGAACAAGCACTGCCTTAGCTGTCTTTGATTTAGCATCACCTAGAGTAGATTCTTCTGCAGATACTGCTGCTTTGGGTGTGGTCACTTCCTTAGGTGACACAGGATGGGTTGTTTTGGGCTTAGAGCTGGAACATTCTTCTTTGTCTTCCATCTCTGGAATGATGGAAAGAATACTTGAGTGTGGACACCACTCCCTTTCCTGCCTCTGATCCACCCTCCCTTCTCTGAATTCCCTTATTTTCATTTTCTTTTTTTTTTCTTTTATCTTTCCTTTTTTTTTAAGTTCTTCATGACAGGGTTCTCTATATGGCCATGGCTGTGGACTAGAGGCTGGCCTTGAAATCACAGAAATCTGCCTGCCTTTGTCTCCCAAGTGCTAATATTAAAGAGGTGTGCCACCACCGCCCGGGCACTCACTCATCAGCCGCAAACTTCGCCAGTATCTGCGATGGACTTGGATGGTCTCAGTGATTGAGGCCAGGGCTCCTGGCTGTGCTGGTCGAAGGGAGGCAAGCAGGGGTGGTGGGTCTCCAAGGAGGGAATGGGTGCAGGCAGCCATAGATTCAGAGATAGATGCCAAATTGTAGCCACCCTACAAGGGTACAATGAGGGGTCATCAGAGAATTTGGAGGGTTAGATATCCTAGCTCTCCAATTAGTTCTCCTCCTTGTTTTAGGGCACTAAAAGTCTAGAGTATAGGGTGGTGCCAGGAACAAATGAGTAAAACACACATTTGTACAATGGGCAGCACTCATGGTGTGAGGTGGTTTTGAGGTAACAATGACAATACTGGTAATAGTATTAATAAACAATAGCTTACATTTATTATTTGCTGTGAGCTTAGACCCTATTTTAAATATTTTATACATGCTAACACAATCCTCACACTGACAGATGCTCAATCGATACAGAAAAAAGCCCTTATGCCATCTGGCTTCACATTATCCAAGAACCCTAAGCCTTACATCATAGAAAGCACAGATTTGACCCACTCAAATACACATGGCAGATCCGAAAAGAGTCCCTCTTGTGGCTCGGTACAGGAACAACTAATATTCTCTCTGTCTGATGATCCTCTAACTTGAACTTTTTTCTCCTTGATAGAAACCTGTTTCTACTCCTTTTACACACAAGGAAACCAAGTCCCAGTATAGGTAGAAGGCTCGTTTGAGGTCACAGCAATCGAAGAAGCAGTGCTGGTGTTCGAACCTGGGCTGACAAAATAGTCCAAGTTGTTGCTAGTATTAGCAAGGAATTGAGCCTAGGCCCTTGGTTCATGCCAGAATAATTCTACCAGTACAAGCTCTTCACACTAGTTCATGTTCCTAACCCTAATCTTAACCTTCCATCATCAGTCCTGGGCAAACCTGAGGTGGGACCTTGTGTAAGTCAGTTAAATTCCCCATGACTTACTGTCTTCGTCTAGCAAACCCCAAGTTTGCTGAGAGGGTAAAGTTAATGTCTGAAAGATGTGACAGTAGGAAGACAGCATCTCTACAGTGCACACTATGTACCAGGAATGCCTCCATGGTGAGCCAGCCCCATCTGTAGATCAACCCCGGCACATGGTGGGGGCACCCGTCACTTAACAAACGGTCAGTGAATTTACTTTGTCTCTCTGATGTGTTAGAAGTAATTCCGATGTAGTAACAAGCAGACTGCCAGAAGCAGACCACCAGAAGCAAACATTCAAATCTCAATTCTGCCATTATTAAATGTGTAACTCAGAGTTCTGCTCATTTCCCTAATTTGTTTTTTTTTGGGGAGGGGGCAGGCTTTTGAAACAGGGTTTCATGTAGCCTAGGCTGGCCTCAAACGGGATATGTACCTGAGGATGACCCTGATCCTCCCGCCTCCTCCCAAGTGCTGGGATGCTTTGTGCCACCACAACCAGATGGTCCCTCTGACCTTGAGAGGGACATGAGCTAAATAGACTCTACCTCATAGTGCTATTCTGACAAGGAAGCTTGTAAGCCTGACATAGCCAACTCTTCCAAACTGTCCTCCCGCCTGGAGAAGAGCGATCAAGAGAGTTACCTCTAGGATAAGGATAATGCGGCCATTGGCAAGGCCCATCAGCAGGTGGGTAAGGTGGGCATAACCCTCAGGTGTCACTTGGCAGCCCCCCAGTGGGTCCCCTTGTGCAGCATCAAAGCCAGCTGAAACCAGCACCAGTTCTGGGTTAAACTGCAGTAAGGAGAGAAGAGACACACGGTCACAAAGGCTTAAGAAGGCAGTAAGTGATGGAGACAAGGACAAAAGAAGGCCTGGAAATGCAAGTCAGAACCCAGAGGACGTGAGAACAGAGATCTGAAAATAAGAAACAGAAGACAGGGAAACCAGGAGAAACAAAGACAAGGGTATACCCACCAGAAACTCAAGCTATTGGGAGACAGGGGCTGGAGAGATGGCTCGTGGTTAGGAGAGCTGGTTGATTTTCCAGGACTGGGTTCACTTCCCTGCACCCAAAAGGCAGCTCACAACTGTCTAACTTCAGTCCCAGGGGCTCTGATGATCTTTTCTGGCTTCCATGGGCACCAGGCATGCATGTGATATATATGCATCCAAAACACCCAAACACATAATATAAAAGTTTTTTTTTTTTTAAAGGATTTTGGAGACAGAAGGGGGCACCAGATAGAGTCATAAGATAGATATGGATCACAGAGAGAAGGATCCACGGAGACTCAGGTGGCAAGAAATAGTGGCAAAAGACACACACATAACAAGGGTCAAACATGGGACACACATGCACATGATCCAGGCTTTTCTACACATAACACCCCCACTCCCAATCTTAGAATCGCACACCGTCAGGACTGCAAATCACACTAGTTATACATATATGCTTGGTTTCTCATGGGGACAATAATGTACAGCCACCCCTGCATAGGCACAATGTGCAAACAGTCACCACAGTTAGAATGATTATACAAACTGTTCATGCCCACAGGAGGCAATCACTTGCACACAGTTGGACAGACACATACAGGGTAGTCTCTGCCACCTGTTTATAGTCCCATGCATGCAAATCCTAAGTCCTGACTTGCAGAGTTGCACCCTCACTGAGTCAGTCACACACACACACACACACACACACACACACACACACACACACACACACACACACACACACGACATTGGTCTTGTCCTCAGCTTGGCCACATAGCTAGGCCAGCCCTGAGTCAGAGCACTCAGAGAGACCTAACGCATAGACATCCGGACCCAGTCAACCAGATCTGCATGATGCTTTTACTACAGCCTCCCACATTGAGAAGGTCTCTCTCAAGCTATCACAAGACAGCAGCATTCAGGGGCATACAGTTTCATACCTATCACATACAGAAAAATAATGACAGCCACTGTGCAACATTACACAAATGTATCCAATCTCCTGGCTCCCTTGTACACACAGTTTCACAGACAGTATCTCTTACAGATACCCTTTCAATCATGCATTCACAATGGCAGACATACCCAAGAGGTACACACATGCATACACACATAGCCAAGACAGTTGCTCACATATAAAATGTCATACAAAGAGAACACACACATGCAGCCGTATGTGCATGGTCAGACAGATAGATACATAAGGCCATCACTGCCACCTCTGTCCCAACAGCCAAAAAGTGATCACTCACTTGGTAGTCAAACACACATGCTGAGGAAGCAGATATGTGCTGCAACCTACACAAATGTCACATAATGACCAGAGCCTTACCTCATAGGCAATGGGAAGTAGCAGACGATGCCAGGTAGTCAAGTATTCAGCATCTCCCACTCGGGGCCCATTCCAGGGCACATTGACAGTGAAGCCTATACCCGCAGCTCGGCCTACTTGGGTACTGGCACCTTCATCCCCCATAGGGAAGAAAGTGCCACGGTCATACCGGTGCAAGGACACGTATAATACACTGCCAGGGAGAGGATATGATGAGAAAGGGGCCCTAACTTAGGGACTTAAGTTAGGGACTACAAACATCCCTACAAGGATGGTTCAGCACCCTCCCACACTACACTCTTACCCACAGTCCTATCACTCACCTGGGGTCGTCTTCAAACATGTGCTGAGTTCCATTACCATGATGAACATCCCAATCCACGATTAGGATCCTGGGGGAGGGAAACAGCTCCTTTTAGCAGCCTGGGACATTTAGTTCTAGGAGACGGAGGGCTCTGGCTACCTAAACTTCAGAAGCATTTGTTGCTGGGTAGCAGGGTCATGGGTATCTTGTGAAAGCCCTGGCCATCATTTTAAGACTGAAGACCCAACCTTGGTTTACAAGGGCTTTACTATGGACCTACACAAGTACTTGAGTCTAGGTCCTAGTCTTTTCTGAGGACTCACTAGGGAACAGGGCTCTGGGTCTGGCTGAGTAATATAACATGTCAAACCCTAACTCTTTTGGAGTAAGTATGGGGAGCCTGGGCTTGGGTTCTGTTGGCATGACCTGTTAGGGATCAGGAATGTATAATACCCTGGATCCTAGTTTATCAAGCATCTAAATAAAATGATCTGATGACACTAACACAACCCTCCTGTCTCTTTTGTAGTCAAGTGCTGCCTAGTGGACCCTTGCTTGTTTCTGTGAAAGTTCCTGGGGCTGAACCATGGATCTGCCAAGTAAGACTGAATGGGGGTGAGTAGTGTCCACATAGGTCAGGTTTGGGGGTATCTGGGGAGCCCTTACCGCAGGGCACGCCCAGCAATGGCTTGGGCATGTCGAGCAGCCACAGCTACAGAGTTGAAAAAGCAGAAACCACAAGCAGCATCTGCTTCTGCATGGTGTCCTGGAGGACGCACTATTGCAATGCCATTCAACACCTGCGGAAAGGAGCAGTGAGGAAGACTTCCTCCCTTCCCTCTCTTCTGTCTACTCTACCAGTTACTAGGGCAGCCACACTCGGATGCTCCTCCCCGCACAGACTCTCCCATGGCCTCTGTAAGGACAGGTGGTCCTCTCTATTTCCTCGGGACCTCATCTCTCCAGTTAAACTTCACTCTGACACCCAGAGAAGACGCACCTCTCCTGAAATCACAGCTTCCACCAGGCGGCAGGCAGCACCTGTGGCAAGCTGCGCACAGGCAAAGGTGCTGGGGCAGATGTAGATGGAGTCAAAGTTGGCCCCTTCGCGGTGCAGGTCCCGGGTTTTCATCTTTTCTGTGGCCCGGATGCGCTCCACGTACTCAGAACTGGAGACAGAGAGGAACAACTAGCCACATGCGCATCCCCAGAGAAGAACTTGGACCTCTCTTTAGGTGGGCAGTAGCTCCACCCACCTTGGAGGAGGAGAGCCCCAGGCCCTACCCCTAGAATGTCCCTATAGCCTGCACCTGGCCTAGCCCTGGCTCAGGGTCTGACCTGTGGCAAGTAAGAAGCTCAGCATCCATGGCAGGCCGCGCAGGTAGGATGACACAGCGTGCTGCGAGGCCCAGCTCCTCCAGGTGGCACATGATCCGTAAGATGCGCTGAGGTGTCTCGGGGTGATGACTAGTAGTGGGGGGAAACCAGCGCCAGGGGTTTAGTGACTGAGATGAGTGATCCCAGCACTTATCCCAGCCCCCTGACTACATACTTGTCCCATAGGTTGCAGTGACTCATCATCTTTTCATCATAGACCAGCCCAGTGCGATCCTGCAGCACTGGCCATGTATCCATTGGCAGTCCAGCAGTCTCCCAGCAGCCTTCCTCGTCTTCCTCTTCAACCTTGTCTTCCTCTACTTCCTCTTCCTCCTGGGGATCGACTATAAAGAGGGGCTCAGATCACCGAACTTGCTGTATCTGGATCCCATCGTATTTCGAGACAAATGTGGGTCAGACATAAGGCCTAAAACCCACGCAGCCCTCCCCACAAAGGCATCCCACAAAAGCAAGAGGGGATCTGGAAGGGAATATTCCCAATAGTTTATTCCATGTCTGATGCTGATCATGCCCATCCCCCACCTCCTACCTGATCTTACAAGGCTCTCCCAGAAGGGTTCAAGGGCTTCGAGTGTGCAAGAGATTGAAGTCTGGGCACTGCGGGTGATGGAAGCAGAAATATGATGAAATGGCTCCCAGGGAGGCAATAAGGGCTCTCCTTTCCCGCTTCCCCCAGGCTCACCTTGTACAAGGTACACCAGGGGACTCCAGCATGGGGCAAGGGTCTCCAAGAAGGGTGTGGAGTGATGCACTGACACCCTTAGCCAGGGAATGGAGGTTATAGCCACCCTGAGGAAGGAGTTGTTGGGGACGGCAAAGCAGAGGGCCACATATTACCAGGGGAGGATATTGATAACAGTAACAATATTTGGGTACATACTATATGTGAAGCAGTAAGAAACTTAAAGGTTAACTTCATTTCATTTACTGGACAATAATGTAAAGTGATTAGCAGAAGCACCAAGAATTATTATGAAGTGGTAAGGCTGAGCAAGGAAGAACTTTACAAAAAAAGCACATTAAAAAAATGTTTGAGAATCAATTATTTACTTTATGATTATGAATGTTTTGCCTGCATGTGTGATTGTGTATCACACGTGCGCCTGTTACATCCCCTGGATAGTTGCAAGCCACCATGCTGGGACTCGAACCCAGGTCCTCTACAAGAACAGCAAGTACTCTCAGCCACTAGGCATCTCTTTGGCCCCCAGGAACTTCTTATATACATGAAAGCTCCTGTTTTGCTTTTAGTGGTGCTGAGAATGGAAGCCTTTACATATACTATATATTAGCTAAGCATTATACCTTTTTAATTCATGCCCAAGGCCCTAAAGATTTGTTCTTGAGCCTTCAAATGGGCCAGTGAGAGGGATCACAGGACAAGAGTGCTTACCACCAAGCCTGATAACCTGAGTTCAAGGAGAGAACCAACTCCTACAGTTGTCTTCTCACCACAAACATCATGGTACATGTGCATAGTGTATGTACATATACATACAAAGAATGAATAAACAAATATAAAACTTCTCAGCCCTTTAGGATCTACAGAGTTAGATAAAAGTGAGTTACTCACCTCCAGAGACATAATCAACTTGCCTCCTGCCAGACCCATGAGAAAATGAGTTAGGTGGGCAAATCCTGCTGGAGTGGCGGCCATCTCTCCCTACAGGAACACAAAACTCAGTGTACTCCCCTTTGCCTACCTAAAACCCCAGAGAACCTGCCTTACCTTGGGGTCTCCTTGGAGGGCATCAAATCCAGCAGCCACCAGGACCAGCTGAGGCTGAAACTGAGGAAGGGTACAGACTGTGTGAGAACACCTGCCTTCACAGGTCATCCCTCTGTGTTGCCCCTCACCCCCAAATTTCCTAGATCTCTAAGACCTCAAAGGCAACTGGCAGCAGGACGTGCAGGAAAGCAGCAATGTAGTCAGCATCCCGCATCCCCACCTGCAAACATAGAAGTATGATGGACAGTCACCTTTTTTGAACCTGTGGGAGGGCAGGGCTAGGTTCACTTTAGGTGGGAAGTTACTGACCTGGTTCCAAGGTACATTAATGGTATATCCCTGGCCTTGGCCAAAACCTATGGTGGACCAGTTAGAAGCTTTGAGGTGGGGCCAGAACCGACCCTGCTCATAGCGGTGGATGGAGAAATAGAGGACACTAGAGGTAGAGAAAAGAAATGTTGAGGGGTTACATAGCATGTGTTAACTCAATCCCTAGCATAGAAAAAAAATAAGAGAATTGAAGAGTCAAACTTAACACCTCAACCTACAGCTGCAGGGGTTTATTCAACAAGGTGTCTTTTTTTTTGTTTTGTTTTGTTTTTACCAACTACTCAATTCATTCTCACCCTAAGCTTTTACAATTCTCAATCTTTACTTCTTTGTTTTGTTTTTTGAGACAGGGGTTCTCTGTGTAGCTTTGGGGGCTGTCCTGGGACTAGCTTTTGTTGACCAGGCTGGCCTCGAACTCAGAGATACACCAACCTCAGCCTCCCAAGTGCTGGGATTAAAGGTGTGCACCACCAACGCCCAGGTTCAATGTACACTCTTAATTCTTCCATTAGTTTACCCTTCCATTCATTTACCAACTTAGTCATTTCCCCATTTATTAATCCTCTCTCAGTGGTTTGACTGATCTCCTACCAGAACTTCTGTCAGTAAATATTGCTGCCTCTTCAATGTCCACCCAATTTCAGACTCAAGTCTAAGGTCTCAAGAGCTACCAGTCAACTCAAGAACCTGGGCATGGTGACTCTGTGGTCTTTTCACCACTCCCCCAGTGTTATTATCCCAAGGTAATAACAACACTGAATACTGGAATTCCATGGGAGTCTTGGGGGAACTTATCTGCAGAAGCCAGTTAAGGCTGTAAAGAGTCTCCCGTCCATGTTGGAGAACTTAGTGATTTCACTAAGACGTGGAGAAATGCAGAGACCAGGAATAAGGGACTTGGTTTTGTGTGTAGAGCTAAAGTAAAGGATGCTATCTAAGACTACCATAAAGTCAATAAGGACATTCCTTTTCCTTTAATATTTTACAAAGCCACCTCTATCACTTGTATTTCATAGGTAAGAAAGCACCCACAGGGGTGAGAGGGACTAACAACAAACTGATGCTGAAAAGCCACAATGTGCAAACTGACTAAAAAGATAAAATGTGCACATTCAGACTGAGAGGACATATGTACATGTTCCAGAAAAGACAAGATGAACAGATTCTAGCTAAAAAGGCTTGATAATCAGGTTGAGACTAAAAGTTTATGATGGATAGAATCCAACAGAAAGCACACAGAGGGGTGGGAGGGTTAACTTTGCTTGGGGAAAACAAAATGAATAATCTATCATTTATCTGCCCATCTGTCTATCCAGTTACCATCTATCTGATCAACTACTCCCTGCCTTGTTCCAGGAATCTGAGGCAGCATCCCCCCTCCTTTTTATGAGAAATGAAAAATATTGGGGACCAAAAAATCTAGAATAACTCAAGAGAGACAGCTTCATGTATGTTGATAATATATAAAGCTGTGGAATTTAAAAGGCATAAAAATGATACTTTAAACTGAGGAAAAGTAACTTGGAATTGGAGATTGAAATCCCCATAAGAAGCTTTAGTCCTGAAGTGACAATCATGGAGCCTGCATTGCACAGTTCTATGCATATATTTTATGGTTGTTTAGCTTAGTGTTCTTGTGGGGGTGTCTCTAACTCTTTTGTCTGCTCCTGGGACCCTTTTCCTCCTACTGGGTTGCCTTGTCCACTCTGGGTTTGTACTTGGTCTTATTGTAACTTGTTATGCTGTGTTTGGCTGATATCCCTGGGAGGCCTGCTCTTTTCTGAAGGGAAATATAGGAGTAGAAGATCTGAGGAAGAGGGGAGCTGTGTGTGTCAGGGGGAGAGGGGAAGGATGAAGAGGAGTGGTGGGAGGGGAAACTAAAGTAGGCATACAATATATGAGAAAACAACAAAAAAGCTCTGGCCTTTGAGTGGGTACAGGATGATTTTTTTGTTTGGGTTTTGACACAGGGTCTCTATTATGTAGCTCTGGCTATTCTGGAACTTGCTATGTAGATCAAACTGGCCTTGACCACACAGAGAACCACCATGCCCAGTCTGAATTATTGTTTTGTTTAAGTGTGTTATTTTAAATTTCTGACACTGACAAGTAAATATTGGCTTCAAACTTTCAGTAATGAGTAGAGAAAAATAACTATACTGGAAAAAGAATTTTCCTCAGGGAATAAGTAAGCAAAGAGTTTAAAAAACCAAACTCCACAAGAGCCCTCAGTCAGAGAATAGAAAAACTAGGACTTATCAAGTGTGGTAGCACAAGCTGTAATACCAGCACTTCGGAGGAAGAGACAGGCAGACCTCTGTGAGTTCAAGGCCAGCCTGTTGTACATAGTGAATTCCAAGACAGCCAAGGCTATATAGAAAAATCCTGTCTAAAAAACAAACAAACAAAAAACTAGCACCCAAGGAAACTAGGTTTATGGAGTAAACAGTAGAGGATTTTATTTGTATTGATTGATTTTGTGTGTGTGGTGCTATGTATAGAATTGAGGGCTTTACACAGTCCAATGGATGTGTGTGTGTGTTCATGCACGTGTGTGACATATAAAAGGACAACCTTGGGTGTTATTTGGTCAGAACCATGTTTTTTATTTTTTGTGATAGGGTCTTTTATTAGCTTGGAGCTCATCAAGTATGTGAGATTTGCTGGTCAGTGAGCCCCATGATCTGCCTGTCTCTGGCACGCCAGTACTTGGGATTATAAGTGTGTACCACCATTCCCTGCTTTTAAAAAATGCAGGTTCTGGGGATCAGACTCAGGTTCTCATAAGCAATTTACTGACTGGGCCATCTATTTCCTCAGACTCCAAAAGGTTATTTTACAATAAGTTCAAACAACTTCAAGTACGACAATGAACTGATAAAATAGGTTTACTCTTTACCTTTCTGACATCCCATGCACAGGATATTAAAGGTACCAACTATAGTGATGCCCATATATAATCTCAGCACTCAGGAGGCTGAGGCAGGAGGATTGAGAATTTAAGGATAATTTAGGGTACATAATGAGACCATAATTTACCCCCACCCCCCAAAAAAAGCTTATTCAAGTCTTATTCATTTTCTCACACATGATAATGAGGTTAATGCTTTTTTAAAAAAATGCTGAGGATGGAATCCAAACCCAAAATGTAGAAACAGTTCTACCACTGAGCTATACCTCCAACGAGTAATACCTTTTCTAAAAAATAATCCCTAATGTTAAAAGATGCTTCTAGAATTTATGCAGAAATAAAACAGGAGTAGAGTAGTGAGTGTAGACATGGATGAAAAAAATAGCCAATGAATTTATTAATTTAACGAGGAAGTCACAAACAAGCAGAGTAAAGAATATAAGTGGAAGAAATTTTAAAAGATAAAAACAGAAAAATTAGTTGAGTATTAAAATAGTAACACTGACAGAGCCAGAGATTAGAAAAATAAGCGAGTAGCTGGAGAGATGGCTTAGTGGGTAAGAGCACTGACTGCTCTTCAGAGGACCTGGGTTCAATTCCCAGCACCCACATGGCAGCTCACAACTGTCTGTAATGCCAGTTCCAAGGGATCCAACACCTGCTTCTTACATCTGCAGAGTCATGCACACCCATGGCATACATACATGCACTTAGGCATACACACATACACATAAAAATAAAATTAATTAAATAAAAGATGTGCACCCTCTACTCCCCCAAAAAGAGGTATTCTTTTTTTTTTTTCATGGTATTTGCAAAATTCAACCTAATGCCTGGATCTTTTCCCACAGTCCCTAAACTTGAGATCTATATCAGCAGACATCCTCTGTTTCCATTCTAGGGAAATGCTTTTTAGGAACAGTGATCTACTAATAGCACAGCACAGTAATCTCATGATGGCCTCAAGAACAGCCCTTCAATTTAAGGTATAAATAGCCAAAAGAAGACATTTGAGGAAAAGCACAAATAAAAGAGAAGACCTAAGAAGATAATTCAGTTAGCTTCAGAATGAAGAGACATAACAACATGGAATATGGAAGACAACTTAAGGTACTTCGATTTCTTTTGTGTTGTTGTTTTTTGTGTTTGAGGCAGGGTTTCTCTGTGTAACAATCCTGGCTATTCTGGAACTCATTGTGTAGACCAGGCTGGTCTCAAACTCACAGAGATCCACCTGCCTCTGCCTCCTGTGTGTGCCACCACCACCCAGCTCTAATTCTTATACTATAAAAGCAAGCAAAGGAATGAGAGGATATAAAAGCAAAAGAAAATGCTTGTGCCTATCAAAAAACTGTCTCGCTAGAGAGGGTGGCATCATGTCTTAGCACTTGAGGGGGAAGTATCTCAAGTTGGAGGCCAGCCTGGACTACAGAGAATAAGATCAAAACCCACTTGAGTTACACAGTAAGACCCTGTCTCAAAAGAAAAAAAAATCAAGAGTACATAATTCAGTGGGAGAACTTACAAACAGAATTAAGGCCATCTCTCAGGACACTGAGCAAAAGTAAAACGAGATAGCAAAACAGGAAATAATCCTAATGGGAGGAGAGATGTCAGCAGGTAAGGGGGTTTTGTTCTTCCAAGAGGGCCTGCAGTTCATTCTCAGTACACATAGCAGCTTATAATTGTCTATAAAGAAAGGTTCAAAGAATCCAATGCCTGTTTTTGGCTTCCAAGGATACTAGACATGCACAGAGTACACACACACGTAGGCAAAACAGCCACTTTTTAAAAAGTAATGATTTCTTTTTTAAAAGCCACACAGGGCTGGAGATGCAGCTCAGTTGGTAGATTGCTTGCCTAACATGCATGAAACCCTAGGATAGATATCTAGTGTCATACAAACTAGGCCTGATGGTACATGGTATAATCCCAGCACTCAGGAGGTGGAGGCAGGAGGATCAAAAATTCAAAATAAAAAAATCCAGACCATCCTTTAGGATTGAAGGTTTAGAGCAGGAAGTCAGAACTGGAAAGGCAAGAAGGGAAATAAAAATTAACTTAAAACTATAAGAATCATCCCAGACAATTACATACTTGCCCTGGCCCTGGGGTATCAAAGGGAAATACCTCTTGTCCCCACTTAAAACAACAGGTCATCCCCAGCTACATATAGAGTTAGAGGTCAGCCTAAGCTGGAGACCCAGTCTCAAAAGTCAAATCAAAACAAAACAAAATCCCATAAAGTATCAAGTCATACGGTTTAACATCTGAGAGAACAGAAAAAATAAAGTATTTATCAAAGATCTAATAAAAGAACACATGCAAAGATAGAAGGTGTAAGGCTGTAGATGTAAAATGTCAGCCCCTGCTAAAGAGAAGTTAACAGAACCTAGAGTTCCCGCGGATAACATACGTGGAAAAAGACAAGAGTCTAAAGCCCTTCAGACAGCAAAACCGGTAACTCAGAAAGAAGTGAAAAAGACAATTGCCATCCGCACTAAATGCTGGAAAATAGTAAATAAAGCAATGTTTAAAGAACAAAGCATTAGGATGGGATCAAGGGCTCACAAGAGCAAAAGCAGAGAAAACAACTACTACTTGCAATATAATACCCTTGGTGGCAAGGACTTAAATCATTTTCGATAGGAAGGATCAACTCGCACCCCTCTGGAGTAAAATTTGGCAGAATATACCAGAACTTAAAGCATGCTGGTCTGTCTGACTCAGCAATTCACTTTTAGAAATTCATTATACAGATATACCTAAATATGTAAGTTAAATATTTATAAAAAAAAAAAAAAATAGCAGGGCATTGGTGGCACACGCCTTTGATCCCAGCACTTTGGAGGTAGAGGCAGGAGGATCTGTGAGTTCGAGGCCAGCCTGATCTACAGAGCTAGTTTCAGGGCAGGCTCCAAAGCCAGAGAAACCCTGTCTCGAAAAAAAAAAAACAAACAAAAAAATTAATAATATTATTCATAGCAGAACTGTCTACAATAGCAAGAACTAGGAAGTATCTTAAATGTTCCAGGATTAAATGACCAGAAATAAAATGTAATGAAATACTCTACAGTGTTTTCAAGGAATAAGATGCTTTTGTAGCACCAACATGGAAAGTGTGTCATCAATCCAGTTAGAGGAAATAAAGTTGCCAAAGAGCATATGGAGAATTATCCCATTGGTAGTATAATAATAGTGAATAATTACATGTGCACAAAAATCTGAAGCTAAAACCTAAACTATCAGCTTACTTTTATTGTATGTGTATAGGTATGTTCATGCTATGGTATGGATATGGAGGTCAGAGAATAACTTGCAGGACTTGGTTCTGTCTCCTTCCACCACGTGGGTGCTGGAGATCAAACTCAGGTTGTCAGCCAAGTACCTTTACCTGCTGAGCCATCTTGCTAGCCCCCTATTTAACTTGAAAGAATAGTTTGAAGTACTGTCATAATTAAAAATAAAGTTTTGATTTGAGGTTCACTCCAGCTTGGGGGTAAATTGTCAAACAAGATCTCCAAGTACTTATAAGTCAAATCCCACCTCTTTCACTTCTTTGCATGACATTGTAACCTATAAGGATCAGTTTCACCATCTGTAAAATGGGAACTCCACAGTTCTTGCTTCAGAGTAATAAAGAGACAGCAGACAACCAGGAAGCAGTACATTTCCTCACTCCAGGCTAATTCAATGAACGTGAATGCTTTCCCCCCATTTCCTAACTCCCATGGCTGGGCCTGACAGAAGTAGTTAGGAGTCTGGTATTGAGAGTGGAACTTGGGATATACCTGGGGTCCTGGTCGAAGATGAACTGTGTCCCTTGACCATGGTGCACATCCCAATCCACGATAAGAACCCTGTGAGCAGGAGAGAGGGGAGCTCTGTGCAAGGGAATCAAGTGGAAAATAGAGGAGCAGCCAGGACCACGGTACCCCCATTCCATGCTACCCCATTCCATGTGTCATTTGCTGCTGACCTCTGAATGCGGTGCTTCTTTTGAGCATAGCGGGCAGCCACAGCCACATGGTTGAACATGCAATACCCATCCATAAGACTGTGCTGGGCATGGTGTCCTGGAGGCCTAAGCAGGAAAGGAAAGGTACAGATTTGGAGTCTTCCTCACATGCTCTCAATTCTTCCAGCACAGATTCTGTGAATCTGCCAGCAACTGAGGAACTGTGGCTTTTGAAGCTTCAACCCCCCCCAACCCAATGTGCTCTCATCAAAGGAGATTTAGACATAACCATTAAAATGTACATGCACCAGATGGTGGTACACACCTTTAATCCCAGGACTCTGGAGGGAGAGGCAGGCAGATCTCTGAATCTGAGGCCAGCTAGTTTTAGGTCAGCCAGGGATACACAGAGAAACCCTGACTCAAAAAATCAAGAAAAAAGTGCAGTTTGGAAGGGAGTGCTTCATGTGCTTACTACTATTGGTAATTAAAAGGGGACTGAGAAGGGCAAAGGCTATCTTCTGCATTTGATCAGTTCTAGGAAGTCAGCTGTGACGAGTTGTTCTATGATTTTCCACGACAACAGCAAAACAGCAAATGCTTTTACTAAAATTTGAGATGTCATGGTTTGTTGGCTGCATCTGGATTTCAAGATGTTCCAGATAGAAAAGAAATATATACCTGGGAATCAATGAACTATGATACTTATTACTTACTAATAAGACTCTCTGTGAGAAGATACAGAGATTACTGGTGACAATGACTATCTTCCAGGAACTTATCCACAAATAGGAGAGAGGATTTTTATTGAACTCCCCTTTGTATCATTTGACTCTTTAACCACATGAAGACATAGGACCCAAGTTAACACATTTTACATTTGAGGAAAGGATTATTATTATTTTTTTTTTGAGAAAGTATCTTATGTAGCCCAGGCTGGCCTCAAATTTACTAGCTAGCTTTGAATTCCTTCAACATCTACCTCCAAAGTACTGGTATTACAGACATCAGACATACACCTCCATGTACCACTAGGTAGAAAGATTTTTTTAAAAAAATGTATGAAGCTGCTAGGTAGTGGTGGTGTACATGTTTAATCCTAGCGATCAGGAAGCAGAGGCAGGAAATTAAGGCCAGCCTGGTCTACAGAGCAAATTCCAGGACAGCTAGGTCCACACAGAGAAACCCTGCCTCAAAAAAAACCAAATAAAATACAATAAAAATGTAACAAGCTAAATGCTTGAAAGTCCTACCTGATGACAGCCATGCCGTTCCGAATCTCAGCCCCCACCACTGCATCTACCAGTCTGAGGACAGAGCCTGTGGCCAGGCAGGCACATGAATATGAGTTCTGCAGACAGTGGAGAGCCAGAGAGAAAGAATGAGAAAGAACTGTCCTATCTATTTAGCTTCTTTTTCCCACAGTGAGGTTGCCATGGATATGGGCGATCCCAGAATAGCTGCCGCACCCTGACCTCCGTTCCCATGCATACCGGATGCAGATAAACTGAATCATAGGTGTCTGCTAGTATGCGAAGTTCTCCTTCATTCATGTACTGGGTTGTTTCCATCAGGTCAATGTATTCCAGGCTGAGGACATAAGATAGGGGGATAGGATTTGGAGCCCTGTTCCCTCCCCAGCAACACCTTCTACAAATCAGGCCTTTGGCCAAATCACGCCTCCATTCAATCTAGGGGATCATCTGGGATGTAGGCCATAGTCCCAGTTATTTTTCTAGTCCCCCATCTCCAGTTATATATTTTGTTCCCTGCAACAGTCCTCTGCCTTTTTTGTCTCTTGGAGCTCAGCTCAGATACTCTCTGCCAAGCTAGTTTTGTGTGAGTCACACTGTACCAGGCCTCTTCCTTTGAGTTCTTACAGCCCCCAGGAGACTCCTGACCACTCTGCCAGGTATCCACTATCAGTTAACAAACCAGATTATAAGAACACTAGCCCATCACAGGCTTAGGATCTGCAAGATGCTGTCAGGTACCTGACACATGACCCTCCTGAAGAACTTAAGATTTCTTTTCTTTAAGGGGTGGGAGGCTTTTTCAGACAGGGTCTCTTGTAACCCAGGTTGAATCTGCCCAGGATTGTCTTGAATTCCTAATTCTCTTGTCTTCATGTCCCAAGCGACGGGAGTACAGGTATCTACCATCACACTTGGTAGGAAATTAGGACTTTTTAGCAATGACAGATTCAAAGAAGATCAAGGACTTCCCCAAGGCTGGCCACAGCGTCTATGGGATTCTTTCCCAAAGCATTCAGTCTGTCCTGGTTGGGCCAGAACATCCTCCTCCCCACCCTAACAAGCTCCCAAGTTTTCACCTGTGAACCAACATCAGCTCCTCCTTCTCAGCAAACCGGGCCTGGGGAAACATGAGGAGTAAAGGGCTAGGACACAAGCCACGCCTAGGTCCTGCCAGTTCCCTGCCCACCACCCGAACACTGGTTGGTAGAGGTTCACCTGAAAGGACACACAGCGGTCCAGGAGGCTCTCCAGGATCAGCTGTTCTTTGATGGCATGGAGCCTTTCAGGGCATTCAGGGAAGCTGGGGAATGGAGATGCAGTCATACATACACACACAAACAAACAAGACACTAGGGAGCAAATCACATCTCCCACCCCCTACTCCATAGGTGCTCACTCCTTACCTGTGGCACCAGCCTTTTCTCTTGTCATTTCTGAAGCCTTATACTTTTGCCCCCCACTACCATTTATGCCACCAGTACCTCCAGTCATATCATCTTGTCCAGAATCTCCCTGCTACTACACTCATTCCCACAACAGTCCCTCCTGTACAAAGCAGCCAGTGGTGAAAATTCTAGTACTCAAAATTATAACTCCTACTCTATTCACAGTTGAAGCCAAAATTTTATCACACCTAGAAGGCCCTAAAATAAATCTGTCCTTATCCTTTTTCTGACCCATAGCTATGTATCTATCTTTCTTCCTTCTTTCCTTTTCTTCTTTCTTTTTGTTTTTCGAGTCAGGGTTTCTGTGTAATTGTGGAGTCTGCCCTGGAACTCACTCTGTACACCAGGCTGGCCTCGAACTCACAGAGATTTGCATGCCTCTGTCTCCCAAGTGCTGGGATTAAAGGTGTGTGCCACTCACTGGCCAGCCTGACCCAGACTCCTCTTTCACTTTGTTTGACCTGCAGTGGCCTCCTTGGTCTTCAGCTGAACACATACCTTTCAGCCAAGCCCATGGACTTAACATCTTTTGCCTAGAACACTCTTTTCCACAATGACTCCATGGCTCACTCCCTTAACACCCACTTGTAATTTTATTCAAACTCAGCAATGCCTTCCCTGGCTGTTGTATAGCTTTACTCTCCTGTCCACCTTAGTTCTTCCAGACAGCACTGCTCTGACACTCATCCTGATGACTTCTGAAGGCAGTTTAGTTTACTGCTGCATCCCTAGCTCCTCAACAAATGTAGACAGACCATAAATGAAACCTTTTAACATCATTAGTTTGTCTTAGGTCAGCATACAGGAGATAGCTACTATATTTGTAAACATCAGTGTAATGATTAACAGACAATGGCAGAGGCTAGTAAAATATCTACGATCAGCTGGGAGAAAGGTAGTGGCCAGTGAAAGGCTTTTGTGAAAGTCTCAATAGTTGTGAAAGTTGAAAGAGAGATCAGCCAAGGGTAAAGATCCACAGCTAGAGGGTACCTGGCCTGCTGTCAGAACAGCCAGGAGACCAGTGTGGGTGAAGTGAGCTGAAGCAAATGAGGAAAGAACTAAGGGTGATGTGGAGCCAGATCACGTGGAACCTTGGAGGCCAGGATAAAGCATTCAGACTTTACCTTGAGAGCTCTGCCCTTGAAGTATTTTAAGAAAGGCTTCACTATGGAGGCTGGAAGCAGGGAACCGGTGAGGAGAAGTCAGATAGTGAATATATTTTGAACATAGAGATAAAAAGTATAAGCAGATTCTTTTGAGAGGTAGAGCAGATAGGACATATGTTTCAGCACAAATGTCTCTTCAGGGCTCTGGGACTCTGCTTGCTAGCTACTCCAGGGCCGTCTAATAAACGCCTCTAGCCAAGTATGCGAGCTCATGCCTGTAATCTCAGCACTCAGGAGGCTAAGACAGGAAGATCATCAAAGGGGTGAGGCTGGTTTAGGCTAAATAGTGAGTTCCAGGACAGCCTAGGCTATGGAGTCAGATTTTGTGTCAAAACAAAAACACATTGAATTCCTAGTCACTGGGTCACCATTAAAGACTTCATGCTGCTGTTGGCTGTTTAATGATCTCCCCTCATATTTACCAAGAGCCAAGCAGGGACTTCTCCATTTTGTTCACGTGTGTCACCAACTCTTGGCACACAGTAGACACTTTGATACATGTGTTGCTTTAAAAGATAACTCTTTCAAGAATGACCCCCACTCCCTAACTCATCTGCTTCCAGATTACAGGCTAGAATAAGAGAAGATTCACTCTTGCTTCGGGGAGACAGGGACAAATGTGTAAATGTTCTACTTTGGGGACAATCTGGAAGTCCCAGCCTCACCTGTCATCCCAAAGGCAGTGGAAGTCATTTAGTTGTTCATCAAAGACCAATCCAGTACCAACCGATACTCTTGTCTCGGGGTTCAGATCCTGCAAGGGAAAAGAAAAGAAACACAGGTTCATTCAGAGCCCCAGTCACAGAAAACACCGCATTCGGTCTAATACATCACAGAAAACACCGCATTCGGTCTAATACATCACAGAAAACACCGCATTCGGTCTAATACGGGAGAAGTCATTGTTTTCTTTTGTAAAGAAGGCCAAATTGCAGCCAGGCATCTCTCACCAAGCCTTGAAGCCCCACGATCAGGTCTTCTTCAACTGCTTGGCTGAGCTTCTTCATTTTGCCTTTCTTCTTTACCTCTGCTAGATTGGGGCTGGAGTGCAGTGCAGTACCCTTCTTAACACTTCGCTTCTGCCAATCGGAGAGAAGGATCAGAGTCTGGACATGGCTGGCTGGCTTTCCCTCCCCCCTCATCAGGGCCCGTCTGAGGCCTCACCAAGGTGGCGCTGGAGTCCTGAGGGGGTGACTGGGGATTGTGCCTACTCCTTCGTTGTCTGGTAGAAGAATCTTGGCCGGTGGAGGTCATGGCTGAAAAGCCTTCACTCCTGGCACGGCTCTAACAGGGGGTGTAGTTGGTGGTGAGGCCCCTGGAATGTCCAGAGGACCCCACATCCTTGTCCCTTACCAGGTCCCGCCCCTATTCTAGATCGCATCCTTCACTCTCTTCCATTCCTGTGCATTCTAAACCCCGCCCCTCAAGGCCATCTTCTGCCTCAGAGGATACCTGGTCCCCTCAAGGCCATCTTCTGCCACAGAGGAAACCTGGTCTCGTCCGATTGTTCCCCTGGACCTCGCTGCTTTTTATACGATTCTCCTTCTTCATCTTGCCTTTGCACTCAACAAGGTAAACCTAGGCTCAATCCGGCTCTTCTAAGACCTACCCTTTCCAATCACCGCTCCCCTTCCCTTTACTTCCCACATCCTTTCATACCTCTAATCCTCGCCTGGAACGCTTGGCTTCTGCAACCTGCCCTCTTCAGCCTATTTCACAGGATAGTCACCGACCCTTACAGTCCGCCAGGCCAAGCTGCGGCGGCCTCGACACCACCCTTAAAGACTCACTTAACTCCACCTCCTATAGGGCCGAACCCGCACCTTCCACACCCTCTGATCTCGCCCGGATCCTTTCACTGTGCCCCGCTGCTCAGGGGACTGCCCCTTTCGATCAGAATCCATTAGACCCCACCCCCTTCTCAGATGCCTAACGTTTAACCAAGCTCCCTCCGCCACTTCTAAGCCCCCGCCCCCTTCCCGCCCGGCCATCGACATTAGCCAATCCTTTCCCCCACTACTCACTGAGCGCGGCCCCTTTCTCAAACTCCGCCTTTGGCTCGCACCGCCAAATTCCCGGCGACCTGTGTGGCCTTGGGCACCTGATTCCTTCTTTTCCATTGGGCTGTGTGTTTTCATTTGCCCGCCCACGTCCAGCCCACGGCGCGGTTCCCCAACTCCTCTGGCTCACACCACACCTCTCGCGAGCTCACCAAACTGAGGGACAGGTCATACTGCGCCTGCGTAAATTGTGACTCAATGGTTCGAGACCCGGATCTTCCCCTAGCGCTACTCCCCCGCCCCACCCCCACTCCCACCTCCACTCCGATCCACTGCCGCCGTTATTCTGATTGCAATGGCTACCGTTCTCAATTCCAAGCCAGTCATCTTAGGAACTCTACGGACCGGCAAGAAGCTAGGGCGTTCAAAAGGGATGTCTCGGGGGATTCCTGCACTGCGCTTGCCGATGACGTAGCTAGGGCAGGCAGGTGACTGTTACGAGATAAAGACTAATAATGTACTATAAACTAATAAGTACTGTGGCTGCTGGTATTCAAAAATGAGAGTGGAATACATGTTGAGGATTTTCTGAGTTAGTACTCACTGCGATAGTACGCAAGCATCTTCAAATGTCAGCTATTATCATTCTGCGAAAATGGGTAGGGGTTTCCTTATCTGGGAAATTGTGATGGTTGTACCAAGACCAGAATGGATTTATCAGGGATGTTTTCCTGGATGGCAGCTCAACCTACCTGCCCGCTCCACTGAGTAATCAAAGTAATGACATGTAGTAAACCATGGAGGGAAAATTGTCCCGGTGACTCTTTGGGACTCCCACACTGTGTGTAAGTATCATTCCCACTGGAGGACAATTTGTCCTCCTGATTACCCCCCCCCCCATTTCCTACTGGACTGTATGCTAAAGCTGGAAAGAACCCTTCTGGAGTTCTGCATCACTGACTAGCAAATAGATTGACAGTCCCAAAAACCAGTAGCCAGACTCTCTGACCCTCTTGCAAATGCCAGTTTCAGTCCCCCACATTGCCTTAAGGGCTATGGGTCTAAGTCTACACATTAAAGAAAATATATAATGATAAATAATAAAGAATATTCTGTGATATTTATAGAGCAATATATTAAACAGTCAAGTCTCATTTCCTGTACAATGGAAGTAATTGATTTTATAAAGGGCCAGATAGCAAATAAATACTTTGAAGCCACATGGAATCTTTTTGTTTGTTTGTTTGTTTGTTTGAGACAGGGCTTCTCTGTATAACAGCCTTGGCTATCCTGGAACTTGTTCTGTAGACCAGGCTGGCCTATAACTCACTAAGATCCACCTGCCTCTACCTACTGAGTGCTGGGTTTAATGGCATGTGCCACCATGCCCACCATGCCTGTGTGTATTCCAGTGCCTAAGGAGGCAAGAAAGGGGAACTGGATTCTCCAAGAGCTGAAGTTACAAGTGTTTGAGCCTTTTGATGTGGGTGCTAGGATTCAAGCACTGAGCCATCTCTCTACCTCACCAACCATTTAAAACACTGGTTCTCAACATGTGCGTCACAACCCGTTTGCCAAACCTCTGTCTCCAAAATTATTTACATTAAAATCCATAACTATAGCAAAATTAGAGTTATGAAGTAACAACAAAAATACTTTCATGATTGGTAGTCACCACAACATGAGGAACTATATTAAAAGGTCATAGCATTAGGAAGGTTGAGAACCACTGACTTAAAACCATAAAAATCTCTGCTGCAGAATTCTTGGTTTCTTTCTTCTGGCTGATTTCTTTTACAAAATGAAGGCAAATGTGCTGGATAGTTTTATGTCAACTTGAAACAAGCTAAAGTCATCTGAGAGAAGGGAGCCTCAATTAACAAATTGCTTTCAGCCAGGCAGTGGTGGTGCACACATTAAATCCCAGCACCTGGGAGGCAGAGGCAGGTGGATCTCTGTGAGTTCAAGACCAACCTGGTCTATAGAGTGAGTTCCAGGACAGCCAGGATACACAGAGAAACCCTGTCTCGAAAACCAGAGAGAGAGAGGGAGAGAGGGAGGGAGGGAGGGAAGGAGAGGGAAAGAACTGGGTGTGGTAGGTAGCACAGGCCTTCAATCCCAGCACTTGAGAGTCAGAGGCAGGCACATCTTTGTGAATTCCAGGTCAGCCTGGTCTACAGAGCAAGTTCAAGGCCTGTCAGGATGGCTACAAAGAGAAACATTGTTTAAACAAAACAAAACAAAACCATGGGTCTGGAGAGATGGCTCTGTGGTTAAAATCACTGGCTGCCCTTCCAGACCATCTAGGTTCAATACCCAGTACTCACATGGTAGCTCATAACTTTCTGTAACTCCAGTTCCAGGAGACCCAATGCCCTTCCACAGGCAAAACAAAACACCAGTGTACATGAGAAATAATTTTTTAAAAAAATTAAAAAACAAACAAAACCAACAAAAAGACTAGACACAAACACTCATACTAAGGCTGGGCAAGGTAACCAGTAGGAGGAAAAGGGTCCCAAGGGCAGACAAAAGAGTCAGATAACCCCACTTCCCGTGTTAGGAGTCCCAAAAGAACACCAAGCTACACAACTGTCACATATATGTAAAGGACCTAGCACAATTCCATATAGGCTCCCTGCTTATTGCTCCAGTCTCTGGGATTCCCTATGAGCCCTACTTAGTTGATTCTGTGGGACAGGTTCTCAGGTTGTCCTTGAACCCTCTGTCTCCTATAATCCTTCCTCCCCCTCTTCTGTGAGGTTCCCTGAGCCCTGTCTAATGTTTGGCTTTGGGTCTCTGCATCTGCTCCCATCAGTTGCTGGATGAAGCTTCTCTGAGGACTGTTGGGCTACACACAGATCTGTTTTTTTCTGGCTGGCCTTAAGGCATTTTCTTAATTAGTGATTAATGTGAAGGGCTCAGCCCATTGTGTGTGGTACCATGCCTGGGCTGGTGGTCCAGGGTTCTATAAGAAAGCAAATTGAGCAAGCCACTAGGAACAAGTCAGTAAGCAGCAGCCCTCCATGGTCTCTGCATCTGCTCCTGCCTCCAGGTTCCTGCCCTACGTGAGTTCCTGTCTTCACTGCTTTTGATGCTGAACCCTTATGTGGAACTGTGAGTGAAATAAACCCTAGTTGCTTTTGGCCATGGTGTTGCATCACAGCAAATAGTAATCATAACTTAGAAACTGGTACCAGGAGTAGAAGATTGTTGTGACATACCTGACCATGTTGTTTTGGGGAGGATTGTAGAAGGACTTTGGAACTTGGGGCAAGAAAAGCCTTTGAGTGTACAGTGATTGTTGTTGAGCGGTTCTGTAGGAGCTTGGAAGAATGTTGTATTGAGGAAAATGCAGAAGATGGAAGCCTGGCTTGTGAAATTTCAGAGTGAAGTTGTGTGTGTGTGTGTGTGTGTGTGTGTGTGTGTGTGTGTGTGTGTGTGTGTGTTTGTTTTGTTTTGTTTTAGAGACATGGTTTCTCTGTGTAGCCCTGACTGTTCACAGGGAAGGGTAAAGACTTTATTGGTGCAATTTGTTATTTTGAATTGAGATCCTGAGCTTCTGGTTAGCTAGGGCTGAAGAATCAGCTGTGATTAACAAGATACCTTAACTACTAACGTGAAACCTTTGCTTTGCTGGGATACTCAAGGCTGGTCAGTTGGAGCTGAGAAATTAGACGTGTGGGAAGTGTTTCTTCAGAGTCAGCACACAAAGGCTGTGTTCCAGAGGCGGTCATGGTCGTACTTAATGCCTATAACTGAATTTGGTAATGTAAGCATCACCCAGGTGGTAGTGGTTTTGAAAGGGTCATGGAGAGCAGCTGAGGTCTGGCACTGTGAGAGGCCAGCAGAGGCCATTGGTGAAGGTACAGCCTCTGTGGCAGTTGAAGGCCCAGGACTAAAGGGATCATGCAAAGAAGTTGAGGCTTGGCACCATGAGGAGAGCCTATGAGAGGCTGTTGGTAAAAACACAGCCCAGTTGCAGCAATGGACCCCAGAGTTTTGGAGATGCTAGGACCATGGGATGACCACCAAGAACAGCAGCAGTGGTGAAGTGGAGGCAGCTGGAACCTAGAAGACGAGCTGTGTGTGCTGCAGAGGGCGGAGCCAGAGAAGTGACCCAAGCTCCTTGGAGGAACCACAGAAAATTGTGAGTGAATCCAGACATTGAACATTGAGGTATTTATACTTTTGGAGTTTGGTTTTACTGTGATTGTGACTGTGCCCTAGTTCTTCACCCTTGAATTAAAGTAACTTAATTTTATTTTGCAGGAGCCCACAATTGAGAGCTTTGGATTTTAAGAGAGATTGGCTATTTTAAAGAGACTGAGTTTTTAATGTGTTTGAATATATAAAGATTGTGGGGTTTTATATATTTGTTTTATCAAGACAGGGTTTCTCTGTGTAACAGCCCTGGCTGTCTGGAACTTGCTTTATAGACCAGGATGGCCTCAAACTCACAGAGATTTGTGTACCTCTACCTCCTGAGTGCTGGGATTAGAGTCATGCACCACCATGTCCTGCTAGTTATTTATATTTTTAATGTGAGACCTTGAGAATGAATGAGAAAGAAAAGGTTGTGGCTTAATAGTGCTGTGTTTGTGTGTCATTGACAAGGGGTCAGTTGTGCTGAATAGTTTATGTCAACCTGACACCACTGAGAGTATTCTGAGAAAACAGAACCTCAACTGAGAAAATGCCTCCATAAGATCAGGTTGTAGGCAAGCGTGTAGAGCATTATTTTAGTGATCGATGGGGGTAGCACCCATTGTGGGTAGTGCCACCCCTGAGATAGTGGTCCTGGGTTATAGAAGAAAGCAGGCTGAGCAAGCCAGTAGAATAAGCCGTTCCCCTCCATGGCTTCTGCATTAGCTCCTGCCTCCAGGTTCCTGCCCTATGTGAGTGAGTGCCTGCCCTCACTGCTTTTGATGATGAATTGCTTTATGAACTGTGAGTGAAGTGAACAAATGGCTTTTGGTCATGGTGTTTCATCACAGCAATGGTAACCATAACTAAGATAACAAGGGTCCCATTTCTCATTGAGGACAGGTTTTCCTTTTGTGAGGAGAGGGAATTATGGACAGGGTTACATCAATTCTGCTATTCCTATTTTATTTATTTATTTTGGATTTTCAAGACAGGGTTTCTCTGTGTAGCTCTGGCTGTCCTGGAACTCACTCTGTAGACCAGGCTGGCCTTGAACTCACTGAGATCCACCTGCCTCTGTCTGCCTCTCCAGTGCTGGACTTAAAGCCACCACTGCTATTCTTTATTGAGCCAAACAAATGTTACTGGGAAGTGCAAGGATAGGGACTCTTCTTGTAGTATTGTTATTTTACTGAATCAAACAGGCTTCTGTGCAGAACAAGACCATGGTTTCTAGAGAGTTCTAGACTATGAATTCCTATGAAAGTTCAAGATGAGATTTTCTCTCTCTCTCTCTCTCTCTCTCTCTCTCTCTCTCTCTCTCTCTCTCTCTCTCTCCCTCCCTCCCTCCCTCCCTCCCTCTCTCTCTCTCTCTCTCTTTCTCTCTCTCTCTCTCTGTGTGTGTGTGTGTGTGTGTGTGTGTGTGTGTGTGTGTGTATGTGTGTATGTGTGTGTGTGTGTATGTACATGGAGGCCTGAGGTCAACTTTGAGCATCTTCTTCACTCTCCACCCTACTGTTTTCAAACTGCTTTCTTATTTCTGTGTCTGAGTGTGGTTTGTGTGGTGTGTGCACATGCATGGAGGCCAGAGGAGATTGTCAGGTGTTGTATGTTACTTTCTGTCTACCTTATTTCTTTTAGACTGGAGTTCTTCCTGAATCTGGAACTCATTCATATTGTTTTGCTATGCCAGCAGCCAGCAAGCCCCCAGTGATCATTCTTCCCCCAACCCCCATCCCAGAACTCAGTTTATAGGCATTCATGAAATTGGACCCAGTTTGTCATATGAGTGCTTACATCCAAACCCAGGCCCTTATGGTTGCGCAGCAAGTACTCTTAAATGTGAAGCTGTCGCTCCAGCCCCCTCCACCTTATTTTTTGAAACAAAGTTGCTTTTATTGCGGGGGGGGGGGGGGGGGGGGGGGATAAGACAGGATCTTTCTGTGTAGCCCTGTTGTCCTGGAATTCACTCTGTAGACCAGGCTGGCCTTGAACTCAAAGATCAGCCCACCTCTGTCTCTTGAGTGCTGGGATTAAGGTGTGGGCCACCATTGAATGTGCCCCGTGAGATAGTCTCACTTGAGGTTTCTGACTGAACTATATTGACTGGCCAGCAGGCTCCAGGAATCCTGTTGTTGCCTCCCTGAGGCTGACATTACAGGGACACACTACACTTAGCTTTTTAAAATTACTGGAGAGTTGGCTTAGCAGTTAAAATTGCATTTTATTAATTTTGTTTCTGGATGTGTGTACGTAGGTGTGCCATACCATACTTGTGGAGGTCAGAGGGCAATTTGTGGGAGTTGGAAGGAGTCTCAGGGACTCAAAATCATCAAGGATTTGTGGCTGACAACTGTACATGCTGGACCTTCTCCATAGTCCCTGGCTTTAAAACAAACAAACAAACAAACAAAAAAAAAACAATCGCAAACATAGATTCAGAGGATCCAACTCAAACTTTCATGCTTTTGCTACAAGTACTTTATTGCCTGAGCCATGTGTCTAGACCCAGGATGAGGTTTCTTCAGCATTCTGACAAGTTCCTAAGATGAACTCGGGTGGTCAATTTCTAGGTCATCTAGGTACTTTCTGTATAAGCACCATGCTTCTGTTCACAGAGACATTAGTATTGGTATACATTGAGGGCTGTGGTGGGAGATGTAGCTCAGTTGGTAGAATGCTTGCCGAGCATGCATGAAGCCCTACTTTTAAACATCTGTAATTCCAGCACTTGGGAGATAGAGGCAGAAAGTTCAGAAGTTCAAAGTCATCCTTGGCTACATAGTAAGATCAAGGCTAGCTATGCTTTAAAAAGAGGGAGGGGTATTCTTGCATGGTTTCATTGTTATTAATTGAGCTTAATATTATGTTATGTTAGTTGTTATGAGAATCTCAAGGGCTTAACAAGTATTTAGTTGTTTCTCGTATAATATACAATCAGAATGTGTAACACAAATAAATAAATGACCCAGAGACTGGTATTGGGGTTCAAGCTTCAAGCTGGGTATCAAAAAATCAAAGCAGCTAGTCACTAGCTTTCACCTCTAGCTCAGACTGAATGGACTGATTCTGTCTCACCAAACCTCAGACTGTAACCACTCCTCAGCGTGGCTGGAGAATGAATGCCTCTACTGAGACCTTGCTTCTGTCTTATATATTTCCCTAATGTTGGGATTAAAGGTGTGAGCTATAATTCTCTTTTAGACTGATTCACTCTTGTGTAGATCTGGGTGGCCTTAGACTCATAGAGATCCATCTACCTCTTAATCCTGAGTGAGTCCTAGGACTAAAGGTGTGGACCACCACCTCCTAGCTTCTGGCTGCTGGCATTAAAGGTGTGTGCCTGACTTTGCTTTCTGAATCCTCAGTCAAGCTTTAATAAAGCATAAATAATATATCACTCCAAGAATGCTGGTCATCCATGGACCCAGAGAAATTTCATTTTATGACCTATTTTCCTCTATGTACTTGGGGTTCTCACTATTTAGTTGGTAGATGGGGAAACATCAGTGTCTTTTGTAGCCCAGACCTAGAAGTGGTAGATGACACTTTTGCATGTAATTAAGAATAAATCTTGCACAATAATTCTAGTGGCTTAAAAATCATAGAGATTCACATTTGTTTTCTTTGATGCAGTGCTTGGCATGAGGCCCGGAAACTCGTTTATGCTGGCCAAGTGTGCATTGCTACTGAACTACGCGCTCAGCCATGACACAGAAACTCTTTTACTGCAAAGGTAAGAATTTTTCTGTGGGTTCAAGTCAGTGTTTCTTGCCTGGAGGCAGGAAAATGACGATATGGGGGGGGGTAAGGCATTGGAGACATTGTCAAGGGAGATAGATGGAAGGATGTGAAGCACTGTCTAGATTTAAGATTATTCCTTTTAAAGCCAGAAGAATGGCTTTCTGCAGTTAGTCAGGCCAGAGGATTGCAGCTTAACACGCCAGGTGTCACGTATGATGACAACATTAACCCAGATGGTGACAGCTCACTGCCCGTTGACAGATAGATGTTCCTCATGTCTCCTCCTCTGGAGAGTAAAATTTGCGTATGTTTCTCTTAATACTTTCCTCAATTTTGTTTATGTCTCTTCTTGCACAAAAACATACTGTTGCTCACTGACCTGCAACATTTGCCTTCATGCGCCATCCACAGTGCCTCAAGACACTTTAAAAACCTCTGTGTCCAACATAAACTAGTTCACAACATGGACATTCTTTACATCCCACAGGGACAGGCTAGTGTAAAAGTATCCCATTGGTGTGTCAGACAGTAATTAGAAAACAACCCAGGTATTTCTCTCTACAGCATTGGTGATAAGTTCCTGGAGATAATAGGGATCATGAAATCATGTATGTGTTACAACGCTAAAGGTTCTAATACAGGTTCCAGACATGTTTACGGCAATTCAGATTGTGAGTTACATAACTTTTTTTTTCCTGGCATGCCTATTTGTATGTGTGTATTACTGTGAGGTGAATGTGTATGTCTGTAAAGCACAGAGCACAACCTCATGTCATGTTCTCAGGCACAGTGTACTTTTAATATCTTGATGCAGAATCTCACTGGCTTGAACTTTCCATATAGGCCCAGTGGGGTTTTCAGGAAGCCCCAGGGGTTTGCCTGTCTTCAGTCTCCATCAGTGCTGGGATTATAAGTATGCTCCCCCACAATGACTTGTTTTACCTGGGGTACTTGGGATCAAATTGAGGTCCTGCTATTTGTAACACTTTACCAAATGAAGGGTTAGTTTGTTTGTTTTTGATACATGCTTTCTCTGTGTAGCTTTGGAGCCTATCCTGGCATTTGCTCTGTAGGCCAGGCTGGCCTCGGACCAAGTAAATACAAAATGTCTTTGCTTTTCTCTCCCTTCCATCCTTTCTGCTAGTATATGCTAGGTAAATTTTATGATAAGCTAAATCCCTATAATATGTCCTAGATACTCAAAGGAAGCTGAGGCAAGCCTGGACAACATGGTAAGATTTCACTCAAAAAACAAACAAACAAAAAACTTGCTGGGTGGTGGTGGTGGCACACACCTTTATTCCTAGCACTTGGGAGGCAGAGGCAGGAGGATCTCTAAGACCGAGGCCAGCCTGGTCTACAGAGTATACCAGGACAGCCAGGGCTGTTACACAGAGAAACCCTGTCTCAAAAAGTGGGACTCTATACAGATTAAGGCAGGGCATTTCAGGATAATGCTATGATAAGAATAGCTCCAGAGAACCCCATCCATCAAATTTTTGTTTCTGATCCTCTTGCTTCTGACTCCAAGTGCTGGAATTATTTGCCACTATGCCTCTTCATGTGTGTGTGCAAGTGTGCATGCATGCACACATGCGTGTGTATTGTTAGGGATTGAACTCAGAGCTAAGGCAAACACTCTGTCAACTGATGTACATCCCCGTACCTTCTTGCTTATGTATTTATACTATTGATTACTAGTGATTAACACGGCTAACCAGTTCTGTGACTTTTCATTCCTGGCAAGTGAGCTTCATTCCCAATAGAGCATCTCTAGAGAGATTCAAGGTGGCAGTTCCTAGGAAAGATCAGATCACAGATTTCTGTAGATGAATAAAGAGTTCCTTTGGAAAAAAGGGGGTCTGCAGAGATGGCTCAGTAATTTTACAAGCCCTGGCTGCTCTTCCAGAGGACCTGGGTTCAATTCCCAGCATACACATGGCAGCTCACAACTCTCTATGACTCCAGTTCCAGGAGATCCAATGCCCTTATACAGGCATACATCCAGGCAAAACATCAATGAGGAAAGAGGGGAGGGAGGGAGGGAAGAATGGAGGGACAGAGGGAAAGGAAGGAAAGTTCAGAAAAATATTTTCTGCATAGTCTGATCAGATATGTAGAAAGTTGGAAAATTGGGCTTCTTGTCAAGATCAGGAGAGGGGGCCCTATGAGGTATCATCACATAGCAGCAACATTGTAAACAGGAAGTCTTCTGCCAGGTAAAGCCATAGTCCATATGTTTATAAATAAGATTTGCAGGGTTCAAAGTAGAGTCAACTGCTTTCAAAGTAGTATCCCTGCTACTATTTCTGGTAGGATCTTAAGTAGTATCCCTGCTACTATTTCTGGTAGGATCTTGCTGTATAGACAGGCTGGCTTTTTGCAATCAGTTAATTCATTTTATGTGTATGGTGTTTTGCCTATCTGTATGACTGCACTCTAGTTGCATGTCTGGTGCTGAAGGTGCCCAGAAGAGTGTTAGTATTCAGGTAACTGTACTGGCCTACCCTTTGGGGTTCTGACAGGATATGTCCTCAGCTACAGCCACTAAGAGCACCACCAGTATACATTAACTACATTCCCTTATTAAAGGGCCCTACCCACCTCCCATCTTTCTCTCCCTCTCCCCCACTTCCCCACCACTATTGTCCCCAGGGAGTACTCTCTGCCCCTTTTCTGCCTCTTGTCTCTCCTCTTCCAATAAATATGAGTCCTGTTGTATGGCATGCCTTGTCTTTGTGGTGTTTTGTTTCTTTAATTACAACAAAGAGGGCATCGAATCTCCTGGAAATGGAGACAAAGATACTTGTGGGTACTGGGAATCAAACCTGTGTCTTCTGGAAGAGGAGCCAGTGTTCTAGACTGCTGAGCCATCTTTCCAGCCCCCTGCCTTTTTGCTTTGAGATAGGGTCTCAGTATGTAGTCCTAGCTGACCTAGACCAGGCTGGCCATGTATCCATAGAGATCTGCCTGTCTCTGTCATCCTAATCCTGGGA
Organism: Cricetiscus sungorus; assembly: GCA_030556225.1. Classification (NCBI taxonomy): domain Eukaryota; kingdom Metazoa; phylum Chordata; class Mammalia; order Rodentia; family Cricetidae; genus Cricetiscus; species Cricetiscus sungorus. The sequence continues at coordinate 10,648,296 of JANBXA010000609.1, forward strand.
TTACAGTCCAGCATCATCATGCCCAACTAAGGAAGAACTTTCTGAACAAGTTCCAAACAAAAGTCTGTGTTGCAAGTTGGAATCTGGGTTCCTGCTGTGATACCATGGAGGTTAAGATGTGGGATTCACCAGGTAGTGGCCAGGGCTTGCTGCAGACAGTGAAAGCAAGAGCTTCTACCCATGATCAGAGTTCTGTATAAGTTAAGGATGCTGGAAATTTCTATAGAGAAAAGGCAGGTCTGTAGAATTAAAAAATGAGTTTATTACATATGGATTGTGTTTAAGGAAAGACAGTGCTTAGGCAGTTGAAGGACAGGGAGGTAACCCATTAGTATGTCAGGGATGATCCAGCCTAAGGTCCACACAGGACCCACAGAGAGATTGAGGTTCACGTAGAGGGTCAGGACAGGCATCACCTTCATGGGTGGATAGTACATGGGCTCTTTGCTGTATGTGGTCTGAGATTCCTAACTGGGCTAAGGTAGGGGCTGATGCTTCTATCCAGGATCAGGGTGGATTTCCTGTGGATTATTAGAAAGGGGCTTCTCTTCTAGGTGTAGTGGCTCATGTCTGAAGTCCTAGCACCTGTGAGGCTGAAGCAGGAGGATTGCCCCAAATTCAAGGTCATCTGGATGCATACTGAGCAGAAAGCCAGCCTGGGTTACATACAGAGTGAGACCCTGTGTCAGAAAAATCAAGAAAAACAAAACAACTAAGTGGAAACATGAACTACATAGCTAGTGAGACCAGGGAGGGAGATAGGGGGAGAGGGAAGGGAGAGGAGAGAGAGGAGAGGTAAAGAAGAAAGGGAGAGAGGGAGAAGAGAGGAAGGTATAGAGGGAAGGAGAGGGGGGAGACTTGGGGAGGGGGGAAAGAGGAGATAGGGGGAGGGAGGGAGAGAGGGAAGGAGGGAGGGAGGGAGGGAGAGGGAGAGTGCCTGGTGTTTTGAGAGGAGAGAGACAGAGAGTGTGGCTCAGACATGGGTTTAAGCCAATAGAAAGTCTTTATTAGCCTAGCTCAGGATCCCAGTGTTGGCTGAGCTTTTCTCAGGGGGAGCTTTTAAGCACATAAACCATGTTCTGGGTTGACATACTACAGTTAGCCAGAAGCAGAACTACAGAAACCAAAAAGCAAGGTTAGTACATTTAGAGACTTTCCCAGATTTGATAGATTAGCTCTTAGTTTTAGTTTTGGCAGGTGGTGCTGTCTATGTGCTGAGTTTTGCAGCCTGAATGGTACTTCCATCATGGAGTCAGTTGTGCTAAGGTCTGGGGGACTACTAGGTTCTGGGATCCTGTTACAATAAGACATCAATACAGTCCTGGTTTCTTACTATCACTCTTTAATATGCAAATATCAAATTAATATGTGTCAGGCCTCATGGCACAGGCGTGCAATCCCAGCCATTTGGAAAACTGAGATAAAAGTATGACAAATACAAGGCTACTTTGGGTAACTTAGTGAGACTTTATCTCAAAAGGGAAAATGATGGGAGGCAGATAAAAGAGGGTGTGGAAAATGAGTAATCAGAATTAATTATATACATGTGTGAGTATAAACAAAATAAACAAAAAGGCAAAAAAGGTTAGGACTATAGTTCTGTGGTGGAATGCCTGCCTTTCATGAATTAGGTTGAGTTCAATCCCCAGTAGTATATCGTATTAGAATATTTGACTTTAAAAAATAAATTATGGTTGTCAAGCATGGTGATGCACTCCTTTAATCTCAGCACTTGGGAGGCAGAGGCAGGTGGATCTCTGTGAGTTTGAGGCCAGCCTGGTCTACAAGTTCCAGGACAGCTAGGGCTACACAGAGAAACCTTATCTCAGAAAACACATTGTGTGTGTGTGTGTGTGTGTGTGTGAGTGTGTGTGTGTGTGTGTGAGTGTGTGTGTGTGTGAGTGTGTGTGTGTGTGAGTGTGTGTGTGTGTGTGTGTGTGTGTGTGTGTGTGTGTGTGTGTGAGTGTGTGTGTGTGTGTGTGTGTGTGTGTGTGTGTGTGTGTAGGTCAGGACAACTCGCAGGACTCATTTTTCTCCTTCCATTATGAACCCAGTCATTGGTGACCTGAAGAGATGGCTCAGGAGTTAAGAGCACTGACTACTCTTCTAGAGGACCTGAGTTCAATTCCCAGCACCCACATGGCAGCTCACACCTGTCTGTAACTCCAATTCCAGGGGACCCAACACCCATGGCAAAACACCAATGTACATAAAATAAAAATAAGAAGGTTTTAAAAAGGGAACTCAATCATCAGACTTAGTTGGCAACAAATACCCCCACCTGTTGAGCCATCTTGCTAGCCCAGGCCTACATATAATTCTTCCATTTTGTACTACCTATTTGTTTGAAGTGACATTCTCATCATTGTTAATAAAATCAAGATAGAGTTTGTACATTTCAAGTATTCAGCCAAGATTTCTTTTGTATGTGTATGGAGGTCAGAGGACAACCTTTAGTGTCATTCCTCAGTCACCTTCCACCTTTTGTTTGAAACTGGCATCTTCCTAGCTTGGAACTTCACAAAGTAGGCTAGGCTAGCTGACCAATGAGCTACATATATGTAGGGCTACACTACCTGGCTTTTTTACATGGCCTCTGAGGATTTGAACTCAGGTTCTCACATTTGCAAGGCAGATGATATACTGACTATGCCATCTTTCCTGTCCCAAGATTTAGTTCTTTATGTAAAAATAAATATCTTGTTAGCAAGGCAGTGGTGGTGCATGCCTTTAATCCCAGCACTTGGGAGGCAGGCAGATCTCTCTGAGTTCTAGACCAGCCTGGTCTACAGAGTGAGCTCCAGGACAGTCAGGACTGTTACACAGAGAAACCCTGTCTCAAGAAAAACCAAAACAATAAATGAATGAATGAATAAATAAATAAATAAATAATTTGCTTTCATTTTTAATAAATAAGATTATATATGTATACTGAAGTACTAAATTATGTTTCAAGTTAATATCTTCATATTTTTATCAGTAAATTATTTGTTTGTTTTAATTTAACTTCTGTATTGTTTCTTTGAGAGTTTTACATCATGTACCCCAATTCTGCTCACCTCCATATGTCCCCCCATATCTTCCACTCACCAAATAAAACAAAACACAGTAAGCAAGCAAGCAAACAAAATCAAGAACAAAACAGCAACCAAAACCCTCTTTGCTTCTCCTTCCTTCCTGCCCATCCAACCCCTCCTTATTCATCCTGGTGGTGCTGGGGACCTCGTTGTGTCACATAGATCCTCCTATTTATCAGCTTTAATAGCAAATGTCCATTGCAATGAGTTCAAGGCCACTGGTTTCTAGTACACCATCATCACTGATTTCTCTCTCCAGCCTCCAGAGCCTATTTTTCTGTTGTCGTTTTGAACTCTTGATTTGCCTGTTCCCAGCCTTCCAAACCCTGGGATTACATTCATCCACCTTTACATTGAGCTTAAGATGAGGTCTCAAACTGTATCCCAGGCAGGCCTCCAACTAGTGGCAGTCCACCTACCTCATCCTTCCCAGAGCTGAACTTATAGGCTTGAGTTACCACATCATGTTTCAGAAGATGTTCTGTGTATCTCAGTCCCTTTATTCTTTCCATTTCCTATAGGGTGGCAGGCTGAGCTAAGAAGGACTGGATGCCTCCCAGGGAGCACATTTGAGCTTCCAATCTAATCCACTCTTTCCTACTCTTCTTTCCTGAAGACTATTTTCTGTCCCATGGAGGATGCTCCCTAACTCACAATGGGAAAGTATGTATTTTGACAGCTCTACAAAGGTATACGGAGCTGTTTACATTGTCAGCCCTTAGACATACAGTGACAAGACACATTCTACATAGTACACACATGCACGCCCAAACATACATAGAGACTGGCAAAGAAATAATGGCAATTGACAAAGCAATAAAGACATTCTGAGACACACATCTTGGTACAGTTTGAAAATGAAATGTCCTACACAAGCTCACATTTTTAAACATTTGGTCCTTGGCTGGTAGTACTATTCTGTGAGGTTGTGGGGCCTGACTGGTTGGGGTGACCTTGATGGGTTATAACACTTCTCTGCTTCTATTCTCTACTTTTCTGTTCTGGCTGTCAGGTGAAGCATCTTGCCATAGTTCCCACCCTCATGCTAGCTGCCGTCCTTTTTCTACCATGCCGTATTAGAATCCATTTGAAAACATGAGCCCAAATAAATCCTCTTCATGAGAGTTACTACTACCAGGTATTTTGTAACAGAAACAAGAAAAGTAACTGTCGTGCATTGTCACAGCCATACTATTTATTGTGCCTCACATACAGTTCTTACTCGGTGTTTCAAAGTTGCTTAGTCATCAGATTCTGTGCCCAGTTTATGTGATGTCACACTGTCATGACTACCCAGAGTCATATACAGCCACAAACTACAGCCTCGCCTGTCTCATCGTCATCACTGTACACACATTTCTACCTGCTGTTATCTTGCAGCTTGGTGACCTCTTTGCCATCTCAACACCACCTCGTCCACAATTAGCTGGTCAAGTACCATCTTACAATGACACATGGAATGACCTGGATGCTGTCCACAAAACTTCATATGCACAGTTATATCTATGTGTCGTTGATTTTCGGTTGTGAAGTATCATACCTGCCACCTCATCTAGGCTCATGTATTCATACATTTCAGTTAGATTCTGTCATCAGAGAACCACAGACACCACTCTACACCCCCCACCCAATACTGACATTTATTTAGCCAAACAGACTCGTGACTCCAGTTTCAGGTCTTTGGTTTTTATTTTACAAAATCTTTGAAGGTATAGGCAAGGAGATGTCTGGGGCCCAGAGGTTTGGACTGTGAAGAGGGAAAAACGGGTATGGTGGCAGATGCCTGTAATCCCAGCACTCAGGAACTGAGGCAGGAGGATCTCACGTTTGAGGCTATGCTGGACTACATAGGGAATTCAAAGCCACCTGGGCTACAGAGTGAGACCCTGTCTCAAAAACAAAACAAAACAACAAAACAAAACAAAAATGTCAGGCATGGCAATATATGCCTATAATCCTAGTACTTGGGAGGTAGAGGCAGGAAGATCAGGAATTTGGGGTTACCCTTAGCTATATAGTTGATGGTCAGCCTGGGTATAGAAGAGCCTGTCTCAAAAAAAAAGTCAGGTGGTGGTGGCACATGCCTTTGATCCCAGCACTCAGGAGGCAGAGTCAGGTGGATCTCTGTGAGTTCAAGGCCAGCCTGGTCTACAGAGTGAGTTCCAGGACAAACTCCAAAGCTATACAGACAAACCTTGTCTCAGGAGAAAAAAACAAAACAAAACAACAACAACAACAAACCCCCCCCCCAAAAAAAACAAGGAGACACCTTCTCTGCCAAAAGGCCAAGGCCATTTTGTGCACCTTCAAGAACTGAGGGGAGCCACCACAGTGGTGCTGGTGGCAGGAGGCACAGGACCTGTGGGGAAAGAGGCTGTAGGCGATCCCAGCAGAGGTCCAGAGAAAGGCATAAGATGGCTGACAGGTCCTGATAGCACCACAGGTCCGAGGCCCTGGTAGAGATGGGTAGCACCTGCCGTGCCCAGTGTCAAACCTGAGGTCACCTCCCCACAATTCCCAGTATTACTGCCACCAGCTACCACCATGAAGCCACCAGCTGATCCTTCAGCTGCTCCTGCTCCTCCCAGACTTGACCCCCGCTTCTTTTTCCCTTTGCCGGAGGCCTTGCGGTTCCTAGTCTGAATTCCATCCTTGCGCATGGTCAGTGGTCGGTTCACCTGGAGAAAGGAAGATCACAGGATTGCCAGCTCCAGCCCTTTGTGTCTATGTGTCTGGGCTAGAGACATCCTCTCAACCCCATTTTTCGAAGACTAGGGAATTAATTCAGTGATGAGGGTGATATACCCAGGGTTGCCTGGTATGGAGAAACCTGTTATGAGGCCCTGAGCTTGGAACATCGTCCTAGACCAGCAAGAGGTACCCAAGACTTAGAGCATGGGAGTGAAAGGTAGTAGAGGTGGCAAGAAGAGAAAGGGGGAAGAGAGGAAGGATGGAAAGAGTGGATGAGAGTGAGGAGAACTGAATGGAGAAAAATTACACGAAGAGAAACAAGAGAGAAGGAAGAAGGTTCTGGGTGAAAGAGAAAGGTCAAGGTAGATCAGGCCTGAGTGAGGGGCAGAGAGCATGGGGTGAGGGTACCACCATGGAGGAAGGGACAGCAAGCACCGTGAAGGAGAGTGTCACCTGGTGTAGCTTGTAGTAGAGGCCACAGGCATTGCACACTGGATCTCCACTGGCATTTCTCCGCCAGAGTGTCGTCGTGGTCGTTTGGCAGTTAGTGCACTGAGTGCCTGCCCTTTTGCTGACAATCTGAGGGACAAAAGAGTGTGAGGTCAGTGCTCTGGGGAGAGGAGGTGGAAGTCAGGGACAGAAGCTTATAGGACCCGAGAAGAGGGCTGATGTGATGGGAGTCACATTGAAGACAAGGAGTTTATTTAATTCATCGTCATCATCTTTTTTTTGAGACAGGGTTTCTTTGTGTACCCTTGGCTATTCTGGAACTAGCTCTGTAGACCAGGATGGTTTTGAACTCATAGAGATCTGCCTGATTTTGCCTCCACCACTGTCCAGCAAGGACTTTTATTTTATAATCTGTATGCTCCTTCCATCTCTGGTTTTCAACTTTGGCCACAGATCTGAATCTCTTGGAGGAAGCCAGGTGTGGAAATTCACACCTACAATCCAGCACTCGGGAGACAGACAAGCAGTCCATAACAAACTGAAAAACAGTCTGGTATACATAGTTCCAGGCCAGCCAGGGCTCATAGCAAGGCCCCTTTTTAAGCAAAAACAAAACAATAGAATTTTTTGGGAAGCTACAAACATTCCAGGAGCTGGGGGTGTAACTCTACAGAAGAGGGCCTGCCTAGCATGCATGAGGCCTTGAACTCCATCCCCAACACAAAACCCAACATCCCGATGCCCAGTTCAATGAAGTCATGACTTTTGGAAGAAGGGATCCAAGGAGATTACAATGTGAACCGCAAGTAAAAAGCCCACTGTGAAGGATAAGGGTGAAGCTTTTCACACAAATTTGAGAGCAGGGTTTCTGTTTGAAACCTCAAAGGGTAGGTAAAGGTTGGGGGTTCTACTTCAGAGCAGGGTTCCTGTGTAGGAAAGCAATGGATGTTCCCCATGAGGAGAGGGTGAGGATAAGGACAAGTATACTATATGTTGGAGACAAATATGAGATAGGCAGGAGTTCTGTAGGATGGGAGAGAATAAGTATACTATGTGTTGACAACAAATTTGAGTTGGGCAGGGGTTCCTATAGGATGGGAGAGTATGGACTCTTGTTCCGGGCTGGAACTCATCTCCTGCACAGACCAGGCTAGCCTCTGGTCTTACCAGTCGCTTCTTGGGCCGAATGAGAGGCCGGTTCTGACCATTCATCTTGTGATACAGGCCACAGGCATTGCACAGGTAGTGGCCTGTTCTGTCCCTTCGCCACAGTGGGGTAGCTGTTGCTCCACAGTTCACACACTCTCTGGCCTCTGGGAGGTGAACAGAGAGAAAAGTTAAGCATTAACTTAGCTTGACTTGGCCTTGAGCTACCTAGCCCAACCCAACCTCCCCTTCCCTTTTGGAGAGCCTTACCACAAGGGGCCAGAGGGAGGCTTCCGTGAAACTTGGGGGAAGAATAGGCTGCTGAACTAAGAGGGCTCCCAGTGGGAGAGAAGAAAGGACCAGGAAAGTCAGGTCCCCCATAAGCACTGCTGGTGACAGGCAGTGATGCAGGAAGTGCAGTCCCCAGGGTCAGGAGGTCTGGACTCAGCCGCTCTGTCTTCAAGGTTTCTAAGAAGGTAGTGCTGCTCTTCCCATCTGGGTCTTCCAGGGTCTGAGGAGGAGCATCCTCATGGCTGGAGCATACAGTTGAAGCAGGGTAGATCCCCGTCTTGCTGTAGGCCCAGCTAGCATAAGGTGAGCCCCCTGGGATTCCCTCCATACAGTTGAGAAGCGGGTACACCTGAAAGACTGTTGGAGGGGGTACAGGGCGGGGAGGGGTATGGGGCGGGGAGGAGAGTAATAAACCTAAGGTAATCCTGCTTTTAGAGTGCTTTGGTGTCCATCAGTCCCAACGTGGCAGCTAGGTTATCTTATCACAACAGTTTCTTGATGCTGGATGACTCCTGGATTTTAAGTCCCTCTGTTCACTATAGAAATGACCATACCCTCCCATTCCTTTCTGTCTGGGATTCGAATGACCATTGTTGGGATTGGGAGGCTGCAGGTCAGCTGACACCTAAGTGAGCTAGTATACATTTCCAGTGTGTCAGTCTTAGCGTGTCATTCTAGTATGGCAGACAGGAGTACTGGTGTTCCTGGGCGGAGGGGTCAGTACATCCCTACACAGAACTTCTATTTCCAAGATGACCTCCTAGTAGAATTGTGAACTAGCTAATGATTTCTATGGCAACCCTAACAGCCCCTAGCCAGTGCCAAGGCAGCTACCCAGCAGTTACCTGGGGAGTGTCTGTAGGCCTCCGGGTCCCTGTAGTAGGCCAGTGCAGTGGCTGCAGCCGTGCCTGTGCTTGGGGAAGTGGAAGAAGCTGCTACATCCAAACCGTCAGGCCCAGAGAAGAATGGCCCCGGATCTGGTGGTGAGGACACCAGGGCAGAATCTACAAACTGTGGCAGTGGTTCTGAGGCCCCCAGGGCCCCTAGGCCAGGAAAATCCATGGGGATACTGGGGTTAACCTGTGAGGATAGGAAGGGTTGTCAGACATGGAAATCCTTCTCTTCCCTTTCTCCTCTCCAAGTCGTCACCTGGGACTCTGATGTCCCCTTTCCAGCTCTCAGATTTGTTTCTCCCTCTTCTCTCTCCTCCCTTCTCACGCTGTCATCTCTCCTGTTTCTCCTTCCGTCCTCACTTCCCATTTGGCTTCCTTTAAGCTCTTTCCCATTACTTCTTTCCTCACTTGTCTTCCTTCCCTCCATCCTCAACTACTCATCCTCCTGCCATTTATCCCCTCATCTTTGCCTTGTCCTATCCCTCCTCCCATCTCCCTCACCTCCATCTCTGTTCTTCCCTCTTTCCTGTTTCCACTGTCTCCTATCCCTTCCTTTTTCCATTCTCTTCCCTCCTTTTCTTTCCTCCTGTTCACTCCCTTTCATGTGCCATGTTTCTCTTCTTCTTTCTTTATCTCCTCTTTCCTTCCTCCTCTTTCATTCTCCACTCTACCTTCCAACCTTCCTCTTTTTCCTCCTCCCATGAACCTTCTCTTCTCTCTTTTTCTCCCACTCTTCAAGTCCTCCTCCTCTACTTCCTCTTTTTCTTCTCTCTTCCCCTTCCTTCCTCTTCTCCTGTGGAGGTAGAGTGCACAACCAAGGTCTCTTGGACCCCTTGACAGCTCCCTCAGGACCTTGGGGTTCACCCTTTAGTGCTCCCCAACTTCATCCCTATCTGTTGTATCTTGACATCTGACTTTCTCAGAAACCCGTGGTTTCCGGCATTACCCCCCTCCCCCACCTCAGTTCTGTCTGTAGACAGAGGGCCCCATTAGTTCCTCCCTGTTCTATGGGGGGGGTCAGTACCTCTGCTTCCACACTGCTTATCTTTGCCATCCCCGCCCAACTTTTGAAATCACCCCAAAGCTACTGGCTTCCTCTGAGGAGAGTGACAGGTGGGAGGTGTTCCCACCCTGGTACCCTCCCTCCAGGGAGCAGGGTCTGTTTTCAGGAACCTTCAAGTCCCACTGCTCTCACACCTCAGTGTCCCCATCTGTTAACATTAGAGGTGGTTTGCTAAGAGCTGAGCAATGATCCTTTTCCTTTGTCTTAGCATATCACAACTGTCTCTTTAGCTCTCTGTCTCCCTGGGTCTCTCCATTTCCTTTCAGGGCTGTGTTTTCCATATATCTTTCTGTTTCTAGAATTGCCTTTGGAGAAAAGATTTTATCTTTGTGTGTTTATGTAGTGTATGCCTGTGTGCGCGTGTGTGCATGCACATGCACTCGTGGAGAAGACAGAAGACAACTATGGGTGTTGATCCTCACCTTCCACTTCTTAAAAACAGGGTCTTTCATGGTTTCCTACTGTGTACTTTTCAGGGTAGTTTTCCAGTGATTCTCCTCCACCTCCCATTTCTCCATAAGTATGCTGGGACCACTGATTCACATGCTACTGTGTCAGTATGGATCCTGGGAATTTGAACTTAGGTCCTCACACTTACTCAGCAAGTAATTTATCCATTCAGCCATCCCGCAACCCTCTAGGGTGTATCTTGCCCTCTCTTTCTGTACTTTTATGAAGTTGTGTGCCCCCCCATGCCTTCTATTGTCCATCATGCATATCTTTCTCTGTCTTTACATCTTTCTTGACGTACCTTCTGTGGGTCTGTTACTCTTGCTTTCTCCTATACTCTATTGTTAAATGTGTCTCAATCTTCCCAACTCTTTTTGCCTCCCAGGCCTCTTCCTCCTATTTCTTTCGCTGAGCCTTGGATTCCCTCTTTATTCCTATATGTCCCAATGTGCCTTAGTATACACAGCTTGGGAAAGGAGTCAAAGAGCTTGCCTCTGCCCCTGGCTGGTTGATGCCCTATCTGGAGGGAGACAGACAGAGTATAAAACCACCTTCTCTACCCATTGGGTAGATTGACAAGGGTGGGGTACAGGGTTGGGGAACCATGTTGAGAATAAGACATCGTATGACTGTGTCCACCATTACCTTCTTGACCTCAGAATTCCCACCTTTTTTGTACAGTGTGCTCTCCTTCGTTACTGGCAGTTAACCTTCCCTCCCATTCCTCCTTCTCTAATTCTTTGTTTCTGTCTCTCCGTGACTCATTCTCCCTCCCTCAGTTTTCCTTCTCCCCTTTCTGGTTCTGCTTCTCTTGTTTCTGTTCATGGCTGTCCTCCTTCCCCTCCTCTGATGATGACTCTCTTACTCTTTGTCTTACTTTTTCTTTGAGTCTTTCCTGTGCTTTGTGCCTCTTGCTTTTCTTTGTGTCTCTGTCTTGTTCCTCAGTTCTCCTTTTGTACCTCTCCCCTCTCTCACTCCATCTCCTGTTCTCTTCCTCTGTCACGGTTCTTCATCCTCCTCACCCACCATCGGATTCTCCCTCCAGCCTCACTGGCTGCCCCTATACCTCTCACCTTGGTGGGTTCAGAGCTGACCACCCCTCCTGTAGCGAGGGCCCACCCTCCACCCCAGTTATCACTCTCCCGACAGAGATAAAGTTTATCTCAAGGCTGGGGGATATGAGAGCTCCTTATCAGCTGCCTCACTAGAGAAAGTGCTACCCTAACCAGGAGGCACAACAGCTGCACCTCCAGCTCTCCCTGGGCCCAGCCCCTCACCCAGGTAACAGCCTATGCCCAGGCCTCAGCAAGGGTCCTATGGGGCCAAAGGAGTTAAGGCAGGATGGGGAGCAGATGTAGTTCTTAAAGGGTTAGAAGGAGAGTTTGAGAGTCCAATGGGGGGGTGGAGTTAGAACTTTGGGTATGGCTATGGAGTTTAGGTGAACAAAATACTGGGTTTTGGAAGTAGAACTGAGCTAAAAAGTTCACAGCCACATTTTGCATTAAAAAAGAGGTTTGCAAAGTTAGACATGTAGTTTAAAGGTTAGAGATAGGTTCTGAGGCATTATGATAAAATATTAGAGAAATTTTTTTTTTCCTGGGCAGCAATTGGGTTTATGAGAGAGCTGGACTTTGGCAGACAGGACCATGGCTGATGTCTAGAGATGAATTCTGAGAACCCAGGAAGAGTGGAAGAAGCCAAGACAGAGTTGGAGTAGAAAATGTGTGGGGAGAGTGGGATTCAGGAGGCAGTTAGGCCTTAGGGCTTAAGGAAGAGGGACACATGGGCCATTGTGACAGAATAGATTTGGCGGGGAACAAACTTAGAGTCTAAAGTAGCAAACACATTTTGACCAACGGGTAGGGGAAGAGGACAGTTTGGGGTAGTCAAGGGAAGACTAGGGAGGAAGCCGGGGTCTGAAAGGCAAAGGTGGGTTAAAGCTAGGGTTCCGAACATCAGCCAGGTGTGGTTAACCAGAAGTATTCACTGGAAGCAGAAATATGAGTCTTGGGAAGCCAAAGGGAGGTTTTTTTTCTTTTTCAGACAAGTTCCAATTAGTAGAAATCAGATTTGGATAGAGATAAGAACTTGGGGAATGAAGGCATAGGTTTTGGAGGTGGTGGCATGTATGGAAGGTTGGCTTGGAAGTGTGGGGAGAGAGTTAGGGGTCAGAGGACATAGATATCTTAGAAGGAATGGAAAGAAGTTGGGGGCAGATGGAGGAAGGTTTGGGGAAAGACATGGAGGTTGGAAACATAAGTCCCCGGAGTTGTGGAGGAATTCCAAGATGACCCACACTTTAGGGGCAAGGTCAGAAAGCCTGGAGCAGGCTTGGCCAGCAGGCTGGGGGTGCCTTGCTAGAGGCTCTCTGGGAATTGAGACTGACCTGGGCTGGTTGATGCAGAAGGTTCAGCCACCTTAGTGATGCGGTGAGCTCAGTGTGATCCCAAGGGGTGTCCTCACTGGCCTTGGCCTTTGAGGCTCCCTTCCTCCCTCCCTCCTGCCAGCCCGCCCTCCCTCCCACCCACCTTCTCCCTCCTCTTTCCTCCCCAGGGAGTGGCTGGTGCCCCAGTGGGTGGGGCAGTGCAGGGGAGGGGGTGTGCCGCCTACTTGTGGGGGACCTCTTAGGCACTAGTAGTCCCTCCACCCTTCCTGTCTGTCCTGTAGATTGTTGGATCCAGCTTGCCTTTGGCTTCCATGGAGTCCAGTGTCTAGTCAAGTCATATGAGCTCTAGTCAAGATACTTGGAAGTAATAAATCTAAGTTCCGTGCACCACTAGGAAAGCCCCTGCTCTGAGCCAGGCTATGTGTGGGCTGGACGTGTATGTGTGTGAGCCCTCCTGGATGCTGGGAGAGGAGTGGTGTAGCTATACCCATTTTGCAGGTGAGAAGAATGAGGTTTATAGAGGTTTGGGAGTATTTCAACCAGAACCTGTGGACCACCTTTATGAACTAGTCTTGGGGACTAGGCCAGGACCGGCGGAATGAGGGTATACTTCTTTAGTGTTTGGGGCTTGTGCTTGGGGCTTACGCCAGCTCTGGCCTGCTCTGGGGCAGCAGATAAGTCTTATCAGATGGAGGCGACTGTGGCTGTTGGTGCCGCAGTAACAGGCTGTCTTGGGGTTGGGGGGGCAGGGTGGGGGATGCACACAGGGAGCAGTGCCTCAACTTCTTGCCCGCCATACGTGAGAGGCGGGAAACTGAGGTGACACCTGGAGTGGACTCCCTTGTGAATCCCCTGAGGATTGGGATAAGATGGCAAATGGGAGGATAGTAAGTGACAGACAGAGAGAGGCAAAGGCAGGAACAGAGATATACAGAAAGATGGCAATGAGGAGCCAGAGAAAGGACAGCAGTAAATAAAGGAAAGAGATAGAGAAGTGGAAGGAGGTGGGGGAGGGCACCTAGAAGAGAAAGATGTTCAGAAAGCCTGAGGTGTCAAATGTGTCGGGAGAGTCCAAGACAAGATGGGGCAAAGCTGGACAGGGGGTGAAGGAAAAACCTGGAAATGACAGAGGAAGAAAGGAAGAAGGAAGTGAACGATGTTGTAGACAGGGAGAGAGATAGTCAGAACCAGAGAGGGTGACCCCAAGGAGAGAGGACCTAGGACATGTTCCATGCTGGTGGCATTGGCGTGAGGATGTGGCTGATGTGATCTGTGTGGCTCTGTTGTCAACCTGCATTGAGGGGACAGCCCTCCAACCCTGGACACTGGATGCTTATAAATCATCCCTATCTTCCCTTGCTCCACCGCTGCCTCACACCCACATAAAACTTCATCAGTAGATTCTGAGCATCGTGTCTACATATAATCACACACACACACACACACACACACACACACACACACACATGGATCCTCATAGGACTATCTATCATAGCCCTAGAAATCTATAGGATAGGGCTCTCCTACTAACCATTTATTCTCCAGCTGGGGAGACTGAGACCCATTGAGGGAAAGGCAAGGATGAAGTCATGAGTCAGTAGGGTCAGGCAGCCTGCCTCCCCGCCTCTTATAGAAAAATTGATCTTCTCATCGTGTTTCTCTGAAAGCCAAGTCCTGATAGGCTTTAAAAATGGGAGGCTTGTGTTAAACTGCTGTGTGCCCCTTTCCTTTGTGGATACCTGTTTACCAAGGAACAACACAGATTCTGGACCTGGAGCTAGCCCACATTCTTTTCCAACCCACCCAGCTACTAGTTAAGAGGCCCAAATGGAGCTATTCATGAGTTACCATTGCCCCGTTTGTAATGGGGTAACAATGATAGCTACTTCCATATTCAATTTATAGTCAATGAATTTGAATGTTAAGTCATCCAACTGACTCTTGAGTTTTCAATATACCAAAGTCTATTATTTTTTTATTGAGTACTCATGTGAGTCTGAAATCTCCAAGTAGAAGATTTTGATTTGTTTACTGGGCGCTTATTATATGCAAGTGCTAGTCCTTCTCCCTTCTTAACTAGCACTGCTGTGAATTCTAGTTATAATGCTAACAATGTGCTGACACCAATGGTAATACTAATATTAACTGTAAGTTGATATGAGCTTTAACGCTGATTTTAATACTAATAGCAGTGGTTGGCTAACACTATTTTAGTTGTAATCTAAGGCTATTATTGTTTTTGGAGAGCTAGGGATGGAACCTAATGCATCTATCACATTAGGTAAGAGCTTTACCACGAAGCTACATGCGCAGCCTTCAAACTATTATTCATTCCAATTCTAAGAACAATCTCCAATTCTCACCCCACCGCACCCCCATGCTAGGAATGGAACTCAGGGCCTTGCATACACTGGGCATGTGCTTTGCCAACTGTGCTGCATCCATCCCCAGCACCTGATTCAGCTAGAACTTTTACCAGCAGGAATATACCGATAGAGTACCAGGAGCAACAGCATTTGTTGGCAGAACACATGCACTATGTATGCTAAGTACTTTTGATGTACAATTCTGTTACATTATTCTCATCAGGTCTTTGTGGTATATCACCACTCTTGCCTGCCCAACTGGAGTAGGGGCACAGACCTGAGACTATCCAAGGCCTCTGGTACTTGTTTCAACTCTCACAGATTGACCTACTGCCTTATTTCTGGGCAGGTTATCCTCTGTGCTTTAGTTGCATCACTTGGAAAATGGTTATAATCGTAGACTTTCCTTACCCCACACCAAATGTAACTGATCTGCACGGTGCCTGCCTGGCACACCATAACAATGGTGTGTGATCTAAGCAATAACTCTCATCATTATTTACTATTGTTAGCAAGAGTTTGTGAGTCTAGGGGTGAGGTGTGGGGGAGGTTCATGGGGAGGGGAAGGTGAAGGACAAGTCCAATAAAATGGTGTGGTGCTAGACTCATATCCCATTTCTTCATTCCTGGAGGTGACAAAGGGCTCAGTAAAGGAAATGAAGGGTGGGGAGTAGGGTGCCTCTGAGGCCAGGCCTCACCCCATTCCCTCCCCCATCCCTGTGGAGGGGGTGCAGGCCCAGAAGTCTGTGGCCACAGTTCAGCCAGCAGGGAGGCAGCTGGAAAGGCATAGATAAGGGAATCAGCGGGGGCCAGGCTAGGCTTGGGGGAGCCCAATGCGGGCGGGGGTGGGGTGTCCGGGTTGAAGCGACTTCTCTGTCAGGCTTTCATTTGAGACACATGCCAATGTCCTCTCTTCCTGGAATCCTTCCTTGACGTTCCCCCTCTCCTGGCATCTTTTGAAGTTCTGGAGCCTCTGTTTGATTCAAGCCATAGCACTAAGGCTATCTGGGCCTCTTTGAGACTGGAGTTCACCAGGGTGGTATAGAATAGAACTCACTTCGTAGCCCTACCACAGAGAGAAGCAACCAAAACCCGACCAAGGAGTCATGGGTTTGACTTGGGAGTAAAACTGTTGGTTATTATCTCAAGAATTATTTTTAATCGAGACATAACCATTATAGATATTTATGGCACAGCATGATCATTTGATCCATGCACATAATGCATAATGATTGAATTGAGGAGATTAGCATATCCACTTCCTTCAACAGCAAACACTGATGGTTTCTTGGAAGGGGAAAAAGTTGATTACATAGAAGGAAGACTAGAATAATGGTCATTAGAGGCTGGGAAGGGGAGGTTGAATATGTCTAATGCCTTACAGCCCAGTAGGGTGATTGGTTTGCAACAACAACCAATTAAATGTAATATTTGTTGTCATTATTTATTGATAAAGACAACAACTCAAAGGACATGGTGGCAGATGTAATCTCAATGCTGGGGATAAAAACAGGAGTATCAGGAGTTCAAGTTCATCTTCAGTTACATAGGAAACTTGAGACCAGCCTAGAATATATGACATCTTATTTCAAAAAATAAGTGGGGATCTGGGTTCAATTCCCAGCACCCACCTGGGGGCTCACAAACATCTATAACTCCAGTTCTAGGGGATTGAATGCTTTTGTCTCACCCATATGGTACATATACAGACAAAACACTCATGCACATAAAAATACATAAATTTGAATTAAAATGGCCATAGCAATGAATAAAGTAACGGATATAGTGATTGTTCCATTTGTATTTGTATTCTTCCTAGTGGTCTATACTGTTTGTTCCATTCCTTTCTAACAGAACACATCTCAGGTCAAAGGTAACCAACCTTATCACCAGTGGCTCATAGGTCTTCCCTGTTTTAATTTTTGTTTTCTTTTGTTTTAGAGACAAGGTTTCAGTATGTGGCTCTGGCTGGCCTGGAACTTTCTATATGGACTAGGCTGGCCTTGAATTCATAGGAATCAGCCTGCCCTGCTTCCTCCACTGCTAGGATTAGAGGTGTGTGCACCTTACCAGGCTCTTCCTTCTTTGAAAAAGGGTTATTTTAGATTTATTTTCATTTTATGTGTACAGGTATTTTGCATGTATGTCCAGTATCTACAAAGGTCAGAAGAAGACATTGTGTCTCCTGGAACTGGAATTCCAGGTGGTTGTGAGTTTCCATGTGGATGCTGGAAACTGAACCCAGGTCCTATGGAAGAGCAGCCAGTGCTCTAAACTGCTGAGCCATCTCTCCAGCCCCAGATTCTTCCATCTTTGAGCTCATTTATAATATAAATTACACAAGTAAATATGTAGGTTTTTTTTTTAAGAAAAAGAAAAGAAAATGAAACTAGCTGGTTACAAGTAGTGAGTAGAGGATGTAGCTCAGGGGCAGAGGTGTTGCTTAGAACTTCTGAGGTTCAAGCCTCAACACTAAAAGCAAAATATGGAAGTGATGTATTAACATGTCAGCATTAGCTGGGCAGTAGTGGCGCAACGCCTTTAATCCTAGCACTCAGGAGGCACAGACAGGCACTTCTTTGTGAGTTCAAGGCCAGCCTGGTCTACAGAGTCTACAGGCTATACAGAGAAACCCTGTCTTGAAAAATAAAAATAAAAAAATGCCAGTATTAATTCTGTTCAGTAACCAAAATTTCTTCCCTTTGCTTTTGTGTATTTTTTGAAACAATTATTTCTGTAAAAGACAAAGGACACCGAAGAGAATTATGATTATTACTATTATTAGTTTGAGATAAATCTCAATGTAGTCCACATTGGCCTTAAATACATTTTAGTGCCACAGCCTCCCAAATGCTGGGGCCACATGTATGCAATCTCCATATTCTGGCTGTACCTACCCTGGCAGGAGCTGAGATACCCTAAACAGAGACAGTTCCTTCTACTAGCAGGCTATAGTTCCTTCTACTAGCAGGCTATTGAGAAAATGGAATCAAAGACACTAGAATTTTCCTAGGACTCTCACCCTAGGAGAACAAAAAGGCTGAGACTCTAGTACCAGCTAAAGGGGAGCTTGTCTCCTGGAAAGAGTTTCTCACGATTCTAACAGC
Organism: Cricetiscus sungorus; assembly: GCA_030556225.1. Lineage (NCBI taxonomy): Eukaryota > Metazoa > Chordata > Mammalia > Rodentia > Cricetidae > Cricetiscus > Cricetiscus sungorus. The sequence goes on from JANBXA010000609.1 coordinate 10,666,216, forward strand.
CTATCAAGTGACCTTGTTTGAGAGACTACAGCCATGTGTCAGGGATGGACAGTACCACACCTTTGAGTAGACTGCTTAGTTCTGCATGCTTTTGCACTCTATTTAAACCCAAACCTCTTGTGAGGAGCCTGGAAAACAGCCTTATGGGGGATAGAAGAACTGGGGATAAGGGATGAAGATAAGGTCACTGAACCTCTTTGTTCTTTTCCCATTGTGGCCACATTGAATACATCACCTCTCTGTGACTCTCTAGTTGGCGCATCAAGGTTGATTAGCTGAGCCTGGGCTGTACAGGCTGCCTGTGCCTAAGCTGTGACCATAAGTAGAGTCTGACCCTGATAATTCTGGGTCTTTTCTTATTTTAGGTTTTTAAAGTGTGTGTGTGTGTGTGTGTGTGTGTGTGAGTGTGTGTGAGTGTGTGTGCACGCGCGCGCCTGTCTATCTGTCTGTCTGTCTGTCTGAGTGTATATATGTGTATCATGAGCATGCAGGGGCTAGAGAGGGTATTAGATCCCCTGGTACTGGAGTGACAGACAGTTGTCAGCCACCTGATGTGGATGTTAGCAACTGAACCTTGGTTCTCCACTGAAGTAGCAAAAGTGCCTTAACCACTGAGCCATTTCTTCAGTCCCAGATCTTTATTTTTAATATGTAGTTTTATATCATGGGTCTGCTCTATTCTCTTCCTTGGATTTTTGTTAAATTACTAAATGAAGAAGTATAGAATATATAATATCAATACTGCTTAACGCTCAACAGTCTCAATCCTGCCCCACTCAAAATGGGGTACTTCCAGTGCTACTATTCAAATAACAATGACCAAGACCCACAGGTCTTGACCTCCATCAGGTCAGCAAACAATGGAGAAAGAGACACCATTTGGAAAGATTTCAAATCAGGGATATGTAAACTGATGTCTTTCAGTCAAAACCTCTTAGCTAGGAATAGCTTTGAGAACCAGAATTCTTCATCCTTACTTTGAAGTGCTTTCATGAGGGGCTACAAACCACCACTAAGATCCAAGAAACAGCTGGGCAGTGGTGGTGCATGCCTCTAATCCCAGCACTTGGGAGGCAGAGGCAGGCAGATCTCTGAGTTCGAAGCCAGCCTAGTCTACAGAGCAAGTTGCAGGACAGGCTCCAAAACTACAGAGAGAAACCCTGTCTTGAAAAACAATAACAACAACAAAAAAATCCAAGAAATAAGACCAAAAATAAATGGATTTTTTAAAATTACCACTGTCTGGCCAGTCTAAGTCATTTTTCTATTTTGAGACAAGGTCTCATGTAGCACAGACAGGCCTCAAACTCTGTTTAGCTAAGGCTGGCCTTGAACTCTTGATGCTTCTGCCTGCACCTCCCAAATGTTGGAATTGAAGGTCTATACTGCCATGCCTGATGCAAATCACCTTTTATAGCAAGATAGTACAGCAATTCATTTTCCAAAACCTTTCTTTCTTCCTTCCTTCCTTTTTTTTGTTGTTTTTTGTTTTGTTTTTCAAGACAGTTTCTCTGTGTAACAGCTCTGGCTATCCTGGAACTCACTTTGTAAGCCAGGCTGACCTCAAACTCACAGAGAGATGCTTGCCTCCCAAGTGCTGTGATTAAAGGCATGGACCACCACGAAAAGTTTCAAAACATTTTCTATATTAGAAAAGTACAAAAAGAATTACATGAAAATAGCTGTTACTATGCTAGGATAGGCTCTAAAGCTTCACAGAGAAACCCTGTCTCGAAAAACAAAAACAAAAACAAAAAAAGCTATTACTAAACAATGGGGGGGTGTCTCTTCCAACTTAATGACAATGGGAATGAAATTGAGCCAGAGAAATATGAATTGAACAAGAAGGGGGCATGGATCAGGGAACAGTGCTGGAAAGCATGCTGAGTGAGACAGCAGACCAGTTCTGTAAGCAAAGGGTCCATGTTTTACACACACGCTCCAACAAGGTCTCATTGTAGTCCAATTGTAGCTGGAATTCACTGTGCCCAAGCTAGTTAAGAACTCAGTCCTCCTCACACTCCCAAGTTTTAGGATTAGAGGCACAATCAACAGCCCCCACCCCCACCCTACCCCCCCACCCCCGTCACTCTCCCACCCCCCTCACCCCCCACCCCCTGTCTACCTTTTTGTTTTGAGACAGATCTCTATACAGTACAAACTGGCTCTGAACTCAAAACCTTCCTGCTACACCCTCTCTCTTGTTGAAGATTTAACCTGTGTCACCATACCAAATACCCTTTTTTCTCTCAAATCAGAGAAGGTTGGGGTGTCCTGGTTTTTCATTAGCTAGGAGTACCCATCTTCTTTTTTTTCCTTTCTTTTTTTCCTTTTAGGGTCTCTTCATGTAGCCCTGGCTAGCAGGGAACTTACCTCAGATAGCAGGCTGACCTAGAACTTGCAATGATCCTCCTGCCACTGCCTCCTGAGTGCAAGGATTACAGTTGTTCGATGCTATGTTCAGTCTTGAAAGATGTTTTCTCTGTGTAAGCATTTTGGTTCTGGAGGAGTGGGCTGTTTTCCCAGGAGCTGCTGCATTCCTGATTGTACATTCTGGCCTTGTGATAAGGGTGGCCCGAGATAACTGCATACAAATGCATGAAAAAGGATGGCAGGGAACACGCACTTTTAAAAAAAAAAAAAAAAATCTAATAACAAGTTCAAAGAGCCCAGTTTTTTGTGGGAAAAGTATATATGACATTTTCATACCTAATAGCAGTGCAGCCTGGCCTCAGATTTGCTATATAGCTGACGATAACTTTGAATTCCTGATCATCTTGGGTCCATTCTCAGAGATTGGGGATTGCTTGTACCACCATATCTGGTTTTCAGGCTGTTTTGTGTATTGACTCCAGCCCCCAGCATATATAAAAAGTATAAATTTTTTTTACATCTTTTTTGGTGTTTTTGAGACAAGATTTCTATGTATAGCCCTGGCTTTCCTGGAATTCATTCTGTAAACAAGGCTGGCCTTGAACTCAGAGATCCACCTGCCTCTGCTTCCTGAATGCTGGGATTGAAGGTGTGTGCCGCCACCACCCAGCAAGTATACTTTTACAATTTTTATATTATGTGTGTTTTGTGTAGATGCTTGGTACCATGGTGTTAGTGTAGAGGCTAGAGTACAGCTTCCAGGAGTTGGTTCTACCATGTTGGTCCTTGGGATTGAACTCAAATAGTCAGGCTTGGTGGGAAGTTAGTGCTGTTACTTGTTGAGCTAACTCACTAGCCCTCTTTATTAGAACTGTTACACTGGGGGCTGGAGCCATGGCTCAGCAGTTAAGGACACCTACAGCTCTTGCTGAGGAGTTGCGTTTAGTCCCACCACCTGCTTGGCAGCTCAAAACCATCAGTAACCCCAGATCCAGGGGATCCTGAACCCTCTTCTGGTCTCTATGGACACTAGACACTCACACAGTACCCAGGTGAATCATCCCAACACATAAAATAAATCTAAGAATGATTCTTAAAAACCCTTTACATCAGGTTGGATGTGGTAGCACACACACCACCACCACCACCACCACCACCACCTCCACCACCACCACCACCCAGAGCAAATTATTTACTCTTCTGCCATTATCCCCATACAGCACTGTTCCCCAAGGCCACATCCTAGATGAACATGGACACAGGAACACATTCCTCATACTCAAAGCACTTTATTTTCTCCATCCCCCATGACAAAGGTGGTGTGGAACAGACCTGAGAAAAATGGCAATCTTTCTCAAACTTCTTTATTGGCAGAGAAGAGGGACACACAATGACAACAAAGCTGGGAACTAAATCAGATGACTTTTGCATGTTAGTATTCTACCACTGAGCTACATCCCCAGCATCTGCTGGATCATTGATTAAGTCTCACCAGTGGCTTGAGGAAAGACAAGTTCCATGCAAGCCCACGAATTATTCTTTTGGCAGCAGACAACCGGCCATCTTTCACCTTTTAAAGGTCACAGAGGAAGCGCTCCATGTGGCACAAACATGTGGAAGGGGAAAACTCTTGTTCAAGGCTTCCAAATAAAACCAGAGCAAGTGTTCTGGAACTTGAGATCTGGAAGGTAACTTCTAGAAACAAGTGGATTCCCAGGGGGACCCTGTTGGGAAAGTTAAGTGCTTGTCCTTTACAGCTGTCTTCCTCTCTACCCAGTTGTAGAGCTCCTGTGCCCTCAAGGTTGATCAAACTAGGTTGTTTTCAGAGCTTTCCAGTGTGCAGTGCCAGTGCCTTGTGGGTGGTACCTGATTTCCTCCTATGCTTAGCCCATCCCGTGGCTTGGGTATATAAGCCCATTACCCTCTGTAATAAACAGTGGCAGCGGCAACAGCTTCCTCTTCACTTCTTGTGGTAGTCTGTTAAGTGTTTCAATCCCGACACCCTCTGCCAAGCTCAGTACTCTGGCTGCGTGGGCGCAGCATACCCTGGAAAGCACTTAAATTTCTGATTTTCAGAAATTACCCTGATGTCTCTTCCTTGGCCACAGAAGAGCTCCTTTTTCCTGGGGTGGGGGTGTTGTTGATCACCGACCCAGCTGGGAGTGTGCTAAGAGAGCCAAGAGAATAGCACTGGAGGTAGTCAATTCAAGATCAATAGCTCAGAGGTCAAGAAAGGCAGGTTTCTTGGGCTTGTTTCCTACCACCCCCCTCCTTTTTTTCTGATTAAATACGAAAGCCAAAGACAAAAACCAACAAGATCAGGAAAAAGAGGGCAAAGAAAGTGGCATCTCAAGCCTCGTACCAGCTGAGCTCCTTCTTGGTTGGGTCCTCCTGATTTCGGCCGAGGGTCTCCCTCCCAGAGTTTTCTCCATAGTGTGCCTGGTAGAAGGCTTCAAAGTTCAACATGGTGAGGAGGTCGCCAGAAGAGGCCCAAGAGATATAAGGAGGAGGGAGGGGAGGAGCATCTTAGAAGGCCTGACACGGGCCCACTCAGGTCCCCGTCACTGAGCAGACGTCATCACACTTGTGACGACCCAAGATGGTGCTACTCAGAGCCACATTTCCAAGAGGCCAGTGAAGCACTGAACCGCTTCCGGGTAGCGCACACCTTAATGGCAGTGGAGGTTGAGGCAGATGAATCTTTGTGAGTTCCGGGCTAGCTGGGGTTGCATAGTGAAGCCCTGTCTCAAAACACAGCAAAACAAAACAGAAAGAAAACCAAAACTTTTCATATCAGGTTGGGGATGTAGCTCAATTGGTAGGGTGCTTGCCTAGCACGCATGAAGCCCTAGGTTTGATTCCTAGCACTGTTTAAATTGGCTTGTTGGCATAAAACTATACTCTCAGCATGCCTTGACTAGACAGTAAGATTAAGATAAATCAGGGCAACTGAGTGTTGGTGGTATATGCTTTTAATCCCAGCATTCAGAAAATAGTCAGTCGGATCTCTGTGAGTTTGAGGCCAGCATGGTCTACAAAGCTCAACCAGAGGTGCTACATAGAGAAACCCTGTCTTGAAAAACAACAGCAATAACAACATAAAATCAGCTTGGCCTGATCTTTCCTGTCTAAAAGAAAGATGAAAAGGAATATATACCATAGAAACAGCAGTAAGTTTTTTAGAGAGAATTAGACCCTAAGAGGAAATGGGGTACTTTTATAATGTTTAAATTTCCTAGCCTGGCCTAATGTCCATTGGTCATCTGTTAAGGATCATATATGAGTAGGTAAGATGTGACAACTCACTGTCTTGTAGGTAGATTTTATAACACTATTTGCCCTTCTTGACCCTGACCAGTTAGAAGACAGTGCCAGGTTTTTTAGAGTTAGGCCTTGTTTAAGACATGTCCAGTCAGGGGCTGGAGAGATGGCTCAGCAGTTAAAAGCCCTCACACTGCTCTTGTAGAGGACCTGAATTTGGGTCCCAGCATTTTAATATTAATTGTATTATGAGTGCTTTGCCTATATGTGTTGCATGTCTGGTAACTTCAGAAGTCAGACGTCATCACTGGATCCCTTAGAACTGGAGTTATGGTAGTGAGCCATCACATGGGTGCTGGGTCCTTTGCAAGAGCAATAAGCACTCTCAACTATGGGATTATTTATCTCTTCTCAAAACAAATTCCCCCTTCCAAAAATCACACACAAACCACCAGATTGGGCTTCAAGCAGTCTGAGTTTGATTAGTAAGTGAGTGGGGGATTCTGCTTTTTAGTTTTAGTCCGTTGTCTCTAAAATAGTGACTTCCCTGAGTTGGCTGGCCTTTTTAGAAGGGGTACCCACATCCTCTGGACTTCGGCTGAGCCCTTTCATCTTAAGCCTTGATTGTTGAACACTGAGAAGGTCAATTCCACTATTTTTGAAGTGGTCAAAGTAGACTTTCCTTTTAACTTTGGCATTTCTTTGGGTCAGGGATACTTTGAGCTATAGAGACCTGAGGTCAGTTGTCCCTATGATAAGCTCCATTTCCTTTTAACCCTATTAGGTGTTGCCATTTGGTGATTGTTGTTGTCTTTAGTTCTTCTATTGAAGAGTATCATGCTATTATTATAAAATATAGGATGGTGATTAAGCAGAGAGTTCTCAGAGGCATAGAGAACCAGGGCTGGAGAGATGGCTCAAGGTTAAGAGCACTAACTGCTCTTTCAAAGGCCCAGGGTTCAATTCCCAGCATGATTGGCAGCTCACAACTGTCTGTAACTCCAGTTCCAGAGCTTCCGACACCTTCACACAGACATACATGTAGGCAAAACACTAATACTCGCAAGATTATTTAAGAAAAAGACATTGTGCGGTGGTGTTGCACGCCTTTAATCCCAACATTTGGGAGGCAGAGGCAGGTGATCTTTGAGTTTGATCTACAGAGTGAGTTCCAGGACAGCCAGGGCTACACAGAGAAACCCCCCATTTCAGGAGCAAAGACAAAGGGAGGCACACTCTGGCCATTCCTGCCATAGAAAGCCTCAGGGAGGCACCTGTACATATCCTCACTTGGGTCTGCTCTTTCCCTGTTGTGACCTGCATGGAAGAGGTCTGTCAACTTCAGGAGGGAAGGTGGGTTGACTTTCCAGAGTTCTGTTGAACTATTTGGGGCATCTGCCATGGGACAGGAAAGGTCGGGACTCACTTGAGCCACTGCAGTTTGGTGGGACCATTTGGAATATTCATGCAACCCTGAAAATATAGTCTTTACTGGTTTGGTAGCCTAGAGAAAATTGAAGCTAACTGATCTTTTGATTTCTAAGACAGCAATATTGGGAGGGGGCAGCCCCCAGAGCCTCTGAAGAAGAAACCCTGGCCACTTCAGGCATGCTGTTTCTGTTTTAAACGCTTCATGTGCTGATATCCATGATTGGCATGCCTCTAAAATGTTTGAATGTTTGTGTGTGTGAATGTATTTAGGATCATTTTGTACTACGTAAGAGCGATTGCCTCTGTATCTATTTTTTAAAGTTGAAATCCAAGGATTCAGAAAAGTTAAAAAAAAAAAAGAAACTCATTTCTAGACTTTGCTTTTGGCAAGCTTATTTAAAATTAATCAAAATGTTAATTTTGTTTTGTGTTGTTTTGTTTTTGAGATAGAGACTCACTGTGTCTAGCTGGCCTGGAAGTTGCTATGTAGACCAAGTTGGCTTTGGATTTATAGAGATTCACCTGAGTTTTGCCTCCCAAGTACTGGCATCAAAGGCATTTGCCATCACACCTGTCTGAAATATTAAGATTTTAGCTTCCATTGTAAAATGATTTAGAGCTGGTGCTTTTAACTATTAATTATGGAAATGGGTTGATAAAAAAAATCTGATGACAAAATTTAGGAAAGACAACGTACAGATAGCTAAACATATATTTTTTTAAAAATTTTTATTTCATGTACATTGGTGTTTTGCCTGCATGTATGTCTGTTGAGGGTGTCAGATCCCCTGGAACTGGAGTTACAGACAGTTGTGAGATGGCAATTGAACCTGTGCATAACAGCCAGTGCTTTTAACCACTGAGCCATCTCCTCAGCCCCTAAACATATTTTTTATTAAGTGTTCGAAATATCTGAACAGCATTTGCAAGACAAACTTAAAGTGTACAGTGAAAAGATTAATTTCAGAGACCTGTAACCACAGATAACACCTGCCTTAGTTTGTTTCAAATGTCCAGGTATTGACAATGTTGAGAGGACTAACTTTCCACTTTGCAATAATTGCTAAGAGATGATACAGTGTTGTAAGTCATGTATTGTATCTACATTTGTCACTACTGTTCCCTTTTCCTGGTTCTTTAGTGTCCTTGATGTGGGGCTATGGCAAGGCTCAGAAGAAAGCTCCAGGACCATTTAGTTTGGAAAAAGGAGGTGGCAGGCACCAAAGCAGACTTTTTATTGGTGCCTGTGGGTGCCACCCCCTGCAGCTGCTACCAGAGACAAAGTGGAAGTGAGTAATTGGTAGAGGAGATGGTTCCATTGAGTCCTGGCTTAGGAAAATGGAGTAGAAATGGTAATGGAAGCAGCCCCCATTTTTGAAGTGGGAGGTGGTCTCATGAGCTTTTATGGAGAGATTAAGTGAGGAAATTTTATGTTTACATGAGTTCTTTCTCCAAAGAAAGTTCCTCCAATAGCTGAGATTCGTTCTGTCTCTCCTAGAACTTCTGTAAGCCTACCAAAATCTTGTGTTCTTTTTTTAACATACTAAAGAAAGGGTCTTTTACTCTGAGTTAAGGCCAGTCTGGTATATAGAGCAAACTGCCAGGGCTAAGCGGAGAAACCCTGTCTTGAAAAACAAAAAATAACAAAACAAACAAAAACCAAACCTCAGGGCAGTGGTGGCACACACCTTTAATCCCAGCATTCGGGAGGCAGAGGCAGGTGAATCTCCATGAGTTCAAGGCCAGCCTGGTCTGCAGAGTGAGTTCCAGGGCAGCCAGGGTTAAACAAAGAAACCCTGTGTCAAAAAACAAAACCAAAATAAACAATAACAAACTCTAAAAATAAACAACAAAAGAATAATATTTCCAAAACTTAGTGCACCAGGAGGAAAGTTTAGTTTGCTTCTCGGTAATGATAAGCCATGAGTCAATGGGTGAGCCTGATGCCTGATGAGGCCTCTCCTTTTAAAATTGAGGTCTTTTTCATTTGTTTGGTTTGTTTTGCCAGAGGTGGTGGCAGGCCGACCTCTGTGTGTTTGAGGCCAGCCTGGTCTACAGAATGAGTTCTGGGACAGACAGCCAGGACAATTACACAGAGAATCCCTGTCTCGAAAAACCAACCAACACCAAGCAAACAAACAAACAAACAAACGAAATGCCACATGAGCTTTAGTTGGAGAAAAACAAGAAAGGAAGCAGAGACTCTGTTTAGTTGCTGGTTCTATCAGGTGGACTGAGCCCCAATTGATGAAAGTCACAGAAAGCTACGTGGGGAAGTAAACAAATGGGGTACTTGCCATCTTCCTTCCTTCTTCCTTCCTTCCTTTCTTTCTTTCTTTCTTTCTTTCCTTCCTTCCTTCCTTCCTTCCTTCCTTCCTTTCTTTTATTTTTCGAGACAGGGTTTCTCAGTAGCTATGGAGCCTGTACTGGAACTCACTCTAGATCAGGCTTGCTTCAAACTCTCAGAGATCGTCTGCCTGTGCTTTCTGAATGCTGGGATTAAAAGGCATGTGTCACCAATGCCCGGCTACTTGCCATTTTCTTTTACAGAATTTATGAGAGAGAACCCTGCGGGTGAGCAAAGATGAACATGGCCTAATAGCCCAGTTCAAATCTAACATAAACTTTCTTGTAAAACCCAGGTTCTGCAAAGACTTTCTCTGTGGGTTATACTGTCTCCTTTAGACCATTCTTCCCTAAGACTAGCTTAAGTGTTGGAATTTTGACCAGTTACTTGATTTTAAAATGTGACCATATCTGTGTGTTGAGTTCTCATCTAATGAGTGTGTGATTTCAGAGATATCAGTCAAGCAATATTGAAAACTTTCATTTTTCCAAACTATGTAAGCACAAAGTTTTGACTAGCAGCTCAGCAGCTAAGAGCACTGGCTGTTCTCCCTGGGGACCGAGGTTCAATTCCTAGCACCCTCACATCAGCCCACAACTGTCTATAACTCCAGTTCCAGGGGATCCAACACCCTCACACAGACAAGATGCAGGCAAAACACCACTATACATAATATAAATAAATTATTTTTTAAAAAAATAACAGCTCACCTGGGCATTGGTGGCATATGACTTTAATCCCAGCACTTGGGAGGCAGGTGGATCTCTGTGAGTTCTAGGCCAGCCTGGTCTACAGAGCCAGTTCCAGGACAGCCAGGGCTATTACACAGAGAAACCCTGTCTTGAAAACAAAACCAAAAAACCAAAGGACAATAACAACAAAAGGGACAGCCCCTTTAACTTTGGTTACTTAATTTCCGGTGCATGGTGGGTAGAAGAGGGTGACTGTTTGTTACAGAAGTCCGTGCTTTGTGTGGTATTTGTCTGTTGAAGACCATATGTGCGTATATCCCATACATGGCAGCCTGCCACATTCCAACAGGGATTGTTTTGTTCTATGTGGTGAATCTAAGACAAGATTCTGTGTTTTGTTAAAAAAAACAAAGTATTGTTTTTCAAACCTTTGGCTGCTTAGGAAATTGTCTTACAGTCTAGCTTCATTTTTTATTTATTTATTTTTTCAAGACAGGGTTTCTCTGTATTGCTTTGGAGCCTGTCCTTGAACTAGCTCTGTAGACCATGCTGGCTTCGAACTCACAGAGATCCACCTGCCTTTAGTCCCAAGTGCTGGGACTAAAGGTGTGCGCCACAAACGCCTGGCTCAGTCCTGCTTCAGGATCAGTTTGTATCATGATCTCTGAGGTCTTCGAATGACAGCTTTGAGTTTCTTGTTGAAGCGCCTGTTTTCAGTCGATTGTAGTATGTTTATTTTTTTTTTTATTTTTTAACTTTGTTTTATGTGCATTGGTGTGAAGGTGTCAGATTCTCAGGGACTGAAGTTACAGACAGTTGTGAGCTCCCATGTGGGTGCTGGGAATTGAACCCAGGTTCTCTGGAAGAGCAGCCAATGCTCTTAACCACTGAGCCTTCTCTCCAGCCCCTACTGTAATATGTTTAATAGCAGTGTGTCAGACTGGAAACATGTAGAGCTGTGGATCTGAACCTTATATATTATACACAGTAACCAGCAAGGGCTGTTACTCAGCACAATGCCCTTGCAGCAGCCAGTGTGACTAAAGAAAAGACAGAAATGGAGCAGAGGCAGCCAGAGGCAGCCTGAGCAATGAGCACAGCTGCCAAAACAGGCCCTGCTTCCTTTTGACTTTGTGCTAGGCTGAATAGCCTAAGCTAACTGCATCGAGGAGGAAAAGATGCAGGAAGCCACATGACAACATCTGGATGACACAGAGAACTAACTCATGGAAATGATGAATTATGGAGCACTAACAAGGAAAGTCCTCTCATCAGCACAGCTGAACCTAACTTTGCCCCTTCAAATGAGCAACTAATACAAACAATGAAATCTTTTCAAGCTGTATTAGACCTTGCTAATTTTTTCTTTAATTCCTCTAATAACTTAGCTCCTGAAAACAATTGGCGCTTGCTTAAGATGGATGGTAATGAACTTTGGAGACCCCCTATTCTCTGTAAAATGGTTTGTCTATACACTTAAAAAAATGGCATTCAAGGGGTGGAGAGATTGCTCAGCCATTAAAGGCTACACTCACAACAACAACAAAGGCATTCAAACATTCTAGTTTATTCTGCTAAACCAAAGATATTTAAATATTGCTTTAGAAGTTACTTCTAGCCAGGCAGTGGTGGCACACGCCTTTAATCCCAGTACTTAGGAGGCAGAGTTCGAGGCCAGCCTGGTCTACAGAATGAGTTCCGAGACAATCAGGGCTATATGGGGAAGCCTTGTCTTGAAAAGACAAATGTTGCTGGCTTTACATGTAGATGCCTCTTAAACTATGTCACCTTCTAAAGATTGACGGATGTTAGGTGTTTGTAAATATGTACATGATTTGATTACTTACTTTTCAAAGTAGCTTTACTATTTTTGGTTGTGTGCTTTTTTAAAAAATAATTATTTATTTTTATGTGTTTTGCCTGAATGTATGTCTGTGCATCACATTCATGCCAGGTGCCCCCAGGAATCAGATGAGGGCGTTGGATTCCTTGGAACTGGAGTTACAGACAAGTGTGATCTGCATGTGGGTGCTGGAAACTGAACCTGGGTTCTCTGAAAGAGCAGCAAGTGCTCTTAACCACCGAGCTATCTGTCTAGCTCCTGGTCATGTTTTTGGAAAGCATTATAGTTAACTGCTGTGGATAACCTGATGTGTTTTGTAAAGCCTTTATAGCTGAACTGTCTGTTAACCTTCTACAGAAGTACAACTTCTGACAAATGAACCTGAACAATGTTTTTGAGATGCTAGGACATTAGCTGCAGGACAAGTAGAACGGACTTCAGGGACGCCTGATGGAAGAGCCATTCCTTCTACACCTCAGTTGTTTAAATCAGGCTTGAAGGGTTTATTAGCATTAGCCCCTAACATCTGTCATTTACCCTCCCAAAGAAGATCAAATCAGACCAACCAGGATGAAACTTGCCCTGACATCATGGGACTATGGGAGCAAAATCACCAGATGGTCAATTAACAATGTCTTCAGAAAATATTTGTTCAGAGATGGGGCTGGGGAGCTTGTCGGAACTGAATCAAGTCACGGTAGACATGGTAGCACTTGTGTGTAATCCCAGCAGCTGGGTAAGGTGAAATCAGAGGATACCAAGTTTGAGGCCAACATAGGCTTCATGATAAGAGCCTGTTTGAAACCACTCAGTTGGAATTGCTTGTGTCAGCTTTTCCGAAAGTAACTAAGAGTCATGAACAAATGATTCTTTCGTTTTGTTTGTTTTTGTTTTCATGACAGGGTTTTTCTGTGTGTAGCCCTGGCTGTCCTGAAACTCACTCTGTAGACCATGTTGGACTCACACTCACAGAGATCGAACTGCCTCTGCCTCCAGAGCGCTGGGATTAAAGGCTTACACCACCACCACACCCTCTGCTTTCACTTTTAATTTGACTCTTGAGGACAAGGAGGCCAGACCTGCGTTGGGGCACAAGTTGTGACCCCCAAGTTCAGTAACAAACCTAGGGCTTTGCACATGCCAGAAAACTAATCTACCAACTGAGCTATATACCTCATCCCAAAGAATTTATATTTTATTTATTTATTTCCTTTTTTAAATGACAAGGTCTTTCATATAAGCCCAAGCTGGGCTAAAACTTATTTACTTTCTAAGACAGGGTCATTTGCTACAGCACAGCGCAAACTAACCTGAAACTCACTGTGTAACCTACACTAGCCTCCAATTTGTAGTGACCCTCCTGTCTCAATCCTGCCGTCTCAGCCTCAGGGGATGCTAGAATAATAAATAGATATGCGCCACTACTTCTGGCTGTGAGCCAAATTTTGAGTGACAGAACTGTCCAAATGGAAAAAAGAAAAAAATTAAAATAATCCTAGCGGGGCATGATGTCATACTTGGAGGTAGAGGCTGAAGAATCAGGAGTTCACCCAAGATCAGCCTTGGCTATGCTGTAAGGAGTCTTTCTTTGTCCCACCAGCCAGCTCCCAAATAACAACATGAAGACTTCTTATTAATTATGAAAGGTCAGCCTTAGCTCAGGCTTGTTCCTAACTAGCTCTTATAACTTAAAATAACCCATTTCTATTAATCTGCATTGTTTTTTTCCCCTCTCCTCCTGTATGTCCTGCTTCCTCTGAGTTCAGCTGGTGACTCCCTCTTTCTTCTTCCCAGAATTCTCTCTGTCCAGAAGTCCTACCTATCTCTCCTGCCTAGCTATTGGCCATTCAGCACTTTATTGCACCAATCACAGCAATAAATAGTCACACAGTGTACAAATATCTCACAATACCATATAATGAATTTTAGTCTAGCAAAATCTACATAGCAAGTTCTAGACCAGCTAGTACTATCTACCATACCCTGTCTCATAAAAGAAAATAGGGGCCTGGAGAGATAGCTGTCAAGAGCATGTACTGATCTTACAGATGATCTGAATTCGGTTCCCAGCAACCATGTCAGACAACTCACAATTGCTTGTAACTCCAGCTCCAGAGGGATCAGGCTTCCAAGGGTACCTACACTCATGTGCACACACCCCTACACAGCCCCATAAATTAAAAATAAAACAACACAAGGAAATAATTCTGAATTTTACTAAATACACAGTAGAAATGCCAGATGTTTTAGTAGCCACTTTATGTGTTTATGTGTTTAAGGTTGTAACAAATATATAGAGTACCATAAGTTAATAGGTTTTTTGGGTTGTTTTTGTTTTGTTATTTTTGAGTATAGCTTTGGAGACTGTCCTGGAACTAGCTCTTGTAGACCAGATTGGTCTTGAACTCACAGAGCTCCGCCTGCCTGTGTCTCCCAAGTGCTAGAATTAAAGGCATGCACAACCACTGCACAAGGTCTCTCAGTGTAGTTATGGCTGTTTTGGAGCTCATCATGTAGAGCAAGAATGGCCTCAAACACACAGTTCATCCTGCCTTTGCCTCCTAAACTCTGATATTAAATGTGTATGCCTTGTGCCCAACTGACTTTGGTTTTTAAAAAACATAAGTTTTGCTGGACAGTGGTGGTGCACGCCTTTAGTCCCAGCACTTGGGAGGCAAAGGCAGGCAGATCTCAGTAACTTTGAGGTCAGCCTGATCTACAGAATGAGTTCTAGTACAACCAGGACTGTTAAACAGAGAAGACCTGCCTTGAAAAAAAAGATACAGTTATTTCTGTGTCTGTGTGTGTATATGTCATTTGTGTGGGTCAGTGGATGCCTGTGGATGCCAGAAGAAAGGTCTAGATTCCCTTGAACTGGAGTTACAGGCAATGTGAGAGCTGGGGAACCAAGCTCTCTTTTGAGTCATCTCTCTAGCCCCAGCCTTGACTTTGAAAAGATTCAGTTTCCTAGTATTCAAGAACATAATAATGCAGATATGGCAGCCACCTATAATGCGAGCAATAGAAGGGTAGAGACAGAGAATCTCTGGAGTGAGATAGCTAGCTAGAATTGACAAGCTCCAGGTTCAGTGAAAAATCGTGCCTCAATTATTTTTAAGATAGTTCTCATTGTGTGCTGGCTGTCCTCAAACTCACAGAGATGCACCTGCCTCTGCCTCCTGACTGCTGGGATCAAAGATGTGCACCATCATGCCTGGTTTTTTAATTTTTTTTAAAGATTCATGTTTTTAATATGTTTTGTTTTTGAGACAAGGACTTTCTAGATACCTGTGACCTAGAACTCACTATTGTAGACTAGACTCGTCTTAAACTCATAGAGATCCATCTGGCTCTACCCTCTGAGTGCTGGAATTAAAAGTATACATTACCAGGCCTGGCTGATTTTTATGTGTGTGCCTGTATGTCTGTGTGTGGATGTCTCATTCAATTATATGTGTACTAATGTAGGCTAGAAGAAGGTATTGGGTATCTTGGAATTGCAGTTACAGGCAGTTGTGAGCCACCTTAAGTGAGCATTGGGAATAGAACTTAAGAGTCCTCTAGAAGAACTGTAAGGAGTCTTAACCACTGAGCCGTTACTACAACCTCTGAGTTTATATTTTCTATTGATGAGTTAGCTTATTTGTTTTTTCAAGACAGGTTTCTCTGTAACAGCCCTGGCTGTCCTGGAACTCACTATGTAGACCAAGCTGGCCTTGAACTCACAGAGAACCACCTGCTTCTTCCTCCCGAGTGCTGAGATAAAAGATCTTCCCCACCACCGCCCATGGAATTAGCATTTTAATTTCCTTAGGAGTGAATCAGATGCTTTCTTTGTCATACAGCTTTTATAAACATTTTTCTTTATGTATGTGGTGCTGTGCATAGTTCTTTGGACTTTGAACATGCTAGGCAGATGCTGTTCAACTGAGATGTACTCTCGACCCCCGTTTATATCACCTTATAGTCACTTCATGTTACATATGAAAGTCAGTATATTAGACAAGCATATTTGATATTTAAGCTAAAACAAACAAACCTTAATCTCTGTATTTGAGAGTTGGATGTTGTGATATTGTCTGTAATTCCAATAATCTGGAGACTGAGAAAGGAGGTCCTTGAGTTAGAGAGAACACTGAATGAAAATCTAACAAAACGTTATTATATTTGATATATAGAAAGTATTGAATATTGTGGGGCTAGAGAGATGGCTCATAGGACCTGGGTTCAATGCCCAGCAACCACATGGCAGCTCACAACTGTCTGTAACTCTAGTCCCAGGGATTCTGACATCCTTATATAGACACACATGCAGGCAAAACAGCAATACATATAAAATAAAAATCATAAAAAGAAAGCATTGAATATTGTAACTCAAAACCATCTAGGAAACTGGCCAGTGAGGACGGCTCAGCAGGTAAAAGCTCTTGCCCTACATGTCTGATAACATGAGTTTTATCCCCAAGACCCACATAAAAGTACACACTTGCAACATATGCACAAACAATAGTAATAATAAATTATAGGGGCTGGAGAAATGGCTCAGCAGTTAAGAGCACTGACTGTTCTTCCAGAGGATCTAGGTTCAATTCCCAGCAACCACATGGCAATTTAAAAACTGTAACTCTGGTTCTAGGGTATCTGACACGTTCATACCAATGCACAGAAAATAAAATTAAATAAATTATTTTTAAAAATAAATTATAAAGCATCTAACAGAAATAAAATGGGAAATACAGACAATTTAGAGACATTGTTTATTTTTACCTTACAAAAAATGAAATTAAATAATTTGTTAAAATTTTATTTAAACCACGCTTGGTGGCTCATGCCTGTAATCCCAGTAGCTGACAGATCAAGGCAGGATTATCATGAGGTCCAAGTCAGCAAGAGCTATAGAATGAGACCTTGTCTCTAAAAGAACAATTTTTTTTTAACTTAAGTCTTGCAAACTAAAGGACAAGTGAGTGTGGTAGTACACTCCTGCCATCCCAGAACTTGGGAAGTAGAGGCAGGAGGATCTGGAGTTTAAGCTCATCTGGGCTACCTGTTCAGTTTAAGAACCACACTACATAAAACCATGTTTAAAAGGAAATAAAAACTGGGAGGAATGTGAGTTCAAGGCCAGTCTGATCTACAGAGTGAGTTCCAAGACAGGTTCAGAGCTACAGAGCTACCCTGTCTCAAAAGACCAAAACCAAAACAGAACAACCACAACAAAAAACTGGGACTAATCTATGGTATAAACAATACACATCCCATAAAAGGGTGGGAGGTGGATTAGTAAGAATACTTGCTGTGCATGTATGAGGTCCTGAATTGAAATACCCACAGCCACATAGAAAGCCATGCACGGCTGTGCATGGCTGAAATCTCAGTGTTGGCAGATGGAGACAAGTGAATCCTGGGAGCTTGCTGGATTAAGCAGTGAAGCATATATATATATATATATATATATATATATATATATATATATATATATCAGTGAAAGACTGTCTCAAGGCAATAAGGCACATGTCTTTCAATGTCTTTCTCCAGCATCTACATCTGTGCACATGAACTCATAAATCTGCATGCTTGCATGTAAATACCACCCAATACAGTATACATACACACATAAAAACAACTTTTACAAACTAAAATATAACATGAATGACCCAAAGGTACTTACCCAAAGGTAAATTTACAGATTAAGATTGCAAATTTTATGTAAATTCTGGTGAAGCAGCTGCACCTCCTGGCAGCTTGGCTTTAAAATGACCTGCTTTACCCTTAAATAGTGTCAGTTGGAATAGCTGAGATTACAACTTTGAGTAAATGGAGTTTTTGTTTGCTTTGTTTTTGTTTTTGTTTTTGTTTTGTTTTGTTTTGTTTTGTTTTCACAAAAGAGGAAAAAGACAATTCGAGGGGGAGAGAAAGAAAGTCTTATATAAATCCCCTGTTTGTAAGAATTATCTTTTAAAATGGCTAAGATGACCAAGGCTCTTTATATATGATGTCAGCTTCAATTCCTGGGACTCTGTGATGCTCCAGCCCCATTATTCCATTGCAGAATCATCTCTCCATGAGGCCACGAGGGGCCTTTGGTTCAGGTTGCCATGTGGTTGCACCTGACTGGAAAGGTCAGGGCATTCCTATTGCTAATAAACCTCAGGGTGACAAAAGGTGCAGTGATTTGGGCTTCACAGACTGTTGGCAATTCCTAAGCCTTAGTGAAGGCTTTTTGGTAGGATAACTTAGAGGGGTAAATAGATTAAGGAAGATAAAACCTGGAATGTTTTAGCCAACCTTTTATCTTGGGTAGCTTCCTCTGTCTTGCCTTTATTATTAAATGCCCTAAAGAGTTCATTAACCGAGCTGGCTGTAGGAGTTTAATGCCCTGTCCTAATTTGTAATTTTCTCCTGATGGTTGGGGCCTGTTAGCCACTGGAATCCATAGTAATGAGGACTTCCTCATCTGCTGAGTTAGGGTCTGTATTGGCATGTTTTTAAAAGCTTCACCAGTATTCCTTGAAATGTGGCTAGATTGCACTCATCCTGTTCCTGAATATTTTTTTTTTTTTTTGGACTTCACCATAATTCTTTGGAATTTTTTCAGGGCCTCACATGTTTAGGGTCTCCATAAATTTGATATTCCACAATGCATCGCCATCCCGAAGAGTACTATAAAGTCCAGGAATCAGCATTTACAAGAATATGGTATCTGATGCAATAGGGTGTAGGGAGTTGGTTAAATGAAGGGCTGGGAAGCAGCCCACTTGCTCTGGACTGCCTCAGCCAAGTGTGTCTTAAAAAAACAAAGAAGAGACAACTGTGAGGAGGGTGGGGATGCAGAGCTCATTACCCCGACTGTGAAAATAGCAAGAATGCTTGGGAAAACTGGGTTCTTTCTTCGCTGGATTACCTGAGGTGGTTGGGAGATCTTTCCCCAGAGGAAAAACCAGAGGGTGTATAATTAACCAGTCAGCTTGGAAACTTCTACAAACCCCTTCCACACGGCTTGTGACATGATGTATGAATCACTTTGTTTGCCATGACTTTCACTCAGGATGGGCTGGCCTCCAGAGGACCTTCCGGGCCTCTCAACTCGACAGTGATGTAGCTATGGAGACTTCACTTCATGGGCTATTTGGTGCCCAGATTGCAAAAAGGGTCAAAGTCCTGTTTCCTGACTTGAACTGTGACTAAAATGTTGGTTAGAGACAGGAGATTTTGGAGGAGATAGACGAGAGAGGGAGAGGAAGAGAGAGGACAGTAGGGGAGGGGAGAAGACAGGCGGCAGCAGTGGAGTAGTGGAGGGGGGAAGGGAACCCCAGATGCAGTCCTCAGCAGAAGAAAGACCAAGACCCTGGCAGCTGGCAGTGGGTGGTGTCTCATCTCTCTTGAGTTCAAAATCCACCTTGAGTTTTACCCTGAGTGCCCTTGCTACGTCTCACTGAACACCTAGGGTCATCCAACTTTAAAATAGAAATGAAATAAAGACAGGAAGAAGGAGCAGTCTGAGAAAAGTGGAACTGTACAAGGAGGGAAGTTCTGTTTTTGTTTGTTCGTTTGTATTTGTCTTTAAGATTTAGGTTTTTTTTTTAGTTGTATGAGTGCTGTGTGTTTGTAAGTGTTCCCACACACAGGCCTGGTGCCCATGGCTGTGAGCTGGGTGCTGAACCAAAGTCCCCTACACAAATGGCCAGTGCTCTCAACTGCTGGGCTATCTTGCTTGCTCCTCCCAACCAATCTTTACTGAGTTTGCTGGCCTTGTGAAAAAGGTGGCCCACAGTAGTTGTTGAGGAAAGTCATGCTGGCTGTGCAGGCATGGTAGCATAGGCCTTTAATTCCAGAACTCTCCAGGCAGATACAGACAGGTCTCTGTGAGTTACGAACAACACTTGGCTTCATGGTTAGTTCCAGGCCAAGCGGAGCCATACAGTGAGATCCCATCTTGGAAAATGCATGAAATTAAAGTGCAAGTAGCGGTTAGAAGGGGACATTCAGGAGTCGGGTGTTGCTTTCTGTCTTGTTGAAGTATGAGCTATACAACTCAAGGGTAGCTGGCCTGGGAGCTTCGTGATGGTGCCCCTTTGTCTGCCTTCCCTTTCATAGTAAGGGTGTCGCCACTACACATGTTGCAGAGAGCACATTCAGCTTGTCAGGCTCGTGCAGTTTAATTCCTTTACCCACTGTAATTTTCTTTTTGAGACAGGATTTCAAATAGTTCAGCCTTTGATCCTCCAGCCGCTACCTCCCCAGCGCCCTACTTCCAAGCCTAACTTGTTTGAAGTTTTTGTTTTGATTTAGACATGATCTCACCATTCTCCTCAAGCATTCTATCAACTGAACTACATCCCCAGCCCAGTGCTTCGTAGTTTGCAGGTTAGAAGCCTTGCCTGTCTTTAGTTATTTTATTACTATTCATATTCATCGATGTACTGTTCTTGATATTTTGTATTGTGGTACCAGAAATCAGGCGTGTTAGGCAAGTGCCCCATTACTGAGCTCTATCCCCAGCCCCACAGACTAAAAATTTAAATCAACAAATATAGTACCCAATCATAAAACATTGTGTTTAATCTGTAATATTTTTTAAGAAAATCTTAGTTTTTAAGTGTATGTGTGTTTCTCCCAAGTGTATGTTAAGTGTACTACATGTGTGCAGAGGTCAGAAGAGGGCCTGGGATTTGCCCATGGTTGTGAGTCACCATTAGAATGTATATTGGAGGTGGGAATAATTCACCCAGCCCAGTACCCTCTCAGCAGCTAGGTGTGGCCAATGGTGAGAGCAAGTCTGCACTGCCCCTTGGCCATAGTACAACCGAAACAAGGAGAACTAGCCCTGAGCCCACCAACTTATTGGAGGTGGGAAGATGCATGGCAGCTTTGTGGCAGCACCCCAGGATGAGGAGGTGGGATGGGCCCTGGAGAGTGTCTGTAGGATGTGGAAGACTAAGCCAATGCCTCCCATCCACACTGCTGTACCCAGCACTGATCTTTGGAGGAGCAAGCGATACAAGTGGTGGGATCTTTTCATGTTATATTAGGCCTTGCTAATGTTTTTCTTTAGTATCCCCTTAGCTGCTGACTCCTGAATTCATTGGCATTTGCTTAGAATGGCGGGTGGAGGCTTCCAGTGAGCTCTGTTTATCAGCCAATAGAACTTGATCTTATTGTAAAGGTCACAGGTACTTTGCAAACTTGCTAAGGAGTTTCGATGTAGCTATGCCTAGCTTGTGTTAGCTGTCATTTGGAAACCTTTTGCCTGCAAAGATGCTACTGACTCATTCTCCACTTCACGAGGGTTGTCTTCCTGCCAGCCTTGGGGCTTGTGGGGTACCCAGCCATACTTGCTTAGAATGACAAGTGAAGGGCTCTAATGATCCTTTCTACCCTTTGGGAAAAGGTTTCATTAAATAGCTGATACAATGCTAAACTCCAAATGTTTTAGAAGCAACTGGAAGACATGCACACATATCTTAAAGGGGCAAGTATGGGAACTGAGTGCAAATTCTTAGAAACTTTTAGGTTGATAAGTCACAAATGCCATACAAGAAGCTGAAGGAGGAAAAACCATTCCCAAGAGGCTATGCCTATAAATGTGGAGACAACTGTCAAAAGGTTGAATGAAGATAATCTTCACGGATGGAAAATGATTTGCCCAGAAACAATAGGTTATTGAATGAACATCACAGTGCCAGGAGTTGACTACTTCCTGAAGTGTTGTGGCTAGGGAGACCCCCAAGTAAGGGGGTCCCTGCGGGTGTCAGACAAGGAAGTGGATCACATGGAGAGATGGTAATGGAAACCTGGTACAGATTGCCTTCATCAACGTGGATCAGACTTCAAGGAGTCTAATGTCAGGTGGTTCATTGTCAAACAGTACTGTTTGGGAAAAGGTTTCCATGTTAACAGTCCAATTCCAGCTGCACAACCAAGCTTAGGCTGTTAGAATCTCCTTTACAAAGTACATGTGACCATGAGGGTGGGTTCTGTAGCTGAAAAGTCTAGAATAGAGGTCAGCAGGCCATAAAGTGCTTGTGACATCTCCTTAAGGATGGTAATGGTCTAGGGAGGGAAGAGTCTGGAATAATCATCCTGGAGGATTTGGCTGAGGTCTGCCTCTACAGCAAAAGTGGATGAGGTGATGTCTGCCTCCACGGATAGCAGAAAGGTTACCAGGTTCTTAACAAAATCCACTGTCGGCTTTCTGGATGGAATGCAGGCATTTAATTTGTTCTCCTCCATTGAGACACCCAGTGTGATTAACAATCCTCATTCTCTTAGTGATTCTCTGTTAATGCAAAGACCTCTGGGCCCCCAACACTCAAGGCCACACAAATAATGCCAGCTCTTGCGATTCTTGATGCTGCTGTTTGTCTCTCAGAACTATATGGTGCTAAGGCACCGAATGCTTGGTTGTGGAACATGGAAAGCAAAGCTGGGACTTTCTCTGCTTGCTAACTTTTCCAGTACTGGAAGGTGCTATTCAGGCTTTTGGGGGATAACTGTTCTCAATTGTCCTCCTTAGCTGTGGGTCCTGTGTACTTAGTATGTTACTGACATGCCAGAAAAGATGTTCTAGTGGTACAATAGTGGCAGGCACTAATTTAGGTTCAACACTTGCTTTCTGACTGAAGTCAAGTGAGGGAATTCGCATCTGGTCCTCTAAGCCCCATCAGAAGGCTACAGCTGGGGAGGTCACAGGCCCTAGTATGAGAGCTACTGCTGTTTTGCTAAATGGGCATGATATGCCTGTCAAATTACGTTTCTATGCCTGTAGATTATTGTAGCTATCAGCTTTAGTCAAGGAAATTTTGGGCAGTGGGACCTACTTCCTGCAGTTTCTCAAAACTTATCCGAGCATATAAAATAAGTAGCTTTTGAATGCTCAGTACTAAATGGGACATCTCTAGCATACCTTTCAAGACTCAGGAAACATGCACAGGAAGAGGAGGGGGAAAGAATATGAGAGCCTGCTGTATTTATATATTTAGTATATAGAATATAATATATATGTATACTTTATATATTTAGGACTTATAAGGATATATACATAGATTCATATATGTATATATATATACCATATATATATTTATGGTAACCAATTGGGACCTTTCCCCTTCCATGGTAGGTTGTCTGTTGGTGTTGTCTTTGTTCTGTTCTTATTTAGACAGCCATGTTAATGAGCTCTTATGAGTGTAGCTTCTCTAGCATTTCTAGGAGACACAATCTCACAGCAAACTTCCTGGCCTTCTTACGTGCTTTCTGTCCCCACATCTGCAATGATCCCTGAGCCTTAGGTGACAGTGTTGTGCTGTAGATGTACCAGTTGGGGCTGAACTCCACACAGTCACTTGTTGTCTGCATTTTGATTTGCTTTGTTTTTCTCACTAGTGTTTTCTGTTACCAGGAGATGTTTCTTTGTTGAGGGCTGATGCCCCCATACTGATCTGAGGGCATAAGGATAAATATTTAGAATGTAGCTAGGAATTAAGCTGGCTTAGCAAAGCAGCAGTTGTATTTTACCCTCTACGATCTACAAGTTCAAGACCTGGGCTTCTGGCTGGGTTACCAGTATCGGGCATGATATTTCCTCTTGTTGAGAGGGCTGGAAGTTTAATTAGTGAACTGTTGGTTACTGCCAAGGTATGTGTGTCACTATCGCACCCCCTAGGGCTATAATAGTCTGTTTGTTGTTGTGGTTCATAGGCGTCATAGCTGGGTAGGACTGTTGGTCACTTTCCTCCTTTGAAAGCTTTCATGGCTCCTTCTGGTACCATGAGAGCTAGTCCCCAGGGAGGAGGCTTTCAGGTCAGTCCCAGCTCAAGTCCTCTGTCTGAGATGCATGGTGTCTTCAGCAGTAGGGACCTTAGCTTCCACCTCTGGGAGGTGATTAAGAGCAATAACCTATAGTTTTGGGAGTCTCTTGCACAACCCTGACTATTATCACAAAAGGGGACTTTTCACTGTTAAGTAGTCTATGGGTTTTGGGGTGAGCAGTGTCAGAACAAATGAACATTTTCCACTTAAATTATGTATGTATATGCACACAGAGACTTGCATGTGTTAGTATGTATTATTAAGTACATAGCTAATGTTATGATTCCTTATACAAAACATCCTTAGTGGTACTTTCCTGTCCTCCATTCTTTTTCTGTATTTATATTCTTTTTCTGTATTTATCTCCTTCCCCCATCTCTAAAGTCCCCATTTTTCCATCCCTTCCATTCATATCACTTGTACTTTGTTATTCCCCTCTCTGTTGCTCCCCCTGACCCCCCCATACTCTCTATTTACTTCCTGGCTTCTGGGTTTAATCCAGGTTATATGCTCACATCTGAAGGCGTGGAGTTAGGAACCACAAATGAGAGAAAACATGCAATGACTGGATTAGCTGATGTAATATGATCTTTTCTGGTTTCATACAATCATCCTCAAAGATCTTTTTATCTGTTTTTGTTTTGTTTTGTTTTTCTTTTTCCAGATTGGGTTTCTCTGTGTGGTTTTGAAAGCTGTTCTGGAAGTAGCTCTTGTAGACCAGGCTGGTCTCGAACTCATAGAGACCTGGCTGCCTCTGCCTATTGAGTGCTGGGACTAAAGGAGTGCTCCTCAAAGATCTTTATTTCATTTTATTTACAGCTGAACAGTATATTATATAAAAGTATATTATACTTTATATGTATCTCATTTTGATTATCCATTAGTCAGTTGAAAGATATTTGTGTTGTTCTAGGCAGTAGTGTCATACACCTTTAGTCCCAGCACTCAGGAGGCAAAGGCAGGCATATCTCTGTGAGTTTCAGGCCAGCCTGGTCTGCAGAGTTCCAGGACAGCTAGGGCTACACAGAGAAACCCTGTCTCCAAAGGCAAAAACAAAAAAAAAGATATTTAAGTTGCTCCATTTCTTAGCTATTGTGAGTAGAGTGGCAATGAACATGGCTGAGCAAGTATCTGTGGAGGAGGATGGCAGGATGTTGAGTCATTTGGGCATATGGTAAGGAATAGTATTTATTTATCTATCTGCTTATTCATACTATATATTTGTAGCTTTTTTTGTTTTTGTTTTTGAAGAAACCATTTTCTCTGTAGCTTTGGAGCCTGTCCTAGAACTCACCCAGTAGACCAGGCTGGCCTCAAACTCACAGAGATCCACCTGCCTCTGCCTATTTTTAGCTTTTAAAAATATATAATTTGGGATTGGAGAGATGGCTCAGTGGTTAAGAACACTAGCTGGTCTTCTAGAGGTCCTGAGTTCAATTCCCAGCAACCACATGATGGATTAAAATCATCTGTAATGAGATCTGGTACCCTCTTCTGGCATGGAGTCATACATACAGTCAGAACACTATGAACATAATAATAATAAATACATCTTTAAAAATATATGTATATAATTTATTTTTATTTTATGTGCATTGGTGTTTTGCCTGCATGTATATCTGTGTGAGGGTATCAGAAGCCCCAGAACTGGAGTTACAGACAGTTATGAGCTGCCATGTGGGTGCTGGGAATTGAACTCAGGTCCTCAGGGAAGAGCAGCCAGCGCTCTTAACCAGAGGCATCTTTCCAGCCCCTTATTTTTAACTTTTTTTAATGTTTGTTTTGTTTTGTTCTTTTGAGACAGAGTTTGTCTGTGTAACAGCCCTAGCTGTCCTAGAAATCTCTATGTAGATCAGGCTGGCCTCAAATTCACATAGATCCACCTGCCTCTGCCTCCAGAGTGCTTGGATTAAAGGTGAGCTCCACGACCGCCCATATTTTTAGCTTTTTGAGGGTTTTTTTTTAACAGTGATTTCTAGAGCAGCTAGACCAGTTTTCAGTACCACCAATAGTGAGTAAAGGGTCTCTTTTCCACAGTCCTCTCCACCATTTATTGTCAGCTAACTTGTTGACTTTTGCCATTGTGACTGGGGTGAGCTGAAACCTCAAAGTTGTTTTCATTTGTATTTCCATAGTTGCTAGGGATGATGAAGAAATATTTCTTAGCCATCCTTAATTTTTTGAGAATTCTGTTTAGTTACCAAATCTATTTTTTGAATAAGTTATTTTTGTTTTATTTTTGACTGTGTTTTCTTTGAGTTCTTTACACATTATATATTATTATATACATTGTATGTATGTTATAAATAATACACACATATACATACACACATATGCATACATACATACATACATACATACATACATACATACATACATACAGATGGCAAAGATTCTGTGGGCTTTCGCTTCACCTGGTTGTTTTTTTTTTAGTTGTGCCTAAGTTCTTTCAGATCCCACTTGTTAATTTTTGTTGTTGTATTTTGAGACAGGGTTTCTCTGTGTACCTTTGGAACCTATCCTGAAACTCACTCTGTAGACCACACTGGCCTCAAACTCACAGAGATCCATCTACCTGTCTCTGCCTCCTGAGTGCTGGGATCAAAGGTGTGTGCCACCACTGCCCGGCCCTACTTGTTAATTATTGCCCCTAGTTCTTGAGCACATGAAGCCCTCTTCAGAAGGCTTTCCTACACCTAGATAATGTAGAGTAGTGTTTTCTTCTAGCAGTTTTAGTGTTTCAGATTTCATGTGTAGGTGTTTGATCTACTTGGAGTTAGTTTTATGCAGAGTGATAGATAAGTACTCTAATCTCATTCTTCTACATGCCTGTTTTCAGTCCCAGCATCAATTGTTGAAGATGCTGCTTTTATTCCAGTGAATATTTTATATATATTGGTCAAATATTAGATGGCTACAATTCTACATAACATGTTTGCATCTACTTTGTTTCATTAGTCTACACATGTTTTTGTGTCGGTACTATATTGCTTTCACTTCTGTAGCTCTGTAATATATCTTGAGGTAGGAAGTGGTGGATCCTTCCATCACTGTTCTTTTTGTTCAGTGTTTTGCTCAGGATTGTTTTAGCTCTTTGAAGTCTTTTGTGGTTCCATGTAAATTATACGGTTTGTTTGTTTGTTTTTTCTATTTCTGTTAAGAGTGAGGTGAGGCACCAAAACCACTGGCCTCTGGGGCCGTACTATGGGTGTATTCAAGAAGAAATGAGTCCCTGGGCCTTCACTGTGAATAAATAGTTTATATACCGGTGGGGGGGGAGTGAGGTAAGGATTTGGGTTGGGATTGAAATAAACTTATAGGTGGCTTTTGGTAGAATGGTCATTTTCACAATATTAATTTTACCAATCCATGAGCAAGGGATGTGGCACCAGCTTTTTCATGGACTGCCAACTCACAAATAATGACATGGAGACTTATGAATTGTGAAAGCTCAGACTTAGCTTGGGCTTGTCTCACTAGCTCTTATTTAAATTGACAAATATTTTTATTAATCTACATTTTATCATGTGACTTTTACCTCTTACCCATCTGACTTGCTCTGCACCTTAATGGCATCTCCTCTCTTGCCTAGATTCATCTAGAGTTTTCTCTCTCTCTGATCAAAAGCCCTACCTATCTCTCCTGCCTACCTACTCACCATTTAGCTTTTTATTAAAATAATCACAGCAATATATGTTCATTCAGTGTACAAATATCCTACAACAGGCATGTCTTTCCGTTTTCTAGTGTCTTTCTTTATCTTTATTTTCAAAGGTATGTTTTCATTATAGAGGGCCTTCACTTCTTTGGTTAGCTATATTCTAACTATTTTCTTTGAGATTATTATGAGTAGAAGTATGTCCATGGTCTTTTCTTTGTATGATTGTTGTTGGTGGGTAGAAAAGCTATTAATTTGTACAAGGTGATTTTATACTCTTCCAATTACTGAAATTGTTGATTGTTTCTAGAAGTTTTCTAGTAGAATTTTTGGGATCTCGTATATAATACTGTGTCATCTACAAATAGGAAGAGTTTGACTTCTTCTTTTCCTACTTGTATTTTTTTTTTAATTTTCTTGTCTTGCCTTATTTATCCAGCTCATATTTTGAGCACACTATTGAAAAGCAGTGGGGATAGTTCTTTATTTTGGTTGGATTACTTCAAGGTTTTCCCCGTTTAGGATGATGTTAGTCATGGGTTTCTCATATATAATTCTTATTTTTGAATTTTCAAGACAGGGTTTTTCTGTGTAACAGTCCTAGCTGTCCTGAAACTCACTTTGTAGACTAGGTTAGTCTTGAACTCACTGAGATCCACCTGCCTCTGCCTCCTGAATGCTGAACTTACAGAGATCTTCCTGCCTCTGCCTCCTGAGTGCTAAGGTTACAGGTGTGTGCCACCACCACTTGGCTGTCATACATAACTTTTAATATGTTAAGGTATGTTCTCTATAGTCCTATTTTCTCTAGACTTTTAACATGAAGGCATGTTGGATAGTGCCAAAGGCTTTTTCTGCCTCTAATGAAATGACCATATGATTTTTGTCTTTATGTCCATTATGTAGTTTATTGTATTAATTAACTTGTGAATCTCTGGTATAAGGCCAACTTGATCATTGTGGATAATCTTTTTGATGTATATTTATATTTTGTTTACAAGTATTTTATTGAGAATTTTTACATTTATGCTTCATCAGGGATATTGGCCTATTGTTTTTTGTTTGTTTGTTTGTTTTGTTTTTTCTGTTGTGTCTTTACCTGGTGTGGCAGTTTTTAAAAGAAAATAGCCCCCAAAGTGAGTGGCACTATTAGGAGATGTAGCCTTGTCGGAGTAGGTGTGACCATGTTGGAGAAGGTATATCACTCTGGAGGTGAACTTTGAGGTCTTATATATGCTCAAGCCACACTTAGTGTCTCAGACCACTTCCTGTTGCCTTTGGGTCAAGATGTAAAACTCTCAGCTCCTTCTCCAGCACCATGCCTGCCTGCACACCACCATGTTGCACCATGATGATAATGGACTAAATCTCTGTAAATGTAAGTAACCTCAATTAAATGTTTTCTTTTTAAGAGTAGCCGTGGTCATGGTGTCTCTTCACAGCAATGGATACCTAATTGACATCTAAGATACCTGAATTGAGTATTAGATTGATATTGGTTTGATAAAAGTTTGAGAGTGCTGCTTCTTCCTCTCTCTGTCTCTGTCTATTCTCTCCTCCTCCTCTTTCTTTGAATAGTTTAAGAAGAATTAGCTATAGTTCTTCTTTGAAAATCTAGCAAAATATTACTGTATATCCATGTGGGTTTAGACTTATTTTTAGTTGAAAGAATATTTATTACTACCTTACTTATTACTTGCTTCTTACTGTGCACATTTGTTGTGGGTGTGTTTATGTTGTTGAACTCACCTTTGCTATATTTTTGGTGGTTTGCCTGTATCTTTGTTCTTTTAGACTCAGAGAGAGAGAGAGAGAGAGAGAGAGAGAGAGAGAGAGAGAGAGAGAGAGGAAGAAGAATGATAAATACAATTGAAATTAAAGTAGAAATACAGCCCAAGTGTCAGTACAGATTGTCACAGGCCAAATTTCCCAAGTCACTAGTATCCATATGTTTTAATTCTTTAGTTGTATTTTAGTTAGTTCATGCCATATCACGGGTGTGGTCAGAGGACAAATTTCAGCAGTCAGTTCTCCCCTTGTCTCCATCTCTTGGGGGGGAGCAATTGCTCACCATAAGATGAGCTGTTTGTTGTTTTTTTTTTTTTTCATTTTCATCATTCCTGCCTCTGTGTCCATTCCTGCACTGCTGTCCATTGTCCTGGTGGGTTTGGAAGTTGTTGGGAATTAAGATACACTCATATCTGGTATTCACTTACCCCAGTGTTTCCCACATTTGTAAGAGAACAATAAATCTACAGGTCAACATGGGACCTCTGGTTGCTTTGTATATGGCCCTCCAGCAACATTAGCTATCTGGTGTGTAAGCAACCTGGTAGAAATGGAGCTATTCTAAAGTTTCTCAATCTGACTATCAGACTATTGAAAGAGTGAACCCCAAGTAAATGGGAATGGGGGGTAGAGGTATGGTTCTGAGCACTTATTGATCTTCCTTGATCTTCCAGAGGACAAGGGTTTGATTTCCAACACCCACATGGCAGCTCACAACTGTTTGAGACTCCAGTTTCAGGGTATGTAATGCCATCTTCTGGCCTCCATGGACACCAGAAATGCACAAGGTACATAGACATGCATGCAAGCATAATATCCATACGCATAACATAAAAATCAATAGCCAGGCCTGGTGGTGCACACCTTTAATCTTGGGAGACAGAGGCAGATGGATCTCTGTGAGTTCCAGACCAGCCTGATCTACAAAGTGATTTCTAGAGCAGCCAGGGCTGTTACACAGATAAACCCTGTCTTGAAAAACCCAAAATAAGTAAATCTAGAAAGAGGGGGATTTTCGCTTCATGTCAATGCTGGGAAAAGGACCCCAAAGATGAATGTGGGGGGTTTATGGTTCTCTTTATCCCTCTTCCCACATTGAAGGAACCCTTTTTTTTCTGTTTTCAAAAGACTTTTAATTGGCTTATTGAGGACAGGCGGCAAGACCTGATTTGGGGCATAAGTTGTGACCCCCCCAAGTTTGATAGCACTAAAGATGTCTTTCTCTACAAGAAGAGGTACAGTGGGGAGTCACCTGCACCCCTGTTGTTCACTGCTTTGATAAGCTGCTGTTTGGGTTTCAGAGCCTTATATAGAGATTCACAGGCACAGCATTTGACTTTTTGCTCAGTTTTTTCCATCGGAACTTTCAGGTGACCCAGCCAGGCCCCTTGTCAGCTGTTTTTCTCTGCATTCCCCTCCTGACTGCTTTAGCACTTTCTGATGCCAATTTGCATGCTAGTCTAAGCCATCACGCCTACCAGCCTCTACTAGCTCACAAAGACTGTAGCTTCCTGAGGCTCAGCAACACCATTGCCACCTCATCCTGCCAAGGTCCACAAAGAAATGACTTTTTACCTATAAATGAACTGGGCATCAAACCCCACTTCTTTGATTCCAAGTCCTTTTGGTAATGTCTGTCCTCATTGTCTTCCAGTCCCTAATGTTCATGGGACCCTCAGCAAGTAATTATCAAATGTCCCTAATGATTCACATGAGCCAGTCCATCAGGGACTGCTTGCATTTGTACTTTCTTCCTCAGACAAGTTACTGCTTTTTCTTCACTTCCATGATACTTATCCTGAAGCTCATCTATCCTTGTATGCCATAGCCTCACTAGGCAGGCTGTGAAAGGATGGTTCATATCTTGTTTAAAAGTCTTTCCCAGTGGGCAGTGGTGGCTCATGCCTTTAATTCCAGCACTTGGGAGGCAGAGGCAGGCAGATCTCTGTGAGTTCAAAGGCCAGCCTAGTCTACAGAGCCAGTTCCAGGACAGCTAAGGCTGTAACACACAGAAACACTGTCTTGAAAAACAAAAAACAAAAAACAAAAACAAACAAACAAACAAAAAAAAACCTTTTCCATGCCAGGCATGGTGGTACACACCATTAATGCAGCCAGTACTTTGGAGGCAGAGGCAGACAAATCTCTCTGAATTCAAGGCCAGCCTGGTTTAAATAATACGTTTCAGGCCAGCTACAGAAACATAGCAAGACCGTCTTAAAGGCAGACAAAAATCTTTCCTAATTCAAGTAGTTCAGAGGCAGACTTTTTCTTGAATACCATGGTTTCTTGTAGCAGCCATTAAAGCCTCCCAGTACAGGCTGAATTGGGGTTGTTCCTTCTTCTTTATTGACAGCCAGATCCAAAGGGTGTCTTCTATTACTTGAACCTCACTTTTTCTCCCACACAGTCCAGCTCCTCTCATGAGTTTCAAGATTCTTTAAAAAATTTATGTGTGTGTGTGTGTGTGTGTGTGTGTGTGTGTGTGTGTGTGTGTGTGATGTGTGTGAGTTCACGTGTGGGGATGTGCATGCCACAACCCATGTATGGAGGTCAGAAGAACCACCTACGAGCGGGCATTGGTCCTCATCTTCCTACCTTATTTGACATGGATGTCTTCAGCGCTTATTGGTCTGGTGCAGTTGAGTTTCTGGAGACTATCCTGTGTCTACCTCCTATCTCCTGCTAGAGGCATACATGGATTCCAAACAGTTATGCTTTTACATGTGTCCTGAGGATCTGCACTTAGCCTGGCAGACTTGTGTGGAGTGCTTTTACCTCCATGTTGCCAGCCCAGGAGGGGGTTCTCAATACACTCCACTTCTTATTCTTCCCCTACACCATGCCAGCTGTAAAAAATGGTGAGATAACAATGCTATTTCATTATTCTTATTTCCACTTTTCTCCCAAACCAGAGACTGCTGTGCAGGATGGTGTCCACATATCCTTTTCTCAACATAGTTCCTCCTTACTCAGGCAAGGTTCCTCCAGGAAGATAGCTCAGCCCAGCAGGAGTTCTGCAACTTCACCACAGCTTTCTCACACTCCTGACCCACCTGTGTTACTCTCAGCGATTGTAGTATATTCTTTATTCATCAGCTCTGTTCAGGTTAGCAGCAGGCTTATGTGGTAGGCCATATTGATCAGGGAAGCACACTATGTCATCCTCATGGAGGAAGATGGTCATCCAAGACTGTGTGGCTCTTCCATTCATCTCTGGATCAGTTACGTCCCTGTTCTGCTTAGCCACGTTTTGTGCCATTTCTGGAGAGATGTAAAAGAAATGTCTATTTACGCCAAAAAGGGAAGGACCTGATAGACCAAAGAATAATTCCAAGTCCAGCTGGGTGAATAAATAGGTTTGGGCAGGTACTTAAATTAAAGCACGTGGTGACTTGTGGGTAACACCGCCACTAAAGGCCCACTACATCAGTCAATTTTTACCTTTCACTTCATTAGCATTTCATTTTTATTCCATGTGCATTGGTGTTTTTCCCATATATATGCCTGTGTGAGGATGCCAGATCCCATGGAACTTGAGTTAGACAGTTGTGAACTGTCATGTGGTTCCTGGGAATTGAACACAGGTCCTCTGGAAGAGCAGTCAGTACTCTCAACCACTGAGCCATCTCTCCAGCCCCATATTACCATTTCTAAGAGTACTTGTAGCTGGGGCAGGAGGGAGAGAGTAGAAATTAGAATTCCAGGGAAGGATCTTAGGAATGTCTTGTGGCTTGTGGCTCTCCCTCTCCTTCTCTCTCTCCAAGACAGGATATTACTACAGACCAAGTTTATTTTATTGAGCAAGATCTCCTGTAGTTTACCATAACTGTTTTATAATGGTGATAGTTATGACAAGATCAGTGGGAGCAGCTATATTACTTGTCCCTGTTCTACTCTTACTCAATTGAGTAACAGCTCCAGATACATAGATAGGATTTTGTTTCATTTTGAGGCAATGTCTATGAGAACATATGATGCTCCCGCTTCTACCTTCCAAGAGCTAGAATTACAAAAGTACCACCATGCCTGGCTAGATAAGCTTATCTGTTGTTCAACACTGTCTCATCAATGCCTGGAACAGGGCCTAGCACACAATATGTGCTTAAGATAGTGCTTTTTCAGTCAACAAATGAGTGGATGGTATAGTAATGATGGAAGGCACAGAAGCAGAAGAAACTTTCCACGTGCAGCGGTGGCTCACACCCATAAAGAGACCAAGACAAGAGGATTGCCCTTAGTTTGAAGCCATTCCTACTTACATAACCCTGCCTAGAAGAAAGGGAAGGAGACAAAAAGAAAGAGTGGGAGAGAGAGAGAGAGAGAGAGAGAGAGAGAGAGAGAGAGAGAGAGAGAGAGAGAGAGAGAAGGGAGGAAAGGAAGGGGGGCTAGTTGACCTTATTCTACTTTGAGAGCTGAACTTCAATTAAGATCTAAAGAGAGAAAGTGCTAGATAATCTGGGATGATATCAGAGAAAGATCTCCAGAAGGAGGTAACACTGTTTGGTGTGCTTCTGGGGAGTCTGATAGGAACTGGTGAGGTTCCGAGGTTCAGTAAGGCTCGTGGGGTGAAGGAAACAGCTAGAGAAATGGGATGGATTGAAAATGGAAGAGGGTCTTGAACCCCAAACGGATGACCTGGATATAATCTCCAAAGACACCAAACTCTATCCCTGACCTCAAAAGTCTTGGGGAACTCATGCCTGAGATAAGCCCCCAGACACAGGACCAAGATAAGACTGCTATGCTCATATGGAGAGATTAGTCATTTATTGAAGTAGCTTTAGATGGAGGCTAGCAAGACACAAAAGTCTGAACATAAACCTGTCTTAGGTCCCCTTTGCAGGATCAGGACCTGCCAAAGTTCTCAGTTCTTGGAGGTCTCTGGGATTTGCAGGAAATGAGGGATAAGATGACATCTTGTGGAACAGAATGGAGGAAGGCTGGTGTCAATCATGAGGCGACATAGTTGGACACCTCAATGAGATTTCTGTCAGGATCTCGGAAGTAGATGGACATAATAGGCCCTTGTGCTCCTGTTCGGGAGACTGGGCCCTCCTCAATGGGAACATCAAAAGCCTGGATGAAGTGAGCAGAAAAGACAACAGTTATGTAACACAGATATGTAAGGTCAACATTTAATTCCTTAAGAATCCCCCTTGTTTCTTCCCTACTCCAGTGCTCTTGGGTTTGAAGTGCATATGCTACAACCACAGCCAAAGTTTAATTCCTTATATTTTTGGTTATGAGCCTAGCTTTTAAGGGCTGAGCCATGTCTCTAGCCCCAAAGTTTAATCCCTAATAGTGTCCAGACTGCTTAGGGTTCTGATCTCATCTATTGCCATTTTCCCTCACTCTACTCAAGATGTATGACCTTGGGCAAAATATGTGATTGCCTTGAACCTCAATTTGTAAATTGGGGGTGACAGTAGTATTAGTGAATTTAAAGCCAGTACTTGCATCAAAGTATATATTCATTGTTTGTTTTGTTTTGTTTTTTTCCTGAACAGTGCTAGGAATTGAACCCACAGCTTTCTGTGGAACCAGCAAGCATTGTATCACTGAGTACATTCCTAGCCCTGTTATTGTTGGTTTTAGTTGCTTTCTCTTTATGTCAAGAGAAAATGTTTGGCTTTTTTGTTTTTGTTTTTGTTTTTGTTTTTTTGAGGCAGGGTTTCCTCTGTATAGCCCTGGCTGTCCTGGAGCTCACTGTGTAAACCAGGCTAGCTGCAAATCAGAGATCCACCTGCCTCTGCCTCCCAAGAGCTGGGTGTGTGCAACCAGACCTGTCATTAAAAAAGGATGTTTCATATACTTGGTAGAAATCTCATTTCCTCTTTGTATAAAAAGATGTAGCTGGGCAGTGGCGGCACACGCCTTTAATCAAGACAGGGTCTCTGTGCATAGCCCTGACTGTCCTGGAACTCGCTCTGTAGACCGGGCTGGTCTTGAACTCACAGAGATATGCCTGTCTCTGCCTCCCAAGTGCTGGGATTAAAGGGGTGTACCAGTAGCAGCAGCTCTTATCATATTTTAATGTGTCTTTTCTTTCTTATACATTAGGATGACAAAAGACTGAGTATATCAAATCATTATTTACAAATATTCTTCTTTGGACTGGAGAAGTGTTCAGAGGTTAAGAGCTCTGGCTGCTCTTCCAGAGGTCCTGAGTTCAATTCCTAGCCACCACATGTTGGCTCACAACCGACCGTAATGAGTCATGGTGCCCTCTTCTGTCCCACAGGCATACATGCAGGCAAAATACTGTATATATAATAAATAAACAAAATCTTTTTAAATAAGCCAAATATTTTTCTTAATTTTTTTTTATAAAATTTACTATATTTAAAGACTTCAGACACCAAAATCAACAAGACCCAGTTGTTTTTCTATTTCTAATTGTGTATTGGATTTTGTTTTGTTTTGGATGGATGATAAGTGTATAAGATCTATTCAGTACTGATTTATGTATAAAATATAATGTTAAGCTCCACAGCTCTGAATGCTTATTCTAAGTGCATGGCTGTTGAGTTGTAATATTTCCTTCTAAAATCAATTTGGTTACATGAAAGTGACATCAATCAAAGGAGCAAGTAGATAACCGTGTGCAGGCAGGATGTAGATGTGTGTGTCTGAGGTTTGTGGACGACCTAGCTCTGGCGGTCACACTTGTGTTTTGACAGTATCTGCCTTATGTTTCTTTTCCTTTTTTTCCCTTTTCATTTATTTTATATCCCAACCATAGCCTCCCCACCATGATTCATCCCAGTCCCTCCTCCTGGATCCCCTCACCCCCCAGATTCCTCCTCTTCCTCTCCATCCAGGAAAGGGCAGGTCTCCCACGGATATTAACAAAACATGCCGTATCAATCTGCAGTAACACTAAGCAACGCCCCATGTGTTAAGGCTGGGCTCTTTTTTCTTTTTTTTTTTAAAGCGATAAGTATGGTTTTTTTATATATATAATTTATTTTTTTTTATTTGCACTGGTGTTTTGCCTGCATGAATGTCTATGTGAGGGTATCAGATCTTAGAGTTACAGACAGGTATGCACTGTCATTTGGATGCTGAGAATTGAACCCTGGTCCTCTGGAAGAGCAGTCAGTGCTCTTAACTGCTAAGCCTTCTCTCCATGGGCTGGGCTTTCTTAATGGAATGGCACTGCACTCACCTTGAGGTGCTGGATCACCTCCTCCAAAGGCACTTCTGTGATCAGACAAATATCCAGGGAGCCCGGCATGGGGTAAGCTGCTTTGGGCTCAAATTCCTTTCCCACCTCATGTAAGTTAAATTTTTGGTCTCCAAAACACAACGCCTTCCGGTCTCCCTGTTTATAAGAGAGAAAACAACATAGAACTAAGCCAAGATGAGTTTGAACTTACTGTGTAAAAAGGAGAAAGGGCCGTTACACAATAACCCGCCTGTGTGCACATACAGAGGCCAAAAGAGTGTGTCAGATTCCTGAGGGTTGTATTTAAGTTTATGTGTTTGTGAAATACCTGCCTTGTTGTTTGGATCCTAAGATCTGAACTCCATCCAGTCTTCATGATTGAGCAGCAGCAAGTGCATTTAATTGAAGCCATCTCTCCAACCCAACGTTCTTTAATTTTTTTTTTTTTTTTTTTTTTTTTGGCCAGGTATGATGTTAAGCACATCATACCTTTAATCCCAGCACTTTGGAGGCAGAGACCAGCAGGTCTATATGAATTCAAAGGCAGCCTGGTGTACATGTATACATAACTACATAGTAAGACCCTGTCTGAAAACTGTTTTTACGCTTATTTGTGTGGAGGTGGATGGTGTGTGTCAGAGCACAGCTGTTAGTATCCAATCTCTCCTTCTACGATGTGGGTCCCAGGGATTGAATTCAGGCAGGCAGGCGTGCTGGTGAGTCCCTTTACCCATAGAGCCACCTCACCACACACCACCCTGACCACCAGTTCTTTCAGAGACATCTGTTGTGATCCAGGCTGGCCTTGAACTCACGTGTTTCAGAGGCTGGTCTTAAACTCCTGATCCTCTTGTCTCCAACTCCATGTGCTTAGATCACAGAAATACACCACCATACAACTTCTTCTTTGTTGTTGTTGTTTTATTTAATGTATGCATATGTCTGAGGATATGTATGCGACACGTGTGTGCAATGCTCACAAAGGCCAGAAGTAGGTGTCAAGTACCTTGAACTGGAGTGCCAGGCACATGTGTGTTCCCAATGTGAGAGCTGGGGTTGGAATCCAGATCCTCTGAGAGAATAGTAAGCTCTCTTAACTGCTAAGCCAACTATCACCTGACTTCTCTCTTTCTTTTCTAAAATAGCATCTCACTATGTAACCTAGGATGGTCTCAAACTCTCCAACTCATTATCTTTCTGAGTGCTGCTTTGCAAGTATGCATCACCACTTGTTTGAATGTCCAAACAAATGTTTAAAATCTAGCTACCCATGGCAGAGATAACAATTTGTCTACTTGGTGTATTGCTCTCCCTCCCTCCCTCCTTCTCTGTCTTTGTCTCTGTGTCTCTTTCCTTTCTTTGGGACCTCATTATGTTGCCTAGATTAGCCTCAATCTCTTGGGCTCAAGTGATCATGCCTCAATCCATTGCATATCTTCCCTTACCCCTTTTTTTTTCTTATGAGTACAACCTAAATTTCTGTACAGCCCATGGCATGTTCCCAAGATTTCTAAGAAAAAAAATTACATCTCACGCCAGGAGTGGTGACATACTTATAATCCCAGCAGTTAGGACATTGAATCAGGAGGGTAGAAAGCTTGACTTTACCTTTCTCTTAACAGAAAGACTCTCCCTCAGAAACCAAACAAAATCAAAAGGAACCAAACAAACAAAGGCCACTTCTTCTGTTCCCCGCATTCCAGGCTAAGGGGCCATTGTGTCAGAGAGAGCTTCTGAGTTGTGCTCAGCAGGAGGTGGTTGCTGGTGGGGTTTCTAGGAATCTCCCTGCCCCACTGAGCCCGCACTTTGTGCCTATTCATTTCCTCCTAATGACACATTCATCTGCCCGCTTGTTCAATTGAGAGAAAAAGACAAGTGTCTCTTTTAATCCCATGGCTGTTCTCTCCTGTGGCCCTCCAAACCGATGCGTAATCTTTTTTAAAAAGGTGTATTTATCTTTATTTTATGTGTGTGGGCATTTCCTCTACATGTATGTATGTGTACCACATGCATGCTTTGTACCCATGGAGACCAGAAGAGGATGCTGGGTTCCCTGGCACTGGAATTACATATGATTGTGAGCTGCCATGTGGGTGCCAGAAACCTAGATCCTCTGCAAGCGCAGCCAGTACTAAGGCATAGATCTCACCACTACCTCTATTTCTTGATTACCACCTTCATGTATTTTGTCCTCTCTGCCAAGACAGAGGAGAGTTTAGCTCTATAGTATTACTACCCCCCAGTAGTATTCTATCTTCCGTTTAGTTCCTCTGTTGGCTTTTTTATAAATTTTAAGTAACTGATTTCATATGTATCTTTTAGGATGCTAGGATGTTGAGGGCTAGAGAGAAGGCCCAGTAGTTAAGAGCACTGGCTGCTCTTGCTGAGAACTAGGTTTCAGTTCCCAATACCCACTTGGCGACTCACAACCATCTGTAACTCCAGTTCTAGGGGATAACTTTTTCTGACCTCTGTGGGCAATACACATACAGTGTGCAAAACACTCATATGTTTAAAACAAAAGATCTTTTTAAACCAGGTATGGTAATTCATACCATTGATCCCAGCACTTGGTAGGCAGGTGGATCTCTGTGAGTTCAAGGCCAGCCTGGTCTACAGAGTGAGTTCCAGGACAGCCAGGGCTACATAGTAAGGTCTCAACACCTCCATCACCAAATAAAATAAATGAGATGTTAATTTGTTTCGTCCTTTTTATTTTGTTTTATTTTATTTTATGGTGTGTGTGTGTGTGTGTGTGTGTGTGTGTGTACATGTATACAGGTTAGAGAGTCAGCAAGCACTGACTTCCTCCTGACACATGCCCCGCAGCATGCTGGGCTTTTCTATGTGTGCTGGGGATTTGAACTCAGTCTCCCTGCTTATTCAGTAAGTGCTCTTGGCCGCTGAGCTGTCTTCCTAGCCACTTGTTTTTCATTCCTCTGTTGGCAATACAGCTGCCACCTTTCATTCTTGAAAATATTCTTGACCTTCAATGTTCTAAAAGTTCACTTCAGTCTGTCTAAGTACAGGGAATGAAGGCATTATATCTATCATTGATCCATTTGAAGCCAATCTTGTTTTATTTATGCATTTGTTCTCCTTTTTTTTTCTACTCTCTCGAATATTATCCCCACCTAAGTAGCACGATAAGTTTTTTCTCATTGAATCATTGGCCTGGTCTTTATTCAAGTATGCTGCCTCTGTTTGCTCTTTATGGGATAAAACAGATTTTAATAGTATATACCCCAAGCCATAATGTGTGTTGTGTGCATCTCCTTGGTTGTAGAAGGTCTGTTGTTGTTTTTCTAGGGTATTGTAAGTGGCATTATGCTGTAGTTTTTTTTGTTTGTTTTCCATTTACTTGGTGTGACCTTTTTAGGACCCAAAGAGCATCCAAGATGCTTTTGCATAATTAATGCTCTTTTCTGCATAGATTTTAAATTTGTACAGTCTGCCACTTCATGACCCTTTTCAATTACTATAGAAATTTTTAGAGAAGTTTAACATTCACAGAAAAACTGAGAAGGTACAAAGATTCCCACATGCCCACATGCCTGCCAAGTTCCCCATTATCAGCGTGCGAGCAGCGGGATACATATGTTGCTATTCCTGTAGCTGCATTTGATATATCATCAACCATCCCATTGTTCCTATCAGTTCTCTCCTGAGGAGATGTTGTACTTTCTATGGGCTTGGACAATGTCAATGGATAATGTCAAGGTCCTAAAATTCATCAGTGTTTTGTTCATTCCTCTCACCCTTCAATGTCTGGCAATCACCATTGTATTGTATTGTCATTGTATTGTCCTTGTAATTTTGTTCTTTCTTGCACATTATATTGAATCATGCAATATGCACCTTTTTAGATTGGTTTCTTTCATTTAGTGATATACATAAGATTTTACATGTTTTCTATAGCTTGTTATTCTCTCTCTCTCTTTCTCTCTCTCCTCCCCAATCTCTCTCTGTTCCTTTCTCTCCTACCCCTGCAAGAAGTAGCCTAAGAAATATTTTATTTAAAACAAAACAACATAGCCAGCTGTGGTGTGTCGCACA
Organism: Cricetiscus sungorus; assembly: GCA_030556225.1. NCBI lineage: Eukaryota > Metazoa > Chordata > Mammalia > Rodentia > Cricetidae > Cricetiscus > Cricetiscus sungorus. Next base: position 10,706,644 of record JANBXA010000609.1, read on the forward strand.
CCTTTAATCCCAGCACTCCGGAGACAGAGGCAGGTGTATTTGTGAGTTCGAGGCCAGCCTGATCTACAGATTGAGTTCCAGGACAGCCAAGGCTACACTTCCTTGAAAACCCAAAACAACAGAACAGGTCATATACACCATCAGGAGTGACAGTGGACTCTACCAGTGAAAGCCTACTCAAGGCCTTATTTCTCTTTAACACTGTAACCTGTGATCTGAAATAGCAGACATTATCTCTTCATCTACTGCAGGACAGCTTCATAAGGCTTTTTTTTTCTCCCTTTGCATTTACTTGTGAAGTTGTTCCATATTCTCAAGATAGTGTTAAATCTATGGAAACCTCCTTTTTCCTCCCATCTCTTCCTTATTCCAAATTTACTTGACTTTTCTCTAGATTATGGGATTTTCTTTTTGGGAACCACTCCTTCTCAACCCAGCCAGTTTAATTTCTCTTCTATGGGGGGCAGAGGAAGATAGTGATTATCTTACTCTATTGCGCCCCACTTTATTTATTTTAAAAATGATGGATGGATGGATGGATGGATGGATAGTGTGTGTGTTTGTGTGTTTGTGTGTGTGTGTGTGTGTGTGTGTGTGTGTGTTCCCGCACGCGCACGTGTGTGCACGTGATGACACATGTGTGGAGGTCAAAAGTCAGCTTTTGAGAATTGGTTTTTCTCCTTTTTCTCTGTGGACACGTGAGTTCCTGGGAATCTAACTCAGGACCTAGGACTTAGCAACAGATATTTTTATCCACAGAACTATTTTGCCAACCCTTAATGACTCATTTTCTTTGTTTATTGTGGTGCTGTGAATGAAATACAGACCCTCTTGTATGCTGGGTTAAGTACTCTATTGCTGAATTACTCCTCCAGTCTTCAGAGCACACACACATTTTTCCAGCTCTTTGTACCAAATGATGCTTTATTCTGCATTTACCTTTGATTTGCACTTCAGATTGACACAGAATTTTAGGTTGCCTTTTATTCCCCCAGAATCATTTTTCAATTAATTACATTTGTGTTTAAACAATTTCCATTTCACAATGCATACCAACCACTCTCACCCCCCACCTCGCTGCCACCCCTTCAACCCCTCCTCCTCTTTACAAATCTCTCCCTCACTTTCATGACTACTTTGTTTAGTGACCCACTGAGATTAACCAGGGGTGTCTCTATAATCATGAGTTTAGCGCTATCCATTTGTAGCCTGGTGGGCTCAGCAGTGGGTACACAATTAAAGACAATGGTCCCTTCCCCCCAGACTCTATCAGAAGCCAATAGTTCAGAGGTAGCAGGTAGGGCCCCATGAATCCCTCCCCCTTCCTTGACTTCCTGTTGACAGGGCCAGTCTTGTAAGGGCCCAGGTAACCACAGTTGTGAGTTAATAATTGCAATAGTTGCATAGTCTAGGGAATGGCATTCCATAGCCCTCCACCCTATCTTCTAGCTCTTACATACTTTCCATCTCCTTTGCCACAATGTTCCTGAGCCTTAGAGGGGGTGGCTGGAATATCTTGTGTAGGGCTGGGCCCAGAACCGTTGCTATTCTCTCCATCTTAGGCAGCCTGAGTGTCTGTATTCATCGCCTTTCTTTGTAGGGAGAGGCTTCTCTGATTAAGGCTGGGAACAGCTTTTGTTCTGGGAGTAGGGACCACATGGAGAGATGCTGAGGCAGAACTGGAGGCGGGGCAGGAGTGCTTTCCCAGAGTCTTAAAAGTATAGTCCTATTGTTTTCTGGCCTCTGGTGTGACTCAAGAATTCTGACATTTGCATGTTTCTTTTTCTTTTGTAGATGAACCACTTTTTAATCTTTTGGCAAAGTCTTAAGATGAACTTTTTCAGTGTGATGTTCTGTAATTCCCACAGGGCATATCTGAGTGTTCCTATGCTGGGTACACAGTTAACTCTTTGTATATAAAGGCTGCAAAGTTCTCTTGTACTTTTTTTTGAGACCAGGGACCTTGAACTAACAATGCCTCTCGCTTTATTTCTTTCAAATTTCCTCCTTCCATTTTCTTTACCCTCTCTCTGAATGGCTCCCTGTTGGTAGTTCGGAATCTCTTCCATTGATCCGTTTACTTTTTCTCTCATACTTCTCATTTGTCCTTGTGTTTGGGGGTTTATTTATTTTTGACAGCATTTAAGATTGGTATCTGGGTTCAATGCATACTGAGCAAATACTTAGTCACTGAGCAGCACCCCCGCCTCTAAGTTACATTTAAAGTGTTACCAATGATTTTAAGACAGTATGTCACCAGGACAGCAGCAAGGGCTACCCAGAGAAATTGTATCTCAAAAAAAAAAAAAAAAAAAAAAAAAAAGACACTAGGCTCGTCTCAAACTTGCTAAGTAGCTAAGGATGATCTTAGGCTTTTCATTCTCCTACATCTGTCTCTGCTGTTAGGATGACTATGTGCCGAACCATGCTTGCTTTATGTGGTACTGAGGACTGTATGTATAAGGCATTCTACACACTGAGCTACATCTCAAGCTGAAACAGGGTCTCTTTGGGACTTGATAGCCATTCAGTCTAGCTAAATCAGACTACTGGCCTCCACCTGCATATGCACAGGTACACACACACACACACACACACACACACACACACACACACACACACACACTTTAATGCACTTGAAGTTTTGAATGTAGGGACGTGATTACCTTGAAAGTAGTGACCTCCATGCCTAGGATGTTGGAATAGAACATGGTGGTGTCTTCGATGCTCATTACAGTCATCACAATGTGGTCCAGTCTAAGGATAAGACACGGGGAAGGGTTCGGACTGTTGTTCTTCCATAACTAAAATGTAAAAACAAACAAACACAGAAAAAATAAATAAAAACCCACCCACATGCAGATAAAGCTAAAATGCCACCAAATACTTCACATTTTCTTCTACTCCTCTCTTCTTCAACCACTGTGACCCTCCTCACGCCCATTTCAAGGTGAAACTCCTGCATGAAAAGCTCTGTAAAGGCCATTACTCCTACACGGATTCACATAAGAGGCCACATGGCTGCCATGTCACCTCTTCCCTGTTTTCTTCCTCTGTCTCCTACTAGAAAGGCAAAGGTGAATACTAGGGAAGTTGACATTAACACCAGCATGCCGTTGTTTTCCACAAGTTGGAATTTATTTCTTTTTAAAGACATTACAGAGTTTAGGAAAGGAGGAGTGTCTGAGGTGAAATAAAAGTTTCTGAAACCAGGTGTGTGTATGGGGCAAAGGGGGTAATCTCTGAGTTCGAGGCCAGCCTGGTCTACAGAATGGGTTCCAAGACAAACTCTAAATCTGCACAGAGAAACCCTGTCTCAAAAAGAAAACAAAAACAAAAACAAAAAACAGAAAGAGGCACTAAAAAGATGGCTCAGCAGGTAAGGGTATTTGCTGTACCTGGTTCAGTTTCCAGCACCCACATGTTGGCTCACAACTGTCTATAACTGTAGTAGCAAGGGCTCTAACACCCTTTCTGGCCTCCACAATCAATACACATGCATGGTACACATTTATATATGTGGGCAAAACACACATTTAAAAAGTTTTTTCAAGATAAATTTCTGGGCATGTGTGTTTACAGAGCTAATTCTGGGTGCCAGAGAGATGACTTAGCAGTTAAGAGCACTGGCTTCTCTTCCAAAGGACCACAGTTCAATTCCCAGCACCCACATGGCAGCTCACAACTGTCTATAACTCCAGTTCCATGGCAAAACACCAATGCACATTAAAAAAAAATTAAAAAAAACCAATGCAGAGCAAATTCTGATACCTACTAATGAAACTGTCTCAAAAAACAAAACCAGTCAGGCAGTGGCGGTGCACGCCTTCAATCCCAGCACTTGGGAGGCAGACAGATGGATCTTGGTGAGTTTGAGGCCAGCCTGGTGTGCAGAGTGAGTTACAGGACAGCTAGGGCTGTTACACAGTAAAACCCTGTCTCAGAAAAACAAAAACAACAACAAAAAACAAACACCAACCATCTAACTAAAGTATTAAATAACTGCCATTTAGGCCCCACTGAAAGGAAAGCTGTCTATTTTGTTTTATTTTTCCAATCCTATTCAGGGTTGGAGAGGTCACTCAGGTTAAGTACTTATGGCTCTCCCAAAGAGTTCATAAACTTGTGTAACCCCAACTCCATGGGATTTGGTGCCCTCTTCTGGCCTCTATGGGCACATGTACTAACATAGGCATGATTTTTTTTTTTTTTTTTTTTTTTTAATCCAAAGAAGTCCTATTTAGCCTCTTAGTGTCTGTAGAATCTGTATGAGCACCCTGTTTTATTCCAGATAGACCTAATTTATGTTTTTCTTCTAATTTCTATGGTATAAACAGAAATTACTAGTATCTTCTGGATTTGTTTGAAGAAACAGCCTTGAACAATGCTGGTCTGTATTGTATGTTTGCTGTGTATTTCCCCTATCTCTGCTCTTATCTTTTCCCCACCTTCTGTTTTTCATGGTTTAAGGAAGTGCCCTGGACACCATGCCTTCCCTCCTTGGGTCTGCTCAAGAGTCCTCTTTAAGGTTCACTTCAGGCTCTCAGGGCTTCAGAATCTTCTGACAGGCTTCAAGGTTAAGGTTTCCCAGGCCTTCATCACACCGCTCTATCATGAGAGCTTCAGGACGCGTTTACTAGGAGGCTGAACTGACTCCCAGGTGAACCACCCTGAGAGAGCAGCCACCCCTTAGCCTAGGCCCTCCCAAGTTCACCACACAGGACTGGCCTCCACATGCCTAAGCAGGGCCTCCGCTGCCCTCTGGTTATCTTTGAGAGAAGAGGCCCAGTGAAGGCGGTAAAATCTGCAAAAGTGTTCCTGAGAAGGGAAGCAAGTCAGCTGACCCCGGTTGGGTACCTCTAGCCTGGGCCAACACATAGGCCCAAAGCCTCCAGGGCCCCCACACTCACCTGACTCTCAGATGTTTGACTCCACATCCTGACTCATTGGCTGCAGGGCAGACAATGCTACAAGGCAGGTAGATTGTGGCTGCTGCTGGCTCTATGCCCGGGGATCAAGGGGCAGGAATGGGAGGTGCTGGCTGAGGACATTGGGTGGGGACAGAGGCAGGAGGTGCAAAGCACAAAGACTCTAACTTAAAACCCAGGGTTCCCTGGGTTCTATCCCAAGTACTGTGAAAGCCAATCCCTAACCTGAAGGCCTTGAAAGGAAAAGCACAAATAGAAAGGTTTCCTCTGGCCGGGCAGTGGTGGCACGTCTTTCTTTAATCCCAGCACTCAGGAGGCAGAGACAGGCAGATCTCTGTGAGTTTGGGGCCAGCCTGGACTACAGAGCGAGGGCCAGCACACCCAGGGCTACACAGGGAAACCCTGTCTCGAAAAACAAAAGAAGGGCATCCTCTTTTGAGATGAGGGTCTTGATATGTTCTTCAGGCTGGTCTCTAATGGTCCTGCTCTGTTAACTTCCAGGTATGTCAAATCCTGCTAAGCATTCATTCATAATAGCATGGAAAAGCCACCCAGCCTGATTGTCAAAAAACTAGTATTACCATGGGAGAAAGCTTTGCTCTTCCTTGGAGTGTGGGACCAGGGTGTGAAGCATTTCAGTGTCTGAGTTAGAGAATATGACCATTCTCGTGTATTGTGGGTCTGTTGCCGAGCAAAGATTTCTTTTTAATGGATATAGGTGTTTTGCCTGCTTGTATGTCTGCATCACCTGCATGCTTCCTGTTGCAGAGGCCATAAGATAGCATTGGATCCCCCGCAATGGGAGTTACCGACAGGCATGAGCTGCTACACGACTATTGGGAACTGAACCTGGATTCTCCAGAAGAACAGTCAGTGCTCTTAACTGCTGACCCATCTCTCTATATTAGGACCCTCTCAGTTCCTACCCACCCTTGGTCCCCTTCCCTTCTATCTGTTTGCCTCGCTCTGAGCCCAGCTCTCTTCTCTCTTGTGGGTTATATCTGGACCAGGAATAGATGATTTGAGATTTCTACTTCTACATACACCCTGGTTACCCCAGGCATAAATATTGTATGCCCTGGTGTTGTTACAATATTGTTTTCCTTTTTTAAAAAAAATTGTTTCCAGACAAACCTGGTGGCAGAGGTTTATAATCCTAACTACTTAGAAGGCTGGAGCAGGAGGACTGAAAGTTTCAGGGGACCAGAGAGATGGCTCAGTATGCAAAAGTACTGGCTGCTTTTCCAGAGGACCAACATGATAGCTCACAATGTCTGTGACTCTGGTCCCAACCACAAGATGGAGGGCCATCTGTATTGTTCAGTCCAAGCACTCCCTGTAGACTTCATGTGATACACCCAGAAATAATGTTTAACTGGGTCACTGCACATCCCAGGCCAACCCAACACATAAAATTATCCAGCAAAGCTCGCCTGTGTTGGTTTGAATAAAAATGGCCCACGTAGCCTGGCATGGTCCTGAACCCCTTTAATCCCAGCACTTGGGAAGTAGAGTTAGGCACATCTCAATTAAAGGTGTGAATGTATGTGCCACCACTACCACCCAGCATCTTTTTTTAAATTTATATATTATCAGGCAGTGGTGGTACACACCTTTAGTCTCAGCACTCAGGAGGCAGAGGCAGGCAGATCTCTGAGTTTGAGGCAAACCTGGTCTACAGAATGAGTTCCAGGACAGACAGGGCTACATAGAGAAACCCTGACTCAAAAAACCAGTGTGTGTGTGTGTGTGTGTGTGTGTGTGTGTGTGTGTGTAATTGTAGTGTGTATGATGATATTGCACACATGTCACAGTGACTGTCTGGAGCCAGTTCCCTTCTCCCTTTACATGGGTTCTGGGGATGTGTACTCTCGTCATCAGGCTCGTACAGCAAGCTCTTTACCAGCTGAGCCATTTTGCCAAACAAAGACTACATGCCCTTAAGTCAAAGCGCAGGAGCTGGGACACCTGGAGGAAAGACATTTAGGCTGTGTGTTGTGCCACACGCTTCTAATGTCAGTGTTTGGTAGGTAGAGGGGTGGAACATCACATGTTCAGCGAAATAGATTTCGAGGCCAGCCTGGGCTACAAGAGATCTTGTCTCAGTCACAGAGAAAGTAGGGGGAGAAGAAGAGGAGAAGGAGTGAGAGAGAAACTGGATGGCATTTAAGTCTTTGTAGGTGAGTTTCCTGTCTATAAAATGGGCCATCCAAGGCTCTTTCTCTTACTATTACCAGCAAAGTTGAGGTTGAGAACTGAAGCTCTCTGATGTTGTAAGAGGCAGCATTTCATTCCTTCTTCCATGCTGACCATCTTTAAGAATACACACGAGGCAGGGCAGTGGTGGTGCATGCCTTTAATCCCAGCACTCGTGAGGCAGAGGCAGGTGAATGTCTGAGTTCGAGGCCAGCCTGGTCTACAGAGTGAGTTCCAAGACTACACAAAAAAAACCCTGTCTCAAAAAACAAAAACAAAACAAAAGCAAACAAAAGAACGTACATATGGGGCTGGAGAGACAGCTCAGCACTAACTGTTCTTCTATTTGGTTTCTATGGTTTGATTCCCAGTATCCATGTGGTGACTCACAACTGTGTGTAATTCCAGTCCCAGGAGGGTCTCACAACCTCTTCTTGCCTCTGGTACCTGGCACACACATGGCACACATACATACATGCAAGCAAAATACCAATACACATAAATGTAAAACTATGATTTTTTTGTTTTGTTTTTAAGAGCTTTAGAAGCTCTTAAGGAGGGGATACACCCATTTAGGGCTGGGGCTGCAGCTCAGTAGTGGGGTACAGGATTCCATCCCCCAAACTAATAAAAAAAAAACCCGCAGACTTTTCATGGTTAGTGCTTTATGGCTCAAGACAGAATCTGTACTTTCAGATCTCACATCCTTATACAACAGTAAGAGAAGTACAGATCTCAGGACAAAGGCTTTCTTAGGAGAGCTTACAAAGTCCATAGGTTACTTCTAATATCAGGTTGACCAAAAGTATATCAAGTGTTCCCCTCCAAAGATCAATAACTTTCCAAAGGAAGCAAAGTTCTTATGTCTGGTGTAGAACAATTGTGACCCATCCCTTTGGAGAACTGGGCCGTGGCTTTAGGGAGAGGTAGAAGGGCTGTTAGCGCTCAGAGGCAAGGCGAACCTAATTCTAGCCCTGCTACTGTACTGCCATTACCGTGTACCTCAGGTTCTAGCCCTTGCTCCCTCTGAGCTGTTTTCTTCTTCCTCTTCCATTCTAGAAAGTGTTGAGACCAGCAATCTCAGATGACTCAGCATGCTTTGTCTGCAGCTGTCGACTGAGGCCCTAGAATCGTTGACAAAGAAGGCCTACTGAATATTGAAAGGGGAAGGCTCATGCTTCCTCTTCCTCATCAAGGGCAAGAATTTGTCTTTCCTCATAGAATCAAGGTCATCTTGTTGTCTTTGAAGAGGTCACTGTGGCTGGGTCGTGGTGGCGCACACTTTTAATCATAGCACTCAGGAAGCAGAGCCAAGAGGATCTCTGTAAATTCAAGTCCAGCCCGGTCTACAGAGGGAGTTCCAGGTCATCCAGGGCCACACATGGAAACATTGTCTCAAACAAACAAACAAAAAAGGAAGAAAGTAAGGTCACTGTGATTGTGTGCAAGGGAGACATGGGACAAGAGTAGGGGTTCATTTCTGGGACCCTGTGCCACTGTCTTGCCTCACCTTCGTTGCTAATGTCACTCTGAATGATCTTGAACAGGTTCCTAGGCCTCTTGGTGTTTCTGCTTCTCCAGTTGTTCAATGGAGGACCAGGCAGGCAAGGCCATGAATTTAGCTCATGGACTGCTGGGGCCAAGTGGCTAAAGGACAGAAGAGAAGAGAAAAGTCTGTGCTCTTGGGAGCTTGAGACACCCTCTCTGTGGGATGAGGAGGGCCCGGCAGAGAACGCAAGTAGAGTCCCCTTTTCCAGGGAGCAAGGGCTGTTCTGAGTTCAGCTGCCTGGAAATCCCACCCTACTTGTCCTGGAGGAAAAGGTGGCCTTCCTGTCTCCTATGCTTTTGCTGCCACCTGCAGGCCGAGCTCCGTATCAACCACCACCGTCCGCTCCATTCTGCAAGAAACCCCAATGCATAGACAATTCTCATTCAGCTGCTCAAGAGGCTCTTGAACTCTTCCTGGACACAGTGATGCTGCTGACTCAGCCTCCCACCTAGCTGAGACTTCAGGTGGACACCACCACGCCTGGATTGTTCCTGTTCAAACATTGTTTGTTGACAATCTATTGTGCACACAGATTGGTGCCAGATGGTACTGGGAAAACATCAGAAAGCTATTCTCTCCTGGTTAGTGATTGGGGGAGGGTGGGAAGTGGCCGAAGCAAAAGGAAGATAACTAGACTGCTGTTTCCCAGGATTTACAGGACACTTCATTCCCTGTTTCTTCCAGCTTCTGATGACTGCCACCCTTTCTTGGTATATGACCTAGCTATTGCCACCTCTGCCTCCATGATCACACTGCCTTCTCTGGGTGTGTCTTCAAGTGTTCTGCTTGTATCGGGGCACACTCCACTTTCCTCTTATAAGGACACTCTGGTGGTGAAGGGGGCAGGGGGAGGCAAGGCTGGGGAGATGGCTCAGTGGTGAAGAGAATTTGCTGCTCTTGCAGAGGACCTGAGTTCAGTTCCCAGAACCCACAGGGCAGCTCACACCTGTCTATAAGTCTAGTCCCAGAGGATCCAGTGCTCTCTTTTGACTTCTGGGCATGTATGTAGCATAATACATGGCACATGTAGGCAAACACTTGTACACATAAAATAAAAATACATTTTAAAATTTTTAAAAAGAGAACACTGTAGGAACTGTTCTGAATCCCAGTGCTAGAGTGCTTGCCCAGGCCCTTGAGTGCCACCCTAGACACCTGTGGAATAATAATAATAATAATAATAATAATAATAATAATAATAATTGTGATTCGATTTAGGATCCACCCAGACAATAGATAGTTGTAGATATTGAACTTTGAAAAAAACTAAATTAATGTGTATGAGTGGCTTGCCTACATGTATGTCTGTCTACTACATGCATGTCTGGTACCTGTAGAGACCAGAGGAGGCTGAGGTAGAAGAGTCATGAATTGGAGGACAGCCCATGATATATAGAGTTCTAAATTAGATAGCCTAGACCACAGAGAGTCTGTCTTAAAAATGAAATTTCTGAACCCCTGGGTGCAATTAGAGAAACATGTGCCCACATTCTTCTCTGAGTTTTCCATATTTTCAGAGAGATCAGCTGATAGACAATGAAGAAAAAAGCCAGAGACCATGAGGGTGACTGCAGAGTCCTTTGCTCTCATGAAGGAAGACCACCTAGCGTTGGACTCACTTAGGCATCATGGAGAACCCATGACCTATCCAGAGAGGCAGGCATGCTAGACACAAACCACTGTCATTGTCCAGTTGCACATAACTAGTACAAAGCAGAAGCTGTTATGGCATAACAGAAGCCACTGAAATCTAACGGACTGTTTACTTACTGTGTTTCTTATGGCACCAGAGACTGAACCTAGGGCTTCAAGCATGCTAGGAAGTGGGAAAACTTTTTTTTTATGTGAGACAGGGTTTCTCTCTGTACCCCTGGCTCTCCTGGAACTCACTCTGTAGACCAGGCTGACCTTGAACTCACAGAGATCCACCTGCTTCTGCCTTCCGAGTGCTGGAATTAAAGGCATGTGCCACTATGCCCAACAAAACATTTTTCTTAGGGTCTTTTATTTTTAATGTGTCTAGGTGATTGCCTGCATGTATGTCTGTGGATCACTGTGTTCCTGGTGCCCACAGAGCCAGTGCTGTTAACTAGTAAGCTATCTTTCCAGCCCTTCCTTACTTTTTTTTTTTAAGATAAGGTTTTGTGTAACTGAGGCTAACTTTAAACTTGGTTTGTTGGAGAGGATGACCCTGAGATCCTTGTTGTTATTTTGATTTTTTTTTTGTTTGTTTGGTTTTTTTTTTTTTTTTTTTTTTTTTTTGAGACAGGGTTTCTCTGTGTAGCCTTGGAACTCCCTCTGTAGGCCAGGTTAGCCTTGAACTCATAGAGCTCATCCACATATCTCTGACTCCTGAGTGCTAGGATTAAAGGTGTGCACTACCATGCCCCACTGACCTTGAATTCCTCATCCTGCTGCCTCCACCGCCAAAGTGCTATGTCATATGCCACCCTGCATGGTTTGAGAATATGTTTAATAATTAGCCAGTAGTAAGTACTTTTCTTTTTTTCCAGAGACAGTCAGGGTCTTGTTATACAGCTCTGGCTGGCCTGGAATTCACTATGCAGACCAGGCTGACATACATTTATCTTCCAAGTGCTGGGATTAAGGGCATATACTAGCATGCCAACTGTTTTTTGTTCGTTTGTTTGGTTTTGGGTTTTTTGTTGTTGTTGTTGTTGTTATTGTTGTTTTTGTTTTTCAAGAGAGGGTTTCTCTGTATTATTTTGGAGCCAGTCCTGGAACTCACTCTGTAGAGCAGTCTGGCCTCAAACTCATAGAGATCAGCTGCCTCTGCTTCCTGAGTGCTGGAATTAAAGGCTGGCTAAAGGTTTGTGCCACCAATGCCCTGCTTTTTTTTTTTTAAACACTGAGTCTTTCTGTATATTCCAGACTAGACTTGAACTCAAAATCCTTGTACCTCAGTCTCCTAAGTGCTGGAATTACAAGCATACAGCACCTCCCCTAAGCTCTCCATGTTTTTTGATATCTTTATTTCATGTTCATTAGTGTTTTGCTTGCATATATGTCTGTGTGAGCATGTTGGAGTCCGTGGACTTGGAATTACAGTTGTGAGCTGCCATGTGGATGCTGAGAACTGAACCCGAGATCTCTGGAAGAGCAGCCAGTGCTCTTAACCGCTGAGCCATCTCTCCAGGCCCAAGTTTTTGTTTTGTTTTGTTTTTTGTTTGTTTGTTTTGGTTTGGTTTTGGTTTTTTCGAGACAGGGTTTCTCTGTGGTTTTGGAGGTTGTCCTGCACTGGCTCTTGTAGACCAGGCTGGTCTCGAACTCACAGAGTTCTTCCTGCCTCTGTCTCCCGAGTGCTGGGTTTAAAGACATGTACCAACAACAGGTGCCTTTATTTTGTTTTATAAAGATGGACCCAGGGGTGACCCCACTGATCCTGGTGCCACTGGCTGCCAGGAAGCTACTGTCACCATGACCTTATAGACGCTCGGCAGAGAACCTCTGCTTGAACTTTAATTGGCAGGATTTTGGCAGGGTGGGAACAAACAGATCTGTGAGTTCTCATTCGCCACCCTGAGATTACGTACTTTGAACTCTTCCTAGGTACGGAGATTTTCTGGCACTGTAAGTGGCTAAGACCTCTAACTCATGTTCCTATTGGCTGCTGGTCTGCACCTGCGCAGAGACTCTAGGATTAGCAGTCCCTGTTTCAGATCTATTGCTTTCGTTGCTATTGGTGAAAGTAGGTTCGAATATCATCTAGCAAAGTCCAAATTGCTGCCCTGTTAAAGAAACTGGCTTGTACTAAGTTTGGTACACAGTGCATCCAGTAATCTTTTTCATTCTCTTAGATCTGGGCTCTTTCATTTTAAATTGTATTTCAGACATAGCGTTCCCAACAATGTTAAGAAAACTCTCTGGCTGGACATGGTAGTTCGTGTTTTTGTTTGCTTCTTTGTTTTGTTTTTCGAGAGGGGGTCAGAAAGGGCTTCTTTGTGTAGCCTCGGATGTCCTGGCACTCGCTTTGTAGACCAGGCTGACCTCAAACTCACTGAGATCCACCTGCCTCTGCTTCCCCAGTGCTGGGATTAAAGATGTGCGCCACCAGCGCCCGGCGCAAGAGCGGTGTTAACCGCTGAAAATCTCTTTAACTTCCCTCACCCCATGTCAAATTTTTGAGGCTAATCTAAAACTTATTTGGTAGACCATCATAGCCTTAAACTATACTTTAGCCTCAGCCTCCCATTGGGCCTCTCTTTTCTTAAAATTAAATTTCGTTTCTGTGGTGTTTTGAAAGAAAACGGCCCCCAAAGGAATTGGCACTATTAGGATATGTGGCCTTGTCGGAGGAAGTGTGTCGCTGTGGGGGCTGCCTTTGAGATCAAGTTTTTGCTCAAGTTTCTCTCAATGTGACATTGAGTCCATTTCCTACCTCTTTCTGATCAAGATGTAGCCAGCATCATATCTGCCTGCACGCTGCCATGCTCTCCACCATGATGATAATGGACTGAACCTCTGAAACTGTAAGTGAGCCCCCTCAATTAAATGTTTTCCTTATTAAGAATTGTTGTGGCTGGGCAGTGGTGATCCACACCTTTAATCCCAGCATTTGGGAGGCAGAGGCAGGCAGACCTCTGTGAGTTCGAGGACAGCCGGTCTACAAGTGAGCTCCAGGACAGAGAAACCCTGTCTTGAAAAACAAAAACAAACAAACAAAAAAGAGTTGCTGCGGTCATGGTGTCTCTTCAGAGCAATAGCAACCCTAAGTAAGACACTACATCATGCAGCTATTTTTTATTGTTTTATTTTTTGAGACAGAGTCTCACGGTGTAGCTCTGACTGGCCGAGAACTCGTTCTGCAGGCTAAACTGGTCTCAGATTCACAGAGACCCTCCTGCATCTACCTCCCTATTGCTGGGATTAAAGGCATATATCACCACACCCCTGTGTTTAATCAACCTTTCAAGAGTGGAAAGATGGTTCAGTAGTTAATAGCATGTCTTGTTCTTGTGGAAGAACAGGGCTCAACTCTCAGCACCCACATGATGTCTTGCAAGTGTCTGTAACTCCAGTTTAAAAGGATCCTATGCCCTCTACCTTTTCTGGCCTCTGCATTCACCATGCATGCACGTGGTGCACTGACATACATGCAGGCAAATCACCCATACACATACAATTAAAGTAGATCTAAAAAATTTAATACATACCAAAACGTTTGTATCTGTTACTCACAGGATGTTAGGTTAGACACAGAGGAGGGCAAATGCATGGCTATTTAGAGAGCTAAAGCTAGCACAAGATAAACTGTAATTAGGCTGTGGACTTCGAGCATCCAACCTCTCCAGTCCTTGAAGTTCTAATTAGTTATCAGTCTGGCATCAGGTACAGTTGAACATGCCATTTCTTTTTGGGAACTTTTGTCCACAGTTCTCCTGTCAGCATCTATTAGCCATCATGCTCTAGATCTGATTTTTTTATCTTTAGTCTTTTTTGTTTGTTTGTTTTGTCTTTTGAGACAGAATTTCTCTGTGTCACCCTGGTTGTTCTGGCACTCACTTATACATCAGGCTGGCCTAGAACTCATAGAGATCTGCCTACCTCTACCTCCCTGATTAAAGGCATGTGCCGCCACCACCCTGCTTCTGTGTGTGTGTGTGTTTTGAGACAGGGATTCTTTGTAGCTTTGGAGCCTGTCCTGGAACTCACTCTAAAGAACACTCAAACTCACAGAGATCTGTCTGTCTCCTTCTCCCAAGTACTGGGATTAAAGGTTTGTACCACCATACTTTTTTTTTTCTTGCATGCAAAGATTATCAATTTATTTTCCCTTTTTTATTTAAATTTGAAACAAGGTTGTTTTACATGTCAGTCTCAATTCCCTCACCTTCCCATCCTCCTCTATCACCCCCACCAAACCACACCCCAGGGAGGGTGAGGCCTTCAATGGGGAGTCTTTAAAGTCTGTCATATCATTTGGGGCAGGGCCTAGTCCTTCCCCCATGTGTCTAGGCTGAGAGAGTATCCCTCTATGTGGAATGAGCTCCCAAAATGCATTCATATACTAGGGATAGATACTGATCCACTACAGAGGCCCCATAGACTGCCCAGTCCTCCTAACTAATTCAAGGAATCTGGGTCAGTCCTATACTGGTTTCCCAGCTATCAGACTGTGGTACATGAGCTCCCCCTTGTTCAGGGCAGCTGATTCTGTGGGTTTCTCCAGCCTGGTCTTGACTTCTCTGTAACTGGATTCCAGGAGTTCAGCTAGTGTTTAGCTGTGGGTGTCTCCTTCTGCTTCCATCAACTACTAGATGAAGGCTCTAGGATGCTATATAAGATAGTTGTCGATCTTATTATCATGGAAGGGCATTTAAGGTTGTCTCTTCACTATTGCTTAGATTGTTAGTTGGGTTCATCCTTATAAATCTCTGGGCATATTCCTAGTGCCAGATTTCTCCTTAAATCTATAACAGCTCCCTCTATTATGGTATCTCTTTTCTTGTTCTCCTCTATTCTTTCTGTGTCTCAATCTTCCTGTTCCCTCGTGCCCACTTCTCCACTCTTCTTCTCTCCTCCTTCTCTTTCTCCTAACTCCCTCTCCCCTCCCTCCATGCTCCCAATTTGCTTGGAAGCTCTTGTCCTTTTCCCTTCTCCAGGGGACCATGTATGTCTCTCAGAGGGTCCTCCTTGTTTCTGGTGGTATGAATTACAGGCTGGTGATCCTTTGCTCTATGTCTAAAATCCATATATGAGTGAGTACATATCATGTTTGTCTTTTTTGTGACTTAGTTACCTCACTCAGGATGGTTTCTTCTAGTTCCATCCATTTGCCTGCAAATTTAGGGATTCCATTGTTTTTTTTCCTGGCTGAGTAGTACTCCATGGTGTAAATGTACCACATTTTCTCCATCCATTTTTCATTTGAGGGGCATCTAGGTTACTTCCAGGTTCTGGCTATTATAAATAATGCTGCTATGAACATAGTTGAACAGATGTCCTTGTTGTATGAATGTGCATCTTTTGGGTATATGCTTAAGAGTGGAATTACTGGAACCTGAGGTAGACTAATTCCCATTTTCCTGAGGAACCGCCATACTGATTTCCATAGTGGCTGTATGAGTTTGCACTCCCACCAGCAGTGGAGGAGTGTTCCCCTTTCTCCACATCCTCTTCAGCATAAACTGTCTTTGGTGTTTCTAATTTTAGCCATTCTGACGGGAGTAAGATGATATCTCAGAGTTGCCTTGATTTGCATTTCCCTGATGGCTAAGGATGTTGAGCACTTTCTCAAGTGTCTTTCAGCTGTTTTAGATTCCTCCATTGAGAATTCTCTATTTAGTTCTGTACCCTACTTTTTCATTGGATTATTTGGTGTTTTGGTGACTAGTTTTCTGAGTTATTTGTATTTTTGGACATCAGCCCTCTGTCAGATGTGAGGTTGGTGAAGATCTTTTCCCATTCTGTGGGCTGCCATTTTGTCTTGTTGACTATGTCCTTTGCCTTACAGAAGCTTCTCAGTTTCAGGATGTCCCAGTTATTAATTGTCGATCTCAGTGTCTGTGCTACTAGTTTTATGTTCAGGAAGCAGTCTCCTGTACCAATTCGTTCATGAGTGTCTCCCACTTTCTCTTCTAAGGGATTCAGTGTGGATGGGTTTATGTTGAGTTCTTTGATCCATTTGGACTTAAGCTTTGTGCATGGCAATATATATGGATTTATCTAAAGTCCAGTATCCAGTTATTATGCCAGCATCATTTGTTGAAGATGCTTTCTTTTTTCATTGTATAAATTTAGCTTCTTTGTCAAAAATCAGGTGTTCGTAGGTATGTGGGTTAATAATCAGGATTTTCAATTCGATTCTATTGGACTACCTGTCTATTTTTGTGCTAGTACCAAGCTGTTTTCAGGACTATAGCTCTATAGTAGAGCTTGAAGTCGGGGATAGTGATGCCTCCACAAGTTCCTTTTTGGTATAGTGTTGTTTTGACTATCCTGGGTCTTTTGTTTTTCTATATAATGTTGAGTATTGTTCTTTCAAGGACTATGAAGAATTGTTCTGGGATTTTGATGGGGATTGCATTGAATCTGTAGATTGCTTTTGGCAAGATTGCCATTTTTACTATGTTGATCCTACCTATCCAAGAGCATGGGAGACCTTTCCATTTTCTGGTATCATCTTTAATTTTTTTCTTTAAAGATTCAAAGTTCTTATTATATAGGTCTTTCACTTGTTTGGTAAGCATTACCCCCAAGATATTTTATGCTATTTGTGGCTATTGTAAAGAGTGATGTTTCTTTGATTTCTTTCCCAGTTCTACTATCATCTATATATAGTAGGGCTATTGATTTTTTGAGTTAATCTTTTATCCTGCCACTTTGCTGAAGGTGTTTATCAGCTGCAGGAGTTCCCTGGTAGAGTTTTTCGGGTCACTTATGTAAACTATCATATCATCTGCAAATAGTGACAGTTTGACTTCTTCCATTCCAATTTGTATCCCCTTGATCTCCTCGTGTATTGTTATTGCTCTAGCTAGAACTTCAAGTACAGTATTAAAGAGATATGGAGAGAGTGGGTAGCCTTGTCTTATTCCTGATTTAGAGGAATTGCATTGAGTTTCTCTCTATTTATTTTGATCTTGGCTGTTGGTTTAGTGTATGTTGCTTTTATTATGTTTAGGTATGTTCCTGTTATCCCTGATCTCTCCGATACCTTTATCATGAAGGCCACCATAAATTAAAAAATCTCTCATTAGCTAGACAGTGGTAATGTACACCTTTATCTCCAGCACTCAGGAGGCAGAGACAGGTGGATCTCAGTAAGTTTGGGGCCAGCTTGGTCTACAGAGCAAGTTCCATGACAACCAGGACTATTACATAGAGAACCCCTACCTCAAAAAAAAAAAAAGAAAAGAAAGAAAAGAAAAGATCAAAAAGAAAAGAAAAAGAAAGAGAAAAAGAAAAAGAAAAAGAAAGAAAGAAAAGAAAAGGTACAGGTATATAGTGCATATGCACATAATTAATATATCATGGAAAATAAGGATGGGGAAAACAGATAGGCTGAAAAGATGTTTCTTCAGGGAGAAATAAGTTACAACAGAGACAGATGAATGCCAGCAGATTCCAGTCACAAGGATTCCTCTGGATCCTCTCCATCTCCGTCCAGGAAACAAGAGAGAGCTCTAGGGTCTCCACCCCCAGACCTAGTTCTTCCCCATCATGTCTGCCCCTGTCCCCACCCCCAATGGTCAGTGTGACAGATGCGGGAGGGGTGAACATCTCAGTACATTAATGCTCTCTTATTGTGATATCTCAGTTGTCTATGGCATATATTGTCCCTCACTGCAACGAGTAATGAACCCAATATGTTCAGTTTCAGATGGAGGTCTTTGGCTAAAGGGTATTGACAAGTAGCACTTTGGTCTTCCACCCACTAAATGTAAGTAGCAACTCTCTACCACTGTTACGACAGTCAAAATGTATTTAGTTATTGTCAAGTGTTCTCAGAGGGGGCAAAAAACATGCCTCTGGGGCTGATGAGATGGCTCTGTGGGTAAGAGTGCTTGTTGTGCAAGAACGGGGACCTGAATTCAAATCCCCAGTACCCATGCAAAAAGTATGCCTGTGTCTAGCAATGTGGAAAATGGAGGATTCCTGGGTTATACTTGCTGCCAGCCTAACTCCAGGTTCGCTGAGAGACCCTGTCTCAAGGGAATAAAGTGGAGGGCATTAGGACAGGACATTCAGCATCCTTCCCTGGCTGCTTTTGCATTCGTGCTTGTGCTTGCATGTACAGAGCCTCTGGCTAAGAACCACTGGTTTAGGGTGTGAGGTGTTGGGACAGTCTGGGCATCTTTGTCTGAGGTTTGTGGTATTCAAAAGATATTTGCCTCTGCCTCAATATGTGGGCTGTCTGGTTTATCTAAGGAGCTCCATCCAAAGGTTTGAAAGCCCTATACTCTAGAGGATGTGCTGTCAGGGACAAGTGACCTATCAGATGCTGAAATCTCAACATAGGGTACACATGACCCCATGTGCCTGTGCCATGTGCCAATTTAGAAAGGTAGTAGGTGATCAGTTGTGACAGTTTTCATACTGGAGTTTGGAGCAGTCCTAACTTCTTTGCCCAGAATGTGACATTGTGCTGATCCACCTCTTACAGAACTTTGCCCTTTGCTCTGAAGGTCATAGTCTTCATGGGTAGCATCTGTGGAGATTGTGTGGCTAGCGGGCATTTGTTAAGTGTTCCCTGACACCATCCATGGGTTTGGGGGTCTGGTAGATCCTACTTCTGAGCTTGGGTGTAGAGGGACCTAACATTTTGAATTATCTCTCTAAATCTGATCTGGTAAGATTTTATGAGAATACTTAGGGTCAGGAAATTAGAGCATTAGCTACACATTGATGTGCCAGTTATGGTTTGGATGTGGTGTATCCCCACATGTTCACATGAGGTGATGGAACCTTAAGCATCTGAAGCCTCGCTGGGTGTTAGTGGCACATGTTTTTAATCCCAGCACTTGGGAGGCAGAGGCAGGCATATCTCTGAATTCAAGGCCAGCCTGTGATGATATTTTGTTTACCAGCTAACAAATAAAGCTTGCCTGAAGATCAGAATGCAAAACTAGCCATAGACATAGAGGCCAGGCAGTGGTGGCTAACACCTTTAATCCCAGCACCCAGAAGACAGAGGCAGATGGATCTCTGTTAGTTCAAGGTCTCCCTGAACCACACCAAATTGATCCAGTCTAAAAGAGAAATAGAGCTCACACAAAAGTGATCTCAGCACTTGGGATCCCGGGCCTATAATCCTAGCACTAGAGAGGAATATAAGGCAGGAGGAGACAGGGGCTCAGTGCAGTTGAGAGCCGTCTGAGGTTCGGTGGCTTGCCCCTTTGGTCTGAGCATTGGTAGAGGTGAGAACTCTACAGTGGCTGGCCGCTTTGTTTCTCTGATCTCCAGGCATGTTCTATTTGTTAGGTCATAAACAAAATATCACCACACCAGCCTGGACTAAAAAATCGAGTATCATGATAGCCAGGGCTGTTACACAGAGAATCCATCTCTTGAAAAACAACCATAAAAGGATCTGAAGCCTAATGGAAGGTACTTGGATAGTGGAGCTCCACCCTCATGCGTACACTATTGAGTACTGTCCCACAGACGTGGATCTTGTCTGGTAAGCCTGGTTATGAAGAATAGAGCTGCTGGCTGTGTAACTCAGTGGTAGAGAGCTTGCCTAGCATTTATAGATCTGGGTTTGACCTCCAGCACCACAAAAAGAAAGGCAAAAGCATTTCCCAGGTGTGGTACTACACCTGTCTTCCAAGAGGCTGAGAGAAAAGGATTGTGCATTTGAGGGAGAGCATGAGTGGGATTGGCGCACACCTTTATTCCTAGCACTAAGGAACCTGGGGCAGGATGACCCCATTTTATGGCTGTCCAGTGCTGTTGTATTTCTGAATATGACATCTGTTTGTGAAGTTTGTCTAGGATAAAAGTTTTCTTACATATTTTTGTATATTCCAGGCCAGGAGAAATTCTATTTGGTGTTGACTGTTACAGTATTCAGGTTTATGTGTTCATCTCAGGGAGTGAGGTTTACAAGGGGGTCTGAGGGTATATATCCCAGGCATTCAGATCTCTAGTCTGCTTGGGATAGATTCCAACAAGTGGCACATCTGAGTTGTGCTGGGAATTGAACCCAGGGCCTCACACATCCTAGGCAAGTACTGTCACTGAACTATACCCCAGGTCCCTATGGGCTTCATCCTGGGTTGTCACATTGTAGCATTTGAGATTTCTGATCTATACATGGGTTTCACTGGTTTATATAGACTATTCTGAAGGACATCCCATGTGGTGAGAGCCCGGATCTGTTTCTTGATGTGGGTCTCAGAGCGTAAGGTCTCTTTATTGGGTGATGTCTGTGGTCTCTGTGCTATCTGAACTGGAGCTATATCCCAAATGGAAACTTTGTCTTTGGTGGTTGGAAGTGTGAATCCGATGTTTTCTGGTAATGGTAGACTCTGATAAGTTTGAGAGCTTTCCCAGAATGTGAGTTCTCTGTTTTTGAAGATGTCTCACAGCTGTCTCTGGACATACAGCCCAGATTTCAGCACCAGATCTCTGACAGCTTGACACCGGTTAGGCTTTAAATATGAATAACTAGGATGAGTTCTTTGTATGTTAGTATCCCAGAATGAAGGCCCATGATCTATTTACAAGTATATTTCTGTGCTAGCTAGCTTTATGTCGGCTTGATGCAAGCTAGAGTCATTGGAGAGGAGGGAACCTCATTTGAGAAAATGCCTCCATGAGATTAGGTTGTAAGGCATTTTCTTAATTAGTGATTGATGGGGGAGGGCCCAGCCAATTTTAAGTGGTGCCATCCTTGGGCTGGTCCTTCTGGGTTCTATAAGAAAACAAGCCAGTAAACGGCACCCTCCATGGCCTCTACATCAGCTCCTGCCTCCAGATTTCTGCCCTGTTTGTGTTCCTGTCCTGACTTCCTTCAGTGATGAACCATGGTGGTATGGAAGTTTAAGGCAAGTAAACCCAAGTGGCTTTTGTTCATGGTGTTTAGTCACAGCAATAGAAACCCTAAGGCCGTATCCTAGGACAAGGACTATGTATCCAGGATTTTTTGTTTGTTTGTTTTTTGTTTTTCGAGACAAAGTTTCTCTGTGTAACCATCCTGGCTGTCCTGGAAATCACTCTGTAGACCAGGCTGGCCTTGAACTCACAGAGATCTGCATACCACTAAATCCCAAGTGCTGGGATTAAAGGTGTGAGGCACCACCACCACCCGCCATATCCCAATATTTTAAGTTGCTTTAATTATTCTGTGTGTATTTATCAAGATGTGAGACCTGTAATGCCATGGGGTTTTGTTTCATGTTACTGAGGTGTATAATCTGTGTGTACCATAGTACTTGAGTTCTGTTAAAAATTTTCTGAGCGCTGGGCGTTAGTAGCAAATTGCTTCTGATACTCCTTATGGACAGGTACCGAGAAAAAGGCATTTGCTAGATCAATATCTGCCAACCATGTGCCAGGAAATATGATAACCTGCTTAAGTAAGGATACCATTATCTGGTAGTCAACTGTCATTCTCCATGATTCATCTGTCACAGGTTAAAGAGAGCTACCCCTTCGCAATTTTTTGAGTTCTTGATGATAGCACTAATTTCGGATGTTTTGGGTTCACTGTTTTCCTTGGTGTAGAGGCTTCTCTCTTTGGCTTTTCTTGCCATGATAGTCCTATGTCCACAGGACAGGGAACCAATGTGGGGATCCTACCAACTGCTAAGTATATCAATCCCTATTATACTCTCTGGGACTGGGGAAATAACCTCAGGATGATTTGGGGGCCCACTGGACCTAATATAAATTAAGCTAAAGCCACAACGCCATAGTACCTGATCTTCACAAGTTCCTACTTTATTTATTTTGGATTTGTTTTGGTCAGGCTTAATTTCACTATGTATCCTTGGCTAATCTGGAACTCACGGAGATCCTGCCTCTGCCTTCTAAATGAACTTTAATCCCAGGGATTAGAGGTGTGAACCATCATGCCTCACTCGAGGGCCACAGTGCTTTGGAGATTCTCAAGGACTCAAGGTCAATTCAGAGCGAGTAGCAAGTAGCCAGTAGGCTCTACAAGGTCTGACTTTCCTTTCCGCCAGTGTACACTATCCTTGTAAAAGACTGTACGTCTCTCTAGGGAAGGATGGGAGGAAGGCTAACAGCAAAACTCTTCAGAAGTATATATTTTTATTTTACATATTGACCCCAGTTCCCTCTCCCTCCCTCTCTCCCTCTTTCCCTTTCTCCCACTCTCCCTCCCGTCCCTCCCACTCCACATGTAGGGTGATGCCCTTCAGCAGGGGTCATCTAAATCTGTCAAGTCATTTGGAGTAGGGACTAGGCCCTCCCTCCTGTCTCTAGGCTAAGGGAGTATCCCTCCATGGGGAATGTGCTCCCAAAGTCCTTTTGTGCACCAGGTTCCACTATCAGAGGTCCCTTAGACTGCCCAGGTCTTCTGAGACCCACGTTCAGGGGGTCTGAGTCGGTCCAATGCTGGATTCCCAGCTATCAGTCTGGAGGCCCATTAGCTCCTCCTTGTTCAGGTCAGCTGTCTCTATGTGTTTCTGCAGCCTGGTCTTTTCTTCCCTCTCTGCATCTGGATTCCAGTTCTGCTCAGTGTTTAGCTGTGGGTGTCTGCTTCTGTTTCCAACAGGTACTAGATGAGGGCTCATGATGGTGGATAAGTTAGTCATCAATCTCATTATCAGGGAAGGGCATTTAAGGTAGCCTTTCCTCTGTTGCTCAGATTGTTAGTTGGGGTCATCCTTGTAGGTCTCTGGACATTTCTCTAGAGTTAGTTTTCTCTTCAAACCTATAATTGCTCCCTCTTTTATTGTCTCCCCCCCTTTTCTCTCGTCTATTCCTCCCCTGACTCAATCTTCCTAGTCCCACGTGCTTTTACCTCTTCTCCCCTTCTCTTTCTCCTAGCTCCCTCTCCACTCACTGCCCCCCCCCACTCCGAATATGCTCAGGAGATCTTGTCCCTTTTCCCTTCTGTGAAGGACCTTGTATGGATCTCTTAGAATCCTCCTTGTATCCTAGTTCCTCTGGTGGTGTGAATTATAGACTGGTGATCCTTTGATCTAGGTCTAAAATCCATATATGAGCGAATACATACCATGTTCCTCTTTTTGTGACTGGGTTACCTCACTCAGGATGGTTTCTTCAAGTTCCATCCATTTGCCTGAGAATTTCAAGATTCCATTGCCCCCCTCCTCCCCCACTGAGTAGTACTCCATTGTGTAAATGTGCCACATCTTCTTTATCCATTCTTCAGTTGAGGGGCATCTAGGTTGCTTCCAGGTTCTTGCTATTACAAATAATGCTGCTGTGAACGTAGTTGAACAGATGTCTTTGTTGCAGGGATGTGGATCATTTGGGTATATGCCTAAGAGGGGGACTGCTGGGTCCTGTGGTAGACTTTCAGAAGTATTTTTTACTTTTTTTTTCTTTTTGGTCTTTCTGGACAGGGTTTCTCAGTGTAGTTTTGCAGACCAGACTGGCCTGGTGTCACAGAGATTCCCCTGCCTCTGCCTCCGAGTGCTGGGATTAAAAAGGCTTGCACCACCAACACCTGGCTTTTCAGAAGTATTCTAATATGATCCCTTCTCAAGGGGACCTGGCCTTCCCTTCATTCATGGGGTTCTGAGCTATGGACTGACTCAAGTCTGTAACTAGTTGAATGGCCATGATTCTGTATTGTGATGATCAAGGCAAGCCTCTTGTCTGTTCTAGGGTCTTCCTATTTATAGAGAATGAAACTTTTAGTAGGCTTCCTATTTCATTCTTGGACACACCATGTAATTAGCTAGTGCCAAAGTTCTACACCAGTCAAACCATTATAGATATTACTTGTACTGCCCACTATGGTAACTGCTCACCTTGCCTTTGGGGATTCAAGGCTGACCCTTAGCCCCCAATACTCCAGGAGTCTAATTAGACACACCCTAGTCTGGCAAAAGGAAAAAGTAAAGATAAAACACTTCAAATATGCTGGTACCTTGCCCCTCCCAATTTATGTCTTTTTTTTGTTTTTATTTTGTTTTTCAAGACAGGGTTTCTATGTGTAACAGTCCTGGCTGTCCTGGAACTTGCTTTGTAGGCCAGGCTGGCCTCAAACTCACAGAGATCTGCCTTCCTCTGCCTTCCAAGTGTTGGGACTAAAGGTGTATGCCTCCACCCCCTGTCAATGTGATATGTGATATTAGAGAAGAGTGTGTCTTCAGGCCTTTCCCTTTGGAGGATTAGGTTTTAAATAGCAAATCCACTCCAGCACTCCAATTTATCTGAGCCATAGAATCTCTTCATCAATACTAAACCATGTTACACCAGATATCTCCAGCTCCTCAGTAGGCAAACCAATCAAATCAACTCTTGGTACATTTTCTTTTTCTTCTTCCTCCCCCTCCTTTTTAAAATCAAGACAGGGTTTCTCTGTGTAGCCGTGGCTGTCCTGGAACTCACTCTGTAGATCTGTTTCCCCCAAGTGCTGAGATTAAAAGCATGTGCCACAACTGCCTTGGTACCTTTTAAAATTGTTTGAGCATCAGTATTAAATTTACAATCTCAGCCAAGTGGTGATAGCACACGCCTTTAGTCCCAGCACTTGGTGGGTGGAGGGTAGGGCTGGGAAGAGGCAGGCAAATGTATCTCTGTGAGTCTGAGGTCAGGACAGCCAGGATGACACAGAGAAACCCTGTCTCAAAAACAAACAGGGAAACCATATTGATAAACTTTGCTCCATACTGATAGAGGTTTCCGTTCCATCCACCATTCTTCACACCCTTAAAATCCATTCTCACAATACTCCCCAGACTTTTGCTAGAATGAATTGGCAGATTTATTAAGCTACTAAGTGGTGTAGTGTCCCTCCTTGTGGACCTCTCTCTCTCACATCCAGGGGCCATGCTTATCCTTGAGTGTGGTTATAGGTCCAGAAGCACTGGTGGACAAGAACTGTGGGACCTCTGCACTGTCTGTCTGGCATCTCCTTCAGGGAACATCACTGCTGGCTCAAGCCACAATTCGGGATTCTTTTTCTCAGGCAAGTGTGGAGATGGTGTTACTGCAGGGGGTGGGAGAGTGGATGCATCCTCTGCTGAATGAACCCATCAGAATCCGAGTTCAACACCCTCAGCCTCTTTAGGGCCATCTCATCCATCTCCATAGTGAGTATCAGTTCCCACTCTTTCCTATCTGTTCTCTCATTTTAACAGCAGACACCCTTGAGACTAAGGTTTAAATTGTAAATCAGCCAATCATGTGGTGTCAGCTTGGGCTCTGTGGCTGCTGGAGAGATTTTCTTCCAGGACACACTTACTTTAGATTGTTTATGCTCATCTTGAGTTGGCTACTTTTATTAGTGAGCTCATTTCTTTCCTCTGCATTTTATCCAGGGATGCCAGCGTCATTATTTTCTTTGCTTTTCTACAAATGGTCAAAAGCTTTTAAAGTCCCCAAAACCCATGCTCTTAAGACAAGAGGTCCATCAGGAATATCACATGCATTCATTTTGCATATCCTTTAAATATTTCACACCCTGGACTCTCAGAGCACAGTTCCTCTAGATACCCTCACACCCACTAGAGAAATTCATCCTTACAAATCTATTTCTCCAGAACTACTTCTGATGTAGTCAGGGTTTTTCTAGGGAATGGAGCCAACAGAATGAATACGTATTTGAAACGGGATTGTCTTACACACACACACACACACACACACACACACACACACACACACACACCTTTGGGCAGCACCTTCTGATTGGCAATAAAAATGACTTGGAAAGGAGGCAAGCTTTTTGCTTTTTGTTTTGCTCCTTGACCTTTAGTCTTGTTGGTTTATCTATTCTGTTCATGACTCTGCCAAGGCTGTTGACTTTACTGATAGTAGAACCAGCTTATTCAAGTTTCCAGTATGGACTGAAGACCAGTAGCTCTCTAGGAATCCCCCAAGTGCTAGACTGGGACTGCTGAGACGTGTAGCCTCGGGGACTGAGAAACTGCTGGATGCTGTGTCTCCTCAGTGTGAAACAGCCATTATCTGATCATATCATAAGCCAATCTAAGTGATCATCCTTTTTGTTTTGTTTGTGGACAAAGTCTCTCTAGGTAGCCCTGGCTATCCTTCAACTAGCTGTTTAGAGAAGGCTAGTGTGGAATCTATGGAGATCTGTCTGCCTTTGCCTCCTGAGCAGTTTAATCAAATCCATTTAAATGGGTATTCATTCTGGTCTTGTGGGAAACCCTGACTAATTAATACAAGGCTCCACCCTCTGTAATGCTGTCTTGTAAGAATAGGTCCTGAGTTGGGCGTTGGTGACATATGCCTTTAGTCCCAGCACTTGGGAGGCAGAGGCAAGTGATCTCTGTGAGTTCAAGGCCAGCCTAGTGTACAAAGCTAGTTCCAGGACAGCCTCCAAAGTAATACAGAGAAACCCTCTGGGATTAAAGGTGTACACTGTCACCACTTCCTGGCTTGGCAAAGCAATAATCTTGAGATGGGGAGGTGATCCTGGATTTCCAAGAGTACCCTGATGCATCACATTGTGAGGTGTGTGGGATGTTTGTGTATGTTTTTGGTGGTCAGACAGCAGTACTCCAAAGATGCCCACTTGGTAATCCCTGGAACCAGCAGTTATAACACATGGAAAGGGGAGCTTTGCAAGTGTGACTAAGCTAAGCATCCTGGGAGGGGGAATAATCCTAGGTTACCTGGATGGTCCAACATAAACACGAAGGCATGAGTGCATCAGGAGGTTATAAACTGAGTGAGCAAAGATAAGCAGGGATTCGGACAGACAGAAATAGGTAGATAAAGAGACAGAGGCAGAGAAAAGGGATTGAAGAGGAAATAGAGATTTGAGGGTGAAATGATGATGCCTCTGAGAATAGAGGATAAGACAGTGGGGGAGTGTATGTGCACACTTTATGGAAACTGGATTCTGAACACCAGAGGGAAGTCCTGCTAAGGCCTTGACTTTGACACCGGAACACTCCTCCTTGGCCTTCTTGCCTACAGAAATATCAACAAAATAAATAATTTGTTGTTGTTTTACAAAAAGATTATGGTTGTATTTTTCCTCCAGCATCAATAAAACTGTCAGTGTCCCAGGTTATGTCTTGCCTATGTGTTTATCAGTGTACCTCTCTGGACGGGAACCTTATTATCTGTCTTTGAGTGTGTATGTGTGATGGTCTCTCATCTGTGCATAGGTGATGAGCCAGAGGATTGTGTGTCTTACCTATTGAGTGGTGTAGGACACAGAATTTGTGCCCTGAGCCATTTGGTGGGTGCTATATGGCATATAATAGAAGTTCCCTTCTCTGGTATTTTGCATACGTGTCCTAGCACATTAGTTTTCTAACCCCTTGAAGTGTGTATGCCAGAATATAAGGATTCTGACATCTTTGTGGTTTTGTGGGGGATATTTTCTTTTGCTTAAGTTCTTGATCTGTTTCTGTGTTCATGTTCCAGAATAGGAAGCTCCTTATCCCTGTGTCATGTTGTAAACTTCAATATCATCCCAGGGTACTTGAGGCAGGGCAGTCAGAGGCAGAGCATCAGTATGACATCAAAAGCAAAGGAGGGGAAAGACGGGAGAAATCTAAAGATGAAGATGAAATGTTGCTGTCTTTGAAGATAGACAGAGGGGCCAAAGCCAAGGAATACAAGCTCTCTAGACCAGGAAGGTCTGAACAAAAACTCCACTTGGGCCTCTGGGAGAAATGGAGCCCTGATGATACTTTAATTTCTGTTCATTCATGCTAGCTTCTCTGACTGTAGAAAAGTATGGTAATTCATGTTGTTTTGTGACTCTCAGATTAGATCTTCTTATTGCAGCAATAGGAAATAAATACACTGTTCTAGGTTGCAGTGTCTCCATAAGATTACTAGTGGACATCTGAGGATGTGAACTCAGTGATGTGTTTGTGTGTTTCCAGAGGTGAAGCTCTGCTCTTTGGGCATGTACACAATGAACCAGAGAGGTTTCTGAATGTTTTGTGGCTGTCTGAGAGTTTGTGATGTATATCATAGTATGTAATGCTTCTTCTAAGCTGAGTTATATGTGATTGGGGTAATATTACAGTCTGTGAGTTATTTGAAGTTTGGGGACTATGTCCAATTTCTTAGTCTCGTTTTAGGGTGCACTATTTCTTTCTTGTTTGTTTTTTGAAACAGGGTTTCTCTGTGTAGCTGGCCCAAAACTCACAGAGATCCTCTTACCTCCTCCCGAGTGCTGGGATCAAAGTTGTGTACTATCAACTCCCAGCTTGAGAACACTATTTCTGATAACACATTCCTTGATTTATCTGGTTACATGTGTTCCAGGATGTTAATTGTCGGACCCATTTAAACTTGTGCATCTCATCAGGCGGTGGTGGTGCAAGCCTTTAATCCCAGCATTTGGGAAGCAGAGGCAAGCAGATCTCTGAGTTGAGGCCAGCCTGGTCTACACAGAGAACCCCTGTCTTGAAAAACAAACAAGAGAACAAAAAACAACTTGTGCATGTCTGTGTTGAGGCCTGTCCTGTTTCTGGTAATGTAAGACCCGCGAGAGCGTGGTCCCACTCAGGAAAGGCGGCTCTCCCAAATCACTCACGAGAAGTGGTCTTGATGCAAATGCATAAGGTCCTTTATATTCCAGTACTGGGACCATCAGCCATACGCCATGCAGGGTAGAGGGCTGAGTGACCTCTGGTACAGAATTGAGACAGCTTTTATAGGGTTACAACAAAGCCTGAGCATCGTGAACCAATCACCTCGTAGCATCCAGTGTGGACCAATTAATTTAAACTATCCCAGCCTGCACTTAGCCCAGGAAGTCTGTTTTCGCACAGGCTTCTGGGTGTGGTGACAAGGCTCATTTCCTGTGTTCATTCACTCACAGGCTGTCGTAAACATTAAAGTAGGTGGCAGTCAGTTTGGGATTTAAGACTCCCAGCTTCCTGGGGTCACTGGAGAATTAGGCTATATTTTTCCATCTTAACAGTAATTGTGTCAGTGCATGAGCTTTTTGATTTGTCCATGGGTCTAGATTATAAGATGTTACATCTAGGATCTGTTTCTGGCATTTTCCTGGTTAATGAGGTCTCTCATTTGACTATGGCTGTATATTACAGGAAACCTGCTCTATTTGTGGGTGTTTTTATTTTAATTTTAGGTTTTTTGAGACAAGGTTTCTCTGGAGCTTTGGAGCCTGTCCTAGAACT
Organism: Cricetiscus sungorus; assembly: GCA_030556225.1. Classification (NCBI taxonomy): domain Eukaryota; kingdom Metazoa; phylum Chordata; class Mammalia; order Rodentia; family Cricetidae; genus Cricetiscus; species Cricetiscus sungorus. The sequence continues at coordinate 10,736,082 of JANBXA010000609.1, forward strand.
CCCTCTGTAGACCAGGCTGCCCTTCAACTTACAGATCCAGCTACTCTGACTCCTGAGTGCTGGAATTAGAGGTATGTACCATCACTGCCCGACCTCTTGGGGGTTTTTATATAGATGGCTCTGTGTTATTTGTTGAATAAATCCCTAGATGTGTACTTTTAAAAATCTATTTATTGTGCATGACTCAGGGTCTTGAGTTTGAAGTCTGTGATTTCTTTGTGGGTCTATGGTCACATTCAGGATTTCAGCTGCCTGACCAGGCCGATACCAGGATTTGTGGCCTCTGAGATTCCTGTGAAGCTTATAGCTCTTTGTTGCTGTATGTCCTAGGGTATGAGCTCTAATTCAGTTTTATAGAAGTATGTCTGATATTTTAAATTCTTGGATCCATTTGCACATAAATGAGTGTGTGAGAGGTCTGCCATCTCTTTAAGGGTGTGCTCCAGAATATAAAGCCTCAGATCTGTTCTGGGTCATTACCTAAGGGCAGTGTGGTCACTTATCACATTGGGTGTGTATATAGGGCATAGAGTTGATAAGCTCTTTGTGGTTTTATCATCTCTTGGTTGTGTGTACATTATCTTTATGTTGATGTGGATCCTAAGATGTATATTTTCTCAACTCTTTGTAGGTGAAGTTTGATAGTGCTAAAATGTCTGATGTATTCATTGGTGAAAGAACTAGAGAGTGTGATGTCTTTAATCTGTTGAACATATTGTCACAGCACTTGAGTATTTAGATCTGGTCATGAAAGCTTGACCGACCTAGGGACGTGTTTGTTCTTTAAGCTGTCTTCCCCGCACTTTTGGGTATCAGATCTAAAGACCACATACCCACCAGGAAAGTGCCCTAGAGCACCAGTTTGGTCTCTGAGCTCTTCAGGTATGTCCCCTAAACTGTTAACCTGTGTGTTCCATGTTGTCATATCTTTGAGGTTTGGAGTGGATCTCCAAGTACATGTGTTCTGTTAACTCATACATCTGTATCACACATATGCAGGTGGATGTGTCCAGGCCATGGAGTCATTTGGTCTTCCTGGGCTGTTTACTTTGATTTGAAGATTTTCAGACCATTCTGAGACTAGGAGTACAACTTAGAATGCTAGCTCATTGTTTTGTTCTTAAAGATTTATTTTATGGGCTAGAAAGATGTGCAGAGTGGCCTGAGCAATCTAAGGGACCTCTGACAGTGGAACCAGGATGTATCCCTGATGCACGAAAGGACTTTGGGAGCACATTCCCCATGGAGGGATACTCCCTTAACCTAGAGGCAGGAGGGAGGGCCTAGTCCCTACTCCAAATGACTTGACAGATTTTGATGATCCTGGTAACTCATAACCATCTGTAACTTTAGTTCCAGGAGATCTGATCCCCTCCTCTGGCCTCTGTGGGAAATGCATGTATGTGGTGCACAGACATATACATACAGGCAAACACTGACACACATAATATAACAAAACTAAATTAAAATATTTGTGTGAGTGTTTCACCTGCATGTATGTGCACCACATGTCTACAGGTGTGGTTTCAGGCCAAACGAAGATATGGAATCTGGAACTGGAGTTACAGGTGTTGAGAACTGAATTAAGGTCCTCTGTTAAGAGCAGCATGTGCGGCCGGGTGGTGGTGGCACATGCCTTTAATCCCAGCACTTTGGCAGAGACAGATGGATCTTAGTGAGTTCCAGGCCAGCCTCTACAGAGCGAGTTCCAGGACAGCCAAGACTGTTTCATAGAGAACCCCTTTTTGAAAAGCCAAAAAAGAGAAAACAAAAAAAGAAGAAAAAGGGGGGAGGAGCAGCATGTGCTCTTAACCCAGAGCCATTTCCCCAGCCCCTCTCTAATATTTTCATGACCGTATGTTAGATCTCAGTCTCTTGCTTGTGAGGTCTGCAGCTTGGTTATAGATACTACAGAATTTGAAATTTTTGATTTCTAGGTATCCATCTCAGGTTGCAAGGATTTTTTGTTTTTATTTGCTAGGTTTCTGTAGTTATTCTGGGTGTATATCCTACCTATAAAGTTTCAACCTGTTTGTCTTTCCATGTTGTAAGATTTGAGGGCATTGGTCTCTCTCATTTTAAACTCTTTTCTCCCCAAGTTCCTAGTCTGAATTATAGTGACTGTCTAATCCTTTGTGTGAGTTTGTCTAGGGAATTAGGTCTGCTCAGCTGTGTTATGTGCTCATTTATAAGGACCTGACTTGCTTATGGATTTATGTCTAATCATGTGTTTCCCTTTGCACTGTATGTGTCTCAGACTTGGAAGATTGATATGTGCGTGCTTGGGGGTAAATTTCCTGGGCTCTGGGATCCCTAATGTCTTTATTCATGCTACCCTAACCATGTCAGTTAGCATATGTTACCTAGCTTCTCTGGAGCAACGGATTGTAGTCTGGTTATCCTTTGCTTTACCTCTCGTATCCACTTATGAGTGCGTATACACACACAAACAGCTCACAGACATCACAGAAACAATGAGTTTCCCAGTCAGTCACTTCCTACTCACAGACGTACAAAAAGAGCACACAGAAACACATTCTGGGACATACACCAAAACATCTTGAGAGTTGTCAATCACTTGGAACTAAACTCACATAGCCCCCGAAAAAGAACAGAGACATACTAGGGTAGTATGCACAATCCCTGGAACTTGCAGCTCTGCTAACTGACATGGTAAGGTGGCTTTGTAGATGTGATTAAGTATCCTGAGAGGGGAAAATCCTAGAATATCTGAGTGATCCAACATAATCAGAAGTGTCACTATATGAGGGAAGCATGAAAATGAGGGTCAGAGAAGGTGACAGAGTGATGAAAGCTAACAAATCAGAAAGCTAGAGACCGAAACAGATGGCTACAGAGAAATGGAGACAGGAAGAGGATGCTAAAGGAGAAAAATTGGTGGATGATGAAATGTGGCTGTCTTCAAAGGTGGAGGATGAAAGAGCAGTATGGCACAGAATGTGAGCCTCTTACAAGGGTGGATTATCCCTAAGGAGCTCCAGAGGGAAGTCAGCCAAGTTGACTTGAAAAATCAAAATTAGTTTCTCATACCTATATCCATGTCATTTATACATAAACAAGACCATTTGATGTATTTGGTTCTCAGGCTTATTTTTTGATGAATGAGACAGGGTCTTACTGTGTTGCCAAGGCTGGCCTCAAACTCTTGGACTCAAGCAGTCAGCTTCCTGAATAGCTGACTACAGATGTGTGTCATGGAAGCCAGTCCACACTTTAATTTCAATCATATCTACTAAAACTTGTCCCTCTCTGACCTAAAGAAATATAAAACAAATTTGTGTTATTTTATGACGAAAAAGTGATGGTTTAGCCGGGCGTTGGTGGCACATGCCTTTAATCCCAGCACTCCGGAGGCAGAGGTAGGTGGATCTCTGTGAGTTCGAGGCCAGCCTGATCTACAGAGCAAGTGCCAGTACAGGCTCCAAAACAATACAGAGAAACCCTGTCTTGAAAAAAAGCAATAAGTAAATAAATAAATAATTTAAAAAGTGATGGTTTGTTTCCACAAATACACCATTCTAGGTTATGGCATGTCTGTCTGAGTCCTGGTACGTATCCCTGGTTGGGAGATCCATGATATTCATGTGTTTGATGATGACAGTTTCTCATCTCTAGGTTGGAATATGAAGTAATAAATGAACTGTCTGACCTCTCTGTGGGCCTGTGTAATAGGACATTGAGTCTAAAAACTGTTTCTGGTATTCCTGGTCCCAGATGTCTCTAACAAAAAAATTTAAAAACATCAGATATTTCACATACCAGATATTTCACTGACACCCTGGAACATAAACCAAAAAGTGTATCACAGACTTGAACATCTGTAACTATGTTTCAGTTAAAAGTCTCTATTCTCTCACTTTTTGATAAGACATGGCCTATGTATTCAAGGCTGATCTGGAGATGACAATCCTGCCTCAGTCTTTCAAATAATGGGATTACAAACCCATATGTACCATGTTTGGCTGGCTCTGGCTCTCAGGATGTCACTGGGTAGCCCTGGAACTTGCTATGTAGACCAGACTGATTCAAAATCACAAAGATCCACTTGCCTCTTTCTCCCTAGTGGATTGAAGTAGAGTGTCACCACACCCATCTGGCTCTGTTTCTTTATGAGTACATTTCTAGGTTCTTCGCACTGTCATCCTTTGTGTGTCCATCATGATTGTGAGGTGCACAGCTTGCCCGGGGTACGATGCTCAACCCTTGTCATGGGTATGTGTATTAATATGAGAAGGAAGTCTTTGATCTGTTCCTTGGCTTATTTTCCAAAGTGTGATGTTTGTCCTGGCATAAGAAGTATCTGATACTTTTGTGTGCTTATGCTCCAGGGATTTAGATCTGTCATATTTGTTGCTATATGGCCCTGAATATTATTCCTCTGAAAACATTGGTGAATATCTATCTTATCTTGAATGACGTTTTTTTATCCCATATGTCACAGAATATGAGGTTCTTTGGGGCATATGCTCCTAGAATTTGAATTCTCTAAGCTGTTTTAGTTGTGTTACAGGGGGGTGAGATCCCTGACTAGTTTTTTACTGTTATGACTAGCTGTGAAGCCTCAAATGGTGTGTCTCACCATTTGAAGTTATCTGAATTATTTGATGTTCTACATCCAGTATGGTTTCTGAATTGTATTTTGAAGTGTGTGTCCTAACTCTTAGAAGGATTTCTGAATCTCAGGGCATTTTGATGGTAATAATCTGTATTACATGGGTGAGTTCACTGAGCTATTGGGATGACTGTACTTAAATTGAGGTCTCTAAGCTGTTTGGTCACCAGTGTCCTAGATATGTGGCCCCTGAGTTGGTTGGTTCCAGAGCCACTGACCATTCAGGATACATTGCCAGGTACACTATCTATGTCTTTTGGGCAGCCTTTGTCCATAGTGTGACATACTTGACCTATTAGGGATTTCTGAGCTTTTAATGGGTAAGTAGGCAACAATGGGTGTGTTTTCTGGAGTGTTTCCAGCTTTGTGTTTAGCATGTAAAATGTCTTATTTAATTCTGTGGTAGTCTCCAGGCTGGGTCTGACCAGTTTATCTCTCAGCTACTTTAAAATGTCTTTAGGTGAAATACCAGATTTTCATATGAGGATTCTTTGTATTTGTGATTTGTAACCTAGAGCATTCCTCAGAAGCTTTTTTTTTTGGTTGGCTTGGTTTTCCAAGACAGGGTTTCCTCTGTGCAATAGTCCTGGCTGTCCTAGAACTTGCTTTGTCGAGCAAACTGGCTTCAAACTCAGAGATTCACCTCCCTAGTGTTGGGATTAAAGAAATGCACCATCACTCCCAGCCCCACCCTCTTGAAGTTTTTCACCAAAATCCCAGTGAACAAGCCTTTCATGATTATATGGATTCTGTCTTGGTTTTTCTGAGCACTTTTAGGATCTATTCCTGGCACTTGCTTTCTAATGTTCTTCATTTACTATGTTAACCCTCCTACATGCTTTACCCATGTCCCAAAGTGTAAACTTACAGCTCTTTGTATTCCTTACTGTTGGGTTGTTTCCAAGTAAAACACCTCCTTCCTACTTTAGTCTTTTTGATTTGTTTTCCGAGACAGGGTTTCTCTGTATTGTTTTGGAACCTGTCCTGGAACTAGCTCTGTAGACCAGGCTGGCTACAAACTCACAGAGATAGGCCTGCCTCTGCCACCCAAGCGTTGGGACTAAAGGTGTGCACCACCAATGCCCAGCTCCTATTGAGGGAGTCTTGATCCCAGAATATGGAATTTATTGGAGATTCGTTTCTACGGATTGAGGTTTCTGAGCAGTTTTAAGTTCTTTCCTTAGTTTCCAGAGTGTTTGAGGATCTGTGTCCTGAGATTTATAGTTTGCCAACTCATATTTTCACATTTTATGGTTTAAATTTTGAGAGTTTGTGTCCCCCTATTTCCATAGATACCTTAGTTGCTATGATGGCTTATGTAACTTTGAAACTCCTAAAATCTAGGTTGTCAAGTCCTTGAGATGTACATACACTTTCTTACAGAAGACAGAAGCAAAGTTCTGTTTGAATACCCTAGTATCTAAGTTCTTAGAGCTTTTAGGGAATCACACTGCAACAAAGCTTATGCACTGTCCAGGTGTAAGAGCTATGAGTCATACAGAGGTGCCTGTGTCTCCCAATGTGAATCATACGGTAGGCATGAGACTATTTGAGATTGTCTCCTATGTAACAGAATCTTTGAGCAAAACCAAAAGTACTGATCATTCAGCTTGAATGATAAAAACAAACATGTGAAGCAGTTGTGTCTAGCATATATAGATGATCAATAAATACTTGGGAGAAAATAGTTCCCTGGGACACATTTTCTTTTCAAATGTATTAGGTAGGCTTTAAGTTAAAAACTTTGTAGCAATATCGATTAATCCATTTAGTCAGGGCTGGACTGCGTGTTCTTAACATGCATTTTAAAAATGGAAATATGCAGCAAGTTTACTTTAGACCATTTTGTAAGGACCAAAAATAGCAAGTTTATAGTCAGATGCTTTAACCTAGACTGTGTTCTAGGGCAGCCCCTGCTCTAGCTTGGCATTTACTAGTTTCCCCCCCCCTTTGGTTTTTCGAAACAGGGTTTCTTGTGGCTTTAGAAGCTGTCCTGGAACCAGTTCTTGTAGACCGAGTTGGCCTTGAACTCACAGACATCCGCCTGCCTCTGCCCCCCAAGTGCTGCGATTAAAGGCAAGCACCACTACCGCCTGGCAGCATTTCCCAGTTATATCAAGACCTCAATCCCTCATATCTCAGCTTATTGACTCAACAAGGCAGTTTATTGATGCACACTCCAGGCTGGGGAGGGCTAAGGGACATACAAGAGAATCAAATTCAGTCCATGCCTGAAGGTCAGCCTGGGGAGTGTAGGCAGGACAAACAGACACACACACAGGTCTGGTAGCGGGGTGCACAGTCTCACACAGGGGCACTCTGGGCACAGGAAGTCAGGCAAGGCTTCCTGAAGGAAATAGGGAGAGCAGGGGGCAAGGTGGCCATCAGAATATTTGCCTTTTGTACATTTCTAGGCAGTTAACTTTTGAGACAAGTGGACCCAGATGAATACTTAAAGCTGACAAGTAAAGGGGGTGTGGCTCTCATCTCCCCATATTCTTGTGAACTTCCCAACCATTTCTTGCCTAGACATTGCCTTCTGCCACATGGGCCTTTTCCTGGGTTCCACCTCTGTGATTTTCAAGGCTTCCCTGAGACAATCCGTATGGACCAGGTGCTCTACCCTGTGCCAGGCACCTCATCAGCTTCTAGTCAATGCACATTGTCTTAAGTGCTATCTACAGACTATCTATCTTGGTTTCAGCTTCTAGTAATTCCAGTGGTATCACATGCCAAGGCAGGGTTTCCAGGACATCTAGAACTCTACTCCCTGATGGTAAAACTCAGTCCTAACCCTCCTGTGTAACTTTCAGAGAGTTATTCACCTCACCCCTATTCTGGTGGCACTTGGGCAACTACTTTTCAGACATGCAACTCTGAGCCTGTGGGTCTTAAGGTCAATACTACCCAGCACCAAAAGCATGATGAGCAGATCCAACCTTATCCAGTAGCCCTAGAGACCCCCTTTTCTTTCACGAGTACAAAGGCTCTATGGTTGCTGACCAGCTTGATGTTAGGCTGGTATCTCTGAGCTCTGATGTTTGTCTACCTGGGGATTGCTTCCTCATACTGCTAGAGCAGTAAAGAGGCCTGCAACAGATCACATAGGCTCTAAGCAGAAGCAGATGCAATAAAAAAAAATCTTATCTGGGTATACATCTAAATGCTCAGCATGAGGAAAGGCTGAGACAGGAGGATTAAGAGTCTAATACCAGCCTGAACTGTGAACTACATAGAGCTGCAGAGATGCTGTCCAAAAAATATCTTTCTGTTCTGGGGCTGAGTTGCTCACCCCTTGGACCTCCATGGGTGAATCCCAACTCCAGGGAATCCTGATGTGAAATACATACTTCTGAAAATGGGGCTGGGAGTTGTAAGTGCAATGCCTGATGGGCCTGGGACAGGGGAAAGGAACAAAGAAAGTACACCCAGAGTCAGTCCTCAGCACAGCCCTGACCCTGGAACAGGTGGGGAACAGGTTGGGGCAGATGAGGACAAGTGGTGGCTCTGATGGTCATTCTTGACAAGAGGGCAGCAGTAGAGAGGAAGGTGGCTTCAGGCCCCTTCACTTAGTGTGGCCTCAAACTTCTCAGGGCTAGAAGAGGTATTTCCGGCAAGCTGTTGTCCCACATTTGCATTCAATACGGACCCGTTTCTTGGGGGAGCCAGGGAGCCCAGCCAGGCCAAAGTTGGAGTCCATTCTGGTACTTTCCATGTCCACGGGATCCACTGTGAAGTCGCAGTTGGGGAAGGAGGGAGGGGAATTTGTTAGAAGACCTGCATGAAGTGTCCAGCTAATACCCCTTATACCAGAAGACCCAGGGAATTTGGAGTTAGGAGCAGTTCTAAGATTGGGAGTTAGGAGAGATCTTTGGAACAGTAGTTGGAGTTAGAACTGGAGTACAACACTAGAGGAGTTGTTCAGCACTGGGGTTGAGGGGTATTTGGGGAGGAAGGTGGCTGATAGGAAAACATGACAGGGTCATGTCAGGCAGGGTTCAGGAATGGAGGGCAACCTGGGCACCCAAAAGGCATCTGAACTCTCTTGCCCATTATCTGCCAAGTGTCTCAGAGATGACTAGTTTATCAAGAAGAGGACTGGCTGGAGAGCACAAGGGTATCCAGAGGTTCAGAATAAGGAAGGTGAAAGAGGATTTAGAGTCATGAGGGGCAAGGGCAGTTCATTCAAGATGGAAGTAAGGTTTGCCTTAACTCTCCCACAAGTCTTGAAAGAAGGTGGTATAAGTCTATTGGAGTTGGAGTTCAGGGGGTAGAAATATGGGAACCCACAAGCCTTGGGCGGAGTCAGATATGAGGCTGGGAATCAGGAAGAACATCTTAAAACTCCAGCAAAAGAGCCAGGCATTGGTAGTGCACGCCTTTAATCCCAGTGCTTAAGAGGCAGAGGCAGGCAGATCTCTGGGAGTTCAGGGCTGGTCTGGTCTATAGAGCAAGTTCAAGGACAAGCTCCAAAGCTACACAGAGAAACCCTGTCTCAGGTGTGTGTGTGCGTGGGGCACTCTAATATAAAGAATTTCCCTCAGTCCGAGTGACCCATATGCCTTGGGGTGGGGCCTTCATATCCCTTGCAACAATGTACCCCTGCCCCTGGGGCCCTTGCCACCCCCACCTTGCATGTTGTAATCAAAGGTGAGCTCCTCGCCTGCCCAGATGGTTCTTGTGGCAAAGAAAGCGATGCGGGGTAGTCGCTCATCAAGGTTGTCTATGAATACGTTGTACACCTGCAGGTTGGGATCACACTGGGCAAGAAAGAACAATGGGAAGGTGAGGAGGGGCCCTGACCTGCCCCTCCCAACCCCCTGCCCGCCTGCTGGAGGCACCCACACTATGGTTGACAAAATGAGAGATGTTGCCATAATAGGCGGCATCCACAGTATATACGTCTTCCACGTAGTCCAGGTCAAAGAGGTAGGTGGCGCCCTGGCGGTCGTAGATCTGGCCCCGCCGCTCTGCCTCCTCTGAGGTAATAATCTGGGAAAGGGGGGTAAGATGGTCATGAAGGTCCAGGAAAGCCAACCCCAACTTGACCCTGACCTGGTCCCTAGGAAGCCAAGAACAGTGAGCAGGAGCCAGGTCTGCCAGTCCTCAGAGGGTTACCCACCACCCATTCCTTCTCCAACCTGTGGAAGGTAGGAGGTACGTTGCAATGGTGTGTGTGGGTGGTGACTTCAAGGTGCAGTTAGAGGGAAAGGAAAAGAGGACTTTTACTTTCTGTTCCCAGTGAGATGTCCCAGAGCCTTATCTATACTTGGGGCAGAACAAGATGGGACAGACACAGAGACAGAGATGGAATAGACCCAGAACACAGGCAAGAAAGTGACAAGGAGAAACTGAATGACCCCAGGGCAAGACAGCAAAAGACACAGGACAAGGCAACAACAAGGGAGAACCAGTGTAGACCATGCAGATGGCAAGGACATGGAGGACATGGCAAATTAAAGGATCCTGGACAGTTCGGACAAGGGCTTGAATGAATGGAAAAGAGACTCAGACAAGAAAGCTAGAGTCAGAGACAAAAACACAGCATCTTAGTATGAAAGACTCAGGTCAGAGAGAGAAGACCAAGGTCCTCAGAGAAAATCTTCAAATCCTGAGAGAAGACCAGAAAGAAACTAAGGATAAAACCTCACAATAAAATGACATAGATAAAGGGAAAAAAGAGAAAGGAAAGCAAAACATCTGAGAGAAGGCCCTAACACTGAACTCCGGTGCCAAAACCTGAGGCTGGAAACAGTAGGCACCTCCTCCAACATTTCCTCCCCAGTAGCCCCCATCCTAGTAAACATGAAAGTGCTTTACCATCCCAATTCTGATCTGCTCTTGCCTCCCAAATGCTGCTGATGGATTCTTTTACCTTACCCTCACTTGGCTGATCGTCCTCTCCTTGGGTCCCATATCCATACCTCCCTTGTTACCCCCAAGTATACATAGCCTCTAGCAATCCTCAAGTGCTGCCTTTTCTAGGTGTCTTATTATACCAAAGAAAGTCATCTCAACCCAGAGTTCCTTCACTTCTGGCTTTCCTCCATCTACCTACTCTTTAAGTGCCCAACAGAGCACACCCATAGCAAACACATGCTAACTGCTATTTTTCCTTCTGTTCTCAGACCCAAGAGGCAGTCTTGTAGGTAGCCCCAACACTCCCTTCCTACATGTCTTCTTCCTTCCCTCTCTTCCTCAGACAGTCAACCTCCCTGATGACACTACACAAACCTTCCTAACCCCTTATGCAGCTTGGTGACCATGCTTCTGTGTTTCAAATCTACCCCCTTCTGGGCATGACTACCTTGTGTTCTACAGCAAGGAAGGCCACATTACTGTCATATTTGCTGCCTGCCTCTTCTGCCATCAACTTATGTCCTGTACCAAGTCCTGATCAACAGTTGCCTCTATAAAACCTAGATTTACCTCCAAACACACTTCATACCACCCCCTACTCTAACTATTCCTGAAGGACCTGACTTTCACATCTCTAATTTTCTTCTTCATTCATTCAGTGATTTTTCTTTTTTGATGGTATAAAGAAATTCAGAGCCTTGCATACACTAAGCACATATTCTACCACTGCACCCTCAGCCCACCAGGTTATTTTCCATTGGGTACTGTGCTTAGATCCTGCTCACAAGGGTGTTTAGTCTGGTTGGGGAAGATAAGAATCCAGGCCTAGCCCTGACACTCAGATTTCACACGCAACAAAGATGGAATCAGTCATGCACCCTGCAAGTTATTGTTCAGGAAACTCAGGTGGTAGTGGTGTGTATGTGTGGGAGACAAGGCCTTGGACTGGAACTGTTCAAACTTGCTTATGTGCATCAGGGGTAGGGTGGGGAGGGTTAGCACATGCCTTTAATCCCAGCACTTGGGAAGCAGAGGTAGGTAGATCTCTTAAGTATGAGGTCAGCCTGGTCTACAGAGTGAGTAGCTAGGGCTACAGAGAAACTCTCTCAATAAACAGAAACACAACCCAAATACCCATAACTCAAGCTCAAGGGAACTGCTACCTCCACTTCTTCTGTACTACATTGAGTATCTGTACATGAGCGTGCATGTGTGCACACACATAAGCACACATGTAAATAATTTTTAAAATGATATTCAGCTGGTTGATGGTGGTGCACACCTCTAATCCCAGCATGTGAGAGGCAGAGGCAGGGGCAGGCAAATCTCTGTGAGTTCCAGAACAGCCAGAGCTTTTACAGAGAAACCCTGCCAAAAAAAAAAAAAAAAAAAAAAAAGCAAAAAGCTGGCACCAGATCATAATAGGACATCACCACCATAAGCAGTGTGGCTTCTCTCCCAAAAGATATAGACATATTCACTTAAAACAAAGTATGCTGAAGTAGGCTTCCTAGCTCCCCGACAACCTTATGGTATCAGTATGTGGCCACTTGGAAACTCTGGCTTTCCAGACCCTCAGACACCAGCCATCTCTCATTAAAGGCTGGGAACTAAGGGCAGTCAGTCTAATTCACCAGCAGACTTGCCCTTCTCTGAGCCACCTTTCTAATTGGAGTCTTTCAAACCAGAAGGAATGCCCACATCCTCCCCCACTCCATCTTCTGTCTGTTCTACTCCTACCTGCTGCCCATCTTACCAGGATGAGTCATACCCTCCAGGCCTAAACGGTCCTCTCTTCTTCCCCTCCCTTTCTCTCTGTGATGTCCCATCCTGAAAACTCATCCCTACTCTCTAGTAGCTCTCCAGATTGTCAGGGAAAACAGACAGCCTAGGAGCTGGCAGGTAAAAAGGCTCTTGATGTGGGTGAGAAATAGGAAACTGAGTCAGTGGCTACTCAGCCCCCACTAACATATTATCTCTGCCTGTTTTTTCAGGAAAAGGCAAGCAGGCCTGCCAAAGCACCAGGTTTAAAAAATAGGCACTTCCTACCTAGTTCACTTTACTAGCTCTGTAACCTGAACTAAGTTCTTGCATGACAGACACCTCTGGGCCTCTATTTTCTCATCTATAGAATGGGAACATCAGCAGCAAAGTGTCAATTTAGGAGCTGTTGTAAAAACACAAATGCAGGCTGGGTGGTGGCAGCGCATGCCTTTAATCCCAGCACTCAGGAGGCAGAGGCAGGTGGATCTCTGAGTTTGACACCAGCCTGGTCTACAAAGCTAAACAGAGAAACCCTGTAGGAGAAACAAAACAAAACAAAACAAAACAAAACCCCAGAAAACAAAAACACAAGTGCACATGTGTGAAAATGTTTTGTGTGGTTTTGCAGTGACTGGTTGAATATCATTATCTTGTTGAAATCTAAGGTTCTCCCTTTCTTTTTATGCCCATTCCTATCATTTAACCAATTAAAACTCACCTCCATTCCAGAGAGGATAAAATATAGAAAGAATGCATGTATTCTCTGCCTGATGAGTCTAGAAATAATCTGTGGGAACATGAAAATCTGGAACAAACAAGGAAAGGTCCAAAGGAGCAGGAACTATTGTTACAAACTGTCAGTGGCCTGAAAGACTGGCATCCAAGATTGGGAATGATACTTTGAATTAATTACATAGCACCTTACAGGTTAGGATATGGCCCAGTGGCAAAGTGCTGCCTAGCATAAAGGAGGCCCTGCTTTCTATGGGGGGGCGGTTACAATAATATGACACCTCAGGAGCATCTAGACAGCGTCCCATAATTAAGTAAATTAATATTTCTGTGATTAAATATATGAATATTCACCCCCAGAACAAAGACAATAATACATCAGATTAGGTTATATTAAAAACCAAACAAAAAAACACCCTTCACTTTTTGAGCAATTTGGATTGTCTTGAGTTTTGGACTAAAGCACTAACAAGTACTGTGGAAGCACTTCTTTCAAGTGCTTCACAGCGAGGAACTACCTAAATCTTTTTCTCTTTTCCAGATTAGAGACATGAGAGACAAGAGAGACATGAAGTGACTGCTGCTGAGCAGTAGGGCTGGGATCAACCTCAGGCAGGCTGGCAGACCAGGGACCAGCTTCTACAGGCTCTACTGTACTTACTGCCTCTCGCCCGAGGGACCAACACCATCAGAGGGATCCACAGGTCTGACGGTACTAGTAGGCCTGGATCTAAGTAGGTAGACCATGGCAAGACAGAGATCAAAAAACAATATGGAGAGAATGGATGAAAGAGGGAAGGAAAGATAAGGAAGTGGTAAGAGGACTCCTGGAAACCTATTTCCAGAGTGGAGGAGCAAGGACACTACACCCAAGGGATTGAGCCTTCCTGTGGGGTGTAGGTGGTGCTTCCTATAAGATCCTATATATAGAAAGAGAGGGCTTTTACTCTACCTTGGGCAATAGAATTATACTAATTGGCTTCCTGTTTGGGATCTTCTAGAAAGATGTCTATATCACAGACTATCCAAATCACTCTGGGGTGAAGACACTTCTGGAGTGTGGAGAGCACAAGCTTCTTTCAGGTCGTAAGAATGGAAGCTCAAAGGGTAGTGGTGGTGTGTACCTTTAATCCCAGAATTCGGGGGCAGAAGCAGGCTAGGTTGAGGCCAGCCAGATATACACAGAGAAACCCTGTCTCAAAAAACCAAAAAAAAGCGGAAGCCTCTACTGGTCATTAGCATTGCTGCTAACAAGTGGACACCCTTAGATGTGCCCTCTGGCCAGTTACTGTCATTTTTCAAGCAAATAACATCTAGGGGGAAACCTATGAAAATACATGGACCACATTATGACAAAAACACACATTTAGACAGTCAAGATCCAGGGAAGCTAAATCTCAGGCAGTGAGATAAAGAAAATACTGGGCAGTAGTGGTGCATGTCTTTAACCCCAGCAATTGGGAGGCAGAGGCAGGCAGATCTGTGAGTTCCAGGACAGCCTGGGCTACAGAAAGAGTTCCAGAACAGCCAGAGCTACACAGAGTAACCCTGTCTGGGGGTGGGGGGGGGGCAGAGAAACTAACCAACTCTAAATGCCCACCATGTCTCACTTTAGGATGTGTTACTTTCTGCTGTACACACCTGCTAGTTGCTCACCCAGACTCTTGTTTTACAACTGGTCACAAAATTAAAGCACACACCCCCGCAACTCTCTAGTACAGAAGACCAGTGACTCATTTCCAGCCAATCGATACTGGGTACAAGTAGCAGGCTTGAATCATTAGTACATTTCCCTCCAGTCCCCACTACAAAATGTTGAGGATCTGATGATGATCTGAAGGCCCTAATGTACAAGAAAGGCACAAAAGGGGAATAAAATTCTAGGGGACAGGAGTCAGTATGTGAACAGGATATCCACCAAAACACCCATACTAGAGTGTTCACGAACCAGGAAAACCACCTAGATAAGGCATGGTAGCACATGTTTGTAATCCCAGCACTGGGACAGAGAAGTAGGAGGACTGTGAGCTCAAAGCCAATCTGTGCTACAGAGGGAGACTGCCTGAAAACAATGAAGACGAACTCCTACTGTGTTAAAGCCACAAAGATCTGGAGATTATTGATTAAAAAAAAAAAACAAAAAACAAAAAAAAAAAAAAACTAGCCTGCATCATGTGCCATCCAGCTTTTCCCCACAGTAACCTAAAAGTCTAGTTCAGTGGTTCTCAACCTTTGCACTGCTGCTACCTTTTAATAACCATTCCTCATGCTGTGGTGACCCCCAACCATGAAATTATTTTCATTGCTACTGCTTTCTTAAGTGTCACTTTGCTACTGTTATGAACTATAATGTAAATATCTATTTTCTGATGGTCTTAGGTGACCAGGGGTTGCAACCCACAGGTTGAGAACCACTGGTCTAGAGGATCTTGCAAAACCTCCATCCAAGGTGAAACTCCATGCTACTTTAGATTCAATGTGATACGATGAGCCTTAACACAAAATAAGGAGAGAACTTGCCTTTCCAGGTGCTGCAACACTATACCCAGACCACATAGCTTTGGAAAGGTTTGTTGCCTGAAGCTCAGGTCCCACTTTCTTTGCTGTATGCCCTTATGAAGCCAGCTGAGGTGAGAAGTACTTCAGTGTTCTTTTAACTACCAGCATGGTCCTGCTGATGTGTCAGGTAACCCCTGCTATAATGTCCCTGTAACACTCAGACCAACACCTTAGACTTTTCTCACAAGGAAAACAGAGTTTTAGGAACATGGTTTAGGCACAAACACTACAAACACATAGTGGGGAAAGCTGCACACATACCCAGACCCATCTCCTCACCTCTCCCACATACTCCATAACAAAGCTATTTTTGCGGATCTTTTCCAGTGTGCGGACACCCCAGCCTCGCCCATCATTAGTACGGAAGATGCAGAGGTCGTAGCGGATGCCTTTCTGGACTACACGGTTAGGGCAGTCATAGCCACAGCAACATCGGGAGTTACACTCGTAGATGGGCTGACCAGCTTTCAGCCGCACCTGGCCTTGGTCATTGTAGGCAAACTTGTGCAGGGATGCTCCAGGGCAACAGCCTCCAGTGGGTGCCAACAGACAGTCCTGGCACTCACAGCCAACAGCCACCTGGTTGAGGGTGATGCCCTCACCAACACGATACTCATTGATATAGACAAAGGACCGTGGAGGGCCATCCAGGTCTACCTCATTCTCCACAGTGATTCGTCCCAGGTGGCTGCGCTTGGCATTGAGCTCTTGCTCCCAGCGCTGCAGTGCCCGCCTCTGCTTGGCCTTTTGCACCAGGTAGTTGGCTAAGTTTGGGTCCAGATGCCTGGGTGGCTTTGACCGGCGGTGCCGCCGGAGAAGCTCTCTTTCTAAGTCTTTGTGGAACTGTTTCAGAATGCGTACACATTTGAGATTCTGTCGTGGCTCCCAGGTGTTCTCTGAGTCGGGATATCCACGCCACTTAACCAGGTAGTACTCTTGCTCCTGATAAGAGGACAGGGACAGGAAGGTATCATAAATGCAAGACTCTTGTGGCAATGGAGAACATTCACCGCACCCCATCCCACTCTAGAATGGTTCCATGCAGTGCCTGTGGAGTAAAAATTACTAGATTCAACTTCTACTCACCCCCTAATTATCTGTTGAAATTCCTACTCTTCCACCCCCAAGACCACTTATTCCTCTATATTCCAATGTGTTTAGGCCCAAACCCCTGTAAGTTAATCTTGGTTCCTCTTTTGCTCACACTCCCCACTAAATACATTCAGAATCTGCCCCTTCACTACATCAAAACATTGCCACTGCAACCAGTCAGTCCTCTGGTAGGTGCCTCTACTGATCCCTTGCTTTTACCCTCACTCTTCCAGTTTTCTGCACAGTGCCAGGGGAGGGGGAACTTTAATTGCTGGGAGTCAGCCATAGGACAGTTTAAAATGGCAACCTGTAGCTTCCTGGCTATGTTGCCTTGGGCAAATAAACTATGCCATGTCTGTTACCTCATCTGTAAAGAAGAAAATATAAGTGGGGAACGGTTATATACATAAAATATACACATATCTATGATCCCATCAGTAAACTGAGGTAGAAGGATTCGGAGTTTGGAGCGAGTCTTTGCGACATAGCAAAACCCTGTCTAAAAATAAAGAGGAAAGGAAAAACAGTTAACATTTTTTTTCCAACACTCAACTATGCAACAGGTATTTTCCTGAGCAACTGACACACTGTAGAACCAATCCTCACAACTCCAGTCCTTTCCATTTTACAGTCAGGGAAAATGAAGGCTACACTTCAACTAAGCATGCTGCTTTCAGTGGGCTCTTATTACTTTTTCTGGCAGTTAACAGATACCATTTCATCCTGCATTATCAGAGTTTAAAAAGTTCCTAGTGTGCACACTAAGTAACTACTGCCATCTTTACTTTCACTGCTAGGTTCAGAATCTCGATCTTTGTATCCCTGCAAGTATAAGTGGAAAAGACTTTCATTTGACATTCATTCTGTCTACTGTTCTCTGAGAAAGCCACTTGATTTCCTGGCCTGTAAAAAACACAGTCAATTCATCCCATTTTACCCCAGGTGAAAATCTTCTTTGTAAAGAGATGTGGGGGTTGGGTGAGGGAAGAGGGTCCCCTGCCAGGGCAGTCTCACACATCCCCACCAGACTTACTCGGATCTTCTTATAATCACACAGATACTCGACTTCAAAGTCATAAAGATTCTTCTTAGAAACACCAAGGGCAGGACAAGAAAGCTTGGCCAGTCGGCACAGATCTTGAAGCTGATTCCAGGATGATTTGCAACATACTCTGCAGCCTGGAATGAGAAAGCCTAGGAGTCACAAAAAATTTAATTCACAGGTCTTTACCAAAGCCAAGACCCTCTGCAACAGGAACATGCCAGTTCCTTGAAAGCTAATGCTCAATGCAACTCCTGGAGAGGAGCCTGCCCACCATGCAGTCACTCCACCATTCTTTCCTTGACACTGAAGAGTCCATCCAGTTTTCCTATGAGAGAGGACCCATCCAGTCTCCTACTCCAAAGCCTGCCCCCTAAC
Organism: Cricetiscus sungorus; assembly: GCA_030556225.1. Taxonomy (NCBI): domain Eukaryota; kingdom Metazoa; phylum Chordata; class Mammalia; order Rodentia; family Cricetidae; genus Cricetiscus; species Cricetiscus sungorus. The sequence goes on from JANBXA010000609.1 coordinate 10,754,141, forward strand.
CCTGGAACAGTAAGGCTGAAAGTGGAGCTTGTGGTATGGACTGCATTGCATGTAAAGGGATCTGGATACTCCCAGAACTTCGAGGACCTAAAACTGCCAGCAAACTTGCCTTAGGTTCAAGACCTAATCACCCCTCTTCCCACTTTGCAAAAGAATGACAACAGCTTCCTAGCTCCATAGGGTGCATTGCCTAAAGGTGAGTGTGGAGGGGGAGTAGGATGAAAATTCCCCAGGGCACCAAACAGAGCTATTAACTGTGAAGACTGGTCTTCAGTCACTTAGCTGAAACTCCTGGGCCACATCTATTTTGGAATTCAAAATTTGGGGAATTTTTTGAAAATGTAATTTTTGGTCTGGTGGTGGTGCAAGTCTTTAATCCCAGCACTCGGGAGGCAGAGACTGGTGGATCTCTATGAGTTTAAGGTCAGCTTGGTCTACAGAGAAAGTTCCAGCCAGGCTCCAAAAAGCTACAGTAACACCCTGTCTCAAAAAACAAAAATAAATAAATAAATAATGCAATTTTAGACACATTCACAGCAATGGCTAGGGCATCAAGCCATCTATAACCAAACACATTAATATTGAACTCATCTACAGCAAAAGTCTGAATTTTCTACATTAAATATCCTCACTGAATAATCACTCTCACTTTTAAAGATCTCCTTTTGTGCCGGTTGGTGAAGCTGGCAGCACTCAGGAAGAAGAGAAAAAACAGATCTCTGGGTTCAAGGCCAGCCCGGTGTACAGAGCAAGATCCAGGACAGCCAAACCCAGAGAAGACCTGTCTTGAACAAACAAAATAGTTTTCCTGGACGGGTGGTCCCAGCACTTGGGAGGTGGAGGCAGAAGCAGGCAGATCATTCTGAGTTTGAGACCAACCTGTCTACAGAGAGGAGTTCCAGGACAGCCTTGAAAGCTACAGAGAAACACTGTCAGAAAAAAATGATTGGTGACGAATTTAAGAAAGCTTTCTATTTTCTGGGCTTTTTATATTTTGAAATTTTAAAGGTTGTGGAAAGGTGTCAAATTAAGCCAGGTGTAGTAGTAGTAATCGCCTTTAGACACAGCACTTGGGAGGCAGGGGCAGGCAGATCTCAGATTTCTGAGTTCGAGGCCAGCCTGGTCAACATAGTGAGACCCTGTCTCGGAATAACAAAAACAAAACAAAGCAAGGATGGAACACTACCGATAGCTTCCTTGACTTAGGCTGGGCTATTTTATACACCTAAGGTCTATTTTTCCCAGACTGCATTACCACTTGCTGTCTCATCCCATGTTTCCGTGAAAAGTACAATTCCATCCAAAGGGTTCTGCACTCAATTCAGGAACATGTAAACAGTACATGTGGTAAGTCATTGACACTCACCAAGGTCTCCAAAACCATTCAAGACAAATGAACTTAAAATATACAGTTTCCCTTCAAAGCACATCCATTACGTGCCTTCAAAGCCATATGGAAAAAAAAAAAAAAAAAACCACATCATGTCACAAAACACCTGATGCTACCTGGATGCTGTCGCTATCCAATGCCGTCTTTTTAAAATGCTTAATATTTTCTACCCCATTCTACAAGTCAACCCTTCAACAATCGTAAGGCAACGAACACTCTAGACTGTTCACCTAAAATCATACAGGTACTTTTCAAAATCGTTGCGGAAACAGCCATCCTTCAGCCAAGGCCCAGGCAAACGAAGCCTTGTCGTCCAAGGCCTTTGCTTTCCCACAGCCTTTAACGAGCATCTGAAACCCCTCGGAGACGGCCCCGAATAGAATTTCCAGCATCTGGCTGCGCGCTAAGCACAGCAGCACTCTAGCCCTCGGAGCTCCGGCTCACACTTGTGGAATCTATTCTCACAGCTCCACTCACTGCCGAGGAGCCCGCCCAACACGCAGTCACCCCTCTTTTCCTGCACATGGAGGCGTCCAGCCCTCCTCTCCCCGAGGCCCCCACTCCCTCTTCTGGGGAGAATCTTCTCCCGTAAACCTTGCCCCCCTCACGCCGCTAACCCTTCCCACCTAGAGTCGCTGCTTCCCCATTTTGAGAAGAGGGTCCGTTCCCCTCCTTCCTCCCCTTCCGGCGTCTCCCGTGGAAAGCGAAAGGGTAATGGTCACCGGGAGCCGCTTTTCCCGCGTGTGGTCGCAACCTTCTCCTCAGAAGTCGCGCGCGCGCGTGAGCGCGCCGGCCGTCAGCGCGCGACCGAGAACCCCTGCGCGCAGGCTGCGCAGCCCCCGCGCCCCCCGCGGCCGAAGCACGCGCCCCCTCCCCTCAGCCCCGCCCAGCCCGCGCGCCGGCCCGCGCTCTTCAGCCCCATCTTTTCCGCGCCGGCCCTCTAGCTCCAGGCTCCGTGACTCCGGACGCCTAGTCCGGAGCCCTCGACACCTTCCCTCCATTCCATTCGACCGGGCCAGTAGCCTGCGCCTCAGCCATCACAGCTTCACCTTTTAAATTTTCCGCCATCTTTCTCTACAGCTAACGACATTCGGGCCTAGCAGGCCTCGCGAGAAGAGAGCGCGCGCGGGCGTGGCCGGGGACGCGCAGCCTATTGGTTGTCGCTCGCCGCCTGCGCCCCCGCGCGGACCAACCCGATGAGCCGTGACCGGACCCCTCCTGTCACCAGGAGCGGTCTCTAAGCCTGGTGATCGCTGCTCTTTCCCAGAGTGCGTCTGGGCTGTAGAAGTGGTTGAAGTTGCTCGAGGCCCTGCCCCGTCCGTCACATTGCTAGCCAATCACGTCGTCGGCCATTCATAAAGGGACTGTTTTGTTAGACTCCAATTATGTCCGTCATTATATTTTAACCTCAGGCAGGCATTCACTTCCAGGATGGACCTAGCGCTATATATAGGGGCTCTGTCGGTCACCTGATTCAAATAAATAATAAGTCGGTCGCCGCAGTCACATGTCCATTCAGATCACTTGCCTCCTCGTTCACAGTCAATAGTAGCATCCATCTGTACCTCCCAGCCCTCTGAGTCCACTGAAGTACAGCTTATATGCTGTTAGACAGCCTAGCATTTCCTCAAACTGTCCCCATCACATTGTCAGCCAGTCAGCCCTTTGCTCCATCTGCAGTCGACATGGCACCAGCCAAGATGACCCCTGAAAGAAACTACAATGTTCATCTATGTCCTGAGGTACCCTAGGATGAGCTCAGGACAAATGATTGTCAGCTCCCAAAAGCTCTCTCTGGACAGTCACACTGCCACGCGATTACGGTGGTTCGCTTTGTTACTCCTCATTTACACCGTGATTGATCAGTGACCACAGCACCTAGCTAGACCCTCACAATGGTGGGGGGGCGGTATAATGAAACCTTGGGGTCACCTGTCAGTGAATCCCCTGGTTTAAAGGAAAATCTCCATGTGTGAGAACTGGCTGCTAAAGACAGAAGATGCTGAGAGATAAAAGAAATAATTGGGCATGGGGCTAGGGAGACAGATGGCTCAGTAAAGTGTTTGCAATGTAAGTAGAAGGGCTTGAATTCACAACCTCAGCACTCATGTAAAAGCCAGAGGCAGCAACAAGTCTGTAACTGCAGTGCGGGAGGAACTGAAACAGGCCTCAGTTTGTTGTTGTGAATACACAAATACCCCAAATAAATGTAATTAAAAAATTAAAAATAAGATGAACAGCACTCAAAGAAGATGCTCAGCATTGACCTCTGGCCTACATATGTGTATGTACACACACATACACACACCAAACAAATGTAATAAAAATTAAAAGTAAAATGGACGGGCAATGGTGGTGCATGCCTTTAATACCAGCACTTGAGAAGCAGAGGCAGGCCGATTTCTGTGAGTTCGAAATCTGCCTGGTCTACAGAGCTAGTTCCAGGACAGCTAGGGCTGTTGTACAGCAAGACCCTGTCTTGAAAAAACAAAACAAAACAAAGCAAGACAACCCAAAAAACAAAAACTGGATAGCAATCAAGGAAGATGCCCAATATTGACCCCTAGCCCACATATGCACATGTATATGCATATGTACAAAGTCCACAGGAACATGTACATATACCAGAAGAGTCAGAAAAATTGGATATCACAAAGTGCAATTTATTACAGATTTGCAGACTTAATTGTATCTCTACTGTTCACCTGATTTACTTTAATGAATCTGTTCATCTTATAGGTTTGGAAAGTGCTGAGGTCATATGCCTCACCACCTGAGGTTATGACTAAAATGGCTGTGATCATGTCAAACTGGCTTCCAATAATGAATGAATCTACCATTTTTCATTCCCACTATGAGTCAATCAGTCAATATCTTCTGAGATGTTGGGTTCCCCAGAGAAACTTGGATTCTATTAGGAAAGACAGTCTACAACTATATACATCCAAGGAGTCAGGAACTTCATTGACAGCTGTTAATTGGCTGACCTGTGACTTATTCATTCTTCCTCTCATCATGCTGTCAGACGCCCAGGTAGCAAGTCTCAGTATCCCATTAACCAACCATACCACCTGTGGGTGATCGGTCAGAACCCTCAGTATCATGTGATTCAGCCAAGGTAGACAACCAGCCACCAGAAATAGCTGCTTAGGAGGAAGCTACAGACTTCATCAGTCAGCCTGAAATTGCCAAGGTTAGCTCTGTTGTTAGACCTCCCAAATTCATTTACTCATCACTAAAAAAGGCCAGTGACTCAAGGACAGATTGGGACCAAAGGAAAATCTTTATTTGGAAAGTCAGCAAACAAAAGAAGATAGGAGACTATCACCAACAAAGACCATATTGTTTAGGTTCTGCAGATATAAGGCAACCAAGGGATTTGAGAAAATTATCTTTTTAGTTTGAAAAGGGCTGGGATGGTCATAAATTCCAGTGCTTTTCTGAAACGTAAGCTGTTGTCTGAAGGACACTGGATGTTCCAGAGTCCCTAAATCTAGAGAAAAGTTACTGATTAGTAAGTTTGCTGACTGGTTTCTTTATGTCAGGAAGTTGTTTAGCCTTGCAATTTAAGATACAGAATAGGGCAGGGAGCACAAAACAACTTTGGCCAGGGAATAATGTAAGTGATTAAGCAGCTCTATTCAAAGGACTTATCTACAGCAAAGCTAGTGGGAGACTAATAAATTGTTTGCCTTTGTGACCTCCAAAATTAGGAATTTTTTTGGGGGGGAGGGGTTAAGACAGGGTTTCTCTGTGTAGCTTTGGCTGTCCTGGAACTCACTCTAGACCAGGCTGGCCTCAAACTCATAGAGATCCAAGTGCCCCTGTTTCCCAAGTGCTGGGATTAAAGGTGAAGATTCTTTCATAATTAAATTATTTGAAGTGGGAAGGCCTACTTTTAATCCAGATTTTTTGTGGTAGGAAGATTCACCTTTAATCTAGGCCACATCTTCTACTGACAATCAGTACAAAAGACAAGCAAGAAGGAAGCATCCTCTCTCTGCCCACTTGCCCTCACGCACACTGACAAGTCCATTCCTTCCCTGGCATTAGAGCCTACTTCTTCAGGATTCCAGCAGCTAATGGAGACCAGCTGAGACATCCAGCCTGGTGGACTGAACAGCTATTGGATTCTTGGACCTTCTGTTGGTGAACAACCATTGTTGAACTAGCAAGACCACAGCCTGCAAGCCATTCTAATAAATTTCATATATATGTATATATATATATGTATGTGTGTGTGAAATTTTTATATATGTATATGTATGTGTGTATATATATATACACATATATAAATATTCATTTTATTTGTTCCATTCTTCTAGAGAACTCTGATTAATATAGATTTTGTTACCAGAAATTGTTCTAGAAGAAAAGAAGTATAACGATAATTTTTTTTAAGTATCTGGAATAGGCTTTCCAATTTGCTGACACCTACAAGTTACTGAAGCCTCTCCCAGAAGCTTGGAGAACACTGAAAGGCCATGGTATGAACTATTTTACAAACTTAAAGAGATAAATGTATTTGATTATCCTACTTCACCAGTTGTGAGAGACAATGGATTTTGTGACTCTGTATATAATTGGTGGGGGAAATTTGAGGAAAATAATGATGCTGGACAGGCAGTGGTGGCATACACCTTTAATCCCAGCAGTCAGGAGGTAGAGTCAGGTGGATCTATGTGAGTTCGAGACTAGTTGGTCTACAGAGTGAGTGCCAGTACAGGCTCCAAAACTACACAGAGAAACCCTGTCTCAAACAAATAAAGAAAGAAAAGAAAGGAATAAAGAAAAAAAGAAAGAAAGAAAGAAGAAGAAAAGAAAATAATGATATTTGCTGGATGCTCCTACCATCCCTGGACAAATTGACAATGGGAAAAAATGCACTTCTAGCATATCAGAATATGGAGAAGGATAACAGTGAAGGCAGTGATAAAACTGACCAGCTCCCAGCACATACAACAGTCTAAAGGTTCCTAAGTATGCTCTGGAAGAGCATCTTCTCTCAAACTGAAGCCCACATGAAACCAGCTGAATTAGCCAGGCAGTGGTGCACAGGCAGGAGAATCTCTGAATTTGAGGCCAGCCTGGTCTGACAGCCAGTAACCCAGTCTCAAAAAAAACAAAAACAAACAAACAAACAACAAAAGACTGGCTGAATTATAGTGAAAATTCAAGGCCCCTTGGTGGTTAAAGTAAGGGCTTTAATGGGCTCTGGTACCTTGGGGTGGGGATGTGTGGGAGAACCCGACTGAAGCTGAGAACTTTGAACCTCAGACTCTCAAGGGTTTATCTCACTTGAGGAAGTAGTTTCTCCACCCTCAGAAGATATAACCCCCCACCCACTGAAATACTGTCTTTTCTGAATTTGACTGAGGAAATTAATCCTTCATTGGCTGCTAAACCAGCAGTGACTTTCTCTGAAGACAAGCAAGACAATACTGATGTCCCTCAGGGCCTATCAATAGTTGTCTGTAGACCTGTAACCAGACTTAAAGATAAGCAGGCTCCTAGAGGGAGAAAGTATAGTCCTTGAGGAGGTAAATCTACACTACAAAAGAGTTAATGAGTTTGCTAATTCATTCAAGCAGAAGTCTGGGGAAACCAGGAATTGGTCTCACCTGCCTTTAGTTCCAGGACTCCATTCGGGAAGTAGAGGTAGGCGGACCTCTGTGAGTTTGAGGCCAGCCTGGTCTACACAGCAAGTTCCAGGGCAAGCTCCAAAGGAATAGAGAAACCCTGTCTCGAAAAACAAAAACAAAAACAAAAACAAAAACAAAAACAAAACAAAAGAAGTCTGGGGAATATGTGTGGGAATAGATTGATGTGGGATAATGGTGGAAGGAACGTAAAAGTGAATCAGGCTGAGTTTATTGATATGGGTCTACTGAGCAGAGATTCTAGGTCTAGAAGAAGAAAAGAAAGAAAGAAAGAAAAAAAGAAAGAAAGGAAGGAAGGAAGGAAGGAAGGAAGGAAGGAAGGAAGAGAAAAGGTGTCACCAGTTGGTGGTGGTGCACACCTTTAATCCAAGCACTCAGGAGGCAGAGGCAAGCAGATATCCAAGTTTGAGGCCAGCATGGTCTACAGAGAGAGTTCCAGGACAACCAGGGCTACATAGGGAAATACTATCTCAGACCAAAAAAAAAAAAAAAAAAAAAAAAGTATCAAAATGTGTTTGAATGATTGGCCAAGAAGCATTTGTCAAAAGCTACCCACTGAAAAGGGAGTTGAAGATGCTTGGTATCCCGTGGCTTAATGTTGATGAAGGGAATTTAAGGCTCAGGGAAATTGTAATATTTGTGTAAATTGTATACATTGTGTAAAACCTAATCCTCCATAATTGGAAGGCCCAGAGGACATGCCCTTCACTAATGCACAAAATGGCACCAGATAATTTGAAGGACTTTAATGTCACCCTTTTCCCTGTGGCAAGCATTACAGTTGGAGACCCTGCTGCTCAGTTGCATAAATGAAATGGATGATGCTGGCACATGCCTTTAGTCCCAGCACTCAAGAGGCAGAGGCAGGTAGATCTCTGTAAGTTCAAGGCCAGCCTGGTCTACAGAGAGAGTTCCAGGACAACCAGGGCTACACAGAGAAATCCTGTCTCAAACACCAAAATAATAATAATAATAATAATAATAATAATAATAATACTAACAATAACAATAATAAAAGTAAATGTAATATGTTTAATTGGGCCCTAGAGTAGCAGGGGCTAAGTGGCAGGTCATCAAAGACAAGGTGGTCATAGTTATTATAATGGGCAGCACAGATAAAGCAATATCCATAATGGCCTAACCTGTAATGGTCATCACAGGCAAAATGAATTCTATTGTGGCATGGCACATATGGACCTTTGGTATTGGCTAATCAATCATGGTGCTTCCAGGCATGAAATAGATAGAAATGCCTACTACATTTTTGTTTGATCTGTATAATGAAAAAAATTCTCAAACAAATAAAAGAAAGGCTACATTAGATCATGGCAAAAGGGAATCTCAGCCCGTGAATCAATTCCCAGGCTTGAGCCAGTTTGTACATCCAGTACCCCTTGAATGAAGAGATGGTCAGATTCCCTTGAGGAAGGCCCTTGCAAAAATACCTAAGAATTTTACTGTGAACCTTTCTCTAGTCTTTCCCCCGAGGAACCTATGACCTTTTCCCAAGGGTAACTGTACACTGGAGGAAAGGAAAAAAGACTGTTTTGGGTTTATTTGGGGTGGGGGACAGGGTTTCTCTGTGTAGCCCTGAGTGTCCTGGAACTCACAGAGATCCCGCTGCCTCTGCAGTGCTGGAATTAAAGGCATGGACCACCACCACGCAGCAGGAAACAGACTTTCTAGGGTCTATTAGATACTAGTTCAGAATTGATGCAGATTCTGGGAGACCCCAAGAAGCACTGTGAGCCTCCAGTTAAAGTAGGGGCTTATGGAGGTCAAGTGATTAATAGAGATTTGTCTGAAGTCTGACTCACAGTAGTTCCAATGGGTCCCAGAACTCATCTTGTGGTTATTTGCCCAGTCCCAGAATGTATAGTTGAGATAGATAAATACTTAGAAGTTGACAGAGTTCTCACACTGGTTCCCTGACCTGTGGAGTGAGGGCTATTACAGTTGTAAAGGATAAAGGGAACCCTTTAGAGTTGCTTCTAACAGGGAAAATAGTGAATCAAAAACAGTGTAACATTTCTGGAGGAATTGCAGAAATTAGTGCCACCACCAAAGACTTGAAAGATGCAGGGGTGGTGGTTCCCACCGTATCTTCCTTTAACTTTCCTATCTGGCCAGTGCAGATGACAAATGGATCATGGAGAATGACAGTTGACTATCAAAAACTCAATCAAGTGATGACTCCAACTGCAGCTGCTCTACCAGATATGGTATCCTTATTTGAGCAGATTAACACATCTCCTAGTACATGGTATGCAGCTGTTGATGTAGCAAAAGCCTTTTCCTCTGTACCTGTCCATAAGGACCACCAGATGTAATTTGCTTTCCATTGGCAAGGCCAGCTGTATAAAACTATAAAGCTTTACCTCAAGATACATTTACTCTCCAGTTCTGTGTCTAATTTGGTTCAAAAGGATCTTAATCCCCTGTTTCTTCCACACAGTAGCGCATTGGTGATTGAACTATGCTGATTGGACCAAGTGAGCAGGAGGAAGAAAACACTTTCGACTTGTTGATAACACATATGCACATCAGAGGATGGGAAATAAATCCAATCAAAATTCAAGGACCTTCTATCTGAGTCCAGTGGTATGATGCATGCAAAGATATTCCTTCTCCTTTATTTCTTCCTTCCTTCCTTCCTTCCCTCCTTCCTTCCTTCCTTCCTTCCTTCCTTCCTTCCTTTCCTTGTTTTATTTTTTATTTTCCAAGACAGGGTTTCTCTGTGTAACAGCCCTGGCTGTCCTGGAACTCACTTTGTAGACCAGGCTGGCCTTGCACTCACAGAGATCTGCCTGCCTCTGCCTCCTGAGTGCTGGGAATAAAGGCGTGCACCACGACCAGCCGAATCAACCTGCTTTTTTATAGCACTCAGGACTACCAACCCAGATCTGACACCGCCCACAATGGGCTAGGTCCTCTCACATAGGTCACTAATTAAGAAAATACCTTAGCTGGGTGTTGCTTTAGTCCCAGCACTCTGGAGACAGAGGCAGGCATTCTGTGAGTTGCAGGCTACAAAGCTAGTTCCATCCAAGGCAGGCTCCAAAGCAATACAGAGAAACTCTGACTCAAAAACCAAAGCGAGAGAGACAGAGAGAGAGAGAGGAAAAAGAGAGAGAGAGAGAGAGAGAGAGAGAGAGAGAGAGAGAGAGAGAGAGAGAGAGAGAGAGAGAGAGAACAAAAATAACTCATAGATTTAGCTACAACCAATCTTTTTTTTTTTTTTTTTTTTCTCGAGACAGGTTCTCTGTGGCTTTGGAACCTGTCCTAAAACTAGCTCTTGTAGACCAGGCTGGCCTCGAACTCACAGAGATACGCCTGCCTCTGCCTCTTGAGTGCTGGGATTAAAGGCATGAGCCACTACTGCCCGGCCCTACAACCCAATCTTATGGAGGCATTTTTTTTCTCAAATCCTTCGTCTCAGACATATTTTAACTTAGATTTAACTTAGATCAAGTGGACATAAAACTATCCAACACAGGTATTCTGTCTGCTCTTCAGTCCAGCTGTGAGTTGGCTAGTCTGAAGTTCCAACAGCCCCTACTTGCTCTGAGTGGGAAATCAACAGCATTAATTCCTACCACATAATCCTCTCCATTTATTCCTAGATTAGTAAATGGGTCCTCTTCTGTCTCCCTTACAGGCAGGACTTTCATATTCCCATGAGTCCCTGAGACCAGTCTAACTCAGACAAATGGTTTATGATGTGACCCAAGTACCTAGATGTGGATGGAAGGCATAGGGTGGGCAGCAACCCTTGACACAACACAAACAGCATAGTGAAAAAGGTAGGTGTAGAGCCAGTCATGGGGGCATATGTCTTTAATTCGAGCACTTGGGAGGCAGAGGCAGGTAGATCTCTGAGATCAAGGCCAGCCTGGTCTACAGAGTGAATTCCAGGACAGCCAGGGCTACACAGAGAAATTCTGTGTCCAAAAGCCAATAAATAAATAGATAAATACATACATACGTACATACATAAACACATAATAAGGTAGGCATAGTGAAGCCTAGATTCTAGAGCCTAATCACAAGGGTTCAAATTCTGGCTCCAACATTTATTGAAGGCCTTCACTCATCCACTGAACTGTATTACTCTAGGCAGCTTCTTCATTTGATGAAAAACCTTGGCATGGTCATCTCCTGCTCATCTGAAGAATGGATGTTTCCAATATACTACTCTTTTAAGAAAACTCAAAAGAAGGGTTATCTAGGGACTGGAGCAATGGCTCAGACTTTAAAAGCGCTGACTGCCCTTCCAGAGGACCCGGGTTCAATTCCTAGCACATCCATGGCAGCTTACAACTGTTTATAACTCCAGTTCCAGGGGATTGAGTACCCTCACACAGACCTATATGTAGGCAAAACACCAATGCACATAAAATAAAAATAAATAAATAAATTTTTAAAAAGGGTCATCTGCTATTACCATCTGCAACTATTTGTTCATTCTGCCTAAAAAGAAGCACCTACTATGTATATTGTCTTGCCCAGTAATGACAACAAAGCAAAGTTTAACAATATGAAGGCACATAGGTCAGACCTACTTTAATGTAAGTCTCATATTAGAATATAACATATAGCTAGGAGGTGGTGGCACACACCTTTAATCCCAGCACTTAGGAGGCAGAGGCAGGTGGATCTCTGTGAGTTTGAGGCCGGCCTGGTCTACAGAGCAAGTTCCAGGACAGCCAAAGCTGTTACACAGAGAAATCCTGTCTTGAATAAACAAACAAACAAACAAACAAAAAGAATATAAAAATATGTACAGAAGGGTTGATGTGGAGCACAGTGTAGTGAGTTTCCACATGGGAACATATACATAGAAACAATGCAATATAACAATATAAGAAATGATATCACCATAAAGGGTTCAGGAAGCATTTGTTTTTGTTTTTGTTTTGTTTTGTTTTGTTTTAAATCATCTCTGAAATCAACCTACATATTCAAGTCCTGGTGAGTCATATTTGAAATGGCAACAGTTTTTCTCTCATTTTCTTGGTAATACATAAAATAATGGCACATTAGTTAATCAATGGCAAATCAACAAATTCCAGTACTTATAACAGGCACAACTATGATACTAAATGACTATCATTATTGTCTACAAGCACCAGGTACTTTGAATACTTTATGTAATTCATTCTCGTCATAGTCCCAGTCAGAAAGCATGTTTTATCCTCATTTTAAAAACTGAGGATTTGGGATGGTGGTGGCACATACCTTTAATCCTACATTCTGACAGAGGAAGGCAGATCTCTGAGTTCGAGGCCAACCTGGTCTACAGAGGGAGTTCCTGGACAGCCAGGGATGTTACACAGACAAACCCTGTTTCAAAAACCCCGAGGAAACTCATCCCCAGACTTCAAACAACCTACTTGGTCCATTTCTCTTTACTTCCATTTTTCTCCTTCTCTGTGCTGAGATCAAACTCAAGGCTTCATATACACTAAATAAGCACTGGACCACTGAGCTACTAGCTCCTAGATCCTTTTAGCTCAGGTCTGGGCCTGCTCAATTTAAGTTTCCTGACATTGGGAAGTCTCTTCATAGACAAAGGGGTCCCAAAACACTGATTTCTAAGGTTTGTGTGGACAGCTGTGAAGGAGAAAAGGTGATACTGACAGGCGCTTTCTTTTTTCTTTTTTCTTTTTCTTTTTTTTTTTTTTTTTTTTTTTTTTTTTGGCTTTTTCGAGACAGGGTTTCTCTGTGTAACAGCTCTAGCCATCCTGGAACTAGCTCTGTACACCAGGCTGGCCTTGAACTCACAGAGATCTGCCCTGCCTCTGCCTCCTAAGTGCTGGGATTACCACTGCCTGGCCTGCCAGGCTCTTTCTAAACCCACTGCCCATCTGCCTATCCCAAGACCTGGTCAGGGTGGTGATGAAGAAACCCTCAGATCCGTTCCTTCTCTAGCTAGGGGCAGATTTTCCCTTCCCCAGCAAATTTCGAGTGAATGCATGCCCATTCCCGCTATGTGTTTGTTTCCTCCCTCTCCCAATCTCCCTTACCCCACTTTCCACTCCATTCTTTTACTGACCTTGTAAACTGAAGAAACCTGACATCTCTAGATTCCTGCTCCCACGAAAATTCTTTTGCTTGGAGTGGCAGAATTGACAATAAGGAGTTAGGGTTATAGTTCGGGGGTAGAGCACTTGGCTAACACGATGGGGTCTTGTATTTAATCCCAGCATCACACAAGAACAAATGACCATAAGCAAGTCTCCTGATCTTTCTAGACTTGTTTTTCCTCAGCATTATCTTCCTGCCTCCTCAGGTAGGTAGCAAAGATCTTGAATCTACCAGATTTCAGGAATGAGAAGGGGCAGGGTCTTCAGTTATAGGCTGTAATATACAACCATTTCTAATTGCTCTAATAGTTTTAAACACAAAGACAGTTCTGGATTACATTTTTTTTTCTTTCTGGGAAAAAGTCCTGAAGCAGGGGACAGTGGGATCTCAGCTAATAACCTGTAATGCTGCTTTTGTCCATACATAGTATAGGGAGCAGGCTGGGGTGAGGCATCTTGCCTGGATTCTAGAGAAGATGGAACTCTGTGTTCTGGCAACTGGATAGAGATAAAATTCAACAGTTGAGAAGGTGGTCCTGCCACTCAGACTCAGAATCCTGGCTTTGTGGGGGGAGAGGGAGGGAGAGAGGGGGGAGAGGGAGAGGGAGAGGGAGAGGGAGAGGGAGAGGGAGAGGGAGAGGGAGAGGGAGAGGGAGAGGGAGAGGGAGAGGGAGGGAGAGAGAAAGAGACTGCCCATTGCATGCTTCAACTGACATTGTAACAATCTGAAAAATAATCAAAAGCCAGGCATGGTGGCATAGACCTATAACCCCAGCACTTGAGAGATGGAGGCAGGAGGATGAAGAAGAGTTCAAGGCAGTCTAAGTTGTAGAACAAGCCCAAAAAGCTCAAGACAGCTTCATGAGACCCTGTCTGAAAACAACCAACCAGCCAGGAGCTAGAGGGAATGGGGAGGATCAAGTGGATAAATAAAGGACTTTTCTACTGGTTATCCATACTCACCCCCTTCCTAACAAGCCTCTCACCTTAGGACTTGTGCATGGACCACTCCTATTCCAGGAAAGGAATGTTCTTTCCCCTACATTCTCCCTATCTACCCGTCTTCTTGCAGATCCTGCACACCTGCCACCCCTTCCAAACTGGACTTTCCAGCTTGCTCCATGAGAATGTTGTCCTTTATCAATGACTCAGTACTCCATAGCACTGACCACGACTTGTAAATATCTTTCTTGTTTCTTGTCTCTTATCTCCTGGCCCCTATAGTAATGTCTGGCCATTAATGCTTATTTCAAGACAACTAAATACAGGCTAGTGGCTGGGGAGCTGGCTCTAACACTAAGATGCCTACCATATAAACTTTGATCCAAGAACCCATGTAGAAAGCCAGGTTCATAATTCTTCATCTAGAGGTGGGAACCTATGAGATTATTCCCACCATAGCCATGTCTATTGGTACTGGTTAGACAGGCTAAAATAATATTGTTGAGCTGTGGCTTCCCTGTCATTTCTAGGAGACATGGTAACAATAAGAAAGAGAAAGAAGGTCAGATGATTCAGAGCAAGTTCCAGGACAGGTTTCAAAGCTACAGTGAAACCTTATCTTGAAACAACAACAACAAAAACAAAAAACAAAAAACAAATAAAAAAAAAAGAAAAAGAAAAAAGGCCATAGATTGTAAGCATGTGGAAGGGGTTGGACAGAAGGAAATAATGTGATTATATTTTAACTTAAAAATACATTTAAAAAATAAATACTTAAATAAAAAAGGGAGGCCACTGCCGGGCAATGGTGGCACACACAACACTCAGGAGGCAGTGATTTTGAGGCCAGCCTGGTCTACAGAGCAAGTTCCAGTTCCAGGACAGGCTCCAAAGCTACACAGAGTAAGTCTGTCTGTGGGGAAAAAAAGGGGGTACATACTAAGGTGACACCAATCCCAGTACTGGGAGAGGCAGGGGCTGGAGAATACCTGAGGCTTGCTGATCAATGAGTCTAACTGCATTGGTGAGCTTCAGGCTCAGTGGGAAACCTTGTGTCAAAAGTAAAGGTGGATAATGAAGTTGGAGGGATGGCTGGGCAGAAAGAAGTGCATACTGTTTTGGAAGAGACCTCTAGTTTGGTTGCTAGCACATGTCATTGGGTAACTCACAGCCACCTGTAACTGGAGCTTCCAGGGAAAGCCGATGCCTTGGTCCTCTATGGGCACCTGTACAAACATGCACAGGAACACACATAAACGTAATATAAAAAGAAATCTAGCCAGCCATGCTGGCACTTGGGAGACAGAGGCTTTAGAGCTCTCTCTTGTGAGTTCAGTCCAGTCTGGTCAACATAGCAAGTTCCAGGACAATGAGGGCTACATAGAGACTCATCTCCACCAATGACAATAAAACACCAATCTTACAAAACAAAGAATAGTTGAAGTTGGTATCCCACATGAACCTCTGGCCTACACACATACCTCTCTGTCTGTCTCTCTGTCTGCCTGTCTCTCCTTCTCTCTCTCCCCTCCTCCCCCACCTCACACACACAGACACATATATGTACACCAAAAGGAAACAAAATATAAACTAAAGCTGGATATAGTGGCACACGTCTGGAGCCCCAGCTTTAGAAGGCTGAGGCAGAATGGTTGCTTAAGGCAGAGTTTGACTGAGTGAGAGCTGGACCTATTCCTGCTTAGCTGGCTTTTGGTAACCTGTTTCCCAAGCTAGATTACCTGGCCCCACCTTGACATAAGGGGAGGAGCTTGGTCCTGCCTCAACTTGATGCTCTGTGCTTTGTGCAAGCCCATGGGAGGCCTGCCCCTTTCTGAATGGAGATGGGAGGAAGGGTGGATGGGGAGGTGGGTAGATGGGAAAAGGTAATGAGAGGAGACGAGGGAGGGGAAACTAGTTGGTATGTAAAATAAATGAAAAAGTATTATTTAAATAAGAAATTAGTAATAAAAAAGTCAAAGATTTGAAGACAGCCTAGGAAACATAATACTGAGATTGTTTTAGCCCCTTTCCCCCAAATAATAACAAATTTTAAATCCTCTCTTAAAAATTGGGTAAGGAGAGCCAGGCGATGGTGGCACACACCTTTAATCCCAGGCTAGGTCAAGGACAGCCTCCAAAGCCACAAAGATACCCTGTCTCGAAACCCCCACCCAAAAAAATGGGGAAGGGGAAGGGAAAAGAAAAGAAATACAGACTAAGTGACGAAAGCTTAAAGGAATAAATGAATAGGAAAGACTAAATAAAATGAAATCAATGTACAAGAGGAACCGTGGAGGCAAAGCCCAAATCACACAGTTGGATGCAAACAAATGCACAACTTGGAGACATGAAGACTTATTTTATTCTTTTTAATCCCTGAGTGATGAGAACTGAAACCTTTTGTTTAAGATGGGATGCTGAGCTTAGAGGGTATGAGGTTCAGCCACAAATAAATTTGGAAGCTAATAGTGGAGGGGGATCTGGATTGCAGAGTGAGCACAAAGTGATTGAAGAGTAAGATCGAAGGCTGAGACTGGCTTGCCAGAAGGAACGTGGGCTTAGTCATCCCATTCATCATCCTCTTCATCCTCCCCGGTCTGATCCTCCCCTTCATCTGGAGGAAAAAAGATTCAGTGTATGACTCAGGATAAGAAAGTATGTTCAAAGGCTCTGAGACAGTTCCTATGGCCCATGAGGTAAAGACTCAGCCCTGGGGCCCTGAGGTTTTCTGCTAAAGGTACACCTTGGGAAAACAGGGATTTGGGTAAGAGGTATTCTAGTTGGAGTTCAAATCCATGCAGTATTGAAACAAATGTTGGGGGGGGGTGCTGCTGTGGCGGCACAGACCTTTAATCCCAGTACTCTAGAGGCAGAGTCAAGTGGATTTTTGTGAGTTCGAGCCCAGTCTGGTCTACACAAAGAGTTTCAGGATGTCATGACTACATAACTAAGTGAGACCCTGCCTTAAAACTGACAAAGAGGGCCTGGAGAGATGGCTCAGCAGTTAAGAGCACTGGCTGCTCTTCCAAAGGTCCCAGGTGCAATTCCCAGGACCCACGTGGCAGCTCACAACTGTCTGTACCTCCAGTTTCAGGGGATCTGACATCTTTACACAGACTCATATAGGCAAAACACCAACACACGTAAAGAAATAAATTATTTTTAAAATATTAATGGGCTGGACAGTAGTGGCGCAAGACTTTAGTCCCAGCACTCAGGAGGCAAAGCCAGGTGGATCACTGGGAGTTTGATCCTGGTCTACAGAGCGAGTTCCAGAACAGCCAGGACTACACAGAGAGGGAAAAAAAAGGTTAATGGAGCTGGATATTGTGATGCATGCATATAACTTCAGCACTTGGGAGGTTGAGGCAGGAAGATCATGAATTTGAGAACAGGCTAGTTTAGATATAGTAAGTTCTGGGCTAGCCTGGGCTACGTAGTCAGAACCTGTCCTTAAAAAATCAAAATAGGCTCTCTTTCCCACTCCTCTCTTTCCCACTCTCTTTCCTGCTGTTCCCCTGGGGCAGACAGAAAATTTCCTGTCTCTTTCTTCTCTTCTGTCCTCTCTCTGCTTCTCTGTCTCTTTACCTCTTTTCTCTTTCCTTCCCCTCTCCTGTTCTAATAAAACTTCTCATTAAAAAATAAAAAAAAATAAAAATAGCTGGGCAGTGGTGGCACACACCTTTAGTCCCAGCACTCAGGAGGCAGAGGTAGGCAGATCTCTGTGAGTTCAAGGCCAGCCTGGTTTACAGAGTGAGTTCCAAGACAGCCAAGGCTACACAGAGACACCCTGTCTTTAACAACCAAATAAATAAATAAAAATAAGGGGTGTCATAATGGCTCATCGGGTAAAGGAACCTGCCTCTGAGCCTAACAACCTGGGTTTGATCCCTGGAACTCATAAAGTGGAAGGAGAGAACTAAACCCCACTCACATGTGGTCCTCAGATGGCTACATGTGCACCAACATACAGAAACCCATATACAAAATAAATAAATGCAAAAGTGCACATGGCTAGGGATTTGGTTCAGTGGGTAGAGCGCTTATCTCATATTTAAGAAGCATTGGGTTTGATTCCCAGCACCACCCAAGCTTGGAGTGGTGGTCCACACCTATTTTCCCAGCCCTAGGGAGGGGGAGGCAGGAAGTAGGAAAACCCGGAAGCTCAACATGAAGTATGTAGCTTGTGCTACAGGAGACCTTGCCACAAACAATAACCATCACATGTTGTCAGTCGATATTCATGTTAACCCCTATGTTACTTAATATGGCAGGGTTTAACATTAGCAACAGTGGGGTAATTTATTATTGTTCCTTAGTGAACTAATGCTAATATTGTTGATTCAGAATGGTCCTAATGAAAATATCATCAAATGATGAGATTTGTTGAAATATTGTCACATAGTGGATCCACATTAATCTTGTGGACATACTCAGGTTAATGTTAATATTATAGTGAAGTTGCAGTTAATGACATTGTTGTTCATCTGTTCTCAATCTATTGGAAATAGGCCAAGATCAGTATTACCCTCGAATATTGGGCTAAGGACAGTAAAATTGGCATATTCAGTTCTTAACATAATTGTAAAAAGGCTGGGTTACTGCCCAATAGCACATACAAAGCATATGGAATGGTACAGAGAAGATTGGCATGGCCCCTATATATTGATGATATGAAAATTCATGAAGAATTCCATATTTTTGCACAAAAAGTCCAGGTTATGATATTATCACACAATGAGTTGATGTGACTGTGAATTATTGGACTCAACGTTAATATTATTGCCAAAGAAGGAGGTTTCTCTTTTTAAAATGATGTCTTTATTTGTGTGTGAGCCAATGTACAAGTGTGGAGGTCAGAAAATCACTTGTGGGAAATAGTTCTCTACTTCCATCACATGAATTCTAGTTGTCAAACTCAGGTCATTGGGCCTGGCAGCTGCTGCTTTTACTAACTGAACCATTCCTCTACCCCTTTGCTTTCTTGTTTTCTGAAACAGGGACTATGTAGCCTTAGCTAGCCTGGAACTCTCTGTAGACCAAGCTGACCTCAAACTCATAGTGATTTGCCTGCCTCTGCTTCCCACGTGCTGGGATTAAAAGCATTTGCCACCACACCAGCCCAGCAAAAATGGAGTTCTTATGTTTTCAAGTTTATTATTTTATGTATGAGTGTTTGTCTGCATGTACATTTGGGCATCAAACACGTTCCTGGTGCCTGTGCAGGCCAGAGGAGGCCATTGAATCCCTAGGAACTAGAGTTGTAGATAGCTGTGAGGTGTCATGCTGGGAGTTGACCCTGTGTTCTCTGGAAGAGCAGTCAGTGATTTTAACCAAAGATGGAGTTCTTTATAACAGTATCTTCACATAGTGAGCTAGTGTCCTCTAACAGTGTCCTCTGAGCTGGAGATTGAAACGTTCCATCTGGCATGGAAGCTCCTTAAGCCAGAAGATAAACAATTCAAAATAGCTTCAAGGAGTCCCTGAAACTGACCAGATTCACCAGACCCCTTCCTCTCAGCATAAGCAATAAAGACTGCTGTGAGTCATTCTCACACAAGCCAACCTCAAAGGAGACTCTGAGACCAGATCAGCTGCCTGGAAGCAGAAAGCAGCTGAGCTGCCTGGAAGAGCTTTAGACCAACTGAGTCACTTGGAAAGGACACTCTCTAATCTGATGAGCGGCCTTCAGGATGTGCAGTGTGCTCCAGGTTCCCAGCTTTGTGAGCTGTCACCCATGCTAGGGTGGGCTTTGATCATGTTGCTGTCTTTGAGTCATATCTGTTCCTGTAAGTAACCCTTCACCCATATTCCAGTAAGCAACCTCAATAAAACTAATTGGTTCACCGTGTTGGACTGTGGTGGTATCTGTACTTTGGTCTGTCATGGGCCCCCTACATAGGGTGAGTAGATAGATGTTGTGTGTGGTGTCTTCCCGTGAGAACTCTTGTCATACAACAAATGTTAATACCATCGAACCTATGTGGTTAATGTTCATATTGTGAGCATACCCTGGCATATGTTAATATTATTACTTCATTGTATTACTTTTTCCTGATGACTCAATAGCTTTCAAAAGGGAAATTTATGTTAGTACTGCTATCCACAGATGGGTCAATGTGGGGTTTTGTTTTCACTGCTGGAAATGGACCCTAAGGCCTTAAGCATGTAAGGCAAGTGTACTGCCGCGAAGCAACATCTCCAGCCTCTACTGTCAACTGCCATTTTTTCCTGACTCAGCTGCCCTTGAATTCAAGATCCTTCTTCCTCAGCTTTTCCATGGGTTTATTGGCATATACCACCACATGGGCCTCTAGTGTCACCTGGAGCTGTTTTGGGGTCAGCTCTAGCTGGGAGTCAGGTCACAAATGTGGCAGGAGGGGCTCACCTGAGGAATGGATGACTCGACTTCTCTTCTGCATCACGTGCATCAGGGCACCCACTAGGCCCTCTGCCTTCTGAGGCGGTGGTTGCTGTACTTGGTTTTCTATAGCTCCGGGAGTCTGCACACGGAGAGATTGAGGCATAGATGGCTCAGGACTGTGAGAAGAATGTTTCTCCTGCCCTCTCTTCTACTCTTCCCTCACACACTCTATAATCCTTTTCAAGGGACCACTCCAATCTCCAATTTATAATGAAATCCCCAAAGGCTGCCACGCTCATCAGCATCAGTCTCCACCATGATCCCCAATTATCTGTCCTGCCCATCTTTACCTTGTTCAGCTGAATTCCCTGCCGGATTTGATCCAAAAGTGCACCCCGGCCTCCACCAGGTGCTGGACCCCCGGCAGACACCGAAGTAGGAGGGAGTGGGGGAGGGGCTGGCCCACTCCCAGGGCAGGATGGAGGTGGTGGTGGTGGTGGCGGCGGTGGGGGTGGCACTGGTGGTCCCCCAGCTCCAGGGAGTGGAGGAGGTGGTGGTCCAGATCTTCCAGCAGCTGGAGGAGGTGGTGGTGGAGGGCCTCCTCGGCCTGGGGGTGGGGGTCCCCTGGGTGTTGGCGGGGGCGGAGCACCTCCCACAGGTACAGGGGGCAGTGGACCACTACGGCCCTTATTACTCCCCACAATAGGAGGTCGCAGGGGTTGGCTCCCTGCTCCTCCTCCTCCTCCTCCTCCTCCTCCTCCTCCTCCTCCTCCTCCTCCTCCTCCTCCTCCTCCTCCTCCTCCTCCTCCTCCTCCTCCTCGGCAAGGCGGCGGTGGTGGTGGGAGAGGCTCTACACAGGTTGAAAATAATACATAAGTCTGATAATTTTCACTGGTTTTCTGAGCTTCATTGTTTTTTCCTTTTTGGCTTTTCAGGACAGAGTTTCTCAGCATAGCTTTTGCTGTGCTGGTAGATAGACCAGGCTGGCCTCGAACTTAGTTTAGTGATCACCTGCCTCGGTCTGTACAGTGTTCAAACTAAAGACCTGCGCCACCACTGTGCCAGGCTTCACTGTTTTTCTTGTTCATAAACTAGGCACCCCAACTGATAAGACTTCTTGATTCTTTTCCATGAAAAAACTGAGTGACTTGAGTGCATTTCTAGGATAAATACCCCCAGGAAAGAGGAAAGGGAGCTCACCCTGGCGCCTCATCTCCTGCCGCACAGCCTCTAGCCCTCCCTGGTCCTCAATGAAGTCATAGATAAGCTTAGAAGTCTCTGCATCAGTGAGCTGGGCCTCGCTGATTCCTGCCCTGGAGAAGAGGCTCCGTAGATCCGGGTCAAGGTTGTTCACCTGTGTCAATGGGAAAAGGGCAGAGTAGGGTTGCAAGAATAAAGCGAATTAAGAAGGGGCACAGATTATCACCAAATGCATCACAAGGAGGCATCTGAGAAGGCTATGAGAGGGTCTGGGTTTGAGAGTGGGGTCTGAGCCTTGGTCTACAAGAGAGGGTATGGAAGTGGAGTCTAGGGGTCTTTGATCTACTCACGTCAAATCCATTCTGGGGATCCCAGCCCACGTGGCTGACATGTCTAGGGAAGGGAAGGGGAATGAGTGAAGCCCCAGGGTCTTCCCTTACCCGGCAAAGCTCTCTTGCCCTCACCTCCTCAGAGGGGCTCTGAGGAGTCAGTGCAAGTGAGCAACTGTGAGCAGGAGTTTGCAAAATTACACCATACATTTGTCCATGCTTCTGTCCCTGCATCCATCTGCTCACCTACATATGTTTACAAAATTGCCCACCAATGTCTCTTTCCTCATATTGTCTACCCATCTACTCAAGTGTTTACCTTGTCTTCCTCCCTCTCTTCTGCCCCTCCCTTCTCCTCCTCTTTTCTCTCCCCAACTTTCTTATCTGAATTGTTTTGCTTTGTTTGTTTGTTTTTTGAGACAAGGTTTCTGTGTTACAGATCTGGCTGTCCTGGAACTCACTCTGTAGATCAGGCTGGCCTTGAACTCAGAGATCTGCCTCCTGAGTGCTGGGATTGCAGGTGTGTGCCATCACTGCATGGCTCCTAAGTTGTTCTTTGAGACAGCATGCCATGTAACCCAGGCTGGCTTCTAATATTCTAAGTAGTTGAAGCTGACTTTGAACCCTTGGCCTTAATGCCTCTATCTCAAAAGTGCTGGGATTACAGGAGTGCCCTACCACACTTGGCAATCCATTTGCATTTTTACATTTTATTTCACACTTGTGTTCATTTAAAAACTATCCATTCATCCCACTTGACTATCCCTATCCACTTTGTCTGTGAACCAATCAACCTACATACATATCAGTATCCTGCCTACATCTCATCCACTTGCCCACTTACCACTGACTACTCATCTATTCCTCCAACTAATCAATTACCCATCCATTCTTCAACCCATTCATTCATTCATCCATTCATCCAGTCATCTACCCATCCACCCATTTGCCCATCCTTCTATGTGCTCAGCTGTCTACCTGTTCATATGCTTTCCCGCCCACTGGGATCTTTGGGCTCACAGAGGGAAAAGTTCTCACTTGAATCCACTTGGTGCACCAATATCGGCTTTACTGATCTTCTTTTTCCCTGAGCGTTTCTTATCAGCTGGGCCAGGGCCAGGTGCAGGGAGCCCACGGTATCGTGAACTTGTGATGTCAGGGTTCTGAATGTCGACTGTTACAAGTCCTAGAGATAGTGGACTACCTGATGGACCTATGGAGAAAATAGTGGGAATGAACCACTGATCAGCTTACCTCCTAGCTAAAGCACAGGGGCAAGAAATAGAAAGACTATTGAAGAAGTAGTGTATATGTTTGATGCTCCTGGAAGAAATGGATGACAGAAGTCTAGGCAGGGCCTATGGAGAGGTGGAAAGATCCCCCCAAAACATTCAGTCACTGATTCATGCATGCTTATCATTCAAGTAGTGACTTATTCATTCTCTGGCTGTTTGGCTAAATGGCTTATTAAGTTATTTATTTGTTTAATCATTTAATCTTCCCTGGGTAGTCATTTAATCTCATTTTTGTGATTTAATTTTGTATGTGGGGGGTATATGGTGTGTGTGTGTGTGTTTGTGTGTGCGTGTGTGCGCGCGTGTGCGAGCGCGCGTGCGCGCTCGAGCACGTGTGCATGCATAGCACATGTGTGGAGGTTAAAAGACAACTTTGAAGAGTTGGTTCTCTCCAATCTTTGTGTGGATTATGGGGATAGGACTCAGGTCTGCAGGCTCGGCGACAAGTGCTGAGCCATTCTCGCCATCTCGAATTTATTTCTTTTTTTTTTTCACTATTTATCCATTTACATACCCATTTATTAATTCACTAACCATCTATTCATTATTGGAATACAAGTATTCTTCCATTTATCCAAATAGCCACTCATCTATTTATCCATCATCAGTTCATCTTCCAATTTACTCATCTATCTGTTGCCAACCCATCAACCTACTTGTCTGTCCACTCATCCACCCATCCACCCATCCACCCACCCATCCATCCACCCATCCACCCACCCATCCATCCACCCATCCACCCACCCATCCATCCACCCACCCAGCCACCCATCCACCCAGCCACCCAGCCACCCAGCCACCCAGCCACCCAGCCATCCATCCACCTCTTTACAAACTTAGGCATTCACCCAACTACCCATTCATCTGCCTCCCCATGGTCTCTTCAAAGAAGAGACTGGATGAATGAAAACTACCACTTACCACCATGGTCTCCACCTGGATGTGGGGGCAGAGGCGGGAGCCCTCCTCTCCTCTCTGGGAAAATGGAAGCAGTTAAGATCTATTATAACGTTGCCACAGGTTTCTGGGCTAATTCTTTATAACCGCTACTTGAACTAGAGGACTCACCTTCATTGGTTGGTGCTGGTGGTGGTGGCAGCTGGCGTCTTTCTGAGGTTAAATAAGTGGAACCATGAGAGGGGCTTTTCTAGTCTAACTTATCTCCCCACCCCCCACCAAGCCCTCCTCCTTACCTCCACTTTGCCTCTGATTCCTTTTTTGTATCTTCTCCTGTACCAAGGCCCGGAAGGCCTGGGCTTCACTCTCGTCTGAAAAGTTCAGCCCTACTTGACAGTCCTATATATATGCCTTGGGGTCAGCAAACTTGTAACACTCCCTACCCACAGGTTTTCCTCATTGCCTCCCCACACCCCAACTGCAGCCCAAGGCTAGGCTGATCACTTACATCTCCGGCAAAGGTGTGGAAGAAGGGGGTGGGAGTGAAGTAAACTAGCTGTGAGTACAGCTCCTGTTCCCAGAGCAGCCGACCAGCCTGGAGAGGGGTAGGGTGGGGAACACGCTGGCATACAGGCACCCTGGGTGGCAGACTTTTGTTTTCTGATCAGGGAGTATGGTGTCCAGATTTGGTATCCTAGAGTCTTATTTAGAGAGCTTCAGCTCAATAGCAGAGTTTGGGGTCTAGGTGTCTGGTATGGGGGTTTGGGGCAGAGTCTCGGAAACCCACACTGATGTGAGAGGTCTAGGTCTGGGGTTTGAGGATTATTTGTAGGAGGAGCTGATGACTCAATGGTGTGAATTTAAGTTTTTCGGCCTAAGAATGTTCACCACGTGAGATTCAGAACAGATTTGAGTTTGTAGCTCAGGTAGAAATGTGGTGTTTTAGGGGAGTTGGTGGAGCAGGTGAGGACCCTGACATGGGCCTTCTGAATTCAGTCATCTCAGACTCTAATGAGAAAACACAATTTGGGATTTGTATTGGTCTTTGGCTCTGGAGCTCTGATGGGAACAAGGACTTGAGGCTATGGACAAAAACTGGTTTTGCAGCTTGGAGACTAGCTGTTCTGTCCAGTGGGGCAGTGGGTCACCTGAAGGCCATAGAGGCGAATGAAGTAGGACTTCTGAGGGTTATCCTTCACGAAGCACACAGCCCCACAGTGTTCCATGGTCCAGTGCTCAGCTCCAGGGGGCAGTGCCAGGTATAGCTGAACAACGGCAGTGGCCAATGTCTAGGATGGGAGACAGGGGCTCAGTGGAGGCTGTGCACAGGGAACCAGGCCTGCTCCCTCCCTCCCTGAGGCTGTCATGAGCTTGGGGGAAAGAGCTATAGCCAGGAGGGAGGTAGATATCAAGATAGTCCTGGGATTCCACAAACTGTGGTAAGGGGATGCTGGGAGAGGGCATGGGGGAAAGGGAAAACAGGGATGATGGGAAGAAGAAGGAGCAGGGATGTATGGGTAAGAGGAGGAGGCAAAAGGGGGAAGAAGAGGTAGAGAGGAAGAGGAGGAAAGGGAGGGAGACTGGGAGGACCAGGAGATCCCCAACTCACCCAGCATTTTCGGCCAAGCAGCTCAAAGAGTCGCTGGTTCTCATGGTCCTGGAGGAGGTTGGAAGGAATGTTCTGCTGAACGGCTGGTCCCCCTCGACCGCCAGGCCTGCCTCCTACAGGGCCACCACTCATGGTGCCTTCTGCCCTAGTCCTCTTCGGCTAAGCTCTGGGTGCAGGGTAAGAAGAGGAACTTCCGCAGTGAGCAAGGGAACAGGAAGTGCAATAAACCACAAGGGAAACAAGTCCTCCAGGGCCCCCAGAGGGCCTGTCCTCGGTAGGACTGGTTTGGTCATCCTCCATTTGCCTGACTAGAACCACGTTTGTAATGAGCTCAGAGCTCCTTTCTTCCTTCTCTCTCTCTCTCTCTCTCTCTCTCTCTCTCTCTCTCATACATACACACACACACACACACACACAAACGCGCGCGCGTGCACGCCTGCCATTTCCTTCTGACAGGCTCTAGTTGGTGCTGAGAGCTAATCCATCTGCAGCACTTCTACAGGGCTGGTTGCACAGAGAGTAGTCACAAGGCTGTGTCACCTCCTTCATCCCCAAAGCACCAGGTTTA
Organism: Cricetiscus sungorus; assembly: GCA_030556225.1. Lineage (NCBI taxonomy): Eukaryota > Metazoa > Chordata > Mammalia > Rodentia > Cricetidae > Cricetiscus > Cricetiscus sungorus. Next base: position 10,780,481 of record JANBXA010000609.1, read on the forward strand.
CCTGGGGTTGAGTTCAAGACTCTAAGTGCTGAAGAGTGCATTACAGCTTTTCTTTGTAATGGCACAGTAATCCCATCTCCAGCCTTGAACATTGCCAACAACATATGAGCCCATGACTCACTTCCCCATCCTTTACCCTTGCCTCCTGTAGCTCCCTAATTACTTTATTCTTATCAACCTCATTCTGGAAGGAAGGACTTCACAGTATAAATAAATACTAAAACAACATCTTGATCGAGTTTTTAAATATTTATTTTATTTTTTATAATTCACTTAACTTTATTTTATGTACATTGGTGCGAAGGTGTCAAATCCCCTGGAACGTGAGCTACAGACAGTTGCCAGTTGCCATGTGGATGCTGGGAATTGAACCTGGGTCCCCTGGAAGAGCAGTCAGTGCTCTTAACTGCTGAGCCATCTCTCCAGTCCTTGATTGATTTTATTATTTGGAACTTTTTTGAAAGTATGTAACCTTTGAAGGTTTGATTTTCTCCACTTTTGGTGATGAGGATTAGATACAGGACCTTGCCAGGCGGTGATGGCACATGCTTTAGTCCCAGCACTTGGGAGGCAGAAGGAGGCCGATCTCCATGAGTTCAAGGCCAGCCTGGTGTATAGACTGAATTCCAGGACAGCTAGGGCTGTTACACAGAAAAACCCCTGCTGCAAAAAAGGAAAAAGAAGAAGAAGAAGAAGAAGAAGAAGAAGAAGAAGAAGAAGAAGAAGAAGAAGAAGAAGAAGAAGAAGAAGAAGAAGAAGGAAAAGAAAAAGAAAGAAACTTGTCCATATTCTGTATTATTGAGCTATACCTTCATTCCTCTAATTCAATTACCTCTTGGATGAAGCACGCCAATTGGGGGGTTGGTCTCAGATGTAGGGCAGCAATCTGGAATTCTGAGCAGGTCTCAGATGTGGGTAAAAACTCCAAATTGGAGGTTCTCAAGCCTTCCTGGGAATCTCTTGCCTCTCCATGCCTGCAGGTTCAAGGTCTCAGCTCCTGAACTCAGGCTGCCATTTGAGATGGCTCCTCCAACTTCCTGCAACCTCTCAGCTCTTCTCCAAATAGTTTATGGTGCCCACAATACACAGAACTATTGACACCTCCATGCCCCAAGAACCTTACAACCTGTTTTTATTTTATTTTCTTTCATTTGGGGGCTGGTTTTTTTTAATCTTCTTTCATTTATGGGTGGGGGGAGGGAGTGGGAGTGATAAGAGTCTCTCTTAGTCTAGGATGACCTTGGACTTGTTATGTAACTGAGGATGACATTAAACTTCTGACCCTCTTGTCTTCACTTCCCATATGCCACCATATGGATTACAGATGCCACCATACTGGGCTTTGCCAACATAATGATACAGGCAAATTCATATTTTGGTTTAAAAGGCCATTGCAGTATTTGGGTGGTGTGGTGTACTGTTTTTAACCTCAGAACTTGGGAGGCAGAGGCAGGAAGATCACTTTGAGTTTGAGAACAACTTGATCTACATAGTGAATTCCAGAATAAGCAGAGCTACACAGTGAAAACCTTCCTTCCTTCCTTTCTTTCTTTCTTCCTTCCTTTCTTTCTTTCTTTCTTTCTTTCTTTCTTTCTTTCTTTCTTTCTTTCTTTCTTTCTTAAAGACTTATTTCTTTATTATGTAAACAATGTTCTGCCTGCATGTATACCAGAAGAGGGCATCAGACCCCATTATAGATGGACTCAGGACCTGTGGAAGAGCAGCCAGTGCTCTTAGCCACTGAACCATCTCTCCAGCCCCCCACCCCAACCCAGTGAGACCCTTTCTTTAAAAAAACCATTGCAAGCTGTGAGTGGCCCTGTGTATTACTTTGATTTCTACTCCCTGTGTGTGTGTGTTTGTGTACATTTCAAATAATTGAACTCTTTCTATAAGCAATATTAGCTTCTGACTTTCCATGACCTGAAGCCCCTACTTTCTAAGTGCTGAGATTACAAGACTGTGCCACCATGTTTTGTTTTGTTTTGTTTGTTTCTGTTTCGTTTTTGTTTTTTGTGCCACCATGTTTTATGCAGTGTTGATAATCAAACCCAGGGCCTCCTGTACCAAGCAAGCATTCTATTGACCAGAGCTCTCATTTCTTTCTCTCTTTCTTCCTTCTTTTCTTTCTCTGTGGATTTTTTTTTTCAGGACAGGGTTTCTTTGTAGCTTTGGAGCCTGTCCTGGCACTCGTTCTGTAGACCAGGCTGTACTCAAACTCACAGAGATCCACCTTCCTCTGCCTCCCGAGTACTGGCATTGAAGTGGCTCCACCACTGCCTGGCTTCTTTCCTTTATATCTCCCATGAATATCAACAAAACGATCTTAATAGTTCACATTGAATGTTCCTACTAAGGTTATTTCTAGAAACTGGCACAAACTAGACACTCAAGAAGTATGTTTGCTTGGCATGGTGGCACACACAGGCAATCCAAAAATTTGGAAAAGAGAGGTAGGAGGATCAGGGGTCAAAGGTCAGCCACAATTACACAGTGAATTAAAGGCTGGCTTGCTCAAAAAGAAAATGTGTTGAAGGAATAAATGTGAGATTTAATAATGTTTAATTTGCTGAAGTGTGTTAGGTCTCAAAGAAATTTGTCCTGGATGTTTTTTTGTTTTTTTTTTTTCCTGGAACCTTTAAAAAGTACAATGCCAATGCTTGTTAACTCACTGCATACTCACAATCAACCCCTTGGAGAAGGCACAATTGTTATGCAAATTTTCATGATGGCGGAGATTGGTGCAGAAACTGCCTGAGGTTACAAAGTTAGGGATGGGTGGGCTGAGGCCACTTCTCTGAGAAATGGTTCCTAAACTCTAAGGAACCAACCGCTCACGCACCAACATACAGTTCTCCTTGGGGGTTTGAGTGATTACTCAGTAAAAAAGAGCACTGGCTACTCTTCCAGATAGCACCCACATAGCGGGCAGCTCACAAACTCTGTTACTCCAGCTCTAGGGGAGCCAATGCCCTCTTTAAACCACCATGGATACCAGGCACACACACAGGCACAGATGCAGCTAAAATACTCACTCGGATGCAGATTAAAATCACTTCTGCTCCTCCTATGTTTTTCAGTTCTCCATCTTCTTATTACCTCTGTAATAAGCCCCAAGAGCTACCCCCTTTACACCACATCATGTTAAACCTCTGTGCTTCTGCCAGTTGGTATTCTGATTTTGTTTTTGTTTTTTGATAGAGAGACAGGGTTTCTCTGTATAACAGCTCTGGCCATCTCGAAACCTCTGCAGACTAGGCTGGCCTCGAACTCATGGACATACATCTCCTTCTGCCTCCCAAGTGCTGGGACTAAAGGCACATGCCACCACTGCCCAGACAGTTGGTATTCTTTAAGTTGACATTTGATAGTTGTGTTTCTGACCCGTGTGTTGGCATAAACCTGTAATTGGGAGGCAGAGACAAGTATATCTCAATGAGTTCAAGGCCAGGGTGGTCTACATACTAAATTCCAGGCCAACTTAGGGCTATACAGTGAAGCCCTGTCTCAAAAATAAAGAAAAATAAACCATGGTTGTGTTTGTTTTTATTTATAAGTGGCAGATAGAATTAAAATTTATACTTTTCCTCTAAAAAACAGAAAGCAACAAACCCCTCAAACCAAAACCTAGCTCATATGTTATTTTCAGGCCCCAACAGAATGAGCTCTCTGAAATATAATGATTTATTAATTATTTTCACATAATTTATCATACTGTCCACATTATTGAGTTTATCCAATGACTTGCACTAATCCTTCAAAACTGCTTTATTTTAATCGCTGGTCTCTGTTGGTTATTGCTCTCTACTGACTGTCAGAACTTGAGGAGACTGTGCCCTCAAGGGTGAGTTGCTCTCCTGGGCCTTCTGACAAATTATATATATATATAAAAAAAAAACGAGGTCTTAGCTCAACTTTTCTGGTTGTTCTGGACTGGGCAGCTGGTCTGATGTAAGTCTATTGCAGCTGGAAGCTTCCAAATCACTTCTCAGTAATACAGGAGTACCAGGAACCCCCAGGGACTGGATACATCACCTGGTGTTCAACTGTCACCTCGGCCTCCCAGCCCCTGGGCCTCCAGGTGGAGAACTGCTTCCTGTTTTGATTTTGCTGGGGTTTTCATTTTTGGTTTTGGTTTTTGGTTTCTCAAAACAGGATTTCTCTCTGTAACTTTGGGTATCTTGGAACTCACTCTGTTAAGACCAGCTGGGCTCGAGCTCACAGAGCTCCACCTACCTCTGCCACCTGAGTGCTGGATTAAAGGTGTACACCACCACTGCTTGGCTTGATTTAGCTGTTGTTGCTTTGGTTTTTTTTTTGTTGTTGTTGTTGTTGTTGTTGTTGGGTTTTTTTTTTTTTCTGTAATAGAATCTTACTACTGTATGGCTCAGACTGGCTTCAAACTCACAAGGATCCTTCTGCCTCGGCCTCCCAAGTTGCTGGGATGACAGATGTGTGCCACCATGCCCAGTTTGCTTCCTGTTTATAGTAATAGGTCGTACTTAGTTTCCTTTGCAATTGGCCTTCTGTGAATTTAACCAATCAAGCACTTAAAATATGTGAAAGATAAAGTAAATGAAAACAAAAACAAAAGAACCAACGGTGCTGTGTTGAATGTAGTATGAATGGGCATTTCTAGAAAGAGGCTGCGTCACTAGAGACTGACTGGATAAAGCTTCAATAAGGTGAAGGGGTTGCAATACTTCCTTATCTTGGGCTGGTTATAGATCCTGGAGCAGCCATTCCTTGCCCACCTTTGTGTCAGAACTCACATCTTGTAATTAAAAGATAAAAACCTTGGAATCTATTGACACAGCACCCTGCTAGTTTCCACTATCCTAAAAAGTAGGAGTGCTATCAGATAGCATCTTGGGCCTATAGAAAAGCTTCTACTGTTTTGCTTCTCCTGCTTCTTTGATGTGCCCACCAATGTATTTTAAACTTGTCTTGATTTATGGCTCTCTTTCTATAAAACTAAAATTTGATGAAACTTCGCCCACAATGGAACATTGATATTGGAGTAATCTAAAACCTGTGTTCCCAAGCCATAGTCACTCAAAATGGCTCCTAAACAAACTATCTCTTATTCTCTTTGAGACCTGTGGTTTTTTCTTGGTGATAATGGGCAGATGTTTTATTGACATTGCTGCAAAAGAAAAACCCGGGAGGTGGTGGCGCTCACCTTTACTCCCAGCACTTGAGAGTCAGAGGCAGGTGGATCTCTGTGAGTTCAAGGTGGTGAGGCCAGCCTGGTCTACAGAGGGAGTTCCAGGGATGGCTCCATAGCTACTGAGAAATCCTGTCTTGAAAAAGCAAGCAAGCAAACAAACAAAACAAAATAGCACTGCTGCAACTATTTACATTTTGTCAAGTATCATAGGCAATCCACAAAGGATTTGAAGTATACTGCAGGATGTGAGAAGGGTATATGGAAATGCTATACCATTTTATGTCAAAAAGAGACCAGTAGCCGGGTGGTGTTGGCACACGGCTTTAGTCCCAGCATTTGGGAGGCAGAGGCAGGTGGATCTCTGTGAGACCAGCCTGGGAGTTCCAGGACAGCCTCCAAAGCCACAGAAAAACCCTGTCTTGACAAACCAAACAAAATAAATACACAGAGAGAGAAAGTGTGTGTGTGTGTGTGTGTGTGTGTGTGTGTGTGTGTGTTTGTGTGTGTGTGTGTGTGTGTGTGTGAGAGAGAGAGAGAGAGAGAGAGAGAGAGAGAGAGAGAGAGAGAGAGAGAGAGAGAGAGCAAGCGCAGCATTTGAGGAGTTGGGTATCTCCTGAGTAGAGGCCTGGAGCTCAGTCACACTAAAAAAGACCAGGGGAGGAGGAGGAGTCAAATATGGTGGTACACTCATGTAATCCTAGCATTTAGGAGGCTGAGGCAGGAGCATTGTCAGGAGCTTGAGGCCACCCTGATCTAAGTAGTGAGTTTCAGACCAGCCAAGGCTGCATAGTGAGACTTCGTGTCAAAAACAAAAATCAAAATCCAAAGAATGGGGCTGAAGACATGGCTCAGAGGTTAAGAGCACTGGCTACTCTTCCAGAGGACCTGAGTTCAATTCCCAATAACCACATGATGGCTCACAGACTTCTGTAATCTGTAATGAGATTTGATGCTTTCTTCTGGCCTTCAGGTGTACATGCAAGCAGAACACTGTATACATAATAAATAAATCTTTAAAAAAAGGGAAAAAGCAAAGAATGATTGTATTTTGGAAAGGTGTTGCCTAAAAATTTCTGATTGCCATTCCTCAAGCCCTGAGTAGGTAGGTATGTCAATCAGACCTGGGCTGTCTTTTACACTCTGGTTCCCACATGACTGAGTCCATATTGGAGTACTAGACATGGGGAGGGGTCAACTATTATTACTTTTCTTTGCGGGGGACAGTTAAGACAGGGTTTGTTTGTGTAACAGTCCTGGCTGTCCTGAAACTTGCTCTATAGACCATGCTGTCTTCAAACTCATAGAGATCTGTCTGCCTCTGCCTCCAGAGTGCTGGGATTAAAGGCATTTGAGCAACCACTACCCAGCCAACTATTGTTTCTTGAGAAACTTATCTGAGGCTGAGATGGCAACATTTACTACTGAGGTATTGTCTTAGGCCACGAGCAAGGGGGTGTTTTAGAAGCCCGGAGTCCTGAAAGGAAAAGTATCACTCAGACTTCCCCAAGCCCAAGTTCTCAGAACAAAGGAGATTTATTTGCTCCAGGGGGACAAAGGGCAGGGAGCAAGAGACAAAGACAGGAGACAGAAATGAGTGAGAAGGGGAAAGGATAAAGGGAAGTGGGGAAGGGTATTTGTCCCAAAGGGACAAAGGAACCTCTCCATAAAGGGGAGACAGACATAGCCTATAGGCAAATGGTGGGTTATAAAGGGAAAAGGGAAAGCCTGTGTAAGGATTGGGTGTTTACTTCTAATTGGTGATGTTAATTAGGTCAGCCTCTGGAGAAAGAAATGGCCAAATAAGGGAATAGACCTTAGTGGCTAGCTTTAGGAATGTGATTTAACAGTTTTTAGCAAGACACAGGGAATTGGGAGAAGGGCAAGTCCTGCCAGAGCCACAAATTGACAGGTCCAGTCTAGCTAGAGTCCCTTTAGGGTGCTTGAGGACTGAAACCATCTGTATAGATAAGAATGACTTGGTGTTGGGCTGACGGTGGAATGCTGCAGTGAGATTGAATAACATTTCAGGGACCTTAAAGTTCTTCTTGAGCATCACACACACACACACACACACACACACACACACACACACACACACACACAGAGAGAGAGAGAGGGGGGGGGGGAGGAGAACACTAGTGAGCTAGAAGCAAAATTTGGGCTCAGGGTTGGGCTCTTGCCTTTCTAGTAAGCTCTGAGTACTTCAGTTCCCTCTTCCAAAGGAAAGAATATAAGAGTAGCTAAACTTAATGAGATGAATGTAATGTGATAAAGATGCAGGCAAAGTCTGGCACGTTATAATTGTTTTTAAAATAATAATTATACTATTATATAATTATAAAATCATCATCATTATTTGAGGCAGTCTTATGTAGGCCAGACTGGCTTCACACTTGCTATATAGTTGAGGATGGCTACCATCTCTTGAGGGTTGCGATTACAAGTGTGTGTCAGTCACCAAACCTGAGTGGGTTAATTTTATTAAATATCTGAGCAGCATTTATTACTCTCCCACGCCCCTCTCAGCCCTCGTCGGTCACTCGTGTAATCCTAGCTCTCTGCAGGTTAGCAGGAGGATCTCATTGAGTTTTAGGTCAATCTGACCAACACAGTATGTTCGAACCATCCTGGACAATATATAGTGTGGGATCCTGTCTCAAAAATAAAAACCAGGTCGCGCCACCAAGTTTTCTTTCCCTGCCACATCTTAGTAGTGTCATGACTACCCACCCTAAGAATTTGTGCTCAGGGAGGTATCCGCCCCCAAGCCTGTGAGTGACGCTAGCACGGCCCAAACCACTGCGCGAAACCCGAGGGGCGCCCCGTCCTCGGAGCCGCTGGACTGAACCACATGGCATCGGGCGGGGGGGGGGCTCGGGAGCGGAGCGGCCGCCGGGCGCAGCCGCGGCGAGGGGCGGCCATCTTGGAACGTTCCACTTGCCGAGGGTGGAGCAGCGGAGAAATCGACGAGGCGGCGTCTGGCCCGCAAACGGCCGCGAGTCCGCTCGCCCCAAGAGCCCGCTCCGGCCCGTTTGCTGTCACTCGCCGCTGGCCGCTGGCAGTATCGAGTCAGCGGCACGCCTCGATCCCACGCACCACGTTCTCCCCTGGCCCCTCTGACCCCTCCATTTGGAACCTGCTCCCAAGGCTCGCACGCAGGCCATTGGCTCAGGAGCTGCCGTGGTGGACTCTGATTGGTCAAGGGCAGACTCGGGGCGGCTGTTTTCTGAGGCTGCGTGCGCGACTGGACGAAACGTAGCTCTGCCTCCACCCTTGCACCAGGTTCCGGGAACTGCTTCCAGGCATGCGCAGTGGTTGTAGCCGGTGGCCAGGCAACCTGCCAAAGCCAGGGTTTAAGGACCTGGAGTCGTGGGTTCAAATACCACCTCGTATGTAAAATTGGTCGCGGGTAAAAAGTCAGCAGAGGGTATTTGTTTACTGTCTGAGATTCGGTGATGACTGCTTTAGTACATCTCCTAAGGCTTTGGTCTCTAAACCTGGTAGGGCAGACATATTCATAGCCAGCCTGGACCAAACAAGTCAATTTCTTAAAAAAAAAAAAAAATAAGTGTTCCTTGATGTCTTAATGTTTGGTTCCTCGGAGAACAGGTTCGGTGTAAATTTTGTTCTTCAAACATTGTAAATCTGTCACTGAACTCCAATGACTTGTAAGACTGTAAAATGTGCAGGAGAAGCAGGGAGTTGGTGCTGCAGGCAAGCAGATCTGTGCGTTCGAAGCCACCCTAGTCTACCAGAGCAACTTTAAGGGTTCCAAGACTTCCAGGCTACACAGAGAAACTCTGTCTGGAAAAACAGACAAACAAACAAGACATGCACTAGAAGAGTGAAACACCATGGTTAAGAGTAGAAGGTTCCTGCCAGCACCAATGAGCAATCCTGCAAGCAAACTCAGGTCAAAGACACCAAAGACTTCAGGCTCTACAAACTTCAATCTTGATATTCCTAGTTCCATAGACCCAGCTTGTTGTTCAAAACACCTATATCTGAACAGTCAACATGCAATTGCTCCTTGAGAAATGGGAGGACAAGAAACTCTTTCTATCCTAAAAATGCTGCTTAGTCAGGATGAATCTGAATAAAATTGAAATGTGGACTCTAGGGCTGGAGAGGTTAAGAACACTGGCTGTTTTTCCAGAGGACCTGAGTTCAATTCTCAGTAACCACATAATGACTCACAACCATCTGTAATGAAATCTGGTAACCTCTTCTGACCTGCAGGGATGCATGCAGGCAGAACATTGTATACATAGTAAGTAAATCTTTTTTTTTTCAAGACAAGGTTTCTCTGTAGCTTTGGAGGGTGTCCTGGAACTAGCTCTTGTTGACCAGGCTAGTTTCGAGCTCACAGAGATCCTCCTACTTCTGCCTCCTGAGTGCTGGGACTAATGGCATTTGTCACCACCGTCCAGCCCCATAATAAATAAATTTAAAAAAAAATGTGGACTTCTTATCTTCTCCATGGACTTTGAAAATGAGAATTGTCTGGTACAACTTCTGAAACTAAAGTTAGTAAACAATGTTTTCCTTCAAAAATTTTTAAGGGAATAAGAAAAGTATTGTTGGGGCTGGAGAGATGGCTCACTGGTTACCAGCACTGATTGGACCCTGGTTCAATCCCCAGCATCCACATGGTAGCTCACAACTGTCTGTAACGGCAAGACCTGCCCCCCCACGGGCATACATACAGGGAAAACACCAATGCACATAAAATAAAAATATTAAAAAATTATGGAGAGATGCCTTGGTTCTGCCTCAACTAGATGATGAGACAGACTTAGTAGACTTCCTAGAGGAAGCCTTACCCTCTCTGTGGAGCAGATGGGAGGAGGGGGGAGTTGGGGGAGCGGAAGGAGAGGAGGGAGGGGGAACTGAGATTGGAATACAAAAAATAAGTTAATAAAAAAGAAAAGTTAAAAAATACATATAAATTATTTAAAAAGTATTTTCTTTAAAAATTGTTAAAACCTTGCTTATTACCGGGCCATGGTGGCAAAGCTATGGACGACTTTTCAAATGAAATAAGAAGACACTATATTTGAAAGAAGAAGAAAGGAAGCTGGGTGGTGGTGGTACAGGCCTTTAATCCCAGCAGTTGGGAGATAGAGGCAGGCAGGATCTGTGAGTTCAAGACCAGCCTGGTCTACAAAGCTGCACAGAGAAACCCTGTCTTGAAAAACCAAAAGAAAAAAGAAAAAGAAGAAGAAGAAGAAGAAGAAGAAGAAGAAGAAGAAGAAGAAGAAGAAGAAGAAGAAGAAGAAGAAATAGGAAACAACAGAAGACTATTTAATGGTTGGGGAAGGGCTCTCTTTCTAATGGTGAATGACAAAAATGTGCCTATATGTGCAGCACATAACACAGGCAGGTGTGGGAAATAAGACACAGACGCTCTTTTCGTGGATGTGTGCCTCTCGGTGTGAACACTGTTTGTATAGTGAACTTAGGGAACTTACGATTATTTGACTTTGCCTGTGCTAGCACAGTGGTCTTCAAAACTTAGCACCCATTAGATTCCCTTGGGGGCAGTGTCCATCCACATATTGTCTATTTAGAATGTAGAAGCTGGAGTCTGGGCAACTGTGTCAGCAGATGCAGTCTGCCTGAGGACCACTGACCTACTGTCTGGGGTTATCAAATAGCAGTGGAAGTTGGAAGGCATGGAGGGCCTGGAGTTTGTGGCTGGATGGCCAGTGTTGCCTTCTTGAAGGCCTTGAGGTTCTAGTATTTGTAGCCTTTTGCACTGAGACTAGCATCTTTAATCTGCCCACCTGATCACAGGGACACCTACTGGGCTCCAACAAAGAGCTTTGCAACTCCACAAAAGACACCCTAGGAGGCTCTGCAGCTTGGATGTGTAATGATTTCAAATGAAAAGGAACAAAGCTGCTGTCCACAGGAGCTGCCCTCCTACTGGCAGGCGCCTGTCTCCCAACCCCCAGCCTGCCTGCTTCCCTGGCATTTTTTTCAGACCTGGAGGGTGGGAAGAAAGAACGTCATTTTGAGGAGTGGGTGAAGGATTACAAAGCTTTTTCCCGTTTCTAAGGCAACACTGCCACCAAGAGTAATCCTCGAGGCATATCAAGCAGGGAGGTCAAACAAGAATAAGCTGCAAAATCGAGCTTCATTGTGCTGTCAAGCCATTTCTGGAGCCATGAAAAGGAGCCAGAAACAACAACAACAACAAAAAAAAAAGGGGGTGCAGAAGCCATAGGGAAAAAAAACCCAAGCTGGGAGCAGCGGCTGATGCCTGTAATCTCAGCCACTCATGAGACTGATACTGGAAGATTGCTTGTACTCAGGGATAAGAAGAAACTCTGGACTACATGAAGAAATCTTTTGTAAAAAAAAAAAAAAAAAAAAAAAAAGGAAGGGAATGAAGAGAAGAAAAGGAGGGAGGGAGGCAAGGAGGAAGGAAGGAAGAAAAGAAAGAAAGAAAGCAGGCAGACTTCAAAAGTCAATTTGAAGATTAAAGATTGGACAGAGGGACCAGCCAGATGGAAGGTTCAGCACTTGTCATCTTGCCGGAGTTCAGTCCCCAGAACTCACTTGGTGAAAGGAGAGAACAAGCCAGGAATTGGTGGTGTGCGCCTTTAGTCCCAGCACTCAGGAAGCAGAAGGCAGATCTCTGGGAGTTCGAGACCAGCCTGGTCTAGAGAGCAAGTTCTAAGACAGCCTCCAAAGCTACACAGACAAACGCTGTCTTGAAAAACCAAGAGGGGGGAGGGAGGGACAGCAAACAGATACCTGCAAGTTGTCCTTTGACCTCCATAAGTGTGCTGTGTCACACACACAGCAAATACATACTTACATACACACAGAAAATTAAAAGTAAGATAGAGTCTGGTGTGTGCCTCATGCCTAGAATCCCAGCACTTAGGAGGTTGGTGCAGGAGGATTGTGCTTGAGTGTTTGAAGCCAACCTGGGCTACATGGTAAGACGTGGTCTCAAAAACAAAACAAATAAGAACAACAAAAACCCCCAAACAAACAAACAAACAAAAAAATCACCAAGAAAAGCAAACAAATGTACAATTTGACTGATAGGGACTCAAGTAGGTTTCAGTCACAATTTGGTTACTTGTGTAGCCTCAGGAAAATGATTAAAGCTCTCTATATACGAGGCTTCTCTACCTGTAAAAACAGATAAACACTACATCACCTACTTTATGGGTACCCTTGCGGATTGAAGACCATCTATTTACTTCTGGTTTCAGACACTCCCATCCTCTCTGAAATGACATGGAGCTATGAATACAGAGATATTGTGGAAAGGGTTCAGGGGAGGACATCGTGTTGCCATCCATTTTGTTGGAAAAAATTCTGAAAGATAATTTAACCAGACCAGAACATAAAGCATTCTGCCTATTTCCCTGTGTACTCTGCGTCAGGCGTTTGTGGTCTGTAGCTACAAAACAACAAATTCTGAGTCATTGGTGGCCATTATTTTCGGACTACTTAGTGGCTCATGTACCCTTGTACCATGGTGGCACATGGGTACAATTCAAAATACTTAGGAGGTATGACAGGAGGCTCACATAAGCAGAGAAGTAAGTCTGAGATGAGCCTGGGCCATGCAGAAAGGCCCCGTCTTAAAAATAACCAGTAAACAAGCACCTACAATGGACCTGGGACTCACAGAGATCCACCTGCTTCTGCCTCCCAAGTGCTGGGGTTAAAGGTGTGCACCACCACTGCCCGGTTCTGGCTCATTTTTTTTTAAAGATTGGTTTATTTATTATGTATACAGTATTTTGTCTGCATGTATGCCTGAAGGCCTGAAGAAGGCACCAGATCTCATTACAAATGGTTGTGAGCCAACATGTGGTTGCTGAGAATTAACTCAGGACCTCTGGAAGACCAGCTAGTGTTCTTAACCACTGAGCCATCTCTCTAGCTCCTCTTATTTATTTATTTATTTATTTATTTATTTATTTATTTATTCATTCATTCATTCATTCATTCATTCATTCATTCATTTATTTATTTGGTTGGTTGGTTGGTTGGTTGGTTGGTTGGTTTTTCTGTGTAACAGCCCTGGCTGTCCTGGAACTCACTCTGTAGACCAGGCTGACGTCACAGAGATCTTCCTGCCTCTGCCTCCTGAGTGGTAGGATTAAAGGTGTGCACCACCACCACCTGGCTGCTATATAGCAAGTTTGAGGCCAGCCTTGTCTTTTTTTTTTCTTTCAGCCTTGTCTTAATAGAGGGATCTTGTCTTAATAGAGGGATCTTGTCTTAAAAAGTAAACATGTGTTGGAACCTGGAGGGGCTGGTGTAAGGAAAGGAAAGGAGTTGAATGATGTAATTATATTTTCATTAAAGTAATAATGTGCCCCCCACCCCTAGCTGAGGAGCAGTTACTGACAGTTGATGGGTTCTGGGAGAAGAAGAACCAGCTTTCTTTATGGGTGTGACCATGCTCCAGTGGATAGCCCCCACATCAATGAGTTTATGGGTGACACAAATTGGACTTGATGAAGTATTAAAAATGCTAGGAGAGGGTTGGAGAAATGGCTCAGAGGACTCAAGTTCAGTTCATTGGGTAGTTCACAACTTCCTTTAACTCCAGTTCTAGGGGATCCTATGCCTTTTCTGACTTCTGTGCCTACCTGCACATATGTGCCACATCCACAGATACATAGACACTTAAAATAATAATAATAAATAAATAAATAAATAAATAAATAAATAAATAAATAAATGTGTTGGAGGCACACGCCTTTAATCCCAGCACTCAGCAGGCAGGGGCAGGCAGATCTCTGTGAGTTTGAGACCAGCCTGGTCTATAAGAGCTAGTTCCAAGACAGCCTCCACAGAGAAACCCTGTCTCGGAAAACAAAACAAAACAAAACAACAACAACAACAACAACAACAATATATGGAGTTGAGATGGGGTGGAGGGATGGGAGGTGTGAGTCTGGGAGGAGTTAGGAAGAGGAAATTCTCAAGAAATTAAAACATTCTGTTAAAATGAAAAATAATAAGTAATAATATGGAAATGATTCCCACACAGGAGCGGGAAAGATGCAGTGTGAAGACTGCAGATTCTTCATGCACATTCACATTGAACAGCCAGTAAAAAAAAATTGTATTTCTTCTCTACACCTTGCTCTAAACTGTCATCAGGAAATTACACAACCCCATATTGACTCATGATCCTGTTGTATATTGCTTTTCTGCAGTTCAAGGTGTGAACTGCTTTTGGGGAATACTGGAGTTGAGTTCCCAGCACTCACTTCATGCAGGTCACAACTGCCTATAACACCACTTACAAGAGACCCAATACCCAATTCTGGCTTTTGCAGACACACACGCACACATACACACAGTAAAATAGTCCTTGCTTGTGGTGGTTGGAACTAGAACAGTCCCCAGGGAGTGGCACTATTTGAAGGATTATAGGGATTAGGAGGTATGGTCTTGTTGGAGGAAGTTGCATCACTAAGGGTGGGCTTTGAGGGTTCAGAACCAGCCCATGCCAGTCCCAGTATCTCTCTGCCCTATGATTCAAGATGTAGCTCTTAACTTTTTCTCCAGTACCACGTTCCTTGCCATGAGGATAATGGACTAAACCTCTGAAACTGTAAACAAGCCCCCCCCCCAATTAAATGCTTTCTCCATCTTTTTTTTCAAGATAGGGATTCTCTGTATTGCTTTGGAGTCTGTCCTGGAACTCCGTCTGTAGACCAGCATGGCCTCGAACTCACAGAGATCCATCTGTAACATGAAAAAAATAAGTGACCCAGAGACTGATATTCAAGTTCAAACTTCAAGCAAAGCAACAGGCCACTAGCTCTTTACTTCTACTCCACACTGAATGGACTGATCCCCTCTCCATGAGCTCTCACCAAGCCTCAGACTATAACTCTCAGCATGGCTAGAGAATGAATTCCTCCTACTGACTACTGAAGATCCTGCTTCTATCTTTTATACCCATCTAGTTCTGGGATTAAAGGTGTGTGATCTGTTACTATTTTAGACTGTTTCAATCTTGTGTATCTCTTAATCCTTAGTCCTAGGGTTAAAGGTGTAAACAACCACCTCCTAGGTTCTGGCTGCTGGGATTAAAGATGTATGCCTGGCTTTTATGGTGTATGGTTGACTTTGCTTTCTGAGTCCTCAGGCAAGGTTTAATAAATCAAAAACAATATCCATCTGCCTCTGTTTCCCAAGTCTGGGATTAAAGGATTGCACCATGATCCAGCTTAAATGTTTTCTCTTATAACAGTTGTCTTGGTCATGGTGTCTCTTCACAGCAATGGAATAGTGGTTAAGACACTGATTAATCCATCTCTTTGTGGTCTTGTATAATTTTGTCCCCAAGTGTGGCATCAATTTAGTGATTTACTTCTAACAAATAGAACATGACAGACATGGTGACATGTTGTGTTGGACTCTAATTCCGGGGTCCTGATGGGTCGGTGGGAGGGCCGGTGGGAGATCCCGAGACACAAACACCAAAACCAGGAGATGCAACAAGCAAGAGGTGTTTATTGAACGAGTGCACTCGGGTGACAGCAATCTCGGGAAAGCTGCACACCCCCCAAAGGGTTCAGACTCTTTTTATAGAGACAAACTGCAGATCAGCATACATGCATGGGGCACAAGGTGATTGATTGAAGTATAATCTCATGTTTGAGAGATCACCCAGGTATGACCTGTTCTTATTCAAAGGATAAACCATAGAATGACTTGGAAAGTCCCCAGACTGTCTGATGGCCAGGAGTGACCTAAACAGTGCTGTTCAACTGGGACCATTTGTTCCAGTGTTAGGGGCCTATTTCCTTGTGGGCTAAGACCTGTGAGAGACTTCACTTCAGTTACTTCACAAAAGATTGATGATTCAGTTACTAGCCCTGTTTAACAGAATCAGCCTAGCATAACCACCAGCCCCATCACCATAGTAACTTTCTTGTTCTCATATCTGTTTTTTCCTCCCATGTCAATATCCATTCTTTATGATTTTCTGTATTCTGCTTGCAAGAATTATTCTCTTTCCCCTTTCCTACATCCTTGCTCTGCAAACTAAAATCTTTCAGTTGTAGAGATTCAGCTTGACCTTATAGCAGCTATCTGGAGGAAGGAGCACCATAACTACTCCAGAATAATCCTAGCAGCTTCTCCCACTTAGTTTTCCCAGCATAATATAAGTAGGCAAGGCTGTTAAGAGTATTACATGTAGCATCATGACTAGACCTTGGCATGTGTTATATATCTTTGACATGGTCTTGGAATAGACCAGGTACAGTTCAGCTTGGACAAAGTCACTGTTGTTTGGATTAATAGACTTGTACCTCTTTCTGACTCAGATAGTGGAGCTCTACTGATTTTGGTCTTGCTATTTCTCAGGATGACACTAGATTATGCCATGTGCAGTCCTAGATTTGCCTGTCTCTTTCTTCAGCCTCACTGTGCTTTACAGCCAGTTCAAATACTCTGAGACTGTGTTGTTCCAGAATGGGGGTCACCTGTGAGATTAGTTCATAAAAAGACTGCAGGGGTGCAGTGGTAGCCACAGTGGTGGCATACACCTTTAGTCCCAGCACTCAGGAGGCCGAGGCTGCTGGATCTCCGTGAGTTTGAGGCCAGCCTGGTGTACAGAGTGAGTTCCAGGACAGCCAGGCTATACAGAGAAATCCTGTTCCCCTTAAAAAGACTTTAGGGACTGGACATCCTGGTGCACACCTAATATCCCAGTCTTTGGGAGACAGAGCTATGAAGATTGTGAATTTGAGGCTACCCTAGTCTACACAGTGAGATCTTGTTTTAGAACAGATTTTAAAAAAAGAGAACTATGGCTTCCACCATAAGTGTGCTTTCTCTTGCTTTGTCTCTTCCCCCCTGCTTTCCTCTCTCTCTCTATTAGGGTTTCTATTACTATGATAAAATACTGTGGCCAAAATCAACTTAGGAAGGAAAGTTTTTATTTCACCTAACAGCTTTTAAGTCCATCACTGAGGAAAACCAAGACAAGAACCAACTTGCTCTTCAAGGATTGCTCAGCCTGCATCCTTCCTTTCTTCCTTCCTTCCTTCCTTCCTTCCTTCCTTATTTATTTATTTATTTATTTATTTATTTATTTATTTATTTATTTATTCATTCATTCATTCATTCATTTTGGTTTTTCGAGACAGAGTTGCATTGTATAACTTTGGAGGCTGTCGTGGAATTCGCTCTGTAGACCAGGCTGGCCTCGAACTCACAGAGATCCGCCTGCCTCTGCCTCCCAAGTGCTGGGATTAAAGGTGTTTGCCACCACTGTGGGGCCCAGCCTGCTTTCTTATAGCTGTTGGGACCACCAGCCCAGGGGTGCACCACCCACAGTGAGCTGGGCCCTCCCAAATCAATTATCAATCAAGAAAATGTACCACAGGCCAATCTAATGGGAACGCATTCTCAACTGAGATTCCCTCTTGCAAAATGACTCTAGCTTGTGCCAAGTTGACATCCATGGAAACCAGCCATCATGTAAAGAAGTTCAGAGTTTGGGGTGATGGCTCAGAATGTAAAACAATTGCATCATATGCATGAAAAACTGGAATTGAACCTCCAGCTCCCGTGTAAGTGATGGGCAAGTATGGTAGGTTTGGCTAGCTAGAATTGGTGACCTCTGAGTTCAGATGAGAGATCCTGCCCCTTTTGTTAAGATGAGAATAGTAGAAGAAGACATCTGGGGGGATGGAGAGATGGCTCAGGGATTAAGAGCACTAGCTGCTTTTTCAGAAGATCTGAGTCAATTCCCAGCAACCACAAGGTAGCTCACAACCATCTGTAATGAAATCTGGTTCACAGGCATACCTGCAGGCAAAACACTATACATAATAAATACATTATCTTTAAAAAAGATATCTTTAAAGACATCTGATGTCAATTCTGGCTTGCACATACACCTGCATGCATACACACTTACACACAGGAGAACATACATGCACACACACACACACACACACACACACACACACAGAGAGAGAGAGAGAGAGAGAGAGAGAGAGAGAGAGAGAGAGAGAGAGAGAGAGAGAGAGAGAGAGGGAGGGAGCCCAGGTTACCCTGTTAGAACAGGCCACATGAGAGAGCTCCTGGAGGATAAAGGCCACATGTATACATACATAAAATTTAAATCTACATAAGAGATAATATGTGATGTCTGACTTATTTTATTTGTTTGTCATCTTTGGCTCCTGCAAATGACATGGCTTTATTCTTCTTTCTGGTTTGGAAAAAACCCAAGAACAGCTACTTCTGAGCCATCTCTCCAGCCCCTCACCTTAAAAATTCTATACTTTTTTTTGGGGGGGGTGGAGGTCTCAATGTGTAACACTACTGGTTGTCCTGGAACTCACCATGTAGACCAGGCTGGTTGTGAACTCACAGAGATCTTCTTGCCTCTGCCTCGCATGTGCTGAGATTAAAGGTTTGTGCCATAATACTCAGACCTTTTCCTTTTCAAAAATGCCTTTATAGTGTGTGTGTGTGTGTGTGTGTGTGTGTGTGTGTGTGTGTCTGTGTGTGTGTGTAGAGCATAGGATAACTTTTGAGAACTGGTTCTGTAAGACCCGCGACAGGGTGGTCCCTCGCGCTCCCACTAAGGAAAGGTGCCCCCCCCCAAATCACTCACAAGAAGCGGTCTTGATGTAAACGCATAAGGTCCTTTATATTCCAGTATACTGGGGCCGTCAGCCATACACCATGTAGGGTAGAGATCTGAGGATGACCTCTAGCACAGAATTGAGACAGCTTTTATGGGGTTACCAGTCACCTCGTAGCATCCAGTTTGGACCAATTACTTTAAAGTATCCAACCCCCGCCCTTAGCCCAGGCTTCTGGGTGTTCATTCACTACCATAAACATTAAAGTAGGTGACCATAAACATTAAAGTAAGTGACTGTCAGCTTGGGATTTAAGACTCCCAGCTTTCTGGGTTTTCTGGGGAATTAGGCTGAATTTTTCCATCCTAACAGTTCTTCCTACTGTGGGTTTCAAGGATTAAACTAAAGGAGTCAAGCTTTCCTGACAAGTGCTTTTACTGTTTAGCAGTCTTTTCTTGGAGACTCAGTCTCAAACTACCCAGAAAGGATAAAATCACTACAACAGCAACACCAGACTAGAGAAGATACAGACATACAATTAAAACTGCTTAGGTACTGTAAGGATTCAGGCATTACGATGGCCTGCTTGTCACCTGGCAGAATGCACTCAGGCAGTACCCTGGTCAGCCCAGGGTTCCATGAGTCTGCATGCAGGTGCAAAGGACCCCTTTAAAAGACAGACCCTTGCCCACTTATGACTGCTCTTTGCTTTCTTTTTGTTCTTTTGTTCTTTGCTCTCTTTTGCTTTTTTTGTTCATTGCTCTTCTCCTCACCCCCCACTCTTTCCTCCCTTCCCCTCCCCTCCCCTCCTCTTCTTTTCTGTTCCCAGTGTCTCCATGTCTCTTTTCGCTTCCCCCTCATTCCCTCTTCTACATAAAATTCTCACTTAAGCTCTGTCTTCCTAGCGTGTTGTTTCCTCTGCATCGGTCACCCTCATCTGCTATGGAACCCACTATGCTCTCCCACACGGCCCCTTACTTTGGGACCCCCACTCGGTATACCACCCTGCACCCTATTCCCCCTTTCTCCAACTTTACTCTGTATTCTTTAACTATAGAAAAAAGAACAACAGGTACTATACTATCAATAACCACTGAACAAAAATGACAGTGTAGACTGTGTTTTTTGTTTGTTTGGTTTTCGAGACAGGGTTTCTTTGAATTGATTTTGAGTCTGTCCTGGAACTCACTTTGTAGACCAGGCTTGCCTCAAACTCACAGAGATCCTCCTGCCTCTGTCTCCTGAGTGCTGGGATCAAAGATGTGCACCACCACTACACTACCTAATTTTTAATTATTATTATTATTAGTATTAACCCAGTCTTATTAACTCTTTTATTAACTGCCTTCTTGTCTGATCTTTAACCATGTTCTATGTTCATTTTCCCACTATTTATCCCCTAGTACTGTTGCTTTCTACCTAGGCTTTACTATTAAGAGCCCCTCTCTAAACAAAGAAAATCAAAAGCCCTCTTAAGAACTTGACCACTCAGTTCAGCCTCCAGTATGATTCATTGTAGTGCTTTCTTTTCTTTCTTTTTTTTTCTTTTTCTTTTTTCTTTTTTGGTTTTTCAGAGACAGGGTTTCTCTGTGTCACTCTAGTTATCCTGGAACTTGTTGTGTAGTCACATCGCAGTATAGTAAAGGAAAACTTAAAAATTACACCCTCAAACAAGCTGCTACTATTATCTTTGATTTCTTTCACAAAGGAAACATGAAGTTTGTTTATTTCCCAGACAAACCATGTGTTTGACTTCAAAAACGTCTTCAAAATACAGAAACTTAAAATATCAATCTAGTAAAAATATCATTTAAAGTAAATATTAAATAAAAAGTGTATTCACCAGTTACTAGCAGAAATAATCTGCAAGGAACACCAAAATCTATGCTTTTGTCCAAAGAAATGATCCTAGATAAAAATTTAAACTAAATAAAAAATTGGCACTTTATTTTGGTTTTTAAAAACAGGCTTTCTCTGTGTAACAGCCCTGGCTGTCCTGGAATTCACTCTGTAGCCCAGGCTAGCCTTGAACTCACAAGAGATCCACCTGCCTTTGCTTCCTGAATGCTGGGATCAAAGGTGTGTGCCACCAAAGCCTTGAAGGGGGTAAATCTTTATAACTAATTACCTCATAAAATATGGAGTTTACGGGCTGGAGAGATGGCTGAGAGTTTAAGAATACTGGTTGCTCTTCCAGAGGTCCTGAGTTCAATTCCCAGCAACCATATGATGGTTTACAACTATCTACAATGAGATCTGGCGCCCTCTTCTGGCTTCAGGGACACATACAGGCAGAACATCGTATACATAATAAATAAATAAATCTCTAAAAAATATGGAGTTAACAATGTATACTAAACTAAAACAAGATTAAGAGCTTGTAAATTGATATGTAGATGCATTGAAAATTGTTGAACACCTTTTCCATTGTCCAGGAACTAGGTAAATGTGGTGATATTTTGTTTATTATCTAACAAATAAAGCTTCCCTGGCCAGGTGGTGGTAGCATATGCCTTTAATCCCAGCACTCAGGAGGCAGAGGCAGGTGGATCTCCGTGAATGCAAGAACAGCGTGGTCTACAAGAGCTAGTTCCAGCACAACCTCCAAAACCACAGAGAAACCCTGCCTCAAAAAACAAAACAAAACAAAAAGCTTGTCTGAAAACCTGAAAATCAGAGTGCAAAGCTAGCTGTACTAGTTAGCCAAAAAGGCCAGGCAGTGGTGGCACACACCTTTAATTTTAGCAGCCACACTAGTTAGCCATAGAGGCCAGGAAGTGGTGGCTAATACCTTTAATCCCAGCACTCAGGAGACAGAGGCAGACAGATCTCTGTTAGTTCAAGGCCACCATGAGCTTCCATGAAATTAGTCCATTCTCAAAGAGAAACAGAGTTCACACAAAGGTGATCTCAGTACTTGGGATCCCAGGCCTTAATTCCCAGCACTAGAGAAGAATATAAGGCGGGAGGAGACAGGAGCTCAGTGCAGTCTGAGGTTTGGTGGAGACAGATGAAGTCTGAGGGCAGGATCACCCTTTGGTCTGAGCACTGATAGAGGTGAGACTGCTAGTGGCTCGACACTTTGTTTCTCTGATCTTCAGCTTTAATTCCAATATCTGTCTCTGGTTTTTTTTTCTTTGTCTTTTGTTTTTGTTTTTCGAGACAGGGTTTCTCTGTAGCTTTGGAGCCTGTCCTGGAACTAGCTCTTGTAGACCAGGCTGGTCTTGAACTCACAGAGATCCACCTGCCTGTGCTTCCTGAGTGCTGGGATTAAAGGTGTGTGCCACCACTGCCTGGCTTGTCTCTGGGTTTTTATTAATACCAGTTAGAATTCATGCTACATACCATACAGTAGTAAACTGTGATGAGCTAAAGATGTTATATGCATGCATATAGTGCACTCACATACAAATACACCTTAAAATTATAAAAATAAATCTTTTTATAAAAAAAGAATTTGGATGGTAGGGTGTTTAGCTCAGGTAGTGAAAGGTATACTGGTCAGCATCCCTACTCTCTGTAATTAAGGGCAGACCCCAACATCTTAAGATAAATGCAGAGACTGAGAACCCCAAAGGGTCAGCACATAACCCAACTTCTGAACCCCTGTCAGTCACACAGTTCACTGATAGAAGAAGTACTGAACTCCAAGAGACCAGTAGAGAGCACTTGCCTCCCTCAAAGTATTTAAGGCTTTGTATCATTTATTTTTATTTTTATTATTTCGAGACAGGGTCTCTCTGTTTAACAGCTCTGGCTGTCTTGGAACTCGCTCTGTAGACCAGGCTAGCCTTGAACTCACAGAGATCCACCTGCCTCTGCCTTCTGAGTGCATTCGCCACCACTGCCCAGCTTATTTATTTATTTTAACATAATTCTTTATTCATTCTTTGGGAATTTCACATCATGTACCCCAATTCGGCTTACCTTCAGTCTCTCCATATCCTCCCCTCACCCCTTCAGCACCCCCAAAAAGACGCCCCCCAAAATAAATTCAAAACAAAACACACACACAAAACCCATCTCATTCCTCTGTCTTTCTCACACCTCTTCATTCATCCTAGTGGCATTGGGTGCTTCGGTGTGTCACACATTATACCCCTTTGTCCAACCATTCCCCCACACAAAATGTTCATTGAAATGAATCATTGGTCTGGTTCCAGTCCTCTGGCACACCATCATCACTGGACCCTCCCCCAAACTCCTCTGGGACATCCTATTATTGCCCACAGTCATGGAGATCCTGTGGGTTATCATGAGACAGGAACAGTTCCTTCAAAGCACTCCAGCAGGTGGTTGGAGTAGACATTAGTGTGTAACAATATCGAAGGCCCAGCATGTGGGTCTGGTGGTTGCTGAGCTGGTCACTCTGGGCCACTGGGACTATTCATCTCAAGCAAGATGTAGAGCCAACTCTCCTAGGCCTAGGCTGTAGGGGCCAGCTCTCCCATGCCAGTGGTGTGGGGTGTGGCCATCTCTCCTGAATGCAGGAGGGGGTCACCAGCTCTTCCATTTCGTTGTCCGAGGAAACACAGGACCAACTATTTCAGGGACAGTGAGGTGAGGGGCTGGCTCAGCACAGCCCTTGGATGTCAACATGTATGGTTCCCATGGCCCCCTGAGGCAACATGGGCCATGGGCATCATCACAGATACTACTACTGCAGGACCACCCACCCAGACATGGTCTTCAGCAGCCCCTAGGGCCCAGACATCATCATGACCCCACTGGCAGCACAGACCACCCAGACCGGTATGGCCTTGGTGGCAGCAAGGCCCTCAGACACCAACATGGTCTCAGGTGGTTGTCCAGACCCTAGGAATCCACCGCCCTCAGTGGCAATAGAAGCCACAGACATCAACCCAGGTGGTGGGCCAGACCCTTGGCATCGGCACCAGGAGCCACAGATATCAACACAGACCCTGGCTGCAGTAGGGCCACAGACCTAGATGGAAGCAGCCCAGGCCCAGATGACACCATGGCCCCAGGTGACAGTGAAGGCCACTCAGATCGACACAGTCAACATGGCTAGAGGAGGTGGTCCAGACTCTGGTCATCCAAGTGGCCTTTGGTGGCACTGCAGGCCACAGACATCAACACAGATCCCCGCTGTGTTAGGACTAGAGCCCCAGACATGTTCCGCATCAGCATCCCTGGCTCAGAGGTCACCATGGCCCCAGGTGGCAGCACAGGCCATTCAGGTTGGCATGGCCCCTTTGGCAGGCTGTGTGGTATATAAAAGCAGGGCTTAGTGCTGTGTTTGCTTCCCCAATTTCCAGCATACTCAGAAGACACCTTGTCTGGCTAAAACGTTAGCCATTCAGATGTGTATAAATTGGGAATTCTCTGGACTGTAAGAAAACCTGTGCAGTCCACAGGTTGCAAAGCTAAGTGTGGTCATCCTGCTACCCATAAAGAGATAGCTTCTAAGGAGACATCAGCTGTCAGCATCTGACACATGACCAACACAGACTTGGTACCAACCTAAATGGTAGGAAAGGCAGGACACTTCCAAAATATCAATCACCTATCTCTTTACCTGCGTACTCTACTACACTGGTGCTTTCTATTCTTTGACTCCGCCCCCACCCCTTTTCTTTGCTTCTTATATTTTCCTTTTTTTTCTGTGATTTTATATTATTTTTATTTCATATTTTAGTCTTTGATGTTCTTATTTGTATTCATCTTCTTACATCCATCTAATTTGTTTATATAGGTTTTCCTTTCTTAGACAATTTTTTTGTTTTGTTTTTTTGAGACAGGATTTCTCTGTGTTGCCTTGGCTGTCCCTGGCTGTTCTGGAACTCACTTTGTCGACCAGGCTGGCCCCAAACTCACACAAATCTGCTTGCCTTTGCCTCCTGAGTGCTGGGATCAAAGGTGTGTGCCATCACCACCCAGCTATGTTTCTCTTTTGAGACAGGGTCTTGCTAAGTTACCCAGGCTGGACTTGAATTCATTCTTTAGGTTTGGCAGACCTTGCACTTGTAATTTTCTGCAGAGCACTTGATTTCAGCAGCCTCATTCCTGCCTCAGAGTACTTAAGGCTCAAAGGAATGGGGTTGCTGTCAGGTCTATCTGCTGCTATCATGTTTTTTAAAGTCTATATTCATTGCATCATTCTTTTATATTTGATGTTCCTCCCAGCTCACATGTCCTTTCCTGCCTCCTTCCTTTACTTCATCCATTAATTACTTTCACTTTTACCCCAAGTAACTTTTTAAAAATGCATATTTTTAATTTTTTAATTTTTTTTTTTTGAGACGTGGTTTCTCTGTGTAGCACTGGCTCTTATGGAACTTGCTTTGTAGACCAGTCTGGCCTTGAACTCAGAGATCCACCTGCCTCTGCCTCCCAAGTAACTTTTAACATTAAACATAGTCTACATTGTAGCCGGGCATTGGTGGTGCATGCTTTTAATCCTAGTACTGGGGAGGTAGAGGCAGATGGAGTGAGTTCCAGGACAGCCAAAGATACACAGAGAAACGGTGTCTTGGAAAACCAAAAAAATAAATAAATATAAATAAAAAGAAGAGTTAATACACTAGATTCCCTAACAGACAAGGCAATAATAATGGAATAAAAGGCTCCAATTTGAGGTCAAATGACCAGGCTGGCCTTGAGCTCATAGAGATCTGCTTGCCTTTACTTCCCAAGTGGTAGGATTAAATCCATGTATCGCCATGCCCAGTGGGGATAGGATTTTGAATTAGTTAACAATTGTTCTGTTTGAATAGTTAGATGAGATGCAGATGTTGATGCTGGATGAGTTAGTACAGCTTTGCATTCAAACTAAAGGGGCAATCAGGGAATAGTAGTTAACAGAGACCATGGCTTGGGGTCAGACCACAGAAGGGATGGAGATAATTGAATAAACATTTGGGTGTAAGTGAAGTTAATCAAGAGGGGAGCAGATTCTAGAGTAGGAAAACAGAGCTTGAGGTTTGAATTGAGATTACAGGGTCGCTGGTGTGAGAATTGAGAACAAACTACACGGTGGTTCATACTTGTAATCTCAGTACTCAGAGTGTGGATTCAGAAGGATCACCATCAATTCAAGGCCAGCCTGAGTAAAGGAAAACAAAAGTGATAACCGCACTATTGATAAAGAAGTAATCATAGAATCCACGCAAAAGTCCAAACCAGAGAGGGCTAGAGAGATGGCTCAGAGGTTAAGAGAACCTGAGTTCAATGCCAGCAACCACACATGGTTCACAATCATCTATAATGAATTCTGGTGCCCTCTTCTGGCAGGCAGGCATACATGCAGGCAGAACACTGGATACATAATAAATAAATTGCTGTGTTAGCTTAGTAGACCAGCTCTTTTTGTAAACAAGACCTGGCTAAGAATCAGAAAAGAGAGAAGCAAGCAAGCAAGCAAGCAAACAAACAAAAACCCCTCAGATTAGGAATCAAAATAACATTGAGGGTGAAATGATTTTAAAAGACAGCCCGAGTTTTCGGACAGGCTGACGATATTGATGATGTAATGGGCTAGACTTCAAGGTCAAGTCTGAGTTTGTCGTTTGTTTTTAACTTTTTGGTATTATTTATGTGTATAGGTGTTTTGTCTGCACGTGTCTGTGCATGCAGGCCAAAAGAGGGTGTCAGATTACTTGGAACTGGAGTTACAGACAGTTGTGAGCTGTCATGTGGATGCTAAGAATAGAAGAACAGTCAGTGCTCTTAACCACTGAGCCATCTCTCCACCCGTTTTTGGGAGGGCAGGTTCTCACCATATAATTCTGGCAGGCCTGGAACTCATTGTGTAGACAAGTCTGGCCTTGAACTCAAAGAGATCCATCCACCTGTCTCTGCCTCTGAAATCCTGGGATTAAAGATACACACCCCTGCCGCAGACTGCTCAGTGGGTAACAGGTCTGCGTGGAGACCAAGACTCGGATGACCAGGTCAGGAGTGGCTTCGGCTTGACAGACAGACACAAACACACTTGAGGAGGTTTGCGAACTGCTGCAATTTTTACTTCAGATCATCAGGTTTTTAAGCAGAAAGTTCAAGGAACAGATCTTTGGCCACAATTCAAAAAAAATTACAGATATTCTACAGAAATTAATGCACATCAATAATTCCCTTGAAGCATGAAATCACAAGTACATAGCCAGGAGAACTCCCTCTATTTTGGCCTGCTGTGGCCAGCCTGCCAGACACTTGGTTCACTGAGTTTAGAGAATAGTCATTGTTTTTGGACAGTAAACTTACAACAGCATTGACAAGAACTCTTGCATTGTTTTAGGGGCCCTAAGATCCCCAAAAGACAAGTTAGAGTTTTGTAGTAAATCCCACAGCAGCTTTGCTGTGGGTGGGCTATTTTCAGGCAAGGTCACATTGCAGGCAAGTTCATACAGCTTCAACCCTATTAATTTCTCAGGCCTTGAGCTGACACCTGTTTGCTCAACTGGTGCCATGGGTCTTGTGGTTGAGGGCACAGGGGACATTCATCTGCTGATCACTGGTCTGCAACTCTTTCAATTCTTGAAACTATATCTGAATGTTCTCTAGGCTTCATTGGACTAACAGTGGAGCTACAGGCCAAAACATTCATAATCAAAAAAAATTATTGTTAACATAGCACAAAATACATCTAGCACCCGTTCCAAACAGCCAGCCAAGCAAGCACCTACAGGGACCTGGACCACTTTTCCCCCAGGAGGCGTGTGGGAACCTCTGGAAAGGTAGCCACTGAGATTTCTCAACCATTGCTACACTGTCTCCACTGGGGCTGGTGTAGCACACCCCTACATCCAGAAAAAATGGTCTGTGTTCAAAATCAATTTAAATGGTCTAGGTTCTGAGAAACCTGAAGGTTAAACAGTTCAAAAAAAGGCCCGGGTGGTGGTGCCCTCTAGCATTTAGAATGGGTACTCATGAAGTTCAGGAATTCAAGGCATCCTCAGCTACACAGTATTTGAGGCCAGCTTCACCTACATGAGACCCTATCTCTCAAACCAAATGTGGGCACAGGTACGTTCTAAAGGAGGCAGAGGCCAGTAGACCTTTTTGAGTTAGAGGCCAGCCCAATGTACAGAGTTCCAATTTATTGGGACTAAGTAGTAACATCCTGCCTCAAAAACAAAACCAACAAAAAAGAGATCTGGGTTTGATCTAAAACCAGAAGAGGCCTTTAAACTGTTGGGTGCATAAAGGGAAACCAAGACTGTTAAACAGTGGGGATGTCTTTCAAAATAAAAGATGTATAACCCATTTCCCCACAGAGCTTGGAATGGAGGTGGCTAAAAGCCTAGGTGATCCTTTCCTTATCTGTAGGCCAGGCCATACAAAGCTCCCACAAGCAGGACCAGACAGAGGTGGCTATCGTCTAGGTGACCTTTACATTATATGTATGTTCCCCCAGCCAGGGCCAGAGGTGACTGATAGTCCAGATGACCTCTATGCTATCTGTGTGACTGAGACAACACCAGATCCTTCCCTAGGCCCTTAAGATAACACATGTAGCCTATCTCTAGAACCTATTTTCATGAAACAAATAACATGTACTTTGAGAAGAGTTTCAATGTAATTATGCCTCCTTGTGCACAGGGGATTGTGTTATACCAAAAAGCTTCTTTCTAGATTGTACTGTACTTAAATATGCCTATAATAAACTGCCCAGTGTCAGCCTCTAGAAGTTGAACTAACACCAGATACTGAGTTGTGATGAACTGGATTTTTTTCATTATTTCGTGTGCATTGGTGTTTTTGCATGCATGTATGTCTGTATAAGGGTGTCTGATCTCCTGGGACTGGAGTTACAGACAGTTGTGAGTTGTCATGTGGGTTCTGGGAATTGAACCTAGGTCCTCTGAAAGGACAGCCAGTGCTCTTAACCGCTGAGCCATCTCCCCAGACCCTGAACTGGATTTTTACTATTTATTTTATACACATTGATGTTTTGACTGCATGTATGTCTATGTGAGGATATCAGATCCTCTGGAACTGCCATATCAGTGCTGGGAATGGAACCCAGGTCCTCTGGAAGAGCAGTCAGTGCTCTTAACCACTAAGCCATCTCTCCATCTCTGGATTTCCTTCTTGCCTCATAAGTATCATTACTCTGCCAATCCTGGTGTTTGCAGAGACAATTCTCCCCCACATTAAACTTAGATTATTTAATGAAAGTCTCAGTTCAAATTAGCAAGACCTCTACTTAAGAGGCCCAGCAGTTAAGAGCACTTGTTGCTCCTGCAAAGGACCCAGGTTTGAGTCCTAGAACCCACATGGTGGTTCACAATAATCTGTCACTGTGGTTCCAAGGGATCTGGTGCTCTCTTATGACCTCCATATGCACCAGGCACCCATGTGCAGACTGTGTGTGTGTGTGTGTGTGTGTGTGTGTGTGTGTGTGTGTGTCTGCAGAAGTCAGAAGGAGGGTGGATCCACGAGAATTGGACTTACAGGTGGTGTGAGCCAACTGATGCTGGTGCTGAGAACCAAACTTGGGTCCTGTGGAAGAGCAGCAAGGACTTTTAACCTCTGAGCCACCTCTCCAGCCTCTAAAGGAGGGAGGTTTTTATGGAGTCTGATGCAAGGTCAGACCAGAGATGTCTTGATAGTGAGTTCACAAAGGCCCAGCTGGAGCAGAGGGTCAGTGGTGATGGGATATTCATCGGAAACCAGATTTAAGGTTGAGTCAAAGGAGATTCATCCAGAATTTCAATACTGAATACTCAAAGGGCATTAATGCTGAAACAGTTTGGAGTAGTTCAGGATTAGAACCAAGCAGAAAAGGTTATGACATCGTTACCAGACACAAGAGTGTGAGGCATGCCAAGAGGAACTGATGTTGACTAAGGTTTAAGATCGGGGTAGTTATAGAGAAAAAGAAAATAAAGGCCAGGGGGCAATAGGGAGAAAAAAACAAAAGAAAATAGAGGTCAGAGTTTGAGGGAAGATCTGAAAGGTATCAACAGGGGACTACTCTACTGAGTTTCCAGAAGCAGCAAGTGTGGGAAAACTAACAGAGGCTCCAAGTTTTCAGGTTTCAGACCTGAAGAGCATTGCTCATGAGTTAACCCAGGTCTGGATTCAACTGTCTTGGAAAAATATATTGAGAGTAGAACCACGGAGTCCCAAGTTGGAGTTTAGGATACCATGACACTGAAGGATGGATTGAGGAAACTGAAGGTAAGAGTAAAGGTAGAGGTCCTGATGGTGAAGGCATTAACAGAGGTCCAGGTTTTGGAGTAGGCCATGTGGACACCAACCGTGGTAGAATTTAAAGTGTCTAGTGGCTAGAGAGATGGCTTAGTGACTATGACTTGTTTTTCTTTCAGAGAATCTAGATTTGGTTCCTGCCACCGACATGATAGCCTACAAATCAGTCTGAAACTCCAGTTCCAGGAGATCTGACACCATCTTGTGGCCTTTGTGGATAGCACAGATATTAGTGGCACCCAGATGTACATACAGGCAAAACAACCATACACATAAAGTCAAAATTATTTTATTATTAATTTTATTATTATTGTTTTGGTTTGTTTGAGACAGAGTTTCTCTGTGTTGCTTTGGAACCTGTCCTGGAATTCACTATGTAGACCAGACTGGCCTCGAACTCACAGAGATCCACCTGCCTCTGCCTCCTGAGTGCTGGGAATAAAGGCGTGCACCACCAAAGCCTGGCTTATTATTATTTTAAAGATTTGTTTTTTTTTTATTATGCACACAGTATTCTGCCTGCACATATCCCTGTATGCCAGAAGAGGACATCACTACAGATGGTAGTGAGCCACCATGTGGTTTCTGGGAATTGAACTCAGGAACTCTGGAAGAGCAGCCAGTGCTCTTAACCTCTGAGCCATCTCTCCAGCTACTTTACTTTACTTTTTAAATTTATTTTTATTTTATGTGCATTGGTGCTTTTGCCTGCATGTATGTCTGTGTGAAGGTGTCAAATCCCCTGGAACTAGACTGATAGATAGATGAGAGCTGCCATGTGGGTGCTGGGAATTGAACCCGGGTCCTCTGGAAGAGCTAACATCTGAGCATCTCTCTCACCCTCTAAAAATTATTTTAAATTGAAACAAAAAATAATCTAAAGTATCTGGCTAGGCTTGGTGGTGCATGCCTGAGATCAGCACTTGGGAAGCTAGAGCAGGAAGGTAGCCATGAGTTAGAGGCAAGCCTGGGCTACAGAGAGAGACTCTGTCTTGAAACAGTGTTTGAGTTTGAGGCCACAGTAGATAGATAGGCATTGAAGGAAACAGTAAGAAATGCCCAGGGACAGGTGTGTAGTGTAGTGGTACAGCTTTTGCTTAGCACACAGGTCTAGGCTCTGCCCTTAGAAACAAAATGAAACAAATGCCCAGATCTGAGGCCAGACCAAAAGGACAGTAATGGCAGAAGAGTTTTCAGTGGTCTGGCCTTAAGTTTGAATCACATGGACATCTACTGTTAGTATAGAGGTTGAAACTAATAACATTAGGGGAACTGATGGTAAAACAATAGAGTTTCAGATATAAGGTTAAGACTAAGAATTATCAGCGCAAAAAGAACAGAAGTCTATATTCAAGTTCAAAATCAGATGAGTAGACAATTGTTGGTGGACATGCAGGTTTTCGATTTGACTAGTGGTACACACAGGTGGAGGAACAATTAAAGAAATGCTCAGCTTCAGGCTCAGCCCTGACTTGCTCTTGATAGGGTAGCAGTTAGCAAACACCCAGAGTCAAGACCAGACAAAGGGCACAGAGCAGAACTAGATTTGAGAGGAAAGTAAGGCAACATTGATGATGCAATCGATGAACAGAATTCTGATGTCAAACCAGGGGCACAGTGATGACAGACAAATTAAGAGAGGCCCAAGTTTGACCAATAACGTTAGTTTTTATTCTTTCTTGTTTTCTCAGTGTTTAGTTTCTTTTAGGTTGTAAGTCAAAAGTGTCACCAAGATAAATTTAAAGTAGACTTTCAACTCTGCCACCTCAAAAATTTTACAAGGAGGAAACCCCCCAAATCATGCAAACAATATTCATCATCAATCATCCTAGAACCAGATTCATTAAAGAAAACAGAGAGCATGAAGAAAAAAAGGAAGTTAGAGAAAAGTGGTATTTCCCAAATTAACTTGCTACCTACAGACCTTGGTTGAAACCATATAACTATTTGGTACAGTTAACGCACAGTTCTGAACTGCTATCCTTGGGAGGGTCTCTTGAAAAATTAGCATCTACTTGGTGTCTGGTACCCTGCACTGCATCTTTCAGATGTACTGTCACAGTCCTCATAGGAAATCATTGACACTGAAGCTGGATTAGGAATGTTGGCACATACCCATGATTTTGACAACGTGACCAGTACAGCACCTTATCTCATAACCATTTGCCTACAATCTGTCTGATGGAGCCAGAAATGCTTTTGGCTACAAGCGATCACACTGTTAAATGAGACTAAACAAAAAGGAATTAGCTTCTCCCACCAAAGAGTCCATAGCTCAGCAACACTGTGCTACGAGGTTGGTGACTCTGAGGTCCCACAATATTAGCTGAAGTTCCAACTGATACAAATGTAGCAGCATATGGATCTGTGGGATTAGCCGTGAGGGCCCCTGGTGATTCTTCAAACTGAAAGGTCTTCATGATTCTTAACTACTGACAATGATTTTGAAACTTATTTCCTTGGTGATACCCAATGATGAACAATAGTATTTGGTGTCTGAACTGGTCCAGGGCTTAAATTAGGGCCCTGGATGGACATGGGAGAAGATGGGGGTTAGCTTACAGATTTCCTATTTGTTCCTCCCCACAGCAGGAGCTGTAGTTTGGCACAAGTCCATGGCTGCCTGCATGCCAATCTAGAACTCCAAGAACTTAACACTTCTGCTCCCTGTTTGGGGACCATAACTGAATGCAGAGATAAGTGTGGGGTCCATCCAGACAGAAGCTGTTAGGTTGGGGAGTTTTACAGCCTAATCTGATGAAACCCCTGGGGTTAAACTCAGCATTGCTCCCTAATTTCCCTGTTGCTGTCTGATCCCACACCCCAGTCCACCCTGCTCAAGAGAAGCCAAGCTCTTCACCATGGCCCAAGAAGCGCTACAGACCTTTCTAGTGTCATCTGTCACACTCAGCCTGGTCATCCTCTGACACACTCCAGTCTTGGTACCTCTGCACTCACTTTCCTTTCTGTTGAGGATGTTTTTCTATCCCCACACCATGACTTCCCTCATTTCATGCAGATCTTTAAAATGTCATTCTGTCAGGAACACTTTTTCTGATGACATTGCCCAAAGAAGCTACCATCCCTCTTCCCCATTCCTGTAACCTCATCTCCTTTCCTCCCTTAGTTTTTCTTCACGCCACTCATCTTTAACTATCCTATTATATACAGATGCTTCTTGATTAGATAGGCATATACCCCAACCAATCTGTCTTAACATGAACTATCATATTGAAAATGCATTAATGTACCTAACCTACCAAATACCCTAGCTTATCCCCACCTACCTTAAATGCACTCAGAACACTGACATTATTCTACAGGTAGGCAAACTTACCTAATGCAAAGTCTATTTTAGAACAAAATTTTGACTAGCTCAATGTAATTTACTGAACACCATACTGAAAGGAGAAAACCAAGACTGGGTGTATGCGTGTGGTTCTGTAGCACTATAGGGTCAGAAAGTTGAAAAACGATAAAACAAAATTATACTCCAAGGAATGGCTGTACTTCATCTACTGTTGCTGGCCTCCCTTATTATGCAAGCACACAGGGGCAGGAATTTCTGTTGGTTGAGGCCACAGCAGTAGCCCTCTTTTTCAGAACAGTTCCTGACAACACAGTTGGTGCTCTCCTTCCTGTCTACGACTACATGATACATCACAGCAGATACTCAGTGCTTGTCAAATGGATGAACACATTACTGCACAATCGAGGAAGTGGTCCCCATTCCAATGGAGGGCTCAGTGCTCTCTAGTGCCTCCTTGTGGCAGACCTTGGAGTTGCCCCTCATCATAATCACAGAAATTTTATTTACAACACAAAACTGGAATGAGAGGAGGGAACAGTGGGCAGTGTAGGGCTGGCAGAGCCCTACTTTTGCTCTCGTCTCCAGACGATGACCATGCCACTGGCGTCACTGGAGGCCAGCAGGCTCTCGTCGCAGTTGAAGCTGACATCAAGCACAGGTGCACTATGGCCCTGCAGCTTGTTGACAGCAGCCTTGGCTGCTCGCTCCACATCAAAGAAGTGAACGCACATATCCTCACTGCCTGTCACTGTCCAGATGAGAGGGAGAGAGAATCAGGAGGTTACTGTGGTACCCTAGTAGGAAGTCCTTGATGTTATGTGAAGTGCGAGCGCCTCATGTAGCTTGGGGTAGTCTAAAAGGAACCATCCCTAGATGGGAGGTCATCTGCCTCCTTTGGTTCTGTGGGTAGTATGTGAGTTTTTAGGGAAGTGTGGAGTCTGTGTTTCAGCTATGAAGTTCCCACACTCTTTGTGGCTCCATGTTTAAAGCGTCTAGGTATGAGATCGCAAGGCTCAAGAAATCATGGCATTAGGGTATTATGATGATAGAGCCAGGCTGGCAGCAACACTGGTTTCCGTGTCTTCCCCGTCACCCAGGTCCCCTGTTCCTGAGCACTCACCCACACAGGCCCCCTGGCGGAATGACATGAGGGGGCAGAAGATACTGCGCACAGGATGTGAGCTCTGCTCAATGGGGAAGCTTCTCTTCAGTTGCAGCGTCCCTTCATTGTCCACCACTCTGAAGAGAAGGTAAGAGAAAGGGTCAGGGTACAACTTCAGCCTCAGGAGATGACCAGTTTATGTTCTAAATCCTGTGCCCGAGATATTTACAATGTTCAGGAAATTCAGATTTTTTTTTCATTTGGAGACAGAGTCTTACGATGTTGTCCAAGCTAAGTCTGCACTCAGACATTCAAGTGATACTCGTGCTTCAGCCCTTAGGGTGCTGGCATCATAGGTGTATATTATCACCACGAGCACTTTTTCAATTTATTTATTTTCATTTTATGTGTACTGCTATTCTGCCTGCCTGTATGTCTATGCACCATGAGTGTATATATAGTACCAGAGGAGGCCAAAAGAGAGTATTGGATCCCCTGGATCTAGAATTACAGTCAGCTGGGTGAGCTGGGTGCTGGGAACTGAACTTCAGTCATCTGTAAGAGTAACAGTGCTCTTAAGTGCTGCTAAGCCATCTCCCAGCCCCTTAATTGTTTTTTTTTTTTTTTTTTTAAGATGGGTTCTTACTGTGTGGTTCTGGCTGGCCTAGAACTTGCTATGTAGATCAGGCTAGCCTTGAATTCATAGAGCTCAATCTCCCTCTGTCCTGCAAGTACCATGATTTAGGGCATGAACCTTTCCCCTTCCCAGAGACAGGGTTTCTGTGTGTAGCATCCCTGGCTGCCCTGGAACTGTCTTTTTAGACCAGGCTGGCTTCAAATTTAGAGATCCCTTTGTCTCCAAGTGCTAGGGTTAAAGGTATACACCACCATGTCTCGCACGGCATGAGCTTAAGTCCAGCTTTAAAAAGCCTAATTTTTTGAAGTGAGTCTGGTCATTAGGTTTTGAACCCTAGCTAGAGTATTGTAACATGACAGAGATGGGTGGGAAGAATGAATTCTGTCCCCCAAATCAAAAGAACAAAAAATAATATAGGCTGTGGGTAAATATCAGTGGTAGAGTGTAATTAGCATGTACAAGGTTCATTTCCCAGCACCAAATAAAGAAAAAGAAAGGGAATGGGAGAGTTGACTCAAGTGGGTAAAGACATTTGCTGCCAGGTCTGACAACTTGAGTTCGATTCCTGGAACCTGCATGGAAGGACAGAACAGACTTCCACAACTTGTCTTCTCACCTCCATATGTGAGCACTCATACTGGCATGCACATACTCAGAGAAAGAAATAAATGTGAAAAAAAGAAAGGGAAACAGTGGCTTGTATTTTTCTTTAATTATAGTATTGGGAGTGGAATTTACAGCCTCATACATGCTAGGCAAGTGCTCTACCACTGAGCCACCTTCTTAGCTCATTCTGTATTTTGTCTTAGTTTGTTTAACTATACAATGGGGACAACAACAGTATCTGCTTCCCAGGCTGTTATGAGGATTAAATAAGATGGTATGTATGAAGTTCCTGGAACATGGCCTGGCCATAGCAATGTTCATGTAGGGGCTCATCACCACTACTCCTATTTATGTTGCTACTGATATCATCATACCATCATATTGTACATTGTGTACATTGTACGTCATGTTATCACCATACTATGGTGTGTGTGAGTGTGTGTATGTGTGTGTGTTTCTGGGGATGGAACCCAGGGCTTTGCACTTGCTAGACAAGCACTCTGCTACTAAGCTACACCCCTAACCCTACCATCATACTATGAGGTCAGACCTCTGTCCTTGGTGAAATTAATGTGATACAGACAGGTCTTATTCCACTCTGATGGAAGGAATGGGCCCTCCATGCCCAGATGGTCCCAATGTGGAAGGAACCCACCTGTAGAGCAGCAGCTTGTTGAGGCAGGCATTGATGAGCAGTGAGGGGTCCCGTGCTTCACGGCTGACCCAGGACCGGGCGGAGATGCTGGTTACAGGGCTGCCCTCATGCACTACTAGTCGCTTGGCTTTGGTCAGTTTCCCTGAATCAGTAGAGGCAAAGGTCAGAACAAGGACTGAGTTCTGGGAGAATAAAAAAGGGGGTTACCTAAACATAGGTCTGTGCCTACCTGTGGCCATGTCAAAGAGAAAGGAGAAGATGCTGCCGCGGTCGTCACCTGCCCAGAGAAGCCGGCCAGGGGCATCAAAGGACAGGGCAAGGACACGGCCTGTCAGCTTGCTGGAGCCACCCTTCACTTTCTTGCCTGTGGAGATGTTCATGACATGCACATTGTGCTTGGCATTCCCCACCTGTGGGTGGAATACATACACCATCATTCCGACCCATAGAGTCCTTCCTTGAGCTTAACACAGTAGGACTGTGGCAGGCACACTGCAAAGGGAGACTCAGGCATAATTCCTACTCCCTAGCTATTCCCTCAATAGGCTCACGATAGGTCAGTTGCTCATGAGACTAAGGCAGTCTCAGAGCCAAAATGCTGCCACTTGGCCTATCTGACAACTTGGGTTTACAATACCTTTACATCTTTCCCTTGCGCTCTGGACTGCCCCCTTGTGAAGTCCATGAGCTACTACCATTGAAATGAGACAGAGCCCCAAGCATTAGCTCACTCATGGCCTGTTGTCCCCCCATATTTCAACTCCCTACCCCCCAGGCCATGCCAGACTTTCCATGTCCTTCCTCTGCCCTCTGACCAGTCTGTCCTGGAATCTGACCACAGTGGGGCTGCCACTGACAGACTAGACGAGCTCTCAGCCTCATCATCTGCTCCCTAGCAGCAGCCTCTGTAGACAGAAAACTGTAAGACTGTGGTTGATGGGGCCAGAGGAATCCCAAGGCCATGACCCCCAGCCCAGCTCAGTCCAGCCCAGAAGTCTACCAGAGACAGCAAGGTCATCCCAGACCATGAACTGTGCTTTTTGTTGATCTGTTTCTCTTTGAGTCTGACCACAGGCCTGCTGTGACAGGACTTGGGGGCATTAAGCCTTATACTCTGGTGCCCCAAGAC
This sequence comes from Cricetiscus sungorus, assembly GCA_030556225.1. NCBI lineage: Eukaryota > Metazoa > Chordata > Mammalia > Rodentia > Cricetidae > Cricetiscus > Cricetiscus sungorus. Next base: position 10,817,869 of record JANBXA010000609.1, read on the forward strand.
AGCCCTCCAGACCCAGCATGCCCGCCCTTGGTGAGCAGGTGTCCTGGAGCCTGACCACAGTGAGGTTGTTGTTGACGGGTTGGAAGGTGCAGCACAGCAGTTCAGCGCCATCAGGGTCAGGGATCTCACGGATGCAGCGGCCGTCCTCGGAGGCCCAGATGCGCATGGTGGCATCGAGGGAGGTGGACACGAGGATGTCATTGGAGAGGGACCAGGCGAAGTCGGAGACGCCACGCGTGTGGCCCCGTAGCACATGAAGCACAGTGGGTGGGGCAGGCACCAGCTGGCACAGGGAGATGCTGCCGTCCAGTGAGCAGCAGGCCAGGCGGTGCCGGTCGTCATTGGCGAAGCGCACCCTTGGTACTGCAAATGCCAAGGAGCCATTTGTGGGAGTCAACACATTCACTGAGCACAAGGAATGGTAGCCTCAACAAAGGGCTTTCCTTGGCTCACAAAGGCAGTTGTAAGCCTTAGAAGGCTCACTGCCAGCATGCTCTCTAAATCTTAGCAGGTACTTTGAGGACTACAAAGGTCTTCTGCAATGCAAAAAAGCTCGTACTGCATTACAGAGGACAATAATCAAGTTCTCAGGAGTTTGTAAAACCCTTCACACAGTGTGGCCTACTATGCCCTCTGCAAGGAAGTTATCATTGGCAAAGGCTTTGAACTCTTCTGAGTGACTCATGAACTCAGGCAGCCTGCTAAAAAGGGTTCTCTTGAGTCTCTGTGGCTCTTCACAGTACCTAAAGTAATACAAACTTTGCAGACGACTTTGGAGAGGGCTTTTGCATTTGCTAACGGTTTTATGGGTGGTAATTTCTCCTGCTGAGGTACGGTGCCAGAAACCCTGCACTGGAAAAAATCAATGTCTTGGGTAGTTGTTTGAACAAATGTTTGGTGATGGGTCCCACCACCCATTAGCTTACCTGCCTCATCCACGTGCTGGTCAAAAACATGGTACATGCCTGCAAAGGCATAGTTTTCACTCAGCGATGTGTCCCCGGCCATGGCCCGGCTTGCCTCTGCCACCGATGTGGGTACCACACTGCCGGGAGGCCTGAGCCCCAACAGGAAGTAGGGGGCAATAGGAGGTAGGTGTGGGTGTTCAGACTGCCATATATCCCAGGGCCCCTCTCCTCCTGTTGAAGCTCCACCCCCAGTCTGCCTCTTGCATGTACCTGTCCTCATAGACTGCACGGTTCATTTGTGCCTGCAGCTGGTAGGAGCCTCGGCTGACAGAACGGCGGTGTCCTCGGGCCCCCAGGGCTCGAGGATCATCTTCAAAGTCCTGCAAACAAGAGAGTCAGGGATGGTGCATGCCTCTAATTCCAGCACTTGGGAAATTGAGGCAGGAAGATCCCTGAGCTCCAGGTGTGCCTTGGCTATATAGAGAACCACTGAAGTCTGAAGCCTTCAAAAATATGAGTAGACCTGATCCCTCCTCACCAACGGGGCGCCTGTCATGACTATCACTGCTTGCTTGTACTGCCTCAGTAGCTTCTTCCCTAGTGCCCCAGTTTCTGTTCTCACAAAGAATAACTACTTTGCCCCCAGAAAACCACTCAGATCAGTCTCTCACTTTAGTCAGGTTTCATTGTCACCTCTTCAGAGAAGTCTTCTCTATGAAGCATAGTTTCCTCCTTTAGCTCAAAGTAGTGACTTTTCTTTTTTATGTTTAAATTTATATTTTTTATTAATTTATTTTTACATTCCAATCCCAGTTCCCCCTCTCTCCTTTCCTCCAACTCCTCCACTTCCCCACTCCTCCCATCTGCTCCTCTGAAAGGGTAAGTCCTCCCCTAGGAAGTCTACCAAGTCGGTCCCATCATCTCACTGAGGCAGGACCAAGGCACCTCTCCCCACCCATACCTGTGTCTAGGCTGGGCAAGGTATCTCTCCATATAGAATGGGCTCCACTAAGTCAGTTTGTGCATTAGTGTTAGATCTCATACATTGTCCTAGTCACACCATTGTCACCTATATTAAGGGAGTGTAGTTTGCTCTTATGCAGATTCCCCATTTGTCAGACCTGAGTCAGTAAGCTCTCACTAGCTCGGGTCAGCTGATTCTGTGGGTTTCCCCATCATGGTCTTGACTCCTAGTAGTGACTTTTTAATTCTTTTTGCTATGTTAGGAACAGAACCATCAGCCTCACACATACTAGGCAAGTACTCTATTACTGAAATACATTCCTGCACCAAACTCTCATTCCTTTTTGTCTCCTAAGTCGATTTTATGTTACTATCATAGCATTCCCTACTATACCATGGTAATTATCAATTCATTAATCTGACTTGTTCTGTTTATCTAATTCACTGCCTGTTTATCATGCTTATTGACTTAGTTGCTATATTACTTCTTACTCTTCTGACACTTTTGTGTGTCGCCTGTGTTGGACAAAAGACTGGAGACTATGGAGGTAGGGGCAAGTGGTGCAGTCAGGAGCTCACCTCCATTCGGTCAAGGGTAGTGCGGCTGCTGCGGACAATGCTGTTGCTATAGGCACGAGCACTGCCTGGCTCAGAGAGTGGCCCGTAGCGCTGGCCCAATAACTGGCCCCGTAGCCTCAGGTATTGCCGACGCAGTGCTGGGGGGTGCCCAGCCTTGGCATTCTCCCGCAGCAGCTGGCTGCGCCGGCGGATATACTGGGTCCGAAACTGTGGAAACGTTGGTGTGCGGTAGGCGTTGTACCTGTGGGGTTCAGGAGGCAGGGCAGGCAGCAGGCACAGGACAGAGGGAATAAATCAGCTCGAGGCATAGGGTAGTACAATGAGGTATTTGGCAGTGATTGGGATGTTAAGAGTGATTACCAATGGTAAAGGGGGATTCCTCCTGGTACTGTGGTGGGGCTAATTCTGCATTAATAACGGGTATGATGAAAAGGTCAGTCTGGATACAATATAGTCAATTTGTAGCTCTGTTGGGGTCAGTCTGGGACAACTATATTATTATCAGTCTAGCATGATGACAAACATCAGATTGGCAATGGAGGTTAGGGTCAGGGAGGTTAGTATAGGGTAACAATCGGGTAGTAAGAGTAGGGTAGTGGTATCAAGAGAAGTTGGGGAAGAGGATAGGCAATAAGGAGCTAGATAGGAAGTCACCAGCCTGACTTCCACTACCCACCAGAAGACAGTCTCTTTGCGCATGTCTAAATCTAACCGCATTTTCCCAGCATGCTCTTTAGCACCTTCTCTGACCAGGCCACTTCCACCGCGGGAATATCCCACACCAAGCTAACTGCGCATGCTCACGCAGCCGTACCAGCCAAGTTCTCCGCCCAGCCTCACTTGTCGCCATTGCTCATGCACCACAGTAAGTTCCGCTCCCGTGGGCTCCAACCCCACGCCTCACCTCGCGTCCACTGCTAAGACTTGCTGCCACACCGCGGCCATTCCCTGGCTTCCTTCTTTGGCGCGTCTGCCTGCGGGAGCCTGCAGGGCAAGGGCTTGGAACGCCGGCGTCCCAGGCAGAGGAGATCTAGTTCCGCCCCTTCCACCAGGTGACAGTTGCCATAGACACGAAGTCCCTCCACACAGGTGATGTCGCGAAATCCCACTGGGTCGCTAGCATGGTCATCACCCCAGCCCTGCCTTTCCTGGGCAGCACTCTTGGTGACTCACAGCAGCAATTCAGACATGACCCCGCCCTCCCCAGTTGCCTTAGCAACGCCCCTCCCCCACCTAGCAAGTCTTGCTTGACATTCACCACCCATTAAGCCCTCTGCCTCTGCCTCTGCCTTCCCTTCTCTGGTCCTAGAGCATAGCCCAGGACCCAGGACCACCTCCGGGGCTGCCCCTGGCTCTTGAGGCCCCCGGGGCGGCCCTGAGCCCGGTGCCCACCGGTTCCTTCTCTGCTCCCTGTCTCAAGCTCCAGGCAAGATGGCTGCCTGCAACCAGAAAGAGCTGCTGAGCACAGAGCAAATCGATAGGAACCTTTTCTAGGGCGTGGGAGCCTCGCAGGCGCATTAAAGGATTGTAGTTTCTAGTACAAGGACAGAGGCTCCACCCCTTGAGTTCTATTCATTTCCCCCTTGACACCTTTTGTATACACAGGGATAAAGTACTGGGGTTAGGACAGGGTGAGCACGGCAACCACTTGCTAAAGATAAGAAATAATGACGCTCTTGTGAAAGTAGTTTAAGCTGCTTCTCGGCAGCACAAATTTGGCCTGTCAAAACTTGAATAAAGTTTATGAAGAGACTGACTCCTAGAACACTGTCTAGTTCTTAGAGCAGTGAATCTCTGGACACCTATGTGATGAAAATAATCCATTCGTGTGTTTACTGGGAGTAACTGGATTTGGATGGCTGCCCCTAGGAAACTTGAAACTTGAGTGTTTTAAATAACAAGATGCAATTAGGAAAAACAAGCTTTGGGCATTTGACCCAAGGAAACAATCCCAATTGTTACTAGCTTTAAACTAGAATATCCATCTCCAGGTCAGAAAGATAAACAGAATTTACAAGGCTGAAACTCAAGATGTAAGGCTAGCATAATAATAATCCTCTAGAGTGGTTTAAGTAGGGGGAGACAGTGGCAGGAGGATCATGAGTTTGAATCCAGCCTGGCCTACATAGTCAATTCCAGGCCACCCTGAGCTACATAGTGAGAGCCTGTCACAAAAAGCAAGCAAGGTGGAGATGGCTCACTGGGTACTGTTTGTTGCACGAACTTTAGTTGTGATAAAACACTTGATAAAAGCAACTTGAGGGAGGAAAGGGTTTATTTCACCTTAGAATTCTCAGGTCACAATCCATCACTAAGGGAAGTCAAGGTGGACAATCAAGCCAGGAACTGAAGCAGGCACCATGGAGGAACACTGCCTACTGGCTTGCTCTCCAAGGCTTGTTGTGGCCTGTTTCTTTATACAGCTCAGGCCCACTTGCCCACAGGTGGCACTGCCCACATCAACCATCAAGAAATTGCCCTAGCCATCCCTACAGGCCAATCTGATGAAAGGATTTTTTTTTAATTGAGGTTCCCTCTTTCCAAATGACTGTGTCAAGCTGATAAAAAAACTGACCATCAACTAAGAACTGTTTTTAGGTTGCCTGAAGTGAGGAAAATAGGTGAATCTTATTGACAGTATCTCCTTTGTCACTGTATCAGTGTTATAAACTGTCCTGTGTCATATAACTGCTAAAGAATAAACTATATTTCTTTGCACAAAGAAATAGATTTAACAAGACTGTTATTCATTGAACAAAGTACTAGACACTGTTTAAGTATCTTACATGTATTAATCTAATATTTTTATGGAACAGAGGATATGATCCAGGGTTTCAGACATGCTAGGCAAGTACCTTTTGGTAACCCAGGCTGACCTCCATCCAACTCATTATGTAGCTGAGGTTAACCCTAAACTGACCTGACCCTTCTGTTTCTACTTCCCAAGTATTGGGTCATCATAACTGGCTTCCAGTACTTTATTTTTTTATTTTTGGTTTTTCAAGACAGAGGAAGTCTCTGTATAACAGTTCTGTCTGTCCTGGAACTCACTGTAGATCAGGTTGGCATTGAGCTTAGAGATCCACCTGCCTCTGCCTCCCAAACGCTGGGGTTAAAGGCGTGTTTCACCACCACCTGGCTGAGTCCTTTATTTTTTTTTGTTGTAGACAAAATCTTAAGTAGTCCAGGCTGACCCAGGCAGTGATATGGCATGCCTTTAGTCCCAGTATTCACTCAGAAGGCAGAGGCAGGAGGATCTCTGTGAGGCCAGCCTGGTCTACGAAAAGAATCCTTGTCTCAAAAAAAAAAAAACAACAAATAAATAAAATGCAATAAAAATTTAAAAAGGAATAAATAATAAAGGATTGACATTATTTTAAGTTGGTCAGTGGTCACTCAAACCTTTATTCCCAGTACTTAGAAAGCAGAGGCAGGCAATCTCTGAGTTGAGGGCCAGCCTGGTCTACAGAGTGAGTTTCAGGTCAGTCAGGACTACACAGAGAAACTCTGTTGCAAATAAAACAATCAACCAACCAACAAAATAAAAAGTAGTTCAGGCTGGCCTTCAATTGGATATGTAGCAGAAGATGGATTTGAATTTCTGATCCTCCGGGTTTTTTTGTTTTGTTTCATTTTTTACCTCCTCACTGCTGGAATTAAATACATGTGCCATCATCCCCAGATCTATTTGAATTTTTCTTGAGGCTCAGTCTTGCTAAATTTCCTAGGCTGGCCTGGACCTTGTGATTCTTCCAAGTACTCAGGATTACGTAATTCATCACCACATCCAGCCAATTAAACGTTAATAGGAATGTTGTGAATCCTGTTATCGAACCTGGTTTATAGATGAGAAAACATAAAGCACCCAAGAATTAAATGGTGACATTGTTTACCTGTATTTTTTATCATAAAGAATGCTATGATCAATGTATTTTAAAATTTCACTACTTATTTGGGAGAGTACACTCATACCATATGTGTGTATGTGTGGACGTCACTGGATGACATGTAGTTGTCAATTCTGAGTTTCAGGGATCAAGCTCATGTCCTCGGCTTTGGCACAACAGCCTTTCCCCACTGAGCTATCTTGTTGGTCCTGCTCTTTGTAAGCGTATCTTTCAGGACAGTTCAGGTTAGATAGCACAATCTAATGACAGGAGTCAGTGTGAATTAGTTATTAAAGCAAAGGTTTTGTGCTAGCTTTTGTGTGAATATTTGCCATTTTAAAAAGCAATGTGAGTTTTCAGAAGATAGTATAACTTGGCCACTATGAGAGGCTCTGCTGACCTCAGGCAATTCATACAACCTGTTTGTGACTCAGTCTCTTTATCTGAAAAAACCTGTCTCACAGGTGGGTTAAATGAGCCAATAGGTGTAAAGCTTTTGCTAGCATCTGGAATAGATGCTAAATTTTGATAATTTTTCATGATAAGGAAAATTTAAAATTTTCACTATGGGTGGGGGGTGAGACAGGGTTTTTTTGTGTAACAGCCCTGGCTGTCCTGGAATTCTCATTGTACACCAGGCTGGCCTTGATCCCATAGAGATTTGCCTCTCATGGCCTCCCAAGTGTTGGGATCAAAGGTGTGTGGTATCACTACCTGGCTAATTTTTGTTTGTTTGTTTATTCAAGACAGGGTTTCTCTGTATTGTTTTGGAGACTGTCCTGGAACTCGCTTTGTAGACCAGGCTGGCCTCAAACTCATGGAGATTCGCCTGCCTCCCCAGTGCTGGGATGGAAGGTGTGAGTCACCAACACCTGGCTTAAAATTTTTACCTTCAAAAAGTAGCAGACAACATGGTTCAAGATCAAACAAGACAGTTAATAAGAGTTAATAAACGGTGTGTGTGTATGTGTATGAGCATACATCTTTAATCCCAGCACTGGGGAGGCAGAGGCAGGTGGAACTCTGTGAGTTCGAGGCCACCCTGGTCTACAGAACTAGTTTCAGGACAGGCTCCAAAGCTACACAGAGAAACCCTGTCTCGATAAAAAACAAAAAACAATTAGCATATAATGTTTTTATTATAGTACTTTCAAATATATCATTTTCTTGGGTGGGGGGCTCGGAAGATGGCCCAGTGGTTAAGAGTAATGCTGTTGTAGAGGAGCTGAGTTTAGATCCCAGCACCCCATCATGTGGTCCAGAACTGCCTATAACTCTAGTTCTAAAGTATCCACTGCACACTTCTGGTCTCCAAGGGCACCTGCACACACATGGCATTCACACACAAAAATTTTTTAAATACAATTTTTATTGACTTTTGGCTTCTCCCCACTCCTGCTTCCTCTTATACCTTCTTTCCCCCAGTGGCCCTCTTCCCTTCTCTAGCGACTTTCCCCTACTCATGGTCCTCTTTCAGTTTCATGTCCTAATGTACATTTACTGTTTTTAATAAACCTTAATGGACACACTTGTCTAGTTATTTCAGCTGCAGAGGCCGTTATTACTTAGAACTACAGCCACCTCCTGCACTTACTCTGCAATTTTCAATTTTTAGGGGTTAGAGAGATGGTTCAGCATTTAAGAGCAGGTTTGCTGCTCCTCCAGTAGACTCAAGTTCGGCTCCTAGGATGATGTCAGACAACTCATAACTGCCTAGACTCCAGCTCTAGGGGATCTGATTCCTTCTTCTGGCCATTGCAGGTGCGCACACAAACACATAACTTTCAAATTTCTATTTTATTTACTTAATTTCTGGAGACAGGGTCTATTATGCAGTCCTTGCTGTCCTGGAACTCACTCCGTAGACCAGGCTGGCTTCCACAGAGATCCACCCTCCTCTGCCTTCCAAGTGCCGGGACTAAAGGTGTACAGCACCACTCCCAGCCTCTTTACAATTTTTAAATCATTTACTTGCTTTCACATATGGTATTACATACTAGTCTGAACAAGCTGATGAGAAGGCAGTTCATTGGTAGCTGAGAAAGAAGAGTGTTTGGGGGAGAGAAGAGTCTCAGTCTTGTCTATCAAGTCATGAGAAGCAGCTTCTGGAGGTTACAGCGATGGACTTAGAAAAACTAAAGCCCCACTGACTTTAACAGGACCCAGGACAGTTTTAATGTCAGATAAGTTAAGGTCACAGTGAAAGAAAAGTAGACTGAAGACAGTTAAGGCACAATTTTTTGAGGATAATGCTCATAACATTGACTCCAAGGGTGCAAGATCCAGATTCATCTTCATGTTTCCTGCCTGCAAAGCTTAAAAATGCAGAGAAAAGCACAGGACTACATTGGGGGAGGGGACGGGCTGGAATCTAACTTTAGGGGACACACTGAAACATTTGAAGGAACGCCTGATATGCAACTGGAAAGTATTGATTTCCCTTTTGTCCCCCCACCCCCACGACAGGGTTTCTCTGTGGTTTTAAAGGCTGTCCTGGACTAGCTCTGTAGACCAGGCTGGCCTTGAACTCATAGAGATCATCTGCCTTTGCATCCCGAGTGCCACCACCACCTGGCTTCCTTTTTTGTTTTGAGACAGGGTTTCTCTGTGTACCCCAGGCTTCACATTGCAACTTATTCTGTAGACTAGGCTGGCCTCTAAGCAATGAACACCAACTGCTGGTATTAAAAGTGTGTGCTGCTACAGCCCAGCTAGAGAATTCTTATTTTACCATTTCCTGCTGGATGGTGGCGGCACACACTTCTAATTCCAGAACTCAGGAGCCAGAAGCAGGTTAATCTGAGTTTAACAGCCTGGTCTATAGAAACTGTGTGTGTGGTCATCATTTCCTGATGGGGAAACTGCCTGTTTCTGGAACCATGTAAACTGAAGGTGACATCCTGAACTCAAGTGACTCAAGCCTCAATTGTATGTCTGGTTCCCTGGGTTTGCAGTCACAGCCATTACAGCTAAAGTGGGTGTAGCTTTGGACTTCTCCCTAGGTCACATCTGTTTTCATAAAACAAACTATATAGCCTAACCTGGAACTTGATGTGTAGAAAAGGCTGGCTTCAGACTCACTGAAAATTGTTTCAGCCTCTCAAATGAAAATGCTACAGGCCTGCCTACATACATGCTAAGCTCATCCCAAGCATCAGTCTTTGTTTTCCTATGATAGGCCCCACCCAACTGTCCTCACAGCCTAAACCCTTAGGGATTCTTCATAGACCTGGCTGGCTTTGAACTTGCCAGAGACTGGCTTGCTCTGTACCCATCCTTATGCTGGGTGAAGAGTTCAACACTGCCCCCCAGCCCTGTCAGTCATAAGCATGACATTTAACCCCTTTAAAAAACTTTGTTGAATTCTGTATGGTTGTTTGTTTGCATGTATGTATATTTGACCATATGCATGGCTGGTCCCTATGGGGCTCAGAAGAGAATGCAAAAGAACTGATAATTGGAGAGCACTAGGAAGTGAACTCAGGGGATCTGCCAGTGTGACAAGTACTTGAGACACAATTTTGCTGCACAGACCAGCTGACCCTCCAGCCTCAAGTCTCTTTGCCATTTAAATAAGATATGCACCATCCATCACACGCAGGTATATTCCAGTCTACCCCCACTTCGACCACTGACTTGGATGTGCTGTTCTTCCGTGCTTGCAGGAGACAAAAATATAAGACTGCTGAACCTTCTCAAGTAAAGGTAAGACAGCCTTTCTACCTCCCTGCTTCTGTAGTGGTCTGTCAGATACTCTAGGCCTTAGCCAAAACTGGTTGCATGAATGTTGCTGTGAGACTATGGGTAACTATCCAGGGAGCCTGCTGTTTCTGTCCTCCCTGCACTGTTTGAATGTTGCCCATCTGCACTTCTCGTCTACCCAAGCATTGTCATCTTCCTTCTAAGGTGTTTGATGAGGTTGAAGATTAGACTATCCCAATTATTCTCTCTTCCTAAATAGAAATATTAGGCACTAAATTTAAGCTTTCCAGTTCAGGACAACTGTACTGTAATGTTATGCCTTCATCCTAGGACTAGATGTGCAGGTCATAAATTTGTATGTTCTTTTATTTTCCTTTTCTTACAGCATCTTTAATAGTCATTATCTTTAATATAGTTTTGTAAGAAGCCTAAATCTTTTTAGACTAAAAGGGGAGTTTTAGTGAGATATTTACTGTTGCATCGATCATGCCCTTCGGGAGTAAGGGACCCTGGAGCTCTAGCTTGCTTCTGGGTAGGAGACAGAGGGCATCCAGAGGTATCCTTGGGACTAGAACCTACTGGCCATCATCTGTTTTAAGTTACTTGTCCCTGAATAAAGATTTATTCACCCTGTTTTCTCTGACCCTTATTTTCCCATGTTATAAAGCTAGACAATAGAAATAACAAACCTCTGGCACCCAGTGAGTAAGTGCTTTACCTTATTTCGCCCTCCATATAGCTCCAAAGTGCTATTTTCACAACTCCCTTCTAGTTTCTGAAATTAACTGAGACCCATTTCTGCGACAATGTCATAGGGCCCTTCTTCACAATCATCACCTAAGTGCTCATTCTGGTTCTTGTCCCAACCTTCAAAAGGGTTATATTATGTAGTGGGTCCTTGTTGACCCCACCCCACCAGTTTGTTTAACCCTGGCTGTCCTGGAACATGTTCTGTAGATCAACTCACATGTCCCCCTGCCTTTGCCCAGAGTGCTGAGATTAAAGGCCACCTCCAAGTTAGGAATTGATAATTAAGCGGTCCTCTTTGAATAAAGAGGCTGGGCTATGGATCTTTTGTAAATGTGCAGACACCAGATGTAGACTTAGTAACTTATTCAGTAACACTCCATCTTTAAAAAAGTAGGTTAGGGCTAGGGTTCCTAACAGTTTATATGTTACCCATATGCACATATTTTAGGGCTGACCACATAGTTCAGCTCTACTTAAGAATTAGATTGAAGCCTACATTGACACAGGTGCTGTCACTGAATCTGGGAGCTTAATTTATCGGGAAAGCAAGATTGTCTCTACTGCCCAGTGCTAAGATTGTAACTGTGCCCTGCTATGCCTTATGGCACCCAAATTCAGATGTTATGCTTGCACAGTAAACCCTTTCCAGACTGAGCCATTGTGCCATCCCCTAGAGGGCTTTAGACAAACATGAATAACAGAAACAGGAGTTGCCCATCACATTCCTGTGTGGTGGATAAATGGAATGATACTAATATTTTTCTCTTTTTGAGATAACTTTCTGCTTTTAATCTAGGTTGGCCGATGGTTGTAGAAAACAGGGATTCTTCCTGCTTCAGCCCCAGAGGTACTGAGATTACCTTATGGAAATTTCCAAATTTATACACAAAAAAAAGATGTCCTGATGACAAACTGCTGGGTAGGAAGTCAATAGTTTAGGCTGGAGAGATGGTTCAGTACTTGCTGCTGTGCTGCTCTATCAGAGGATTCAGGTTCAATTCCCAGCAGCAACATGTGCCTGAAACTCCAGGTCCAGGGGATCTGATACTTTCACCAGTGCATAAATTATGAAGTCAATGGTCTCACCCAGTAGTGAACCACAAGACTGGAGTAAAAGTGGCACTAAAAGGGCCTACTCCATAAGCAGAAGTGCAGGCAGGTCTGTAAATATGGCCAGGAACCTCTTGTGCAGAGCTTACACATCCCAGCAGCCAACATATTTTGTTAAATAGACATCTATCTGCCCTCGAAATTGTTCATGTATTAGTGCAGCCCTCATTAACATTTTCAAAGGCACTGAATGATGGTTAACACATAAACTGGTCAAGGCACAGAGAATATGTGCTGTACACAGACAACTGAAGGGGCATTATCACAAGCTCTTCAAAGTTACAGGGCTCTCTACAAGAGCAGGTGGAAAGAACCAAGTGTTATGACTAGACTCTGTGTTCTGCACATTATAGAACCACTAAATCAACTCACAGCAGTTGTGGTTACTTGAATTAGCTCAAGTTGGTCAACTCCAGCATGGTGGAGTAGGAAAGGCTCAGGATAATTAGCTAAGACTTGATAGCTCCTGGGGATAGGGGGAGAAGAGTCATTTTCTGTGTGGCTCTTGGCCTATGAGCACAGTAGCACACACCCTTAATCTAGAAAGCAAAGGCAGGACCACCTCCAATATTCAAGGCCAGCCTGTTCTACAGTTCCAGGACAAGTATACTACATAGAGAAACACTGTTAAGAAAAAGCAAAAACAGGTACAATGTATTTCTTATAGGAGAAATTCTCAAGCCTGTGGTACATTTTTTTTAAAAAGACTAGCTTTCTTTGTATTAATAACAGCCTTGGCTGTTCTGGAACTTGTCTGTAGACCAGTCTGGCCTTGAACTCTAGACCTTCCTACCTCTGCCTCCCAAGTGCTGGAATTAAAGGCTCTTGAGGTGATGGTGTACATAGCAATAGAAGCCCTAAGATATTACCTTTAAATCACCAATGGCTCAAAGAAAGCAAAAGGTAATTTACAATATCTACTTTTTTCAAAAGTGACATAATTACTATATTTATTTGGTCACATAATTAGCAAAGCAAAAGATAAAGCCAGATGGTGGTAGAGCACTCCCAGCACTTGGGAGGCAGAGCCTCTGTAAGTTTGAGGCCAGCCTAGTCTATAAAGAGAGTTCCAGGGCAGTCAAGGCTGTTACAGGGAAACCCTGCTTCAAACCAACCAACCCACAAAAGAAAAATGTTTATGAGTGTAGCTGTGTCTTTCAGGTGTCAGTCTCTCCTAGCACACTGTGGGACCTGGAGTCAGTCAGGTCAGTGTGAACAAGTATGTTCATAGAACCATCTTAACAGCCTTCAGAAGTTGATGCCAACTGGGAAGAACAAAAACGAGAAACCCCTATCTCAAGGTCTGGAAAAAATGGCCTTTTAAGAGTACCTTTTAAAAGTAGTGTTGCTCTTCACATGGCATGAATTTAACTCACAATGCCATTAGGTGGCTTAGCCCCAGGGCTGGTCCGGGGGAACTATCACACAGGCCTAAATTAAAGCATTCATCTTGGAAAAACAAGGATATATATCAAATTCATAAAAGCCAAGGTAAGGACCCCACCCAAGTATAAGAAAGGCTAGCATCCAATCATTAAAGTTGGGTATTAGCCGAGGAGATGGCTCAAGGGTAACATACGCACCTAATATGGACTCCTGTTTCATCCTGAAGACAGACAGCATCAGCATAGTAATACTGCAGCATACATTTAAAGCAGATTATATGAAGGCAATAATTATGGCAATGATCTTCAATATTTATGTTCACCAAACTATGTCCTATGCCTTAAATGTGTACCATCTTGGCAGTAAGTATACAGGAACATAATGATTCAAGCTTCTGAAAAGCAATGTGCCTGCTGCAATCCTAGCACCTGGGAAGTAGAAGTAAAATGAGGCCAGCACTGGTTACATAAAGCCCCGTCTCAAATAATAATAATAAACAAGCTTTGGATATTTAGTGAGAGTGCTCCCCTACCTGCTATGAAACCCTGGGTGTACCAAGTGTTGCTAAAACAGGCCTGAGGTGGTGTCAATACTTAAAAAATACTTTTATCTGTCAATCAAATGTGTTTCTTTGTATAGACCTCAATCTCATGCCTGGTTCATGTTGCCTTTTTAAGTCTGCTCATTTTCTAAGGTGCCTTCTACTCCCTTCCCAGTGTTCAAACTCATAACAAATGCATCTTTTCTTTTTGGTAAGAAATTTTAAAAGAATATTGGAGTCTTAACCAAGCAACTATATAGCCCACAAATTCTTAATTACAAAGCACATTACTGTGTTCTTTACCAAATGGTTTCTCATAGGCATGCTAAATTTTATTGTTAAAATAACACAAATTTATGGGGAGGTGGTGGCTCATGCCTTTAATACCAACATTCTGGAGGCACAGGCAGGTGGATCTCTTGAGTTGGAGGCCAGCCTAGTCTACAGAATAAGTTCCAGGACAGGCTTCCAAAGCTAGAGAAACCCAAATCTACCTGAAAAACTGAAACAAAATATAAACTCATAATGATTTTCCATTTATAGTAGAAAATCAGTAAAATGATGGGCCTCGCACATACCAAGGCTTTGTCTTGAATTCAATCCTCAATAAAACCATTCCCCAAGCCAAGCGTTGGTGTAGCATACCTTTGATCCCAGCACTCGGGAGGCAGAGGTAGGCAGTGTTTGAGGCCAGCATGGTCTACAGAGCTAGTTTTAGGACAGGCTCCAAAGAAAATACAGGGAAACCCTTCCTGGAAAAAATCCACAGAATCTGCTAAGGCAGTTCCTCAAAACCCAGCATTGTGGTCTAGAGCTGGCCAAGACAACTGGGTCTGTTACAGAGAAACCCTGTCTCAAACAAATTAACAAAACCTTTATTGTAACCTTGCTAATTGGTTAATGGCTATAAAACCCTTGTCAGGTCTTACCACTTGGAAGTAATGTATTTTACATCTTTGTGAACCATGAATAGATAGACGATAGCCTTAGCTGAGGAAGCAGAGAATTGCAGCTGAGAAGGGAGGCTTCATTTTGATAAGCAAAATCAGGACACTTACGACATGTTTTCATGTGCCTTAAGTAATCATAGAACTCACTTTCATTGAAAAACTTTGGTAAAATCAGATAGTACTCATTCTACATGCCTTCATTGCAAATTGTGGCCAAGGGGTCGTGGTACTATTTTATTCAGGAACTTGGCCCATTTTAGACATTTTTCTGTTTAAAACCCAACCTATCACTGGGTGGTTTTGGCGCATGTCTTTAGTCCCAGCAGTTGGGAGGCTGAGGCAGGCAGATCTGCGTTCCCGGCTAGCCTGAACTCTCTCTACAGAGTTCCAAGACAGCCTCCAAACCTAGAGAAACCCCGTCTCAAAATCAAAACAAAACAAAAACCAAACCAAAACCTAGTGAGGTAAGTAGTTTGTATTCTAAATGCTAAAAGTGAGGAAGCGGGACCTAGAAATACTATTTTTGGAGGCTGGAAATAAAGTGCAGCTGGTAGAATGCTGCTAGACTGGCATGCATCAAGCCATGGGTTCAGTTCCCAGAATGGTGGTATACTCCTGTAAAGCTTGCACCAAGGTGCTTGACTATAATTTTGGCTCTAGGTCTAATTCCTTGCATTGACCCTCAAAATTTGAGGGTCAATTCTCATGCCAACTACTTAGCAGTGAGCTACAGACTTTCTGCAACTACATTATAATACAGCTCCAATTATCTGCAAAGTGGAACAGCACCTGCTGTGGAAATCCAGATACACACACACAAATCATCCAGCTATAGTCATTTTAGAGTTGATTATGAAATACTAGCTCAGGTAACACTGAGTATTTCCTTCCCACCCCTCACCTTATTCCCGAAGGACCAGCATAGAATGCTTCCTCAGACCAAAATACCCACCTGGTGGGGTTAGCCACAATGCCCCATAATCTGGGCTTGGCTCAGTGGGTGAGGCAGAATTCTGGGAAGTTCCTGAGTCTTCATCCACCTGCCAAAGCAAATTCATGACCATTTGGGTGGGAGAAATAAGGATCCTTGGGGCCTGTTCCTGTTAGTTGGGGAAGACCTGAGGAGATGCCTCCATGCCAAGGATGAAGCAAACTGTTCAGAGTAAATGTTGTGCAGTCTGCAACCTGGTGGTATTTGGCTCAGTATCAGCCAGGTGAAAACATGAATAGAATGGATTCTTCCATCCTAACTGGGACTAATGCAGGACTAATACTCATGGAACCCATAGACAGCCCCTAGAACCTCGATTAAAGGTTAGAGGCACAACTAAGCAGCTAAAGATAGAAGCCCCCACCCAAAAAATATGAAGGGACACAACTGGCTTCTCACCCAAGACCTCTGTGATTATACTCAGTGGCTTTATATACTTAGGCATTCGACTTTCTTCCCCGGATGTGGAAGTGTATGCTACAAGAAAGAGGTCAAATGAACAGGTAGTGGAGCCCACATGTGAATCCAGTCTGAATTCTTTTTAATGCCTGCTGTCTAACTAGGTTTCCCTTCTGCCTAACATGAAGTTGTTCAGTACACCACCACCCCCATCATTTAAGGAACCGAAAATACGGTATCTGTTCTGTGTATCCATTGTTATGAGATTAAGGTGCTAATTATTAGGCTCTCAAGGACAATCCTGCAAGTACAGTATCCACCTTGTGCTCAGAAAAGCAAATTTATGGAGCAGTTGTAAAAAGGACAAAGAAACTACTTTAGAAAACCCAATTCTAGTTGTAAGGGAATTGACTTTTATCTGTATCCAAACTCCATCTCACCATACACCCATAAAGCAATCTAACCCTTACTAATTTCAACTTCACGGCTCAACTCTTCTGGCAGTTCCTGCCCATCCTACTACATTTCCAAGCTTTCATCCTCCTGACTTGCCTCTAGTTCTAAACCGTATACTGTGTTGAATAAGGAAAAAACATTATCAGTATTGATTTGTGTTCAGGTTTCATCTTTTAATTAGCTCCATAAAGGACATCCTAAACACATCAGACACAACAGAATATCTTTTCTTCCAGTATTAAAAAAATGACATTCACAAACATTGTAAAGAAGCTCTTCTATATAATCAGGACAGTGATCTTGAATAAAAACCATCTCTAGGTAATCGTAATCTTGATTCAGATTGCTTATACATTCAGAAATCACTTTCTGGCCATGATAAACATTGTATACAGTTTTTTTTTAAAAAATGTCCCTAAATACATTAGTTTTAAAAACATTAGCCTGCCCAGTTTTTTGGGCCAGAAACAATCCTGAGCCTAAATAAAAATTGGAAAAAAAAAAAAAAAAACCATTGGTACCATAACCAATATCTTAAAACTTGTCTTTTAAAAGGGAAAAAAATGTTTAAACACACGGAGCTTTCTAAAAGGTCTTTAACAAACTACCTTGGGAGCTCAATTCAAAAATAGAACTCGATGTACTAAAACAGATGTTTCAGCGCAGCTCCAAAAATCTTTATAAATTTGGAAGGACGATCCTGGATCAGAAGTGTTATTCCTTGTGTATCTGAGAATAGTAAGAAGGGGTAGAATTTTGATGTCAGGAACAGACTGATAACATGCTCACCTCCCAGAGTTGATAAAGATACTGCACACAGCCTCTTTATTTCTACCATGCCCCATAGAACAGAAGATTACTTTAGAACACCCCATCCCCTACCCCCACGACTAGCCTTGGCATGCACCTAATAGGAAGAACAGCCAAATGGTGTTGATAGACTGGCTGGCTAAGATATCAAGGCAGCAGATATAAAAGGGTAGTGTGGCCAGAGAGCAAAAGGGGTAGACAGGAGCCTGAGAAACAGTTTGACTCAATGCCATTATTTAGGCCTCACCTACATTATGTTTGCATGCCCCATCTCAGTTGTCATAATTGTCTCTGTAATTTCCTCCTGAGTAGCGGTCATAACCACCCTGGCTTCTGGGAAAAAGCGAAATTATTTTACAGGAATGTATTCTACACAGCAGACAGTATTAAAACCTATACATGTCAATTTCATAATAGTGCATTCACAACATACTTCAGCTACTGTTTTGTGGTGATGGAGTTTAAATCCAGGGCCTGTCACATGTTAGGCAAAATATCTTTGCTATGTCCAAGTCACACAAAACAAAACTGAGTATCAGGCTACAGAATTATAAATACCGGTACCACAGGTATCCCAGTCTCTCAGTACCCACCTGCCACTATAGTCTCTAGACCGTCCATATCCATATCCATATCCTCCAGGTCGACTGTCATATCTTCCGCTTCCATAGCCCTGGTCTCCACCACCTACAGAAAAATATTCAAAAAATTGCAGCCGTTTAGATACAGGCTTATAACAAATGACTCTACCTCATCCCATAATCAACCCACCACTGCACTTACCTCTAGAGTAGCTGCGACCACGCCCATGGGCCCCAAAGGCACCCCCTCCTCTGGTTCCCCGGGCAGACTTGCCTGCATGGTCCACTCGGATCTGGCGCCCATCCAGGGACTAGGTGTGGGAAGGAGACAGACACAAGGAAGCCTTATCAGTCAGAGTAGTGACTGAAGAAGAATGGGCACAGGCAGATGGACAAGAGCCCAGAAATTCCTGCTGGGCACCAAATTCTGGGTGCCATGTTCCAGAGCAAGCTCCTCTGACCAGAATGGCTTCACCAGGAGCTACAGATTCCCACAAATGACCTGAATCCACCGTGCTCCCCTGCTACTACTTACATCTTGACTGAATTCAGGCTGAGTTCTCCTCCCCACTCCTCTAAGCTGCCCGACTATTAGGGCTAGACACCTCTCTCGGTTTGAGGCTTCAGAGTCCATCCCAGAAGACTCACGAGGTCCTCTCCGGGCCAGGCCCACAGGTCTGCAGACTCTACTACCTAAGCCCAGAGCAGGTCAACCATCCACAGGTGGCTTCTCGGCCTCATGCAGGACCAGTCGTCGCCTCCCAGGCAGCCCGGCTCTGTCTGCCGCTGCCCTCCACCCCCTAGAACAGAAGGCAGTCATGCTCCTGTGAGTGGACACTGCGGGGCTTCATGGCCACGCTGCCCCTGGCAGACATAGAGGGAAAACAAAGAACGAAGCAAGTGGCAGACAGGAGAAGTCTCCTCTGCAGGCAGGAGGCCTCACCTCTCCATTCATGGCTCTCATGGCGTCTGAAGCATGCTCTGGGTTGGTGAAGGTGATGAAGCCAAAACCCCGGGATCTTTGAGTCTCCCGGTCCTTGACAACAACCACTGGGAGGAGGGACAGAAACATAATTGTTAGCATCCTATCATTTAAGTGCAAAGCAGAATGAACACACACCCAAGTCTTGTATCCCATTGGATTTTTCTCAGTCTATGTTAGAAACACAGGAAGTTAAGCAGAGTTTCAGGCCCTAAGTCCCAGACTAAACTAGCTCTTATCTACCAACCCTCAACCCGTGGGCTGGTCCAAGGCTCACCCTCAGAGATCGGCCCAAAGCTGCTGAAGTGGTCTTCAAGTGCCTGCTCATCGGTGTTGAAGTTGAGCCCTCCCACGAAGAGCTTCCCTTCTTCAGAAGACATGGCAGAATGTAAATTCTATAGGGCAAGCATGTGGAAATTGGGGAAAACAGTCAACGTGGAAGTGGTGAGATGTCTAACACCTGAAGACTGAGAATTACCAGGAACACAAAAAGTGCGTTAAGAGAAATAAAAGGCGGGAACCAGCCAGCCAGAGAGGCTGTCCGCCATTTGACGACCGCTACCGCGCATGCCCACAACACCCCATGCCACCACACCCGTCATTTTGTATGGTCGCGGAGGCCTACAACGGCATTGCATTTCCTCTTTCCCTGCAGAACAAGATGGCGGCGGTCACGTGGGAACAGCCGGTATAGGTTGTCGCGTGGTCATTCCTCCACGGAGCCAGCCCGTACCTCCCGGCATTCCTCCCCCCGTTCGGATGCAGCACGCCAGCCTCCCCAACCGAGAGTTTCCTTCGAGCCTGGGACTCGCCCTCCTCGGAACTCAAGCCTACGTGCCAGCGGCAGCAATCTTCCTAGTCTCGTCTCCCGCCCCTGGAGCGCAAAGCAGTGAAGCAAGGGACGACCGCGCAAGCCAAATGCCGCTTACCTGGACAAGCCTGCTTAAAAAGATCAAAAGGATGGACACACGGAGAGCTCTAAGGAAGCGGGAGAACAGAGAGGCTGCCGCGCGGGAAGACGCCTGATAAAGCGTGCGTAGCGGATACGTCACAGAACGTACCCCAGCGCGTACCCGGCGTGCGTGCTCATTGGTTAAGGTCGGCGAGGGGGTTGGGTGGAGGGAGAGGAAGGCGGAGGAAGCAATTCGCTTTGCTGTTTCCGGGACTAGAGAGGAATAGAGTTCAGTGCACCCTAATGTAAGCACCTCTGTGCTAGCGTAGAGATTGTTCCCCCTCCCTTTCCATCTACAAACGGTTTGATTCATATAGCCCTTTCCTCCCTGACGTCATGTTCACTGCATTTGACGTCATTTCTCCCCTTCGCTAGGAAGTCCCTAACTGACAGTACATTAGTGCCAACCAACTACCATGCTCAGGAATCAATCTTATTTACTTCTAATCCTTTAATCTCAAGGCCTCAAAGTTCTATCCCTCCATGTCTCTAAAGTCATCATCTTCAGAGTTCTTGATGCCAGACCCCTAGTTTTTGAGTGCTTAACCCCTACCCCTTAGTCATGTCTGCCCAACACCTAGTGACATTATGGGACCCTTTCCCTTGGTGTCATTCTTCTCAACTCACACCCTTATCTGACAGTCTCACTAAGCCTCATATACCTTCAGCAAAACAGGTATCCTATCATCAAAGGGTGCAAATGCAACCCACAGAATGAATATTTCTCTCTAATAAGGGTAATAGCTCTTGATTCAAAGGATTGACTTTTGCAATACATAGTGAAATCCAAAGCAAGTACTGTCTGAGTCCACTGCCTGACAATTTGGTTTTTCCCAGCCTTCGATGTCTAATAACAACTTTGGGACTCTACATTTTTCACTCACAGAATGAATTTGTTCAGCTGTGTAAAGGCCTGTCCCCCAGTTCACCACCAACCACAACACAAATAGATATGTTAACCTTCAGATGCTATTCATCTATGGATCCTGATAGGCTTATTCCCATATTTCTCAGTGATTTTTCTCAGAGATTTTAGTGTTATTAAATTTGCAAGTAGCGGGGCTGGAGAGATGGCTCAGAGGTTAAGTGCACTGACTACTCTTCCTGAGGTCCTGAGTTCAATTCCCAGCAACCACATAGTGGCTCACAACTGTGTGTGATGGGATCTGGTTACCTCTTCTGGCCTGCAGGCATACATGCAGGCAGAACACTATATACAAATAAATAGATCAATCTTTAAAATTTTAAGTAGTATCTTTAGTTAAATACATTAATTTTTCATTTAGTCATTTCTCACTCTATGATCTATACCTCACTGCTAGGATAGCCTGAAAATCATAAACCTCTTGTTTCAGCCTCCAGTGCTAGGATCAAACCAACTTATTTGTATTTTCAATGAAACCCCCCCAAGTCCCATAGATACTCTTCTACAACTTATCTGTTAGCTCTATAATTTTACTTTTAGTTTAAGGTCCTCAACTCTTATATGGGGTTTAGCTCAGTGGCAGAGTGCTTTCCTAGTATATGCAAGCCTCTTGACTTATATCCCAGCAGAAGGGAGAGCTGTGTCCGGTTTTACTGTACCATTGAGCCAAATGTCTCATCATTATCTACCAGGAAACTGAAGCAGGATTGTGATGCTGAGACTTTTTAAAGGTTTCAGGCTAACTTTAGCTACATGATGATGTTTCTTGGAATTGCACTTTATGTAAAGATTTTGGGAATAATGTGATATTACATGTGGTATTAAGGTGTGTGCACACAGATGCTGCTCCTATTAAGGTTTGGCACCTTAGTTGGGTGTGATGACCTCAACCAGTAATCCTAGCATTTGGGAAGGTTGAGGCAGTAGGATCTTGCATTCAAGGCCAGCCTGGCTTACCTGATCAGTCACACACAAGAAAAATGACAAACAAAAGAATTGGAACCTAGTTCCTTTGCCCCTTGAGTATGGACTGGACCTAGTGGATCAATTGCAATGCATACAATAAACGAAGCAGGAGTGACAGTGTATCATTTCAAGATTGGGTCATAAAACGGCACTTTGGTTTTCTATTCTCTCTTGCAGATTGAGCATTCTGTGAAATCTTTGCTGGTTTGTGGAGAGTAGTCCTATAGAGGGGGCTAAAATGGCATGGAACTGAGGTCTCCTACCAATAGCTATGGGAGCAGACCTTCTTAGAAGTGGATCTACACCTCCAGATGTCTTTGTCTAGGCTGACACCCTGACTGGCAATAACCCTATGAGCACTATGAATCAGATCCACCTCACTAACCCACTCCCAGAACTCTGATCCTCCAAAGCCATCAGAGATGTTCCTTTGTTTTGTCTTGAGACAAGTTCTCACTGTGTAGTTCCACTTGTGAATTGGAGCCTAGTTCCCTTGCCCCTTGAGCCTCACAAAGACTAGAACTATATGCATGCAGCATCATGCTTGATGTAGTCAGTAAGCTTGGTATCAATTGATGACTAATACGTCACTAGAATTTTCCCATCAAAGAACATGAAATGGCTTCTTTTTGTTTAAAGACTGAGTCTCTTTATATATTCTAGGTTGGCCCAGGATAGATTTACAGTCTCCATTCTCCTGCCTAGTACTACAGATGTACACGACCAACTTCACATTTGAAAATGGGATCTTGCTAAGTTTCCTAAGGGGGCCTCAAACTCCTGGGCTCAAGTCATCATCCTGCTTCAGCCTCTGGGGTGACACTAGAGACCACTGTGGATTTGATTTGATTTTTGAGGCAGGGTCTTACTTTGTAACCCTGGCTGGCCGGGAATTTGCTATATAGACCAGACTGGCCTTAAACTTACAGAGATCTGGCTGCCTTTACCTCCTAAGTGCCAAAATTAAAGACATGTACTACCATGTTCAGCTTTTGTTTCTTCTTTTCTTTGAGACAGGGTCTCATGTAGCCACCCAGCTTCACCTGACTTCTTGAGTTGAATGCTTAAATTATCTATTTCTCTCTTCCTCCTTCATATATTGCTATGTAATGGTGACTGGTCTGTAACTCACTATCTAACTCAAGTTGTCCTTTGAGGCACAACAGTCCTCCTGCCTCAGCTTCATGAATGAGATCAGGAACTACAGGTGTGAGCTGTCATGCTTGGCTCCTTTCTTGTAACAAAATAAATAAATAATGTATCCATTTATTTGTATTTTATGTGTATGGGTGCTTTGCTTACATGTCTATGCATCATGTGCATCTGGTGTGTGCAGAGGCAGAAGAGGACACTGCATTCCCTGGAACTGGAGTTATGAAAGCCTGTGAGCCATCATGTGATTACTAGAAACCGAACTCTGGAAGAGCAGCCGGTGTTCTTAACCAATTAACAATTTCTCTAGCCCCTCCTTTCTTTTTTTAGATTTATTTTTATTGTTTTTAATGGTGTGTTTTTTTTGGGGGGTGCACACGTGTGGGCTGTCTTCAAGAGCCAGAGAAACATCAGAGCCCCTGAAGCTGGATTTACAAACATGGGTCCTGGCAACTGAACTGAGGTCCTACTTAGATACTACCAGGTGGTGGCAGCACACACCTTTAATCCCAGCAGACAGAGACAGAATAAGGCGGATCTCTGTGAGTTCCAAGGCCAGCCTGGTTTATAGAGTGAGTACCAGGACAGGCTCCAAAGCTACAGATAAATCCTGTCTCAAAAAACCAAAAACAAAAAAAAAAAAAAAAACAAAAAAAAAACCCAACACCTAGGATACTAAAAACAAACAAACAAAACCCCCAACTTAGATACTAAGTTTTCAATTAGCATGCAAAGAAGGCCTTAGTAAACCTAAGAGCAACAATATTAAAGGCTGCAGGTGTAGTTAAGTGTTATAGTATTTGCCTAGATTGGACAAGGCCCTGGTTAGAGCATCAGCACTACAAAAAAAAGTGTGTGTGTGTGTGTGTGTGTGTGTGTATACTCTCTGACCATATGTAATAAAACTAGCAATAACAGGATAACAGGAAGCTACAAAGAAACTTTATGCATATTCATCAAGAAAGAAAAGAGAGGAGGAGCCAGAGATCTGGCTCAGTTGTTACCTAGCAGTAGCTAAGTAGGAGATTGCTTAGATATTGTGTTGGGTTTTCTTCTTTCTTTCTTTCTTTCTTTCTTTCTTTCTTTCTTTCTTTCTTTCTTTCTTCCTTTCTTTCTCTCTCTCTCTCTTTCTTTCTCTCTCTCTCTTTCTTTCTCTCTCTTTCTTTCTCTCTCTCTTTTTCTTTCTCTTTCTCTTTCTTCCTCTTGTTTTTTCTTTTTTCTTTTTGTCAACTTGACACAAGTTAAAAAGTCATTTGGGCTGAGGGAACCCCATAGAAGAAAATACCTCCATTAGGTTGGCCCTGTAGGCAAGACTATGGGGCATTTTTTTCTTTTTTTTAAAATGATTGATGTAAGAGGGCCCAGCCCACTGTGTGCAGTGCCATCCCCGGGCAGATGGTTCTATGTTGTATAAACAGGCTGAACAAGTCATAGCAAGCCAGTAAGCAGCTGTGGTAGCTATTCTTAGTTGACAACTTGACCATATCTGGAATTAACTAAAATCCAGAAATGGAGGGGATACCAGTGGGAGAATTTTTGGTTAATTTGAAGTGGGAAGATCTACTTCTAATCTAGATCTTAAGGCTGGAAGATACATGCTTTTTAATCTGGGTCTTGACGTGGGAAGACACACCTTTAATCTGAGCTACACCTTCTGCTGGAAGTTTATATATGGACATGGCAGAAGGAAGCTTTTGTTCTTTGTCTGTTTGCCTTGGCCTTGCTAGCAAGTCCATTCCTTTAATAGCATCGAGCCTACTTCTTCAAGATTCCAGCATATACTGAAGAATAGCTAAGACTTCCAGCCTTGTGGGACTGAGAAACTACTGGATTCTTGAACTTTCCATTCACAGCCAGCCATTGTTGAAGTAGATGGACTGCAGGCTGTAAATCATTCTAATCCCATATATAATCCCGAGTGCTGTGATTGAAGGCGTGTGCCACCAACTCCTGGCTTAGATATATCGTTCTATCTATATCTCAAGCTTAAAATGTTTGTGGCAGACAAACCTTTCTTAGCAATCTGTATGAATCTTCTTTAATTTTGTAATCTTTGTGTGTGTGTGTGTGTGTGTGTGTGTGTGTGTGTGTGTGTGAGAGAGAGAGAGAGAGAGAGAGAGAGAGAGAGAGAGAGAGAGAGAGAGAGAGAGAGAGAGAGCACATATTGAGATCAGAGGACAACTTTCAAGAAGTATGTTCTCTCTTATGTGGGTCCTGGGGATAGATAGAGCTCTAGTCCTCAGGCTTGGAAGCAAGTGCCTGTATCAATTGAACCATCTCACCCCAAAATGCAGGATAACAAGTGTATGCCATCCTGCCTAGATTGGACCTTTAAAAATTGCAGTTCGGATCTGTTTCTTTGTTAAATTTAAATGTATGGGTGTTTTGCATGTACATCTGTGTATACTGTGTATGCCTGATATCCCAGGAGGCCAGAAGAGGGGGTCAGATTCGCCAGGACTGCAATTACAGATGATTGTGAGCTACCATGTGGTTTCTGGACATTGAACCCAGGTCCTCTGGAAGAGAAGCTATCTCTCCAGCTCTGAGAATCTGTTTTAAATATATTTTGGTAACTACTATTATATCAGGACTTAGTTCTACTATTTCATTTTCCGTATTTACAAAATATATTTTGAGGGCTTGGAATGTAACTCAATTGATAGAATGTCTGCATATCATGCATAAAATCCTGTGTTTGGCTGGAGAAATGGTTCAGTAGTTAAAGTACTGGCTGTTCTTCCAGAGGACCTGGGTTCAATTCCCAGCACCCACATGACAGCTCGCAACTGTAACTCCAGTTCCAGACTTTACACCCATGGCAAAACACCAATGTAAATAAAATAAAAATAAGTTTAAAAACAAAAAAAAGACCCACTGTCAGTGGCCTCCTATATTGTCCCAGTCATACCATTGTCACCTAGAAGTCTAGTTTGGTCTTATGCAGGTTCCCCATTTGTCAGACCTGAGTCAGTGACCTCTCACTAGCTCGGGTCAGCTGATTCTGTGGGTTTCCCCATCATGGTCTTGATTCCTTTGTTCATATTTTTGCACCTCCCTCACTTTGATTGTTCTCCAGGAGCTTGGTCCATTGTTTAGTTGTGGATTTCTGCAATGTATGAGGCCACATTCAGTGGCTCCAAGATCTAACTCTAATGCTCAAACTGACTTAGTGGAGACCATTCTGTATGAAGAGATACCTTGCACAGCCTAGACACGGGTGTGGTGGTTGAGGAGGTGCCTTGATCCTGCTTCAACTGGATGATGGGACAGACTTAGTAGACTTCCTAGGAAGGTCTTATCCTCTCCATGGAACAGATGGGGGGGGAGTTAGAGAGAGTGGGAGGAGAGGGAACTGGGATTGGAATGTAAAAAAATAAATTAATAATTTAACCACCCCCCCCCGGCCCCGAAAAGAGATAAAATCCTGTGTTCAATCCCTAGCACTGCAAAATGCTGGGTGTGGTGGTCCAGACCTGTAATCGCAGCAGCTTGCTACATAATGAGAAGTCTGTGTGGGTATGCAGTCTTTCATTTCTCAGAGTTGAACAGGCATTGGAACTACTGTCTTGTAACTCGTGTCCTGGTCATAATCACATCTGCTTGCTTGAGTCCCATGTTGTAAGAAACCTCACCAAAAGGCTCAGGTACTAAGAACCTAAACCACTTGCCAATTGTCCTATGAATGGGCCATGATACAAGTGAAGCCATTAGCTAAGTCAGGCCTCCTGGCAGACAACTCAACTGAAGCCGCAGGACCAATCCTGGGACAAAGCCACCCAGTTAAGCTACTTCCAGATTCTTGACCCTTGGAAACTGCAAGCCAAATAAATCCCTGCTCTGTTGAGCTTCTAAGTTTAGAAGTAACTTGTTATACAGTCATAAATAGCTGCTACTTCCAGACTTTTTTTTCTCTGGCAATAGCCTCACTGCCCTACTATCTATGGTCTAGTGGTGAGCTCATACTGAACTGAAGTTGCCTGCTACTTTAACAGGCCAAAAGCACCGAGGAAAGCTGAGCCCAAACTCCACCTGCTCACTTAGCTGGGCTTTGAGGGGTGAAGAGAAGTGTGAGGGATGAGCCAGACTGTTGGCTCCTGGCATCACAGAAGTTATCCCTCACACCTGCTTTCCTAACACCTGCAAATGTTCTAGTAAGGAGTCATCACCAAACCCTCACAGGAAAAACCACTTTAAAAGGAGATAGCCTCGTCGGGCGGTGGTGGCACAAGCCTTTAATCCCAGCACTTGGGAGGCAGAGACAGATGGAGCTCTGTGAATTTGACAGTCTGGTCTACAGAGTTCCAGGGTCCCAGAAAAGGAAAAAAAGGGAGGTAGTCTCTCTCAGAGTATCCAGCAGTCCTGGCATCTGGAAGACTGCTGGCTGCTGGGGGAGAGAAACTCTGTCTACAGTTGGCTGCCATTTCTTCCCCTAGGATAGTTGCTGCCTTCACACTAGCCATCTGAACACATGTATGTGGGGTCTGGATTTCTGTAGTAAGAGAGCAAAGACTTTTCCAAAGTAACATGGAGAAAAGGTAAGAGCCATAATAACTTGCATTTTCCTATAGCCTAAACTGTATTTGCTGCCTCCAGCCATCTGTCTCTCAAATCTTACCAGTTCAAGAGTACTTTCTATGGAACTACAGAGATGGTTCAGTGGTTAAGAGCACTGGCTGCTCTTCCAAAAGACCTGGATTCAATTCCCAGCACCCACATGGCAGCTCACAACTGTGTATAACTCAAGTTCCAGGAAATCCAACACTCTCACACAGACACACATGCAGACTAAAAACCAGTGCATTACAAGCAATTTTTTTTTAAAAAAGCTGAATAAAAGAAAAAGACTGATATACATACATACATACATACATACATACATACATACATACAGTCAGGCAGAGGTGGTGTACACCTTTAACCTAGAGCTTGGGAAATAGAGGCAGGCAGCTCTCTGTGAGTTCAAGGTCAGCCTGGTCTACAGAAAGAACTCCAGGACAGACTCCAAAGCTACAGAGAAACCCAGTTTAAAAAAAAATAGCAAAAACAAACAAAAAAAAACTTCTGCTTTTTATGTCCCTACAGGTCTAAGAGCTATGCTACAATTTCTGGAACCCATGTCTTCTTTAAAAACAATATATATATATTGTGCATGCCTTTAGTCCTAGTACTTGGGAGGCAAAGGCTGGCAGAGCTCTGTGAGTTTGAGGCCAGCCTCGTCTACAGGGGGAATATATGTATATATTTTATATGTGTGTGTGTATATGCACACACATATATAACACACACATATAACACACACACACACACACACACACACACACACACACACACACACACACGGTTTTCTGAAACAGAACTTCTCTGTGTAGCTCCGGCTGTATGGGAACTAGCTCTGTAGACCAGGCTGGCCTCGAATTCAAAGATCGCATGGCCTCTGTCTCCCTAGTGCTGGGATTAAAGTATGCACAACTATTGCCTGGCTCTAAACTATTTTTATTACATTATTCATTTTGTGTAGGGGGGGAGTACATGTAGAGGTCAGAGGAAAATTTATAGGAGTCAGTTCTCTTTCTATCATGTGGGTCCTAGGGAACAAACTCAGCTTATCAGGCTTGGTGGCAAGCATCTTTACCCACTAGGCCCTCCTGTCAGCCCTGGAACTTGTGTTTTCCTCTGTGGTTTCTCTAGTGGTGGTTTCAGCAGCTTGCATCACTTGCTATATTGGAATGGACCAGAAGGTCCTTGAGAAAGAATAGAGGCTTCTGCCTTTCAGAGCCTCTTTTCACAGAGGCGTTCTAAGGCCCAAGCTGGCATACATACAATTGACTTATATGCCCCTTTAAATATCACTGCTTGTGGCTGAAGAGATGGCTCATTATTTTAAGAGTACTAGCTGATTTTCCAGAAGACTGGGGTTTGGTTCCCAGCACCCAAACAGGAGTTCGCAACCATTTATAACTCCAGTTCCAAGGGATATGACACTATTTTCTGGCCTTTGCAAGCAGCTGGCACACAAGTGGTGCATAGACATACATGTAGGTAAAAGAACCATACACATAAAATTATTATTAAATACGACCATGATGGCAATACTTTTTTTTGAGACAGTGTTTCTCTGTGTAGCCTTGGCTGTCCTGGAACTCATGCTGTAGACCAGGCTAGCCTCGAACTCACAGGGATCTGCCTGCCTCTGCCTCCTGAGGGCTGGGATTAAAGGCATGTGCTGTCACCACCACCCAGCCATGTGGCAACATACCTTTAATATCAATACCCAGGAGGCAGAGGCAGGCAGATCCCTGTGAGTTAGAGGCCAGCCAGTCTACATAAGCAAGTTCCAGGACAGCTAGGGCTATATAGAGACCCTGTCTCAAAAAAATTAAAAAACTTTAAAGAATAAAATCAGAATTCATTAATAATAGAACACACCCCATTAGGGTGTTAGTTAATTACTAATGAAAGGAAAACATAAAATCCCTAGATGGCTTCCATGGAGTCCAAGTACCTTATTTACAGGGTGCACTTAGTAGAACCATAGTGTTGAATACCCTAGACACAAAAAGGTAGCTTTGTCCTGCTCTTCAAGTGACTACTCCTCCACCAATACTGGGGGATGATAAGAACCTTTTAAGGGTCACCCTCAGCTTTACATGGTACTGGGGGAGAGAGCAGATATTTTCCTTGATGTCCTGTCATCTCTGGCAGCATAACTTCTAATAAGACCTGGCACAGCTAGGTCATGACTTGGGGACCCCAGTTAGCTCATCCACCATCTATCATATCCTTAGTATAAGACAGTTTGCCTTTTTTGACAGATTTTTCACTCTGTAGCCCAGGCTAGAATTGAATTTGTGATTCTTTTTTAATCTCCCAAGTAGCTGGGAATTATTTGCATACCACTGCAGCCTGGTCAATGACCTGCTTTTTTAAAGATATATTTTATATGATATGAGTGAGTGTTTGACTTGCATGCATGTATGTATGCCATGTGCGTGCTTGGTGGCCAGAGGCCAGAAGGGAGTTAGAAGCTCTGGAACTGGAGTTATGGATGAACTACCATGTTGGTGCTGGCAACTGAATGCAGGTCTCTACAAGGGTAGTGAGTTTTCCCTTTCTTCTTTTCTTTTTTCTTTCCTTTTCTTTTCCTTTCTACCCTCTTTCCTCCTTCTTGTTTTTCCAGACAGGGTTTCTCTGTAGCTTTGGAGACCATCCTAGAACTCGTTCTGTAGACCAGGCTGGCCTCGAACTCACAGACATCCATCTGTCTCTGCCTCCCGAGTGCTGGGATTAGAGGCGAGCACCACTACCTGTCCAAATTATTTATTTTTTATTTTATGAGCATTGATTGTGCATGTATGTCTGTGTGAGGGTGTCAGATCCCCTGGAACTAGAGTTACAAACTGTTGTGATCTAGGGATTGAACCCTGGTCCTGTGGAGGAGCAGCCAGTGTGCTCTTAAACACTGAGCCATCTCTCCAGTACCAGGTAATGAATATTTTTAACCATTGAGCCATCACTCAGCCCCAAGGACCTGATTTTTTAGCATTATTTTGTAAATACTTATGCAAACTCTTTTAGGGCTGTTTTATCTGCTTGATCTTTCTCATCCATATTAGTAGATGTTGAAATGGTTAAAACATTTCAGCTGTCAGCTAAAAAGGCTTAGGGCTCTAAGGATAGCATGGCATAGTCCCACAAGCTGGTTCCAAAGCACGTGGAAAGCTAGAAACTGCAGACCCCTGCTCAGGGTTGCCAGCATCATGCACTGACTGATAAGGTCCCCTGAGGAGATTCTAAGTAGCCCCTGGGATGAGAAGCCTAAATGTTTCTTTAGGACACCATTTTCCAGTTTTGTAGGAAATCTTGTCTCTTCCTTTTTTGAGACAGGGTTTCTCTGTAGCTTTGGAGCCTATCCTGGAACTCACTCTGTAGACCAGGCTGGCCTCAAACTCACAGAGATCCACCTGCCTCTGCCTCCCGAGTGCTGGGACCAAAGGCGTGTGCCACCAATGCCTGGCTTCCTCATCTTTTTGTGTCTATTCTAAAATAACATTCACAGCTATTAAATAGACCTTTGTATTCTAGCAGAAAGATATACTAAAAAAAAAAAAACTCAACCAAGCAAACATAGATTTAGCCTTTTCTAGAGCAGTCCCTAGGCTGGGTTCACCAATAACTGCTTTCTAACAGCTACTCTCCTTGTGGCAGAGAAAGCAGGAGCCACCCTAAATCATTGGAGTTCAGTCCCATCAACTAAAGAGCCCAAAGTAACTTCTACGACATCCAGGAAGTAGAGAAATACACATACCACAGTGACCTTTGTGTGTGCAAAGTATAGTTTAGAAACAAAACAACAAAAACAGAATAGAGGCCGTGGCCCCTGTAGGGCAGTGCCAACACTGAGCCACACACACTCACACCCAGGGAGAGAGGGCCCCAGGCTCCAACACGTCTGGGGATGGCAGGCAGGGAATAATGTCTCGTGTGTAGGCTCTCAAGGCAAAGAATGGAGTACCACTGGGGTTGGAAAACTGGAGGGATTATAATCAAGATGGAGCTGTGGCCTCAGCTCCCTCCTCGGAGTCCCACACTTCAGACTGCAGATAATCAGCAAATAGAGCCTTGGCTCTGCGCAAGACACGCCCTAGATGGTGTTTCCGCACCAGGCGGTCAAAATGCATGGCTAGCTCATTGTAATCCAGCCCGTTGCGCATGATGTGGTCACGGTGTTCTAGCAGGATAGCTAGGCAGAGGAAGAGCATGAATGGGTTCCCTCGGCCAAACTCCTGGGGTGGGGGAAGGCCCATTGGAGGTGGGGGTGGTAGGGACTTTCCAGGATCTCTGGGAGAACCTATTTCTTGCATCAAGGGGGATCCTACAGCTATGTCACCAGAAGGAGAAGCCTCCTGGGTTGATGGAGGAGATGAAGAGGATGGGGAATCAGGCCGAGAAGAGGAAGAGAGGAGTGGGTCTGGGGAGTTCAGCAAGGGCTCAGAGAGGGACTTAGAACTAATGAGGGTAGCTGGGTGGGCTAGTTGGACTAGAAAGTCCTTCCTGGGGCCCATGTTATCCCTGAGTTGCTGGAGACCATCCAGGCTGGCTTGTCTCAGGAGACGTCCCCCACCACTAGGTTCCTGGCTAGATGTAGCTAAGTGGACAACGGCATCTTCGAAACAACTGCCTCCTCCACCAGCAGGCCTCAGCATGTGCCTCTGACGTACTGGCCGTCCCCTGTGGCTACCAAAGCCAGTGTCTGCCACTTGGCTGGGAGGTCCAACAAGCTCCACTTCATGTTCAGGAGGGTCAGGGGGCAGGGAACTCCAGGTGACCTCTAGCATTCGGAGAGCATCATCAAAGGCAAACTCGCGCTTAAGCTCCAGCAGCAACCAGCGATAACAGAAAAAGAGGTCATCAGCGCCTGCTTCTTGCAGGTACTGGTAGAAGTCTGGGTCGGCATGTCTCAATAGCAGCTTGAGGTGGGCAAACTTGGTGGCCATAGCACAACCATCAGGATGGAAGTTGGCAGCCAGGCGCTTCATGATGCCACAAAAGCATACAAAGGCATGGCCTTCATGGTCCATGACAGCAAGGATGGGTGATGCCAGGTCACTCATGCCCTGGCAGTATGATACCTGTGGATGGGTAACAGCATAGGTAGTGAGCAGGTCATGTAGGGCCCGTAGGTGTGGGCCATCCTCAGGCCCTGCATAGTAAGGATGGGCACGGTCGGTACGAAGTACATCCTTGAGGACTGTGCTGCGGATGAATTCCAGGTCCTCAGGGTTCACTCGCTGGGCCCACTCGCTTTTGAGCTGCTCATATTCTCGACTCTTACGTTTCATATAGTCCATCCGCTCACGGCCTGTCAGCCCATCTGGGTACACATTCAGGAGGTACCGCCATACCACCTGGCCAGAGACAAAAGAGGATGAAGCTGAGCTTCAACTAGTGCCTGCCATACCCATGCCAATTAGTCACCACCCACCTTGTCTCCTGCGGCCTCTGTCTTCCTTGTGATAGGTCTGCCTTCCTGCCACTGGCCTACCTGAAACAGAACCTCCTTCCTTGGAATCCCTCTATTCTACCTATGACAGTATATTCCACTGAATGTATCTTATGAGCTACAAGTGACCACAGAGTGATGGGTGCAGTGAGTGACCGAGGGCGCTCACTTTTCGAAGTGAAGGCTCCACACCGCCATGATAGATCCGCAAGCGCAACTCCTCAGGACGGGAGAGTTGGCCTTCGTGGTTCAGGTATGTGTGAAACTCAGCATCACTCAGAGGTGGCTTGAAAGGCTTGACATCTTCCCCATATGACCAACTCAGCACCTGCTGTACCTTAGACAAGGTACGGCCCACCTGGGGAGGAAAGAGGAAAAGAAGCTGTAGGTCCCTGTATAGGATAGGGCAGATGTCAACCAGCAAGCTCTGGAATGGGAGTTTCAGAGAGGCCCTTCCCTCCAACCACAGGTAGAGCCCACAGTCTCTGGAAATCACCTGAGAGAGGATGGATTGTGTAAAAGGCAAGGCAGCTGTCGTCAGTGAGGAACGCTTCTCAGCCAGTAGCACATCAGATCCAATGACATCTTTGGGGCTAATTATGTCCCAGTCTTCCAGCAATGGGCCTGAGCACACAGAGTGAGGCACTATAAGAACAGGGATACAAACCCAGGTCACAGGGCTGGGTTCCTTTTCTAAAGCCTAGCTACCTGCATGGCAATAAACGATGTCTCGCCCTGTTTCCCTGTATCATCCAAATAGTATAAAAACAAATCAGCCATCAGCCATGAACAGTTTTTTTTTTTTTTTTTTTTTTTTGGTTTTTTTGAGACATGGTATTTGTGTATTGCTTTGGAGGCCATAAACAGTTCTTACATAGGAAATGTTTTACAAAAGGGCAGGGAAGCTCTTAATATTTTAATGATTTAAGTAATATTTATTGCAAGGCACTGAAGCAAGGGATTAACCTTAAGAAATAATAATATCCATTGAACCTGGTAGTGTAGGCCTGTAATCTCAGCTACTCTGGAGGCTGAGCTAGGAAGACGGAGAGTTCAAGGCCAGTGCCTGGGCTATATAAGACTCTTACCTCATTACAAATAATACTTGTGGGCCTAGTGGCACACACTTTTAATCCCAGCACTTGGGAGGCAGAAGCAGGTAAAGCTCTGTGAATTTGAGGTCGGCCTTGTCTACAAAGTGAGCTCTAGGACAGCCAGAGCTACACAGTAAGACCCTGTATCAAAACAAAAATAAATCAACCTCTGGAACCCACATGGTGGAAGTGTCCTCTGACCCTCACACATGTAGGGTTACATGCACACATCCCCATAAAAATAAAATAAATTAGTTCCCTATACTCAGTTCTATGAAAATACTAGCTAGCATTCCTTTTTAAGTGTGTGTGTGTGTGTGTGTGTGTGTGTGTGTGTGTGTGTGTAGGGTGGAGTCCTGGGGAATCAAACCCAGGGCATCACATGTTCTATGCAAGTGTTCTACTGCTGAGCTATATCATGAGGTCTTTTTATTATTTTTATTTTTTAAATTTTTATTTATTTTACATACAACCAGTTCTCCCTCCCTCCCATCCTCCCCATCTTTCCCCAACCCGCCCCCTGATCCACTCCTCAGAAAGGGTAAGGCCTCCCAAGGAGAGTCAACAAAGCCCCTCCCCCCTGCATTGAGGCTGAGCAAGGTATCCCACCATAAGAAATAGGCTCCGAAAAGTCATCCATAAGGCCTTTATAAAAAAATCCCTTTTGTGCTGGGCATTGGTGGCACATGCCTTTAGTCCCAGCACTCGGGAAGCTTAGGCAAGCCAATGTCTGTGATTTCAAGGCCTGGTCTACAAAGTGAGTTCCTGGAAAGGCTCCAAAGCCACACAGAGAAACTCTGTCTCAAAAAACAAACAAACAAAACCCCCCCAAAACCATTTTTGAAATAATGTATCATTAAGTTACCAAGGCTGGCCCTGCATTTATTCTAATCCAGGTAGGTCTTGAACCAATTTATGCTTCATCTTTCTGAACACTTGGAATTAAAGGACTAAATCCATCTCACTTGGATTTATCGTTATTTTTGATGAGGATATGGGTCTGTAGATACTAGTTCAAAGCCCCATACCTAGTGAATGAAAGTGGAAATGTGCTGGGCGGTGGTGGTGCACACCTTTAATCCCAGCACTTGGGAGGCAGAGTCAGGAGGCTCTGTGAGTTTGAGGCCAGCCTGGTCTACAAAATGAGTTTCAGAGCAGCCAGGGCTACACAGAGAAACCCTGTCTTGGAGAGTTCTTTCACTAAAATGATAGAGCTATTACCATTCCTGTTTTACAGAAAATGACAAAAAGATTTGGATCAATTAGTGACAAAGATTCTGTAGCTGGGAAATGGTAGAACCTATTCCTAGAATCAACAGGCTCATTTGCCTTACCCCATAGCCCAGACATATCTTAGAAAAAGTGTTAGTGGAGAGGTATATTGTATACATTTGATAAAGGAAACCATTCTATGTTTGACCTTAGCCACTCCTAGCCCATGAAACATCAGCAGAGACTTCTTCCTTCTCTATATTTCCCCTTTGCATCCTTTTAGTGTAGTTTTGCTCACTATAGTTTCCTTTTCTTTTTTAAATTAAGTTTTCTAAGTTAGCATGCAAAGTAATGGGCTTCATTAGGACATTTCCTTAAACACATATCAAAATACTTTGTTCTTATTCATGCCTGTCCCCAATGCCCTATCCCCCTTGCCTCCTCTTGCTGGTCTCCTTCCGTTTTTATTTTTTGTTTTTGTTTTTCAAGATAGGGTTTCTCTGTGGCTTTGGAAACTGTCCTGGAACTAGCTCTTGTAGACCAGGCTGGCCTCGAACTCACAGAGATGCTCCTGCCTCTGCCTCCTGAATGCTGGGATCAAAGGCATGCACCACCACCGCCAGGCTCTCCTTTTGTTTTCATGTCCCATCATCCTCTTCCCCTTCCCTTAAGAGCTCTTCCTCCTCTCTCTCCTCACTTTAAATATGATGTGGCTGCAGCAGCAATGGTCACCTGAGGGAAAGTTCAAGAACCCTTTTGTATTTTAAAATTAAAACTAAAATTTTTATGTGTGTGGGTTTTTGCTTGCATGTATGTCTGTGTACCATATGCATGCCTAGTGCTCAGGATAGACAGAAGAGGCCATCGGATCTCTTTGGACGGGAGGTATAGACAGTTGTGAGCTGCCATGTAGGTGCTGGAAATTGAATCTGGGTCTTCTGGAAGAACAGTCAACACTCTTAACTGCTGAACCATGGCTCTAACTGAGCAAGATTTTCTTTTACTTGTAATTATGTGCATGAGTATGTGTCTATATGGAGACATGCATGAGTGTAGGTGCCTGCAGAGTCTTGGATTCCCAGGGGCTGAAGGTGGTGAGCCACCACATGTGGGTGCTGGGAACTGACCTCAAGTCCCCTGAAAGAACAGTAAGCACTCTTTTTTCCTAAGGATTTATTTGATTTTGAATTGTGTGTGTGTGTGTGTGCATGCGTGTGTGCGTGTGTTCACGCGCTTGTGTTGGTGTATGTGTACGTATATACATGCTCAGTTCCAGAGCAGCCAGGACTGTATGTGTGACATTCATAGGAGGCTCTCCTATCCCCTGGTGTTGGAATTATCAGCAGTTGTGAGGCATCTGATAAGGGTGCTGGAAACCAAACTTGGGGCCTCTGGAAGAGCAATGTTGCTCTTAACTAGTTAGCCATCTTTCTAGACTCCTTTATTTTTAATTTTAAAAATTACATTTTTTTGCCCAATGTGGTGGAGCCTGCCTTTAATCCCAGCACTCAGTTAGGCAGAGGCTGGCAGATCTCTGTAAGTTCCAGGCCAACCTGGTCTACAGAGTGAGTTCCAGGATAGCCAAGGCTGTTACACAGAGAAACCCTGTCTCCAAAATCAAAAACATTGCATTTAGCCAGGCAATGGTGGCACACATCTTTAATCCCAGCACTTAGGAAGGAGAGGCAGGCAGATGGATCTCTGTGAGTTTGAGGCCAGCCTGGTCTACAGAGAAAGTTCCAGCACAGGCTCCAAAGCTACAGAGAAACCCTGTCTAGAAAAACAAAAACCAATTACATTTATTTATTGTATGTGTACATGTATGGGCTGCAGTGTATGTGTGGAAAGGACAACCTGTGAAAGTCAGTTTTCTCACTCTATACCATGAGCCTTTTGGAAATTAAACTTGGGTTGTCAGACTTGCTGGCCAATGCTTTTCCTGGCTGAGCCATCTCATTCTCAACTGCTGAACCATCTCTTCAGCCACCATGAATCATTTGTGTGTGTGCGCGTTTTTTCTAGAGATGAAACCTAAGGCCCCGTGTA
The DNA here is from genome assembly GCA_030556225.1 of Cricetiscus sungorus. Classification (NCBI taxonomy): domain Eukaryota; kingdom Metazoa; phylum Chordata; class Mammalia; order Rodentia; family Cricetidae; genus Cricetiscus; species Cricetiscus sungorus. Next base: position 10,855,214 of record JANBXA010000609.1, read on the forward strand.
TGTGAAGGGCACTCCACCAGTCACCTGCACCCCCAACCTGACATTAAGTTTGAATTATTTTTTTTGACACAGGATCTCACTGTAACCCATGCTGACCTGGAAGTTAGTAGCTCAGGCTGGCCTTGAACTCATAGTGATCCTCGTACTTCAGCTTCTTGAGTTCTAGCATTACATGAATGAACTACCAGGTTCAACAATTTTAGTAGTGCTGGGCGGTGGTGGCACATGCCTTTAATCTTGGCACCCAGGAGGCAGAGGCAAGGGGATCTCTGTGACTTCGAGGCCAGCCTGGTCTCAGAGAAAGTTCCAGAGCAGCCAGGACTGTTATACAGAAAACCCCTGTCTCGAGAAAAAAAAAAAAAAGAATTTTAATAGATATAAACTGACATTCCAGTGTTGCAAAAGCTAACAACATCCAAACAATTCCATTATAGTGATAATTACATAAAACATATAATTATCTAAAACAAAATCAACTTCTATTTGTTTAAGTTGCTGCCATTTGCAGGTCAATGGCATCCCTAAGCAGCATTTTCATGGCTCACAGCCCTTTCTTCCACAGAGCTGAAAGGAAAGCAAGGTCATATCCAGATGCCACTGCCTCTGTGTGACTATCTCGGAGGGTATTCCGAAACTAAAGGGCCACAGAGAAGAGCTAGAGAGCCCCTCCCAGCACAACTATTCACTTTTGCTTCATCTGTTCAATTGCCAGAAACCTTGACCCATTCCTACCCCCTCCCATTTCCTCAGTCCCCAAGTCCAAATTGTTGCCAAACCCTGTGGCTTATTCCTGTAAAATACATTGCAATGCCAACTCAGTTGTTTATCCACCTTGTGACCACTGCTTCCTAACCAGTTCCTGCTCCTTTTGTGTGCCCCCTCCCAACAGCTGCCAGTGTGGACTTGCTAAAATGTTAAAACACTTTCCAAGTGAGATGAAGGTTGTATTACTTACCAAATTAAGAAACTACTGTAAGACAGAGAATTTAGGTTACACGATTTCAGTAAAAATGTAAAAAGACCTGAAGGCCAAGTTTGGGAGACTGTATATGCAAATACCAAAAAAAAAAAAAAAATGGAGAGAGTACAAACATCAGGTAGAGATCTTAGAATTAAATAGGTCAGGCGTTGGTGTTGCATGTCTTTAATCCCAGCACTCGGGAGGAGGAGACAGATGGATCTATGTGAGTTTGAGGCCAGCCTAGTCTACAGAGGGAGTGCCAGGACAGGCTCTAAAGCTATAGAGAAATTCTATCTCAAACAAACCAACAAAAAAAAAAATAGGCAACAAGTATGATGGAAATTTTTTTGAAGTAAAGAAATGGCTCACCAAGGGCCTGAGGAGATGGCTGAGTAGTTAAGACCATTGGCTATTCTTCCAAGCAGTTCACAACTGCCTGTAACTCTAGTTCCAAGTAACCTGATACCACCTTCTGGCTTCTACAGGCACTGCATACACATGTAGTGTAAATACATGTAGACAAAAACATCCACACATGTAAATACATCTCAAAAAATTAAAAACAAAAACTTAAGACCATTTTAAGCCAGGGGTGGTGGTTTATGCCTTCAATTTCTTCACTTTGGAGGCAGAGGCAGGCATATCACTGAGTTCAAGGCCAGCTTGGTCTACATAGTGAGGACAACCAGGGCTATATATAGCCCTGGCTAGTTTGGAACTTGCTGTGTACAGTAGGCTGGCCTCTAACTCACAGAGGCTGCCTGCTTCTACTTCCTGAGTGCTAGGATTGAAGGTGTGCACCACTAAGTCAGGCATATTATACTGCATTTATCATTAAAGTTTAGCAAACACCATGCATGGTGGTGCATATCTGTAATCACAACACTCAGGAGGCTGACACAGGATGAGTGCTTTGAGTTGATGTTAGCCTGGACTACACAGTGAATTAAAGGCCAGCCAGACTAAGATATATGGCAGAACCTGGTTTCAAAACAACAAAAAGAAATTCACTGTCAAGAATCTTAAAATGCATACATATGGGGGCTAGAGAGATGGTTCAGTGCAGAAGAGCACTTGCTATTCTTGTAGAGGACCTGGGATTCAGTTCTCTGCTTCCATGTGATGGCTTACACCTGCCTGAAACTTCAGTTCTAGGGAATTCAACATCTTCTTCTGGCTTCCTTGGACACCAGGCACACACATGGTTCACATACACACATTCAGGCATACACACACATAAAAGAAATCTTTAAAAATACATAAATTAAGCTGGGTGTAGTAGTACATGCCTTTAACCCCAGCAACTGGAAGGCAGAGACAGGCAGATCTCTGAGTCTAAGGCTAGCCTGGTCTATATAGTAAATTCTAAGCCAGCCAGGGGCAACATAAAAGAACCCTGTCTCAAAAAACAAACAAACACACAAACAAAACAAAAGCAAGATGTGAGCTCTCAGCTACTGCTTCAGTGTCAAGCCTACCTGGCACTATAATGGTCATGACTTCTAATTCTCTGGAAACTAAGCACACAGTACTTTCCTGTCATTGTAATTACTTTTGATGATGATTCCTTTTTATTTTTATATGCATTGGTGTTTTTTTTCATGTGTGTTTGTGTGAGGATGTCAGATCCCTGAAACGAGAGTAACAGATAGTTGTGAGCTGCCATGGGGGTGCTGAGAATTGAACCAGGGTTCTCGGGAAGAGCAGACAGTGCTCTTAACCTCTGAGCTATCTCTCCAGCCTTCCAATATTTTCCTTTTTTAAGTTGCCTTAGTTATGGTATCTTATCACAACAATAGAAAAATAACTAAGAGAGATCCTATGTCAAAATTAAAAAAAAAATAGTGGTGGATAGGTAGCTCAGAAGTTGACTACTTGCCTAGCATTTACAAAACCTTCAATCCTTTTAAAAAGGGTTCAACCCTTCAAAAACATACGTAAAACCAACCAAGAAGGCTGAAAGTGCTGTAGAGATGGCTCAGTGGTTAATAGGACTTGGTGCTCTTGCAGAGGACCTGGATTCAGTTCTCAGCCACATTGGGTGGCTCACAACCACCTGTAATTCCAGTTCCAGGGCCATCTTCCAGCCATCCCAGGCACCTGCATGTACTTCGTGTACATATACACACTCAAGCACATATACAGTCACATAAAATAATAAGTATTTGGGGGTTTTTTTTGAGATAGAGTTTCTCTGTGTTTCCCTGGCAGTCCTGGAACTCACTCAGTAGAATGGCTAAGTTAAAAAACACAGACAACATCTCACACTAGAGAGGATGTGGAGCAAGGGGGACACTTCTCTACTGCTGCTGGGAGTGCAAACTGGTACAGCCACGTTGTAAGTCAGTGTGGAAGTTTCGTAGAAAACTGGGACTCAATCTACCTCAAGGTATAGCAATACCACTCTTAGGCATATACTCAAAGGATGCTCAATCATACCACAAGGACACTTGCTCACCTATGTTCACAGCAGCATTATTCATAATAGCCAGAACCTGGAAACAACCTACATGCCCCTCAACCAAGGAATGGATAAAGAAAATGTGGTACATTAATACAGTGGAGGATCACTTAGCTGTTAAAAAACAATGACATCATGAAATTGGCAGGCAAATGGGTGGAACTAAAAAAAGTCATCTTGAGTGAGGTAACCTAGACTGAGAAAGACAAATATGGAGTGTACTCACTCATAAGTGGATATTAGCTGTAAAATAAAAAATAACTATGCCACTATCCACAAACCCAGAGAGACTAATTAACAAGGTTCATGGGGTGACACCTGGCTCTCCCTAGGAAGGGGAAATAGAAGAGATTTTGTGAGTGGACTGAGGGTAGGTGGGGATGGGAACATGATTGATCAGGTGGGGGGCGCAGAGAGGGGAGAGTACTGAGAGACTCCTAGGAAAATGGGGAGGGGATTTTAGTGTTAGGGAAAAACCTGGCACAAGGGAATCGCCCATGGATCTACAAGGATGACCCCAGCTACAACTCCTAGCAATACCATATAAGCAGCCTGAACTGGCCATCTCCTGTGACCAGATTGGTACCAAGCCCAATTATCATCAGAGATGCTTCATCCAGCAACTGATGGAAACAGATGCAGACCAACAGAACATTAGGCAGAGATCAAAGAATCCTGTAGAAGGGGGAGAAAGGACTGTAGGAGCCTTAAGGGTCAAGGATACCACAGGAAAACTCAAAATCTACTAACCTGGGTTCATAGGGGCTCACAGAGACTGAACTAACAACCAGGGAGCCTGCATGGGACTGAGCTAGGCAGTCTGCACATATGTTACATTTGTATAGCTTGGTCCTCTTGTGTGACTCCTAACAGTGGGAACTAGGGCTGTCACTGACATTTTTGTTCTTGTTTTTCAGGACAGGGTTTCTCTATATAATAGTCCTGGCTGTCCTGGAACTTGCTTTGTAGACCAGACTCCGAACTCACTGAGATCCACCTGCCTCTGCCTCCCAAGTGCTGGGATTAAAGGTTTGTGCTGCCACTGCCTGGTGTCACTGACTCCGCATACTGGGTTGCCCTGCCCAGCCTTATAATACATGGGGAGACTATTAGTCTTACTGCAACTTGATATGCTATGTTTTATTGATACTCATGGGAGACTTGCCCTTCCTGGGATGGAGATAGAAAAGGAGGGGATTGGAGGGTGGGAATAGAGGGGGTGGGGAGGAAGGACTGGAGGAGAGGAGGGAAGGAAAATTGCAGCAGGGATGCAAAACCAATAAAAAATTAAGAATGAATGAATGAATGAATATTTATAAAAAATTCAGCTGGTATAGTGGCTCATGGTTGTGATCCCAGTACTTGGCAGGATGAAGTGAGGAAGGACTATCACAAGTTTGAGGCCAGCATGGGCTCCACAGTGAATCCAAAGCTGACATAGGATGCATAGTGAGACTCTGCCTCAAAAATAGAAGGGGTAGGGGATGGAGGTGTTGAAAATTAAAGAAACTTTAAGGTCTACCTGACAAACACAAACAGAAAGCCACAGCAACTACATGAATGTCACAAAGAGTGAGTTCAGCCCAGTGTTGTGGCATATACCTATAATCCTGGTACTTGCCTGATAGAAAAAGGAGGATCAGAAGTTCGAAGCCAGTTTAGGCTATCTGAGATCCAGAGAGGGGGCAGGGAAGGGGAAAAGAGAAGAGAGAGAAGGACAGAGAGAGGAGGGAGAGAAAGGAGGCAGGGAGAGAGAGAGAAGAACATATGAGCTATTGAAGACCAAAAGTAGTTAACAGGAAAAAAGAGAAGTATTCTCTTATATACTGATACACAATAGGAAATTTGAAAACACGTTTAGAAATAGGCAAAGGATTTCTGCAAGCACAAACTTGTCTAGTGGCAAAACATGACATGGACCAACATGAGGCTATAAATAGTTTTTACATGACCCACTTTGGGTGAGTGTGCATAGATTTCCTGCAGATACATCCAAGCATTTCCTTATGGGCTTCTGGCCCAGACCCTGTTGTGGTATTACATAATACATATGATACATGCTACATTCTTCATCATAAAGTTTTCAAACTTGCCAAACCTTAAACTAGTACATAAATCTAGTGCAATATCAATCAGAATTATTCTAGTGTTTTCCCTCTGAAAATGAATGAAATTATTTTAAGATTCACACGAACAAATTCATGTTTAAGAATAGCTACGAAAAAGAACATCAGGAACATGGCAAAGCTTATTTTTTAAATTAAAACTGACCACAAAATTACTGTCATTCAAAGTAACAGTGTGGTATTAAATTCCAGTTCTTGGGAGGAAAAGGCTGGTGAACCTCTGAGTTTGAGGCCAGCCAGGGCTACACAGTGAGACCCCCATCTCAAACAAAACACACACACACACACACACACACACACACACACACACACACACACACACACACACACACGGCTGGAGAGATGGAGAGATGGCTCAGCCTCTTTAAGACTTCTCCTTAAAGAGGTCCTGGGTTCTATTTCCAGTGACCACAAAGTGGCTCACAAACACGTGTAACTCCAATTCTAGGGGATCCAATGGCCTTTTCTAGCCTCCAAGGACACCAGGCATGTACATGGTACACAGATACACACACACACACACACACACACACACACACACACAGCAAAAGCCCTATCCAATACACATAAAAAAATAAAAAATTAAAAACATCCACATAATGTTAAATGTAGCACAAATTAAGCCAGTAAATAGAATGCAAAAGAAGTCCAGAACTAAATTTAAGTATATATGGGAACCCAATCTGTCATTTTGCCAGGTGGTGGTAGCACAGACCTTTGGTCCCAGAACTCAGGAGGCAGAGGCAGGCAGCTCTCTGTGAGTTTGAGACAGCCTGGTCTACAGAGTGAGTTCCAGGACAGCCAGGGCTGTTACACAAAAAACAAAAAACAAAGAGTAGCATTTCAAATCAATGCTTTTTAAATTCATTTTAAAATTGTATTTTATGTCTCCCCTGAATGTAGGTCTGTGAGCCACTTGCTTGCCTGGTAGCTGTGGAGGTCAGAAGAGAGCATCAGATGCCCTGGAACTGGAGTTATATAGACAGTTGAAGTCACCATGTGCGTGCTGGGAACTGAACCCAGATTCTCTGAAACAACAAGTGCTCTTAACTGCTGAGCCATCTCTCCAGCCCTCCGTGGATGTGTGTGTGTGTGTGTGTGTGTGTGTGTTTAAACAAGTGATGATGGAATAACTGACTAAATTATTATTACTGATATTGTTATCATTTCTTTTGGCCATCCTACAGCTTGAATCTAGGGTATCAATATACTAGACAAATCCTCTACCATTGAACATTATATCCCCAACCTCTTTTCCACTGATGGTTTTTTAAATGTATTACTCTTCTTCTTCTTATTTGTGTGTGTGTGTGTGTGTGTGTGTGTGTGTGTGTGTGTGTGTGTGTGTGTGGCTTGTGCATACAGAGCCAAGAGGGTCAGAAGAGAGTATCAACCCTTTGGAGCTGGAGTTACAGGCAATTGTGAGCTGCTGCATTGAGGGTGCTGAGAACTCAGATCCTTCAAAAGATCAGTACTCAGTACGAGTTCTTAACTACTGAGCCACCTTTCCAGCCTACATTTAAAGGGTGGTGAATAAGAATCTGGGAAATGATAAGCTGATGGATGTTTATTCGGGGAGAAATCACTTACACCAGAAACAGATGATTGCTGCAGGTTCCTGTCCCAAGGATGCCTCCGGATGCTCTCTGTCTCTGACCAGGAAGTAAGAAAGGGAGCTGGGGTGCAGGACCCCAGACCTAGACCCCCATGTCCACACCTGTCCCCAGGCCCCAATGGGTGTGGTCAGTGCAACAGGTGTGGGCGGGGTGGATATCTCACTACATATACTTTTTCTTTCTTTTTTTAAAAAAATTTTTGTCAGGCAGTGGTGCGCACACCTTTAATCCCAGCACTTGGGAGGCAGAGGCAAGTAGATCTCTGAGTTTGAGGCCAGCCTGACTTACAGAGTGAGTACCAGCCAGAGCTACACAGAGAAACTGTCTTGAAAACACAACCCCTCAAAAAACCCCACAACAACAACAGCAACAAAATCTCATACACATAAAAAAAATAAACTCAATATGTACATATTGTTTTTTTAAGACAGGGTTTCTCCATGTGCCATGGTTGGACTGGAGATCAGGCTGGGCTCAAACTCAAGAGATTTGCCTGCCTCTGCCTCCCGAGTGCTGGAATTAAAGGTATGTGCCATCGCTACCTGGAGTATGTGGATATTTTTGTCTATATGTATGTTAGTACATTTTTTTGCATGCTTGGTGTCCATGGAGGATAGAAGAGGGCACCAGATAGATTCCCTGGAACTTGAGTCAGATAGTTTTAAGCTATTATATGGTTGGGAATTGAACCCAGGTTCTCTGAAAAAGCAGCTAGTTCTCTTAATTATGGAGCCACCTCTCTAGCCCCAACATATATACATACATAAATATATGTATATGTATATGAGACAGAGACCCACTAACCTGCCCAAGGCTGGCCATGGACTCACTCTGTAGTGCAGGCAGGTCTTAAACTATTGAGTCTCTGCCTCAGTCTCTCAAGTAGCTAACATTACAACTATCTGAATTATTTTTCCTTTGCGTAGTGAGGGATAGAGGGAGGGATTGAGAGTGTATGTCTGACTATGCAGCTTAGGCTGGCCTTGAATGCACAGAAAAAATTCTGAGGCTGGGGATGTAACTTAATAATAATATGAAAATGCATCTTTTCTCTTCATTTTTTTTTTTTAAAAGCTCAATGTGGAGCTGGGTAGATGGCTCAGTGTGTAAAAGTACTTACTATTCAAGAATTAGGACCTGAGTTAGAATTTCCAGAATCCACATACTACCTGGATACATAGTATGAGTGTCTGTAATCTAGTATTCTAGTGAGATGGGTCTAGTAGGCATGAGGCCCTGCTTAAATCCAGAACTTCAGGAGAAATGCTACATCGACTTACTGAAATGCTGACCGGACAGTGTTACAGTTTGGTGTGAGACCCAGATTTGTAATTCCAGCACCAGGAGACTAAAGCAGGAAGAACTCAAGTTCAAGGTCTGCCAGGGCTACACAGGGAGACCCTGTCTCAAAACAAAGTACAAAGACTTTTATTTTTTTAAAAAAAATTAAAATTATATAGGACAAAAATAGCCTATAAACAAAGCCATTAAACAAAAGATAAGGGGGCTGGATCAGCAGTTAAGACCCCAGCACCCACGATGGGCAGGTCACATGACATTATTCACACAAACACACATATCCACACTAGTAAAAATAATAAAAAGTATACTTTTTTTTAAAGATAGACTAGAAGCTGGGCAGAGGCCAAGTGGATATCCGAGTCTGAGGCAAGTTCCAGGACAGCCAGGGCTGTTACACAGAGAAACCCTGTAATTATAATATAGAGAAAATTTATATCACTAATGTCTACATTGGTTCAAGATTTTGGCTTGATAGTCCACCAAGTTGTAGAGGTGACAAAAATGGGCTTCTCAGTGAGACTTGGTCATGACATGGTTGTTGCTTTCAGATCTCAAGGGGCTAGGGAGATGGCTCAGCTGTTACCAGTACTCCCAGAGGACCTGAGTTCAATTCCTAGAACCCACATGGCAGCTCACAACCATCTGTAACTCCAGGCCCAAGGGATTCAATGTTCTCTTTTGTCCTCCCTGGGCACTAGGCATGCACATGGTGCACATATATACATGTAGGCAAAAACCTGTACACAGAAAATAAATAAGAACAGAAAAATGATCTCAACACTGACATTAACAATATTTATACTACAAGGCCCATACACTGGACACTTACTAATATTATAACATGGAACACAAACCAGTTGGATTTAAATATACTCTTATGTTCCTAAATGAATAAATCTGTACATTTGTTTACAAACAGTAAAGGACCTGTATGGTTATAGAGCAAACTGATCACTAAGTAAAAGGAAAGGGATGTGTGTGCGTGTGTATAATTAAGCACAGTGTTCTCTAGAGTCTCCAGCATTTTTTCGAGACAGGGTTTCTCTGTATAATCCTGGCTATTCTGGAACTTGTAGACCAGGCTAGCCTAGAACTCACAGATATCCAACTGACTCTGCCTCCAGAGTACTGGGATTAAAGGCATGCACAGCCGCTGCCTCAGCTATGGTCTCTAGCATTTTTTATTGGGGGGGGGATTCGAGACAGGGTTTCTCTGTGTAGCTTTGGAGGCTGTCCTAGAACTCACTCTGTAGACCAAGGCTGGCCTTGAACTCACAGAGATCCACCTGCCTCTGCCTCCCTAGTGCTGGAACTAAAGGCATACACCACTAACACCCCTCTAGCATTTTTTCAAAACATTTTTATTTATATTTATTTTTTGTGATACTGAGAATCAAACCCAGGGCCCCAAGCAAGCTAGGCTACCACTAAACTATGTAACCAGCCTTCATGCCCATCTTTTATTATTATTTCCGTACTAGGTATTGAATTCAGGGCCTAGCAGATGCTAGACAAATGCTCAACTACTGAGCTCCATCCCAAGCCCTGCACTGCTCTCCACCACTGCCCCCACCCCCACACATTCTTACTTGTCCAGGCTAACCTTGAACTCATCTATGGCCCAGGAAGGTTGATCTTGCAAACCTTAACTTTGCTGGGCTTCTATCTTATTTATTTGTTTGTTTATTGTTTTGGTTTTTTCGAGACAGGGTTTCTCTGCATTGCTTTGGAGCCTGTCCTGGAACTAGCTCAGTAGATCAGGCCTCGAACTCACAAAGATCCATCTGCCTCTGCCTCCCAAGGACATATGCCACCACTGCCTGGCTTTTTTGGGGGCTCTTTTAAAATTTTTAAAAATTGTATTTGAGTGTCTGTGTGTGGGTACCAGTGCCCACTGAGGCCAGAGGCTTCAGATTGCCCTGGAACTGGGGTTATTAGACAACTGCCACCTGACATGGATGCTGGGAACCAAACTTGGGTCCTTTGTAAAAGAAGTATACTTTCTTAATCGCTAAACCATTTCTCTAGCTCCTAAATTTTCTTCCTTTAAAAAATTTAACTCCAAGACTGGGCATTGTAGGGCATGCCTTTAATCCCAGCACTTGAGAGGCAGAGTCAGGAAGGCAGATCTCTGAGTTCCAGGCCAGCCAGGGATACATAGAGAGAGAGACCCAGTCTCAACAACCCCCACCTCCAAATGTAACTCCAATAAAATTCCCATCAGGATTTTTTTATTCAAGGTTTCTCTACACAACATTGCCTGTCCTGGGTGGATCTCACTAGGCTGACCAGGCTGGTCCTTGAACTAACAAATCTTGTCTCCCCAGTGTTGGGATTAAAGGCATGCCCCACCAAGTTGGTAGGGTTTTTTTTTAATTTTTTCTTTTCTTTCTTTTTAATTACTTATTCATTTTTTGAGACAGGGTTTCTCTGTATACCTTTGGAGCCTGTCCTGGAACTCACTTTGTAGATCAGGCTGACCTCGAACTCAGATATCTGCTTGCCTCTGCCTTCAAAGTGCTAGGATTACAGGTGTGCTCTACCACCACTAGGCTGGGATTTTTTCTTTTAACAAGGCCTCACTGTGCAACCACAGCTGTTGTAGACCAAGGCTGGCTTCCAGCTCACAGAGATCCTCCCACCTCTGCCTTCTCCGTGCTGAAATTAGAGGCATGTGCTACCACACCCAGTCCTCTCCTCAGCGTTTTTTAATGGTATGACAAATGAAATCTGTTAAATAAGAATAGAGGCTGGAGGCAGGGGGATTTCTGTGAGTTTCAGGCCAGCCTGGTCTACAAAGTTCCAGGACAGCCTCCAAAAGTACAGAGAAACCCTACCTCAAAAAAAAAAAAAAAAAACCCGAAAAAGATTGTACATGAAGAGATCAGAGTAAAAAAAATCAAGAATTCAGAAACAGACTGTGCGTAAGCAAGAATCTGGCAACTAAGATAGCACTTTTGGAAACAGCGACAAAAGAACTGCTTCATAAATAACTGGAGAGTTACTTTTTAACATTTATTTTGTTATTTTTATGTATGGATGTTTTGCTTGCATGCAGAAGAGGGAGTATGATTCCCTGAGTCCGAAAAAGCAGTAAGAACTCAACTACACTATCTCTCTAGTCCAAGGATTAATTTTTTTTGTTTTTTGTTTTTTTTTTTTTTTTTTTTTTTTTGAGACAGGGTTTCTCTGTATTGTTTTCAATCCTGTCCTGGCACTCACTCTGTAGACTAGTATTTAAGTAATGCTCGATTCAAATTTGGCTTTAAACTGTGGTAGTGGGATTAACAGGGTTTTTTTTTAAATGTAGCCCTGGCTGTCCTGGAACTCACTCTGTAGACCAGGCTGGCCTCAAACTCAAGGTCTGTCTGCCTCTGTCTCCTCAGCGCTGGGACTAAAGGTGACTGCCACCACTGCCAAGCTAAAGATAACTTTTTGGTTAGGGAGATAGCTCAGTCAGCTAAGTGACTGCCACATTATCATGAGGACCTGAGTGTAGACCCTGGTAATTCCTAGAACCCTCACAGAACAGGAGGCATAGTGGTGTATGCCTATAATCCCAGCTCTTGGGGAGTAGGACAGGAGGATCCAAGACCAGCCAATCCGTAATCCCCATGTTCAGTGAGAAACCCATTTTAAAAATAAGGTGGATGGTGATTGAGAAACTCAGCGTGCCCCGCACCTCCACATGAACACAGCAGACACAGAAAAGGAACTTTGTAAAATGTGCTCCTGTGAAAGAGACAGGTATCACTGACTCTACGCTCTCTCTACTAGCCCCTTCTCAATTCTTATGTCATTGGACTTTCCTTGTTTAAATACTACTACTACTACGCTTTTCATTTTAGAGGTGAGGAAACTGAGGCCTGGGAAATTACTTAAGTGACTGGCTTACATTATTGACACATTTTTCTGTGCTCTACTCTTTCTTCCTCTTCCTCTATTTTCTCCTGCTTTTCTCTCTTTGCCCTACCTTCCCTTCCTATTTCTCTTTTCAAGTCAAGCTTCTGTGTTTTGTTTTTGTTTTTTGAGACAGGGTTTCTCTGCTTAGTCCTGGCTATCCTGGAACTTACTCTGTAGACCCCACCCTGCTTGTTTGTTTGTTTTTTTAAGGACTCAGTCTAGGCTGACTTGGAAGTCATGGCAATCCTCTTGACTCAGCCTCCTAAGACTTAGGAAGGCTTAAGAAGGCTGCCAGCCTTTTCATTATTTTTTCCAAAGAGGGTCTTTTTCTGTGTAGCCTTGGCTGTCCTAAACTCTCTGTGTAGACAAGGCTGGCCTCACACTCAAAGAGATCCACCTGCCTCTGCCTCTCAAGTGCTGGGATTAAAGCCATGTGCCACCAGGGCTGGCCCCTGCCAGTCTAAACAAGCTCAAAACATCACAGAGTCAAATTGTTTAAGGGTGGGGAGACTCCAGCCAGATCATCAATTGGCTGAGTTCAGATCTTGGTCGTCCACTATCCATATGATATGGACAAATCTTAAACCTCTCTAGGCCTGTTTCTTCATCTGATTTATGGAAAAATAGTAATCCCTCTTCTGTAAGAGGCCAGGCTGGCTTCGAACTCACAGAGATCTGCCTGTCTCTGCCTCAGAAGTGCTGGGATTAAAGGCACATGCCATCCCAGCTCTACAAGATTATCTTAACAATTAACTTTATCCACTTAATGGCCCACATAATCCATTTAGCTATTTATGATTACCATGATGTCAATAAAATATCTCAATCATCCCAAATGGGTACAAATTTCTCTAAGGCTATGAACTATATGGCTCTATAAAAAATTTTTATTACAAAACAAAAACAAAAAGCCTGCTGAGTTAGCAAGATGGTTCAGTGGATAAAGGCACTTGCTGCTAAGCCTGATCTGATTCAACCCCCAGGAGTCACATAATAGGAGACAACTGACCACAAGTTGTTCTCTGACCTCCACATGTATGTCACGACACACATGTGCAAGTGTACACATGCACACATACAAATACAAAATAAATAAAAATGTGATTGAAAAACCCGATGAGTATTGCTGGGTATGCTGGCACACACTTGTATTTCCAGTTATTCATAAGGCTGAGGTAGAAGACCTGTTAAGTTTTAGGTCATTCTAGGAAACTTAGTGAGACCTATCTTAAAATAAAAGGGGGTAAAGTGAGCCAGGCGTTGGTGGTGCATGCCTTTAGTCCCAGCACTCGGGAGGCAGAGACAGGCAGACCTCTATGAGTTTGAGATCAGCCTGGTCTACAAAAGCGAGTTCCAGAGGAACCCTTGTCTCAAAAAACCAAAAAAAAAAAAAAAAAAAAAAAAAAAAAGGTAAAGTGTAGTTCAGTGGTATAACACTTTTGTCGCAAACACATGGACTGGCATTCAATTCTTAGTAATAAAACAAACCAACAACATAGCCAAGTATGATGGGTCCTGTCTATCCCAGGACTTAGGAAGCACAGATGGGAGGATCACTGTCAGTTTGATGCCAGCCATGTTTACGTGGCAAGCTCCAGGCTAGCTGGGGCTATAGTCCACAACTGTTTCAAAAATGCCAAAGCCAAATTCAAACCCATAATAAGGTTAAAAACAGAATATACTGGGTGGGGCTGGAGAGATGGCTCAGAGGAAACTGGCTGCTTTTCTAGAGGACAAAGGTTTCACTCCCAGTACGAAGAAGGTGGCTCATACCATCAGTAATTCCAGTTCATGGGACACTGTGCCTTCTTGTGTCTTCCTTGGGTACCAAACATGCACGTAGTGCACAGACACACGGGCAGGCACAATATCCTATATGTAAAAAAACAACAAAAACAAGCAGACAGAAAACCCTGCTACTACCACCAAAACACTACCAGAATGCACTGGAGCTGATGTGTGCCTAAAGTGAATGAGCGAGGCCTAAGTTGAATGAGCGAGGCCTGGCTTTCATGTCTAGCATTGCAAAAGAGAGCAGACTGAACACCCTATGACTGTAACCCTCATCCAGACCCCATTCCCTGTTCTGTCACATTTGCTTTATCTTACTTCTTCTACATGTAAATACATTTTTTGCAACATTATTTGGAAACACCATGCACTTTACCACTTCATACTTAAAAGGGTTTTCCCCAAGGACATGGATATTTTCCTTCAACAGCCCTGAAAACATTACTATACTGCTATGTTTTCAAATTCATTGACAATTTGATAATATAGGTTGAATATTCCTAATTTGAAAATTAAAAAAAATCCAAACTTGAATTATTTTGTAGTTTTGTTATGAGACAGGGTTGGCTGCTTCTGTAGCTAAGGCTAGCCTTGAGCTTAAGTTCAAAATACATAACTGTCATTAATGTAATAAACTTTTGGGGGTATTAATGATGATTGAACCCAGGTCTTCAGACATAATTTTAAAAAATGAGTCCTTGTGGCCTACTGGGAGTATACTATAAGGGCTAGAATTATTATTTATGGGAAAAGCTGGATCTTGAAGCAGTACCACTCAGGCACTGAGTACTCACTGTCCTCTGAGGGCCGAATGTCTACACGCAACTGCAGGTAAGGTTTGGAGGCAGTGGCGAAAGCTGTGCTGAGGTCCCAATCAGAGAGGAGGGAGAGGAAAGTCTCCTGTCCTAGCCGGTCCCGCGCCAGGTAGCTGATGCCAAAGTTCTTCTTCCTGGACAAAGGATATGAGGGAGCTTTTGGGATCCCCAGTTTCCCAGAAGCTTCAGGAACAGTTCACAAAACAAGGAAGGTAATGTGAAAGGTATTGAAAACAACTTCCTTCTATTTGCTGGGAACTATGCTAAGGATTATGGGTAGGCTGAGGTTAGGTCATTTATATCCACTTTGTTACACAAACACAGAAACGGATACACACCTGCTTATATCTGGAGGGCACACTGAAAACTGGTAAAATGTTGATCCCCTCTAGGGATGGTAACAGTATAGTTGAGGGATAGAAGTGGGAAGAAAGCAGCCTTCTTACTACATAAAAAAAAAACTGTATGTTTGTTATTTTTCACAACAGAATATTAATGCACAAATGAACGTATTCTTCAGATACACTTGTGCAACTATATAAAGAAGTGTTTTGTGTGATTATCACTGTAAACCAAGTATCATCTAAATATCCACCAATTCATACTTTTTTTTCTTTTTCTTTTTTTTTTTTTTTTTTTTTTTTTTTTTGGTGTTTCTAGACAAGGTTTCTCTGTGTAACAGTGCTGGCTGCCCTGGAACTGAATTTGTAAACTAGGCTGGCCTCAAACTCACAGAGATTTGGCTGCCTCTGCCTCCTGAGTGCTGGGATTAAAGGCGTGGACTGCCACACCTGGCTTAATTTCATACTAACTAAATTTGTAAGCACAGGGCTAGAGAGATGGCTCAGTGGTTAGGAGCACTGGCAGTCCCTTCAGAAGACCCAGATTCAATCCCCAGCACCCACATGGCAGCTCACAACTGTCAGTAACTCCAGTTCTAGGGAATCTGACACCTTCATATCAATACACATAAAATAAATAAGTTAAAGAAATTTTAAAATCTGTTACCACAGTTATATATTCCTCCAAAATAGTCTACCATAACAAAATAATCATCATATCTACTCTTAAGAGATATCAACTCAGCTAGCACATTGACACATTTTGCAGTGTCTTTTAGTAACCATTGTTTGTGAGGGCACAAAGAAAATAAACAATTTCAGTATTTTCTTTCTTCCTTTTGAGACAGTTTCATTATGTAGCCTAGGCTAGCCTTCATCCTCCCATCTCTGCCTCCAGAGCACTGAGATTACAGTATGTCTCACCATGCTTGGTGAAACATACATTTTATTTTATTTTGCTTTTTTGAGAGAAGGTGTCTCTATGTATCCCTGACTGTCTTGGAACTTGCCATGTAGAGTAGACTGGCCTTGAACTGTCAGAGGTCTGATGCCTCCAGAGTGCTAGGACTAAAGGTGTGGACCACCACATCCAGCAAAAAACATTTTCTATGCTGCTGCTGAGGCTGGGGTAAAACTTGTCTGGAGAGACATTTTGGAAACATTCCTTGAAAGTTTTAAAAACACACACTCTGAAGCCCAGAGTACTTCTGTTAGCTTATCTTATGACATTTCCCAAACACTCCAAGCAAGACACATATCATCACTGTGGAATTATTTGAAAAAAAAAAAACACAAATAAACAAAACCAAACCACAAAAGGCAGACAGTTGCTGTTGAGATGAGTGGCCTGCTTCATCATCCCACTCACCCATTCAAGTCAAAGGCTCGGATGAGGATGTGCTGCAACACGTCCAGTGAGGTGATCTGAGGATCTACAGCAAAAGAACGGAACTCAGGCGACAAGAAGCTCTCACACTTCTGAGGAAAGAAAACAGGGGGTAAGCCATGAGGGGCCACATCACCATTTGGAAGAGGGGGTGAGGTACAGAGTGGTAGAAGGCAGGGTCAAAGAGGTAGCAGGGATCAAGATTTAGATGGGATGCTCTTAGCCATAGTGGAGACTCTGGTTTTTATTCTCTGTGAGGGGAAGGCACAGGAAGTTACTGGGCAAACAAAGAATGGATGTGTCCTTAGAATTTTACAGAGTTCTGGGGCTGGGGAAATGGCTGAGTGGTTAAGAGCACTTCCAGAGGACCCAGGTTCAATTCCCAGCAACCACATGGCAGCTCACAACTGTCTAACTCCAAGATCCAGGATCTTCACACAGACATACACACAGGCAAAACGCCAATAAAAATAACAACAACAACAAAATAAATAGAATTGTACAGAGTCCTTATGCCTGCTCTACAAAATAGACTGGCAAGAATGACAGCTACTACAAGAGTCCAGTGTCCAGTCCTCCTAGATTACCTTAAATATGGTTGCCAGAATCACCATGTCCAGTCTGAAAACAATAAAACCTGTCCCCCACACTGCAATCAATCTAGCAAATCTACCTGTTAACACTCAGATGCCTAAATCTTTACAACAGCAAACCTAGGGTTCCAAGCTAGCCCTCCTTCCACTCAGACTTATTTTGAACTTTATGCTCTAATAGTACCAAACTGTTGGGAGTTACCTTGACTACATCCCTTCCTCCAGATATTTGTGTGTGCTGATCTCCCTTGTCTGAACTATCCTCCCCACTTCTGGCTCACTCACTAAATCTTTGCTTTAAGCAATATTACACTGACGTGATCTGTTGACCTTTTCTTTCTCTCTCTTCTTTTTTTCTTTCTCTGTGTAGCCTTGGCTGTCCTGGAACTTGTTCTGTAGACCAGGCTGGCCTCGAACTCATCAGAGATCCACCTGCCTTTGCTGAGATTAAAGTAGTATGCCATCACTACCCAGTCTCCGTTGACCTTTTCATCACTGCCAATGCTACCACTCCAGTCTGAGCTTACTCGAATTATTTCAGCAAGTTCCTTTCTCAATATGCTTCACCTGTCATTCTCTCTCCAGACTGCCCCTACCACTTTTACCCTCAGTCTTCCTTCTCCAATATGTAAACCTACAGGAACATACCAAGCCCATCGCCACCTCCTAGCCTTTACCTTTGCTGTCCCTTCTACCTAGAACTCTTCTCCCACCGTAAATGCACATAGCTGATTCTTTTATTCAGGCCTCTGTGACTTCAATCCTCCTTGGGGAATTTTCCTATATGACTTTGGGTAAAGGAATTCCCTAGACCCTAACGTTTCCTATTGTTTTCTTATGATACTCACCAGTGCCCAAAACAAATCATTTAACTTTTTGTCCCTCCCCCTCCCACAAGCATGTGGGCTCAGGGGTGGGGAAGTGCACGAAAGTGCACTCTCCCAAATGTTGACTGACTTTAGGACTCCCCCTTCTGACAGCAAAGCACCTCTGTCCTTCTGGCCTCCAGAGGCCCCTCCTCTAACCCTACAACCTACCTCTCTACCCGTAGACTCCACCCCTCCACTCCATCGGCCCCTTCCCCTCTATTTCCAGTTACACACTCCAGGATAGGTCCCCAATACCCATGTTTTCGTTCTCCTCTCATTCGGCTCTCAAACCTCGCCCCCGTCTCCAAGTAACGCCCCAAATTTCAGGTCCTGCCCTCTATCCTATGACAGCCACCATCTTTTCGTCCATTGGGTGGCCAGGCAGACCAGCCGCCAGCCTCACCTTGACTCGGACCCGCACCACCTCTCGCTCCTCCTCCTCAGCCGCCGCAGCTGCCTGAGCACCCCCGACGGGCGGGGGCGCTGCAGAGCATGCCAAGTCCGAGGCCGCGGACATTGATGCCATCCCGCCGCTACGGTCGTCTCCGTCCCGGTGACAGCTGGTAGCTGCCCCCTACCCCAGCGAACACCCTACAGTGCGGGTGCCCGCGGCCCCACCTTGCACCAGAGCGCAGGCGCACAGGGTACTATACGACCCTGCCCCTCCCACCTGGCCTGGAGGTCGCCTCTGAGCATGCGCCTTCAGTGCTCTTGCCAGGAATCCCGCCCCCCCAAAGTCATGAATTTTGCTTTTTTTTTCCTGCCTGTGTGCAAGTGCCTGTTTAGGTCCCGCCTGTCCTGGTCCCGTGGCGCGGTTGTTTTGGCAGTCTACTTCCGGATTCATGAACTGGCGTGTTCAACTGAGGACGGGTTCAAGAAAGAGGGCGGGGCGGAAGCCCCAGCGTGGTGACATCAATGCTCCAGTACTCGCTCTCACTTGGAGTAGCCACGTGCCTCGAGTGACAGATGATGTCATCGGATTCAAATACTTCCCTTCAAATGAATCCCCTGAAGGGGGGAAAAAAATCCTCAAAGATTTTTATATTTAGTTTTTTTGTTGTTGCTGCTGTTTGTTTTTACAGAATCTCGCTAATCTTCTGGGCTAACTTCGAACTCCATGGGTTTTTTGTTTTGTTTTGTTTTAACCTCAGACTTCCAAGGGCTTTGAAGGTGTGAATCACCTTCCCCGTGCCCACCTTCCAGAGTCTCTTAATAAATCATTTACACTTAAATTCAAGGAACTGTCATACCTTTGATTTCAGCACTCCAGAAATCAGAGGCAGGCAAATCTGAGTTTGAGGCCAGCCTGTTCTGCAGAGCAAGTTCCGGGATGGTCAGGGCTACACAGAGAAACCCTGTCTTGAAGAAAATAAATAAAAAATTCAAGGAACTGTATGTAATAGTTTCACACACTCTGAACTCTTGTTATACTTCATTTAGTAACTTACCAAAAGCAGGCATATTATGCTTTCTGGAGGTCCTACTTTTCTCCAAATGTTTTTTTTTTTCAAGTTTTATTTTATTTTTGAGACATTTTAATGTCTCCTAGGCTGTCCTGGTCCTTCAGGCTCCATCTAGAAAATGCTGGCCCTACATTGTCTTTTTTTTTTTTTTTTTTTTTTTTTAATCCTTATAATTTGTTGTGGTCAGCCCTGTTATAAGCTCTGTCTGCCTGGGGTTTACCTCACTGGTAGAACTTATGTCTAGCGTACTGGTCACCCACAGTACTGCAATCACAACAAAAATATATGTCTATTAAATATGGGTTAGATGGTTGAACACATCTTAGGCACTTTTCCCCCTTGTTTTTTCCAGGCAGGGTTTCTCTGAGTAGCCCTGGCTGTCCTAGAACTCACTCTGTAGATCAGGCTGGCCTCAAACTCAGAGAACCACCAACTACTGCTTCCTGAGTGCTGAAATTAAAGGCATGTACCACCACTGTATGGCATTTTAGCCTCTTTTGAGAAAAAAAATTGAGATAGGTTCTCACTATGTAGTCCTGGCTGTACTAAAACCCTCCAGGTAGACCAAACTGACCTGGAACTCACAGAGATCTACCTGTCACTGTCTCCTGAGTGCTGCTGAGGTTAAAGGTTTGTAGTGTACCACCACCATGTGCCGCAGAAAACTTTAAAACTGTCTTCCATTTTATCGTGCATGGGCATATGCCATGGCATGCATGTGACAGTCAGAGCCAGCTTTCAGTAGTCAGTTCTTTTCATCCACCATGTTAAATACTGGGAATCAAACTCAGGTCAGCAGGCTTGGCAGCAAGCACTTTTACCCATAGAACTATCCAACTTTTTTTTTTTAATGGTCTCATGTAGCCCAGGCTGGCCTTGAACTTGCTATGTAGCTGGAGAAAACCTTGAGCTTCTGATCCTTCATGTTAGGATTATAGGTAGTGCCACCAAGCCTAGCTTCATGGGTTGCTGGAGGTCAGACTCAGGGCATGTTAGCCGTCACTCTATCATTGATTCTGATTTATATCCCCAGTTAACTTCTCTAGACACGTATGCAATTTCAATGTGGTATATTTTAAAATAATTGGTTGCCTTGGTATTATACATTCAAAATATATCCCACTTTTTGGAAGCTATAAATAACAGGAACTTTTCTTTGGAAGCCAGCTAGGGTTATTAGTATGTTTTTTCTGCTCTACATGTACTCCTGGAGTTTTTTTTTTTTTTTGATATTTTGGATTTATTATTTTAAAATTGTATAAAGAGCACATGTGCATGAGTTTAAAAACACAAGTGAAACGTAAGGAGTTAAAAAAGAAATACAAAAGAAATCTGAAACATGAAACAAAAAAATACATTCTTGAATTGAAATAAAAAGGTATCCCACTTACTACAAAATTGTTATGTCAATATATTAAGCCGTCTTTTGATTCAGATGCAGCACAAAACTTAGTTATTCATTATGAGGTCAGACCGAGACTCACAGAATAGAGGAGGAGCACAGCGTGACCCAATGGCCATTGGCAGGGAAGATGTAAGTGAGGGGGGAAACGATGTCCATGAGGTATCACCATAAACAAACCCATCACCAACCAGTCATGGGCAGGTCCACCCTGCCCAGTGTCAAGGAAACCGCATCCCCACCAGTTTTCCTTGGATTACTTGCAGAGAGGGTTCTTCACATTCATAGAGCAGAATTCATAGTTCTAAAAGTGGTTTCTCACTGTCCTGTTTTTCCTCAGCTTTTTCTTCAGCTCCTGCTTCAGATTCAGGAGGGGAGTAAAACTGGCCATCGGAAAGTCCTGTAGGGATGAGAACCGCCCTCTCCAACGCATCCTGAACTAGCAGGAGTCTGTTTTCTTCTTCTGCCTCTTGAGGCAACACTTTGAAATCCAGGAACCACATCTCAATCCAGGCGAGGATGAAGGAAATGATGGGCAACACGTAGCCAAATGCCCCTTGAGAGAAAAGCTTTGAGAGGATCACTTTTGCTAATAAAAAAAGCACTGGTCACTGCTGTTGTCAACGCCATTGCCCACCAATGGCGCAGTCTACATACAGCATATCCAAGTATCAGCACTTTAAATAAAAAAAACTGCCAAAAGAAATATATCAAACTAAGAGGAGTAGTAGTCATAACGAATCACTTCCCTCTTCAGTGTGTTCTCGATGCCCCCATTCACATTTAACTCTATTATCCACAGTAATGTTACAAATAAGAGGTCAAAGGTGACAAACAGACAGAAAGTCCTCCTGTCATCAGATATGCCTTTCTTTTCCCTTCCTTCACAGGACTCAATCCTGGCCATAAGTTGTGCAGGGTTGATGGGATGAATGTCACACAGAGAAGCATGTGAGCTCTGGCTCCCAGTCAGAGTACTTTCCATGTCTTCTGGCAGGTGGTTCATCCAGGATTGAAGGAGTCTCCATCCAACTCCACCATCCCTAGTGAGAAGAAACCTCCTCTGCGGTGCCAGCTGCCCGCTGGCCTGCAGACCTGGCTCTTCGGTCCAGGCCAGCCAGGCTGGGGCCACTCCTGAAGTTTTCTTCTTCTTCTTCTTCTTCTTCTTCTTCTTCTTCTTCTTCTTCTTCTTCTTCTTCTTCTTCTTCTTCTTCTTCTTCCTCCTCCTCTCTCTCTCTCTCTCTCTCTCTCTCTCTCTCTCTCTCTCTCTCTCTCTCTCTCTCTCTCTCTCTCTCTCCTTTCTCTTGGTTTTCTCTGTGTAATAGCCCTAGCTCTCCTGGACCTCGATCTGTAGACCAGGCTGGCCTTGAACTCACAAAGATCTGCCTGCCTCTGCCTCCTGAGTGCTGGGATTACAGGTGTGCACCACCACTACCCAGCTCACTAGTGGATTTTATGCTGGGAAAGATTTTAGCAGTCTGCTTCACATTTCAGTTACGTTAAAGTGGAATGATCAACCTATTAGCATTGAAGGCATTGGCGTACCCTTTTGACAGGGTAAGATGTTTCTTCTTGGGTGTGCAGGGGGCTTAGACACAAAGATACTGGAAGCAAGGAGATAAACAGGAGGTCCTTGCTATTATTATGGGGAGAACTTTTCCTTTTATTTGTTTATTCATTCTTCTGTCAACAAATACAAAGTATATATGCTAGACAAACTCCATATATCAGTTCATTTTTATCTGTGTTCAAAACTTAATGAGGTGGATGTTATTAATAGTAGTATTTTCCATATCACTCACCATTGAGAAGTGTTAGTATTAAAGGCTGTGGAGAAACAACTTCAAGGTCAAAAGGCAAAGTAACACGAAGAGTAGGTAGCACAGTGGTCAGAAATTGGGGCTGTGCCTAGTGTGTGAGGCCAAGCAAAGTCAGCATGTCTTTAAATAGGGCAAGGCATTGAGTGACAGCATCTGGAATGAAAGAATTGAGGTGAAATTATGCAGGACTTTGGTCTTAACATTTGGCTGGCCAGGCATTTCTTGACTGCTGGTAGAATTCCTGTTATTGCCATGCTTGCTGCCTCTTGAAATGTACTTATTCAAGAAGGCATTTCTCCAAAGTTACAGTGAAAGCTGGAATAAAGCCAGGATGTGAACTGAAGTCCTGCTTTACACAGACGAGGCCTGTGTTAGATGTGATTAAGATACTGGAAGCTGATTGATGAGGACTTGTGGGGTAGTGATAGGTAAGTTCATTGGTGGAGAGTCTTTACAGTGAATAAGAGGCATTGAGAGGTAAGGGACAGGGTTAATGATGGAGCCTATGGTGCAAATAATGTATGAGTCTGTAGGGGACTGTAGTTGGTTTTTAGGGTGAGTAGTTAGGGATCTGTAGGTGACTGATGAGGTGCTGTCAGGTGACAGGGGCTTTATGGGATAGGGATCTGTAGACACTGTTGTTGTGCTGGTCTGTAAGGTAAGTGATGGGGTATTATGTTGTGAAAGATCGGGGCTTGGGGAATAATGGTGCAGTTGAGTGAATTATGATAGGGTATTTGGGAAGTAAATGGAAAGGCCTATGGAGTGAGTTTTGTAAGGTTCATGATGAGTGAGTCTGTGGAATGAGTGATTAGGAGCCCGGGAGCTAAGTGATTCAGGGAAAGCTCTGTGAGGTGAATGGAGCAGAGTCTGTGGAGTGATATAAATTATGTAGTTAGTGATGGGGCCCATGGGGGCGAGATGAGGTCTATGAGTGAATGATGTCTGTAGGGCTAGAGCTGGGGATCTTTAGACTTTGTGGTGGGGATTTTTACAGTGAGCATTGGGAGTTTCTTTGGCTCTATGTAGTAGTGTGGGGGATATATACGATGATTAATCAGAGTAATGCAAGTCCAAAAAAAATTATGCTAAAGTTCTAATTCCCAGTATCTTATATAGTTGCTATATTTGGAGGTAGCGCCTTTAAAGAGATGAAATGAGTTAAAAAAAAAAAATTAGGCTGGTAGGTTGAGGTCAAATGAAAATCTGGCCGGTGTCCTGATACAAAGCAATTAGGACATGTTTACAAAGAGGGGAGACACTATGAAGACACAGTGAGACAGAGCCACCTGCAAGCCAAGAACAGCAGCCTCATGACAATCAAACCTGACAAAATCAACATGAACTTGCAGCCTTCAGGGCTGAGAAGACATGGCTTTTGTTTGTTTGTTGTACTGTGGACTAAACGAAGGACCTTGCACAAACTAGCTGAGTACTCTACCATATATTTGTGTTCCCAGCCCTCTTTTTTGCAGGGGTGGGGGTGGGTGGGGATGGGGACAGGAGCCCTCCATAAAGCCCTGGCTGTTCTGGAACTTACTATCTAGACCAGGCTGGCCTCAGACTCCAAATATCTACTTGCCTCTGCCTCCTGAGTGGTAGAACATGCCTGTCCCTCTTTTTAATTTTTGAATTAAAGGGTCTCACCAAGTTGCTAAGGCTGGCCTTGAACTTGAGGTTCTCTTGCATTGACCTAAATCAAATAGCTTACCCTACAAGATCCAGGAAATTCCTGTTGTCTTAGCCATATGAAAGCCAGTCACAACGCCCGTAAACTCAGTACTTAAGAAATGGAGGCAATGGATCAGGAGTTCAAGGTCAGTCGCAGTTATATGAACAACTATCTATACCCCCACCCCATGGCCTCTTGATCTATGGTATATTGTTAGTACAGACTTGATACTGAGTAGGATGGATGCTACTGTAAATAACATCTAAAGATATGGAGGTAGTTTTGTAACTGGATAATGGGTAGAGAAAGAGCTTTGGCGTACATGCTTTAAAAAGCCTTGGTTTTTTATAGTCTCAACATTGTTTCACCCCATTACTATATCAAAACTTAATCTTTAGTGTGACAATATTTGAAGGTGGATATAGGATTTAGTGGCAAATAAGAAAAAAACCAGAGAAGCTGGGCAGTGGTGGCATATGCCTTTAATCTCAGCACTAGGGAGACAGAGGCTGGGAGTTCAAGGCCAGCCTGGTCTACAGAGATAGTTCTAGGACAACCAAAGCTGTTAAACAGAAAACCCTGTCTCCAAAGATCAGAGAGAGAGAGAGAGAGAGAGAGAGAGAGAGAGAGAGAGAGAGAGAGAGAGAGAGAGAGAGAGAGAGAGAGAGAGAGGTTCTAAACCTCCAACGATGTAAGGACACAGTGAAAAAGTGAAAAGTGGCCCTCACTAGATGCCCAATCTGTTGGTACTAGCTTCTAGAACTGTGTTAAAGAAGTTCTGATGCTTGTAAAATACACAGATTACAGTCTATTTTCTTATAGCAGCCCAGACAGACTAGGACAACTGCCTTAAGAGACTGTTGGGTTGGGGAAGACAGATGGCTCAGTGGTTAAGAGCACTGGCTTCTCTTTCAGAGGATCCAGGTTCAATTCCCAGTACCTACATGGCAGCTCACAACAGACTCTCATCCCAGTTTCAGGGGATCCAATGCCCTTTTCTGGCCAGTGGGCCCTACATGCATGCGCCATACAGACATGCATGCAAGCAAAACCCCCATATACATAAAATAATAAAAGTAATTTAAAAAGGAAAAAGACTGTAAAAAAGCAGACATTCTAGGTGTTTCTGTTGAGGTCTCAGGAAACTGAAAGGAAGGCCAAAACAAACAAACAAACAAAAAAACAAAAACAACAACAACAACAACAACAACAAAAACCCCTGAATTTATACTAGAAAAGGTAGAACTTGTAAGTGGTAAACTTGGATTTTTTTTTAGTTGAAATTTCTAAGAAATGCACTGAAGCTTACTGGGGTGTGTGTGTGGGGGGGGCGTAGCTCATACCTAAAATCCCACCAAATTGAGAGGCTGAAGCAGGAGGATTGCCATGAGTTTTAGACAATTCTAGCTACATAATTAGCTCCAGGCCAGCCTGGACTACAGCATGAGGACCTATCTGAAAAACAAAAGGAAACAAGCAAAGAGAAAGAAAGAAAAAATCAGTCAGTGGTGGCTCACGCCTTTAATCCCGGCACTTGGGAGGCAGAAGAAAAAGATGGATCTCTGTGAGTTCAAGACCAGCCTGGTCTACAGAGTGAGTTCCAGGACAGCCAGGGCTGTTATATAGAGAAACCCTGTCTCAATAAACAAACAAACAAACAAACCTCAAAAACAAAACAAAACGTTCATTCATGAATGATGATGTAGCTCAGGGACAGAGCCTTGCTTAAGACACTGGATTCTCTTTGATCTCCAGCACTCCAACTTCACCCCAGAAAAAGTTAATTCCAGAATAAGTGAAGGATTTCAGGATGAAGAATGGTATAAATAAAGTTTGCAAACAAGAAAGATTTTGATTTAGGGAGACTAGAGAGAAGGAATGTTATGGATTGAACTGTGTCCTCTTCAAGTTCATATATTGAAAGCCTTACTTTAAGAACCTTGGAAACAGTCTTTTTTTTTTTTTTGGTTTCTTTTTTTTTTTTTTTTTAAAGACTTAATTATTGTTAGGCATTGGTGACAAACTCCTTTAATCCCAGCACTAGGGAGGCAGAGGCAGGTGGATCTCTGTGAGTTTGAGACCAGCCTGGTCTACAGAGTGAGTTCCAGTACAACCTCCAAAGCAACACTGAGAAACCATTTCGAAAAACAAAAACAAAAAAAAAGACCTGTTTATTATATATAGTGTTGCCTGCACATATGCCTGTCTGCCAGAAGGGGGCGCCCAATTTCATTATAAATGGTTGTGATCCACCATGTAGTTGCTGGGAATTGAAATCAGGACCTGTGGAAGGGCAGTCAGTGCTAAACCATCTCTGCAGCCCCTGGAGACAGTCTTTAAAAGATGTGAAGCTAAAAATGAGGCTGGTCCAATGGGCCCTAATCTAATCTGAATGGTATCCTAAGAGCAAAGTTGCTCACAAAGAACAGCAAAAGCTGAGCTCACAGGGAAATGTGAGAACACAGAATGCAGAATGCAGTGTTGGAAAGAGGCTTCAGATGGAAAAAAAAAAGCCAAACCTTCCAACACCTTGACTGGCCAGCTTCTATGTCTCTTGCTTAATGCTCAATCCATATCATTTTGTTATAGGGGACCAAGCTAATATAAGGTAACTACCAGGTTACTGGCAGGATTTATGGGATAAGTGATAGGGTGATCTTGAATCGAGGTCTGTGTATTTCGTTCAAGCTTCTACAGGGTAAATCATGGGAGTGTGTGGAGTTAGTGTTAAGAGTTTGTAAAGCCAGACATAGAATATCTATGTGATGATGGAGGCCTATGGATGGTTAAGTGATGGGAGAGGTCTGTGGAGTTAGTTACATGATACTGCTAAGATTAGGAATTAAATGTCTCTCAGTTTTATAATTAAAGATATTTTATTTCCCAGTTTTGAAAATTGCCACCATCATGGAGTCCCCCTCCCCCACCTTCTCTTTTATCTTTTCTCCAATGATTCTACACATTCCCTACTTTTCCTTACTGGCCCTTTTTGTGACCACTCATCAGCCTGAGTGTGACAAATCAGACAGTTCTGACCCTCCAACCTGTGGGAGGAAGACTTGAATCTTCTGGGATATGGGCAGGGTGCCTCATCCTCGGTGTTGGGGCCCACTCTAGTGCTCTCTAGTTATGCTTGTTCTTAGTTTTCATGACCTTGCTGTCCAACATTCTCTGGGCATGAGTGAGATGCTTTATGGAATCAAGCACAAGAACTGCAGGTACCACTAGCCATATGCCATTCATGATAACAAAGTAAAACCAGAAATGAAGGGGGTGGCCTAGCTCCCCATGCTGGAATCCATCACGATGCTCTGTCAGGAAGTACAGCACATCCCCATATATCTGGCCTGTGGGAGGCAAGAGAAGGAAAAGCCCTTGTGAGAACAAGAAAACTAAGCCAAGACTCCCTTCCATGGCATTTGCCAAATCATTTCTCAAGGACTCAGAGCTCAGCACAAATTCTGAAACTGAAGCTGGCAATCTAAGATAACAAAGTACAAATTGCAGAAATCAGTGTGGGAAATGTTTTTTTTCTTTTCTTCCCTTCAACCCTCCTTTCCTTCTCTCTCTCTCTCTCTCTCTCTCTGTGTGTGTGTGTGTGTGTGTGTGTGTGTGTGTGAGAGAGAGAGAGAGAGAGAGAGAGAGAGAGAGAGAGAGAGAGAGAGAGAGAGAGAGAGATATTTGGAAGTTTCAGAATACCAAGAATATTCAGCATATCTCTCACCCCTGAATAGACACTTATAAGATCTCACCCACAGGGATGTGCCCATATCTATAAATTCTCCCATTAACACTTGCAATGCCAGGTATAGGTTTTCTCCTCACCCACAGAGACCACCAACTGTAGGATAAAGCGGAAGGGTTGCTGTCGGAGAAAAGCAATCACTACCCACAGGCTGAGTGGTCCCCAGAGAAAAGCTGTGATTGTCTCCATAGAGATGATGAAGCCATCATTACTGCAAGAGAAAAGATGGACACTGGCATCATTGTACTCTGCCCACAAAACAACTGGTCAATGCCCCCAACTCACCACTGGCCCACACCAATGCAGGTTTCCAATGACAGAGGTAAAATACTTACAGGATGTATCGGCTGTCTCCCTTGGAATACTCTTTCCCTGAGGCAGACACAAGAAGAATCAAGTCAGGAAAAGGGATTCATATTTCTAATAATCACTTTATGACAACAAACTATGGTTTTGTTTTGGTTTTTCGAGACAGGGTTTCTTTATGTTATAGCTCTAGCAGTCCTGGAACTCACTTTATAGACCAGGCTGGCCTTAAACTCACAGAGATCTGCCTGCCTGTGCGTCCCAAGTGCTGGGATTAAAGGGGTGTGCCATCCGTTAACAACAAACTTTATAATATCCCTATGCCTCCATTTATTCAACTGTACAATGGAGATAGTAGCTTTGGTTTTAAGGTCTGTGTGTTTACATACTATGTACAAAGACTGATATACAACAATGGTGCTATGATTGCATGGTACTCAAGGAATAGGTATAAAAGGAGGCATATATGATGGAGAAAGTCAGGTGTGATGGTGCACTCTTCTCAAGACAGGGTTTCTCTGTGTAGCTTTGAAGCCTGTCCTGGAACTAACTCTGTAGACCAGGTTGGCCTTGAACTCACAGAGATCACCAGTCTCTGCCTCCCAAGTGCTGGGATTAAAGGCATGTGCCACCATGGCCCCAAACTTGAGAGGTAGAGGCAGAAGGATCCCAAGTTCAAGGTTATCCTTTATCTATATAGATATTTAGAAGCCAACACAGACTGCATGAAATACTGTCTGGAAAAAAAATAGAAGATGGCTGCCAGGCAGAGGTGGCTCCTGCCTTTAGTCCCAGCACCCAGGAAGCAGAGACAGACAGATCTCTGTGAGCCATTTTTACAGCCCTATTTTACTTATTTTTAAATCTCTGTGTGTGTGTGTAAGTGCACTAACCTCAGAGGCTATAAGAGGGTGTTGGATCCCCTGGGACTAGAGTTACAGATGACTGTGAGCCACCATTTGAGTGCTGGGTATTGAACCTGGGCCCTTTGCAAGAATAGCCAGTGTTCTTAACCCTGAGCCCAGCCCAACATTATTAAATCTTAAAAATTAAAAAAAAAAATCCCAGCACAGATAACAACTGCTTAGGCTTTAAAAGGAAGTTTAACAGAATACAAAAGAAAGGAAGCACGCAAGCAAGTAAGCAAACAAAAGGGGGGGATATAAATAGCAAAACTAATCTCTAGCCAGAAAATGCCCCCCACAGTATAAGAATGCAGGACTCACAAAGTTGGGATAAGAAGGCTTGGTCTTCCAGAAGGATGTCATGGTAAAAAGAGAACCAACCCTCGATCACAAGGTGAATGAATGTACACACAGCAAACCAGCACAGGGCCAGTCGACGCCAAGTTCCAAGCGGGGCAACGGAAGCGCGACTGGATAACAGCCACGTGATCACCATTAGGACCCCAGAGACGGAGAATAGGCAAACCAGGATATGCCATGTCGAGATGTCATTAGGCACAAAGTTGTTCAGCTTCAGGTGCCTGGGCCAGTATGGGTGTGAGGGGCCCATACTGGTGGCCATGTTTCTATGGGCCGCTGGCTGCTTGGAGATAAACAGGGAGAAAAAAGGAACAGAAAAACCTGGGCAAACAGAAAGCACATGGTGAGATAATTAAACCAAATCCAAACAGTTTGCAACAAGAAATGTAAATGAACTGGATCTATTATTTGACAGAATTACTGTAAGACCGGATTAAAAACAGGCCAATTTTAACTGGACCTGGTGTTGCAGGCATTTAATCCCAGCACTTGAAGGCAGGTGGATCTCTGTGAGTTTGAGGCCACCCTGGTGTACATAGTGAGTTTCAGGTCAGCCAGGGTACACAGCAATACCCTGTCTCAGAGGGAGGGGTAGGGAAGGAGAGAAGAAAAGAAAAAAACCTAATTTTGAGCCATTTCAAGAATATAACTGGTGCTGGAAGGATGTATTGGTGGTTTAGAACACTTGTTCTTGAAAAGGACCTGGGTTCAATTCCCAGCTCCCACATGGTGACTCACAACCGTCTGTAACTCCATTTCCAGGGGACCCAACACATTTTGGCTTCTGTGGATACATATATACATGTAGGCAAAACACTCATACATATAAAATAAAATTAATCTTCAAAAAGGCAACTAAAACATGAATCTGCATAAATAATAAAGGCTTGCCACAGGCCTCTGGGAGACTGGTGAAAGGGGAGGGCTGATTAGGAAATTAGAGTGAGCACGAGCAGGGGAAAGGCCCTCCTCACTCTCTGGGAATGATGTCAGGGATTTTGACACACTTAGCCAGTTCACCTGTAAAAGAACTATTCCTCGTTTCTGGGAAACAGTAAAAGCAAAACTGTCAAAACCGACTAATGGACTTAAGTCCAAAGTCCTTGCAAAATGTGTGTAAGGATGCCTTTGGGCAACACGTTTTCTCTGCCTTCTTCGCTTGCAAATCTGTATGCTATTCTGAAATCTCGTCTTCAAAGACAGCAGCTTAAAAAAGTAAAGACACAAGCACATACTTTCCCTAATATTTCAAGTTAGTTATGACAATGTGTGGAAGCATATGCCCGAAATCCCAACATTCTGGAGGCTGAGGTTGAGGCTGAAGTTGAGGCTGAGGTATTGAGTTCCAGGCTAGCCTGGTCTACCTAGAACGTTCCAGGGTAGTCAGAGCTACCCAGCAAGATCCTGTATTCAAACAAATAAATGAACTTAGAGAGTGAGTGGCTTCCCAAGAGCCCCAAATTAGATAGCTTCTTCTGGGCACCGAGGTGCATCCTTCTGGTAACATTGTCATCAAGTGCAGTTTTCTGCTTTAATAAACGCTCCAGCTGCTTCACTGTGATACACACTAACATTTTCTTACAAGGTAGGCTTCAAAGCCTCTGGTGAACCTAAGCAGAGGTCCCTGAGGCTCCAAGGGGGGGGGGGTATCAGCAGGCGGCACTGCCAGCTACAACAAGTTGTATTTTCAGTTACTAGTCACAGACTCAGCCCTCAGGGGGTCACAATGTGGTAAAGGACACACAAACGAGTTCTGGTCCCAGTCCTCATTGATCACAGTCTGGTGGAAGTGACAAGAACCAAAGGCCTTGATCTCAGCCCTCAGGGATCACAATCTAGTGAAGGACACACAGGGATCAGTCCTGCCCACGGACCGCATCGGTCACAGTCCGGTAGAAGAGTCACTGTCAGCAAGTGAGGTCCCAGCACTTGGGGCTCAGTTTGGTGGAAAGACACGGGAACATAGATAGCCTGAGTCCACAGCGGGAGACAGTGACTTGGGATAATTCAACTGGAAGCTACGCCTGCCCAGGGGTCCAGGAAATGCAGCTGGCGGCGGGGGACCTGGGGGTGGGTGGGGGTGGTGGGGTGCAGAGATGACCAATCAGAGCTACAGCCCCCAGCACCACATTCCAAAAGTCAAAGACTCCTGGCAATTAGTGTACCATGCCACCAGCAACCCAAAATGAATGGCAAAGGCAGGGTCTCTCGGGCGGCGCTAACAGGGAGAAAGGGGAACCGAGCCCAAACATCACCAATCACAACCAGAACCTTCCACTGCAGCTGCCCAACGAGAAGGCAAATCTTTCGTCGTCTGGACAACCGCTTTAGGGCCCCGGTCCCGCGCAGGCTCGGGGTAGGGCAGGGCTCTCCTGCAGGCAACTGCTGTAGAGAGTCCGGGCACGTGTGGGGACGCGGGCACGCTGGCGGGCGGAGGGCACTCACCTAAGTGGCACGATCACAGGATGACTTCTTAGCACTAGACTTGCGATGATGGCTCCCAAACAGCCCCAATTTCGCCCAGCCCTCGCAGCTTTCCCCGCCTAATAGAGCGGACCAATAGTGAAGGGGAGGAGGTTGTTTCTGCCAATAGGAGTCCTCCGTATGTCTCAAGCCCTGTCCTCGCCCGTGGTGCCACCTCCCCTGTTGGCTGAGACTAAGTCAGCCGTGGGGTGGAGACCTGAACCCTCCAAGCAGGAAATCTACTTTATTCTGAGCTTTAATCTTCCCGCCCCCTTATCAATTGCAGGAGGAGGATAATGAAGGGATAACTCATTGACATGTGCTAATGAATCAGCGTTGAGTGGCCCTCTATCATAGTTTTCTAGGCAATCAGTCAGTTCCCAGACCCAGCCTCAGTCCGCATGCAAAGAAAATATGACAGGTAGATCGCATTTCGCATAAACCTAGCGCCCACCTGAGCTCAGAACTCCCGAGTGCTAATAAAGGGCCATCCTCAACAGACCCTACTTGAAATCGAAACTATTCATAACCCAGAACCCTCGCTGCTGCAGACCAATTGGCATGGAGACATGGAGACTCTCAACCGTGCCGTTTTCTTTTTCTTTCTTTTTTTTTTTTTTTTTTTTTTTTTTCTGGTTTTTCGAGACAGGGTTTCTCTGTAGCCTTAGAGCCTGTCCTAGAACTCGCTCTGTAAACCAGGCTTGTCTCAAATTCAGAGATCCACCTGTCTCTGCCTCCCAAGCACTGGGATTACATGCCAGTTCTTAAGAGTCAAACAGAAGTATGACCCTAAACCAGCCAGTGGGCAACCACACCTCACCAGCATTCAGTCAGAAAACAGACTTTCCTCAGACTCAATTTAATTATAACCTGAAACCCTTAGTACCAAGGACCAATAGACACCCACCCTTCAGGTCCTGCCCTCCCCCTTTCTGTCCTAATCTGAGAGACCTATCAGAATAGGGATCCCTCAATTCTCTCTTTTATTATTAACCCCCTCCTCCCAATCTATTCCTGGTCCACATAAGCAGGGCCAAGACCCTGCCATCCTGAACTCATTAGCCAATCATGAACAATCTTAAATTTTCATCGCAAACAGATCACAATCTGTTACCCACAATCTGCTTCCAAACCTTCATCTGTGCTGTACCTTCTTTGCTTTCTCATCTTCCCCTCTGACTAGTGAAGAACGAGACTATTGTGTATTTCTACTTTTATTTGACAATAACAAACTGCATAT
This sequence comes from Cricetiscus sungorus, assembly GCA_030556225.1. Classification (NCBI taxonomy): domain Eukaryota; kingdom Metazoa; phylum Chordata; class Mammalia; order Rodentia; family Cricetidae; genus Cricetiscus; species Cricetiscus sungorus. Next base: position 10,888,755 of record JANBXA010000609.1, read on the forward strand.
AAAAAGGGAGAAGGCAGGCGGGGAGGGCCTAGATCTGCTCCTCTCTGCTTCCCCACATATCTACCACTCCTAGGCCCCAACGAGGACCACCCCCTTCCCGCCTGGTGGTGGGGTGGGGCTTGACAGGCATGGAAAGGCTGTATGTGTTTGTGTGTAGGGGTGTTGGGGCTCAAGAATGGAGAGGGGTCACGGAGAAGAGAAAGGGCCTTCCCTCATTCCCCATCAGGGCTGGTACCCTAAGGAGGAGTCTTGAAGGGGATTATGAGGATCATATGCCTCAGCCTATGAGACGGTAGAAGATCCAGCATCCAAAAGTGACCCAGTGACTGGCCCAGCTGAGCTCTGACCACTTGTGGACAGTGTATGCCATGCCGTAGCCCTGTAGGAGAGAAAGAGGTCATGGTTCTGAAATTCAAGGATACAGTCTCTCAGGAAAACCCATCCTTTGCCCAGGGATGTTTGGCACTTCTCCATAACCCTAAGTGACAGAAGGGTCTAGGTACTTTCAAAAGGTAACCAGATACAGTTTTTTCTTTTATTCTCTAAAGATCATTTTAAGGGGCTGAGTGTATAACTTGCTAGAAGGGCGTGTGTTTACATGTAGGAGGCCCTTGGGTTTTCATTTTCACCAGCAACAAAAAAGTCATTTTAAAGACAAGATGATATACTGGGTTATGCTTGTCATCTAAGTCATTTGCAATATGAAACCATTGGAATTCTGAGTGTCCACTAATAAGGAACAAAATAAACCATGTCAAACTCTTGCAAAGGAAAAAGAAAGAATGAAGACATTGTGTGCTTAAAAAACTGGGGGAAGCCTGTTGTGCTAGCACACAGGGTTAATCCCAGCACTCGGGAAGCAGAGACAGGCTGATCTCTGAGTTTCAAGGCCAGCCTGGTTTACACAGTGAGTTCACTGTCTTAGGGGGAACCTAGAGGAAAGAAATTAAAATATATTGTGTGTATGTTTGATATGCTTTGAGGAGATAGTTAATGGATGAATGAAAATGATTGCTTATGACTAATGCAGTGAATATCTACAATGCTTACTTTTTTGTTTTTGGGTGCTAAGGATCACATTCCAAGCATGGTAGACAAGGGTTCTACCACTGAGGGCTCTATAGTCCTAGAATAAAGTATTTTTTGTTTGTTTGTTTTGAGATGGGGTTATCTCTACATATCCCTGGCTGGCCTTGAACTCACTCTGTGGACCAGGCTGGCCTCAGACTCACAGAAATGCACCTGCCACTGCCTCCTGAGTGCTGGGACTAAAAGCATGTCCACCACACCCATCTGTAAAATGTTTTAGGAAATGTTAAAGATAGCCTGGCATGGTGGTGCTTGGCTTGTAATCTCATGTATTGGAGCAAGGAGGATCTTTTTTTTTACGTTAAATGAAACCAAAGTGGGCATGACAGATGACATATGTAATCTTTTGTTTTTCCCACACACAGAATTTCTCTGTGTATCCCTGGCTGTCCTCCTGGAACTCACCCTATGAACAAACCAGGCTGGCCTCCAATGCAAAAATCCACGAGCTTCTACCTCCCAAATGCTGGGATTAAAGGCATGTGCCCACACTGCCTAGTGACACATGTAATCTTGGTACTAAGGAGGCTGAGATTTGAGAAACAGTTTTCAAGCCAACCTGGACTAATACAGAATTCAAAAATGAAACAACAACCAAACCAAACAAAACCAACCCAGATTTTTTTTTTTTTTTTTTTGAGGCAAGGTTTCTTTATGTAACCCTATGAGACCAAGACCAGGTTGGTCTTGAACTCACAAAACCAAACAAACGGAGATTTTTTTTCTTGAGACCAGGTTTCTCTATATAACCCTTGCTGTCCTGGTAAGGCCAAGACCAACTTTGTCTTAAACTCACAGACCCACATGTGCTTCTTGAGTGCTGGAACTAATGGTGTGTACCACCATGCCAGGCTAAAAACCCAAGAGTTTCTACACTCAATTTGAATGAAGATTTTTAAATGATTTTAGTCAGGAAGAAACATGAAAATTTATTTTCAGTTAAGAATTTAAAAATCAGGGCCAGAGAGGTGGCTCAGCACTTAAGAAAGGTGGCTGTTCTTCCAGAGGTTCAGAGTTCATTTCCCAATAACCACATGGTAGCTCACAGCCATCTGCAGCTGCAGTTCATTGGGATACGATGCTCTCTTCTGGAGTGCATACATGCAGATAAAATACCCATACACATAAAATATGTAGGTAAATAAATCTTTAAAACATAACCTAAAAAATAGTTCAAGGCCAGTCTGATCTATAGAGTGAGTTCCAGAACAGCCAGGGCTATACAGAAAAACCCTGTTTTGAACACAATAACAAAGAATTAAAAATGTAACTATTTGTGAGGCTAAGGCAGGATGTGGAGTTTGAGGCCAGCCTTGAGAACAAAGGCATTCTATCTCAAAAGAAAGAAAAAAAAAAGTGAGAAAAAATAAAACTTAACTAAAAGAAAAGCAAAATGTAGATTCTTCAAAAACCACATGAATTAATTCTCAAATTGTTCTACATTGTAAAACGAATATACCTGGAATTTGTACAATTGACACAAATAAAAATATTATTGAATCTCAGTGGTGGTGGCGCATCACTTGGGAGGCAGAGGCAGGAGGATCTCTGTGAGTTTGAGGCCAGCCTGGTCTACTGAATTCAAAAACAGCCTCCAAACCTTGTCTTGAAAAACCAAAAAAACAAAACAAAACAAAACAAAACAAAACAAAAAAACAAAAAAAAAATTATTGAGCTGGGTGAGGGCAAATCCCTTTAATCCTAGCACTCAGGAGGCAGAGGCAAATGGACCTCTCGGAGTTTAAGGCCAGCCTGATCTATATATTGAGTTCCAGGACAGCCAGGGCTATGTACAGAGAACCTGTCTCCAAAATGTATAGAAATTTTAAAGTGTGTTTTTTTTTTAAAGTAGAGTCTCAACTATGTTGCCCAGTTAGCAACATTCCTGGGCTCACGTCACAGTCCTGCCTCAGTGTTCTAAGTAGCTGGTACCCATAGGTGTGCATCATCATTCCAAGGAACATATATCGGAAAGCAGACATGTAGCTCAACTGGAAGCACACAGGAAACCCTGGACTGCATCCGCAGCACAGCATAAACTGGGCCTGGAGGTACAGGTCTATAATCTAGAACACAGGAGGTGGAGGCAGGATGATTGGAAGTTCAAGTTTGGCTTTGGCTAATAATAAGCTTGAGGCTAGCCTGGACTATATGCATGTCTCTCTCTCTTTCCTGGGCCACATGAGTCTCTCTCTCCCCCAACTGCCTCCCTCATACACACACACACACACACACACACACACACACACACACACACACAGAGGCAAGCATGCACACCTGCGGCTGGGGTGTGTTACATAGTAGAGTGCTTACATGACTCGTACCAAGCCCATGGTTTGATCTCTAGCATCCCATAAAACTGGGTGTGGTGGAACATGCCTGTACTCCCAGCCATTGGGAGGTAAATAGTGAGTTTGAGGCCAGCCTGGAATACATGAAACCATTTCTCAAACAAAAGTAAAAGTAAAACCTGGGGCTAGGAGTATATCACATGAAAGAGACCCATGGCTCAGTTCTGAGAGAGGGGGGGGGAGGGAAGGGAAGGAGGGAGGGAGAGAGAGGGGAGAAGGGAGAGAAGTCTAGATTTTGTATTCTACCTCAATAGAATGAATTTTAGAGGGGTGAATAAATAAAAATTACAGTTTACTCAAAGGGAAGAGCAGTGTGACTAAATTTGAGGGACAATGGGAAAGATGGAGCAAGGCATTTGTACAAGCTAAGATACAGGACCTAGGCTTGGCCTCACTGCCTTGGTCTTCAAGGTTCTCCCACCTGCCATCCCTGGTCCACCTCCCAGCCCAGGGCCCCACCTCACCTGCTCCTCTGTGGTGTCGTCCACATCGACATCAAACAGGGAGCCCAGGTAGGCCAGGTGGAAGATAGCCAGGGCCCCAAAGAGCAAGTTTAAGGCTCGTACCCCCAGGCCCTGTGGGGGACAGATGGATATATTTGGCAGTTGGACCTGCCCACTGTCCCCCACCACCACCTGTGCAGGGAAGCCCATGGGGGACACAAGGCACTGTAGGTCCTGGGAATTAGGATGCCCAGGGTACCCCGAGATAGAAAAAAGATGGTTCAAGGAGCCTCTTATGGGAGCTCAGAGGTATCCAAGGACGAGGGTGTTGGTAACCACGAGGGTGTCCAGGTTGGGGGAGATGCGAGCGTTCAGGCAGAGGAGCAAGAATGGTGGGGCTTTGAGCCAGGGGTTATGGTGATGAGCATCGTTGCCAGGTGGGAGATAAATATGAGGTTGTCTGCATTTCTTATGGCAAACAGAATGAAAACAACAACAAAACCAAAACAAATCCCACCCTGACCTAGAGGGCCCATCTTTCCCCTCTCCCCATCACTCTCTGCTCAAGCCATAATGGCTTCCTCACTGTTGCTCCAAGATTCCCCTGTTGCGGTGGGGCTTTACACTGGGTATCCCCTTTTCCTGAGATGCTCCCCTCCCTTACCTCCTTTACCTAAAGAACTCACAAGTTGCCTCAGCCACGGAAACTTTCCTGATCTTCCCAATGAAAAGGAAACCACCACCGCCATACTTCCCATCCCCTTTCACTTACACTTAACACTATTCACAACCTGACAAACTACTATTAGCCTTGACTGACTTTACTGTCTCCCCAATTAAAATCCTTGTCCCACGGGGCCAGGATTTTGGCCTGCTTTGTTCACCACTTTGTCTCCAGCACCTAGAACCAGCAGGTGCTCAATAAAGGTTCAGTGGGGGAAACGAATGCCAGGTGTGTATACAGCAGGTGCTCAATAAATGCCTGTTAGAGAAACAGATGCCAGTGAATAGAGGTGAGGTTTTAGGAATGGCTCAGGCACCAGAAGAGGGGGCTGGGCATCTGGTGACAGATATAAGATGGAGACAGAGTGACATTTTGGAAGGGTAGTGTTGGATACAAGGTTACCCATGATGAACTCTCACCAAGCGATGCCGATGTGAACAGTCTGGCAGACAACGCTTCGACAAAATGCAGGCACTGAGGATCTGAGCCAGGCGCTTTCGGAGGACTGGACAGGGTGGAATGGTAGGCAGTGAGGTTAGCCTTGGGGAACACTGAATCCAGCCTCCCATGAACCTTCCACCTGTACCGGGCTCGGCACTCACCATGTTCTACATATGTGATAAATGCCAGGGACAGCAGTACAGCAGCCAGGTGGAAACTGAAGCCCTGGAGACCCGGGAAAGGGGACAATGAGAGTGAAGAGGAGGCTCTGATACCCCACCCAGCTTCCCTTGCTCCAGGTCTATCTTGCTCACATGCAGGAGGGCACTGGCTGCGTAGGTGACCAGCACGGCTGAGAAGGTCCCCAGGCGAAGAGCATTCTTGAAAACATCTGCAGGTGAGAGGGATACAGGTCCAGATTGTCAGGAACTTCCACCCGCCCCTCCAGAAAGTGACAGGTAGGATGAGAACCATAATCTGTTGGGGCCCTCAGGATAAAGTCTTTTATGAGGTCCTCAGTTGTCACAAGCCTAAAAATTAACTTCCACTCTTCCTTCCACCCTGCTTCAGCCAGACTTTCCAAGTCTAGTCAGTGCCAACCTTCCACCCTTCTATGTTCTCAGGGCAAAATTCTACCTTCCCAACACACCCACACTCTTTGTTGCTTTTGTTTTTTCAATAAAGGCTTTCTCTGTGTAGCTCTGAAACCTGTCCTGGAACTAGCTCTATAGACCAGACTGGCCTAGAACTCACTGAGATCCGCCTGCCCCTGCCTCCCGAGTGCTGGGACTAAAGACAAGCGCCACCAACGCCCACTTCCATACTCACACTCTCAGCAAATCAGTTCATCCTTCAGCGTATAGAATCCCACACTTCTCCCCATGTGCTTGTTGCTACCACTATTGCTCAGCTGGGAAGCTCCCTTACTGCTACCATCCTCCTTCCCTTTACTGTCCTTCAACTAGCCAAAGGGATCCAGTTACAACCCAAATGACTCTCCTCTCACCTCAGCCCTGCCCAGGGAGACCGTCATTCAAAGAAAGCCAGTGGTCTAGGAGCCTCTTGAAGATCTCTCTGATCTCATGTCCTACTATTACCCCATCTTGCTCAATGAGCCCTGCCCAAAATCTTTGTTCTTCCAATTCTGGGGATGCAACCTCAGGGGCTTGCGCATAGAGTCATGTTTCCATTTCCCCAATGACTTTCTTGCTGTCTCTCGTACACACCAGGCAAATTCCCACCCCAGGGCCTTTGCACCTGCCATTCTCTCCATCTGTCACATTCCTCACCCATATATCTGCACTCCTTGCTCCTTCACTTTCCTTAGATCTCTGCTGAAGAGTCAGTGAAACCTGCCCTGGATAAATTACTTAAACTTTCCAGACCACTCCCTATTCCTTCCTTCTTGTTTCAACATCATTATTACTATTTACTTGGGCATTTATCACTACCCAATTTGCTGCATATTTTTTCCTAATTATCCACCTTCCAAATTGCCAGTTTTACCAGGTTAGCAAATGCTGTGTTCTTGTTGTTGTTCCTAATATACTTTGTTTATGAGACAGGATCTCATGTATCCAAGGCTGACCTAAAACAGCTCTATGTAACTGAGAATGACCTTGAACTTCCAAACCTTCAGCCTTCATCTCCATAGAGCTGGGATTACAGGTAGGTGTCACACACCCAGGTTTTATGTGGTGCTGGGGATCAAAATCTTGGGCTTCATGAGTGCTAGGCAAGCACTCTACAAACTGAGGCACACTCACAGCCCCTGCTGTATCTTTAGTGCCCACCACATAGTACTTGCTCAGTAAATGTTTGCTGTACAAATGCATGAAAGGGTCTGGGTCATCAACTTTTCTGCAGTGGCGGTTTAGTCACTCACAGTTATTTAACCAATAAGACATGGGCAGGTTCCAGCTTGTGACAACTTCCACCATGGACCGGGGCAGCTCCACATTCAATGGTCTAGAGACTGTCAGGTCCCTGTGGACAAAACAGACATTCCATTAACATTGGTATCTCAAGCTATCTGGCTGCTACGCTTTTGTCTTGACGGGTTCCTTCCCAGGAGCACCTCCCACCACCCTACATTTTGTTCAGGCAGCACCCTGTGGGAGAAGGGGTCCCAAAGCCCTCCCCACCATTCCAGGTGGTCCTTCTCCTCCGTGAAGCCAGCCCCGGCCAATGTGGCTGTGGCCTCAGACAGAAAGCCCACAAAATAGTTGCTGAAGTGGAAGGAGACAGCACTCTCGTAGGCTCGTAGCCACCTGTGAAGAAAGGACCAGGAAGGAAGGTATTACATCCAGGCCCCCAGACATGACACCCCCCTCCATGTTTCAGCATCCGGCCTGGTGGACTCACCTTACCATGGTGCCCCTAGGGCCCCCAGGGGTCAGGAATGCAGCAGAGAAGAGAGAAAAGAGAGTCAGAAAGGCCCTGGAAGTTGGCCTGAGTTCTTCATAGATAAGACAGAAATATGGTAGCAAAAGAGGCAGACTCTGATGGTCACACACATACATGGTCAGGTGATTGATTGATTTCACTTGGCTCAAATGAATGCATGAGCTGGCATATCATATGGCCCTGCACGCTAAAATGGCTACACAGCCAGACAAAAATGTTCTCAGCCTCTCAAACCAGATTTAGTCACCGTATAAGACAATAAAATAAAACCGTCGTGAGACACAGACAGTTAAATGCCCACTATGCACACATACACTGTCAGTTTCACAGACAATGTCAAAAGCAGAATAGTAACCTGCATTGTGAAACACATAAGTACTTCAATTAGGCCTGGTCTTTGTGCCCGGTTGTTTAACTCAGGGACACTGGTCAAGTGGCTTCACTTTTTTGAGTCTCTCTCACTCTTTTCTTGCTTTTTTGAGACAGGGTTTCTCTGTATAGCTCTGGCTGTCCTGGAACTTTCTCTGTAGACCAGGCTGGCCTTGAACTCACAGAGATCCACCTGCCTCTGCCTCCCAAGTGCTGGGATCAAAAGCGTGTGCCACAACACCCGGCCATTTTTTTTTTTTTTTTTTTTTTGAGTCTCATTCTGTATCAGACATAACCAGGAGCCAGTGAGTAAAGGTAGCAAGCCGTCCAATCAAACGGCTAGCAAACAGCCAGATACAATCCTGGTCAAACAGGCACAGGCTCATAGCATGTCATAATCCTTTAGGCAGATAGCACCAAGCAGTATGAGAAGGCAGACAAACTGTCAGAGTCAATCCCAAGCAGGCACACTGCATGCTGTACAGGTAGACCAGAGTTACAGATAAGCCAGAATCACTGACTCAGGTTTACCCTAGCCAGTGACAGCCACACAAGCCCACCACTGACAATGCACAGCCAGCCATTCAGGATTTCAGTCCAACACTTAGGGAGTCAGTGATCACAGGCAAACAATTCAACTCTTGTTATCTGGAGTCATAGACAGTTTAGAGTAACCAACTAATACACTTGCCACTTTCCATTACAGTCACATAACTTGTTTCTATTGGTACAACAGAAGGACATCCAGACACAGTAGTGTTGGAGTGTCAGTCACAAACGGAGTCACTGAGCCAATCTTGGTCAAACAGACATCCACAGACAGACACTTGGTCTCTGTGTGGTAATGGGGTAGATGGTCAGTCAGATTCAGATGCCTGGAACCAAATGGTTCCAGGCTCTGGCCCAGCCCTGGTCATCCCACTTGCCCTCAGCACCTGCCCTCATTTACCTGGCTTTGCGTTTCTTGCTGTAGTAACAGAAGACAGACAGAAGCATTAAGAGACAGGCTCAGAATTGGGAAGACCCCAGGCTCCTACCCAACCCCCTTCACTGCTACACAGGGGCCTTGAAGGCTGTGCTCACTTGCGAAGGAGTCGATCACCGTCGAGGGGGATGAAGTAGGGGAAGAGGTAGGGGCCCACACAAGTGGACAGTACAAGGCACAGCAGGGCCAGCGCCAGGCTCCGGGCCACCTTCTTCAGCCATCGGCGGCTCTGTGGGATCAAGGATCCATGAACACTGCCCCATGGCGTCTCCCACAGTCCCTGCCCACCTGGCCACCCAGGAGCTCACCAGTGGGCGGCCTTGGACAGCCTGTAGGTAGCTGTGGAAGGGTATCCAGGGCCCAAAGACGATGGTGCCCACAAAGTAGAGGTAGCCCATGAACTCCACAGGTGAGGGCACTGCACCCACCTCGCCCCGGTCCAGGTCGAAGCCCAGAGACACCGCCTTCATGGCCACGATCATCTGGGCCCCTATGTGTGGGGCCCATGGTCAAGTGTATGGACAAGAAAGAATGTCACAATGAAAGATAGGGTGTACCAAGTGTGAGGTGACAGGAAAGGGAGACACAATGATAGGTAGAAAGAGACAAAGAAACACAGATGCCAGGGGAGAGGGAGGCCTGCGCTATACGTGGTTTATGAAGGGGTAAAGTCAGGGAGGAAAGAATCAGGGTGGGGGCTCTTAGGAGATGAGGAGGGGAAGGGGAGCAGAGCTACCCACCTCGCATCTTGTGCCATGTCACGGTGTCCACCATGTGCATCTCACTGAGGGAAAAAAGGTGATGGTCTTGGCCCTGTGCCTCCTAGGGCTTTGGATACTATAGGGGGCACCATGGTATCGAAGGGGTTCTGTTTTCCTGACCTATACTAGACACTGAGGAAAAAAATCCCCAGGTCCCCCTTCTCCAGGGAAGCCCATGATCAACCCATCCTGTACCGCTTCATGAAAGGACAAGAATTCAGGTTTCCTTCTTCAGGAACACTTCTCCCTCCCTCCCTCCCTCCCTCCCTCCCTCCCTTCCTCCCTCCCTCCCTCCCTCCCTCTCTCTCTCCCTCTCTGTGGTATCTTTGTAGAATGATGATCCCCGACTCCTCTCTTTCTCCTTAGAATCCCATGCCATCCTATCTTGGACCACTTCATCAAGGCCTTGGGGACCCGCCTGCCTGCCTTCAGGGTGAGGGTGAGGATGCACACCCATACCCCATGAGTAGGTAGATGAGGATGGTGATGGAGAGGAAGACGCCTCGGTGGGAGGAGTGTCGGCAGAGGAACAGCACGAGGTAGCACAGGAGGCTCAGCAGCACGACCCAAACCATGTGCAGCTGGAAGAAGTGGTAGAGGCTGAAGAAGCCACCTGCCACGGTGCTTGCATGCTTCAGGTAAGACGGTAACCCTTAGGGTAAGAGGGAGAGAGAAACAGAGACAGGGAGGGAAAACAAGGAGCGGAGGTTGGTGGGCTGGCAGAAAAGGAAGGAGGACTTGGGTAATAGGGCCCAGCCTGGGCAAAGGCCTAGAATGTGATGGGGTTGAAGGGGACCCAAAGCTGGTACTAGAGAGCTGGCAAGTGTGGCAAGGTCTGGATTTAAAAAGGAACATCTACAGCTGGGCATCGGTGGTGCACACCTTTAGTCCCACCACTCAGGAGGCAGAGGCAGGGGGATCTCTGTGAGTTCAAGGCCAGCCTGGTCTACAAAGCGAGTTCCAGGACAGGCTCCAAAGCTATACAGAATCCTGTCTTGAAACAAAGCAAAACAAAACAAAAAACAAACAAACAAACAATCAAAAGGAACATCTACTAAGGACATTTCAAGGACCCTGAAAGAAAAATGATCAGTTTATGTTGGACAGTATTGCATCCAAATTCTTTGCAGGGGTGGGGATAATGGTTGAAGCTATGGCTGTAGGTGTGTTTTTATTCTCAAGGACCATATACTGAAGGACTTGGGATAAAGTGTCATGCTACCATCAGGTTATTGAAATGATTCAGGAAGATGACAGCTGGATGGACAGGTGGGAAGACAGAGCTAGCTGTTGTGGCAAAATGTGAACTACAGAGAACCTGGTGATTGATTTGTGTGTGCTACTATTCCTTGAACCTTTCAGTAGCTTTAATGTGAACCAAAATAATAAAACTGGAAAAAAGAAAACATCTACTTAAGATGAAAAGAAAAACGAATGAAAGGAAACTTTCCTTTGCAGAAATCTCTGTATCCTATAGGAATCCTGGAGATTCGGAACTTTCTCATTTGGATATTGACTTGCTAGGATTGTGCAAACTATAGAATCTAAGAACCCAGAAAGAATCATGTCCTCATGAATTATAGTAATTCATAATGTCAACATTTTGGAAGTCCAGCATGTGAAAATTTCAAGTGGGCAGCTCTTCAAACCTTGTAACTATGATAATTTGGGATAGGATACTTGTAACATCTTCCTTGGGATGTAGACAGTTAAGGATCCCACAATTCCAGAGTGCAGGAATGCTGAAGGTCATGTCTTGGCTTAATAGGATGTGGCTTGGCATAGTGTGGCTTGAGGTGGCTGTACATAGAGGATAAGTTGTGGGATGGGGCTTAGCTTAATGGGATGTGGTGGGGCTGGACCTGTAGGGACCTGATTTGGCACGGCAGGGTGTTAGGATGTGACAGGGTAAGGTATAGCTTGGTATTCATGAATGTGGCAGATAAGATAAAATCTGATGCGATGGAACAGTGTGGCAGCACTTACCCAGCCTCCAAAAGAGGCGGCAGGCGAAGCAGATGGTAAGGAGCAGCCAGATCTGGTCAAGGCCCTGTTGGACAGTAGGCAGGAGACAGCCCTGCAGTAGCTGCTGGAAAAATTCCTGGCGGCTGAAGGTGGCCATTGTAGACCCACACAAATGGATGGACAGATGGATCTGCCAAAGGGAGGACAGGAGGACACAGAGGGTATAAGATGTCTATGGGGCTGCTCACAATCAAGGTTGGGACTTGAGCACTCAGGACTTCGGCTTGGGGCTGCCAACCCCCCCCCCCAGCATGGTTTTGGAAGGCTTGGGGGGAGGATGTGAATCAGGTACATCAGGCTGAACCACCAACTGTGCTATCAGTGGGTGTTCTGGATGCACTATGATCCGCAGGGAATGAAGGACCTCTGTATCTTGAATGCTCTGAACAGTCCGGTCCAGATGAAAGAATGATATACATTCTAGACCTATATACCAAATGGGGCGGAAGAAGTGGGTTCCTTGGTTTCCAAGGTAGTCACCCAGTGTGGAGAGCAGAAAGGGGGAGTCTGTGACACTTAGGGGCCGTGTGCATCTTTCCTTCTATGGATGTATCCTCCGCTAGCTTCATCTCACCCCACTCAGAGAAAAGCCGCCAACAAAGCCCTGCCCTGGTCTAGGGACTGCAGGAAAGTGGAAGTGTTGGCAGGGGACATAGCAGGGAGGGAGTCCTATAGGTGATGAGGACGAGGTCCCAGGACAGGAGGTACAGATCCGCACCCAGGAGGCCAGCTTAAGGATGGGAACGTGGGAGCCGCGCACACACTACTGGAGACCTACCTGGCAGAAAGGAAGCCGTGGTCCTGGGGGTCGGGGACGCGCACTGCTGCCACCGTCGCCACCTCCTCCCGGCAGCCTCCCCCGCAGGCCGCAAGGCCGGGACCAGCAGTGGCTCCCAGGGCGGCGCGGCGGAGCGGGCCCTTTAAATCCCGGGGCGGGCCAGCAGCTGAGTTTCTCCAATCGGAGAACGGGAGCGGGGCGGGGATCGGGAGGAGTGAGCCAGAGCATCGCGAGGAGGAGCGGCAGGGTTGAGGGGCGCAGGGCGCGGGAGCACGTCGGCGCACGGAGGGTTCGCGGGTGCCGTTTTCAGGCCAGTTGCCATTTCAGCTCTGGACCGTTCAAGACGCAAGGATTTCTCAATTTCCAAGAAAACGCTTCCTAATTATTATTTTGTAATCCTTGAGAACCAAGATGGAAAAGATAAGGGGAGGGAGGAGGCTAGCCCCTTCTCTACCAAACGCTCCCCCTAAGGTTCCTCTAGTCTAGATACAAGTGTGACCGTGTGACCCTAGTCACAGCTGGAAAAAAGACGCGGACGTCCCGCTTGTCCTATCTCTTGAGGGATCTGAAGGAATTTCCAGTCTCCCTTTGCCTCAGGGACCAGGAGCTTTTGTAGGTAATGACTGTGTCACCTAGGAGCACTCACTAGGTGCCTTATCAACCCCCTAAGGGCTAGCTGTGGCATTTGGTTTATCATTAACTGATTAGCTTGCTTAATTCCCCACCAGACTGGACCCCACAAAGAAGGTGACCTCAACTGATATTAAGTGTAAACAGAAGGAGGCTGAGAAAGAACGATTAAAAAAATGACCCTGACAGATCTGTATTACTCTCTGTACCAACACAAAGGGTTTGTGCAGCACCATTCTATACCGAAACTACACTGCAGTTGTGGGCATTCAATTCTATTCCTAGGCTAATGAAACCTCAAACTCCCCAAGAAGAGCCCATTTTTTTTCCCCTAAGGCGCACTTATAGGGCATTAAGGGGCTTAGCTCCAAATGTGAATGTGAACAGAGAAGCATGCCCAGGTCAATCTTGACCTCATCCTGACCCCAGGACCTAAGGAAAACAGGTTCTAATAAGATTAATGCCTGGCTGTATGGAGTTAAGGAAGTTGTGCCCATTCACTCTGGGCGGTGTCCCTTTCTGTTAAACAAAAGGGCGGGATTAGCAGTTCTTGGCTTGGAGAAACTCTTTGCCTGTCTCTGTCCGGGCAGTCTGAGGATGCAACCTAGGGCCCTGGGCTTTCTAGGTAAATGCTCAGCCGCTGATCTTTTTAAGGTTAATTTAAATGGAATAAATTAATAATCGTGTTTACAAGTGAAAAAATTTAACACTGTGCGTATGTGTATTTGTACATATATAAATGAACACTTACACCAGCCAGATGAACAAATATTAAGTCCTTTCTTCAAAGGTAGAACACAGGGCTGGATGCTCAGTGGTTAGGAGCACTTGTTGCTCTTCCAGAGGACCTAGGTTTGATTTCCAGTATCCACACAGGTGGCTCACAGCCATCTGTTACTCCCAAGTACTCTAATGGTTTATATTCATACACAAAATAAATCTTAAAAAAAGTAGAATACAGCTGGCATGGTGGTGCATGCCTTTAATCTCAGCTCTAGGAACTCAGAGGCAACTGGATCTCTGTGAGTCTGAGGCTAGCCTGGTTCACATGTTAAATTTCAAGGCAGCATGGTCTACATACTGAGTTCCAAGATTTTCAGGACTACAAAGTGAGACCGTGGGTCAAAAAAAATCTATTTTGGGGGCCATATAACATATACAAATCAATAAGGAAAGGAGACAGCCCATCAGACAATGGATAATGAAAATGAACAGCTAATTTGTAGTAGAAGATATATGTATATATATACATATACATATATATATATATATATATATATATATATATATATATATACAGCTTGAACTCATTACGTTTTGGAGAAATGAAAAAACAGTACACAAGTGAGCTGTTTCATATCTAGAACATGTGCTGCTTCCTACCTTCAGTGCTAGGGATGGAGCCTGTACGAGGAAGTCTGTGCATATGAACTAGATTCGCTAGATGATGAACTAGAGGCCTTTTGGGGGGGAGGGAGTGTAGAGTCTCACTATCCACGGCTAGTTTGGAACTCACTATGTAGACCAAGCTGTCATTGAATTCACCTGTTCCTGCCTCCTAAATTCTGGGGTTAAAGGTAAGTGCTACCACACCTGGCCCCTTTTATTCTCTTATTAATTTATTTATCTATCTCTTTATTTATTTATTTGGTTGTTCAGCTAAGACAGTGAGAAAGATGGTTTATTGTACAGGTGAGAATAGAACGAGTCCAGAATGCCACAGGTCCAGGGCAGGACTGTTATGGTTGTAATGTAAGCAGGCAAGTCTCTCAGATGGTGTCTGTGAGCAGATGGTGAGGTTCCAGGTCCATTGAGATTTACACTAAGAGTAGCACACAGTACAACAATTTGTACCAGCGTCTCAGGCTTCAACATCCCTTACTTCTGCTCCTCAGCCTTCATGGGTGGACAAGAGGGTTTACTTGGGCCTCTCCCTCATTCGCTTAGCTCTCATGGCACAGGAGTTTCAAGGGAGATGGTGCTAAGCCCAAGACGATTTCTTCTGAGGCAGGGTCTCACTATGTAAGCCTGGTCCGATTCATTTTATTTATTTACTTTTTTATGTGCATGGGTGTTTTGCCTGCCTGCGTGTCTGTGTATCACATGTGTGCCTGGTGCCCAAGTACACCAGGTCTGGAGAGTGCTGGGACTGGAGATAACAGAGAGTTGTGAGCTGCTATGTGGGTGCTAGGAACTGAACCCAAGGCCCCTGGAAGAGCAGCCAGTACTCTTTAACTACTGACTTCTCTCTCCCACTTCCCTTTTCATTTAATTTATTAAAATTTTTATTATGTTTTGTTGAAGGGGAGGATGGGTGCACACATGCCATGACAAATGTATGAAGATCAGAAGCCAACTTGCAGGAGTTGCTTCTCACCTTCTACCATGTGGGTCCTGGAGATTGAACTCAAATCATCAGGCTTGGGAACTAGTACCTCTGTCCTCTGAGCCATCTTTCCAGCAGCACCCCTCCCTTTTTTCCAGGCAGGGTTTCTCTGTGTAACAACCCTGGCTGCCCTGGAACTTGCCCTATAGAACAGAGCTGTCCTCGAACTCACAGAGATCCACTGCCTCTGCCTCCCAAGTACTGGGATTAAAGGAGTGTAACACCAAGCCCAGCTGCCCTCTCCCTTTAAAAAAAAAATGTACCCCAGCCTGAACACAATATGTAGCTGAAGATAAACTTGAATTTATGATCTTGTTTGTTTGTTTGTTTTTCAAGACAGGGTTTCTCTGCAGCTTTGGAGTCTGTCCTGGAAGACACTCCATAGGCCAGGCTGGC
Organism: Cricetiscus sungorus; assembly: GCA_030556225.1. Classification (NCBI taxonomy): domain Eukaryota; kingdom Metazoa; phylum Chordata; class Mammalia; order Rodentia; family Cricetidae; genus Cricetiscus; species Cricetiscus sungorus. Next base: position 10,904,539 of record JANBXA010000609.1, read on the forward strand.
CTCAGACTCACAGAGATCCTCTTACCTCTGCCTCAAGAGTGCCACGACTACTGCTCAGTGTCTACTGAGCTCAGCCTCCTCTTATCCCATTGGGCAGAAGGGTGCAGTGACTTGCCCAGGGTCCCAAGCAGTGTGCAGGTGAAGTGGTAATACGTGATAGACTGTTCCATACGCTCCTTGAGGGCAGGGCTCCTTGTCTTATTCTGTGATGTGATCCAGGCACCCTGAACAATATTTTGCACATAACAGGCACTCAATAACACTTGATTTTATTCCCCCCCCAAAAGAGTGCTGGGAGTAAAGGCATGCACCACCACTGCCCCACTGAGTTTACGATCCTCTTGCCTGTACCACTCAAGTGCTTGAATAAGAAAACGGAGAGCCTAGGTTGTGACCTGTGTTATACTATTAGTTTTATTTGGGTTTCTTTTTTGAAATTTTTAAAAATCTTTTTAATTAATCTGTTTTTTATATTCCAGTTCCCCCTTCCTCCTCTCTTCCTGCTCCCCCCCCCCATTGACCCCCTACCTCCTTTCTGCTCCTTGGAGAGGATAAGGGCCCCCCTAGGAAGTCTACTAAATCTGTCCCATCATCTCACTGAGTCAGGACCAAGGCGCCTCTCCACCTTCACACCCGTGTCTAGGCTGAGCAAGGTATCTCTCCATATAGAATGGGCTCCACTAAGTCAGTTTGTGCATTAGTGTGTTAGGTCTTGGACCCACTGCTTCAGTTTTTTTCTTGACTTTCATGATCTTGGTGGGTTTCCCATTTGTTTTGTTTTTGTTTGCTTGGATGTTATGAAGAACAGGACAGTTGCTGGCCAGTTCGTGGGAAGAAAGTCCTTCATGGTGGATTTATCTGACATGATTAGATTTATATTATTTATTTGGGGCAAGGATTCCACAGAGGTGATGCTGTATGTTCACTTATCAGGAGGCACAAGATACTGATTAGTCTCAAAATTCTTGCTATTTGCTTCTCTGTGGCTTATATGCTTTTTCATGTACCTAGTATTTTACTGGGAGGTTTTTCTGACAGGGTTTCCTTATCTCGCCTGAGAGTTATCCAACCATCAGGAGATACTGGAGATTGTGTAATTGTTTCTCAATCCCAGAGTAGACACTCGAACTTAGTATCCATTGGTGAGTTTTGCCTGAGGGATTTACTAATCTGATGGTGGCTTTGGTGGCTTTTTTTTTTTTTTTGGTTTTCTAAGACTGGGTTTCTCAGGTTTCTCAGTAGCCCTGGCTGTCTTGGAACTTGCTCTGTAGACAAACCAGATGCCTGCCTGTTTCTCAAGTGCTGGAATTAACAATGGCTTTCTTTTAAATGGAATAGCTGGGATGTTTACGTTCTTTCTGTATAGCACTCATAAATCTTACTTTAATTGACACTTCAAAACTAGTATTTATTTCTTTTTAGAGATAAGATCTTGCTATGTTTTCCCCAAATTCCTAGGCTCAGTCCATCTTTCTTCCTTGTCTTTCCGAGTATTTGTGATCACAAAGATGTGTCACCATTGTGCAGTTTAGTTTTTTGTTTGTTTGTTTGTTTGTTTAGATTAAAAGAAGAGCCAGTGATGGTGGCATATGCCTTTAATCCTAGCACTTGGGAGGTAGAGGCAGGTACACCTCTGAGTTCTAGACCAGCCTGGTCTGTGTGTGGCATGAGAGTTCCAGTACAGCCAGGACTATACAGACACTTTTTTTAAAAAACCCAAACAAGAAAGAAAATTTTAAATACACATCTACCCATATGTCTCCTTGGGAGCCAAGAGAGGGTGTCAGATCCCCTGGAGCTATAGTCACTAGATGCTATGAGCCTCCAAATCAGATCTTCTGTCTCTCTGGACCATTTGTTCCTTTTTCCTTTCTCTCTCTCTCTCTCTCTCTCTCTCTCTCTCTCTCTCTCTCTCTCTCTCTCTCTCTCTCTCTCTCTCTTTTTGAGACAGGGTTTCTCTGTATTGCTCTGGAGCCTGCCCTGGCACTCACTCTGTAGACCAGGCTGGCCTCGAACTCACAGAGATCTGCTTGCTTCTGCCTCCTGAGTTCTGGGACTAAAGGCATGTGCCACCAACACCAGCTTTCCTCTCTGTTTTTAATCCCCCTCCCTTTTAAAAAAATATGTGAATTGGGGGGCTTGAGAGAAGGCTCAGCAGTTAAGATCTGAGCCATCTTGCTCTTACAGAAGATCCAGCCTCCATTCTCAGTACCCAAATGGCAGCTCACCAGCTGTCTGAAACTCCAGTTCTCAGGGATTCAACACCCTTTTCTGGCCCCTGGCACTGCATGCATGTGGTGTACATACATAAATGCAGGCAAAACACCCATACCTAGAAAATAGGAATAAATAAATCTTGTTTTTTAAAGAGGTAAATTTGGTATGGCAGTGAATTTCTTTGTTTGCTTGGTTTTGATTTGTTTGAGACAGAGTTTCTCTGTGTGGCTTTGGAGGTTGTCCTAGAATTAGCTCTGTAGACCAGGCTGGCCTCGAACTCATAGAGATCTGCCTGCCTCTGCCTCCCAAGTGCTGGGATCAAAGGCGTGTGCCACCAACGCCCAGCTGGCAGTTAATTTCTTTAAATTTTTTTAATCCTAGCACTTGATCAGTGGCAGCATGTGTGCTCAGTATGCATGAGGCCCTACCCAGCACCTGAATAACTATAATCCCAGAGATGATGATACTCTATATATAGACTTGTATAAGAATTTCCAAATGGGGTCCATGAGATGGTGCAGTGGGTAAAAACACTTGCCACCAAGCCTAATGACCTGTGTGTAATCCGAAGGTCTCAGTGGAAGAAGCAGAGAACCAGAACCAGAGCACACAAGTTGTTGTCTGATCTCCACATGTGTGTCATGACACAAGAGCGTATGCACACACACACTAAATGTGCGAATTAAAACACAAAGGCTTTAAAAAGAAGTGGGGAGAGAGCCCTGATTTCACTCCAAAGTATAAGCCCAAACAAAACACAACAAAATAAAACAAAGCAAATCTACTACAATCTAATTTTAGACTATTTCTGTTGCTTGCAAAGAAACTTCATGCCCATTAGTATCAATTCCCATCTCCTACTGACAACGCTGGCCACTGTTAATCACTAGCTATCTATACATTTGTTTATTCCTTTTATAAAATTTGAGACAGGCTCTCACTACATAGTCTTGGCTGTCCTGGAACTCAAGATATAGGTCAAGCTAGCCTCAAACTCACAGAGAACAACCTGACTTCACATCTCAAGTGCTGGAATTAAAGGTTTTGTGTCACCATGCCAGGCAATAAATTTGTTTTTTCTGGATATTTTATTTTAGTTTTGAATTTTTTGTGACAGGGTTTCTCTGTACTGCTTTGGAACCTGTCCTGGAACTACCTCTGTAGACCAGGCTGGCCTTGAACTCACAGTGATCCTCCTGCCTCTGCCTCCCCAGTGCTGGAACTAAAGGTGTGCACCACCAACGCCCACCTTGAGCCACCACTGGCTTGGATATTTTCTATAAGGGAGTTGTAATAGTTATCTTGTTTCTTAACTTGATTGATCTTGGATCAAGTAATCCCCTGGGTATGTCCGTAAGGGTGTCTTAGTTAGGGTTTCTATTGCCACGAAGATACACCATGAGCATTGAAATTTTATAGAGGAAAATATTTAATTTGGGTTGCTTGCTGACAGTTTCAGTTCAGTCCATTATCGACCATGGCTGTGTGCAGGCAGACATGGTGCTGGAGAAGGAGCTGAGAGTTCTACATCTTGATCCTCAAGCAACAGGAAGTGAACTGAAACACACTTCCTCACCAAGCCACACTTACTCCAACAAGGACATACCTTGTAATAGTGCCACTCCCTATGATTTTATGAGGGCCAATTAAGTTTGTATAGAAGTGTCTGTCCCACAGTGAGTACCCAGTGGGGCAGAGTGGATAAAAAGAGCTCTGAGAAATAGTGCTTCGGGGCTGGAGAGATGGCCCAGAGGTTAAGACCATTGGCTGCTCTTTAAGAGGACCTGGGTTCAATTTCCAGCAACCACTGGTAGCTTGCAACTGTTTGTAACTCCAGTTCCAGGCGGATCTGACACTCTCACACAGACATGCATGCTGACAAAACACCAGGACACATAAAATTTTAAAAATTAATTAAAAAAACAAGTAGTGCCGATTGCCTGCTGTTGCCCCATGCTTTGATGCCATCAGAACCCAGCTTCTTCAGCCCTTTTAAAGCAGACTGAAGACCAGTGGCTCTTTAGGAATCTCTAGGGTTTCAGTGCTAAACTCGTGGATGGAGAGTTCAGTTCCAGCTTGGCCAGGGCTACACAGAGAAATACTATCTGGAAAAACAACAAACAATCCCCCCAAATTAATTATTTTTATTTTATGCTTTTGGGTGTATGTGTAGTATCCTCAGGGGCCAAAGAAGGGTACCAGATCCTCTGAAACTGGAGTGACAGATGGTTGTTTACCATCATTTGGGTGCTAAGAACTGAACCTAGGTCCTCCACATGAACAACTAACTGCTCGAGGACTGAGCTATCTCTCCAGCCACTTCTGCTCCCCTGGACTGTACTTTCTGTCCAACATTTTGACTATTCTAAGCACCTCATGGAATCATGATATTTGTACTTTGGGGACTGGTTTATTTCACTTAGTATAATAATGTCCTGTAGAGTTATCTTTCCTTTTCAAAGCTAGTCTGTATGTTATCATAGACCAACACCACACCTTGTTCATCCCTTCATCCATCAAAGGACATTTGCATTTTTTCTACTTTATGGACATTGTTAAAACTGTTGCTATGAAAATGACTTTGAAAATGTTTCTTTAGGTCTCATGTAGCCCGGCCTGGCCTGCAACTTGCTATATAATGTGAATGCCCTTGACCTCCTGATCTTTCTGCCTTTACCTGACAAGAGCTATAATTACAGGGGTTATTCTGTCTCGCTTCTTTCATCTTATTCCTAGCCGCTATCTTGAGGAACTGACCTCAGTTTTTTGTCCCTTCCTTACTCTATTTCTTTTTGTAAAGAATACGTGTATATATGTATTTTAATTTTATTAGAATTATTTATTATAAATATATGAGTGTTTTTCCTGCATTTATGTATGTGTACTATGTGTGTGCCTGGTACCTGAGGAGGTCAGAGGAGGGTAGTTGTGGATCCCCTGGGAATGAAGTTAAAGGTGGTTGTGAACTTCTATGAGGGGGATGAGAACTGAACCAAGACCCTTTGTAAGGGCAGGCAGCGCTCTTAACCACTGAGTTATCTCTTCAGCCCTACATTTTATTTTAAAGGTTTCACTTTTTAATTTACTTTTTATTTTCACGTGCATTGGTATTTTGCTTGTGTGTGTGTGTGTGTGTGTGTGTGTGTGTGTGTGTGTGTGAGTGTGTGTGAGTGAGGGTGTGAGGGTGTGAGATCCTCTGGAACTGGAGTTACAGACAGGCGTGAACAGCTATGTGGGTGCTGGGAATTGAACCTGGGTCCTCTGGAAGAGCAGCCAGTGCTCTTAACTGTGGAGCCAACTCTCCAGCCCTTAAAGGTTTCATTTTTACTTATTCGGATGTGTCTGTATGAATGCCACATGTGTTCAGGTGCTCGTGGAGGTTGGAAGAGTTGGAGTTACAGGTAGTCATGAGCAGCTATACTTGGGTGCTGGGACCTGAACTCAGGCCTAGGAAAGAGTACTCAGTGCTTTGAACAGCCACGCCATCTCCTGGCCTCATGTTTATTTTCTTACATCATCTTATTTCCTAAATAAAGGTGTGTATGTAGGGGAGCACAGGTGCACACAAGTGCTTTTCACTTTGTTTTTTTCTTTCTTTGGTGTTGGGAATTAAACCCACAGCCTTGAACATGCCTACCAAGCACTGAAACATTGAGAGCTACATCCCTAACCCTGTTTTGTTTGTTTGTTTGTTTGTTTGTTTTGACACAATGTCTTTCTATGGAGTCCAGCCTAGTAGTTAGGTTGAGGCCCTCCTGACCCTGCCTGATGAAGTTGATGGTACAGGTGCTTGCCACCATGCCCAATAGAAACAAGTGTTATTATCTTTTTAATTCATTGTGTGTATGCCATGACACATGTGCAGGTCAGGACAACTTTGTGGAGTCAGTTCTCTTCTTCCATCTTTGCGTGGGTTTCAGGGATCAAACTCAGGTTGCCAGGTATTGCATGATAAGCACATTTACCCGCTAAACCGTCTCGCCAGCTCAAAACCCGTCTTTCTTGCTGCCATCTAATAGTCCATGTTGGCTTTAAGATCGAGGGATTTAATTTCACAAAGACTTGTTTTTACAGAGTGATTATCACGTTGTTGAAGCCTTGGCTGATTGCTACGCGCTCCCACACAGGCCCTCATGATGCCATAGAAGCCACCCACAGAGGCAGCACCTTAAGAGCTGATGTGGGGAGCAACTCAAGTGGCCATCTGTGGCTAGACACATTTGACTTTATGCCTGTTCAGGGGCTGAGGCTCTAGCTAGATGACCACTTGCCTAGCATGTGTAAAGCTTTGGGTTCTAATCAAAGCCTCTGAACTACAGCCGGCTTTGGAGATTAAGTGTTTGTTTCTCTGCAGGATCCCAGATTTCCCAAGGCTTAGACTATGACAAATTGTGACAAAAACAAGATCTGCCTGTAATCTTGCCTGAGAACAGATAAGTGAACCTTGTTCAAATAGAGTAAATGACCAGCTATCCCCTAATCCTGCTTATGAACTTTGTTTCGTTTTCCTGGCAGTGCTGGCGATGGAATACAGGGCCTTCTGTATGCTTGCCAAGTGCTCTACCACTAAGCTATCTGCACCCTGATTAATAAGCATTCTTATTACCAGTTCCAGCTTTGCTTTCCACTGTACTCTATCTCTTTGACATGACTTTTGAGGCATTCAGCCACAGATTTACCACTATATCCTATTCAGAGCAAACCTTTAAACACGTTCACCTGGACCGGTCATGCTGCCAGGTACTCAGGAGTCTCTGTGCCTGTTGGTAGGTCGGTCGGTCGGTCTGTCTGTCTGTCTGTCTCTCTCTCTCTCTCTCTCTCTCTCTCTCTCTCTCTCTCTCTCTCCTCTCTCTCTCTCTCACACACACATACACACACATACACACACACACACACACACACACACAGAGGGTCTTGTTATATAGCCCAGGCTGATATCAAACTTAACAATGATCAACTTGCCTTAGTCTCCCAAGTGCTGAGATGATAGGCATGTCATCACCATGCCAAGATAAGGGGGAATCTCTTGAGCTCAGGACTTCAAGAACCAGAGCCTGGGAAACACAAGAAGACCTTATCTCAAGAATTAGCCAGGTATAGTGGCAAATGACTGGAATCCCAGCACTTAAGAAGCCAACCAACTGGGGGCTGGAGAGATGGTGCAGCAGTTAGGAGCGCTGACTGCTCTTCCTAGAGGACCAGGGTTCAATTCCAAGCACCCACATGGTAGGGTACAACTGTCTATCTCCAGGATCTAACACCCTCATAATGTAGGCGAAACACCAATGCAAATAAAGTATATATAAATAAATATATATTTTAAAACAACAACTAACTACCAAACAAACAGAGAAAGTACACAAGCTGGGTGGTGGTGGCAGTGGCATCGGTGACCACAAGGCACACCTTTAATCCCAGCACTTGGGAGAAAATAGCAGGAGAATCTCTGTGAATTTGAGGCCAGCCTGGTCTATAGATCAAGTTCTACGACAGGCTCCAGAGCTATACAGAGAAACCCTGTCTTGAAAACCAAAGCAAAACAAAACAAAACAAAAAAACAAAAATAAAAGTAAACAACCCCCTCAGCTGAGTATGTAGCTGAGTGGTCTAGCACTTCACAGGGGAGGGGAGGATAAATAAATAATGCAATAAAAATCATAAAGAAAGAATACTATGAATCAGGTGGAAAAACTGAGTTGGTCTTGAATTCATATCATTTCTACCTAAATCTCCTGAGTGGTGTACATCACCATGCCCAGCTCTTAAATGACTGACTTCTTCAAGTCTTACAGTGAAGTAGCTGTGTGGGGCTTAGAAACTACAGATACTGACCCAAGGGAAAGGTATGTCCAACAGACATGGCTCCTGTCCCCACGCCTATCCTGGCCAAGAACGGGTCATAGACCTCACTGGCTTCATTCCCCAGCCTGGCCAGTTTCTCTGTTCAATGTGATACAGTGAGACCCCTAAGTGGAAGTGAGGGGGTAAGGAAACAGGGGAGCCTCAAGGAGACTAGGGAGTGAAATCTTGGATAAAGGATCCTTATGCTTTTATCAATCTATTCTGTCATCAAGTGTCACCAGGAGTGGGGCAGACCTCATTCCCTTGCTTTGATTTCCTTTGGCCTGGCAGGGCCTTCTGGAAGGCCCTCTCTTCCCTTCCCTCTGGAGCTCACACCTTTTCTCCTCTGTCTTATCTCTGAGGTAGATAAGGCTTCTCTCACTTCCTGTTACTGAACACCCTCACCATGGAGAGATCTCCTTCTATTATATATAGGCTTTCTTCCCCTTCTGCCTGACCCATCTCCCCAGACAGTACCTAGTCCCAGCTGGAGTTCCACTGTTTTTGTTTTTTCTCCAGGCCAGTACAGACTGGACTCCCTCCATTAACCAACAGTGAGGATGCTGCTGGTCTCTTTCTGCCCAGTGAGCACTTGGGATGAACTGCAGCAGGAGTCTGTGGCTTTGGGGTAGCACCGAGGCCTCCCTTCCCTGTCAGCCCATTCATTGCCCTTGGCTTTCCTATTTCCCCCCATCTGCATGCTGCTGGCCTGTTTCTGAGTCAGTGGGACCTCTGGAATGAGCCTTGTTACGGTATAATCTTCTGGTGGAGCCAACAGTGCCCAGTGCCCCTGACCCAGGTCTAAGATGGTGGTTTTTCTTGTTGGAAACAAAGTTTCACGTAATCTAGGTTGGCCTCCAATATACAGGGTAGCAGATGCTGACTTGAAACTAAGGATCTTTCTGTCTCTCTGCTTCCAATTGTCAGGTCCAAAGGAAATTCCACTCCCCCCTACCAAAGGAGCCATTTCCTTCTCACTGGTAGAAAGAACAAATGGCTACCTGTGGTGCCTATTAACATACGAAAGTGCAAGCTGGTCTCCAGGCTCCCACAGTATCACAAGTACTCTTCATTGCCTCCCTCACCCAAACTTTTCCAGCTCAGAATCTGCCCTGGCCCTTCTTAAAACAAACTTATTTCAGCCATGCTCTCTCTCTCTCTCTCTCTCTCTCTCTCTCTCTCTCTCTCTCTCTCTCTCTCTCTCTCTCTCTCTCTCTCTCTCTCTCTCTCTCTCTCTCTCTCTGCCCCTTTCTCTTGGTCTCCTTTGCCCACAAGCTCTTTGATTTCTATCTTGCTTTCCTCCCCTCATGGCCTGAACTAGTTTGCTGGCCATATTGAATCTACTACTTTCTTTCCCTGCTCTGGGCTCTCTCAGCTGCCTCTGGCTGCGTTCTCCCTCATATCTACAAGAAAAACTTTTCCCCCAACCTTACCTTGGAGCAGTCATGCCATCAGTTTTTACACCAACCACCCAAGGCCTGGGATCAGAGACGTTTACTAGCACACCTGATTTGTGTGTGTGCATGAGTGTGCCACAGCACCCATGTAGAGGTCAGGAGACACTTTTCTACCAACCTGTGGGTCTTGGGGATCAAACTCAGCTTGGTAGTGGTGTGAGTGCTCTTACTTCCTGAGCCATCTTGCTGGTCCTAGGATGTTGCTGTTTAGTTTTTAAAACTTGTTCAGAATTACGGGGCTGGAGAGATAGCTCAGGGGTTAAGAGCACTGACTGCTCTTCCAGAGGTCCTGAGTTCAATTCCCAGCAACCACATGGTGGCTCACAGCCATCTGTAATGAGATCTGGTGCCCTCTTCTAGCATGCAGGCATACATGCAGGTAGAACACTGTATACATAACAAATAAATCTTTAAAAAAAGAATGTGTGAAAAAAGAATGTGTGTTTGTGTGTGGGAGGTGTGCACACATGAGATCCTCTTAGTTGTGAAATGCCTGACTCAGGTGCTGGGGACCAGACCTGGATCCTCAGCAAGATAAGAATGACCTCTGAACGACTCAGCCACTTCTCCAGTCCTGCCCCCCAAGGTGGGGTTTCACTATGTAACTCAGAGATCTGCCTACCTGGGCCTCCAGGGTGCTAGAATTAAAGACATGTGCCACGACACCCAACCCTATAAAACTGAGCTAGCTGCATTAAAGGGAATTCTGAAGCTGCTGCCCTCAAAGAGATCCTTAGAGCCCCAGCTGGAAGAAGAGCTCTAAATGTTGTCTCTTGGGCTGTTTAGTGTTTGTCAGGGTTATTTGGGAAGAGGGAAATGCACATAAGAAAACTCTGCCCTCAGATAGCCTGTATGCACGTTTGTGGAACATTTCCTCCTGCTCCTCACCCTTTCCTCCTTCAGCTCCTCCTCCTGCTCCTCCTCCTCTCCTCCTTCAGATCCTTCTCTCCTCCTCCAGCTCCTCCTGCTCCTCCTTTCCTCCTCTGGCCCCTCCTACTCCTCCTGCTCTTCTTTGTTGTTTTTTGTTTTGTTTTGTTTTGTTTTGTTTGAGACAGGGTTTCTCTGTGTAACCCTGGCTGTCCTGAACTCATTTTGTAGTTCAGGCTGGCCTCTGCCTCCCGAGTGCTGGGATTAAAGATATGTGACACCACACCTGGCTCATTTTTGCCTTCCTTTTCTTCCATTCACCTTTTTTTTTTTTTTTTTTTTTTTTTTGAGACAGGGTTTCTCGGTGTAGCCCTGGCAATCCCAGAACTCACTCTGTAGACCAGGCTGACCTCCAACTGAGAGAATTGCCTGCCTCTGCCTTCTGAGTGCTGGGACTAAAGTTGTACATCACTATACCTGGCTGCGTGGGACACATTCTTGATTGATCATTGAGGTGGGAAGGCCCAGCCTACTGTGAGTGGTGTTATTCCTGGGCAGGTGGTCCTGAGTTTCATAAAAAAACAAACCAAGCTGGGTGGTGGTGGCACACGTCTTTAATCCCAGCACTGGGGGAGGCAGAGGCAGGCAGATGTCAGTGAGTTTGAGTCCAGCCTCTTATACAGAATGAATTCCAGGACAACCAAGGCTACACAGAGAAACCCTGTCTCAGAAAACAAAACAAATCAAAACAAAACAAACAAAAAGAAAAAAGAATATGCAAACAGAGCAAGCCAGTGAGCATTGTTCCTTTTTAGTCTCTGCTTCAGCTCCTGCCTAGAGTCCTTGACTCGCTCTCTTTCAATGATGTAAACTGTAAGCTGAAATGAACTCTTACCTCCTCAGGTTTGCTTTTGGCCATGATGTTTGTCATAGCAATAGAAACCTACATAACACACAGCTTCAGGGCAGAATCAAGCTGCCAGGCTCACAGAGGAACAGATGGGGTCCTCAGAGGAAGGGAGGACCATCTGTTCTACATGGAGACATGAACTAGTAAGGAGACTGCTTTGTCCTCTTCTGTTGCCTTTGAGACTCTAGCTAGATCTTCCGAGTAGTTGGAAGTTCCCCAACAGATCCTCTGATGGGAGTTGTCCTTCTGTACATATGTTTCTCTTATTGGTTGACAAATAAAAAACACTGACTGGCCAGTAGCCAGGCAAGAAGTATAGGTGGGTTTAGGAGACAAGGAAAATTCTGGGGAGAGGAAGCAGGAAGAAGCAGAGAGAGAGAGAGAGAGAGAGAGAGAGAGAGAGAGAGAGAGAGAGAGAGAGAGAGAGAGAGAGAGAGAGAGAGAGACTATGTAGGCGACGAAAGAGTAACATGCTGGAGCCTATCAACCAATAAGGAAAATTTATATATAGAAGGACATCCCCCATCAATCCCCTACCCCATCCTTTTCCCATTGCCCTAAATTCTGCTAGAAGACTAACTTCCTTCTTTTTGTAGACAGTCTTTACCACAAATGTGGTTTTCTAATTTTGAGAATCCTTGCCATTTTTTGTTATTGTTGTTGTTGTTTGTTTGTTGTTGGTTTTTGAGACAGGGTTTCTCTGTAGCTTTGGAGCCTGTCCTGCAACTAGCTCTGTAGACCAGGCTGGACTTGAACTCATAGAGATCTGCCTGCCTCTGCCTCCCCAGTGCTGGGATCAAAGGGTGTGCCACCAACGCCGGCAAATCCTTGCCATTCTAATACAGACTTATTGCCATCTGTCATGGATGGCAAATTTCTAGTGGCAAAGAGAGACAAGGCAACTTGTGACGTAAAATTGAGGATTTCTGAATGGTGTGGTAGAGAGGAATCAGGAATGTCTGTGGGATTCCTGAAGGATTCATTGGTGACATATTGTAGCAGGCATACCTTTTTTTTTTTTTTTTTTTTTTTGCCAATTCAACTCAGCATTGCTCCCTTCCATTAAACACCACAATCCTCTTCCCTTTTTTTTATTTTCTTTTTTTACTTGTTTTTTTTGAGACAGGGTTTCTCTGTAATGCTTTGGAGGCTATCCTGGAACCTGGAACTCACGCTGTAGACCAGGCTGGTCTGCCTGCCCCTGCCTCCTGAGTGCTGGCATCAAAGGTGTGCGCCACCACTGCCTGGCAGTTATTTCTTTCTCTACCCTACCTTCCCATTGTCACAAAGGGCTGAGGATGAAATTTGGGAATAGATGAGGGATCCAAGCCAGGCCACGTGACCTAAAACTGGAACAAAGGAAGCCAGGCTTGTCTATGGCCTGAGGCTCCTCACTGTGTGAGAGGTGGTGAAGTTATCGTGTAGGAGAGCCAGCTGAAGGCCAAGGAATCACAGAAGCAGATCCCCTTTGCTGGAGCAGACTGAGATCTTCTTGAACTAGCTGCTCGCATCTAGGGCTCACTTGGCTCAGGCCTCTCCCATTATCTTGTAATTCCCTTCTACCTTAAGCTGTTTTTAGTTGGACTTCTGCCACTTGCCACCCACACATTCCCAAAGAGTACATCTGCCTTCCTGCCCAGTCAGGCCAGGTAAGGCTGCCGTTCCATTCCTCAGCTTGATCATCTATGTCAGGGCATGTTACTGCCACAGACAGGAGTTCTGACTAAGATTCCTTAAGCCACTGAATCCATTCTCGGCCTCTCACAAGACTGGCAGGCAGGACTCAGGAATCACTTCTGTTGCTCCATCTGCTGAACCACTTTCCTGCTGTGACTTTGGTTGAAGGAATGTCTTACCTACTTGGCTAGTGGATTTTGTCTTCAAGAGCAGGGCCTGGGCTGAGGGAGCCTCGGCCTCTAGCTGTTAGATTCTTAGAGCTCGGAGACCAGATGTTCTTCCCTGAAAAGATGCCTACAAATGTCCTCAGCAGGTCACAGTTCCAAAGAGCCTACTATATAAATGTGGAAATCAAGGTCTTCAAGGTGATGTCTTAGCACACCCTATAGGTACCTAGCCTGTGCCTGTCTACTTTTGTGGATTTGTGTTTTTAGAAATGGCTACCATTACCTAGCGGGCACATCCCCCATGGAGGGATACTCCCTTAACCTAGAGACAGGAGAGAAGTCCTAGTCCCTACTTCAAATGTCTTGTCAGATATACACGATCCCACCTGGATGGCATAGCCCTACATGTGAAATGGGGGTAGGGGGATGGGAGGGGAGGGTGGTCAGGGTGCATGTGAGGGGGGAGAGAGGGTAAGAGGGAGGGATGGAGGGAGGGAGAGGGAACTGGGATCGACATGTAAAATAAAAACAATAATAATAAAAAAGAAATGGCTACCATTAGCACGGCAGTGTGGACCACTAATTCTACTGTTTCAAAGGCAAAGGTACAATCTTGCAGAATCAGATAAAGCCTTGGATTGGGATTTGGGGGTAAAACACTTGCTAGTCTTGGGGGTAAAAAAAGAACCAGCTTTAAGTCCACAGTGGTTATGCACATGTGGGAAGATGGGACAAAACAAGGCCAACCCAGCCATATAGTGACACTCAATCTCAAAAAAGAATTAGAAAAGCCTTAAGGGTCAGCTCCACCCAACACAAATTGGGCTTGACAGGTTAAAAAGAGGGAGAACACAAAGTTGGGTGAGTAGGGAGGTAAGGGTGGATCTGGGAGGAGTTGAGTAAGGGAATAGGTTCAGAACATGTTGCAGGAAATTCTCAATAAAACGTTGTTGTTATTACTATTATTATTATTTTGGGTTTTTTGAGACAGGGTTTCTCTGTGTAGCTTTGAAGCCTGTCCTGAAACTCATTCTATAGACCAGGCTGGCCTCAAACTCCCAGAGATCCGCTTGTCTCTGCCTCCTGAGTGCTGGGATCAAAGGCGCGTGCCACCAACACCCAGCATAAAACATTATTTTTAAAAGGCCCCCAGGAAAAATTTTTGCCCATCAAAAAGTTTTTCACACTTTTTAATACTGTACTAGACAATGGCGGTGCAGTTTTCCATTTCAGAGCTACCTCCTGGCTGAAGCCTGCCCATCCCTCAGGCTATGTCCACTTCTGCCTTATCTCCAGACTTCATCTGTCTTCAAAGATCTGGATGCTGGAGTGGGAGATGACTCAGCAGGTAAAGGTGCTTACTGTTGAGCCTGATAACCTGAGTTTGATCCCAGGACCTCTCGTGGTACACGGAGGGACCTCACTCCCACAAGTGGTCCCCTGGTCTCTGGGTGCTCCTTCCTTAAAATAAATAAATAAATAAATAAATAAATAAATAAATAAATAAATAAATAAATAAATGTACAAAAAGCTTTTAAAGACCCGGATGCTGAAGGGCCTTACTTGTTTATGTAATGCCTTGGAAACTTAACACAATACTCTTTCTTTTTATGGACAGAAAGCAAAGCTAGGACCCAGGCATGCTAGAGGAGCTCAGGCTGTATTGTATGCTTGCTTTTCTTCCCTGGCCAGGCATCCTTTGTTAGGGCATATCTTGCATAGCTGTGTATCATGATCCACTGCTGTCTGACATTCCATACTCAGTATTATCGATCCCTTCAAGGATCTGGAGGTAAACTGTTGTCTTAGGGTTGAGGTAGCAGCACCTGGGGGCTTTTGCTAAGTGCAGATGTGTGTGGGGGCAGGAGATGGGCAGGGATGAGATGTCTAGATTAGACGGGGAGATCCCCTTACCTTCTCTGAATCTGTTCTCTCTCTGAGCCAGATTGGGAATTCAGGGCAGCAGTCACCCTTCCCCAGCCAGGGCTAGGAGGAGGCTTGTGTCCTCCTACTGTGGTCAAGTGGGCCATTGTGATGCAGGACTAGGAATGGATGCTCCTCTTTCAATCCAGGCTTACAGTCCCATCAGGCTTGGCTTCTCCCATTATGGGCTGATTGGGACAGGGGAGGTTATGACTACCCTAGTCTATTTTCAAGCCATGTCATGTCCTTGGGGATAGGCCATTAAATGGCAAGAGAACAGGAGTGAGGCTGGGTTTGGGGAGTGGCCACTTGGCCTGTGCACTGCCCATAGAACATTTTTTCAAGCTAAATGCCTGCCTTGGCAGCAGACAGCCTGCCCATTTGGCATTTTCGAATACTGAGGTTCAGAAAAGGCAGGCAACACACAGTAGGCACCAGGGGCTTGTGGAATCCTGGGTAGTTATTTAAGAAATAGCGGGCTGCTCCAGTAGCAGATAGATGCCTTCCACCCAGCCCCTCAAAGCTTCCTTATCTGTGGGCCCCTTCTAGGCCTGGACATTTGTTTTCCTACAAGTGATTAGCAAGCCAGGCAGAGTGTCCTGGACAAATTGCTTTTCCACTCCTAGGTCTGAGCTGTCAGAGTACCCTCCAACTTAGTGTTGGTCCCCAGACCCCAGCTCTGCATGCTCAGCATCTCCCTATTGCTGTAGGCCATTTTGCTGCATTGTTTTATTCTACTCTTCGGAAGTTTTTTATAAGCATCATGCACAATTATCTTCTCCATGTTCCGAAAGGCTGGCTTCTTTGCACCCGTGCCTCATACCCTAGTGGCTTACAAGCTGCCTCACCTTCTTACATTTGTCTCAGGGTTACCACAGAGCTCTTAGATTTGTTCAATACAAGGGGAAGTGGCCGAAGGAAGAAAGCAAGGCTTTTCACGCTCTATCCTTGTTCCAAATGATATGATTTGTGACAAACAAAATGCTTTCAAATTTTACTCCTGTGGCTCTGCCAAAACCTAGATTCTCAGAGGAGGTGCATTCCTTGGTTTCTCTGACAATCTTCAGCTAAGTATAGTTGGAAGTAAACATTCACAACAATCTATCTTCCCATGTGGCCTTGATTTCCACGGGTACATTTTCATGGACACCAAGATCCAAGATCCCATAGGTACAGCTGAATAATGCCCTCATGCAGAGATCCTTGGGGGTATGTGTATCTTCATGTCTAGACCTAGTACACCTGACACACAAGCACATAAAAGCATGCCGTAGAGTTTTATATATATATTATATATATATATGTCTAGTCTGTGGGTATACCTGTGTATACCTAGTCTGTACACACACACACACACACACACACACACACACACACACACACACACACACACACACGTGCAGGTATCCAGAGATAAATGTATACACATACTAAGATCTAGGTTCATGTGCATACCTGGTCACTTCCATATATGCATTCATATGAGGTATAAGTTTTGGGTTTTTTGTTTTGTTTTGGTTTGGTTTTTTGAGATAGAACTTCTCTGTATTGCTTTGGAGCCTGTCCTGGAACTTGCTCTGTAGACAAGGCTGCTGGCCTTGAACTCACAGAGATCTACCTGCCTCTGCCTCCCGAGTGCTGGGATTAAAGGGGTGAGCCACCAACGCCCAGCCACAAGAGGTGTATGTGTACAAACATCTAACTGCAGGCCTATGGAGAAACTGACTTGTGCACACATATTTATGGTCACTCGAAGTACACATACACTAGTCACACTAGACTTAGGACAATGGAAATCCCTGCAGAAACACTCTGTCTTTCTGTCTTTCCTATGCCTTTATGCAAGTGCCCAGATACACACACACACACACACACACACACACACACACACACACAGACATCCAGGTCCAAGCTTGTGTGTGCAGCTGTTCACTCACATTTGCACATACATAGGCACTCAAAGGTATGCATACACATATACTAGAAACACCAGCCTTGGTCAATGGGCTCATCTGAATGCATACACAATTATGTATAAGCACTTTGATGAGCACATGCACACATACAGATATGAGGACTCAGGCAGCACAGGTGGCTAGTAGGCTTTGCAGATGGAAACGTGCAAATATGCTTAAGCACCTGTGGTGGTTTGAATAGGAATGGCCCCATAGACTCCTGTGTTTCAATGCTTGACCCATGGGCCTTGTTGAAGTAGGTGTATTCTTATTGGAGGAAGTGTGTCACTGGGGGTGGGTTTTGAGGTTTTAAAATCCCAATCCAGGCCCAGTGTTAGTCTCCCTTTCTGTTGCCTGGGATCTAAATGTAGAATTTTCAACTACTTCTGCAGCAGTCATGCTTCCAGCCATGATGTCAATAAACTAAATCTATGAAACTGTAAGCAAGCCCCATTTCAATGCTTTCTTTTATGTAGTTGCCATGGTCATGGTGTCTGTTCATAGCAATAGAACAAAAGCGGAGGAGGCTGGAGAGATGCCTCAGAGGTTAAGAGCACTGGCTGCTCTTCCCTCTTCCAGAAGTCCTGAGTTCAATTCCCAACAACCACATGGTGGCTCACAACCATCTGTAATGAGATCTGGTGCCCTCTTCTGGCATAAATTCGTGCATGCAGATAGAGCACTGTATACATAATAAATAAATCTTTGTTTGTTTTTCAAGACAGGGTTTCACTGTGGCCTTGGAGCTGTCCGAAACTAGATGTTGTAGACCAGGCTGGCCTTGAACTCACAGAGATCTGCCTGCCTCTGCCTCCCGGGTGCTTGGAATAAATAAATCTTTTCAAACAACAACAAAAACCCCTCCAGTGCCAGGAATGGGTTACATCATAAGTCATTGGCCGAAGGGATCTTACAGACCCTTGAAACACTACAGGTTATTGTCAATGCTATTTGCTACTCTCCACAAGTTGATGGAAGGTCCTATTGAAGAAGATACCATACACTTATGGTACAGGACATGGAGAAATTGAACTGGCGCTCAATTGAAAGCTTCCCTTTACTGGCAAGAGTTCTTAGTGCTAGAAGGAACTACAATGCTACCAGTAGAGAAAAATAATCATCAGTGTTACCTGGTTACAAACTCTGTAATGTGTATGTTATAATAAGATATACCCCATGGTACAATAGCGGCATGGATTTTAGGGAACTAAGTAGCCACTTTTATTATTGGATTTAAGGCCCAGGAGATGTCACTCATAATGAATACTAAAGTGACTACTAAAGAATCTGTGACTGGGTTGATCATGGGCCACAGGGACAAACCTACTACTCCTATTGTGTTAAATGAACATGACAATAAAATGACCCCTAATGACTCCAAATGACTCATCAATAAGGAATCCCTTTCTAAATATTTATGTTGAGAAAGGGTATTACTGTGTTACTCTAGCTAGCCTAGAAATGGTATGTAGACAGATAGACGTACATGACCTTGATCTTACAGTGATCCACCTGCTTCTGCATCCCAAATGTTGGGATTAAAGATGTGTGCTACCACACCCAGCAAGATTTACTTCATTCTGTTCTTCTTTTTTTTTTTTTATGTGCATTGGTGTGAGAATGTCAGATCTCTTGGAACTTAAGTTGCAGACAGTTGTGAGCTGCCATATGGGTGCTGGGAATTGAACCCTGGGTCCCCTGGAAGAACAGTCAGTGCTCTAAACCGCTAAGCCATCTCTCCAGCCCTATTTCATTTTTATTTCTGTGTGTGACTCATATATGTCAAGCATAAGCGGGTGTCCTTGGAGGCCAGAAGCGGGTGTGTGTATGTGGTTGAGGCTAAGATAGATGTCTCAACAGATACAAGTACTTCAGAGGTCCTGGGTTTGGAGTCCAGTATCCATATAAGATGGCTCAAGAGCACCTGCAACTCTAGTTAGTTCCGGGAGAGCAGATGTCCTCCTGCTTCTTGTCTCTTGAGTGCACTTGCATATATGTGATGTGCAAACATTCACAAACACAGGCACATACACATACATTTTTAAATATTCTTAAAAAAAAAAAAGGGCTGGGCAGGACAATGTTGGCACACGCCTTTGATCCCAGCAGAGGCAGGCGGATCTGTGAGTTCAGGGTCAGCCTGGTCTACAGGGAGAAACCCTGTCTTGAAAAACAAAACAAAACCAAATCGCAACCCAATGCAATATACTATGCTGGAACAGTAAAGGGGCATCTGTGGTATCCCGTAATGGGATGTAAACTCCCTTGGGTATATGCTTAGAAATGGTATAGCAAGATCATACAGTACTCTTATTTTTAGGTCTTTGAGAAACCGCCTTTGATTTCCATAGTGACTGACCAGTTAGTTTACACTCCTAGCAATAGTAAAGGTTCTCTGTTCCATACTTCCTCATTAGCATTTCTATTCTTTTCTTTCTTTCTTTTGGTTTTTCGAGACAGGATTTTTCTGTGTTACTATCTGGCTGTCATAGAACTCACTCTGTAAACCAGGTTGGCCCTGAACTTACAGAGACCCACCTGCCTCTGCTTCCCAAGTGCTAGTCAGATCCCCTGCAACTGGAGTTACAGACAGTGGGGAGCTGCCTTGGGGGTGCTGGGAATTGAACCGGCACTGCCCAGCAGAATTTGTTTTCTTGGTGGTGAGATTTTGGTTGGGGTGAGATAGAATCTCAATATAGTTTATTTTGGTGTTTTTGAGGCAAGGTCCCATGTAGCCTGGGCTGGCCTCTAACTCCCACTGTAGCTAAAAGTGATCTTGAACTTGCCTTTCTACCTCTACCTACCTAGAGCTGGGATTACTGTAGTGTGGCACTGTTGGACCCTAATTCCGGGGTCCTGATGGGCTGGTGGGAGAGCCCCGTGACACAAACACCAAAACCAGGAGATGCAACAAACAAGAGGTGTTTATTGAACGAGTGCACTCGGGTGACAGCAATCTCGGGGAAAGCTGCACACCTCCCAAAGGGTTCAGGCTCCTTTTTATAGAGACAAACTGCAGATCAGCATACATGCATGGGGCACAAGGTGATTGATTACAAAGTATGACCTCCTGTTTGAGAGACCACCCAGGTATGACCTGTTCTTATTCAAAGGATAAACCATAGAATGACTTGGAAAGTCCCCAGACTGTCCGTTGGACAGGAGTGACCCAAATAGTGCTGTTTATCTGGGACCGTTTGTTCCAGTGTTAGGGGCCTATTTCCTTGTTGTGGGCCAAGACCTGGGAGAGACTTCAGTTATTTCACAAAGGATTGATGATTCAGTTACTAGCCCTATTTAACAGAATCAGCCTAGCATAACCACCAGCCCCATCACCATAGTAACTTTCTTGTTCTCATATCTGTTCTTTCCTCCCATGTCAATGTCCATTCTTTATATGATTTTCTATATTCTACTTGCTAGAACTATTTTCCTGCCCCTTTCTCACATCCTTACTCTGCAAGCTAAAATCTTTCACCACCATGTCTGGCTTAAGTGAAACTGAAGAGTTGAACCCAAGGCTTTGTGCATGCTAGGGAAACCTTCCCGAAAGGAGCTACATTCCTTGCCCTTCAAAAGTTTACATTTCTTTACTTTTTTTTTTTGAGTGAGAAGTTTTATTAAAAAGGTGAGGGAGGAGGAATGGAAAAGAGGTAAAGAGACATGGAGACAGAGAGAGGACAGAAGAGAAGAGGGAGACAGGAGCAGAAAGAGAACAGAGAGAGCAGAAACAAGCAGTAACAGCAGAAAGAGAGCAAAGAGAGCCATCTCTTTACTTTTTGTATGTGTGTAGGTGTGCTTATGCCACAGCATGGGTAAAGGTCAGAGGACAGCTTCCACGAGTTGGTTCTCTCTTTCTACCCTGTGGGCCCTGGGCACTGCACTCAGGCTGTTAGTGTTGGCAGCCAGTGCCTTTGCCTATTGAGCCATCTTCTCAGCCTTCAAAGTAGTTTAATTTGCATTTCTCTGATGACTAACGATATTGAATACTTTAAAAAGTATTTATGGTGACTGGGTGTGGTAGCACACGCCTTTAATCCCAGGACTTGGGAGCAGAGGCAGTATTATTGAGTTCAAGGCCAGCCTGGTCTACAGAGTGAGTTCCAGGACAGCCAGAGCTACACAGAGCAACCCTGGCTCAGAAAAATAAAATGGCAATTTGTTGTTTGTTTTTTTTTCCCCCTGAGAAAAGATTTTTCTGTACAATTGCCTTGGCTGTCCTGGCCTCGAACTCACAGAGATCCACTTGTCTCTGCCTCCCTAGTGCTGGGATTAAAGGTGTGGGCTACCACTGCCTGGCAAAATTGACCGTGTGTATTACCCACCCTCCTTTTTTAAGAATTACCTGTTTAGTTCATTTGGCCTATTTAGTCTCCCCCCTTTTGTCTTTTCTTTCTTTCTTTCTTTCTTTCTTTCTTTCTTTCTTTCTTTCTTTCTTTTTTTTTTTTTGGTTTTTCGAGACAGGGTTTCTCTGTGGCTTTGGAGGCTGTCCTGGAACTAGCTCTGTACATCACGCTGGCCTGGAACTCACAGAGATCCTCCTGCCTCTGCCTTTTGAGTGCTGGGATTGAAGGTGTGCACCACCACTGCCCAGCCATTTGGCCTATTTATTGATCAGCAAGGTTTTCTGACATTTAATTTTTGGAGTTCTTTATATATTCTATATATTTTTTAAAATTAATTTTTATTTAAATTTAAAAAATCTTATTTTATATAACAATTATATATTGTAGATATTAACTCTTTATCTTAAGTATAGCTGGCAGACATAATCTCCTACTTTATACAGAAGGTCTCTTCATTCTGCTTTCATTCTGCTGATGCAGAACCCCCCCCCCAATATTTTGGATGCAGACACTTTTTTTTGTTTTTTCCAGATAGTTTCTCAAAAACAAACAAACAAACAAACAAAACAAAACAAAACGAGAGAGATAAGGTTTCTCTGTAGTTTAGTAACCTGTCCTGGAACTTGCTGTATAGACTAGACTGGCCTCGAACTCAGAGATCCACCTGCCTCTGCCTCCTGAGTGCTGGGATGAAAGGTGTGCCCCACCAATGCCCGGCCTGCAGAAGCTTTTTAATTTTATGTATGTAATCCCATTTGCCAAGTCTTTTCTTTAAAGATCTACTTTATTTTACACATTTGTGTGTTTTATCTGTCTGCCTGTCTGTCTACCACATGCAGTGCCTGGTATCTGTGGAGGTCAGAAGAGAGCATCCAATCCCCTGAAACTGGAGTTATGGATGATTTTTGGCCAGTTTGTGTGTGTTGGAAACTGAACCCAGGTCCTCTGCAAGAGCAACAAATGCTCTTAATGGCTGAACCAGCTCTTCTATTCAACTCTTGGGCTATTTTTTTGTGCTATTGGGCTCTGTTCAGGTATTTCTTGCTCCTACAGATGCTCTCATCTCATGTCCCACTACTGTTCCCCTAGGTGACTCTATTCTAGCTGCATTCTTCTTGCTGCTCATAGAATGGGCCAAGCACAGATTTTTCCCTTTGCCTGGATCACTCGCTCCACCCCTACCGCTCCTAAGATTCACAGCCTGAGTCAGGGATACTCATGACGGTCTGTCAGCTGTCCCCCCCACCCTTGGCACTGTTGAGTTTATGCTACAATGGGCGTGAAAGCACCAGTGATCAAATGGCTTTTTTGTGGACACTCCTGTCATGCATTCCTGGAGTCAGATAGCCTGGGTTGTACACATTCCTGTGGTCACATTGATTTGAATGAGAAGACTCCTTGAGGATCAAATCACTGTAGTGTGAACAACTCTAGACAGAGTGAGGTGCAGGCATTCCTGGAAT
Organism: Cricetiscus sungorus; assembly: GCA_030556225.1. Taxonomy (NCBI): domain Eukaryota; kingdom Metazoa; phylum Chordata; class Mammalia; order Rodentia; family Cricetidae; genus Cricetiscus; species Cricetiscus sungorus. Next base: position 10,927,362 of record JANBXA010000609.1, read on the forward strand.
CGCACAGAGAGGAGGGGCTATTCCTGTGATCAGAGACTAACATGCAGACTCAGCTATAGACTTTGGGAAGACACAGGATTAAGACACAGAAGATGATGCCATACAGGTTAGGGAATTCATGTCAGCTCCTGCTTGTTGGGCTGTAGAAATTCAGGACCATAAGTCAAGGAAGACTTTCTGACACTTCTTTAGAAAGCAGGCCTCCCTCCCAGACTCTCTTATTGGCAGTGCTGGGATAGAATTCAAGGACTTGTACATGTTAGCCAAGTGTGAAGAAAAGACTCAGCCTAAAAACTTGTTCCAGTAAAATTAGGCATGGTGAAGCATGCTTTTAATGCCAGCACTTAGGACAGGAGGATCAGTATTTCAAGGTCATCATTGAGTAGACAGCAAGTTTGAGGCCAGCCTTGGCTACATGAAACCCTTTTTCTTTTCTGTTTTGAAACAGGGTTTCCCTGTGTAACAGCCTTGGCTGTCCTGGAACTCTCTGTGGACCAAGATGGCCTCCAACTCACAGAGGCCTACCTTTGACTCCAGAGTGCTGGGATTAAAAGTGTGCACCACCACTGCCTGGCATGAGACCCTTTTTCAAAAAATAAGACAAAAGTGTTTTTGAGAAATCCTTTGGAAATCTGCTTATATCTGTGGACTCTTTCATAGACTTTTTCTTGCCTTTATTTTTTGAACCAGGGTCTCACAATGCAGCCCAAGGTGGCCTCAATCTCAGGACCCTCCTGCCTCAGTCTCCCACATTCTGGGATTATAGATATGTACTATATTTGGCTTCAAATTTTCTTTTCTTTTTGAAATGGGGCCTAGCTATTTTGCCCAGTTTGACATTGAACTTCTGGGCTTGAGTGTTATTTTGTGCACCTGAACAGCTAGGACTATAGATGGTGGGTGGTAGCATGCCATCCAGCTAATAGAGTTTATCTTTTTATTGTGTGTGTGGTAGTGAAGATGGAATCCAGGGCCTTGCACATACTGAGCTACATCCCCAGCCTATCACAAGAAGTTTCTGAAAACACACTTATATATGTATACAAACACATATGAATAATAATGAAAGCCAATTACCCTGAAATAGTTATCGTTGTATGTTTAATTGAAATATAACTGGGATACAGTAGCCAGGGTTAGTGGCACAGGCCTGCAATCTCAGCACTCAGGGGACAGATGCAGGAGGATCTTGGGTTTGAGGGCAGTCTAGGCTATAGAGGAAGACAGTCTTAAAAATACCAGACCAACCAATCACTAAATATTGCAATGCAGTAATAGATGGGATGTTTAATTATAGGACTGATTTATAAAATCTGCTGTTATCCAAAGCGGTGAGAAATATGAGCAGTCTTTCAGATGCCTGTAAACTGTAATACAAAAAGCATGTGACTTGCATAGGTAGGGCTTTTACTAATTTGATTTGCTGCCAATGTTCACTGACTGGGAATAAAGCTGAAGTTCAGTTATAGTGAAGATGTAACATTTTCCTCCATCCAGTTGGTATTTATCCATGCTAAGAACCTCTGCTTTGGGGGGAAATCCTGAACTTATGAGGGACACCCTGGAGAGGTTGAGAGAAGAGGCATGTGCTCATGTCATGGTCTCAAGAAATTCCTTCTGCAGCTTCACAAACTTCTTCACTGTTTCTCGGTTGTCATGGAGTTGTTGTAGATCCCCACTCTAGGCTTGTCTGTTCAGGGCCCACAGATGGTATCTGCAAACAAACTTATCAAGCCAGCTTCTGGTTTTCCTGGCAGGCAGCAGCTTCTGACTTGTATTTGATTTTTACTGCAAACCCTAACATAAAGGAAAATGCATAAAAATGTGTCAAGATTAACTACAAAGCGCTACTTCATTCTCATTGCTGAGAAGCCCCTCCATGAGCAGACGGTGATTCAATAGGGGTGCTACAAATATCCAAGAACTAATTTCTCTAAAAGAATTGCTTTTGACATTGATTTATTGTATGGATATATGGATGTATGCATATAGAGGTAACAAAGTGTGGGAGTCAGTTCTCTCTGTCTACCAGAGGGTTACAAGGGTTTAACTCTGATTGTCAGGCTTAGCTGGAAGAGCCTTTTCCTACTGAGCCATCTTGCTAGCCCTAGAACTAAATTCTTAGACATGCCATTGGGGCCGGGTATGGTAGTGCACATCTTTTAACCCAGCAACCCAGGGTCTCCTATATGCCAGGCAAACGCTATCACTGACCTACACCCCAGCACTGTTTTGGTGTTTTGTTTTTGGTTTTTCCAGACAGTGTTTCTCTGTGTGACAGCTCTGGCCATCCTGGGACTCCCTCTATAGACCAGGCTGACCTCAAACTCAGAGATCCTTCTCAGCGCTGGGATCAAAGGTGTGTGCCACCACCACCCAGAGGTTTTTGTTTTTAAGAGAGGATTTCTCTATGTAGCCTAAGCTGGGCTCTCTCTCTTGTGTGCTGGGGTTAAAGGCCGGTTTCAATTTTTAAAACATTTATTTCCATTTTATGTGTATGACTGTTTTGCCTGCCTGCCTGTATGTAAATGGCTTACATGCATGTTTGGTAAATATGGAGGCCAGAAGAAGGCATCAGATCCCTGGAACTGGAGTTACAGATGGTTGTTAGCTGCATATGGGTGCTGGGAACTGAACCCTGCTCCTCTGAATGAGCAATAAGCGATCCTAACCACTGAGTCATCTCTCTAATCTCTAAATTTAAAAATTTAGATTACTTATTCAATTATTTTGTTTGTATGGGTGTCTTGCCTTCTGTATGTGTACCATGTGTGTGCCTGGTGTGTTAGGAGGTTGTGAGCTCATGTTTCAAATTTTTGTTGTTTTTTGAGACAGAGTTTCTCTATGTAGCCCTGGTTGTCCTTGAACTGTAGATCAGGCTGGCCTCAAACTCAGAAATCTGTCTGCTACTGCCTCCCAAGAGTCAGGATTATAAATAGTATACCACCACTGCTGGGGCAGTTTTATTTTTATATTTGGTTTTCTCAGACAAGGTCTCTCTACAGAGCCCTGGCTGGCCTGCAACTCACTATGTAGACCACATTCACAATCTGCCTGCCTCTGCCTCCCAAGTGCTCAACTATAAAGTTACTTTAAAAAACTCCAAACACCTATTTCTACATTCTCTGCATTTTCTTTTATGCTTTACTTTTTCCTACCTTCCATAGCCTGTATTACTTTTGCATGTGCATGCATTGTAGTGAAAAGGTGCCATTGTGGGAAATACCTTGGGTGCTTTTGTCATTGTGTAACTATTAGATGAGTGTACTTAACAACACAGAAATCACTAGATGGTATCTCATGAGACCATTGTTGTATACATGGTCTGCCATTGAACAGTTATTTTTTAGAAAATTGCATCATAGCCAAATACAAGCTACAATGTATAAATTCAGAGTCTATTTCCTGCTGTAGCCCTCAACCTGGAATATATTCAAGAAATATTTACTAACCCCCCTCAACAGGTAATGACGTCTCTGGTGGTAGGGGGCTGGAGAGTTGGTTGGGTACACTGGCTATACTTCCAGAGGTCCTGGTTTGATTCCCAGCACCCAGATGATGGCTAACAATTACCTCTAAGTCCAGTTCCAGGGGAACCGATACTATCTCTGGCAATCTCCATAGCCCACCTTTTTTACAATATGAGGTAATGTCTCATATAGCCCAGGCTGTCCCCAAACTTGCTATATGGCTGTGGATGACCTTGTACTTCTGAACTCCAGTGGTGATTTGAATGAGCATGGCCCCCAGAGGCTCATCTATTCCAATGCTTGGTGCCCAACTGGTGGGACTGTTTGGAGGAGGTATGTCACTTGGGGACAAGTTTTGAGGATTCCAAAGCCTAGGCTATTCCTAGAATTGTCTCTTACTCTGCCTTGTGGTTTAGATCTCTCAATTTTTGCTCCAGAGCCACACCTGCCTGCTTGTTGCCACATTCTCTGCCATGATGGTCATGGATTCATGCCCTGAAAGTATAAACCCCTAATATATACTTTCTTCTAGAAGTTCCTTGGTCATGGTGCCTTATCACAGTAACCAAAAAGTAGATAAGGGGCTGGAGAGATGGCTCAGAGGTAAAGAGCACTGACTGCTTTTCCAGAGGCCCTGAGTTCAATTCCCAGCAACCACATGATGCCTCAGAAACATCTACAATGAGATCTGGTGCCCTCTTCTGGCCTGCAGGCAACATGCAGGCAGAACACTGTATACATAATAAATAAATCTTAAAAATAGACATGTAACTAAGACAACTCCTACCACAGGATTACAGGTATGGGCCACAACATCCAGGTTCTGTGGTCATGGGGATCCTGGGGATAGAATCTAGAGTCTTGTGCATTCGACCAACTCAACCACACCCCAGCTCCTAAAGTTGTTTTTGTTTCCTTGGCAGTATTGAAGATTGAAACTTGTAGCCCTTTAAAGATGTATTTTTATTTTATGTGTATGAGAATTTTGCCTGCAATTATGTCCAATACATAAAATGCTAAAAAAACTTTTAAAGTCAAAATTTACTGAGGTTTTTCATCATTTGAGACAGGTTTTCACATAGCTCATGCTGGTTTCAAACCTGCTATGAGCCCTGTTTTGTATCTTCTGAGTGCTAGGAATATAGGCACTACTACTATGCCTGTTTTTTTTTTTTTTGTTTTTTGTTTTTTGAGACAGGGTTTCTCTGTGTAGCTTTGGAGCCTGTCCTGGAACTCACAGAGATCTGCCTGCCTCTGCTTCCCAAATGCTGGGATTAAAGGCATGTGCCACCACTGGCCAGCCTGTCTGGTTTTTTAGATGGTGTTAGAGATTGAACCCTGGCTTTTGCACATTGTAAGCAAGCACTCTACACACTGAGCTATTCTGCAACCCACTGAAGGATCTTTCCGTTTCTGTTTTCCTCTTTCCCTCCCTCCCTTCCTTCCTTCCTTCCTTCCTCTTCTTTGGTTTTTTCAAGATAGGGTTTCTCTGTGTAATAGCTCTGGCTGTCCTGAAACTCAATTTATAGCTCAGGCTAGCCTCAAACTCTGCTCTGCTGGAATTAAAGGTGTAAGCCACCAGGCCCGGGATAGATTTATTTTCTTTCTTTATTTCTTCTCTGTCTCTCTGTCTCTCTCTCTCTCTCTCTCTCTCTCTCTCTCTCTCTCTCCCTTCTTTTTTTTTTTAAACACAGGGTCTCACCAGCTTGTAGAGACCTGCTTGCTTCCCCTCTACCCCTCAAAGTGCTGGGATTAAAGGTGAGTGCCACTTTGCCCAACTATTTTTATTAGTTTTGTGTGTTCGTGTCCTGCGTATGTGTTTGCGAATGTAGGTGCCCAGGGAGACCAGATATGTCCAATCCCACGGAGGTGGGGTCGCAGTTGGTAGTAGTGAGCTGCCTGTGGCGGGTGCTGGGAACCAAACTCCAACCCTCTGCAAGAGCACTACCTGCTCTTATATACTGAGCCAGCTTGCAGTCCCCATTCAGCTTTTCCCCAAAGATGCCCTTTTTTTGAACTTTAGGGGAAAAAAAGACAAATTTACCTCATGTGTTAAGGCGAACACTTGATTTGTGTGTCTTCCACCTGCCAAAGAAAAAGAAAAGGGACTCAGGTATTTGGCTACATTTTCCCATCTGTCAGTGGGCTGACCTACAGATTCTTACAGTTGTTGCATGGCAGGAAAGAATCACGTGGGTCAGGACGGAAACAGGCATATGGGGAAGGAGTCATGGTGGGCTCTGAAGTGAATATCCATACCTTGGGAGCTAGAAGGGTATGACACTGAGGGACAATCAGAGGCTGGGGCAACTTGTCTACTCTGTCGATGGAGCATTCTTGGGGGAGGAGCTCCTTGGCCAGTTGTCCATTCTTCTTCAACCTGCAGGCTTCTTGGTATGGGGGTGAGATGGGGGGCTGTGTGGGTGGAGTGTATTTATACTCGGAGCCATTTTCTAGCTGTGGGGCACAAGGGGCAGGCAGATGATGAGGCCTGAGCATCCAAGACAGTCTCCCTGCCCCATGTTCTGATGATTGAACACTCACGTCCAGAGGATAACTGCGATCCGAATCGTAGGCGCTGAGGTCCCCACAAGTCACAAAGGGCACGATAATACGAGCAGGACCACGCAGCTGGTTGAAATCTAAATCTTGGAAAGAAGCAGAGTGAAGACTGAGGGCAAGGCCAGTAATAACACAGGATATAGGAGCATTAGCCCCTCCCTCCTAACTGGTCTATCATCAACTAGTCCTCTAGGGCAGACTGCCTTCATAGGGGGCTTGTCTGATCACTGATTCTAAAATGTCATCCCCTGCGCTGGCTTTCCACTGTATTTTGCCCACCCAGCATTTTACCAGCACAGTCTATCAGGACCTTGTCTCACTCAAACGGTATCTGCCTTTGCTGAGCAGGGGTGAGGTTACAGATCTGCACAGGGAACATGTTTAGCACAGATGAGGTTTCCACCTGAGAGCAGTGACAGGATTTTCCTAAGACAGACATGATCTTCCCCTGGTGGATGCTTAAGGACTTTGAAGCAAGAGAATTTCCACCAGGACCAAGGCTACCATTGGAGGACTACCTAAAGCTCCCTTTAGTACAAAATATCCCTACGAGGGGGTGCAACAGACATCAGGGTGGGAGGCTGAGGGCCCTCAAAGAGACATTAGATGCATGTGGTTGGTACATTTTCCCCACGCATGGGTCAACAGCTCTGGCTCTCACCGTACGAGTGGTCCAGCAGGGGTCTGGTCAGGTCTGGAATGAAGCCCTCAGGAGGGTCGTAACCCTGACAAACAGCAAAGGCCTCTGTGGGAAGAACCTGGTGTGAGGGGTAGCTCTATGTCACCTCAACCTTATGTGGATACACACCCAGTCACCCCTTTGCCTGTCAGGCCTCCATGCCACTGACCAATGCTGGAATTGCGGCTGCTCTTGGGCTTGGCACAGAGCACACTGGAGAAGAAGACACGCAGCTGGCTGTAGAGCAGTGTTACATCTCGGCCTCGGAATATCTGTAGAATGTGGAAGGCAACGTGGAGAGGTAAGAGTGCCCCTCCCCCAGACCTTTCCCAACACTCCCCCCGGTCCTCCGAGGCTCACCTTGGCTACAAAACAGCCCCCTAGCTTCAAGACATGTGTAGCAATGTTGAGGGCCTGTGGGAAGGACAGATGGGTACGGTGGAGGTTGTTGAGGCAGAGGCAGTCGAGAGGGCTAAAGGAGGGGAGGGGCAGCCACCAGGGTTACTCACCGCTAGCAGAAGCTGGGCCTGCATGTACTCATCGACATCATGGAGGCCAGTGACTGTATGGAGAGGAACAGAATTAGGGCAGCTCTGATATATCTTTTTGTACCAGGGATTAAAAACTACAGACATTTACAGGCTCTCTTACTGCTGAGGTTCTGGAAACAGAGTCCTGCCTTCCAACTGGATTTGAACCTGGGAAGCACTGGGAAATCATTTTAATTCTGGAAACTACTTGTCCCACAAGCAACGCTCACATTTCTACCTCTAGCCCAGATGGCTTCTCTGAGTTTTATTTACAGACCAGCCTCATAGGCTCAATAAGTCCAAAGCCAAATTTCGACTACTTTTTGCTTCTCTATGTTTCTCAGATCATCTGATCCTTCCACTTATTTGTGTCAAGAACCTTAGTTCCTGTGGTCTCCATCATCCTCACAATCCAGACAAGCAAATCCAGCCAGCTCTAGTTTCAGAATGTGGTCTCTACTTGCCTGTGACTAGAGCCACCACTGTTGGTGTTATCACGCACCCCTTTCCACTACTGCAGGGGCCATCTCCTCCTGGTGTCGCTGGTTTCACCTCTGCCCTCATACTGTTGACGCAGCCTCAGGGATACAGTTACAATCCCAGGCAGGCAGGCAGGCAGGCAGGCAGGCAGGCAGGCAGGCAGGCAGGCTTCCCTGGTCTACAACCCTCAGGCTTTCCCCAAAGTTCTCAGTACTAAGAGCAATGCTGCAACTGATGGCCCATTAGCACGTTCCCTATCAACTCTCTTTGCTATCAAGTCAGTGAAAGCCTTTCTTGTCTACTTTATTTAAAAATTCCAACTCGTAATTTTAACTTCCTTGGCCTGTTTCAAGTACTTCCCTATAGTATCTACTACCATTTTTAATTCATTTAATTATCTTGCATTCAAAATTACACATTTCTATTAGTTTTGCATATTTTTGAAACTTAAAAAACATGTTTATGTGTGCCCCTGTTTGTCACATGTGTGTGCTCATGGAGGCCAGAAGAGAGTGTCAGATCCCCTGGAGCTGAAGCTACAGGCAGCTGTGAGCCACCGGGCATGGATGGCTCACAAATAAACTCGGGTCCTTGGCAGAGTACCAAGCACCCTTAACCATTAAGCTAGTTCCACAGCCCAGTTTTTATTTTTTTGAGACGAGGTCTCTCTTGTCCAGGCTGAGCTTGAACTGTAGTGATCTTCCTGCCTCACTCTCCCCAGAGATGGAATTATATGCGTTGAGCTGCTAGCTCAACGTTTTTTTTCTACGTATTCCCACGAAAACATTTACTTCACAAGGTCAGTGGAATTTATGCACACTTTCCCAACATAACAGATGTTGTTCTGAATAGATAGCTGGCAAAACAACAAGAACAAAAACCAAAAACCTAGAAGGAAGATGGAGAATGAGGGCAGGGAGCAGAGGTAGAAATTGCCAGAAAGGAGGAAATGGTGAAAGCAGAGGGTTAAGAGGAAAAATAAAAAAAACAAAACAGAGCTAAGAGATGTCACCCCACACCCCATTTACCATCAGGAGCCCCGTCACATACAACTAGGTCGGCAGGGCAGCCTTCGAAGTGCTGGATGATCTTCTTGGCAGTGGAAAGCTGTGGAAAAAGGGGGATGAGTGGCCTCAGTGCCCCTCTGCTGCTCTCAAACCCAAATCCCACCTCCCCACAGCCTCAAATCCTCTGGGGCAGCTATGTTTTTAGGCTTTGCCTGTCTGAGGCCAGGTTCCATCTCTAAGGACCCATCCTCACCATCTTTTGGTGTCTCTGCAATACAATCTCTTGGTTATTTGTCTGCTGTTTATCTGCATTTCTCAGCTTCTGTCTCTGATACTGGGAGAGAGCCCAGTACGCTTTGTTTGTGTTAAGCAAGTGTTCTAGTGCTAAGCTACATCTTCAATCCCTCTCCTCTTTCTTTTTGATATGGGGCTGGTGAAATGGCTTAGCAGGTAAAGGTGTTTGCTGGCAGGCCTGGTGACCCAGAGTTCTATCCCCAAAAACTCACATAACAGAAGGGAAAAACTGACTCCTCCAAGCTATCCTCTGACCTCTATGTGCACAGCATAGCACACAAGTATCCACATACATACACACAAAAGAAATAATAACAAATATTAATCCATTAAAAATAGTTTTATTTTCCTCTCCCTTTCTTTTCTTCTTCTTGTTTAATGTACAAAGGTCTTTTCCCTGTATGCATGTTTGTGCCCCGCATGTATGCCTGGTGCTGGGGAGGCCAGAAAATGGGCCTCACAATCCCTGGAACTGGAGTTATCAACAGTTGTGAGCCATTGTGTGGGTGCTTGGAATTGAACCCAGGTCTTTTGCAAGAGCAGCCAATGTTCTTGACTGCTGAACCATCTCTCTAGTCCCTAAAATATTTTTAAAACTGCATTTATTTATTCATTTACTATGTGTGTGTGTAGGTACCTGTGCAACTGCGTGTACGTGAAGGTCAGAGGACAGCTTTCAGGATGGAACTCAGTCATCTGGTTTGTTGGCAAGCACCCTTACCTGCTGAAGCCACTTTGCAGTCCTCTCTCTCTTTTTTGTTTGTTTGTTTTGTTTTGTTTTTTGAGACAGGGTTTCTCTGTATTGCATTGGAGTCTATCCTGGAACTAGCTCTATAAACCAGGCTGGCCTTGAACTCACAGAGATCCGCCTGCCTCTGCCTCCCGAGTACTGGGATTAAAGGCGTGTGCTGCCACCACGAGGCTACTTTTGCTGCTTTGTTTGTATGTTGCCTTGTTTCTCTTCCACTTTCTATAACCCCCAGCGCCTTCTCTCAGGGTAAACCCGATATTCTCAGTCACATGCTCACCTGAGTGATGTCCCCCTGTATCTGTATCACGCCTGGGAGTGGAGCCATAGCCTGCAAGTCCACAGCTACCACCTGACCAGAACTCTGGCCCCTGCGGACAGCAGAGTCCATGTCAGCACAGTCTTTATTCCCAGCCCTTCCTCCCAGAAGTTCACCCTCCTAGACCTCCACTCACCCAACCTTCTGGCTCAGCACCTGGCTCCAGCTGCCTGGGGCTGCACACAGGTCAACTGCTCGCTTCACACCTGTGAACACACAGTAAAACATACTTTGTCAGCTGCACAGACCTTTCTCACCTGAGTACCCTGCATGATTCATCTCTCTCCCCTACAATGAACCTCTGTCTACCCACTGCTCTTGTGCCAGCTCCTCTAAGATTTGTGACCCATCCTGCCCCGATATCCTCAAAGTTAGCCCACCCACTCCAGTGAGTTCTGCAGGAACAACCTTGTCTTCACTACCAGGTCAATTGGTCACCAAATTAGGCACCTTGGAAGAGATGGAATTCCTCATCAAGTTGAAGTAGCTTGAAGGCGCTTCGGGCCCGCCAGCCATTCTCCTTGGCCAAGCGGTAGTAGACATCCCGTTTATCCTTTGATGTTCGTCCCATCTCACTCTGCTGGTAGACAGTGAGCTGATGCTGTCCTATATGAGTAAACAGGGTAGGTAGTAGGATGCCACCTACCTGCACAGGGCAGAAAAAATAAAGTACAGCTAATTGAGTTCATGTGACCCATACAGCTCATTCAACACACAGAGAGTGAAGCCCCAACAGGTCCCTGAGTCCCTTATCATGCAGTCTCGGGCCTCTTTTCTCATCACATAGGCCCCCACCACTGTGGGCACCACAGATCCCACAGTTAATGAATTACTACTGACCCTGCTCACCTCCAACTTCTCTCACTGACACTCTACACAACTATTTTCTCTGCCCATTGCATCTCTATTAACACCTGACCATCCCTCTAGTTATTTGCAGTGGTTCCAGATTCACAGAACCCTATTACCCCTCACTAATGCTATGTTTTTCACACCTAATACCCTGATACAACCTTATTTCATTTCCCACAGCCTAATCTCTCTCTCTCTACTCTGCACTCCCATCAATCCCTTCAAAGATTAGGCCTTCAGCCATTAATTACTACCACGTTAATCTCCACTAATGCCTAGAGGAGGATCATGACCCTTCTTTTTCTTCTTTCATGGCTTCCCCCACTTTTCATCACTCTGCCTACCCATCTCTATTATTCTCTCCATAACTGATTATTCTGTAAACTGCTGAATATCCAGAACTCTCAGGAGGTCATACTCTCATTAGTAATTCCTTCACTATTCATCCAGTGAGCACACTCTATCAGTCTCCAAGAAAAACTCAACTAAAATATTATTAGCCTTCACTAACTTTCCAGTGGACATAGTGCCACATGTCTATACCTTCTATATCATCTTCTGTTAACAGCCCCAAGTCCATCTTCATGACCTCCAAGACCATCACCCTATCAGGACCACCAGATACCCCTCCATGTGGTTCAGCGGATAGCAGATCCGTGTAGCTACACGTTGCTGCCCCTAGACTTCACCCAGCATTCTAGTTCTTGCTCTAAGCAAGCTTCTCGGGGCTTGACTGAACTATGTATGCAGTTGCAACACCAAGAATAAACCCCTTCCATCCCGACAAGGCAGGCATGCCTCCAGTCTTGGTCCCAGTTTGTCCTCGGTGCCCCAGGACCTACCTCAGCTCTTGGATAGTGAGGGAGACTGGATCACCAGTGTGCAAATCGTTGAGAAAAGGTAGGGCTCCAGTTGGCGTTAGTTGACCCGAAAGCCTGTCGCACATGCCTAGGGGTTGTAGCAACGTGGCTAACTTAGCATTGTGAAACACTTAAGTTCTACCGAGGTCCGGACCAGAACACAACGTATGACGTTAGTGTCGTCGTCTTTTGTCGACATATCCGGGTCACAGGACCTGCTAGTCCCAGAATGCAACTGGCATTGCTTAGCCAATAATGTTGCGAGGCACGTGAGCCGGCTCTTAGTTCTTTGTTTCAAGGCCAAGGTCGTATAGCTGCGCTCAGGAGGGCAAGGCAGCCAGATCGCGAGTTCTTGGCCAATATGGGTTATACAGAGAGACCTTGGCATGGGAAATACCCACCCCGCTCCACGCACTTGCACAAAAAGCAAGAAAAAGGAGGCCAAGACAACTTACTGACCTTCCCTTTTACATCTTAGCGTTCGCTAAGCCTATGAACTACATTTCCCAAAATTCAGCGACATGACCACGCCTTGTCTCTTTACGTCTGGCGGGAAGGGGGATTACGCAAGGGGGCGGAGCGCGACCATGCGGAGGAGGAAAGCGCTTTGCAAAAGTACGCTAACCGGGAAGCTACCGCGTGCAATTTTGAATCGTACTTTCACTGGTTGACTGTGGTGCTTTCAGTTTTGCCCTCTCAGAATTTTAGTTTCCCCATCGGAAAAATGGAGATAATCATTGATGAAGAATTCACGGTGTTAATCGGAGAGTTAGAAAGGTGTACACCCTTTCCTAATTCTATATTTTCCTAATAGTTTTGGAAACATTTTAACCACCAAGCCTAAAAAGCCTATCTATGAATTTGTGGCATAGCACACCGGGTAAAGGCACTTGTTGCCAAATCTGACCACCTGAGCTCGATTGATGTCTCCCTTCCCCAGATGAATGAATAAATAAATGTACGAATGAATAACAGTTTAAGGAATATATGTATGCACATATGTTCGTGTTTGTGCTCATATGTCATGACCTATGCAAAAAAATACAATAATGGAAACAATATTTGCCATGTATTAGCCACTAAGTGCTTTCAGTAGTGTGCTGGTAAATGGTTAACTGGCTTTTGGCAGGGTAGGGGGTTGGTTCTGTTTGTAGCATTTACTAGTTTCCATGGTTTACATATTATCTATCATCTGGTCAGATTTTAAGTCACCCATGTGTAGTGTGAACACAGGTGCAGTATTAATGTATTAATTGGACCGTACAATAGGAGAAATGGCTTAGAAAGTGCATAGAAAATGATTGAAATACAGTAAAATCATTAAGAAGTGATAGATTTTAAATATCTATTACCTTTAAAAATCCAATCTATGATAGTTGGTGGTGCACGCAAATAAGGTAAACAGCCCTACCTTTGAGCTGCATCCCCAGCCTGGCTTTCTGCATTAATATATATATTTTTTAGGTGAGGCCTGGAGGTGCACACCTTTAATCCCTACACTTGGAAGGCAGAGGCAAGAGGATCTCTGTGAGTTAGAGGTTTGAGGCCAGCCTGGTCTACATAGTACTTTCCAGGCCAGTCAAGGCTACAAACAAAGATCCTGTCTCATAAAAAAAAGTGTGTGTGTGTGTGTGTGTGTGTGCGTGCACGCGCACACACACACACACACACACACACATGTATACATGCACACATTTCTGTTGGGTTTGTCTGGAGGTCAGAGGACAACTTTAGGGAATTGGTTCTTGCCTTCCACTTTGTTGAGGTAGGTCCTTTTACTGTTTCTGCTGCTGTTTTATATAGCCCAGGAAGCTGGCATGCTAACTTCTGGGCTATTCTCCTGACCCGCTGTATGAGTGCTAGGATAACAGATGCATGCCATTTCACACAGCATTTACATGGGTTTTCTAGGCCAATCTTGGGTCATCTCATTGTGTGGCTCATGTATTTATCCACTGAACCATGTCTCAGACCCCATTCTGCATTCTTGAGAGGTCCTATGAAGAGACAGAAACATTTCTGAAGGAGATTTTTCTTTAGTCCCTGGATAACAACAACCTGTTGTGTAGCAACAACCACTTAAGGTACCTGAGAGCCCAGGAAGGAGGGGCAGCTTAGGATGCAGCTCAGTGGCAGAGCACTTGCCTGGTGTGTGTGAGGTTCTAGGACTGTGGTTTTCTGTTGAGTTCCATCACCAGCAAAGAAAAAAAAGTTCATTACATTAAAAAGCAAAGCAACAGTTTTGTCAGTAGAGTGCAAGAGAGTCTTGTGGGGTTATGGGAACCTGGTTCTCATGCTGCAGTAAACAAGTGTGAGAAAGGAAGGGTTCAAACAGGTTGCTGCTCCACAAGAGAGGAGGGAGTGCCAGGCATCAGGGGCCTATGTTCATCCTGTTGGATGCTTCCTATGTCCTGTTTTCTTGTGGGCCACCAAGAGGATGTTTAATTTTTAGCAAAGAAACTTGCTTCCTCTAGCAGGGCTCAGGGTTTGAGGGGAAGAAGCCAGGCTCTGAATTCTTCATGCCACTGGAGTTATTAGTGTCACCTAAGAAGACAGGCTGGGCTCCCTGTCCTCAATAAGCCAATTAAAGAGGCAAATTAATAGTGAAAGTAGGAAAAGGAGAAGCAATCAATCTGGGCATATTGGAAAGGAGGACAAGGAGATCCAGTGACTATCTTCCACCAAGTCTATCTTAGGTGACCTGACATGAGGTTCGGGTTTAAGTAGGGGGTCAGATTTATGCATGGCTATGCAGCCATCGTCAAGGCGTGCTTCTGTGGATGTGTTAGATCCATCAGTAATCTGCTCCAGTCTCTCTAGCAAGGTAGCTTGACAAGTTCCAAAACCTCTTTCCTCGAGACAAGTTTTCCCCCTGGCTGGCCCCAGATTTCAGCCTTTTTCTTCACCCAGCATGAGATTCCTGGGGAAATTCCAATTTCTTGGGGTGCATTGTTTCAATAGTCTAATAGCCAAGGAAAGGGACACAAGTGTCTCTTTAGAATATCCTCATTCCTGCCAGGCAAGCCAGTTACACCCAGGCTCTTCCCGGAGCCAGAGGCTCCCACCCAGCACCCCACTGAGTGTAAAGGTGTCCTCCCCACCACCTCCTGAAGAGGTCAAGGAGGGGCACAACTGCCAGAGCAACTTTTTCCCAGAGTGGGCATTTATGAGGGGGAAGAGGAAGCCTGGGCCTAGACGGGCTTCAATCACTGTGCTGAGGGCAGGGGTGAGTTGGGGAAGCAGGGGGTACATGGACAATATTGAGGGACAGGAAAGGATCGGAAAGAGTTCCCCAGTGGGGTGCCTGCATTAAAGGACAGATTAAAATCCTAAATGCAGAAGTGTGTGTGTTGCTTTACAGACCATTCATCCATTCATTTAAAAACTATATAAGCATCAATTAAGATAGGTTGAGCATTGTGACAAGTATTTTACTTCTGAAATTTATCTCTCCTATAACTTCCTAAATTAGGCATTATCTTGCTCCCGAGGAAGCCAAGGCAAGGCGAAATTTAGGAATTTCTCATGGCCACAGAGCTAAGGAATGGCTGAGCAGAGCAAGCTTTTGCCCAAGAGTTGCTTTGCTATGTTGCTTCTGCTCCTGGATTCTGACCTATTTTAATGAATACCAGGGTTCTTCTGGAAGAACTGATTATCTTTCCCTCTAATTTATGTATGTATGTATGTATGTATGTATGTATGTATGTATGTATGTATGTATGTGTTTTGGTATTTTGAGACAGGTATTTCTCTGTATTGCTTTGGAGCCTGTCCTGGAACTCGCTCTGTAGACCAGGCTGGACTCGAACTCACAGAGAGCCACCTGCCTCTGTCTCCCGAGTTCTGGGATTAAAGGCGTGCACCATCAGTGCCCAACTCTCTAATTTATCTTTTGAGATGTTCTCATGTAGCACAAGATGTCTGTAACTCAAGGTCTTCTTGTCTCAGCCTCCACAGTGACAAGTCATGGGTCGCCATACCCTGCTTACCAAAATGACTTTTATTTGTAGAAATAGGAATGCCAAATATTACACAAAGCCCTGCTTTACTGAAGCAGCCAATCCTTAGACGACCTTGAGTAACTAACAAAGTGTTCTGCTCCCTGGCACAAACTCAAGGCTGCAGGAATACTTTAGAACATCTGTTCCTCTTATAACAGGTTGTTCTCCACAGCCAGATCCCACTTGCCCTTTGCTTTGCTTTGTGCCAATATATGTTGTGTGCAGTGCTTTGAAACTTCAAGGGCCTAAAAATGGGGCTGACAGATTAGCTGATGGTTCATTGCCCCACACCGGCTCCTTTGACAAATAATATCTTATTTGATGTTTGGAATTTTTTGACTCTTTGCTGTGTGCCTGGCAACTCTGTGGTGGGCAACATTTAAGAGCTGAGGAAGGTTCTGGCAAGGGAGATGAGTGATCAGAACAGTAGATTGTAGCTGAGAAATGGATAAGTGCATGGGTGGGTGATGGTGTGTATTTTGTGTGTTTTTCCCCAAAGTACATTAATCCTTTAGACAGGAGACCAGATTTTTCTTGAAGTGTAAATACTTGCCTAGCCCTCCTCCCCCACTTAGTCACATGGGCCAAGGTTTCTGCTGACAGGTGTCTTTTTCCCTGGCCAGCCTGAAGTACAGATGTATAATGACTCTAGGTGGGGGAGGGTGTCAGAGGAAACAGGAATCTGAGTAGGCCTGAATAGAAGGGAAGGAGACAGCTGCTGGAGTGCCCACCCAAATGTGGCATAAGGGGTGTGTGTGTGTGGATATTATGGGTATATCTTATGTGCCATGAACACAAGAATACAAGCAGCATATGGGCCTTATAATTTATCTGCCTGGTTGTGTCTTCCTTCTACACCACCTCCCCAATTTAACACATTTCTTTTCTGGTAACCAATGTATATTACTGCCTACTTGTGCTGGTTAACTGATGTGGGTTGCTTAGGTGTTTATGTGTGTTTTTTGTAAGACTTGTGGGTGCATTTCTTATGTATGTTTTCTCTGTGGCTGTGGTCATGCGTTTCTTTAGGGAGTGGCTACAGGTATGTGTAGTAAGGGTGTTTCTTCTGGAGCCACTGGATTTATACTATCCTGCTCCTTGTGTCTTCCTTTTGCACATTTAGGTATAATTTCTCATTTTCACTTGCAACAGCATAAGTGCATTTTCTGTGTGTGTTTCCCTGGATGTTTGATTTCTGAATCCTTGCGTTTGTACTTGGGCTGTGTGGCCATGGACTTCCATGCATATAGGTGTGTGTGCATATCACCAGGTTTCTCTGTACCTTCATGCTTGCTTGTGAGCATCTGCTTCTCTCTGTGTGTGGCTACTTGTGGCCACAAGGGCACACTCGAGAGTCCTCAGACACAGAGGCATCATTGTGTGGCTAGGATGAGGAAACTGTCCTCTGGCACCATCTGACCCTAAGTGTAGAAAAGATGTAGGGATGCACTGGGTGTTGGTGGTGCATGGCTTTAATCCCAGCACCCAGGAGGCAGAGGTGGGCTCCAAAGCAATTCAGAGAAACCTTGTCTGGAAAACAAAACAAAATAAAAGATGTAGGGATGCATTGTGCTCTGTGCACTCATCTTTGTATGATGAGTAGCTGTAAGTCTGTGTGGGATCAATCAGTTGCTTCTCTTTGGTGTGTCTGTGAGTCCATAGGCAACTCTCTCTAAATCAGTATCCTGTCAGGCGATGTGTATGAGGCTTTGATTCTGTGGGTGACACTATAGGATTGCTATTATTCGGCATGACCATGAGTTTATGACTTCCCCATAAGCCTAGGTACTCCATGTGCAGTTATGAGTCCTGTCTCTCAGCCTGAATCTGTGGGCGATTGTGAGTCTTTGTGTGCCGTTGACTAGATTTGGCACCTGTATCACTGAGTCCCTGGATGGAGCTGGGAAGGAGCCTGTTGTGTAGCTGTGATCCCCGAATGTGTAAGAGTCTTTGCCATTGTGGGGAAGTAGATGGGGGTGGGGGCATCTAGGCTACCTTTGAAGGCTCAGCCAGCTTTTGGCCTTTCCGGGAATTCTATGCTCCCTGTAGGGGGTAGGCAGGCAGACCAGGTTCCACATAGAGGCTTCTTGTCCACCTGAGCTTCAAGCAGCCTACTCTAGTTAAGCTAGGATTTCATGCCTGGCTCCCTGTAAGGATCTCATGCCTGTCACATCTTTGGATGGAAGTGAATAGCTATCTCACACAGTGAGATAGACTGTGTGAGACTTTTCAATTAGTGTATGGACAGGCCCCACCCGATGCCTAGGTTGTGCTCCAAGACACTGAGACACACACAATTTGCGGACACTATCCATATGCCTTACTCAGCTACAAATGCTCTCCCTACCTCTCTCTTGGGGGAACCGAGTATCTAGGGTCCTTTTCAGGCCAGGCTGCCTTAGATTGGCTTCTAGTGACCTGGCTGTGTCTAACTGTGCTTCTGTCCTGAGGCTTACCGACCCACTATTACCTCTTTCCCTTTGTCTCTTTGGGATGATGTGTCTGAGCCAAGCCTTTTCAGGACTCTTTTAGCTGTACATACCCGTCTAGTAGCCTATTTCCTGTTACTGGCTCTGATTGCCTTTGGCATTCTTCCTGGTTACTGTATGAGCCCATTTCCACCCACCTGTCTGAATTTGCCTCTATGGCATTTTCTTCCAGTGAAGTGCCCTTCCAAATGCTTGCCACTTCCTCATTCCTTGTGCCTTTTTGATCCACCACCTTTCTGTCCTTGTCCTATATCTCTTGTCTTCCTATTTGTGCTCTTCCTTTGCTGTCTGAGTCTGTTCCACTTTGCTGACTGCCCTTGTCTCTGGATGTGGCCCCACTCCTTCCTTCATTCAGTCTAACACACCATGAGTCCAAATGGGATACTATCCTCTTGTCTCCACAAGGAGATTAAAAAAAGTGAAACTCAATTAAGATCAGCACTTCTCTCCTCCAAGCAAAACAAGACAGTAGAAACACCAAGCCAACCAACCAAATAACCAAAAAACAGCCTGTGGTGTGATGACAAAAGTGGCTGTGGGACAGGCACTAGGAGTAGAGTCTCCCCACTATGAGCTAAGCTGGCACTGAGGTCTAAGGGTCTAAGTCTGAGCTGTGCCAATGTCAGGACTTAAGAGAAGCAGCAAGGTGAAGGAGGAAGGGAAGCCATGGAGATGGTGGTCCTAGGAACTATGGAGATGGACGGGTGTTTCAGGGGTTCCCAGAGGAACATTTTTGAATGAAAGGAGGATGTCCTTTTGGTGCCTTCCTCACAGGAATTGAATTTAGAAGTGGTGGGAGCATTCAAAGGGTGCTCCTGGCTAGGGAGAAGATCCTTTGGCACTCCCCCTCATCCGGGGAGAGGGATGCAGGATGTTTGCCAAGGCCATGCAATTTTGTAAAGGTCCATTTTGGTTGAGCTGTGAGAAATCCAGTAACTACAGTCATCTGGTTTCTAGAAGTAAATTAACTTGTTTTTCTATATTCTCGACTGCCTCACTCCATGGACCCCTAGTAACGGCAGCCAGGGCAGATGTTTGCGGATCACCTAACATCCTTTAACTGACTACTCACTGGTTACCCCTAGCAATGGTCAACTGCAGGTCCAAATGGAAACCTTTTAACCTTCTTTCCTCCCTGCTTCCCCTCTATTACTAACCCAGATAATAAGGGGGCAGTGGACTCTGAACCTAACACAGACCCCTCTGAATGTTTGTCCCCGCAGATAAAAGTCCACAGTGTCTTTAGTCACTTGTCCCTTGTCTGTTTTTCCTGCTCACTGACCTTTCATTTATTTGGTGGCCCATATGGGGAGTCAGTGTGTGTGAATTTCCCATAGAGTGCCTCTCCAACCCCTCATACCCTTCCTTTCTCCAGGGACCATCTACCCATTGCAATCCTCACATATACCCCCAGCTGACTGGACCTTAGATGAGTTTTGAGATTTCTTTCCCTTCTCTGGAAACTCTTCCTTCTTTCTGTCTGCCAGGCACACTTCTCAGAACCCCTGGGGCTTTGTATAGACTTTTCCCTAGAACGAGCTCGTGGTCTCCTTTGAAGAGTTCAGTAGAGGTGTCTCTGTCCTCTTACTGAAGAGAGCCATTGGTTGAGGGGCACACCTTCCTTTCCCCTTATTTTCCATCAGGAAAGGTTCCCCCTTTTTTCACCTCTACTTGTAGCCTTGGGACAGCAATCCTCTAACTGCCTAGAGACTTTTTGGCATATTTTAATTTTTTTTTTCTTCTATAATCTAGCCTGGCCACCGTACCCCTCTGACAATGGCTACCATTGGCCAGAGAGCAACACGCTTTTGACTTCCAAATTCAAGGACCAATGCAATAGAATAGTGTCTGAAGTCTCCTGCACTCAAGCCTTTACCTTTCTTAGCTTCTGCCTTTCTCTCTGCTCCTCCTGCTCTGCCTTCCAGGTTCTGAACATCTCCAAGGTCGGATCCTACTCCTAATTTATGATGAGCGTGTTTTCTGTTGCCACAAAGGTGATATCTTCTTCTATCAGTTGTATGCTGCCTTCCAGAGTGTTACTAAGGATCTACTTCTCCAGAAAACCTTTCGTCTTGACCAAGGGGCAACTAACTGCCTAGAAAAACCTGCTTCCTAACCAAACTCCTGCGCTAATCAGATAACAAGGCTCAGGCAGGCTCTCTTTGTGCTCTCTTCCCCCACTCTGATACGCTCGGCAGCTTATGACCACTACCCTCCCCTCCTCTGAGAGTTTCTTGGCCAAATCTCCTCATTTCCACTTCCCCTCCCCCGTCTCATCTAAAACTGGAATGGGCCATTCATCTGCATGTGGGCATCTTGCCCACATCTGCCTGCAGGGATGGTTCAGTGAGAAACCCACCATGCCTACACTTGCAGTTTCTCTAGATAGACTTGTAGATCAAAGCAAGTACCAAATTCTCAGCTTCTCTAAAATGACAGATCTAGCTTTATCCACCTGGCTGCCCTAGGGAGCACCTGGAGGTTCTCCTCACTGCTGACCTCCCGAGTTATATTTTAAAATTCTATTGAAAATTTTTATTACATATTGTGTATTGACTTGCTGTGGTGGAGATGTTGGGGAGGTCCCAGGATAACTTGCAAGAGTCATTTCTCTCCTTCCACCATGTGATCTCAGAGGGTAGGACTCAGGTCATCAACGAGACCCTACCTTAATTTAAAAAAAAAAAGCTAAAATATTTCAATGTGCAGAATTGTCTAGCCTGCAGGGATGCATTCAGTCTCACCTCGTTCTCTTTCTGACCATACCCCAGCTTCCTGCCCCACCCCAGCCTGCAAAACATCTCTCAGCCAAGCTGCAACAGATAAGGTATTCTAGAAGGGGGTGGGGGTTCAACTGCCCAAACTAACTCCCAGCTGTGCCTCTGTTTCCCAAAGGCCCACAGTCTGCCCAAATATAAAAGTTTCATAAAAGTTTCACACTATTTTTGCTCATTAGTGATTAAATGTAATCATATTATTTTAATGTGTTATTTTCTTTCTTTTGCTTGTTTCTTTCTTCCTTTCTTTCATTCTTTTTTCCTCCCTCCCTCCCTCCCTCCCTCCCTCCCTCCTTCCCTCCCTCCTTCCCTCCCTCCCTCCCTCCCTCCCTCCTTCTCTCTCTCTCTCTCTCTCTCTCTTTCTCTCTTTCTTTCTCTCTTTCTTTCTTTCTTTCTTTCTTTCTTTCTTTCTTTCTTTCTTTCTTTCTTTCTTTCTTTCTTTCTTTCTTTCTTTTTGAGACAGGGTTTCTCTGTGGAACAGCCCTAGCTGTCCTGGAACTCACTTTGTAGATCAGGCTGGCCTCGAATTCACAGAGCTCCTCTTGCCTCTGCCTCTGCCTCCCGAGTGCTGGGCTTAAAGGCATATGCCATCATTGCCCAGCTAATGTGTTATCATTTTTGTGTGTGCTACAGATGTTTGTTATCTACTTTCGTAAGTGTATATAAATTGTCTTTATGTTTCATAAAACCAGTGACCACTGTTAAGATTATAGAGTGCTATATACCTGGTTTAAAGATGTGCACGTATAGGAGGTGGGGCTGGAAGAGGTAGTTTGGTGGTTCAAAGCATCCACTGCTCTTCCAGAAGACCTTAGTTCAGTTCTCAGCGTCCACATCAGTGGCTTACAGCCATCTATCTATAACTACAACCTGCAGCTTCAGGGGACCCGACATCTTTGGCCTCAGTGGTCACCTGCAATCATAATGTACTCATTTACACACACACACACACACACACACACACACACACACACACACACACACACACACAATTGCAAACAATAAAAATATTTTTCTTTTTATTTATTTCTTTATTTTTGGTTTATTGAGACAGAGTTTCTCTGTGTAATATTCCTGGAACTCATTTTGTAGACAAGGCTGGCCTTGAACTCGCAGAAATCTGGCTGCCTCTGCCTCCTGAGTGCTGGGATTAAAGGTGTGTGCCACCACTACCTGGTTCCCCCCAAAATAAATGTTATGGGGAACCTGCGTAGGTCAAAACTAGGCCCCCTGAATACAGGTGACAATGGTGTGGCTTGGGGAGTATATGTGGCCACTGGCAGTGGGAACAAGATCTAACTTTAGTGCATGAACTGACTTTGTAGAGCCCATTCTCTATGGAGAGATACCTTGCTTAGCCTAGGCATGGGGGAAAGGGCTTTGATCCTGCCTCAACGAGGTGATGGGGCAGACTTAGTTGACTTAGGGGAGGCCTTACCCTCTCCAAGGAGCTGATGGGGGGGGGTGGAAGGAGAGGAGGGAGTGAGAACTAGGATTGGAATTAAAAAAAAATCTTACAAAAGAGGTGTGCATATGGGGCTGGAAAAATGGATGGCTCAGTAGTTAAAGAATTGCTGCTCTTGCTAAGGATCCAGGTTCAGTTCCTAGCTCCCACATGGTGGCTCACAACTCTTTGTAACTCTACTTCTAAGAGATCTGATGACCTCCACAGGCCTCCACAAGCACCAGGCATACACATGGTGAACATATATGCATGCTACCAAGCACATACATAAAATGAATAAACCTTTTTTAAAAGGTGTGTGGTTTTTTTATGGATGTGTATGACTGAATATATATATATATATATATATATATACATATATATATACATATATACATACATACATATTAAGGTGACTTAATTTTTTTAAAACTGCATGTACAGTTTTCCTATTCAGTATATTTAAAATGATTAATATACTCTTTTGTATGGTTAAACATATGAAATACAAGGTGTATATTTTCTGATCTCAAATAAGATTGATTTTATATGTATGGGTACATTGCTTGCATGTTTGTCTATACACTACATGTGTACATTGCCCAGGGAGTTGAGAAGAGGGCAATGGATCCTTGGAACTAGAAATGAGATTTACATAACTGATAAAATATTAAAGGAAAATGTTTTTACATAAAATATTTTAAAAAAGATTTATTTATTGATGTATCTTATGTTTGAGTGCTCTGTTTTCACGCACACCAGAAGAGGACACCAGATCCCATTAAAGATGGTTGTGAGCCACCATGTGGGTGCTGGGACTTGAACTCAGGCCCTCTGGAAGAGCAGTGAAGTGCTCTTAACTTCTGAGGCACCTCTCCAGCCTCCATAATTTTTTCTTTTTTTATAAAAAAAGCTGATCAGTGATAGCACACACCTTTAATCCTAGCACTTAGGAGGCAGAGGCAGGCAGATCTCTGTGAGTTCGAGGCCAGCCTGATGTATAGAGCAAGTTCCAGGAAAGCCTCCAAAGCTGCACAGAAACCCCTGTCTCAGAAAACAAAACAAAACAAAACAGAAAACCAAGAAAATATTTCTATTTAAAATGTACAAAGGATGGTTGTAACTAAATTTTAACTTGTAAGATCTAAATTCTTATATATCCAGATAATATTGAAGCCCAATTCTCTGTTTACAACAAGGTTATCTTAAATATCAATTTGTTCTTACTAATGCTTATCAATTTTTAGTAGTGTTTACAAAAACTGTCTTGCAAAGCCATAGATTTTAGGGCTGGAGCTTAGGCTCCATGGCTGAGAGCTCTTGTTTCATTGCCAGCTCCCACATAGTGGTTCACAATCATCTGTAACTCCAGTTCTAGTGGTATCTGACACTCTCTTCTGATCCCTGTGGGCATCAAACACATATGTGGTGCTTAAAAAGAAAGAAAGAAAGAAAGAAAACAAGAATTTTGTTTTATGCTTTTACTAAATGAGATTTTTAAAAAACTGTGATTACATTTCTCCAAATACTGTTTCTATGTTTTCCCATTGGCTAAATTTCATAGTGATCATAGATCTTACTTCACGGGACAAAAACTTAAATCTATATTAATATGATCAGTCCATTATACAAAGTTTCATTGTGACTATGATCTTCAGTCCTATAGATTTAGCTATGGGGAAGAACTGTACTTTTATATTTCTTAAATCCAAGCTACTTAAATTTTTGCTGAGTTGTTCCTCAGTTGTAAAATGATTAACTTTAAGTCTGATAAATTTCCAAGGAAAGAT
This sequence comes from Cricetiscus sungorus, assembly GCA_030556225.1. Lineage (NCBI taxonomy): Eukaryota > Metazoa > Chordata > Mammalia > Rodentia > Cricetidae > Cricetiscus > Cricetiscus sungorus. Next base: position 10,951,664 of record JANBXA010000609.1, read on the forward strand.
AAGTTCAGCTCCTTCTGGTATAACCTCGTTTACCCAGATTTCCTATCTTATTTGGGGGCATCTAAACTTGAATTCTTCTAAGTTTTGAATTCTTCTTCTAATTGAATTCTTCTAATTCTAATTCTGCCTCCTTCATCTGCTCTCTTTGTGTTTTTAGAATATATTATATTTTATTATTTTCATATCAAATATAGTATTTCTATGCTACATCTATGTTACAATGTCAACAGCAATGAGCAGTTTGTTCTTTTGGTTTTTTGAGACAGGGAGTCTCTGTAAGTTCGGAGCCTGTCCTGGAACTCTCTTTGAAGATCAGGCTGGCCTTGAACTCACAGAGATCCAACTGCCTCTGCCTCCCGAGTGCTGGGATTAAAGGTGTGCATCATCACCACCTGGCCTAGTTACCTGTGTTGTTAAAACTTCAGCTGTAAATATAAAGAGTTAAAATGTTAAAAGAACAAAGCCAAACTTATTTTAGACTATCGTATGTATGTATGTATGTATGTATGTATGTATATGTATGTATGTATGTATTTATTTCTACAGAGACAGGGTTTCTTTGTGAAACAGTTCTGGCTGTCCTGGAACTCACTCTGTAGACCAGGCTGGCATCAAATCCACAGAGATCCTTCTTCCTTCTGCCTCTGCCTCCTGAGTGCTGGAAATAGGCATGGACCACTAAGTCTGGTGCAAGCACAGGGAGTTTGTTATAGATCTCTTTTTATAGTTAATTCCCTCCACTGTTGATTCCTTTGGTATTTTTGTGGCAGTTATTTCACATAATGTAGTTACTGGATTCTAAAAGAAACTTGAGAGTTCCAATCCATGTGCACTCTACTCAGGTGAGAAACTGAAGATGCTAGTTGCACTGTTTGCTGATTTGTTTTGTTTGTCTCAATAAGCTACGGGTGGCCTGACACTGTGTGTGGAGTGTGAAACTGGCTATGAACTCATAAATATCTCTTTGCCGCTGCCTCCTGAGGGCTGGGACTAAAGGTGTGTGCCACCACTGCACAGACATCTACCAGATTTTCAAAGATCTACAAACAATACTTCTTAAATTATTAAAAAAGAAAGAAAGGAAGGAAGGAAAAAGAAAGAAAGAAGAAAGGAAGAAAGGAAGGAAAGAAGGGAGAGAGAGAAAGAAAATCCAGGCTGTGGTAGTACTCGCCTTTCATCTCTCTGAGCAAGTTCCAGGACAGCCAGGGCTGCTACACAGAGAAATCCTGACTTGAAAAATGAAACAAAACAAACAAATAAAAAGCGCAAACCAAAACAACAAAAACAAAAACAAAACCAAAAAGGAGCAGTTCCAAATTCTTTCTATGCAACCAGGTAAAGACACAAGAAAGAAAAAAAAAAACTATAGGCTAATATCCCTGATGAACATAGAAGTAAAAATCCTCAATAAAATACTTGCAAACCCAATATAGGCATATATCAAAAAGATCATCCACCATAATTAAGTTGTCTTTATCCTGGAGATGCAGGGATGCTTCAAAATACAAAATATAGTAAACCATATAAATGGACTTAAGGACAAAAAACAAAAACCCAAACAAACAAGAAAATAAAACAAAACAAAACAAAAAACAAAACTAAACAACAACAACAACAAAACGTGATAAGTTTAACAGATGCACAAAAAAAAAAACCTTTGGCAAAACCCAACATATCTTTATGATAAGCCCCAGAGAGAACAGGACTGGAGGGAACATACCTCAACACAATAAGGCTACATATGACAAACCCACAGCTAACATCATCATAAATGGAGAAAAACTTAAAGCAATCCCATTAAGATCAGGAAGAGGACAGGTTGTTCACTATCTCTACTCCTTTTCAATATAATGTTTGAAGCACTAGCTAGAGTAATAAGACAAGAGAAGGGAATCAAAGGGATGCAAATAGGAAAAGAAGTCAAATTATCTTTATTTGCAGATGATATGATTTTATACATAAGCGATTCACAAAATTCCACCAGAAAACATCTAAGTATTGTTAACAATTTCAGCAAAGTTCCAGGAAATAAAATCAACTTAAAAATTAGTAATAGCCTTTCTATACATCAACAACAAACATGCTGAGAGATAAGATCATAGACCCAGTCCAATTTATTATTGTCTAAAATTATCTAAGAATAAACATAACCAAAGAAGTGAAAAATATCTATAATGAAAACTTTCAATTTCTGAAGAAAGAGATTGAGGAAGGCACTAGAAAATGGAAAGACCTCCCATGCTCATAGACTAGTAGAGTTACAATTGTGGTGGTGTTTTTGTTTTGTTTTGTTTTGTTTTGTTTTGTTTTGTTTTGTTTTGTTTTGTTTGTTTTTTGTTTTTTCTTTTTGAGACAGGGTTTCTTTGTGGCTGTCCTGGAACTCACTCTGTAGATCAGGCTGGCCTTGAATTCACAGAGATCTCCCTGCCTCTTCCTCCCAAGTGCTGCAAGTGCTGGGATTAAATAGGGGAGCCACCACTATCCAGCCTTAGAATTACCATTGTGAAGTATGCTATAGGATAGAGATGTAGGAGAGAACTTTCTGAATAGGACTCCATTTGCCAAGGAATTAATGCCAACAATTGGCAAGTGGGACCTCATCAAACTAAAAAAAATGGGAAAAGATCTTTGCTAGCTATACAGCTGATAGAGGATTGATATCCAGAATATATAGAGAGGCTGGGTGGTGGTGGCACACACCTTTAATCCCAGCACTCAGGAAGCAGAGGCAGACAGATCTCTATGAGTTCGAGGCCAGCTTGGTCTACAGAGCGAGTTCCAGGGCAGACTCCAAAGCTACATAGAGAAACCCTGTTTTGAAAAAAACAAAACCAAAAGCAAAGCAAACCAAATCAAATCAAAACAAAACAAAACAAATCAAATGAAAACAAAACAAAAAATCCAAACACCAGAAAATATAGAGAACTCAAAAAACAGTCAAGAAAACAAGTGACCCAATTAAAACATGGGCTAAGAAGGTAGTCATGGTGGCACTTGGGAGGTAGAGACAGACAGATCTCTGTGAGTTCGAGGCCAGTCTGGTCTACAAAGTGAGTTCAAGGACAGGCTCCAAAGCTACACAGATAAACCCTGTCTCAAAAAAAAAAAAAAAAAAAAAAACCAAGAAGAAAATGAAAGGAAGAGCAGAGCAGAGAGAGAGAGAGAGAGAGAGAGAGAGAGAGAGAGACAGAGACAGAGACAGAGAGACAGAGAGACAGAGAGAGAGGCAGAGAAATTTCCCTTATTCAGTGTTGGTGGGATTGGTGGAATTCAGAATCTTTGAATTCTCCAAGAGCTAAGAAGAAATCTATCATGTGATCTAGCTATACCACTCCTTGGCATATGCAAATGACACGGTATCTTAGTCATGTCTATCTTACTCAGGTATTAGTGTACTTTTTTTTTTGTTTTGCTTTCTTTGGTTTCCCTCTGTAGCTCTGACTGTCCTGGAACTCAAAGAAAAGTAAAATGATGAAGTCTTCAGGGAAATGGATGGTAATAGAAAATATTATTCCAAGTGAGGTAACCCAGAACCAAAAAGACAAACTTCACATGTTGTCTCTTATTTGTGCTTCCTAGTTCTGAATCTTTGGACATGAGTATATAACCTAGTATTACCAAAGAAACCTGGAAAGAAAAGAAAATGGATTGGGACAGTGAATGAAGGGGTGAGAGAAAGAGCTCTAGAGAGGAAATAGCAGGTCATAGCCCTATGACGGGGGGGGGGGAATGAGAAAAGGGGGTGTCTTTAACTGTGGAGCAGGGCAATACAGAGGGAGAGGAAGGAGGGAAAATTATACTAAATATGTTTTAGAAAGCTACAGGGAATTGTTATTTTATAGTTACCTAAAATTATATGTGATAAACTTGGCAGTGGTGGCACACACCTTTAACCCCAGCACTTAGGAGGTAGAGGCAGGCAGATCTCTGTGAGTTTGAGGCCAGCCTGGTCTACAGGGTCAGTTCCAGGACAGACAGGTGCTACATAGTGAAACTTTGTCTTGAAAAACAAAACAAAATTTATGTATGATCGATATCACACACACATATAAAAATGCACACAAATATGTGTATGCACACACACACATTTCAATGAAGTTACACCATTAGGGGTGATAATGATCCTTATAAAAGTCATAGTCTGTCTAACAAAGTCCTCAGTTCCAGACATGAGAAGCCTCCTTGGAAGTCATTGCTTAGGAAAGCCCAAGAGACTGCTAAAACAATATAGGCTTATTACCGTTGTTCTTGGCTGCCTCCCAGAATTTGAAGGTACATCCCTACTGCTGAAGACACCACACTTCAGACACCGGACTTGGAGGAATTGAACCAGAATTGACCTGGAAGCCTCCTCACTGAGGAGTACTGGAAGGGAAACAAAGAGTAGTCCTATTCATCTGTGATGACTGTGAAACCCAATGACCAGCACAGCAAGCTATATCCACATCCAAAGGTGCACTTCTAATTTGGGGGTAATCAACAACTGTCTAATTGGACTTAAGGCCTTGTCAACAGGAAAGAATTTCAGCCTGGCACTGTAAACCTAGCCAACTTATCCATGGCTTGTAAGGCCATGGGACCTAGAGGAGACTTACTACTGCCCATTTCTGATACCAGTCTAATTGATATTTGCATTCTAAATACTTATCCTTATAACCACTGGCAAGTGTAACTAACTCCCATTCTTTGTCAAAGAAGCCTCTTTTTGCTGCAGAGGGAGACTATTGTTGAAAGCCATAACTGGCTAAAATGCAGAGAACCAGTAACTGACCGTGGTGTGACCATTCCCAATTGATATACACACAACACAGCCTCTACATCTAAGGCCTGGAGAACATCATAGAAGACAGGCCAGAAAGGTGGTAAGAACAAGAGGTTCTGTGTGCTAGCTGAGAGACTACATAGGGCAAAGAAGCTACACCGATACAATCTCAACAGTATGGGTGCCTATACAATGATACCAGTTCCTATACCTGGGGAAAATCTCTGAAGGCCCCACTTGTTGATGAAGTCATAATTGCACTAGTCAATTAATGACTACTGAAACTGGGACAGCCACTTGTCCTCAGGGATAAGCTCCCCAACTAGTTATGTAATGCCAGTGGCCAGTCCTAAAAACATATACATTCAAGTAACTCTAAAGAGACTCAGCAGGTTGTAGTTATATATGTATGTATACATGTAACAATAATAAAGTAAAAAGGCAAACAGTAGAGATAATACATGAAAGCAGAAGGAGGGCTTGGAGGTAGAGGAAGGAAAACAGTGGGAAGCAGAGCAGGATATGGTAATAGGGGAATGAAGACGATCAAAGCATATTTCATACGTATATGAATGTCATAATGAAAGGCACTATTTTGTACAACTTATAAATGCGACTTAAAAAAAGACAGAGTTCCTGAGTTAGGATGGAAATTGCAAAGACGCTCTCTCTCACCCTGCAAAACACGTGAGGACCTTGGAGGGGGCCTTGGATCCTGCTGGCAGCTCATTATCAGAGACGTAATGTTCAAAGTCTTGGTTTTAGAGGCACCCCAAGCCCAGAAAGTGTTTCAAGTCTGGAAGTGTCTCCTAAACTATTTCTCACAGAGAGGACAGTTTAAGAATTGATAGGGGCCCTAGACTCTACAACCTAGAAGGGACGTTCAGTGGGAGTTCCCGGGCCAGAGGTTTTTTTTCCTTTGTAGTCCTGAGGATTGAAAGCGCTCAGTCACACTCGCATACTGCATACCGGTCAGTTCTGTCCCAGGAAGAGGGGCACTTAATTTGCTCAGGTCTCTGGTGAAGATAATCAGAACTGGAATTAAAGCAGTTTGCAGCATTGGGGCTGGGGTCTCTAAGCTGGGGGGGGGCAGGGCGTCGCTAGGAGGGGTGTGGCAGACAGGTGACACGTGTCCCTTCTAAGAGCCAGCCAGGAGGTGGGGGCGGGAGATCAGCGACAGAAAGAGACAGAAAAAGGCGGACAGCGTGAGAGACAGAATCTGCCGTGTGGGAGGAAAGTTTATTTCCTACTCCAAATGGCCATTTCATGTGCTGTGGGGTGGGTCTCTCTGTATCTTTCTGTGTGTCTCCCTCCCTCTATTTATCTCTCTTTGCCTTCTTTTCTCTGGGTCTCTCTGAGAGGCTGTTTTCGTTTCTCCTCCCCTGATCTTCATCTCTCTTTCTCTCTCTCTCCTACCTTTCTCAACTCTCCATTTTCTCCTCTGCCTTTCATTCCTCTCTGTTCCGGTTTGTCTCTCTGGCCACTTGCTGTGCCTTCACATCCGTTGGTCTCCTGTCCCCTTCCTCACTTTCTAGTCCCTCTGCTCCTCTCCTGACCCTCCTACCCCATTTCTTTGCCAGCAGGATGGAAATGCAGGATCCAAAGATGAACGGAGCCCTCTCTGCGAGTGCTGCTGCGGAGTGAGTGGGGGGTTCCAAGGAGGCAGGCTTGTGGGGAGAGGTCAGGGTTACCTTTTTATGAGCCTCTGTTTTCCTGCCCTATCCAGCTACAGGCAGGAACGTGAGGGCTTCCTGCCCACCCATGGCACTGTTCCTGGGAGGAAACCTGTCCAGTTCATGGATGTAAGTGAGCCCACAGGACCTGTTCATGTCTCACCTCCCCTATCTAATCCCAACTCCTCTCCTCCCTAGCTGCTCCCCTGCCTAGCTATCTCCCTGGCCCAGCTATTGGCTCCGTAGTCACTGCCATCTCCAGATACTCCCTTTCCCCAAGTCCTCCCGCTCTAGCTCTCTCTCGCTGTTGCCTAGTTTCTCCCTTCCAAACCATTGCCCCTACCTACTGACTGTTCTCCCTAAATATTCTCTTATGCTTTGTGCCCCCTGCTGTCCTCCCTCGTCTACTGTTTCTTATCTCCAGATGCCCCTCAGCAGCCCCCTTGCACTTCCACTGCTCTCTCCAGACTTTCTCCTAGTTTTCCTTTTCTAAGCTCTTTTTCCAGTTTCTGCCCAGTAACTCTCTTTCTCTTTCAGCTTCTTCTTGCTTCCCATCACTCCTCCTGGATGTCTCTCCTCCCCAGTTGCCTTAACCTTCCTGCCCTTTCCTGGCTCCAGCTTTTGTCCCTTGTCCTATTTTCCCTCTCCCCAATGTGTGCTGGATTTGCCCCTTGCCAACAGTTTGAGGGAAAGACATCATTCGGAATGTCAGTGTTCAACCTCAGCAACGCCATCATGGGGAGTGGCATCCTGGGGCTGGCTTATGCCATGGCCCACACCGGAGTCATCTTCTTTCTGTGAGTCTATAGGTAGCGTTTGGGGGGGGGGATGGTCAATGGTGTGGAGGGCTAAATGGGAGCCCTGGGCCATGTCTGAACTATGTCACCTATTGCAGGGCCCTGCTGCTGTGCATTGCCCTCTTGTCCTCCTACTCGATCCACCTCCTGCTGACCTGTGCCAGTGTTGTAGGTGAGACTCCCATCCTAGGTTCCCATTTCCATCTCATCCTCTGTGGACCGCAGACTCAAGATTCCAATCCAGAACTCAACTCAGACCTTGAGCTGCAGACCCAGATCTACTTCCTAGATGTCTGATTGCAACACAAATCTGACTCTGGATATAACCACTGCAGCCTCAGATCCCAAACTCAGCACCCAAGTTCCCACACTCAACTCCCTGTGTAACAGATTCCATATCCAACTCCAAGCCTCAGTCTTTATCACCTCCCAATATCCAGTACCCATCCCTTAGTCTGGCAATGAGACCTTCCCCATCTAACACAGTCTACCTCTAATTCCCACCCCTCAGTCTTCGGGTCCTCTTAACCTGAAACCAGCTCTGAAGTTCTCAGAGCTCTGATTCCCCCAGTCCCAGGATTCTCTCCCTCAATGCTCTCAGTTCACAGTCTGTCTCCAAAACCCCAACACTGCACCTTCAACCTTTAATGCCTCCCTGGCCTCAGATACCACCTCCTGGATTCTACTTACAAATTCTACCCTAAACTGCCCAGCCCTCAACTCCAGCCTCTATCAGTCACAGCTGAATTACACTTCTCCTACCTAGCCTGGCTGTCCCAAACTCACAGTCTGCTCTTTCTTGCCTCCCCCTTTGCAGGCATCCGAGCCTATGAGCAGCTGGGACAGAGGGCATTTGGGCCTGCTGGGAAAGTAGTGGTGGCCATCATCATCTGTCTGCACAATGTTGGGGGTGAGAAGTTGGGGAGGGTCAGCTAGTGGGAAGAGGGTGGAGTGAAGTAGGCTTTCCCCAGGGTGGGCTAGGGGAGGGGGAATGTTAACTAAAGGTTCTCCATCTGCACCAGCTATGTCCAGTTACCTGTTCATCATCAAATCAGAACTCCCTCTGGTTATTGGCACTTTCCTGCACATGGACCCCGAGGGGTGAGTACATAACACCTCCCTGGCTGACCTGGACTCTCCCTGTGAGTTCCAGAATTCATCTGCAACTCTGTGTCCACCTGGATCCCAGGTGCTTTGTTTTGAGACTGCTGCAGGTTAACAGAGACCGACTAAGATTCCTGTGTATTATGAGTCAATATTGCATGTGACTATAGCTCCCCACAGGACTATGGAAGACCATGTGCTGATTTTGAGACTTCTCCAGGCTGATTCTGGCTGGCATCTGTCTCTGTATGCTTGGTGTGTTGCTGAGGCTGACCCTATGTGTGTGGCTGTACAGATCTAGTTGGTGTGGACTCTGGATTTGACTCAGTGACTGTTGTACTGGCCAATTCTCTCTGGCCAGCAATGTGATGGATGACAGCTGAGTCCTATATGCTGCAATTGATCCCAACCATATGTGTTTGACATTTGGCTACTCTCATTTCCCCTGTTTAGCTGATTCTGGGTCCATCAGGCTGTTGGGCTCTATCTAGCTCTAAATGTGTGATTAGTGACTCTAGTGGTCTGTGTATCGTGTCAACTCTGTGCGCTCTGTCAACTCCATCTCCTTGTTTGCTTTGGTGATTATTGTGTGGCAGATCCTCTAAGGCTGCGTGTGTGCTCTCAGGGGATTGTGACTGTGGATGTCCTCTTGATTGTGGTTGCCACCATGTATATGTTCAGACTGTTAGAATCCAGACTCTTACTACTGGCACAGCCTCTCAGTTCTTTTCTATCCATACACAGTGAGATTTCTGCATACATCTTTCTGCCTCTATATGTACTTTTAAAAATGTGGATAGAACGCCAGGCAAATGCTCAGTCACTAAACCACACCCCCTTCCTAACTCACTCTGTGTACCTTTTGTTTTTGTTTTGAGACAGGGCCTCTCTAAGTAATCTTGGCTGTCCTGGAACTCACCATGTAGATAGACCAGGCTGGCCTTGAACTCACAGAGATCTGCCTGGGATTAAAGGCATGAGCCACCATGTCTGGTTTTCTACATACCTTTTTTAGGCAGGTTTTTGTTCTGTAGCCCAGGCTGGCCTGGAATTTACCTTGGCTTCTCAAGGGCTGGGATTACAGGTGTGCATCACTTGCCCAGTGCCTCTGTATATTTTGGCATACAGACTTAGATGTTTAGGGGCTAGCTCTTACTCCACTCTTAGTCCTGTGGTATTTGGTGTGCATGTATGGTTTTGTCAGTTAAACTCTGGGATAGTTTTATGTGCCTGTCTGACAGTTTTAACTAAGAGTTTGGTTGTTATTATCTGTGTGTATCTTGTGAAATGGTTGGTTTGATTCTGAGACCATCCAGATATGACTAGGTATGTCCAAGTTTTCTTTTTTTCTCTACCTTGTGGGGGTTCAAACCTGGGCCCTTTGTACATGCTAGGCAAGTACCTTTACCAGTGACAGACATCCCCCTGCCATATCAATTATAATTAAGTTCCACTGTGTATGTAATCCAGATTTACTCTATTCATTGTGTGAGTGTCCAGAACACAGCAGACATTCAATAAAGTGTGTATGTGTTGTATGTTTGTGTTCTTGTGTATGTGCACATGTGTGTACAGGTCAGAATTGGTGTCAAGTGTCTCTTCTATCTCTCTTTACCTTACTTTTTTGAGACAAAGTCTCTCACTGAACCTGAAGCTCACCAATTACGCTATACCAGTGTGCCAGGGAGCCCACAGAATCCTCCTGTGTCCACCTCCACAGTGATGGGATTACAGATGTGCACGGCTGCACTTAGGGATTTTGATGCATGCTGGGGATCCAGATGCAGTTTTCATGTTTGCATAACAAGCCCTTTACCAACTGAGTTATCTCCTCAGCCCCAACTTTAAAAAAAATAGTTACTTCTACACAAAGAAACCCTATCTTGAAAAACAAAAATACATTTACTTAGTTCCTGCATTTGTCTGCATGTATGCATGTGCACCACATACATACTGTGGCCCCAGAGGCCAGAAGTGAAATTTAGGCATTTGTGAGCCATCTGATGTAAGTGCTGGAATCTTCTTCTCTACCCAGGGACTGGTTCTTGAAGGGAAACCTCCTCATCATCCTGGTCAGCATGTTAATCATCTTGCCTCTGGCTCTCATGAAACACCTGGGTAAGGAGGCTTCCTGGGTTGGTTATTGGGTGGGAGGGTTGGAGCATGGGAACCAAGTAGAAAAAGCCCCATTTTATTTTATTTTTATTTTGGTTCTGGAGACTGAACCCAGGGCTGCACACAGACTATGCAAGTGCAATACCACTGGGCTATGTCACCAGCCTGAAAAAAAAAAAGACATTTGCAAGGGTTATGGAATGCTGAGAGGGTGGGAAGGGCTTGTTTGATTGGGGTTTTACAGATTAGTAGGAGTTTTCGATAAAAGGAGGCTGGTTCAGGTGGAAATGAAAGCTTATTGGAAGGATGCTTTGGTATTTGGTGTACTGGGTTCTTTGATTTTCGAGGCTCTGTTATTACTCCCTGCAGGCTACTTGGGGTACACAAGCAGCCTTTCTCTGACCTGCATGTTGTTTTTCCTCGTTTCGGTAAGTCAGAGAGGACATGGAGTAGCGGGGGCGGGGTGGGGCTAGAGTTTAAGACAGTGAGGCAAAGTGTCCTTACTCGGGATACCCAGGTCATCTATAAGAAGTTTCAGCTTGGCTGTGATGTGAGCCACAATGACACAGCAGTGGAGGGTAAACAACCTGTCCAGGGGTTTAACAGCAGCTGCGAGGCCAAGCTGTTCACAGTTGACTCACAGGTAGGCATGCAGGCACGCATGAGCTTGTACCACACTGGGCCCTCGTGTCCTGTCCCAACATTTCATTTTTATCAGGGTACTGGGCTTCAGGGACTGTGTCATGTGCCCTACTTTGGAGGGAATGGGGAGAAGGGGGAGCCCCACTACCCTGTGGCTTCTAATTTTATGTTCATGAACCATTCCCCAGATGTCTTACACAGTCCCTATCATGGCTTTTGCCTTTGTCTGCCACCCTGAGGTGCTGCCCATCTACACAGAGCTATGCCGGTGAGTGGAGAGGCACATGTTAGTAGAGAGCAGAGGGGCATTGTGATGGGCAGAGAGAGAGAGCAGTGGCCATAATGTCTGGCAATCTCCATAGCAGCCCTGGTATGGTATCTTGAGGGTGGCTGGTTGTGACAAGGAAGGAATTTGGAGTGTTTATGAAACCCCAAGGACTCAGAGAAATTACTATTTACTGATTGGATTTAAGTAGTCCACTCTTTCAATGCTCAGAACAAATGTGGATGGACAGAGTTGGGAGGCAGAGATAAGATGAGTAGATGGAAGAGGTGATGGTCTCCAAAGATGAGGTTGAAGAAGCAAGGATTATCAGATGGCTGGACAGGTGAACAGAAGGGAGGTAGGATTAGGATTTTTGGAGGATCATACAGAAATGGGCAGTATAGATGTCAGGTGGAGGAAGAGGCAGAGATGGTCATATCAGCAGAGATATAGATGGGCAGATAGGGAAAGCTTGGCTAGTTACACAAGGGAGGCAGTGATAGAGCGTCAGTGTGTACCAGCTGAACATTGTCAGACCCAGGAGGAGGGAGACTCTGGAAGGTGGGGGCCAGTTTTGAGGATCCTGGGACAAGTTCAAGGCCATGGATATGACAGTTCCATGACCTATACACTTTAGGCCCTCCCAGCGCAGGATGCAAGCTGTGGCCAACATGTCCATCGGGGCTATGTTCGTCATGTATGGACTCACAGCCACCTTTGGATACCTTACCTTCTACAGTGAGTGTGGCTGGGGCCATGGTTGGGTGTAGAAACTAAGCTTGGGCTAGGGCAGAAGCCTCTGAGCTTTTTCCCTACAGAACCTTGGGACCCATCACTTTCCAAAGGGAGACTGAGTATCATGTATGTAGAGTTTATCCTCATGTATGTGTGTCATGGTTTCTGGGCTAGTGAGCCCAGTGTTTCTGCATCTTGTGTTCCCTCTCCATAACCTAGGCACGGTGAAGGCAGAGATGCTGGAAATGTACACCCAGGAGGACCTGCTCATTCTTTGTGTGCGTCTGGCTGTCCTGCTTGCAGTGACCCTCACTGTGCCGGTTGTGCTTTTCCCTGTGAGTGGGGGAAGGGGGACCTAGGCAGTGAAGGTATATGGATGGATGAAGAGAGGGAAGAAACATGGATGTTTGAAAAGAAGGTGGATGTAAGAGCAGATGGGTAGGTGGAGGAAGCAGAAACAGACACAGAAGAAAGGCCCTTGTGAACAGAGAAGGCAAAAACAGATGGTTAGACAAAAAGGGACCTGGCAGCAGGGGTGTAGCTCAGTGGACAGAGTGCTTCCTAACATAACACGAAGCCCAGCACTGTATTAAACAGTACATAGTGTTGCATGTCTGTAATCCTAGCACTCTGGAGGTAGAGGTAGGAGGATTAGGAGTTCAAGGTCATTCTTAACTACATGTTGAGTTTGAGGCCAGCCTGGGCTACATGGGATCCTATTTCAAAAAGCACAAACAAAGGAGGGGCATGGTGGTAGAGATAGATAGTGAGAGAGGCAGGGCTTTTGGATAGGGTGAAAGGGTAGGAAATGGTCAGACATGGAGGTGGAGATGGACAAAGGAGGAGACAGGATTTCAATAGTGGTGGAAGCAATGACAGTCATATGGCAGAGGAAGACATGGCTTGTTGGGGTCTGTATCCCAACAACATGGATACCTGATCAGGCAGGCTTAAGGCATAGATAGTGGGATAGGAAATCAAGAATCTTGGAGAGAGTAGAGACAGAGATGGGATCACATGTAGAGAAACAGCATGTGAACCTTAACCCCTGCCCTGCCCTTCCTTGGCTGCAGATCCGACGAGCCCTACAGCAGCTGCTCTTTCCAAGCAAGGCCTTCAGTTGGCCACGGCATGTGGCTATAGCCCTGGTTCTGCTAATTTTGGTCAATGTCCTTGTCATTTGTGTGCCAACCATCCGAGATATCTTTGGGTTTATTGGTCAGTATCATTAACCCCAGTTCCTTGCTCTATCGAACATCTTATCTTCAAAACTTAGGTTGATTATTGTCCTTTTCTGTTCTTCAGGGTCCACCTCAGCCCCTAGCCTCATCTTCATCCTTCCCAGTGTCTTCTACCTACGCATTGTTCCTTCTGAGGTGGAACCCTTATTTTCCTGGCCCAAGATCCAGGTGAGTATCTCAGGAAAGAGAGCTGAGGAAATAGCATTCTGAAGAGGGACCACTTGCTCCAAGATGGCTAGAAATGAAAGGAGAATTTTCAAGATGTGGTTGGAAGGGGATGGAACATCCAAGAAGAGGGACAGATCATGAGAATGAAGATGATTGTCTTAGGAAGGGCTAGAGTAGATAGAACACAAGCAACACTTGGGAAGAGAGAATTCTCTGGAAGGGACTGGTAGGCTGAGCTTATGGTTCAGTTGCAGCAGGCTCTCCTAGCATTTGTAAATCTCTAGGGTCTGGCTCCATCACTGCAAAGTGGGGAGGGGCTTAGTATAGAGAGAAGATTCTTCAGATAGATGGAGGGAGCACCACTGGGAAGAGAGGCAGGGGCACTCTGAAAAAGTGATGGAGGAAATATCAGAAGATTCTGAAAAGGTGGAAGAGATGCTTGCTTTGAGGGACAAGGAGAGTACAGGTGGGCCAGGAATGGATGAGGCTTTGCCTGGAAGGGGTTCAAGAGCATTCTCTGGAATGCATTGGTGGATGATCCTGGCCAACTCCACATTTTCTTCCTCTTGTCCATAGGCTTTGTGCTTTGGCATCCTGGGAGTCCTCTTCATGGCCATCAGTCTGGGCTTTATGTTTGCCAACTGGGCCACAGGCCAGAGCCGCATGTCTGGACACTGACCTGTCCTGTCCTGCCTCACTCAGTCCCCATGTTTACAGGCATGTATACAAGGGAGTCCAAGTCACTTTTCTGAGTTCCTCCTGCATAGGATGTGAAGGTGGCTGGTCTCTAGTAACATTGCTGTTAGAGATGTGGACAGTAGAGGCTGTAGAGTAGTTCACTTTTCTTCCCCTTAGGTTGCCTTACTCCTAGTGCCAACCCCCAGAGGAGGGGAGGTCAGGTCCTTAGAAGGGTTCTTACCCAACATAGTTCTTACTTCCTGGATGAAGCTGTTTGTCAGGGTTATTTATCCTGGGGCTAAACGGGAAGAATAAAGATGCTGAATGATAACCCTGGTCTGAGACTTCTGATATTTCTCAAAGACTTATTGGAAGAAACCTGCCCAAGTGAAGGCAGAGGTAAGCTGAGGCTGAGTAGAACAGTGCTCTTTCTTATCTCTTCACTCTTTTTCTCCATCCCTCCAGTGACTCGCACTCAACCTAATCACTGGTTCATTTACTTACTCAACAGTGTGAGCTTGGGGATATAGCACTGAATGTTCTAAGTGTCAGACAGATCACAGTGCTTCAGTACAAGAGGGAAAAAATGCCCTAAATTTGGTCTGCTTCCTACTTCCGGGTAGCCCTTGAACTAAAACCATTTTGCAATTTTTTAAAGTATTGAAAAAAATCAAAAGGAGAATAGTATTTTCTGGTCTGGCAAGATTGCTCAGCAGGTAAATGCGCCTGCCACACCAAGCCTAACAAAGTGAGTTTGATTTGGAAGGAGTATACTGACTCCCATAAGTTGTCCTCTGGTTTCCACATGAGTGCCATGGCACGTGTGCACACGCATGAGTGCACGAGCACACATCTCAAATGGATAAATAAATGTTAGAAATTGAATACTGTTTTGTGACACTTGGAAATTGCAGGAACATCACATTTCAGTGCCTGCACGCTTTTACTGTAACATGGTTAGCACATATGTTTGCGGACTGCTCTGGTTGTTTGTGCAGAACTAAGGAGTTGCTTAGGAGACCATATGGCCTTCAATGCCTACGTTATTTACCCACCTGCCTTTTCCAGAAAAAAAAAAATGAGCTAAATGCTGACTCAGTGGAAGGGAAGAAAAACATCTTTTTTTGTTTGTTTTTTTTTTCCAGACAGGGTTTCACTATATAGTATTTGCTGACCTGGAACTTATTGTGTAGACGAGAATGGCCTGGAACTTACAGAGATCCCCTTGCCTCTCTCTCTGCCTCCCAAGTGTTGGGGTTAAAAGTGTACTGCACCATGACTAGACTCAAAAAAAGATTTATTTATCTTTGTTGTGTGTATGGCTACCTATATCTATCTATCTATGTGCACATATTCATGCTTGGATCCCCTGGAATGGAGTTACAGATTGGTTGTGAGCTGCCACATGGATGCTGGGAACCAAACCTGGGTCCTCTGCAAGAATAGCAAATGCTCTTAACTGCTGCCATCTCTGGAGCCCCATAAAGGATCATTTTAACACTGAAGTAAATGAATATATATGTGATGTTTGGAGTTGCGGTGTGAGGAGCCGGTCTGGGAGGACTCACTGAAGAGGGGTCAAGGATAGAAAGAGTAAGTCTCATTATTGTTCTGGCAAATAATCTCTCATGCGGAGGGAACAGCAAGTGAAAGTCCCTGAGGCATGCATGGACACAACAGGTCCAAGCAAGAGTGGGGAGTAAGGAGGAGCTAGCATGAACATCTAAGTGCTAATTTCACCACAACGTTGTCAATAATCCTGAGTGACAAAATATATTATTGGCTATCTAATAGATGAAAATGGTATTGCTGATACATTCGCATATTCATTTTGGAATATTTTTTCAGATGCTAGGTGACATTTATTCTGACAGATAATTTATATTTTTAATATTTATTGTGCTATGAATAAAACCAAAGGCTTGATACCTGCTGGGTGACTACTCTATCAAAGCTACATCCCAAGCCTCCCCAATAATCTCTATGCATACACAGGCCACTTGTGATAAATAATATTTCCCCCATGTGATGGTTGGTGTTAAGTTAGTTAAGGTTTCTATTGCTGTGAAGACACATCATGATCACAGCAACTCTTATAAGGAGATCATTTAATTGGGGCTCACTTACAGTTTCAGAGGTTCAGTCCATTGTCATCATGGTGAAGAGCATGGCAGCGTGCAGGCAGATGTGGAGCCGAGAGTCCCACATCTTGCAGGCAACAGGAAGATGATTGACAGTCATACTGAGGGGAGCTTGAGCAAAAGAGACCTTAAAGCCTGCTCCCACAGTGACACACTTCCTCCAAGGCCACACCTCCTAATAGTGCCACTCCCTTTCTGAAAGAAAATAGGGCATTTTCTTTCAGAACACCACAGTTGGTCTTGTCAACTTGATGGGATTTGGAATCGCCCAGGGGACACACCTCTGGATTTGTCCGTGACAGTGTTTTCCAGATAGGTTTGAGGACAGACCCACCCTGAGTGCAGATGACATTCTCTCCATGAGATGAGGCCCCAGACTGAATAGAACGGAAAAGGAGAAAGTTTTAACACTTTATGTCCATCTCTCTGCTTCCTGACTGTGGAGGCCATGTCATCAGCCCTTCCAATGCCTTCAGGCACAGTCAACTGTGTCTCCCTCAGATAAACCCCACCTTAAGTTGATTTTTTCACAACAGTGAGAAAAGTCCTATGGTTTTCATTTTCTCAGATAATCCTCACCATGCTGTTCAAATGTGTAGTGAGTGGTTGTCCTTTCAGGCAAGCAACTGTGTCCCCCACCCCTGGCTTATATAAAGATCACCCCAGCTGGGCTTGTTGACAGTTTATATATCTCCCCTAACCCTGAGTGTCCAACTGCTCACTACCAAACTGGCAGCACTGCACATGTCCTAGGTTAGACAGAAGCCAGGGAAGATCAGAAGGGGACTCCATCTTTGTGTTCCAGGGAAATCCTCATCCCTGCTGGGTAATATGTACACATTCACACCGACACCTCTCCCTCTCTTCCTCCTCTCTTTCCTTCTGTGTATTTTAAACAGCTTCTCTTGTACAACAAATCTCACTCATGCCTGGGTCCTTCTACACTGAGGATGGGTGGCTAATGGAGAAGACCTGGAAGCTTCCAGGGCAAGTCACAATAGACAAAATGAAGGGAGACGATTGGCTGAGTTCAGCCTCAGAAACTCACTACCTTAAAAAGTAGCAACTTTCAACCTTTACCTATCTTCTCATAAACAGTGAGCTGTACAGAAGAACTGGGTATGCAGATACTGGGTATGAAAAATTGGCCAAAGTAAAGAAATCAATAGAGTATGCTGGATGTTAAAATAAATGCAGCTGAAAAGCAGCTGCTGAGTTGGGTATGGTAGAATGTATTTGTAATCCTAGGATTTGGGAGACTGAAGGAGGATTGTGAGTTTGAGGCGAGCCTGGGTTACATGGTGAGATCTTCCTCCCACTACCATCACCACTATAATACACATACAAAAGAATTACTGAGCTGAAGGTCAGCCTAAAGGATTCTTTTAATAGTCATCAGGGGCTGGGCAGTGGTGGTGTAAACCTTTAACTCCAAAACTTTAGGCAGAGGCAGGCTGATCTCTGTGCGTTCGAGGCCAGCCTGGTCTACATAGTGGGTTCCAGGACACCTAGTCTACACAGAGAAACCCTTTCTTAAACAACAACAACAACAACAAAGTAGTCATCAGGAATAAATGGAGATGGAATCAATGAAAGATAATTTAATGAATAGTGAGAAATAGGAAGTTTAAGTTCACCAAATAATACCTTCATCAGAGGAGAGTAAATAAGTAAATGAATAAAGAAAATGAATGAGAATTTCTCACACAGAAAAAAAATTCAGACCTTAAAAGATTATGGTACACTGAACAGAATACACTTCTATTCCCAATGGCATTTAAGAGCATTAAAAAAAATGAAGGAAAGTAACACAGTGGTAGACGTTCTGATCAGCATGTGAGAAGGCCTGGGTTCCACCCATAGTGTCAAAAAGCAAAGCAAGGCAAAGCAAAAAAATTCTGAGGGAAACAGAAAGAACAAACGAATTAATACTGAATTTCTCAGACACTATACTTGTGGGGCTCAGCATATGATGTTTAACTGGACTAGAAGACCCTGGCTTCCATTCACAGAACCACAAAAAGGAAGAAGAGCTAAAATAATAGTTCTCTTTAAGCCAGGTACCATGGGGTACATAACTGTAACCCTATCTATCACTGGAGAGGCTGAGGCAGGAGGATTATGGGTTTATGTCAGATTGGGTTATAAAGCAAGATCCTGCCTATAAAACAAGCACAACTTTGTTGACAAGGATGCAACGCTGTACTAGCTCAATACTGTTAAAAGAAACATCATCATATTTAATGAAATAAGGGAGACTCAGACAGAGCTCTTATGTTTATTCCATACATGGAATTTAGATTTCCTCAATATGTATCCCTGGTTGGCTTAGAACTCACTAAATGGACCAGACTAACTTCAAACTCAGGGATCTCCCTGCCTATGACTCCTAAATGCTGGGATTAAAGGAATGTGCCACCATGACTGGCTGAGCGCTAGATTTTTTTTTTCCATTTTCTATTTTTCTTTTATCTTTAAGATTATACTATATCATTTTTTTGCTTTTATTCCATCCCCAAACCCTCCTATATACCCATCCTTGCTCTCTTTCAAGTGCATAGCCTCTTGTGCCTTTGGAATCTAGTTTATTTTTTAATACAAACTGGGTATGGTAGGACATCCCAGTACTTGGGAAGTAGAGGCAGGAGGATCAGGAGTTCTAACCCATCTTTAGCTATATAGAGTTGAAGGCCCACCAGGGCAACATGAGACTGTTTTTTTTTAAATGTATATATGTACATACATAAAATATAGGAAAATAAAAAAGGAATTGTGGATGTAGGAAGGGGTCTAAAGGGAGGGAGGAATAATAGAAGATAGTGGGAGGGATAAAACATAAATATCCATAGAATCTATCCATCCGTCCATCCATCCATTCATCCACCCATCATCTATTCATTTATGTATCTATCTGACATGAAAACACGGTTTAATTTGGTGGGAGGAGGAAAAGACTGGGACAGTTAGGAGGGAGGATAAAGGATAAAGAAGTCATCTTATAAGGTTGGGAATGCAGACAAGAGATAAATAAATCAGTAATTTTCCATACTTAACAAAAATCAATACAGGCTTAGTGGTGGTGACACATATCGCTGCTGCTTTGTTTCTTTGAGACAGGGCTTCTCTTTGTAACAGCTTTGGTTGTCCTGGAACTCACACTGTAGACCAAGCTGGCCTTGAACTCACAGAGATCTGCTTGCCTCTGCTTCCAGAGTGCTGGGATTAAGGGCACACATCACCAGAACCTAGCTGGTGGCATACATCTTTAATCCCAGCATTTATGAGATAGGAGGATCTCAGAGTTCCAGGCCAGCCTGGTCTACAGAGTGAGTTCTAGGACAGTCAGAGCTACACCAAGAACCCTGTCTCAAAACAAACAAACAAACAAACAAACAAACAAACAAAAGCTCACTACAAATTGTTCATAAAAGGCCTTCTGCATGGGAGGGCAGATTAGAAGCTTCCCCCAGGAGTGAGGATAAGAAAGAAGAGACTCCATCCAGAGAAGTGGAAATTTACAGAGGGTGTGATGGGACAGATGGGTACTGTGGAGAAGCTGAAGGACAACTCAGCAAACAGCAGCTGCCCTCAGCCCTCACCATGCCTCATCCAGGTGGGACGGGGAAATCAAGTCTCATCCCACAGACAAGCCTTAGTCAGATGATACTGGCAGCGCTAACCCATAAGACAAGCTCACAGCTCTTGCAAGACTCAAGTCTAGTGCTACGGTTGGTGAGATTCTGTGGAACAGATCAACAATGGAGAGGAATCCCATTCTTTCACTCCCTGTGACGTGGAGACCTTTTTAGGGCACCGTCTTGACGGGGAACCTAATATCTAAAACCGATCTGTCAAGTCTCCACAGACCCAGGATGAAGGAGTTATGAGAGACAGTTGTGGAGAGCAGGAGCTGCCCAAGCCAAGGCCTGGAGGCTTAGCTCAGGTAGTGAAGTGTACACTGGGAGGATCCCTGACCTTAGTGGCTCAGAACCAATCTCATCCAGTAAGAATAATTTCGGAGATTTTATTTTTTTTCAATTTTATTTATTTTTTAAGTACACAGGGTTCAGTCTGCATGTATGTCTGTATGCCAGGAAGAGGCCACCAGATCTCATTATAGATGTTTGTGAGCTGTCATGTGGTTGCTGGGAATTGAACTCAGGACCTCTGGAAGAGCAGCCAGTGCTCCTAACCACTGAGCCATCTCTCTAGTCCCTAATTTCGGAGTTGGACAGCTTTCAGCATGAAGTCAATGATTGACCAGATCTGCATTGAGACTTGCTGCTGTAAAGACTGACCACTCTGAACTTCTAGCAGGCTACTTTCGGTCCACAGCTCCAGCAGGGTCATTATATCCAGTCCTATTTGCAAGTAAGGGGACAGGTTTGCTTGCAGAAATCTTTGTACTGTGCTTGTTTTCACAACTCCTGACACTTGGGGACTTCCTGAGATAGAACATTAGCCATCCCAACCCATGGACTGCAAAGCTGAGTGTGCCCAGCAGAGGTCTCTGCTATGCCAAGAAGTACAGTGAAGGAAGTTCTGGTGGATATCTGCCATTTGTCCTGACCTGGCTCAGCAACAGAATAAATCATAAGACAAGAGTCTACACATTCACCTGGCACCCTCACCTGCATGTCTCTGTCTGATTCCAGTATTTTTTCCGACTATATTGATATTTTATTTTATACATATTTATTACTTTTTCTTATTTTACATATCGATCTCAGTTCCCTCTTCCTCCCTCCATCCCTCCCATGCCCCCTGACCCCCTCTCCCATCCCATCTCCCCCCCCCCCAACTCCACAGGGAGGGTGGTGCCTTCCAGGAGGGATAAACAAAATCTGTCAAGTCATTTGGAGTAGGGACTAGGCCCTGCCCCCTGCCCCCTGCCTCTAGGTTAAGGGAGTATCCCTCCATGGGGAATATGCTCCCAAAGTCCTTTCATGACTTCAGTTTTTGAAGATACAATAATAAGTGGGTATAATACTTCATTTTTTATTTTTTTCTTGTCCTTTGTGTCTCCTGTTGTTCTTTTTGCTTCAATGTTAGGATAAAGCTGGAGGTGGGTCCCACGTGGGGGACCATGGCGGGTGCCATGCCAGGTGAGGGTGACCGAGGCAGAGGGACAAACACTCCAGGCACACAGAGCTTGAGTGAGAAGGTTTATTAGAAAGGGGAGGGAGGGGAAAGGAAAGAGAAAAGAACTAAAGAGACACAGAGACAGAGAGAAGACAGAAGAGAAGAGGGAGACAGGAACAGAAAGAGAGAAGAGTGGAGGCAGCAGAAAAAACAGAAAGAGAGCAAAGAGAGCATAAGTAGACGGAGGTCTGTTTTTTAAAGGGGTCCTTTGCACCTGCCTGCCAACTGTAGTCATGGAACCCTGGGCTGAGCAGAGTACTGCCTGAGTGCATGCTGCCAGGTGACGGGGCAGGCCTCCGTAATGCCTGAATCCTTATATCTTACTATTCTTTTTACTATACTTTTGTAGTGTTTTGACTTTATTATCATTAAAAAATATTTTACTGGGTGGAGGCTTGAGAGATGATTCAGTTAATAAAGTACTTGATTACTGAATCAAGAGATGATTCAGTTAATAAAGTACAGGCTCATAGACCCTGACTAGAGAGCTCTAGCAACCAAATCAAAGCTGGGCATAGGAGCTGGTGTCTTGGAACCTTGGAACTGATGGTAGGGCAGGAGACAGGTACTGCTAAGAGGCTTCTGGCCAGCCAGTCTAGCTGAAACAATGAGCAGGAAACACCTTGTCTCAAAGAATAAAAGGAAGATGGATAGAGTACTCACATGGGGACCTTGGAGAAAAGAGCTCATTCTGCAGGTTGCACACATGAAGAGCTCAATAGAACCATGGGTCCTGTATAGAACTTTCTTTCATTTGGTTTGTTTTACTTTTGAGGTGGGTTCTCAGTTCTCACAAAGCATCCCACACTGACCTGAAACTCACTATGTAGCTCAGACAGTTACCAAACTCAGGGATATCTCTCATGTACCACTACCACAGCCAGAACTTTCTGTTTAAATGAATCAGAATGAACAGCTTATAGTAGAGACTGGAACATATCTGAATGCATTACAAATATGAAGAAAATTAGCCTTGTTTTTGTGAAGCGTTTAAGGTTAATGCTAGTGACCCTAAAACAAATGCTTCACAATTACTATGTATATGCATATGTGTGTGTGTGTGTGTGTGTGTGTGTGTGTGTGTGTGTGTGTGAGTGTGTGTGTGCCACTCTGAAAATCCATTTTAATACTGAGGCTGTGGTAAGAAGAGTCAGGACTCACATCTTTTGATGTCCAAGCTATGATTGGCTCTATAGTAGGATCAAATACAAAAATTCAAAAATAAACAATTGAAATATTCAACCAACAAAACAAATGAACAAAAATACAAAATCTGTTGAACTGTGTATGGTGGCCCATGTATGATGGGAGATGTTATTCTGTAAATAGGTTTCTCATACTGGTTAATGAATAAAGCACTGTTGGCCAATAGGAAAGCAAGATAGGCAGGGCTAGGAGACTAGGAGGAAGAGGAAGTAGTAAGGAGGAGTCAACATGGAGAGCCCCGAGAGGTAGTATGCCAGCCTCTCTGTCCAGTAAGATGAGCCACGTGGAAATACTTAGAATAGTAGAAATGGGTTAATCATTAAGACAGTGCTAGCCAATAAACAATGATAGTAACTGTCAGCACTGTATCAAATACAGAGTCTCTGCGTGTTATTGGGGGCTGGCGTGGCGGCGGGACCAGACCAGCGGAGGGGGGGGGGACGTGCCTGTAACACATGTACATCCGAAATCCCACTGAGAAGGCTAAGACAGGAGTTTGGCAGTAGTCTGGGTAAATTTAGTGAGTCTCTGTTGGAAATAAGAATATTCATGAAGAGGGCCTAGGGTTCATATTATTTGATTTAGATTGTCAACTTGATCAGATCCAGAAATAACCAGATTACTAATTGTTCCTATTTCCAGAGATAAAGAGATGATACAGCCTCTGATTTAATCAATGTATTAATCTCTTAAAGGATTTATAATAGTTATTTAATTTTAATTACAGTATCTAGTACAAAATAAATGTCACACAAATACGGCACTGAAGAAATAATGATACAACACCCCATCTCATGGATGAGCCTCTTTCTAATTTTCTGGCTTCTACTCACACTTACTCCAACTTAATTACTTGTATTTAGAAGCTAGCATCTGTATATTATGAGAGAGAACATGTAGAATTTATCTTTTAAGAGATGTATATTTTGTTGAGGTATTGGCCTGGGAGCAGTGTCAGAGGGAGGCCTGATTCACAGGGCCAGGAGCAGCATCAGAGGGAGGCCTGAGCCACCAGCCTGGGAGTGGGGAACAACTTCCAGGAGACATGACAGCAGAGGCTTCCAGCAGTAGCTTCCAGAAGCTATTGTGAGAAGTTCCTCCAGGAAAGAGCACCCATGTCCCAGCCAGCATCCACTGCCATCTCGCTGTTCAAGATACTGTGCTGCTACAGTGACTACTGGAACCTCAGCCCCACCTACACCTAAAGAAGCAATCACGGGAGGTGTGTCCGCCAGAGCTGTTGCCCTACCTGCACCTCCAGGGGCAACTACATGAGCTTTGTGATAACTTCCACCAGGAGGAGCATTCACCAGAGGCTCTGCTCTGCTTGAACCTGAAGGAGAGGTCAATGGAGCCACAGACCCCAACTATAGCAATTAGAAAAAGAGAGAACCCCTGAAGCACAAACTCCACTTGTACCAACTAGAGGAAGAGATGTATAGACAAGGTAAGAACACACTCAACATTATAAAGAGCAATAAGGCACCTCTAGAAACTAGTGGGGCTATTACAGAAAGACCTAAACATCCCAACACAGATGAAGTAGAAGAAAATGACTTAAAAATAACTTTATGAGGATGATTGAGGCCCGTAAAGAGGAAATGAAAATTCTTAAAGAAATGGAGGTAAAGACAAGCAAAAAAATTGGAAGATAGCAATAAATCCCTTAAAGGAAACCAAGAAAAAGCAGCCAAACAAGTGAAGGAAATGATTCAACACATTAAAGCTGAAATAGAGGCAATAATGAAAACACAAACCGAGGGAATTCTGGAAATGGAAAATCTGGGTAAACAATCAGGAACCACAAATGCAAGCATAAACCACAGAATACAAGAGATGAAAGAGACAATTTCAGGCACTGAGTATACAATAGAGGAAATAGATTCATTGGTCAAAGAAAAATTTAAATCCAACAAATTCTTACCACAGAACATGCAGGAAATGTGGGAGACCATGAAAACACCAAACCCAAGAATAATAGGGATAGAAGGAGAAGTCCAACTCAAAGGCACAGAAAATTTATTCAACAAAATCATAGAAGAAAAAATTTCCCAACCTAAAGAAAGACGTACCTATGAAAGTACAAGAAGTTTACAGAACACCAAATAGACTGGACCAAAAGAAAAAAAAAAGCTCTCTTGCTATATAATAATCAAAACACCAAATACACAGAATAAAGGAAGAAAAAGACCAAGTAACATATAAAGGCAGACCTATCAGAATTACACCTGACTTCTCCATGGAAATGCTGATGCTATGCAGACACTAATGGACCATCGATGCCAGCCCAGACTACCATACCCAGAAAAGCTTTCAATAATCATAGATGGAGAAAACAAGATATTCCATGATAAAACTAGATTTAAACAATATCTATCCACAAACCCAGCCCTATAGAAAGTACTAGAAGGAAAACTCCAACCCAAGAAAGTCAGCTACATCCACAAGAACACAGGCAATAGATGAACTTACAGCAGCAAATCCCAAAGAAGGGAATTGAACCCATAATGCCATTGCCACCAACAAAAACAAAAATAACAGGAACTAGCAATCACTGGTCATTAATATCCATTAATATAAATGTTCTCAACTCACCTATAAAAAGACACAGGCTAATAGGTTGGATACAACAACAGAAGCCATCCTTCTGCTGCATACAAGAAACACACCTCAACCTCAAAGACAGATATTACCTCAGAGTAAAAGGTTGGGAAAACTTTTTCCAATCAAATGGACTCAAGAAACAAGCTGGTATAACTAGTCTAATATCTAACAAAATAGACTTCAAACTAAAATCAGTCCAAAAGATAAAGAAGGACATTTCATATTCATCACAGGAAAAATCCATTAAGAGGAAATCTCAATTCTGAACACCTATGCCCCAAACACAACAGCTTCTGCATTTATAAAAGAAACATTATTAAAGCTTAAATCACAAATCAAGTCCCACACACTAATAGTGGGAGATTTCAACACCCCACTCTCACCACTGGACAGGTCTGCCAGTCAGAAGCTTAACAGAGAAATAAAGGAAATAACAGATGTTATAACTCAGATGGACTTAACAGACATCTGTAGAACATTTCACCCAAACACAAAACAATATACTTTTTTTTAGTACCTCATGGAACTTTCTCAAAAATAGACTATATACTTGATAACAAAACAAACCTCAACATATCCAAAAAAATGGAATAACCTCATGTATCTTAACAGATAACCATAGCTTAAAGTTAGAATTCAACAGCAGCATTAATTTCAGAAAGCCCACAAACACATGGAAACTGAACAATGATCAACTGAACCACCACCAAGGAAGAAATAAAGAAAGAAATAAAAGACTTCCTAAAATTTAATGAAAATGACCTCACAACATACCCAAACTTACGGGGCACAATGAAAGCAGTGATGACAGGAAAGTTCATAGCACTGAATGCCTACACAAAGAAGCTGGAAAAATCCCACACTAGTGGATGAACAGAACAACTGAAAGGGCCTCAACAAAAAAAGCAAACTCATCAAGAAGGAGTAGATAGCAAGAAATAGTCAAATGGAGGGCTAAAAATCAATAAAACAGAACAAAGAAATCACTACAAAGAATCAATGAGACAAAGTTTGTTATTCAAGAATTCAACAAAATAGACAAACCTTTATCCAAACTAACCAAAATACACAGAGAGAATAAACAAATTAACAAAATCAGAAATGAAAAGGGGAACATAACAGCAAATCCAGAGAATCATCAGGTCATACTTAAAAAACCTGTACTCCACAAAATCAGAAAATTTTAAGGAGATGGACACTTTTCTAGATAAGTGCCACATATCAAAATGAAATCAAGAACAGATACATAATTTAAATACACCTGTAAGCTCTAAGAAATAGAAACAGTTATAAATAGTCTCCCAACAACAACAAAGCCCAGGTCCTGACGGCTTCAGCACAGAATTCTACTAGATGTTCAAAGAAGAACTAATGCCAGTACTCTACAAATTATTCTACAAATAGAAACAGAAGGTTCCTTACCATACTCGTTTTACAAGCTACAGTTACCCTGATACCCAAACAACACAAAGACACAACTAAGAAAGAGAATTACAGACCAATTTCCCTCATGAACATTGATGCAAAAATATTCAATAAAATACTGGCAAACCAAATCCAAGAACACATCAAAAAAAAAATCATCCACCATGACCAAGTAGGATCCATCCCAATGTAATTCACCATATAAACAAACTAGAAGGAAAAAACCCACATGATCATCTCATTAGATGCTGAAAAAGCTTTCACAAAATCTAATACCCCTTCCCCCCTTCCAGATAAAGGTCTTGGACAGAATAGGGATACAAGGAACATACTTAAACATAATGAAGGCAATATACCAACAGTCAACATCAAATTAAATGGAGAGAAACTCAAAGCGATTCCACTGAAGTCAGGAACAAGACAGTGCTGTCCACTCTCTCCATATCTATCACTATAGTACTGAATGTTCTAGGTAGAGCAACAAGACAACAAAAGGAGATCAAGGGATACAAACTGGAAGGGAAGCAGTTAAACTTTCACTATTTGCACATGATACGGCAGTATATATAAGTGACCCCAAATATTCTCCCAGGAAATTTCTATAGCTGATAAACACATTCAGTAATGTAGCAGGATACAAGATTAACTAAAAAAAAACAAAACAAACAAAAAACAGTAGCCCTCCTATATACAGATGATAAATGGACTGAGAAAGGAACAGAGAAACATCACCCTTTACAATAGCCACAAATAACATAAAATATCTTGGGTAACTCTAACCAAACAAGTGAAATACCTGTATGACAAGAACTTTAAGTCTTTAAAAAAAGAAATAAAATCAGCTATCAGAAAACTGGAAGATCTCTCATGCTCTTGGATAGGATCAACATAGTAAAAATGGCAATCCTACCAAAAGTAATCTACAGATTCAATGCAATCCCCATCAAAACCCAGCATAATTCTTCATAGAGCTGGAAAGAACAATACTCTACTTCATATGTAAAAACAAAAAACCCAGGATAGACAAAACAGTCCTGTACAATAAAGGATCATCTGGGGGAATCACCACCATCCCTGACTTCAACATCTACTCTAGAGCTATAGTAATGAAAACAGCTTGGTATTGGCATAAAAACAGACAGGTGGGCCAATGGAACTGAATAGAAGTCCCTGATATCAACTCACACACCTATGAACATCTTATTTTTGACAAAGAAGCTAAAAATATAAAATTGAAAAAAGAAAGCATATTCAACAGATGATGCTGGTATAACTAGATGTTGACATGTAGAAGAATGCAAATAGATACATAGCTATCACCATGCACACAACTCAAGTCCAAATAGACCAAAGGCCTCATTATAAATCCATTCACACTGTACCACATAGATGAGAAAGTGGAAAACACTCTTGAATGCATAGGCACAGGAGACTACTTCCTAAATAGAACACCAGTAGCACAGACTCTGAGAGCAACAATTGATAAATGGGACCTCCTGAAACTGAAGCTTCTGTAAGGCAAATGTCACTGTCAATAAGACAAAATGGGCAGCTTACAAAATGGGAAAAGATCTTCACCAACCCCACATCTGACAGAGGGCTGATCTACAAAGTATACAAAGGACCTCAGAAACTAGACATCGAACTACCAAATAATCCAATTAAAAAATGTGGTATAGATCTAAACAGAGAATTCTCTACAGAACAACCTTGAATGGCAGAAAGACATTTAAGGAAATGCTCAACATTCTTAGTCATCAGGGAAATGCAAATCAAAACCACTCAGAGATTCCATCTTATACTGATCAGAATGACTATGATCAAAAACACTGATGACTGTTTATGCTGGAGAGGATGTGGAGAAAGCACTCCTCCACTGCTGGTGAGAGTGTAAACTTGTACAGTCGCTGTGGAAATCAGTATGGCGATTTCTCAGAAAATTAAGAAACAACCTATCTCAAGATCCTGCAATACCACTGTTGGGGCATATACCCAAAGGAGGTACATTTACACCACAAGGACATTTGCTCAACTATGTTCATAGCAACATTATTCGTAATAGCTAGAACTTGTAAACAACCCAGATGTCCCTCAACTGAAGAGTGGATAAAGAAAATGTGGTAATTTATCCAATGGAGTACTATTCAGAGGTAAGAATCAATGACATCCTAACATTCGAAGGCAAATGGACAGAATAAAAAAAAAACATCCTGAGTGAGGTAACCCAAAATCAGAAAGACAACTATAGTATGTACTCACTCATAAGTGGATACCAGACATAAAGCAAAAGATGCCCAGCCTACAATCCATAACCCCAGAGAAGCTAGAACCCTCTTCTAGAAACAGATGGAAGTAAATGCAGAAATCCACAATTAACCATTGGGCCAAGCTCCTGGAGTACAATCAAAGTGAGGGAGGAGTGATAATATGAACTAAGGAGTCAAGACCATGATGGGGAGACCTACAAAATCAGCTGACCCGAGCTAGTGAGAGATCACTGACTCAGGTCTGACAACCCGGGAACCTGCATAAGACTAAACTGGTCTCCCTGAATACAGGTTGGTTTTGAACTCAAAGAAATCCACCTTCCTAGAGGCAGAGGAAGAGGTTGGTATCAATAGTCTCAGCAGATTTTTGTTTTCATTATATTTTAGGTGCACGTGTTTTTGTGTGGAGTATGGACACATGCATATAAATTCCCGTAGGAGTCCAGAAGAGGGCATTGGAGTCCCTGGAGTTGGAGTTACAGACAGTTTGATATTGATGTCTGAAAATAGATATTACTTTCCTTATGTTGTTTCTTTCAGGTGTTTGGTTCCATTGATAAAAATTTTTTTTTAAAAAAGCAGCACAGTGAAGCTCAATGCTAGGCTGTCTAGCATGTGGGATGACTTGAATGCAATCCCTGCAAACATACAAAATACTTGTTAATAATCAAAATTAGGAATGTAGGGAAAAATATGAAAGTTGTATTCTTATCAGAAAAAACATTGATCTGCACTAGGCATAAGGTTTGATGGAGAGGAGGACTAGGCAAAACCAGATTCTTTCTGTACTACAGAATTTTGATTAGTCAGAAGGAGACAAAAAAGAGGGGAGTATAGGTGGGGAGGAGGAGAAGAAGGAATAGTGCAGGGTACTCTATCTCTTGGAAGGAACCTGGTAATAATATTTCCAGTCCTGACAAGGATCTGTGAGTCCCCCTTCTATGTGTTTATCTCTTGTGATTGAAGAACCAAACATGACCATGTGTTCCCAGGAAGAGAGAAAAGGCAAATTTTCACTACTCTCCTGTTTCCATTTTCCATGGAGAATAAATTGATAGCCCACACTTCTCCCTGGATCTACCTCCTTCTTGACCCAATCTCTCCTGTGCACCCTAGAGAGGTCTCTTTTCTTGCCATCATTATTTATTTCTGGGCTTTCTGACCTCAGTCACCTTTACAATGACACTCCATCTTGGAAAATGGCCCATTGTCCTATTCCCTGAGAGCTGGAACTGAATCAGAGGTACATTCAGTTGTCCTTACTATACCATTCTCTCTTGTTCCCTTAGCATTCCTGGAGTCACACTGAACTCCAAAACCAGTTTCTATGCCCAGGCCAGTTCCCTGGTAAGATGATTCATGTTGGTTTGCATCACCAGATCTCACCTATGGAAGGGCGAGCGATGATTGTGTTCACCTTCCAAAGTGCCTGTGAGCTTGAGCTGCATAAATAACTCCAGGCAGGAATTGTTTCAGAGAGGTATTAGCTTACTTTGTTTTGAGGCAGGGACTGGAAACAGGGCTTTTAGTAGGACAGATATGTCAACTTTACTGCCGATCTACACTTCTGCTTAACAATGGTGGCTTTATTATTTACCCATGCAAAATGGTTTATGGTGAAAGATCCCCCCTTTTTTTCTTCTAGATTCTAATTAAGCGCTGACTCTTAAGAAATGTTTGTATTATTCTAAGGTGAGGAAGAAAAAGTTTCCAATGTTGGGCTTTTGATGATTATTTTAATTTTAACAAAAATCTGATGACAGTATAGTCACCAACAAGGAGTATATCGTAGTGTGAGAGACAATGGTGACTGGGAAGTTAAACACAGCAAGCTACCTGGGACAGTTACACTAGTTTCTTCTGTGTCCACTTACATCGCTAAGAAAAATTCACATTTCCCTTTGAAAATTGGTAAGCTTTCTAAGATGGAGGTGAAAAATCCCAGAGAAAAAAATTTAATAGAAATTTAAAAACATTGATCAATATTTTCTACACCAACTCACAATATGAGATTTCTCTCAGAAGACTGGAACTGCTACTGACTGGCATTGCTCAGACCTGATTTACAAACAAGTGGCCCCACTGAGAAGAGCAGAGTCTGCTTTAGGCCATTAAGGAATCAGGGTAGAGATTCCCAGGACTGGTATATGCTTACAAGCCAGGGAAGAGGTACTCAACAAAACTCCAAACTAGTAAGGTCAAATTCTACTGGGCATAGTAGGGAGCAAACCTGTTTGATGGGAGATGTTATTTTGTAAATATGTTTCTCATACTGGTTAATGAATAAAGCACTGTTGGTCAATAGGAAAGCAAGATAGGTGGGGCTAGGAGACTAGGAGGAAGAGGAAGTAGTTAGGAGGGGTCAACATGGAGAGCCTGGAGAGAGCAGCACGCTGGCCTGCTCTCAGATAAGATGACCATGTGGAAATACTTAGATAAGTAGAAATGGGTTAATCATTAAGACAGACCTAGCCGGTAAGAAACTAGTACCTGGCCAACAGCATTATATCAAATACAGAGTCTCAGTGTGTTATTGGGGGCTGGCGTGGTGGTGGGACCAGATTGGCGGCAGGGGAAAACATACTCGCTACACCTGTTCCTGTTTTTCTTATAACAGTATTACAAAACACATTTTTAAAAAGTCTTTTCAAGACAGAGTTTCTCTGTGTAGCTTTGTAGACCAGGCTGGTCTCAAACTCAGCCTCTGCCTCCCAAGTGCTGGAATTAAAGGCATATGCCATTAGTA
Organism: Cricetiscus sungorus; assembly: GCA_030556225.1. Lineage (NCBI taxonomy): Eukaryota > Metazoa > Chordata > Mammalia > Rodentia > Cricetidae > Cricetiscus > Cricetiscus sungorus. Next base: position 10,983,375 of record JANBXA010000609.1, read on the forward strand.
CCTGGCTCACATTTTTTAAAAAAATATTTATTTCTTTTATGTACATTTGTGTGTCTGTGTGAATTTTGTGCACCACATGCCAGTAGGTGCCCAGGGAGACCAGAGGGTACTGGATTCTCTGGAACTGGAATTACAGGCCTCCGTGAATCATCTGATCTGGGTGCTGCAGCCAAACCGGGGTTCTCTGCTAGATCAGTTGTTGTGGAATATTACTTTAACTAGGCAAAGATATTACATTCATTTATACTGCATTTGTTTAATGATGTAAAGTTGTGTGTTTAATTATGCAAAGTGTGTTGCATTTGTTTCACCTTGCCAGCCTAAGGCACCTGATTGGTCTAATAAACAGCAAAATGGCCAATAGTTAGGCAGATAAAGGATAGACAGGGCTGGCAGGCAGAGAGAATAAGTAGCAGAAGACATCTAGGCAATGGAGAGGATGAGAGTAGAAGAAAGCAGAGAATAAAGAGAAATAGAGGGACAAGCCCAGGGCCTGAAGCAAGCTAAGAAGCCACTAGGCATAGAAGTAGTAAAAGGAAAATATACAGAAGGAAAGAAGAGTAAAAAGCCCCAAGGCAAAAGTAGACAAAGAGAAACAGGTTAATTTACATTAAAAGAGCTAGCAAGAAACAAGCCAAATGTAGCCCCAGCATTCATAACTAAGTCACTTTGTCATGATTTGAAAGATGGTTGTTGGTCCGAAAGAAAAAGCCTGGTGTAAGCAGTTAAGTGTTCTTAAACACTGAGGTATCTCTTCAGTCCCAATTTGGTTTCTTCTGATTCACCCTCCAGATCCTGGAAACAGGTGTGTACTACCTGCCTAGGGTACAGATCATGGTTACAGATGTGCACTACCTGCCTGGGATACAGATCCTGGGCATATGTGTGAACCACCTGAAATGGATACAGATCCTAGATACAGGTGTGTCCTACCTGCCTGGGACACAGATCCTGAACAACCTCCTGGGATATATATTGTAGACTACCTACCTGGGATACAGATCCTAGACACAGGTGTGCACTACTGCCTGGGATACAGTTCCTGGACTACCTGCCTGGGATACAGAACTTGGACTACGGGACTGGGATACATAAAATGGATACAGGTGTGCACTACGCACCTGGGATACAGATCCTGGTTACAGGTATGTACTACCTTCCTAGGACACAGATCCTGGTTATAGGTGTGTACTCCCTTCCTGGGATACAGATCCTAGATACATGCATGTACCACCTGCCTGGGTTACAGATCCTGGATACAGATCCTGGACAGATCCTTCCTGGGATACAGTTCCTGGACACAAGTGTGTATTATCTGCCTGGGATACAGATCCTGGTTACAGTTGTGTACTACCTAACTGGGATACAGATCTGGCACTGATATACAGATCCTGGATACTGGTGTGTACTCTGGCTGGAATACAAATCGTGGTTACAGGTGTATACCCATACCTGAGGTACAGATCTTGGATACAGGTGTGTAATGCCTCCCTGGGAAACAGATCCTGGATACATGTGTGTACCTTCTGCCTGGGATACAGATCCTGGATACATTCTGCCTGGGATACAGTTCCTGGACTACTGCCTGGGATACAGAACCTGGACAGAGGTGTGTACTACTTCCTGGGATACAGAACCTGGACAGAGGCGTGTACTACTTCCTGGGATACAGATACTAGTTACAGGTGTAAAATACCTGCCTGGGATACAGATCCTGGATACATTCCACCTGGGATACAGATCCTGGATACATTCCACCTGGGATACAGATCCTGGATACATTCCGCCTGGGATACAGTTCCTGGACTACTTCCTGGGATACAGAACCTGGGATACAGAAGAGGCTGGCCTTGAACTTCTTAGAGCTTCACTTGCCTTTGCCTCCAGAATGATGGGTTTAAAGGCATGTGCTAACATTGCATGTCTTGCTCTTAGTTTTAAGGGATGAACTTTGTTAGTGGAATCACAGATGAGTCATTAAATACCCTGAGAACCAAAGTGGATCACCTTTTTTTTTTTCTTTGATAGTTATTTAATTTCCCCCCCAGGGACTAATGTATCATTTAAATGTCTGTATTGTTATAACTCCTACATAAACTTTCAAAAAGTATTCAATACCAGAGAAAGTCTATAAAGTCCATAAAATTTGGTATTTTATCATAGGAGAATTGTCACTACATTTTTAAAATCTATTTTTTCAATTTATTTTATAATACCAACCAGTTTCCCTCAGTCCTCTCCTCCTGTCCCTTCCCCGACCTCCATTCTATACCCCCACCATCCACTCCTCCTCTGTCTCCATTCAGATGGGGGCAGGCCTCCCATGGGAATCAACAAAGCATGGCATATCAAGCTGAGGCAGGACCAAGCTCCTCCATGCTGCATCAAGGCTGAGCAAGGCCTTTCACCATAGGAATAAGTTCCAAAGAGCCAGCTCATGCATCAGGGACAGGTCCTGGTCCCACTGCTAGGGACCCCACAAACAGATCAAGTTACCTACGTGGGTCCCATGTCATCTCTCTAGCTGTTCATCCAGAGTTCCCCGACTTTCCCCGACCTCCATTCTGGGAATGTAGTCCCAGGCAGGTAGTCGGACTTTCCCCGACCTCCATTCTGGGAATGTAGTCCCAGGCAGGTAGTCCAGGATCTGTATCCCCGACCTCCCACAAGTTCTGGTAAGCTGTCTCTGTGGGTTTCCCTATCATGATCTTGAATCCCCCCTTGCTCAATTAATCCCTCCTCTCTCTCTTAAACCTTCAATAAAATTAACCAGTATGGATAAAGTCAGTGACAGAGATGTTTAATACTCATTTCTTCCCCTCACAATGAATTCTAAATGTTCTTAATATCAGGCAATTCAACCTAAATGAAGCTTCAGTCAAGCAAATTTTCTCTACCTAACTGACAAAAAAAAAAAAAAAAAAAAAATAGAAATAAACATTCCTAAAAGACTGTTCACAAATCCCTAAGAAGTTTACAGCTGGGTGTCATTTCCTACCCCACATAAGTTTCTCACAGAAGCAAAAGTATAGTGATAGGCCATTTTCTTTTTAGAGATAAGATCTTATTTTGTAACCCTTGCTGACCTAAAACTTGTTATGTAGACCAGGCTGGGTTCAAACTCAGAGAAATCCACCTGCCTTTGTCTTCTGGATGCTAGCATTAAAGGTGTGCACTACTACTATGCCTGGTTTTAACCACCATTATTTTAATGGTGGTTACCCCACCATTGCTTACCCCACCCCCAGGTAAGCAATGGATTTATTACAACTTAAAATATTGATATTTTGGGCAGAAAGTCATCGGAATTATTTCTTTATTTCCTTTTGCATTTGGTACAAAGGAGTTGTTTTTAATTGGTAGTTCTTAAAATTCTCCTCTTCACTTTAGTGGTTTCATGTGTGAGGTACCTGGGTTTAGAACTTACAACATTTCTCATTGTACCTATGAATAGTTACGCATCCGTGATAGGACACAGGTCTAGGCATTGCAGCTACCTTTGAGATGATACTTGTCTCAGGATCGTAACAGAGAATAGTATCTGTAGTATCACCATTTTCCCGTCTTCCACCCAGGATATATATTTTTCCATCACATACGGACATACCACAATTTTCCTGTTGATAGAATGTGTTTTGTACATGCATCCAATAGTCTTCAACTGGGTCATAACAATACACGGCCTTGGTCAGACCACCAGCAACGTAGATCATGTTGTTCAGAGAGACAGCTGTTATGTACCTCTTGGCGACCGGTATAGCTGCACAAAGCAGCCAACTATTGATTTTTGGGTCATAAACCTGAACCTTATTAGAACAGGTATTATCGTCAGGTCCTCCGCCAATAACAAACAATTTCCCTATACAGCTGGTGACGGCGGGAGAACTCACTGCTTCCTTAAGTGGTGCAACTTCTGTCCAACGATTTGAAAATGAATCATAGTACTCTACGCTGTTAAGTCTGTTTTGTCCATCGTAGCCTCCGACAACATACACTTTACCCAGAAGGACTGCCATTTTGTGGCGCCATCTGCCTTTATTTAGAGGAGCAACTCTGAGCCAGATATTTAGCTGCGAGTTATAAATCCAGACATCACGGCTGTTAATTCTTCCACCTGAAACAAGAATATTATTCTTCAGGGCACAGACGGCATACTCTGATTTGGTAAATTCTGGAAGCTTGGCCAATGACTTCCATTCTCCTGTTACTGGATCATAACACTCGGTAAATGGAAGGTTAAATCCTCCAGGTCTTTCACAGCCACCAATCACAACGATCACCTCTGAATAGCCAGTTGATCTGCGTGGCCTAGTTCTCGGGGACATCAGTTCATTGCCAAGTACATGGTACCGTCTTGCTTCATGCAGCAACTGGTGACACTCGGAGGAATTCTGGATCAGGTGGTTCACCTCTACTGTATGAATAAAGTAATTGGGATTTAAGAGAGGGAGCCTGACGTGGGTGAGGAGCTCATGCAATAGCAGCCTTCGATGTTCCACATCATCATGGACCCAGCGCATGACGGACTCAAACACCATTTCTTCTTTAGTAACATTAAGTTCATCACTGCAGATATAATCAATAAGTTCTCTTTTGTCAAGCTGAAGAAATTCTTCATGCTGGGTCACGTCCTCAAAAGTCTGTAATGCAAAGGTGCGGCATTTTGCAAAGAGTGTTCTGAGTGAGTGGGTGTCGGCAAAGCGCTGGATTCCTAGGCAATTGCAAGGGTCAAGTTGTTCCTCTAAGAAACTGGCGCACGCATCACAGAGAACATCAAGCTGAAAGATGCTGGAGGCTTCGAATAGATTTTGGACATTGTCTGTTGTGATCTTCACCTTTCCAGTATATACATACTGCAAAAAACATTCCATAGCTTCAGCAAAAATGCCATTGATCTCAATTTGCGTTTCTTGGCTCTCCCTGTGGTCATTACAGAACATGGCTTTGAAGTATCTGCTGCAGGCAGAAAGGACTGCTCGATGACAAGGGAATTTCTGTCCTTCTACACAGATGATGACATCTGTGAATAATTTCTTGGCTCGGAAGTCACTAAATAGCTGGAGTATGTTTTCAGCATGAGATGATCCTGAAGAGAAGTTGAAATATTCATGACCTCTCAGATATTTGGGGTTCATTTAAGAAACTTTAGTCTGAGCCTTTGGTGAATCACTCACTCCGAGCTCCTCTCAGCTCTAGTCTGAGGCCGTTCCAGAATTCGAACCATTATTACGTCACTTGACTATGTAATTGTGAACAATGGCTGCTAGAGAATCTTGACGTGGCTTCTCAGCATTGGCTTGACCAAGGCCCCAGGCAAAAATACTTGTGTTGTTTAAATTTCCACACCACTGGGTCCAGCCTGCAGTCCCCAATCCGAACAGTCTTCACCGCGGGTGTCTCGGGCTTGGGGGCGGGACCATTGGGAAATAAATTAAAAAGCAGAGCCAGATAGGAGGAGAAGGAAGCAGGCAACCCAGCGCCCCGCGCCCCCTCCCAGAACCAAAAGATGTCTTTATCAGCCCCAGAGTGAAGCTTTCATGTTAGTGTTCAATGGCACTTGGGGAGAGGACTGTCCCATCCCTGGTCTTCATCAGAAATATAGCCCAGAAGTCTTCGTTTGAAAGACTGTTGATAGACTTCTCTCATCCTTGTGTCCCATAGGGATTTCCAACTGTTGCTGACCCGAGTCTACACTCAGTGGATCCTTCTAGCCTTGTGTTTAAACAACATTGCCTGCACCATGCACACACTTCTTCCTGATTCCTTCCCATTTCCCGGGTGCGGTGTCTCATTCTCGCACAGTATGCATGGCAGACAGTTAACACTGTCACTTTAGCTCTTCACTGTGGGAAATGCTATGTTCATTTTTCTCACACTTTTATTTGGGATTTCAGAGTTGTGCCCTCGATTGTGAATGCCCCTTGTGTTCTACTCATTGCTGGCTAGCTTTTGCTATCTAGGGTTGAGGCAGGCACAAGGTGGGAGAAGAAAAGGAAGCTCCAGAAAATTGCCACTGTGGCACACTCCATTATCAGCTCTCCCTCCTGTCTGGAATGCCTGCATACCCCTTTGTGCCTCACTTTAGAGCCTGAAGCCTAAGCAAACCCTCTGTTAAGGCAACCCTGACCACATCACCTGGCCTCTGTACCACTTACCTATTGAGAACTGCCCTAGGAAGCCCACTGAGCCCCGGGTAGGAAAGGCCCTAAGTATCCAGAACAGGGGTAGAGACAACATGGGATATTTCAGAGATGGCTCAATGGTTTAGAGAAGTTGTTCCTCTTGCAGAGGACCTGGGTTTGATTCCCAGCACTCACATGGTGGTTCACAAACATCCATAATGCCAGTTCTAGGGGACTTGACACCTTCTCTGCCCTCCCAGGGCAGCAGGCCTGCATGTAGTGCAAATAGATAGGTGCACACACAACATTCACATCTATAAAATAAGGTAAACCTAATTTTAAAAAAAGTTCCAATGTTACATCTCAATGGGTAATAAGTAAGTGATTTGGGTGAACAAAGGACCATACAAGAGGTAAAAGGTACATTTCTCTCACTCCCTTTTATTGTAAATATATTCTTTCCTCTTACAATATATCCTGATTATAGTTTCCCCTCCCTCTACTCCTCCCAGCTCCTCCTCAACTCCTCTCCCCTCCAAATCCACTTTCTGCCTCTCATTAGAAGAATGGGCCCTTACCAGTGCTTATACCTTATCTAAAGCAGTTGTTTTCAACCTGTGGGTTTTGATCCCTTTGGGGAAGTCGAATGGCCCTTTTATAGGGGTTGCATAAGACCATCCTGCATATCAGATAGTTACATTATGATTCATAACAGCTGAAAAAGTTAGGAAATAGCAATGAAAATAATTTTATTGTATGGGGGTCAGTACAACATGAGGAACTGTATCAGAGGGTGGAAGCATTAGGAAGGTTGAGAATACCTGCTAAAGTAAATACCTCTCCTTGCCTCAGAGAACAACTATAGGTCCTTACGGATGGGTGGGGCCTCATAAGTCCCACCCCCTAGCAACTGTTAATTGTCTATAAATCCTCAGAGAGTAGAAGGAGTTGCTCACAGACTCCTAATCACTCCTTGACAAAATGTTGAGGGGCCAATCCAAATGCAGGCAATTACAACTGACTTTACTCCACATGACTACATCTTTTCCTCCATCTCATGTATTTTCTGCTCCCTCATCCATAATTTCTGGACCCATGGTGGGTGTGAAATGATGTCCTATTTAGGAGTGAGCATTCAATAGACCTTTATTCACAATACTTTGTGGTCCAAGTTAATGTTCTCTACAGTAATTGCCTGCTGCAAAAAAGTTTCTCTGAGCAAACCTGAAAGCAGCTATGATTTATGAGCAGAAGCATAAATACATAGAAGGCAATTTGTCTTGATATTATTTTTTTTTATTTGAGCAAAGGGCTTACCTTTAAAGATACACAAATTTGTCATTTTCAAAAAAGATGTATTAGTTTTATTTGTGTGTTTATGTGCAAGCCTGTCTGAGTTTAAGTGCACCATATGTATAGGATCCCATGGAGTCTAGAAGAAGGCATTATGACCCTTGGAACTGGAGCTATAGGTGGTCCTGAGCAACCATGTGGATTTGGGAACTAAACTAGGGTACTTGCAAGAGCATCAAGTGGTCTTAACTGCTGAGCCATTTCTCCAGCCACAAATTTATCATTTTAATATATACCTCATTTAATATTATTTCCTAAAATATGGTATAGAAAAGTGGACATGATAATTATTCCGGAGGAGCTCTCACTATGGAGAAATGAATAGAAGAATGATTCCCAATCATGTTTTCCCTGCACTCCTATCCTTGGGACATTTTTACCTTCTTATTACAATTGGGTTGGGGCATAAAGTTTCTAAAAATGTTTCATAGTGCTGGGTGTAGTGGCTCATGCCTTTAATCCCAGCACTCAGGAGGCAGAGGAGGTGGATGAAGGTTAATAGTAGAGTACTTGCTTAGTTTGTGTAAGGCACCAACTTCATTGTGTAGCAGTATTAAACAATAATGGAAGAGATAAACCAGAAGGCCTCATCAAACATGCGGATATGATGAATATTTAAAGACAGAGAAATATGAATTATACACATTTGATGAGCACACACATATACCTATTAGGAACTATTGCACTGCATTCCAATAGAATATGCAGTATTATTACTTGTGTAGTAAAATAAATTGTGGACAATATAAAAAGAAATCCTTTTTAAGGAGCCAAGTTTGATGGGGCAAACCTATCATAGCACTTGGGATACTCAGGTTGGAGGGAGGGCATTTTAAAGATAGCCTGTGCTAAATATAAGACACTTGGTTTCAGAAAAAAAGTTAAGCAAACTGAAAACAAACCTGTCTGCTTTAGAAAGTTAGCAATGTGAGAATATTGTATTTCTGTGCATCAGAAGCTATTCATTTCTCAGAAAGCAAAGAAAAAAAATTAATCAAGTTTTAAAAAAAATAAAAACTCCATTTAGACTCCTGGAATCCAGTTGTAGAGCTGGAGGAGGGACGGGCAAAGGGTGTCAAAACCATGTTGGGGAAACCCGCAGAAACAACTGACCTGAACAACTGGGAGCTCATGGACCCCAGTTGTAAAGCTAGGGAGCCAGCATTGGACTGAACCAAGCCCTCTGAGTGTGGGTGCCAGTTAGGAGGCCTGGGAAGTCTATGGGGCCTCTGGTAGTGGATCAGTGTTTATTCCTAGTACACAAATGGATTTTGGGAACCCATTCCCCATGGAGGGCTATTCTCTCAGCCTAAATACATAGGGGAGGGCCTAGGCTTTCCCCTAAATGACTTGACAGACTTTGATGATCACCCATGGAAGGCCTCACCCTCCCTGGGTAGTGGATGGGAGGGCGGGATGGGGCAGTTGGTGGGGGCCCATGGGAGGACGGGAGGAGAGGGAACTGTGATTGGCATGTAAAATATGATTGTTTCTAATTTAAATAAAAACGTATATTAAAAACTCCATTCAGTTTATCAAGGGAAGTTTTTTTCTTTTTAAAAATGTATTTTTTTAAAAAATTGGTTCGAGATAGGATATTTCTATCTCAAACTTGGCTTGCAAGGAACTTGCTATGTAGTCCAGGCTGGCCTCAAAATCATAGACATCTCCTGCCTCTGTCTCCAGAGCTAAAAATGTATTCTTTAAATAAATGTATTCTTTAAATTATTTTTGCATGGTTATTAATCCAAAAGGTTGTCTTTCTTCATGATCTTTTCGTAAGTGTATATAATTATAGTTTTGTCATATTTCATCTGCCATCATCCTCCCTTTTTCTCCTTCTCCTTCTGAGTATTCCCTGTCGCTTCCACAATTGATTCCCCTTATACTGCCAGCTTTCTCTAATTGTTTGAAAGGGATCTTCAGACATTTATGGTGGTTTTTGTCCCTTTGTGGTCATTAGTTCCAGACTCTATTCACTGTTTTTGTTTTGTCAGTAAGCACATTTTTACTCAGTAAAACTTTTGTAAAAAATGTATTAAACTTTTTAGACTGTCTTCTTCTTCTTATTATTAATTTACTTTTATTTTTTGTATTAAGCTTTTTTTTGAGATAGATCTTTCTATGTTGTCCTGGCTGTCCTGGAACTCACTCTGTAAACCAGGCTGGCCTTGAACTCACAGAGATCCACCTCCTCTGCCTCCTGAGTACTAATATTAAAGGCATGCGCCACCACACCCTATTAAACTTTGTTTTTTGTAAATGCATACATGTGACTCTGTGTGCACATGTGTGCTGGGGCCTAAAGAGGCCAAAAAAAAGTTAGATGTACTGGAGCTGGAGTCACAGGAGGGTGTAAGCCACCCCAAAGTGCTCAGAATTCAATTTTCACTTTGAGACAGGATACACGTGAAGCTACACTGTTTAGTTGCCAGAGAAACCTTGATCTTAAAGGATGCCCCTGCCTCAGAACTAGGTAACACTGTGCTACAATGTCCTGCAACATAACTTTTTATGGTGACATGTTCTGAAATAAAGTTGGTGTGATTACCGAAGGTGGAATGGCCTCCCTAAATGATTTCAGTGATTAAGGAAGGGATATGGCTTGGGTGTACTGAAGAAGGCTGGATTTCCTAAGCTAAGGGAAATGTGGTGCTGTTACTGGGCTAATTCAGAAAGTAACAGAGAAAAGAGATCTGGAATCTCCAAGAATATAGGACCAGCTGTCGCTCTGCTGGAGGAATGTGGGGTGTTTTAATATGTATGAATCTGGAGCTCCCTAAATTTAACTGATTGGAAAAATTTGAGGGAATGGGCATTGAGGGGTCTCTGGGGCCAAAAGACTAAAGCTTTATCCCAGAGGAGATAGTAGGGTAGCTCTTTACACAGTGGCCATTTGGCAATACCTCTGATGAATGGAATTGTTATGTTTTGAGTAAAAAATGGCCCAATAGGCCCCTGTACTAGAATGCTTAGTCATCAAGGAGTGGCACTATTTGAAATGAGTAGAAGGGTTAGGAGGTGTGGATTTGCTGGAGGAAGTGTGCCACTGGGGGTGGGCTTTGAGGTTTCAAATGTCCATGCCAAGCCTTTCTCTTTGCCTGTGGATCAGGATGTAACACTTAGATACTGATCCAGGTCCATGTGTGTTGCCATTCTTCCCACCATGATGATTATTCACTCACTCTCCAAAACTATAGGCAAGCCCCCAGTTAAATACTTGCTTTTTCTCTTTTATAAATAGTTATTTATTTATTATGTATACAGTGTTCTGTGTATACCTGCATACCAGAAGAGAGTATCAGATTCCATTATAGATGGTTGTGAACCACCATGTGGCTGTTGGGAATTGAAGTCAGGACCTCTGAAGAGCAGCCATCTCTCCAGACCCCTAAATACTTTCTTTTATGAGTTTGTTGGTCATAGTGTCTCTTCACAGAAATAGAACACTGACTAGGACAGGAGCTGGCACTAGGGACCAGGGTATTGCTGAGAAAGGCCTGGCTATGATTTTATTTGGAGGAATATGGAAGACTTTGGGGATTTGAACTAATAAAGCAGTCGAATGCTTCAGATGGGGTTTAAAAGGTTATTTACACAGAGTTAAGACTATGTTAGAGATTTTGTGGCTTTTGAAGTTGAAGTGAGTGCATTTCTGCATTGTGATATGGGTATGAGCCTATGGGGGACAGGAATGGAATGTGGTAGTTGGAATAAGAATGGCTCCCCCATAGATTTGAGTACTTAGGGAGTGGCACTGTTTGAAAGGATTTGGAGGTGCAGTCTTGTTGGAGTGGGTGTGCTATTGTTGGCTAGGTGTGGCCTTGTTAAAAAAAATTGAAACAGGGAGTAAGATTTGGGGTTTCAGAAACCCAAACCAGGCCCAGTGGCTCTCTCTTCCTGATGCCCTCAGATCCACATGTAGAACTCTCAGCTACCATGTATGCCTGTGTGCCGCCATGCTTCCCACGGTGAGGATAATGGACTAAACCTCTGAACTGTAAGCCAGTCCCAAGAGTTGCTTACAGTTTTTACGTCCCGAAAGTTTATAAGAATTGCCATGGTCATGGTGGTTTATTTTTTAATCTATCCCTTGTGTCTGTCACATCACGCCTCCTGATCTCACCCATCTCCCTCCCCAACCCAATATAAAACAAAATAAAATTTAAGAGTAAGAGAGGAAAAACAGAAAAAAAAGAAAGAAAGAAAAAGGAAAACCTCATCATCAAAGTTACAATGTGATACAGCCACACAGTAAACCCCTTTATCCACATATTTTTACATGCAGGTGTTTATCAGAAAGAATCAAAGCTCTGGTTCAAGGTCTCTGGTTTCTTGCTGCACCATTGGCAATGGGCCCTCACCGGGACTCTTCCTAGATATTCTGTCGATGCTCGATGCCATGGAGATCCTGCAGCCCTGGGTCCACAAGCCTGACACCTTCCCCATCCCATGCCCCAGCAGATCACAGACGGGGTGGATGTTGGGGTGGATGAACTCATAACCCTGGTTCTGGGTCTGGGTAGTTGCAGGGTTGGTCAGCCTGCCGGCTATTCCCTGTTCTCACCACCAGGGTGCGCTCTCCAGCATTGCTCTGGGTAGTTCACCCCTTGCAGCCATGAGTAAGGGCCAGTTCTCTCACTTTCATATCCCCATGGTCTGATCTCCCACACCTACACCTTCAGGGCCAGTGAGAAAGCTGCCTGACTCCACTTTGAAGGCAGGAGCCATTATGATGTATTTTTAAAAATAAGTTTATATTTATTGTGAGCTTGAGTTCTGTTTCCTAGAACCTGACTTTCCTTGACCCATGACTTGATTTGTTTTTGAGAATATCCAGACCCTAACCCTGTAATCACATGGTGGGTGACCACATGACATATTTTTTTTAAGGTTTTGTCCCAATTGTCCCCCTTCTGTAAAACCACTCCATAAAAAGGGCCCAAGAGGTGGATTCGGGACTGCTCTCTTTAACCTGACTTAGGAGGTAGTCGCTGGCTAGCTCTTGTGTGTACCTTAATAAAAACCAAGCTTGCTTCAAATTTGGCTCAAATGTGTGTGGTGTAGGGGCCACTGTCCCAAGTGCTGCAGCTGGTGAGGGGCAGAGACAGCTCTCCCATTTTTATGGTCTCAAGGCTAGCTCTCCCACCTGCCTCAGACCCTGATGACTGGGGGTGGGGTGTGGGGTGTAGGGTGGAGGAGGCATCTCTGCCCCACCCATGCAGCCACAAGACAGATTATTGGGGACCGCGCACCCATGCTCACAACATTTGGGGCTGGCTCACCCACACCTCCACCAACAGGGTCAGCTCTACTGTGCTGCCCAGCTGAGGTTCAGGGCCTGCTCTCCCTAGTGTTGTAATTGGTGGGGACAGGAACAGATCTCTCACTCTTGTGGCCTCAGGGCCAGCTCTCCTACCTGTTAGTTTCTACTGCATCAGCAGCCTGCTTCTGCCGCCAAAGCAATTATGTCGCCAGGTGCCTTTCCACAGTCCCTTAAAAGTGCCCATCAGAGCACAGCTAGCTCTCTTGTCTCTTTTGCCTCTTACCCCTCCCTTTGTCTCTTCTTCCCCTTGTCTCTGTCTGACTGCCTGCTTGCCTCTCTAAGACATGGCTGTTCACTCTTTTGCTCTCCCCTCACCCAATGAACCTCTTACACTAACTCCGTTGCACATGGCATGTTTGCTTAGTGGCATGCCTTGGCAGGGTCTGCCTAAAGGTATCCACTTTGCCTTTCCTTTTTTTTTTTTTATCATTTTATTGGTGCTGACACTCTAGGCTCCCCTGGCATTCGATATGGCCATACCACTTTACCTGCAACACATCTGCTCTCTGATGGCTTTGCCTTCCATTAAACACTGGCAATTGGGTCTCCGGCAGGGCTCCCTGCCTCTGGCCATTCCCCTGGATAGAGCAGTCCTCACCTTCTGGCTTTTCTTAAGTCTTGGCACCAGGTGACTGCGCTTCTTTCAGGCTCTTGGCCCCTGTTGTTGAATGTTGATGTACTAAACAGCCTGTGCCTGCCTGCTCTGTTCGGTTCTCAGGGATGCTTGAGGCTCTCAGGTTCTGGACTTCTCTCGGTCTTATCCTTGGGAACTGTGTCATACACCTCTTCACTCCCATTGGGATATCTTTTGGACACCTTCTGACCACTCCTTTCAAATCAAATCTGGCCTTAGTATACCATGGACCAGGAGGTTGGGGAACTGAGACACAATTCTCCACTCTCTTGGCTCCAAGGCCTGCTTGTTTCTGTCTGTTCTCTAAACATCCTGTCTGTATGTTTGCTGCAATGTGGGAATCTGAGACGGAGAGGCCAGCTTTGTCTTGCTCAGCACACATCAGCTCTCCCTTGCACCATCTGTTGCTCTAACCCTTAGTAAGGTATGTACAGATCATTTGGGAATGAGTCGAATTCCAAATTTTGGAGCCCACTTCTTCCTGTATTATTTTCTATGTGGACACATGTGCTTTTCTGGCTCTTGCAGCCTGCTACACCCATGTGGACATCTCTCTTTCTTTCTCCCCTCTCCCAGCATCCTGGAAGATGTACGCTTAAGTTCTAGCCCACTCTATTCTCCACATGCCTTTGGCTCTTGTGGCCTCCTGGACCCACGTGGACAGCTCACTTTTCTTCAGCTCCTTCCCGGCTTTCTTTCACCTGACAGACCCACTGTGCTGTCTCTGTTTCCACCGGTAATCCTGCAGCTTGCTTTCACTCTCAACTTCCCCTTGGAACTTATATGAAGACACTCTCACTTTGTGACCCTCTCTTCCTCCATGGACACAGATTTTATTACAACATCTTGCTAACCTTAACCCTAACCCTCACCCTAACCCTGGCCTCTGTACAAGTCAGTGCCTAAAACTGACAAGCTTGATTTCCAAACTCTCCCAAGTTGTTAATAACTGCTACTGCCACAGACAAAGGGGTCCCCCAATATCTTATACCTAAACTTTCACTGCTATACTTCCCTATGTCCTTTGACCCCAGTGACCACAGAGGAACCTGGGGTAGCTCTCTGGGTAGCCAGCAAGTCTCCGTTATTTTAGTAGTTTCAGGAGCTGCTTGGTTTGTACTTCTGCTTACCCAGGTACAATGTATTCTTCTTAGAACTCTGACGATGTTTGACAACATGGCTAGTGATAGCTTTGTCAGTTTAACAGCAGCAACCAAGGCTTCAGCTGCCTTCTAAGTTCTCTTTGTGTGTAAAAATCAGACTGCAAGCCTCACTCTCCTGGAGCTATTACTAGGGCTAGACATAGTTTACCTTGTTATCAGACTAAGAAAAGAGGTAAACTCACAGAACAGGTTTCAGTGTAACTTTTTACTATTCCTTTGTGTAAAGAAACTGACTTTATCCTTACTGCCCTAGTAATCAACCGCCCATGTCTCCTGGTGAATTAGATAGAGAGAAGGTGTTTTAAGGTGTAAAGTTTATGCAAAGATATGAAAGCTTAAGATGTGATGACCTAAGAAAATGTTTCAGGGTCTAAGAAAATGACTTAAGGTGTGTAAATGCAAGTTATAAAGGTCTGAGGTTGAAAAAGCTTAAGTGGCGATAAGAAGAAAGTGACTTGAGGTGAATAAAAGAACGAAGAATGTTTCAAATTTCTTTTTCTCTTATTCTACTGTTATATTAAGACTCCAAAATTCATAGTCTTAACATTAACCAATGGAATTCTGATAAACTACTAAAGTAGCTCTGGCAGATCACCACCACCATATAGTCACAAACTCAAGATTTTAAATTCCCTTTGGTTGTCTTCTAAGTATAGACTTAAAAGTGCTTCTCATTGTGCTAACAACATCTGGCTAACCTATATATACCCAATCTTTTGGATAGACGAAAGAGTGTTCATGCTTTTCACCAGAACAATTTTGGGTTTCCTAAGATTCAAATGCATGAGTCTACTGCCTTTTCTACAATGTGGATTTCAGCATACATTACAAACAGTGGGAATGCTAATGTGTCTAAATCTTAACTCGTTTTGTAAACTAAAAAAAAATTCTTGTAAGTTCCAGGGAGTTGACTTGGATCCTCCTCAAACAGATCATTAAATGGACTCCAGATAAGTACCCTCAACCAACAGCCTAAGTTTCCCAACCTACTACCTGTTCCTGATGGTGTGATCTCCTCCACACTTCCCTGGTCTTGGGATTCCCCTCGCTCAATTACCAGGATCTAAGAAAAAAATTCCCTCTAAAACTTCTTAACTTTATCTTCTGCTCTGCCAGCATCCTGATATTTTTGTACTGTATGCATGTGTATAATGTGAATTGCAAATGTGTGACCAAGGCATTTTAGGCGTGACTGCATATGTATGTAGGCCTATGTAGAGGCTAGATGTCGATGTCTAGTGTATTCCTTGCTTGCTTTCTAATATACTGAGGCAGGGTCTCTCAACTGAAGCCGGAACTCAATGAATTGGCCAGTCTAGCTAGCTGCTTTGATATGGAAGGTCTTTGTGTTTGTTCTTGGATTGGGATTATAGTCAGGTTACCACACCCATCCAACATATATGTGGGTTCAAAACTGAAGAGGCACTGGTTGGGGAATCATGGGAATTGAGATCACAGAAAGCTCCTGATTCAAATTTTGTAAAAATTTGTCAAAAAAAAGTGTAAATAACAAAGACATCAGAGCAATAAATTGAATTACAATGAAGGGGAATTCTTTTCGCATTTCCAAGTAAGAATAGGATTTAACCATCCAACTTGACCACTTCTAGAATCAAACAAAACCCAAGCTGCTAGGAATGGTTTGCAATCCTCCTCTAGTGATGTGGCAAAAGTCCCAGGGTTTCAGGGAGTGAAACATGAGGATATCACCCAGGCTGCTCTCTACCTTTTCTCCCTGCTCCTTTTCCCATTTCCTTCCTCCAGTCTCTCCTCCCACCTTTCCAAACACTTTGTTAATTTGTCTTGAGGGCTGAGGCAGCTATGGGAGCCATCCATGGCAGGCAGACACCCAGGAGACTCAGGGCAGCGAGGTTCTCACAGGGATGCTATGTGTGATCACTGGAGTCTTAGTCCTCCAGGACCAGTCTCACTGTTCCAGTAGATGATGGTGTTTCTGAGGGTTGAGATGCAGGTGCTAATTGGCTCCATGGAGCTGGGTTTCTGCTTCTTGTCCAGTTTGTCTCAGGGGCACCTCTGGAGATTCTGCCTGGCTCCATTCAGCCGCCAAAGGGTAGAGTTTTGTCCCTGACCTTGTGCTCTGCATTTCTTGTGCCTCTTTCTGTGCGCTTTGTGAGATAAATGCAGAGAAGGATGTGTCCAGCAGGTGGCATAGTGTACACAGGTGTTTGCTGGAAACACAGGCTTGTCTGGGAAGCAGAGCTGGTCTCCAGGTTTTAAAAATACTGTTTGCCTTCGTGGTCTAAGTACTCTTTGCTTTGGAAAACAATAAAAATAATTAAAGTTTTTTTTTAAGTCCCCCCCCCATAATTAAGTCAAGTTTGCTCAGAAGGGACAATTTTGGGGGTTGTGTCTTTTTGTCTTATTCACTGTTCTATTATTGTGAAGAGACACCATGACCAAGACAACATTTAATTGGGGGCTTGCTTACAACAGTTTCAGAGGGTTAGTCCATTATCATCATAGTGGGAAGCAGACAGGCATGGTGCTGAGGCAGTTGCTGATACTATTACATCCTGATCCACAGGCAGAGAGAAAGAGACATTGGGCCTGATACAGGCATTTGAAAACTCAAAGCTCACCCCCACTGACACACTTTCTTTAACAGGGACACACCTCCTAATCCTTCTCAAATAGCACCACTCCCTGGTGACCAACTAGTCAAATCTATGAGTCAAATCTATTGTCATTCAAACTACCCATGGATCAAAACAGAAATTAGGAACGAAATTAAGGATTTTCTAGAATTGAATGAAAATGAATACACAACATACACAAACTTGTATGAAGGCTGTTCTAAGAGGCAAGTTTGCAGTACTATATGCCTACATAAAATCTTTGCAGAGATCGCATACTGTAACTTCAAAGTACACCTGAAAGCTTTAGAACAAAGCAAGAACACCACACCCAAAGGAGTAGATGGCAAGAAATAAACCCAGGGCTAAACTCAATAAAATAGAAACAAAACTAAACAACAACACAAAGACTCAATGAAACAAAGAATTGGTCCTTTGGGAAAATCATAGAAGGACAAACCCTTATCTGAATTAACTAAAAGGTGGAGAGAAAATATCCAAATTAACAAAGTTAGAAATGAAAAGTGGACATAACAGACCCTGAGAAAATCACAGAATAATAAGAACACACTTAAAAACCTGTATTCCACCAAATTGGGAAATATAAAAGAAATGGATAATTTTCTCCATAGGTACCACTTACTAAAGGTAAATCAGATAAACAAATTAAACAGACCGTAACTCCTAGTGAAATAGAAGCAGTCATTAAAACCTCCCATGCAAAGCCAGATAGTTTCATCACAGAATTCTACCAGACTTTCAAAGGAGAGTTAATGCAGCTACTTCTTAAATTATTCCACAAAATACAAACAGAAGGAACATTGACTAATTCAATTTACAAGGCCAGAGTTACTCTGATACCCAAACCACACAAAGACCCAACAATGAGCCTGGCGGTGGTGGCACACACCTTTAATCCCAGCACTTGGGATACAGAGGCAGGTGGATCTTTGTGAGTTTGAGGCTTGAGGCCAGATTTTACAGAGAAACCTTGTCTTGAAAAACCAAAAAAAAAAAAAAAAAAAAAAAAAAAAACCAGTCCCAACAATGAGAAAGAATTACAAACCAATTTCTCTTATAAACACAGGTGCAAAAATACACAATAAAAAAACTTGCAAATTGAATCAAGAATACATCAAAAAGATGATTCACCATGATCAGGTAGGCTTCATCCCAGAGATGCAGGGTTATTTCAACATATGCATATCTGTCAATGTAACCCACCATATAAACAAACTGAAAGAAGAAAAAAACACATTAGATGCAGAGAAAGCCTCTGACAAAATCTTGTACCCCTTCATGATAAAAAGTCTTGAAGAAATTAGGGACACAAGGAAAATCATAAAGGCATAAAATAATAAAGGTAGTTTAAACTCAAAGAAATTCTACTGAGACAAGAAAGAAGACAAGGTTGTCCACTGATTTTTGATAAAAAGCCAGAAATAAACACTGGAATAAAAGATAGTATCTTTAACAAAATGATGCTGGTCAAATTGAAAACTGGATGCCTGTACATAGAAGAATCAAATAGATCCATACTTATCACCATGTACAAACATCAACTCAAAATTGATCAAAGACCTCAACATAAAATGAAATACATGGACAGAGAAAATAGAGAATGGCCTTGACACATTGGCACAGGAGACAACTTTCTGAACAGAACAATGTAAGCATAGGCACTAAGATCAACCATTAATAAATGGGACCCTCATATAGATGCACAGATTAAGACACACAGGACGAGGTTATAATATGGGGAGAAGTCACTTACATAAGAAACCAATGACCTGCAAGTTCCCTCTTCAAGGATCCACACCCGGGCTGCTCTCCATGACCCTACCAGACCCAAGAGAGAGATAGTGTCCCTGGCCATCTTTTGTTACCAAATGAAGTTTCTGATATTGGGATTGGGTGGTAGCTAATTGAGTTTTTGGTCAAAGGAGCCCCAAGGGAATTCCCTGAACAACCCAGTCTGTTACCAAGACTATAGGTTGCTCTCTACAAACTGACAGCACGACTCCATTGCTGAAGAAACACCTACTAACTCATTGAACATGGAGATGTCAAGCTGTTGCCTACATAGATCCTTCACCTCTACATTGTACTGTCTTTCATACAAGAAGATACTCTGTCATGAGAGAAGCATAAACACCAACCCAGCCACAAAACCTCTAATCTATAATCTGTCCTGCCTGAAAAATGTGCCAGAGTAATGGTGGCACAAAGCTTGTGGGAGTAACCAACCAATGTTTGCTTTGACTTAAGGCCCACTCCATAAAATGAAATCCATACCTGACACTGCTTGGGTGACCAAGAACCAGAGACCAGATAGTCCAGGAATCTAGGGTAAAATCAAATAATACTGGTCTTAAAAGAAAAAAAGAAAGAAAGAAAAGAAAGAAAGAGAGGGAGAGAGAAAAACCCAATGTGATAAAATGACTTCTAATGATATTCTTCTATACTTATAGATCAGTGCCTTGTTCAGCCATCATCAGAGAAGCTTCTTTGTGCAGCAGATGGGAACAGATGCAGAGACCCATAGGCAGAGAGCAGCATAGATTTAGAGACCTTGGTACATTTAGTCCTAAATGAGATGACTACATCAAATTCCTCCACTCAGAGCTTAGGGAGCTCTGAGAATGAGGAGGTGGAAAGAATATAAGGGCCAGAGGGGATGAAAGACATCAAGAAAAGGGGGCCCTCTAAATCAATATGATCAAAGCTCACAGAGACTGAGGCAGCATGTACAAGGCCTGTATAGGTCTGCACTAGGTCCTCTGTGTGTATATCATGACTTCCAGTTTAATGTTTTTATGGGATTCCTGAGTGTGCAAATGAGTGGGTTTCTGATTCTTGTGTGGTGTATTCTTTTGGGCTCTTTTCCCCCAACAGTGATGGAGTTTGTTTGATTTAGTCTCCTCATCTTATCTCCTTTTCATCTCTTATATAAGGGTTCAGTTTTGGACTTTGGATCTGCCTTTCCCATTCTCTTCTTATATGTCTTTCACCTTCTCTATTTTTTTTCCCTGAGACAGGGTTTCTTTGTGTAGCCTTGACTGTCCTGGAACTTGCTCTGTAGACCAGGCTGGACTTGAATTTAGAGATGTGCTTGCCTCTGCCTCCCAAGGGCCGGAATTAAATGTGTGTGTCCCATCACTGCCCAGCTACCTTTCTCTCTTTCCTATTTGAGACAGTGTCTTGCTATATAGTTGTCACGGGCAGGCTTTTGTGCACTTGATACAAGTAGAGTTATCTGGGAAGAGGAACCTCAATTGAGAAAATGCCCCCAGCAGATTTCCTATATATAACTCTGCTGGGTATTTTCTTGATTCATTATTGATGTGGGATGCCAGTCCATTGTTGGTGGTGACAGCCCTGCGAAGGTGGTCCTGGGTTGTATCATAAGAAAGACAGAGAAAATCATGCAGAGCAGCCTGTTCGCAGTGTTCCTCCATTGGTCTCTACTTTGGTTCTAGTCACCAGGCTCCTGCTTTCAGTTCCTGCCCTGGTTCCCCTCAACAGTTGACTGTGATGCAGACTTGTAAGCCTGATAAAATCTTTCTTCCCAAAGTTGCCTTTGGTTTTAGTGTTTATATCAGCAATAGAAAAGTTCACTAAGACACTAGTAGCCTTATTTGTTTCCATGTCACAACACTTCTGATGTAGTGCCTCAAATGCTGAGATTACAGATGTGCACCTACATCACAACCAATTTCATCTCTCATCCAAAGACATGACTTGCCTAATCTTTAGCCAAACACTAATTTACAAACCAAGGACACAACGGCAGCTTCATTTATGCACACATGGACACATATTAAGTTGTTCTAGAGGGGACCTAAAACACTGTTCTGTTCACCTGTATATACTCCCAATCTTGTGTGAAATAGTTTCCTGAAAACCTCCTATGGAGATGTGGCAGAAGCCACTAGGGCTGCAGAGAGAAGAACATGAAAATCTCTTCTCTTTTCTACCTAACTCTTCATCTCCGCCCTCTTCTCTGAGTTCGTCTACCCTTCCTTTCCATTCTTCTTTTCACCATTCTTTCTTTACCTTTCTGCTCCCTGTTTTCTCTCCTCTCCTCCTCCCTGTACCCTTGAACACTCATTAAATACCATTTCTCCCATTTTCATCTGAGGCTCCCCTCCCCTCTCTTCCTCTTCTCTCTATTCCTCTCACCTATTTTAATTTTGGGAGTTGGGTCTCTGAGGTGGGCAGTCAGAGATCAAAGATGTCTAAAGTTTTCTTATGTGTGTAAACAAAACAAAATTCAGCCTAAGAAACCTATATTTAATTCTTTGAGAAACACCTATATGTATAAAGTTTTAGCAAGTAGCCAAGCAGCCCTGACTCCTAGGGATGTACTCTCTCCTTCTTTTCCACAGACTTCAGGGTATTCCAGTCACTTCCTATGTGTGGCCTCTTCATGGTGAGGACCCAGGACCCATCTTTTCATAACCCCTTCAAGGGGACTATGCAAATGTGTGAACATGGGGTCAGGGGTTGCTGCAAAGTGGAATGTCCAGGTTAAATGGCAATGGGGTAAAACATTACTTTGGGCTTCTTGAGCTTTTTAGCAGGATTTGCAAGAAAGTCTTGAAGCCTGTGCGATTTTTGCAGCTTATATGGAGCCCCATGGATTTGATGATTACCAAGCTTGGCAAGACTAAACTCCATAGAATGGCCTTTGAGCCAGATGGCTGGGCAGATAACATGGCAATTGACTAGAGAACCAGGAAGATCTGACACCGTAAATGAGTTCTGTGCAGGGAATCTGGACACTTACAGGATCTTCTTCTTTGGCATTACTGTTTTGTTACACATTCAACTTTGCACATTTCTTAACCTCTCTAAATCTTAGTTCCCCTGTTGTAGGCACAGCTTGCCCTGTATCTTTACATCTACATGAGTTTTTCCAGATTCTTACTCTCTTTGGATTCTGCACTCATTGTTTAGAGACCAGAAGTTAAACATTGCTTTGTGTTCCTCAGAAACTAGTTTGAAGTCACCAGATCATGCTCAATGCTGGTACCAGAAGGAGACTCACTCCTAGTCCCCAGACACAGGGGTGTTTTCCTGTGACTTCTGGTGCTGTCCTTAAGCTAGTCTACCCTTGTAAATTGCTGAGGACACCATTAAAGAGAACAACAATGTGGCTTAGCCATAAAAGCCAGTTTTCTCCTCAAAACTATTTTCTGTGATGGCCTAGAACCTATGCAGCAGTTCTTTGAATTTGCCTTATGGGTTGGGTAATCCAACCACACATTCTATGCTCCAGGGAGGAAGCTGACTTACATTTTCAGAGTCACTTCCCTTTTTGCGTAGAGATATAAAGTTATGGTCTAGACTCAACCCTGTCTCAGCCTTGCTACGTACCCAACTCTCTTCTGCACATACATAACTTTATCTTTTGTCTGGGTGGCAACTTCCCTCCTCCCATTTTCTCATCTCTCTCTCCACAGTCTGAGGGCTCTACACTTGGGAAATAATTCCACAGCATATACACAAAGTCTGGGACTAGATACCAGGCACATCCATTTCTCTCTCCCCAAGTTGTACTCTAGGCAGCCTCACTGTTCCTGACATCATAATGAATTCCCAACTCCTCTTTTCCTGTGGGAGATAAATACTGGAGCTCTGGCAAAGGCCTCACATATACCAGGGTCTCCATCTTACATGAACACGAGGGTAAGGAAGTTCTGATTCTACCTTCTATGGCTGTGTGTGGTCTAATAGTACAAAGTTATAATTGTTCCCTAATGACTCTATTTGGGAATATTGTTTCTGGACCACTGGTAATTTCTTTGCTCAGTGCGGAAGGGTGACTCCAGAGCCTCAAACATGGAAAAGGTACACCCCTTATAACATAGGAGTCTTTCATTTCTTCCAACACAAAATGGTATACTCTCAAACATAGTCCTCTCTCTCCCTCCCTTCCCTTTCCCAGAGCTGATTGCTTCATCTCTATATCTTGCAAAAATATACTGGGAGAAGACTGTTCCACCCCAAGTTTGTATCTCAAAGCCAGTCCTCAAGTCCTTGGTTGTGAAACACCAGATGGTCTTGATGAGAACTTTCTGTATTAATGTACTACATTTTTGATCAAATATCAAAAGAAACAACTAAAGTGGGAAAGGATTCATTTAGACTCACCATTGAAGACAACACTGTTTACCATGGGGGAGGCCTGGAAGCTAGGGCTCTGTGGTTGAAGGAATTTGTGGCATATCTCATTAATCTCATATTAGTGGTTCTGAAAGCAGAATGCTTGGTCAGGAACAGGATTTAGTGTATAGTCTTAAGCCTAACCCCTATGGAACAATGTCTAACAACTGGGTCCCCTGTCCAAAAAGTTCCACAGCCTTCCAGAAAACACCAGTTGTTGAGACCCAAGGCCGTAACACATGAATGCAGACATTGTTGGGATTATTTCACTCAACTTCATAATCTGAGAATTCTACTGTGTTCTTTTTTGGCATAGTTCATTCATTCTTCAGTTAGGCTCATTTGCAATGCTATTTGTGCTGGCACCAACTAATGACAAGTCTTATGGGGTGCTTGACACAGTCAGACCAGTGTAACAGAGGGTTTGACACAAAGTATGAAAAATGCTAACACAATGATCATCACTCAGTTAGAGCAGTGTTAATAAAGTGCTTCACAAATGGTGAAAACAATATATACTGAGTAGCACAAAATGAGAGCAACGGTGATATAACGGGGTAAAAGAATTACTAACCACTTTTGCATATTGTAGAAAGCAGGCGTTGGTGGCTGCAGAGATGTCTCAGCAATGAAAAATACTTGCTGCTTTTCCAGATGACTTGAGTTGGGTTTCCAGAGCACACATCTGGAAGCACACAAACATACATAAGTCCATCTTTATGGGATCTGTTAAATTCTCAGGCCTCACAGGCAGGTTCTCTCCCCCTTTCTCTCTCTCTCTGTCTCTCTCTCTCTCTCTCTCTCTCTCTCTCTCTCTCTCTCTCTCTCTCTCTTTCTCCTACTCTTCCTTCATCCTCCTCTCCATGCACAGAAACAGAATACACATGCACAGACCAGCATGCACACACATAAAGGAAAATTAAAATAAATCTTAGGAGAATAGAATTAGGATTGAGAGTATGCTTGGTATAGAGTAATAATGGTTCACTATAGGACAGTTTCCTTTGGTTTGTTTTAAAGTCCCTGATCCTGAATGTTCTTTTCTTCAAAAATGGTTTTCTTTTTTCTTTTATTATTATTATTATTATTATTATTATTATTATTATTATTATTTTACATATCGATCCCAGTTCCCACTCCCTCCCTCCCTTCCTTTTTCCCTCTCTTCCACCCTCCCATGCCCTCCCCACCCTTCCTTCCCATCCCCCCCATTCTACTTGTAGGGCTATGCTATCCAGCTGGGGTCATGTAAATCTGTCAAGTCATTTGAAGTAGGGACTAGGACTTCTCTCCTGTTTCTAGGTTAAGGGAGTAT
The DNA here is from genome assembly GCA_030556225.1 of Cricetiscus sungorus. NCBI lineage: Eukaryota > Metazoa > Chordata > Mammalia > Rodentia > Cricetidae > Cricetiscus > Cricetiscus sungorus. Next base: position 11,008,050 of record JANBXA010000609.1, read on the forward strand.
CCCTCCATGGGGGATGTGTCCGTAAGCAGTTTTCTTTCACCTGCCTGGGGTTGAGACAAGGACAGGGAAGGAAAAGAAATGCCAATGAGCTAGGTGGTGGTGGATCACACTATAATCCCAGCACTCAGGAAGCAGAGACAGGCAGAGCTCCCGGTTTGAGGCCAGCCTGATCTACACAGTAAGTTTCAGGACAGCAGGGTTATACAGAGAAACCCTGTTTTGGACAAAAAAGAAAAAAATGCTAATGAATTCCCACTGAGAAACCCTGTTTTGGACACAAAAGGAAAAAATGCTAATGAATTCCCACTGAACTCAGCCTGAACTCTTTTCCCTTCCCTGTAAAGCCTTTATACCAGCAATTAGGACTCCCTGACTCTCTTGGAGGTTTTATGTTAGAGAAGAGCAAGAGAACACATCTTGTCTCCTGCACCCTGAATTAATTAATTCCTTAAAAGTACAAGGCTCTGGGCTACGGACCATGTCCAATTTTACCCTATGAAATTTATATTGCCTGATAAGATAAGCTAGGTGTGTGTGTGTGTGTGTGTGTGTGTGTGTGTGTGTGTGTGTGTGTGAGAGAGAGAGAGAGAGAGAGAGAGAGAGAGAGAGAGAGAGAGAGAGAGATCTGTAACACATGGAAATATTAGTGTCTTTATGTGTGTATATAGAGTGGAATGTGACTGTATTTATATATACGGTGGAATGTGACTCTGTGTTTAGGATGCCATTCAGGACAGTACACACTCAAACTGAAGTGGTACATGTTTGCCATTTACTCATCTTCTATAATAATATTAAATAATTAGGATATAAAATAGATCTACAAAAATAGACCCCAAAAGGTACAAATTAGGAGGGATTGATTGTTTCAGAATTTTATGTGACATGCCCTTCTAGGTATTCTTACAAATGAAATCCTGTCCACTCAGTCCTGAGATGAAGAAGAAAGGAGCTGCCTATAACCATCTCAGCCATCTTGACTGAAAAGGATGTCTTTCACAATGAAGGTGTGAGGAGACATTCTGAGAGGGGCCAGGTGTTTGTTGGACACAGCAGGCACTGGAAGGCAGAAACCGCAATGTTCTCATCCATATTTAGAAGGAGAAAAGTTTCCTTTTGTAGAAGTTAGGAACCAGAAGTGTTAAGGACATCACAAGAAAACCCACACAATCAACTAACCTGGGCTCTGACAACCAGAAAATCTGCGTGGGGCTGACCTAGGCTCTCTGTATATATGCAACAGTTGTGTAGCTTGGTCTTCTTGTGGACCTCCTATTGGCAGAAGCAGGGGCTGTCTCCGACTCTTTTACCAACTTTTGGGACATTATTCCCCACACTGGGTCACCTTGCCCAGCATTAACACATGGGGAGGTGCTTAGTCTTACTGCAACTTGATATGCCATGTGTTGTTGATACTCATGGGAGAACTGCCCTTTCCTAAACAGAAATGGAGGAGGCCTGGATTGGGGGTGCAAACAGAGGGGTTGGGGTGGAAGGAGGGGCTGGAAGGAGAGATGGGAAACTGTGACTGAGATATAAAATAAATAAATAAATGAATAAATAAATTTATAAAAAAAGAATTTACAAATCAAGCACTGATCACTAGAAGCTTGGCAATGAGGAGTTCATAAAAAAATAGGTAGGCTAAGTACCAAATATAGAGGGGGTCTAAGTTCCAGCGGGTCTTAAAAGCATTTACTGTTACTACTATTACTACTACTACTACTACTACTACTACTACTACTACTACTACTACATGTGTTCCTGATGTACTTAGGTGTGTGCACGTGTGAATATCAGAAAATAAATTTGTGTAGTTGGTGCTCTCCTTCTATCTTTCTATATTTTTAAAGGATCCAACTCAGATAGTCAGGCTAGCTATACAAGAACTTTTGTGGCTGAACCATCTCTCTCAATCCCAAGCAGCAATATTTCACAGTACATTTCGAGTATCTGTAGTTTATAAGATGTTATGATGAGTTATGTAATAAAGTATGAGAGATGGCAGGCCTGGTTTCACAGACCTGAAAGCAGATAATCTGGAGGCAGAGAAAGAAGGATCACTTGTTAAAGAACTGCCTAGGCTTCATGATCAAAGCCATTCTGGACTTTGTGATGAGATCCTGAATAAAGAATGCAAACAGCTGGGATTAACACTGGAGTAATGGTACTGGAGAAATAGCTTGAGAGATTTGCAACTAGATTTAAAGGCAGTAGGAAGAGAGAGAGCCACTGGGCCTGGCTTGGGCTTTTGAAACTTGAGAGCCTGTCCTGAGCAACAACATACCTCCTCCAACAAAACCACACCTACTCCAACAAGGCCACATCTCCAAATCCTTCCTAAACAGTTCCACCAACTGAGGACCAAGTATTCAAATTATACTTTCAATATACAGTTGCAGAGAAAATACACTATAATTCCAAAAGAGAGGAAATACTGGACCAATGCAACACCAATATTCTGCAGGACAAACTCTAAATTCTGTAGCTCTGATGTCCAAGGGCTTAGATGTCTGCTGACTATAACATACCTCTCTCTTGGACTGGTTCTACTCCCTGTCTACAGTGACCCTTGGTGGAATATCTCACAGCTCTGGAATCTCCAACACCTTGGGGGTATTGAACACAACCCAGAATTCACTTTCAAGGCTTCATGCAATGGTCTCTCAGTGCCTTTATGCAGGGGCTGCTGCCACATGCCTGGCTTCATAACATTCCTTAACTGTGGAGAAAGATTCATCAACCCCTTTACTCTTCATGACTCTGAAGTCAGTATCTTCTAGCTGATGCTGCCAAGTTTGGCTGCCTGCTCTGGATGGAACCTGGTGCCCACCTTGAATTACAATTCATAAGCTTAGCTGTTTTGCCCTGAGAACACCATTCCCTTTGTTACATCCTGCATCCGGCCTCCCACTATCTATTTTAGCACAAATTATACCTGGTTTTTTTTTGCTCTGTTTTCTCTTTTTCACTGCAGTTCTGCATAAAAGTGGTTGCTAATTGCCAAACAACAGAAGGCTGTCCTGAAGTCTCCCATGCCAATGAAATTGGACTAAAACTCTTTAATTTAGCAACAAGCAGATTCTTAGGACAAGGGCAAAAGCCCAGTCAAATTCTTTACCAAAAACATCACAAGAATGGTCTCTAGCACAATTGAAACCTCTCCATCAGGATCTTAATAGCCCACATTGCTTTCAGCCCTTCTGTCTTCCAAACTCCTCTTAATCTCTTAAGCCCTGCTTAGAGCATTCAGCAGCTTTCCAGTCCAGCCTCCAAAAGTCTTTCAGATCCCACCAAAGTACAGCATTTGAAGGCCCATCACAGCAATATCCTACTCCTTGGTCGAGCTTCTGTCTTACTCTTAAATAGCTGTAATAAGACAGACACCATGACCAAGACAACTTATAGAAGAAAGAGTTTATGGGGGCTCACCGTTTCAGAAGGTAAGTCCATGACCATCATGGTGGGGAGCATGGCAGCAGGCAGGTAGACATGGTGCTGGAACACTAGCTGGGAGCTTACATCTTTAGGCACAAACACAAGTCAGAGTGGGGTTAGGGAGAAAGCCAACTGGGAGAGGTGTGGGCTTTGAATCTTCAAAGCCTTCCCCCCAGTGACACACCTCTTCCAACAAGGCCATACCTCCAAATCCTTTTTCAACAGTCCTAACAGCTGGGAACCAAGGATGAAAATATATGAGCCTATAGGGACCATTCTCATTCAAACCACCGCACAGGGTCTCACTATATAGCCTGGACTAGTTTGGAACTCTCAATGTAGATCAGATTGTTCTTGAACTCATAAAGATCTGCCAGCTTCTACTTCCTTGTGCTGGGTGTAAAGGCATATGCCTTCATGTTCAGCTAAGTCTTTGAGTCAGAAATAATTTTATTTACGTGTGAGTGTGTGTGTGTGCATGTGTGTGTGTGCAAGGCATGTGTATCCTGGGGACTGTGGAGGCCAGAAAAGGGCAATGGATATCCTTCAGATGTAGTTACAGGTAGCCGTGAGCTACTCTACATGAATGCAGGAAACTGGGAGAGGAGCCAGTGCTCTCAGCTCCTCTTGAGTGATCTCTTCATCCTCTTAATCTTTTATTGAAACAAGAAATTATACACGTTTCTTGGAAAATGCTTAAATATGAATCCATGTACATGAATCATTAAGTGTGTCCTTGTGATTTTTCCCTTTGAGATATTGTGTGGCTATGATGCCAAGATAATAGAAAATGCTAGGATACAGACTTCTGCTCCATGAGTAGTGTGTGTGTGTGTGTGTGTGTGTGTGTGTGTGTGTGTGTGTGTGTGAGGTTTGATCTGGCATAAAGAGGGTGAGATGATTGTCACAGGTAGAACAATCTCTCTGATGGTTTCCAGTGGTTAAGAAAAGGGATGTATGGTTCTGGTGTGCTGAAGATAAGTGGATTTGCTAAGATGAGTGAATTGCAGTTCTGTCACTGGGCTAATTCAGAAAGTACTGGAGAGAAGGGGAAAGGGACAAGGTCTCCTGAGTAAATTGGAAGCATGGGGAGAGGGGAGGGAGGGAAGGCAGGGAGGAGGGGAAAAGGGAATGGGGTTGGAGAACATGAGGGATCAGGAAGGTCGAGTTGGAGGAAAGACAGCAAGGAAAGAGAAACCTTGATAGAGGGAGCCATTATGGGGTTAACAAGAAACTTGCCAGTAGGGAACCGTCCAGAGACCTACAAGGATGACCCCAACTAACAATCTAAGCAATAGTGGTGAGGCTACCTCAAATGCTCTTCCCTGCTAATGAGATTGATAACTAACTTATATGCCATCCTAGAGCTCTCATCTAGTAGCTGATGGAAACAGAAGCAAACACCCACAGCTAAACACTGAGCCGAACTCCTGGAATCCAGTTGTAGAGAGATAGAGAGAGAGAGGAGTGATGAGCAAATGGGTCAAGACCATGTTGGTGAAACCCACAGAAACAACTGATCTGAATAAGTAGAAGGTTATGGACCCCAGTCTGACAACTGGGGAACCAGCATAGGACTGAACCAGCCCAGGCCTCCTGAATGTGGGTGTCAGTTAGGAGGCCTGGGCAGTCTATGCAATGGAACCAGTATTTATCCCTAGTGCACGAATGGGTTTTGGGAGCCCATTCCCTATGGAGCGACACTTTCTCAGTCAAATACACTGGGGAGCACCTAGGCTCTGCCCCAAATGATGTGACAGACTTTGATGATTCCCCATGGGAGGCCTTACCCTTTCTGAGGAGTGGATGGGGTGTGGGAAGATGATGGGGGTAGTGGGAGGACAGGAGGGAAAGGGAACTGGGATATGTAAAATAAGATTGTGTTTAATTTAAAAAAAATTAAAAAAATAATTAGAAGAAAACACAAAGAGAATATGCAATGAAAGTTTTAGTGGTGGTCCTAAGGTGCACCAACCATTTCCTTGGCTGAAGGAGTCTTAGTCATTCTGAGTAGGGCATTACTTACAGGATGGAAAGTCTAGAGAACTTTAGGGGGCCAATGGAGGCATAGATTAATATTAGAGAACTCTTCTTAACAGAAGCACTTACAGAGCACAATAAACTCTATTCACATGCTCACTGTGCACTATTTTCATGAGAATATTCCTAGAAAACAAGCTTTTGGATCTTTGGGGAGATAGCACATATAGAAATACCTTCAACTTTAATAGTTTCCTAAATAAATAATTTCAATGTTATTAATTTATTACAGAGAGATCCCAGATTAGACTGATGAAGGAGGACTGTGGAGGATTTGAAATGGTAAGCCTTTTTTTTTTTTTTAAGATGAATAACTGCACAGTAGAGGGTAGAATTAAAGTCTAGACATAGGGAAAGCCCAAATAGCCATAGAAGTGTACATCTCAACAGGTAGCCAATGCCATGGAGAGCTACGATGACACGTTAGGTGGGTGCCCGCCCCCTTTGTGATGTACTTCCGCCCTGGAACCCTGGAACCCCCTATACTCCATTCTTACATCACTTGCCTCACTCACTCCTGAGACGCTTGGAGACTGACTGCTCTAGTTGGCTGCTCTGCTAGGGATAGCTGAATCAAGGCATTTGGTCTCTTTCTAGAGAAATATTTCCTCATCCCTTCGTGTCTAAGGTAAGTTCTTTCTGAGGGATACCCTTATAAGTTAACCTGAGCTGGTAGAAAAGTTAGGAGCCAGTGTAGATCAACCAAGTACTTGTGCCTTTCTTGTGTCTTCAGCTCTCTTCAATACTTAGGACTGTGTTTTACCTTACTGGGTAATTCCTTAAGGATCCTAGAAACTATAACCATGTGAGAGACTCATGAGCCACTATTTCTTAGGGAAGCCTTTTAGCTTTACAAACTATATGCCTGAGATTTCCTCCATCCTTAGCAATACCAAATAGTCTGTTAGAGGGGCTACTTCCCAACTTCCTCTTGGGTACAGATGCCATCTTTATGGTCCAATAGATGCCTCAATGTCCACTCACTAAAACTTTTCTGATGACTTCAGTTTAAGGACCCCTCCTGTACTTTGAGACACCAAATTCAGTCTACCTGACAGTTGGTACTGTAACTGTGGAGATTTCAGCTCTTGTATTTCAGCAATAATTACTAAATTAGCCCAGTGAGTCACACTCTACTTACCAGATCCACCTCTTTTTGGCATAGTAGAGCCAAAAACCATTAGCTGGGGAGACCATTAGACCTGTGGCAATCCCCTCACTAACTTTACCAGCAGCCATTCTTAGTCTCTGCATGTATTGGGCTTGTTGTACCTTCTTCTTAACTGCCCACCACCCATCTCCCAGTCACAACCGCTTCATTCTTAGCGTTTATGAAATCAGATTCACTTTCCTCATATGGGTGAGAATGTGTCTGTGCTTACCCAATTCATTATCTTTCTCTTTCTTTTAATCTCAATGAACACTCCAGGGCAACTAATCAGGACAGAAGCTTGTCCCAGTCTCAGAGACTAACTTCATCCAAGCTCATAGAATCCAACTAACTCCTAACCACTAAGTCTCCCATAGATCTAATCAGGGGTAGGTGATCTCAGGATGAAAAGGAGCACAAGGAAATTTCATGTACTGAGTGTTACTGTCCATCCTCACCTCCTTCTTTCACAGGGCATTTTGTTTTGTGCTGAAAGAAAATCAGATAGTGTGTGGTTTCAAAACTCCACTGATCCCACCAACATGAAAACAGAGAGTTGCCGGGGAAAGAACTCTCTGAAAGCTATTAGGGAACAAAAGAAATGTCAGGTGAGGTGACCACGCAGGGGGTGGGCAGAAGCAGCTAAGTGACCAAGGGCCACTGTAGAAAGATTTCTCAGAGGGTGGAAAGTAAGAGGCATTCAGGACAAGGACCAAAGTCTCCTCAGGACCTCCATAAGTCTCAGGATTTCTTTCTCCACACACATGCTTATTATGTCCTTCTACAGCATCCCTGAGGACTTCAGATTTGTGACCCAGTACTAAATGCATTTGGTGACACAGCCCCTTGTAAGCGGGGAGGGGGAGCAGAGAGAACAAATAACCAGCACTGAGCATTTCCAGTGTAATTGGGAAAGAGTTGTTATCTCACCTGAACCTCACATTTCCCAGATTAGTAATCTTGATTTTCTAGATGGTCCACAGAGGTTCCCCAACACGGAGGGCATTCTGGGATGAATGGCACACATGTCCAGCAGAATAATTGCCAGAATGTACATTTCTTTCTTTTCTAGCCCTTCGAGGATATTTCTACTTATTTTTCTGAAGAAGAGTGGGCAAAACTAACCAAGTGGCAGAAAAGTGCCTACATGTACATGAAAAGAAACTACATCAGAATGACGAGCCTAGGTAACAGGAAGTTCTGGGTTCAGACAAGCATGGGTGTCTCCCTGTTATTTCCTATGCCACGGTTTCTCGTCAGCATGTAGCAGGGCCCTCTCCCGCACCATACTTTTCTTCATGGAGAAATGTCAAGGTGCTTGCTGAGTGCGCTCTCTCCCATCTTGTTCAGGGTTGAGAGCATAGAACACAGGCACTAAGGCCTGCAGGCTCTTGTTCTTACAGGCCTTAAGGTCTGTGCTGCATCCCAGATTCTAGCTGTATTTCCCCTTTTGTGCTGTCTGTTAAAGAACAAGCACTTAGCCTGTTGGAGCCCTCTCCCTATGGTGGGATGCCATGCTCAGTTTTAAAGCACGGGAGAGGGGCCTGGCCCTACCCCAACCTACTGTGCCAGACTTTGTTGACTCCTCATGGGAGCCCTTACCCATGAGGGCAGTGGCCTGGGGGTGGGCTAGAGGAGAGGTGAGGGGGTGGGAGGAAGTGAGGGGATGGGAGGAGGAGTGAGAGGGAGAACTATGGTTGAAATGTAAAATGAAATAAAAAAAATTTAAAAAAATGGAAAAAAAAAGAACAAACATTTTGCTTCCTCTTAGGGGTTACAGTCAACCAACCAGTTTTCATGCGTTGCAAGGAACATGTCAAAGAATCTCCAGTGGAAGTGAAAGCTAAAGCTGATGGCCCGGATGATAAAGGTGAGTACTCAGGGAGGGGCTGTGAAAAATAGCCTTTTCAGTCAAGATGCCTGGTGAGGTCTTCAGGTAGGGCTGTGTGGAAAAGAGTTCATTCATGGGATTATCTAGAAGACCCTTTCATAGGAAAGTCTAAAACAATCAAGAGAATGCACACTGTCCTGTATCAGATTTTAAACATAGGGAGACAAATGCCCCTCTACACATACATGCAGACACTGTCACAGATCTCTCTCTCTCTCTCTCTCTCTCTCTCTCTCTCTCTCTCACACACACACACACACACAGAGTGACTCTCCAGATTGCACAAGCTCCCACAAGCACTTTATTTGGTCGCAAACTCCAGGCCTGAAATTTATGCCCAGTTTTTTGAGCGCAAATGAGATTACACTAGATAGCCTTTCAAAACACGGAGCTGAATCGCTTATCCTTCCTCACGCAGTTAATGCCTGAATATTCAAATCATTTCATGTGTTAAGTTTTTCATTATCCCACATCTGAAAGTACAGACAGATCAGTTTCCTGAAATTAATTTCATAGGTGGTAAAGGAAAAGTACTGGGATAGGATGGGCAATGATGAGGCTGGAGCAACATTTCCTACACAGTCATAAGGAGACTTCTAAAGTGATACTATAGATAATGCCTATGTCAGAGTACAGTCAAAGGGAGTCAAGCTCCACCAGCTCCTCCTTCATGAGTGGGCTGTCACTCTCCATGCCAGCATTTCCTAAACTGGCAGGATTCTGAAGTTTTGAAATATTTACTAACAAACAAAACCTTCTGACTTGTTACTTTCCATAGATGAAGATTCTGAAGAAGATTTTTACACCAAACAAATAAAACGCATAAAGGTGAGTGTCACCTATTTCTGTACAAATGCACCATGTTTGTCCCTCAGTTCATGTCCACATTGTTGAGGATAGTTTTCTTTTTGGTGGTGGCTAAGTGTATAAAATATATTTGATACTTAAAGCATAAAATTTAATGGGAAGCCTCACATGTTTCAAATGACAATTCTAACTGTCCATTAGCTTGTATAGACTTTGGGTCTTGTTAGTTTGGTGTGCGCTTTTATTCATTTGCAAGGTCCTGTGTTAAATATTATCTAGCAAATTAGAACACCCCCAATCAGGTGGCTGAAATACCACCTGTAGATTACTGTTTACCAAAATGCCTTATTCTAATTCTCTTTTGCAGCTGACTAGAGTGACAGTAGATCTTTATGACATACGTGCAAAACTTGGTGGCAGAGATTCTATTTCAGCTTCTTCTATTATGCCAGGTGGGATGCAATCTAATTCCTGTTGCTTAACATAATTTCTTCATTCTTTTTTTAATGTAGTATTTATTTAACTCTTTGAGGATTTCATAAAATGTACTTTGATCATATTCACACATACCCCACTCTTTCATCTAATGCACAAAAATATCTTTCCTAGGAGTGTTTTTCACTTCCTCACACTCCTCAAATTCATGTCTGGCTTTTATTGTTGAAAAAATAATCAGCCAAACCCAATTTGTGCTGTCTATATACTGTGGGATGTCGAATCATCCGCTGGAGTATGGTTGCCTAACAGGGGCTATACCCTTAAAGGAAACCGACTCTCCCTCCCACAAAAGCCATCTATCATCAACAGCTACTCACAAAGGGGTGGGAGCTTATGAGTCCCTACTCACTCCATGCTAGAATGCCGACAGGCTTGATCCTGTGCAGGTCTTATGTGAGCAGACAGCTCTTGTGAGTTCATGAGTATAACAAACCTGTTATATCCATAAATCACTATATTGCTCTGCTCCTCCCTGTCTTCTGCTTCTTACAATCTTAGTCCCTTTCTGAAATGGTTCTTGAGCTTGGGAGGAAGGTGCATGACATATATGTTCAGTGTTTAGCTGAGCAATCCATAGACACTTATTTTCTGCAGTGTAACCAGTTGGGAGTTTCTGTATTAGCCACTACACTTCTCTGATAATGTCTGAGAGCTATCTATGGGTAGAGAGATAGGAATTTAGAGGTCAGCTTTTACTACATTCCTTTAGCAAAATCACAGAAATGGCTTTTCACCATGGGGTCTGTGCAACCATAGGTTGTTGTCAGATTTACAGCACCAGGCCTACATTTCTTCAGTCACAACATTCTATTAACTAGAGGAATGATAATGTGGCTCAGCACAACTGTGCTAAATGGTTGAGATGAGCAGCACTTCACTAGCTCTCTAGTCCATAGCCCAGACCACTGAAATGCACTCATGTCTTCTTTCATTTCTGAAATCCAGAGTCTGTTCATTCTTTCACCCTAACACTTTCCAAGCAGAAATCACCAGCTGGCCTCTGCTCTGTAAATGGACCATGCACTCTTCTGCTGGAAATGACAGGCCTTTCATTGTGCACTCCTTCCACTGTGATCGACCTCAGAACACATCTACACTTGGGAACTGGCTGCCCCACAGACCCAAGCCAGAGAAACCCTCAGAGACACCTGACTATGAAATGGGAGTTTCTACAGTTGGCAGGTTCCAGTCTAGTGTAGAGAGTTAAAGGAGCTGAGAGTTAGTCGGCAGTGAAGACACAGTTAAGGACTGAATGAAAAGAAGGGGTTATAAGGGCATGTATTCAGTTTACTATTATATCATTTAAACTTTCCATTTGGGTGTGTTTGGCATGCCTATAATTGCAAAGCTCTGTAGGGTCATTAGACCAAGACTTTTCTAGGGTACATGAAGAGATTTTGTCTCAAAACCAAAACCAAATAAAAAAAAAGGGGGGGGTATGTAGAGATGGCTCAGTGGTTAAGGGTAGATCTGTTGGAGATCCAGAGGACTGGAGTTCAGTTCCTAGCACATTGGGTGACTCTCTATTATCTGTCACTCCAGTTCCAGAGGTTCTGATTAAGTACTCTTGCCTCTCCAGACATATCCACATATGTGTCACACATACAGGCATACACATGTATACATAAATAAAAAATGTAAAATAAAGGGCAGTAAGTTGTGTTTCCAAGCTCAGAAACATCATTCTTTTGGTTATACACAGACTCTCTCATGCATGAATCAGGAAGTTGAATGAAAGGCAGCTTATGATTAGGGACCAATGCCACATATTGATATCAGCAGAAATGGTGTAGGTGCCACAAAGTAACAACATAAATAATTTAGAAAAAAACCGAGACAATACTTAACCTCTAAGACAATGTAGAAATGGTACTGATAGCCTGAATAAGTGCTTTAAAACTTGCTGAAGAAGGCAGCATGTGAAGAAAAGAACCCAAAATGAGTTGTGATGCACTAGGCTCAGGAAGGGCCCAAAGACACTTTCACACCCAAGAGAAAGCACATGTTTTGTGGACAGACAATAGGGTGGCAATGGATGAGAATAAATCATGGAAGAAACAATACTCTGGCTTCCCTGGCATGTTCTGGGTATGTGGCATGGACCCTGAAATATCCCAGGCCTTTCTGGGTGAGAAGGTCACCCAGCACCAGTTCAGTTGTTAAAATGGGTCTCCATAATCATAATTTGACCTGTCCTTCTGAAAGCCATGTGACACCTGACAAGGCTTCTACATAATCTGGGGGTCACTTTTTAAATCTATACCATATAAGAGAATGATCACAGGGCCCTCCTTCTAGTGAAGGATAAAATAGGACATCTATACCAGATGATGGAGGACTTGGACCAAACAGTACACTAGATGGTATAACCTGAAGTGGCCTTTGGTCTGTACTACTCTATGGTTAACATCTCAGTCGTTGTGAGTCAGCAGATGTAAAAAGCAGACAATGGAGAAGGCACACGGGCTCATGGGAGGAACAAGCCCTGTTCTTTTCTGACAAAACAAGGCCCTAAACTATCTAGCTCTCATGCACTAATCCCTCTCTATTTCAGGAGTCAGTACTGTTCGGGTGAACGCCTGGACCCATCGGTTGCGGGTAAGGAAGAATCGAGTAATATATGAAGAGATCAGTGACCCTGAAGAAGAAGACGATGATGATGATGATGATGATGATGATGATGATGATGATGACTGAATCTGTAAGTGGTCCTTTGACACATCTCTCAAACCCAGAATACATACTTTTCTCGTATGGCATTGGATCACTCAATCACTTCTAGTCGCTTTGTGTGCAACACTGAGGCTGAAGCAATATGCTATGCTTCCTTTACTGCAAAGCTGGAGAATTTGGAGACCTTCCCTACCCAGGATGCTGTGGGTTCCCAAATCCCAGGTCAGCTTTCAAAGTACAGGCCACAGTACAGGCCACACCTTCCTTTGTCTTAGGAATTTAAAGACAAGGTGAGGCAGTCACTGTGCTCTGAGTAGAGGTTTTTCCTGTGGAGCAGAAGCTCTGAGGTTGGGTGGGAGGAAAGCATGTAGGCTTTGAAGGACAGGAGGAAACAGACCAGTGAGGAGGCAGTGTGAACTCACTAGTATTTCTTTTCTTTCTTGTCTCAACCACAGAAAGTCAAAAATAAGCCCAGGAAGAGAAGAACGTGGCGGGAATTCAGGGTTAGGACCTCATCTCTGAGAGCCTATCTTTAAGTTAAATGTAGAGATATATGTATATATTTATTTATTAAATTTCATTGTAGTTCTAAGAATTAAGCATCATTTTTCATATTATTTGTCAACTGTTCTCTTAGTAAATTTGCAGGATGTGTCAAACATTCTGTCAGAATTTTGTTCCAAGCATTCAGTATGTATTATCGTTCTTCCTTGGACAGGCCATTTTTAAGCATAGATTTTGCTTTATGGCATCTGGTTAGCACTGGGGATACTACATGCTAAACACTTTGCTAGTATTATTCTTACTGTGTAAAAACCACTCTGGTAGAATACCAATGTTTCAAACAAGCTAGATGGCTCAGTGGTAAAGGACTGCCAAGCCTGACAACCTGAGTTCAATCCTAAAGACCCACATGGTAGACAGAGAGAACTGACTCCCTCTCAATGTCTTTTGACATTCACAACAGAACTCTCTCTCTCTCTCTCTCTCTCTCTCTCTCTCTCTCTCTCTCTCTCTCTCTCTCTCTCTCTCTCTCTCTCTCTCACACACACACAGTAAATAAATGCAAGTATAATAAAAGAAGTCTATCAATATTCCATTTGTGAGGCATATTGCTGTTTGTCTGCCCTGTATATCTCTTAGGAACAATGTACTATCAGTCATTCTCTGCACTGAAACACACTGCCCTTCCCTTTCTCAGAACTACTAAGCAGAGTTCATTTGCTTATTTTAACACATTTCTCTGTATTTGAACACAAATATACAAGTCATCACTATGATCACTTGTCACTTGCTATGTTCCACTAGAACTGTGTGTAGTCACAGCTATCTTATTCATTTTCTGGTCAGTGCATACTTCCTTCCCTGTCTGCACACAGGTAACAAATTCAAATTCTGTGATGTAGGAGAATCCGGATTTTCCTGACAACATATATGACCTTCATTTATGTAAGAGCCCGAGGCACAGTGTAGATCAGTGCTGTAATCTTACCTTTTTAGAAATAAGTGATAATATCTGATTCTAGGGATTGAACCCAGGTCCTCCTGCATGCAAGGCAAGTGCTCTACCACTGAGCTACACTGGACTAGTAGTTATTGCTCCATTGATGACAAAATGCCTAAGAAAAATAAAGGAAGGAAGGAAGTTTACTTTGGGCTTATAGTTTCAGTGGGTTCAGTTGGTGGATGTTTTTCCCCAAATATGCAGCATGTGGGAGAGGCTCATGACTGACTAACATACCCAACAGGACCAGGTGTCAAGGTGTCACTCTAGAAAAAAAATAAGATACACTGACAGGCATTCTGGACTTTATGTGAACATGAAGAGACGATGAAGTAATTATTTAACAGAAATCTAAGGAAGGTGGCCCAATTGATGTGGGACTAGAGGCTGAAGCATGAACAGATGCCAAGTGCAAGGTCAGGCCTAAATGGAATCAAAGGCAGAAGCATTCAGAGAATAACAGATTTAAGGCTCACATCTGAAGAACACAGATGGTATAAATGAGACCTAGGGCTCTGGACCAATGTGGACAATGTGTGTGCTGCAGTCAGGTCTAGATTTCATTAATATTACATGGCAGATGCTATGAGGTGAGTTGTGTCATTTTCCCGTTTCACATACCATTCATATGTAGGATCCATAATGCCCAATGTAGTTCTCCTAGGGGTGATAGAGTTAATGTGGGTTCCTATGGCTATGGCTCTGATGAGCAAAACCGGTGGTCTTGTGGAAAGGTAAGAGACAAGAGATCTCTGCCTCAGCACTATGTGGGGATGCAGAGAGGAGTCAGAGGCGCTGATAATTGATCATGATCAACCAAACAAGACAAGTGCAGAAAGACACATGGTTCAAGTTTAATTTCAATGAGTAACCGCATTTAAATTTATATTCTTGTGTAATTTTGTGTGTAGGGTACCATAAGATGGGAAGTGGAGTCCTTAAAGTGGTAAAAAGAATGACTTTATGCAGGGACATGAGAGTAACAGGGGCAACTGGGGAGAAAGAAGGGGACTAGCAAAATGTGGAGAGATGGTGGGACAAGGTGATTGGAACGTTGATTAAAAACCAAGAACATGAGGATAGGTCACGATGAATCCCATTACTTTGTATGCTACCTTCAAACATTAAATAAATAGAGTCCTGAGGATGAAATGCAAAGAGAAAACAGTCTGTTTTTGAAGAAGAATTAGTGGTCTTCTGGTGGAGGAAAAATAATCTTATATTTAGGGAAAACTGGGATCCATGAAAATAGAACTTGGAAACTGGCCATTCTTGTCACTCTCTACCAGTGCCCTTACCCTGTTATCTGTCTCACTAACACCCACTGTATGGCCACCAGAACAATCACATATGTCAAGTAGAAAGTAAAGACTACCCCCAAGACAAATGTTAATAGTGGCAGACTGATGCCTTCCAGCTGCAGTAGCATGCTCACAGGGCTGTGGGATGAACTTGGTGTTCTAGGTTTCTGAAAAGATGGCGTAAACAATTTTGTTTTGCAGGCATGCAGAATCGAAGAATAATACCCGTGGCTCAAATGAATTAAGGATATTTAAGTATTCTTTATATGCACCTATAGGGATTAAAATGTATATGATTTGCCTTGAACATATTAGGCACTCCCAAACAGTAACTATTTGGGAGTAACTATTAAAATACCAAATACACAATGAATACAACTTAAATGATCCCAGTGCCAATGGAGACATCTGAAAGTTCTGTATCCAAGTCACTCGGAATTCAATCTGTGCTTGCATCTGAATTTTTCTCTCCGGAGGATACTTAGCAGGTACATACCCACCCAGAAATGACACTGAATCTGGGTGTGGGTACCAGGGCTTGGTAGGTGGGCTGGCATGGATTGCTCTCAAAAGCACCAAATTTACCCAATTTCTTTATTAAGTCACTTCTACCAGAGCTTTAGGCCCAAATGCTGAGCCATCTTTTACAATTTATGGCCCCAGGTACTGGAGAAACTGTTGGTACAAGGAAATGGAAAGCACAGTTACCACATGCTTTGTTGTTTTAATTGTACATTCTGGAAAACTGGATCTTCATTCAGCTTATCTCATTCTTAGTGTGTCTGGACTAGCCCTTTCCCCCAGAAACTTCTCCTAGAGTAGAAAATCTGCTTCCAAGTCATCAATTTTACCCAGCTTGATGGGCATAACTTTAGGAAAAAAACATGTAGTTGAACAATGCCAAGTTTATTGTCTCTTGGAATGAGAGAAACTGAACATAATGAATACAATGGAATGTTTCAAGAAACAAAAGAAAAGATAGAGACATATAGCATTATGTTATTTGTGAAATTTAAATGTTTCCTGCTTTGCTACCTCAGCCCACATAGTTCATATTGCATAAATCTATATATTGGTGGAGTATGTCTATGTCTGTGGATGTACCTACTTCCACAGCAGAATCTCTAAAGCTCTGGACTATGTCTGGTGTGGCCTGAATAATTCTTTTAGTTAGGAGCTATTTGTGCATTTTAGCAGGTTTAGCAGTATCCCTGAGCACTGTCCCTCTCAATTGTGGCAAGAAGGTTCAAATGTCAAGAGGAGATGTGGTAGCAATAAACATTATGACTGGGATCAAAACTCTATTAATTCATTGATGATGACAACAAATAAGAAAAGCTCCTGTAGATGGGTTCTGTGTTCACTTTTGTGTATTTTAGCACATTGAAATGTCAGATTTGGGTATAAAGTCAAACTTTTTCTAAGTATTTATGCTTATGCCCATAAGTTAGTGTACTGTCAGGCTGCCCAGAGGAGTTTCTGGTAGCAGTTACTCCATGGGTCAGGGGACACCATGGAAGAAAGAAAAGAAAGAATATAAGAGGTAGAAGAAAGGGTGGAGTTGTGTGGACTTTAGTCTCTAGGACATGACATAGCCTTTGCATGCCTGAAATCCCAGCAGCTGCTATTACCTGCCGAAGACTAGGTCCCAATCATTCTGTCATCGAAAGTGCAGAAAGCTCATGAGCCTCTCTCCCATTCCTAAGAATTGGTAGAAAGTTACAGTTACTAGGGAGAGCGAATTGTGAAATTTTACCCTTCCCTAAGGATGTATAGGTAGTTAATACTTTCAGAGGGTGAGAGAAATTAACGTTAGTGGTATAACCATTAGTAAGATTCCCATGACTTTAACCCCCTAGCACATGCCACTATAGGAAACAAATGAAATACATGTGTTGATCAAGAGTCCTGAAGATAGAAGAGAAAGTACCTGGGGATTGGATAATTTCTACCTGGGTACTGGGATTAGGAGTAGTGGTAGAGAGAAAAAACAGGGTACTTGGAGGTGATAGTGATAAAAAATACATGGGCAGGTGACAATCTGTTAGATAACCAATCTACACATGCTCCCCTACATAACCTTAATTGAAGTTACAGGTTGATAAAAACAAACAAACAGACAAACAAAAAACCCCATGAAAATAGAAGATGAGTTGAGAAAAACACTGAGATGGGGGAGTGGGAGGAGGACACACTTGGTGATGGGACATAGCCATGGTTAAAACATATTATATGCATATGTTAAATGTCACAATGACAGTATGTTAAAACAACAGCAACTTACCTCTTTCCAATGTGTCAGAATCCTGGGTGTGTGACTCACTTTCTTAGCATGGGCCAGTCCTGGGACAGATCCATAGAACTGCAAAAAATAAGAGTAAAGTCAAAAATTATATGATCAGTGGATAGATTAGTGGTCTCAACTCCCCGATAGAGTCACAGACTAACAAATTGTATTAGAAAACAGGATTCATCTTTTTTGATATCTCCAAGAAATGCATCTTGCTAACTATGATAAACACTACCTTAGGATAAAAGGATCGAAAATGGTATTCAAATTAAATGCAACTAATATCTTTAAAAAAAAAACAGACTTCAAACCAAAACTAATAAGAAGGTATAAGGAGGGATACTTCATACTAATTAAAGAAAAAAAAATCCAACAACAGCATTGTCTTAGTGTTCTATTGCTGTGAAGAGACATCATGTCCATGGTAACTCATAAAAGAAAGCATTTAATTGGAGCTAGCTAACAGTTTCAGAGGTTTATTCCATTATCATCATGGTGGTGATCATGGAGGCATACAGGCAGGTATGGCAGATGAGAGTTCTGGATCTGAAGAGAACAGAAAGAGAGAGACATTGAGTCTGGCTTGGGCTTTTGAAAACTCAAAGCCCACCCCCAGTGACACACTTCTTTTTAACAAGGCCACACTGCCTAATCCTTTCAAATAGTACCAGTCCCCAGTGGCCAAGTATATGAGCCTATGGAGCCATTTCACTAGGTAGACAGGACAAAGAAGGTGTATTGGAAGCTGCAAGAGAAAAATAGCAAGTCACAAATAAAGGAAAATCTATCAGATTTCTTAGTGGAAACTCAGAAAGCCAGAAGATCCTGTAACAGTGCAGCCCAAGTGCTAAAGAGCCACAATAACCAGCCTAGACTAATTTGTCCAGTGAAACTATCTGCCATAGTTGAAAGAGAATGAAAAAATTTCCATGATATAAGTATTCTAAAAAATGCATATGTAACAAACAAAACCTAAAGAAATACAGGAAGCTGTATTTCAGGCTAAAGAGAGAAATGAGCACAGAGATGATAGAAATACAAAGCCATAAACACCAAAACCCAAATTACTGCTGAGAACACAATAACACCAAAAATCAACAATACAATGACTACAGTCAGCACAGATTTTGAAACATTAACTTTAAACATCAATGGCCTCAGTTCTCCAATTAAAAGACACACTGGCTTCATGGATCAAGAAACAAAATTCATCTATCTGTTGCCTCCAAGAAACACATCTTAAATTTTAAAGATAGGCAATGTCCTAGAGTAAAAGGATGGTCAAAGGAGACAGGGAACGAGAAAGCAGCTAGCATTGTTATCCTAACACATGACAAAATAGGCCTCAAACTAAAATTACTGAGCAGAGATGAAACAGGACACTTCATTCTAATCAAGGGAACAATTAACCAAGAAAACATTGCTATCCTAACACATACGCACCAAACTCTGGTGCACCCAATTTCATTTTAAAAATGTACTGTTGGACTTAAGCAGACAGACTAGCATCAACCTGTTAATTCTGTGTGAGTTCACTATCCCAGTTTCTCCAAAGGACAAGCCATCTGGACAAAAAAATAGAGAACTAAGAATTAAATGGCATCATACATCAACTACACTGAACAGATGTCTACATATATTCCACATAAACACCAAAGGACACACATTCTCCTCAGTAGCACAAGGAAGGTTCTCTAAAACAGACCACATGCTGGGACACAAAACAAATCTTGACAAAAGCAGGAAGATTAAAATAACACAGTGTATGTTATCTGATCACAACGCAATAAAACTTAAAATTGGTAGCAGACATGTCTCTAGTAAACACACAATCTCGTGAAGATTAAACAATACATTATTGAATGATGAATGGGTCAAAGAGGAAATTAAAAAAAAAAGAAGTAAAAAATTTTCTGGAACCAAAGAAAAACAACATGAAACGTCTGGGATACATGGAAAGCAGTCCTATGAGGAAAAACCACAGCTCTAAGCGCCTACATCAAATAATCAGAAAAATAGGCCCACCTCAAAAGAGAGGTGTGGGCTGCAGCCCCTAAAGAACATCTGATCAGCAGGGCTGGTAGAGCAGTCAGCCTTTTGCCAGGCTGCTGACCCACCCAGGTGAGCCATCATCACTGCCCCCCCACCTCCTCCACCGCCCCCCTCCCTTCTCCATCCTCCCCCCTCCAGCGCGCCCCCAAGGCCGGCTCCGCCCCCTCTTGGAGTGGGTGGTGTGCTCCTGCGGCTCCTGTCGTGTCGCAGGCACACGCGTCGTTGGCGGAGCTGCAGTGTGGTCTGAGCAGGACTGGCATTGCCCCCGCCACCGCGCTGATTGACTGAAGCGACTGGCCCAGCGACCTGCTTGCTTCCTGCCTCGAGTTTTCACAGCTCGGGCCCATCTTTCTCTCGGCTCCCGGGCCAAACTATGTAGCCCGCATCTGGCTACCTGGACACCCTGCAGCTGACGCCCACCCTTGTCGTCGCCTGTGCCAGACGGGCAGAGAGGCCCGGTCAGCCAGCGGCCTAGCCGGCCACCTGAGCCCATCTCTTGGGCCTTCTTCCCACGCAGCAGTCCGGCTCTCCCGCCTAGGGGCCGCCTTCATGGGCCACTTTCTGTCGAAGGAGCCTCGTAACCGGCAGAGCCAGAAGAAGCCTCGTGGCTGCAGCTGGTGTCGCCGCAGGCGCCCTCTCTTCAGACTGCCAGGCCGGAACCCTGCCAAGGCGTCTCCGCAGCCCAAGGCGTCTCCGCAGCCCAAGGCGTCCCCGCCGTCCCCGCAGTCCCCGGGTCCCCGAAACCGGGACTGCTTCTTCCGCGGGCCCTGCATGCTGTGCTTCATCGTGCACAGCCCCGCCGGGCCCGCCCCCGCCGGCCCAGAGGAGGAGCCGCCGCTGTCGCCGCTGCCGCTGCGGGACAGGGCCTTCGCCGCTCCGCTGCAGCACCTGGAGCCGCGCTACGCAGCCTTGGCGGCCGAGGACTGCGCCGCGGCCGCCCGCCGCTTCCTGCTGTCATCGGCCGCCGCCGCCGCCGCCTCCACGTCCTCATCGCCCGGGGCCCGTTGCAAAGAGCTGGGGCTGGCCGCCGCCGCCGCCTGGGAGCAACAGGGCAGGAGCCTCTTCCTGGCTAGCATGGGGCCCTTGAGCTTTCTGGGGCCGCCGGCCGCTGCGCAGCTTTTTCAGGCTCTGCCGCAGCAGGCCGAGTACCCCATGCCCCCCGAGATCGTGTGCAAGCGGAGGGGGGTGGGGATGCCCGACTTCATCTTTCCTCGCTGCGGCGGCGGGGGAGGACCGGTCGGAGGAGGCGCCTCTCTGATGCAGCCGCTGGATGCAGGATGCTGCGACACCCCGGAGCAGCCCCTGACACCGCTCAGCACCAGGCCCGCCTCTCCTGCCTCAGAGTGTGACCTCCTGGAAGCCGCCGGGGACGCTCTCCGAGGTGGAGGAATCGCCCACTGGTCTGCCCAGCAGCAGCCTGAAAGCCGTGACGCCGACTGTCAGAAGATGTCTGAAAACCCCTGCAACTACCATAGGGAGCTCCCCGAAACCCTAGATGTTAACCAGCTGCCGGGGTCCATCGTGCTTGAGGTGGATCTAGACGACTAGGCCCAGGGATCCTAGTTTTCCCCCAACCCCGGCCCCCCGCCCTCCCGAGGCTTTCTCCCCCACCCCTTGTGCACGGAGGAGTGGGGTTCCCTTGGCAGCCGGGAGATTGGGAAGCCACTAGGCCCCGTGCTTAAGGTAGAAAAGCTTGGAGTCTGCTGAATGCCTTGTAGTAGATTAGGTCTGTTCCACAATTCAGGATTCATTTATTGCATTAGCAAATCCCGATATAGAAGCTATTAGATTTCTGTGGAATAAATATATGCACACTTGAGCAATTTACATTTGGTGGGTAACAACCTTACATACTGCTGTTTGAACGTTTTCAAACTGTTTTCAGGTTTGATAGCTGCTAATTAGTGCCAATAACTTACAGTTAAGCATGTGCCATGATCAATCACTGTATCAGAGCTTTATATATACAAATCTCATGGATGCCTCCATTTGATGCTGTGAGACAAGTCCTGTTAATATTTATTGTATTAAAAAAGAAACTGACATTCCAGCGTTTTGAGACAGGTGGCTTACACCATTGAGTCAGGAGGAGGAAGAATGTTTTCCCTTGTGAAACTAACGTTTTGTCTTGTTTTCCCTTGTTAAACTAACAGTCTAGATGGACTTGAAATGGTTGAATGACTGGTTCAAGGACACACCCATAAACTAAGGGCACATTTGGGTCTTGAACTAGGGAATTTTGGCCACCTTGACTTGAAAACAAAAACCTGTTGCTTATGCTGTTGTTTTTCCTTCTTACATCCTTGCCTTTATGTATAATGAATTACCAAAAGTCAGAAGTCTTTGTGTTGGGGGTTGGGTGTGTGAAGAAATGAAGTGCCTGGTGGGAATTTTGTGTCACTGTCAATTATTAAGTAAAATTTCCTGCTTTGTCAGAGCTAGGGACAAACTGTGATAGTCTATATTAGGTTATTGACTCCCTTTCTCCCTTGTTTTCTGTCTTTGTTCCCACACCTTTCCCTGCATATTAGAAAATAAGAACTTGATTTTTCAGTGTGGATGATATTTAAATAAGAGTAGTCCAAATAACCTTCAGGAGAATTTGGCTACTTTTCATTGAATTAACTGCCAATGAATTGTAAACGTTACTGTCACATCAGTGTATCTTATTTGAGTAGACTTTTAACATATGTGTGATTATGTGTTTGGATCTGTTTTACTGTGATATCGATGTACTTGTGAACAATACAGCAAAAGACAAGAAAAATTTCCCGTTTCCTTGTGTCAAAATGTAATGATTTAATTATTGTGGAGGTAGATTTGCTGGAGGAGTAATTACTTTGTGTGTTCAGGGGATACATTTTAGGGCAGAGGAAACGTTCTGAAGTCCTTTAAATCAATGGGTGATATAGATAAATAAAACAGCAACCAAAATATCATAGAAAGCATAAATAAACGCCCTAATGGTATAATTAAAATATTGAAACAATAAAAACCAAGTCCAAAACAGCAAGAAGTAATAAAAACCAGAGCATAAATCAATAGAATAGAAAATGGTACAAAGAATGAGCAAACCTAAGAACTGGTGCTCCAAGAAGATAAAAAGGATTAGCATGCTGTTGGCCCAACTAAACAAAAGAAAGACAGGACTCAAATTAACACAATTAGAAATGAGCAGGGAAAAATTACAACAAATACTAAAGAAATTCAGAATATTATAAAGGAATACCTTAAAAACCAGTAATCCATTAGGCTGAAAATCCTAAAAGGAATAGATGAATTCCAGATTCAGCCAAACTACCAAAATTAAAACAAGAAGATGACAACAACCTAAACAGACCCATAACAAATGAGACCAAAAGAGTAATGAGAAGCCTTCCAACCAAAAAAAGCCCAGGCCCATGTGAATTCACAGCAGGATTCTTTCAGATCTTCAAAGAAGATCTATAAGCAATCCTCAAAATTAAATATATATTTATTAGTATTAGATATGAGCAATAAATTAATTATTAAAATAATTTGAAAAAATTACATAAGCAAATATGTATACAAAATACTTCCAAACTCCTTTTATGAAGCCAGTATCACTCTAAAATCAAACAGGTAAAGACAAAACCAGAAACAAAAACTATAGGCCAATATACCCGAGGACTATAAATTAAAAATGCTTAATAAAATAAGTATACATAGAGTACACACACACATAAAAATGATTATCCACCGTGACCATGATGACTTTATCCCTGGAATTCAAGTCAGTAAGTGTAATAAACTACATAAATGGGGATAAAGACAAAATCACATGATCATCTCAATAGATGGCAGAAAAGCCTTTGACAAAATCCCACATGTGGCCATGATAAATGTCCAGGATGAAGTATAACTAGAGGGAACATACCTCAACATAATAAAAGCTAAATATGATAAACTGACAGCTAAGGCCATCCTAAATAGAGGAAAAACTTGAAGCAATCTCACTGACATCATGTCCACTATTTCGGCTCCTTTTCAATACTGTGGTCAAAGCACTAGGTGGAGTAATAATGCAAGAGAAGGAAATAAAAGGGATACAAATAGGAAGAGAAGCCAGACTGTCCCTATTTGCAGATGACATGGTATTACATATGAGATTCAAAAAGTCTATCAGAAAACTTCTAGAAACAAACAAATTCATCAATGTGTCAGGGCACAGAATCAACTTGTACAAATCAATAGCTTTTCTATACACCAACAAAAACATACCTAGAAAGAAATTATGGACACACTCTCATTCATAATAGCCTCAAAATAAAATATCTAGGAATAAGTCTAACCAAGGAGATTAAAATGCCTTTACAGTGAAAACTTTAAACCTATGAAGAAAGAGCGAGAAAGAGCCTAGAAAATGGAAACACCCCATGCTTGTGGATTGGTAGAATTAATATTGTGAAAATGACAATTTTAACAAAAGCAATTTGTAGATTCAATGCAATCTCCATCCAAATCTCATTTCCACTCTTCACAAAAATAAGTTATCCTAAAATTCTTATGGAACTACAAAAGATGTATATAACCAAAACAAACCTGAGCAAAAAGCACAATGCTGCAGTTATTACCATTCTAATCCTCCAGATATATTACAGAGCCATAGTACTAAAAACAATACGGTATTGGCAGAAAAATGTGAAGACCAAAGGAACAAAATCAAAGACCCAAATATGAGTACATGTAACTTCATCCATTTAATATTTGATAAAATGCCAAAGCATCTTCAACAAGTGATGCTGGGAAAACTGGATGTCCACATGCAGGAGAATGAAATTGGACCCATATTATCACATTGCACAGAAACCAACTCCAATGGATCCAAGACCTAAATGTGAAACCCCAACTGAAACTGCTAGAAGAAAATATAGGCAATACCCCTACATGATATAGATGTAGGAGAGAACTTTCTGAATAAGAACACCATTTGCCCAACAATAGACAAGTGGGACTTCATGAAAACTAAAAAGTTTCTGTTCACCTAAGGAAACAACTAATTGGGCGATCAGGAAATTTACAAAATGGGAGAGAATTTTTGCAAGTTATACATCTGACTGAAGATTACTATCTAGAATACAAAAACTAAAACAGTCAAAAAAGTGTTATTCAAGAAATGGGCCTGGGATCAGAATATAATTTTTATAATTGCTTTGTTGTTTTAAATTTCATTTCACATTTCAATCACAGTTCTCCCTTCCACCCCTCCTCCCACCCCCATCTTTCCTCTCCCCCTGCCCATCCCCCATCCACTCCTCCCAACAGGTAAGGTCTCCCATGAGGAGTCAACAAACTTGGCATATAAGTTGGGGTAGGACCAAGTCCCTCCCCTCTGCATTAAGGTTGAGCCCAGCATCCCCTCATAGGGAATGGGCTCAAACAAGCTGGCTCATGCACCAGGGATAGAGCTTAGTCCTACTGCCAGGGGGCCCTCAGAAAGTTCAAGCTTCACAACTCTCTCCCACACGCAGAGGGCCTAGTTCGGTCCCATGGAAGTTCCACAGCTGTCAGTCCAGAATTCATGAGTTCCCATGAGTTTGCTTCAGCTGTCTCTGTAGATTTCTCCATCATGATCTTGACCTCCCTTGCTCATATATTTCCTCCTCCTTCTCTGACTGGACTCCCAGAGCTCTGCCCAGTGCTTAGCTGTGGATCTCTGCATCTGCTTCCATCAGTCACTGGATGAAGGTTCTATGATGGCAATTAGTGTAGTCCAACTGATTACAGGGAAAGGTAAGTTCAGTCATTCTCTCCACTATTGCTAGGAAACTTAGCTGTGGTGGGTCATCCTTGTGGATTTCTTGGAATTTCCCTAGCACCATGTTTCTCCCTAATGCCATAGTAGCTCTCTCTCTATTAATGGACAGAATTTTTAAAAAGGAAAAATGGCTAAGAAATATCTCAAAAATGATAATCATCCCTAGCATTAGGGAAATGCAAATCCAAACAACTTTGAGAATTCACCTTACCCCAGTCAAAAATGGCAAACATTAACAAAATAATCAAAACAACAAATGTTGGAGGGGGTGCAGGGGAAAAGGGTAACCTCATTCACTGTTGGTGGAGTTTGTAAAGTGGTTCAGCCAGTTTGTAAATTAGTGTGGAGAACCCTCAAAACTATAAAAATAAATATACCATATGACATAGCTATAACACTTCTTGGCATATGTTCAAGGACTTGACATCTTACTCCATAGATACTTCTCAGGCATGTTCATCACTGCTCTATTCACAATAGCCAGGCAATGGAAACAACATAAATGTCCTCCCATTAGCAAATGGATAATGACAATGTGTAATGTTGCACAATACCACTCAGCTGTAAAGAAAACAATGAAGTCATGAACTTTGCAAGTAAATGGGTAAAACTAGAAAAGTTCATATTGACTGAGGTAAACAAATTCCAAAAGGCAAACATCACATGTTATTCCTCATCTGAGGTTCCTAGCTCCCTCCACATCTTTGATGTGAACACATATCCTGGAGAAACAGCAAAAACTGGGAAAGTAAAAACGTGGTGATTTCAGAGGTTGGGGAGAGCAATAGAGAGGAGAATGTTAGGGTTTAAGTGATCTGAAGTGGCAAATGGGAAGAATGGGAGGATCAATTAGGGAGATGGGGGAAATATAGGATACAGAGGGAGCAGGGTCAAATAACAGTAAGGATGTCTGAAAAGTCGTAAGGAATCACACCATTAATTATACCTATAATATGTGTATGTCGATATATAAGTATACATTTTAAAGTAAAATTTCCCATGTGGATTAAAAAAAATGCTCCCTTCAAGAGCCAAAGATCATCTACCAAAAATCCCAACACTAGACATATGAAGTTTGGAGTTGTTGGTCAGAGATATCCAACAGATTATCTCCAAATTACAAGCTATTGTCCCAGGTCTGCCTCCCCCACCAGAGGTAGAAGGTAAGTCCCTATGGCTGAAGGCACCATGTATGGACAATAAAGGGTCCAGAGGCCCCTGAGTTGGAACTGAGCTGAGTACCTCCTCCTTGAGGACTAGGTTTCATGGTTCCAGAAGGCACCATGCAAGCTTCCAGTGGAGGAAAGAACAAACAGTTCTACTAATTTATGATACCTATGAATGACAACAATGACAAGCACAATAAGAGTTCAATAGTGACATATATACCTTGATGGTAGCCAACAGCTCTCTAATTAAACTTCAGACCTGCTCAACAAGAGGGGGAGCATTCCTGATATTAAACCTGACCAACAGCCCCGGGCTAGCGAAATTGTGGATCTTGGAACCAAGTCCCAACTGATAGGCTCTAAGATCATTATAGAAGAGGGGATGGAAAGATTATAAGAGCCTGAGGAATGGAGTTTGCTGTAAGATTGTGTTTCCCAGGAATGTCAAAAGCCACACCCATGAAAGGCTCACCAACATGGTTGCCTAAACATGAGCTGAACAAGGATGACATGGGTATAAATGCTAACGTGGAAGCAGGAGAGCTCAGGAAGCCTCAGTCCTACACAAAGAACAACAGGCAACTAAGGAATGCTGAGAGTGGGAGAAGTAGTCTTCCCCAGGGAAGGGCATACCAATTGGTTATCTAATACCAAAATGTCAGTCCTGAAAACATACATACAAGTGATATACAGACTGAGCGGGTAATATTTGTATACAGAGGAATGTGTGTGTGTGTGTGTGTGTGTGTGTGTGTGTGTGTGTGTGTGTGTGTGTATGTAAAATCCATGAAAGAAATACAAACAAAAAGAGACCACTAAAATCAGGAATAAGATGAGCCTCCTGTTCAGCATATTACTTGAAATATTGATGAGAGGGATGAAACAAGTGATGAAGTAATGGAGATAAAGGGAATACAAATAAGAAAGGGAGAAGTTAAAATGTCTTTACTTTCAGATGATGATTCTATACATAAACAGCACTATGAAAAGCAAGGAAGGATTGTAGGAGCCAGAAGGTCAAGACATCATAAGAAGACAGTCTACAAAATCAACTGAGCAGAGCCCACAGCTGCTCGCAGAGACTGAACAGACAATTAGGGAGCCTGAATGGTCTGACCTATATGCTTTGCATAAATGTTATGGTTGTGTTCCTGTGGTACTACAAACAGTGGGAGTGGGAGCTGCCTCTGACTCTTTTGCCTGCCTTCGGAACCCTTTTCCTCCTACTGGGTTGCCTCATCCAACCTTACTATGACAAGATGTGCCTAATTTTATTATAATTTTATATACCATGTTTGGTTGATATCCCTGAGAGGCTTGCCCTTTTCTTAAGATAAAGGAGGAGTGGATCTAGGGGAAAGGATGTGTGTGTATAGGGGAGGGGGTGCTAGGAGGAGTAGAGGGAGGGGAAACATGTCGGGATGTAATATATGAGAGTAAAAACAAGTCCATCAGATAATCCTATAGCTGAGAAACACATTCAGTAGAGTAATAGGATAGAGAAACTTCTGTTTGCAGTATATGGTTATTAACATAAAGACCCAAAGTTGGCCAAGGTTAGACACGAGGTAATACTGAAGAATGCTGAGCTCTAAATAGAACATCCTTCCCAAGGCTTGTGGATCACGGTGGAAGGCCAGAAAGAATGCACTAGTCAAATGTGGTGCATGAATCAAGGCACCAGTTTCTTCTGGACAAAGCATGACAACTGTATGTGTGAAATCATAAAGGGTTTATTTTTATTGTAAAATAGACTTTCAAGGGAAGAAGGAAGCAGAGGGAAAAAGGGAGAGGAGGGCTGGTAGTGCCATGGAGGAGCAAGAGCAGGAATCTGAAGGGAAATGGAGAGGAGAAGCTCCTGAGTGGCATGGTTGGGGAGCTTCCCAACCCCTTCTAAGTCAGGGCTGAATCCACACAGGATAAGGAAACCATGTGGGCAGCAACAATCAAAGCTACTCTCAGTGACATAGGGCGATGCAGTGGACAGTCTCAGTGTTGTTATAACAACTCAGGTGTAAGTCCTTGCCCAGGGGTTTCTTGGCATTCATTGATGATGCCCTGGATGCCTGTGACAGTTGTCACATAAGGGCTCTGCCGGTCCTCTGAGGAAGCTTGAGAACCTGGGCTCACCCACCTGCTACCACTGCCTTGGTGCCTGCTGCTAAACACCATCACTGGACAAGACTCACCAAATTCACAGTGCAGCGCCCCCCCCCCAGCAGCTAGAACAGGCCCTGCCTGCAGCTGACAAACAACCAGGGTAGGGGACACCCACAAGACAGTATTAAGTGACCTATAGAAGTGGTACAGCTACTTTGTTCCTTTATTTTCCTTCCTGTCCCACTTTCCTCACATCTCCAGGTACAAACTTGGGGCTGTGGATGCCTTCTCTCCCCCACTCAGGCACAGTACTGTGGAAAACTGAGAGGCTGGGTCTGGGATTCATTCTGTACTCCCCTTTTCTCTGCTTGACTGAGAAACTCGTCTAGAAAGCCCCTAAGGACTGAAGCTGGGGCTAGACTCCAAGATGGATCTCGGTGGATTTGTAAGAGAATGTCACCGTGTCTCAGTCTGGGAGACAGTTTTTCTTGGCCCTGAGTGAAGAAGGAAACCATCAGGGGCCTGTGACTGTCACCCGTGGCTACCAGTGTCTGCCGAGCTGGCATAAGTCTAGTCCAATGGGAGGGTGAGAGCTGATGGGCAGGTTGGTGAGGGACTTGTTGTTCTGGCAAACTCAGGGTGGGAAGTGCACATCTGTGCACTGCAGGGGGTGGGGCCTTCTCAGCAGGCTTTGGCTGAATTCGGCCTCTTTCAGATGTAGAAGCTTATATTGTGTTCTTTAAAAACAAATAACAAAGGTTAGCTGGAAGCAAGCGCTGTGTCAGTGGGCAGGCAGGAATTCTCTTCTGGACAAGCTCTCCCTCAGGTTGATTTTTCTAAAGTCTGGCTACTGTTGGGTTCAGAGGAGGGAGTATGAACAGGCCTGGTGGTGATAGCCCTGGGCCTTCAGTGAGCTGGGGCCTGCTTGAGATGTAGCCTCCTCTACCTCCGTCCTTTGTCTATGCTCACAGGTGGTCACTGCCCATCCTGAATACAGTCTGCAGTCTCTCCCTGTCATCTGTAAGCAGGTGGACTGAGGAAGCTGTGTGGCCTGGCTAAAGGAGTCTTGTCGCCTGGCTCTCACACAGTGTTTGCTCTGGAGTTTGACTAAGCCTGTTGTTTGTTTTAAACTGACTACTTAGAATGAATATCTTGGCTTTCTGTGGTTCTCACGGCTGCTCCTGCCCCTAGCCTGTTGGAGAGGGATGACTCATTCTTCTGTACAGCCTGTGTAATGAGTCTCTTGGGCAGGAGGTGACAGCCGTCTGCAGCAGGCCTGGTTCCTGTTGTCTGGCTCTAGAGGCCCAGTCGTGCTTTGATAGGAAAAAGGAGATGGAAGGAGCTAAAAGGAACATTGCTCA
Source organism: Cricetiscus sungorus (assembly GCA_030556225.1). Classification (NCBI taxonomy): domain Eukaryota; kingdom Metazoa; phylum Chordata; class Mammalia; order Rodentia; family Cricetidae; genus Cricetiscus; species Cricetiscus sungorus. The sequence continues at coordinate 11,038,103 of JANBXA010000609.1, forward strand.
CCCAGCCTGTTTATGCAAAGATTTTGGTTCTTTCTTGAATGATGGTACATAAACTCAGTACCGTTGGTGAGAAAGAAAAATGTTCAGATGTAAACACACACAAACAAATCCAAGGCTGTGAGATATATGTGTCTGCATTTGGATGCCACAAACCAAAATCCTTGTCTACACAATGATGTTGGTGTGTGTGTGTGTGTGTGTGTGTGTGTGTGTGTGTGTGTGTGTGTGTGTGCACGCATGCTCCACACATTTGTACTGTATGTATTCCTAAGCCCTGTGTTCCTGTGAAAATACATTGAAAGACTATTATGCTCACATTAACCACATGTCTGGAGCACATATGGCCCTCTCAAGGTAATTTATTTTATGAATTTACTGCTTGCTCACTGGAACAGATGTCTGATTATACTCGGGTGTACTCAGCAGCCTTGTCGCAGGCAGCGCCTGTGTTTGCCAGACACTGCCCTCCAGGGAGAGGCTCCTTACTCAGTTCATCACTGCGATTGCGCATTGCTCCACAGACACTCAGAGGCCTGCATTCTTTCCCCTGTATGTACAAACATATTCTGAACTGGTTTCCCTCCCTTTGCTGTGTTCAGACAGAAACTTGATTGAATCTTGAGTGACAACCTTGAACTGGTGTGTCCCAGACATCGACCTGCCCAGGATCACCATGAATTTCTGGCAGACACTTTAGTGCCACAGCATGCACCTTCTCTGCTGAGGTCTAGAGGGATGGTGTGTGGCCAGAGGGGCCCCAGCGGGAGCCCTTATTCACTTTTTCTGCTACCTTCTTGCTAAAATCCCAGACAATGAAGTGTCTCACAAGAGAATAAGTTTTTCCAAACAAACCCCTCTTTAGTCAACTGATGATAATGTGGGACTCTCAACTTTCTTTCCCTTGGCAGAGTAGGGAGCTGGTCTAAGTGCTGATTAGAGTCATTGAAGCACCCACTGTGATGATCAACCCACAGTCTGGCCCCTGCTGCTTTAGGCTGCACTGATGCTCAGAGAGAGAGCACAGGGAATATGAGTTAGGGACCAGGGAGACATGACTGAGTTGCATTTCCAGGTAAGTGGGAGGAGGGAGTAGGCAGAGGGCTGGGTGCTATGGTTACCTTTACTGATGCTAACACACTCCTGTGTGAGGGACATCAGCATCTGTCAGTTACTGTGAATATGTGTATCTTAAGCAATAAGACTCTACTGTTCAGACTCCCAGGGCAGTCTGGGTGATGCACACACTATGCTATGATTGTTCTGAAGACAGACTGGCTCTAACCACTGTGAGATGCCCTAATAAAATCAGTCCCAAATGTTAAAAAAAGAAAACAGATTCTTCTCATTCCAGTGGAAGGCCACACATCTAAGAATATTTGGGCAGAACAAATTGGTCTTGATGAATATGTATGTATGTATGTATGTATGTATGTATGTATGTATGTGTTTGTGTGCATGGGTGCATGACTTTGTCATTGTGCTTCTATGGAGGTTAGAGGTCCTCTTTCCACCATGTGGGTTCCAGGGATCGAACTCAGATCATCAGGCTTGGCAGCAAGTGTCTTTACCCACTGAGCCATCTTGCTGACCCTTGATAAACTTTTTTTTTTGTTTAAAAAAAGGACACAAAGTAGGATGATTTGTAAAGGAGAGGTGTCTGAGATTAGTTGTGGGGAATGGGTGTGAATATCACTAAAAGCCATCATATAAAATTCTCTAAGAAATAATAAAAAATTTAAAACTCAGCACATTGACTCAAGATGTTAGGAATATGTTGAGAGGTGGGGTCAGCAGATACCATGGTGGGAGAGAGACACACCATTAGGCAGAACTTACATGGGAAGGGAAGGAAATGCGGGAAGGGAGAGAAGAAAAAGAGACAGAAAGAAAAGGGAGAGGGGAGAGACCGAGAGACCGACAAAGATCTGTCTACCTCCTCAGAGAGATGGCAGAGACAGAGAGAAAGAGAGATGGGGCAGACTTTGCCTCTTAAAGGTACCTTTGCCCTTTGTGCAGATTACATAGTGATGTAGCAGCCGTAGGACCCTGGGCGGCCAGTGTACTACCTGAGTGCATCCTGCCAGGTGACAGGGGGCAGGCCAGCATAATGCCTGAATCCTAAACATAAGGCACATGGTTCTAATAGAAAAGCCAATGTATTCCCACATCAAGCAATTAACAATTAAGTATTAATATACAATGACACACACAAAGATATTTAGTTAAGGATGAAAATTGTATATACAATTACAATATGTAGGGGTGAGAGAAACTAAGCAAGATTTAAAGAAATGGAGAGATATATTATTCTGTGGTTAGCACACTAAAGATTGTTAAAATGTAAACTTTCCTCAAAATTATTCACATATCAATGTAATATCAATGAGAATACTAGTAAGCTGTTTGGTGAAACTGAGAAGCTGATTGTACAGTTCATACTGACATGCAAACCATGCAGAATAGTCAAAGTAACATGAAGCAGAAACATGAGGGTGGAGGGTGAGACACAATTTGACATATGCTATTCTAATGCCTCAGTCATTGATGCCAGGTGCTCCTGGCAAAGATCAACCAGAATCAACACCAATTAAAGACCAGCCTGACCTACACAGGAGGTTGCATGCTCCCCAAGGCTTTGATTTAAACAAATCAAATACAAAGAGAGACAGGTGTGGTTCTAAATGGAATCCTGTCTACTCCGGAAGTGAAGGCAGTAGGATTGTTTGATATCAAAATTTTAGGACACTATGAGTAGCACAGTGTTACTGTGCCCCTTTAAAGAAAAAAAAAGCAAATAAAGAAAAAGGAATGTAGCAGAGTCATAAACTTCCACGTAGGTCAACAGAAAAAAATTAAATATAAAATTTCATCATTTTAGAAAATTCCATGATGCACATAATGTATTTTAATGATATCATCCCTAGTCTTCTTCCTATATCTTTCCAGATTGGTCACTGACCTTTACACTTCCTGACAACAGCATTTCCTCTTGTTTTTATTTTTTAACAGCCTACTGAATCCAAATTGTCCTGCCTATATAGTCATAGGTATGTTGCCATCCACTGGAGAATGGGGCTACAAGCTTAAAGAAAACTGGCTCTCTCTCTCCTCCAAAAATCATCCGCTGTCATTATTTGTTGGCTAAGGGTACAGACTTATTGACCCTCTCCACCACACTAGAATTGACTGACTTGGACTTGCTTGGGTTTTGTACAGGCAACCATAGTTGCTATGAATGCATGGGTGCAGTGACCCTGTCATGTTAAGATGATACTGTTTTGCTTCAGTCTTTCCTCCTCCCTGATATAGGGCCCTCACAATCTTTTTGTCTGTCCTTATGCAATTTTCCCTTAGCCTTGGTGTGAGGACACTGGATATGATCTTGTATTTGTGGATCCTCTTTCCACACGTACACACAGTTCTCTGCACTTTGACCAGTTGTGACTTACTGCATTAATTGCTTTTTATTACACAAAGAAACATCTCTGATGGGGTCTGAGGGCTACACTAATCCATGGATAAAGAAATGGTAATTTCCAGGGTAATTTGATACTATGTCAATTTAGCAAAGTAATACTGGTATGTTTATTCCTGAGGCCTGTGAGCTCCCTAGTCTTTCATTCTTGGCCAGATTTGCCATACCACACAAGTGATTCCTCCTGTGGAGGTCTTAATTCCAACCAGAACTCTATTGGTTACTTCCATAACATCTGTGGTAGCTTGAGTGTAAATGGCTCCCATAATCTCTTAGGGTGTGGCACTATTAGGAGGTGTGGCTTTGTTGGAGTGGGTGTGTCCTTGTTGGAGGAAGTGTGTCACTGTGGGAGCAGGCTTTGAGGTTTTCTATGCTTAGGCTACTGCTCAGTGTCTCAGTGGACTCCCCGTTGCCTACAAGATGTAGGGCTCTCCTGCACCATGTTTGTCTGTACACCACCATGCTCGCTGTCAGGATGATAATGGACTGAACCTCTGAACTGTAAGTGAGCCACAACAATTAAATGTTTTCTTATATAAGAGTTGCCATGGTCAAGCCGGGTGGTGGTGGCGCATGCCTTTAGTCCCAGTGCTCGGGAGGCAGAGGCAGGCTGATTGATCTCTGTGAGTTCGAGACCAGCCTGGTCTATAAAAGCTAGTTCCAGGACAGGCTCCAAAACCACAGAGAAACCCTGTCTCGAAAAACAAAAACAAACAAACGAAAAAGAGTTGCCATGGTCATGGTGTCTCTTCATAGCAATAGAACATTGACTAAGACAATAGCTGTGTGCCTACACACCTTTGTGCATATCTTGCTATGATGGTCATTATTGTACGTCACAGGGTTTACAGCTGACAAAGACTGTTGATGCCCCCCCCCCACCGCAGAACTGTACATCGCAATTTCATACTCTAAAAGCTAGCCACTAGAGAGCAAGCTTTCTGGTAAGCACCAACTTGATTTTTCCATGACCGGAGACCAAAGTTTGGTTCAGAAAAAGTGTTTACCATCAAGATCTGGGGGGCAACCCAAAGCAACACTTTTAGGCAGAAAGAGACAATTTAGTGAAGTAAATGGTGCTGTGACAAAATAATATCAGTAGGTCACTGAATATTCTTAAATCTCTGCCTCTTATCATATCCAAAATTAAAGCAGATTCAGAGTCCAACATCGTAAAATGTAAGAGTATAGAACTTTTAGAAATAAGCACAGTAAGTGAATTTCTCAATCTATGGATAATCAAATATTACTTAGATCTGACACCAAATGCATAAGCCAACAAATCAATAAAGTCTGGGAGTGTAAATCATTGGTAGATAATTGCCCAGCTGGCAAAACACCAGAGTTGGATTCCTAGATTTCCAAAAACAAAACAGAACAATAAAGAAGACAAAACTTTAAGAGTTGAACCAAAGGTATTCAAGTAACAAATATGAACATGAAAATATATTCGTCAACATCACTGTCATTAAAAATATATGTTTAGATGTAGCAAACCACTATGTACCTATTAAAATGGAAACTATTAAAATGACAGGTTCCATTAGTTTCTTTTATTGTTGCTACGAGAAAATACCTGACAAAAGGAATTGTAAGAAGGAAGGCTTAGTTTAGCTTCACAGTTTTTGTGTACAGTCCATCATGGCAGGGAAATTATGGTAGCAGGAGCTTGAGGCAGATAATCACTTACTCTCCCCAGTCTTGAAGTCTCAAGAGAGCCCAGCTTGCTTGCCATTTGTATATTTAGTGTAGTACTATTACATAAGGAATGGTTCCAGCCACAGTGGGTGTGTCTTAACCTTTCAACTACCATAATCTAGACAATCCCTCATTGGCACACCCAAAACTGTTCCTTCTAGGTGTTTCTAGAGCATGTCAATTCAACACTCTTGATTAACTAGTATAGAGTTTACTAGATGTCAACAGATACATGGAGGAGCTGGTCAACACAGACATTGCCTCAAGGACTGTGAAACTGTATAACCAGAACATGGGATGACTGAATGTAGCTCTAGGCACAGGTACTTGGAAGACACATGCAGAAACATTAGGATGAGAGAGGTGATGGCTCAGGAGGTGACGTGCCTTCTGCACAAACATGAGGGACTGAGTGTGTGATTCCAGGTGCCAGATGAAATAGTGCATGCTCATGTGTCTCTTTATCCCTAGCATGGTGTGGGGGTTTCAGAGGCTGGCTTATTGCTTGGGCTCAATGGCTAGTCAATGTAGACAGCATGTGAATAAACAGTTCAGTGAGAGATCCTGTATCAAAACTAAGGTGAAGAGCAGTCAAGGAAGACACTCCCAAGCAACCTTTGTTCCCCACATGTAGGTGCATAGGCATTTATGTACACTGTGCATCTTCACATACTCATACATTCATCAACATATATAAGACACACACCCACACAGAGTAACATGACTTCAAGTCTGGTCCCATTTCACCCTGTCTCAAAAAGAGGAGGGAAAATGTAAATGACTCAAGCATAGAGGCACATAAATGTAGTCCTCACACTAAGTAAGCAAAGACAGAAGGAACCTCTGGAAGGTCAAGGTCAGGCTGCTCTATAGAAGGAGTTCTAAGTCAGTCTAGGGTACATAGTGAGCAACTGCCACAAAATGAAAAAAAGAAGGTACAACCACATTGTAAAGTAGTTTGGTAGTTTCACAAAACATAATTATACACCTACTGGACAATCCATTTACTCCATTTCTACATAATATATATATATATATGTACATATATATATTATTTCTTTCTTATTTTAAATATTGATCTCTTATTTTATTGATCTTATTTTAAATATTCCCTCTCCCTCCCTCCCATGCTCCCCAACTACCCTCCCATCCCATCCCTCCCATCCACTCCACAGGGGGGTGATACCTTCCAGGAGAGAGTATCAAAATCTGTCAAGTCATTTGGAGTAGGATCTAGGCCCTCCCTCCTGCCTTTAGGCTAAGGGAGTATCCCTCCATGGGGAATGTGCTCCTAAAGTCCTTTTGTGCACCAGGAATACATCCTCGTTCCACTGTCAGAGGTCCCTTAGACTGCCCAGGCAGTCTAACGAGGCCCATGTTCAGGGGTCTGAGTTGGTCCAATGCTGGTTTCCAGCTATCAGTCTGGGGGTCCATGAGCTCCTCCTTGTTCAGGTCAGCTGTCTCTGTGGGTTTCTGTATCCTGGTCTTAACCCCTTTTCTTATCACTCCTCCCTCTCTGCAACTGGATTCCAGGAGTTTGGTTCAGTGGGTGTCTGCTTCTGTTTCCATCAGCTACTAGATGAGGGCTCTATGATAGCATATAAGTTAGTTATCAGTCTCATTATCAGGGAAGGGCATTTAAGGTAGCCTCTCCACTGTTGCTCAGATTGTTAGTTGGAGTCATCTTTGTAGGTTTCTGGACATTTCTCTAGAGTCAGTTTTCTCTTCAAACCTATAATGGCTCCTTCTATTATGGTATGTCTTATTTTGCTCTTGTCTATTCGTCCTCCGACTTAATCTTCCTGGTCCCACATGTTCTCCTCTCCTCCCCTTCTCTTTCTCCTAACTCCCTCTCCACTCACTACCCCCCTTCCAATATGCTCAGGATATCTTGTTCCTTTCCCCTTCTGTGAGGGACCTTGTATTAATCTCTTAGGTTCCTCCTTGTATCCTAGTTTCTCTGGAGGAGCCACACTCTTAAAGGAATAAACTGTCAGAAGCTCCTATGTGAACTGGGGGCTTGTGAGTCACCTGACCCTCCATAAGACTGACATCATCTCATGCAGGTCTTATGCACACAAACTCTGCTGCTGTTAGTTCAAAAGTACCGCAGTCCTGTCGTGTCTATAAGACACCATATTCCTGGGATCCTCCCTGTCTTCTGCCTCTACCATGTTTCTATTCCCTCTTGAGTACAGATGCCATAATATATATGTCCCTGGTGTGGCTAAACGGACACGTAGTCTGCAGTCTGATCAGTTGTGATCAACCACTGTCCACTACAAAAAGAAACTTCCCCGATGAAGAGGGAGAGCTACACTAACTACTCTATGGGTATAAAGATACCGATTTAGACATCAGCTCCATTCTGTGTCTGTTTATCAAAATGATCCTCTGGAGTTCATCGCTGGGCTATACACTACCAGATGTACACTACCAGGCATGTTTTCTCAGTCAGTGTATTCTTACGGTTAGAGGAGTGACAATGAGAATTAGCACAAATGTGATAAGTTATCGTCCTGAGCGGTGGCTCCACTGGCTCTTTAATCGGTAGCCCAGACTACTGGGACGTGTTCATGTCTTCATTGGTTTCTGAAGTTCGGGTGATGGATGCCTGCCCTGGCCTCATGCCACACAGCCTCCCAACACTTGCATTGTGACACCCACTCTCTGTGCAGGATGGGCCAGAAAGTCTCTGCTCGGTGAAATAGTCCTCTCCCCTGACAGGAAATGACAGGGCTTTCTCTGCCACTGTGGTCTCCTTTGGGGTGTCATCTGCCTTTGGAAACTGCCTGCTCCTCAGTCCCAGCCTCAGAGGCACCTGACTCTTGATGACTGGGAGCTTCCTCTGTGCCCCTCCCAGAGGGTTAGAGGGTTGAGGGTCTGCGAGGTGGAGGGCAGTGGGGGTGCAACTGAAGATCAGTGCAGAGAGTGGATCACGGGGAATGTACTCAATACTGTGGTTGCACCATTGAAACAGTGTTTACATCTAAGTGTGAGGCATGCATGTAATCTCAGGTCGCTATGGTCATGACACCCAGACCTTCCCACAATATATAGAGAGACACCGTCTCAGAACCAAAAGACAAATAAGAAACAACGGGGAAAAGGGGGGGACTGGAGAGAAGCCTCAGTCTTTAGTGGCACTTGCTGTTCTTTCAGAGGACCTGAGTTCAGTTCCCAGCACCCACACTGGGGTGCTCACTAACACCTGTAGCTCCAGCTGTAGGGAATATCACACAATCCTCTGCCCTCCGCAGGCATGCACAGGAATACAACATAAGTATACCCATACCACACATGAATAAAAGTAAACAAAGAAATAAAAGCATAGTGTTTCCAACATCAGAAACTGTCTGCTTTCAGCTAACTGGATGCAGACTCTCTCCAGCAAGGCAGGGGAAGCTGGATGAATGGCAGCTCAGGATCAGAGACCAGCAACATGTCCTGTTGTGAGTGCAGGTATACCTGTGCCACCTTGCCCAGTACCATCTGAGTCTTCTCACCAGTGTCCCGTGTGATTCCACACCTGGCACCACATTCTGTGATGTAGATCAGTGTCTCTTTTCTTTCTCCTCCATCCTCTGCATTCATCCCCACACACCCGCATGGCACAGTACTGTCCTCTCCCTTCTATTCACTCTCTAATTTTCTGTCCACACAGCCCACCACAAGCTTATTTGTGAGGCCTCATATTTCATCAAATGCCTGCCTTTCAGAGGACCTGTGGGCTCATCCAGTGTTTTTCTTCCCCAAACTGCCTTTATCCCACACCCTAATTACAGGCGCATCTTTTCTGCTTGCACAAATGTCAGTGTAGCAGAATACAAAGACAAAAATTATTGTCCTGGAAACATGCTTTATTTAGGTCATTCCTTTCCCTTGACGTTGCTGGGTTTCTTTTCATTTGTGTACAAATGTATTAGTCAGGATTTTGCAGAGTAACAGAGCTTATAGAATGAATCTCTAAGTCAACAGAAAAGGGCTTCATTACAACGACTTACAGGCGGTGGTCCGGCTAGTCCAATAATGGTTTTCTACCCACAGAGGGTCCAAGAATTCAGTATTTGTTCAGTGTATGAGGATGGATATTTCAGCTGGTCTGCAGTATAAACTGAAATCCCAAAGAAGCAAGCTCTAACGGCAGTGAAGTATTGAACTTGCTGGGGAGGGGAGGGCAAGCATCCTTCCTCCATGCCCTTTTTCAAGGGCTTTCAGCAGAGAGTGTGGTTCAGATTAAAGCTTTATCTTCTTATCTCAAAAGATCAGAGTTAAAGGTATATCTTCCTACCTCTTAAATCTGGATTAGAAGTGGACCTTCCTACTTCAAGTTAAGCAACATTTCCTCAAATTTGTGTCCTCCATTTTTAGGTTTTAGTTAATTTTAGATGCAGTCAGGTTGACAACCAAAATAGCCATCACAATCCACCACACTCCAACTTGACACGTAATCATATCTCCCTATGTCATGTCATGCTTAATTTCCAAATGAAAATAATAACCAAGCCATAATAATGCCTAAGCATGATATAATTATCTCATGTACAGTAGCACAATCATTAAATATTTAACCAGGTCATAATTACACCTATAACTATCTTTCTTACAACCATAAATGCATAATAAATTTAGAATAGGTGGCAATGTCCCTTGAGGGACATTCTTTTAGTATCTCAGACTTAAGTATGATAACCACTCATATTCTCTTAATTGATGTTACATTTCATGATAAAGAAATAGAGAAAAAACCCAACAAATATCTGTACAAACACATTTTTTTAGTTAAAAAATTTCAATTGTTTTACATACCAACCATAGTTTCTCCCTCCTTCCTTTCCTTCCTCCCCACCATCTATCCCCCTCCATCTACTCCTTCTCCATTCAGAAAGCGACTAACCTCCCATGGGAGCCAACAAAGCATGTCAGGTAAAGTTGAGGCAGGACCAAGCTCCTCCCTGCATCAAGGTGGCCAATGCATCCCACCATAGGGAATAGGTTCCAAAGAGTCAGCTCAGATACCAGGGTCAGGTCCTGATCCCACTGCTAGGGCCCCTACAAACATATCAAGGTACAAATTCCATTGCTAGGGTCCCTACAAACATGTCAAGGTACAGAACTGTCGCCTACAGCAAAGAGGGCTTGGGTAGATCCCAGGAAGGCTCCCTAGCTATTGGTCTAGAGTCTGTGAACTCCCACTAGCTCTCAGGTCAGCTGTCTCTGTGGGTTCCCCCAGCCCAGTCATGATCTTGATCCCTCCTTGCTCATACCATCCCTCCTCCCTCTCTTCAACTTGGCCCCCAGAGCTTGACCATTGCTTGGCTGTGGATCTCTGCATCTGCTTCCAACAGTTACTGGATGAAGGCTTTCTGATGATAATTAGGATAGTCACCAATCTGATTACAGGAAAAGGCCAGTTCAGGCACCCTGTCCACTATTGCCAGGAGTCTTAACTGGTATCATTCTTATGGATTCCTGGGAGTTTTCCTGGCACAGGTTTCTCCTTAACCCAGAAGTGACCCCCTCTATCAAGGTATCTCTTTCATTGCTCTCCCCCTCCATCCTGCCCCCAACCGGACCAACTGGATTCCTCATGTTCCCACCTCCAGTCTCCTTCCCTCCCCCAGTTTACCCAGGAGATCTTGTTTATTTCCCCTTTCTAGGGTGATCCATTCGTGTCCCTCTTAGGGTCCTCCTTGTTACCTAACTTCCATAGGGCTGTTGATTGTAGCCTAGTTGTCCTTTGCTTTACATCTATACATGTAAATCTATCTATACATTTAAATATCCACTTATGAATGAATACATACCATATTGGTCTTTCTGGGTCTGGGTTACCTCACTTAGGATGATTTTTTCTAGTCCCATACATTTGCCTGTAATTTCATGATGTCATTGACTTTACAGCTGAGTAATACTCCATTGTGTAAATGTACTATATTTTCTTTATCCATTCTTTAGTTGAGGGGCATCTAGGTTGTTTCCAAGTTCTGGCTCTAATGATAACACTGCTATGAACATAGTTGAGCAAGTGTCCTTGTGGTATGATTGAGCATCCTTTGGGTATATGCCCAAGATTGGTATAGTTGGTTCTTGAGGTAGACCAATTTCCAGTTGTCTGTGAAACTGCCATATCGGTTTCCAAAGTGGTTGTACAAGTTTGCACTCCTGCCAGCAATGGAGGAGTGTTTCCCTTACTTCACATCCACTCCAGCACAAACTGTCATTCGTGTTTTTGATCTTAGCTATTCTGACAGGTGTAAGATGGTATCTCAGAATCAAACACATTCTTTTTATATATTTATTATTTTTTCTTACTTTACATATTGATCCCAGTTCCCTCTCCCTCCCTCCCATGCCCCCCCCCACTCCACAGAGAGCATGATGCCTTCCAGGAGGGATCATCAAAATCTGTCAAATTATTTGGAGTAGGGACTAGCCCCCCCCTCATGCCCCTAGGCTAAGGGAGTATCCCTCCATGGGGAATGTGCTCATACAAACACATTCTTAACAAAATACAACAGAAACACTCATGTCAATTATAATCTTCGTTTCTGTAACTGGTCATGTGTCCTTAGCTGGTATTTATAACTACCTTCCTCTGCTATCCATTCTTTATTTCCTCTACCCTAGGCAAGCTCCTTAGCAGATATTAGCTCTTTTCCTGGAGGTGTGACCCATACCTTCATGCCTGACAGGTCTGTGCCCTCTGTCATCCTGCCTGGATTAGGCTGTTGTAGTTTCCCATTGACTTTAATCACAGGGCATGGTAGCACCAAGACTAAAGGCTCTCCTGTACTCCAGTTATAATCCAGTCATAATCTTTCTTACCTCCATTACAGAGAAGCAATCCAATTTCCCCATGGTAATCTGAGTCTATCACCCCTCCTAACACTGTTATTTCTTTTTTTTTTTTTTTTGCCTGTTGACTTGAGGGCATCAGAAGCTTAAAGTGGCCATGGGTGAGTCTGAGCTTCCAGTTAAATGAAATGTTTGTTGTGGCTCATGTCAGGAGCACTCCTCACTCTGGAACCAAAACTTTTAGGCCAACAGAACTTAAAGTTGCGGGAACAGAAAGAAAAACATTTTCCTAGTAGACCAATGGGATTATAGTGAGTAGAATTATTCCTTTTTTCACCCATTTATCCCTGGACCCATAGATCCTGGTTATGGGAGAAACCATACCATATACTGGACACTGATTCAAAGCATATACCACCTTCTGGAGCTGCCACCTAATTGACACTGTAACTGTGTCTTCAAAAGCTCATTCCATCTATCAGCTCAGCTGCTTCAGGATGAAGGGGAACATGGTATCACTGCCATACTTCTCTGGCTGTGAAGTGAGTTGCTTGGTCAGAAGCAATGCTGTATGGAATACCGTGATGGTGGCTCAGACATTCTGTAAGTACACAGATGGTGGTTTTGACAGGAGCATTAGGGGCAGAAAACGCAAATCCATGACCAGAATAAGTGTCTTCTCCAGTGAGGACAAAGTGTTCTTTCCATGGATGGAGTGGTTCAATGTAACCAATCTGCCACCAGGTCACTGGCTGCTCACCCCGCGGAATGGCGCCATCTGGGGTCAGTGTTGGTCTCTGTTGTTGGCAGATCTGGCATCAGCAGTGGGTGTAGCCAGGCCAGCCTCAGTGAGTGGGTGTCCATGTTGTGTAGTCCATACCTAACCCCGTCTCCTCTATCATGGCCACTTTGTTCATGGGCCAAATGGACAGTGACAGGAATGGCTGGGGAAAGAGGCTGGCTGTCCACAGAATGGGTCATCCTATCTACTTGATTGTTGAACTCCTCCTCTGCTATAGTAACCTTTTGAGCATGTACACGTGTCACAGGTATCTTCAAATCCTTTGCCCATTTGCAGAGATCTATCCACAGATTTCTTCCCCAGATGTCTTTCTTACCAATTTTCCAAGTCTCTGATCACCCAGCCAATCCATTGGCTCCAGCCCATGGATTCGTGAACAATCATATATCTGGACATTTCTCGTTCCAAACAAAATTTATGACCATGTGTACTGCCTGAAATTCTGCCCACTGTAAAGATTTCCCTTCATTGCTGTCTTTCAGGATTGTTCCAGAAAGTGGTTGCAATGCTGCATCTGTCCACTTATGGCTGGTACCTGCATCAAGTGCATAACATCAGTAAAGCAGACCCTCTTCTTCTCTTCCTCAGTTAAACAATCATAGGGATACCCCATGAGATATCAGATGGCATTGTAATGGGAGCAGAAACCATAGCCATTTGGGGGACTTCTTCATGTAACTTACCTATGTCTTCAGGACCTGCTCAGGACTGACATTTGATGGATTGCTGCTGGCCCATCCTATTTTATGACTTTGTGGATAAGATAACATCACATGACAAGCAGCTCAGGTCATATGGTAAGTTGGTAGCCCATTGTCAAACATTCAGTTTCCACTAAGCACATTAGCATGGCAAGCACTGTCTCTCAAAGGGAGAATAGTTGTCTGCAGATAATGCTAGAGCCTTCCTCCCAGATCCCAAAGGTATCTTCTGTGATTCTCCTGTAGGGGCTCCAAACAGCATCCCTATCTGCCATTGACATCTCAAGTGCTGTGGTTTAGGGATGGGTGAGAATGCACCAGAGCAGATGACAAAACCTGGCAAAGCCCACGTTGGAAGTTTTATTGATAGGGTGTGCTCATGGAAACCTGGTTTGGAAAGGGAAGTGTGGGGGGGGGGGAAGAGCAGAGAATGGGCAGAGATTACTTTTAAAGGGGCTTTTGAACGTGTGTACAGAGGCTTATACAGCCATGTATCACATGGTCATGGATTATGTAGTGACGTAGAGCCATGGGCCCTGGACCCTGGACTGATTGTTGGGAGCTGTCTTTGTGGGGCTGCAATGGGAACCAGCCAAGTAGCCTCAACTTTGCACCTGAGTGGGGGTGTGTGGATGAGGGAAAGAAGTTCGTATTTGAATAAGGGAGTTTGGATGAAGGAAGTGCTAGCTGTAGATGATAAAGAAAAGACAGAGACACAGAATACAAGTCAGGAGGGCGGATCAGTCAATACTGAAAGCCATGAGTTTATTTTTCACCCCTCTTATATACCTTAACCCAAAAGGGGAAAATGGTATCATGTACACGGAACTTTTCTTCCTCACTTATTCTAAGGGTTTAGTAAGGATCAGGAGTAGCCACACCTCTGATTCAGGTCTGTTGTTATTTAGAATAGGACAGCCAAACATCCTACTGTAGCCACACCTTTGACCTTTATGTCTTATGACTTGCTGAGGACAGTTTTGAACTCTCTGCCCTTGTGCCAAGATAGAGTGCAGCCATCTTTATGGGCACCCACAATTGACTAAGTATTTGCCTGAATTCTGACAGTGCATGTGTGGCTGTTTGACTCTGGAGCTGGCTGGGTGATGCCAAAATGCTAACATCAAGTACCATAGGGTCTGCTGGATCATATGGAGCAAGTGGTAGAGCAACCACTGGCACAGCAACCAGGACCTGTTAAAGAGCCTTCTTCTGTTCCAGGCCCCACACAAAGCTAGCAGCTTTCTGAGTCACTTGGTATATGGGCCAGAGTAGCACACCCAGATGATGAATGTTTTTCATCCAGAGTCCAAAAAGGCATGCTAAATGTGCTTTTTTTTTGGTGATGGGAGGGACCAGGTACAATAGCTTATCCTTCATCTTAGAAGCGTGGACAGGCACCCTGAGTGCAGAAAATAGTTAACAAACCTCAATGCATGATATGTTCCCTCTTTCAGCTCTTACTGACTAGTCAGAAGGGGTTTCCAACATCTAGGCATTATCTTTCCCTCTGTTGATTACATTTGTCTTTTCTAAACCAAAAAACAAAAACAAAAACAAAAAAAAAAACTGTTTGTAGTTGATGGAGTTGAAGACAGATAGTTATGGTTATAGTTTTCCTTAGTTAGGATAAAAGACAAGTTACGTATAAGACTTTAGACTCACAAAGATGATGGAATATTTTCTTTAAATGTTGCTAAATGTTAATGAACTAAATATTGTAACTACAGTTCTTACTTGATAACTATTTTGTTATATATAATTTGACTCTTTTAAAGTTAAAACCTTTCTTTTTATTTAGATAGAAAAGAGATGATGGGAGATGTCATTCTGTAAATATGTTTATCTTACTGGTTGATGAATAAAACACCGTGGCCAATAGGGCAGCAAGATAGGAGATGAGGAGCATTCTGGGAGATGTAGGAAGAGAGCAGTCGTCATATAGGATGCCAGAGGAATAACAGATTCCCAGACTTTTCTCCCTTAAGATAAGACCATGTGGAAATACTTAGGTTAATAGAAATGGGTTAGTAATTAAGACAGAGCTATCCAATAAGAAGCCCTAGTCATTGACCAAAGTATTATAATTATTATAAGTCTATGAGTGTTCATTTGGGGCTGACATGGCTGTGGGACCAGGCTGGTGGAAAAGAGTTATAGTAACAATCATGTCTGCGACCTTGGAGGCAAAATCGCCCATTGATGCATTTCTACTCTATATGTCTAGTCTGCATGGGGGTAGTTTGGTAGATTTTGGGTGAGGGTGGGAATAGGAATAACTGCAATAGCAATGGATAGCAAGAATTGAGTTTTCTTTTTCTATTTTCAGCCAGATCTAGTAGACCTAGATCGGTTCAGGGTATCTTTCAAAAAGAAATAAGATTTTATTTCTTACATATGGAGTGAGATAATCTGCTCTTCACCCTTTCTTCCACTTCCACCAAGCTCTATCAAACATATGCACACGCGCGCGCGTGCACACACACACACACACACACACACACACACACACACACACACACCATGCACACATTCAATAACAGTTGGTCTTCCTAGTTTATTTCTATTGCTATGATATTATAGCAAAAACTCTTCCTGTAAGGAAGAACTAAATCAGATGGCATGTATGAACACTGCGCTCTGGCTTGTGCTCCAGGATTGTGTTTGGATAACTTCATTATATGTTCCAGGGCCACCTGCCCACAAGTGGCACTTCCCACAGTGTGCTAGACCCCTTCACATCACTCACTAGTAAAGAAAATGTCTCACAGACATGCCCACAGGTAGATCTGAGGGAGGCATTTTCTGAACTGAATTTTTCTTTCTCCAGAAGACTTTAATTTGTGTCAAGTTGACAGAAATAAAAACCAGTAAGTCAATCAAGCAAGCAAGCAATCAAAAAAACAACTAGACTTCATTCCTATTTTGTAACTATATTTGATACTTACTTTTAGGAAAAAGCACGTGGGGGATCTTGGCAGATTCCATGGCAGGAGAGGATGACCGAGGCAGAGGGACAAACATGCCAGGGAGACAGAGCTTAGTGAGAAGTTTTATTAAAAAGAGGAGGGAAGGGGAAGGAAAGAGAATATTGGTAAAAAGACAGACACAGAGAGGACGGAAGAGGCAGACAGGAAAAGTCCTGTCAAAAAAGAGGAGCAGGAAAGAGAGCACAAGTGGGTGGAGATCTTTCTTTTAAAGGGGTCCTTTGCAACTGGGTGACCAGGATACTGCCTGAGTGATTTCTGCCAGATGACAGGTGCAGGGCAGCATAATGCCTGAGTTCTTACACTTATGATTTTACCTTTCTCTACTGAACCCTCCACTGCTAAGCGTCCATTGACTGGTCTTCAAGTCTTATTTTCTATGAAATCAGTTTCACAGTCCACATGTGGATGCGTGCATGCAGTGTTTGTGCCTGCTGAAACCAACTTCTTTCTCAGAACAGGAGCTGGACCATTCTCAAAACAACCAAGGCCACTGTATTAAAGCTGGTGGAATCTCTCTCATTCCCAACCACTATGGCTCCCAGAAATAGGCAACCAAGAGCAAAGAAAATCACACCCTAATAGCAGGTACAGAGTGTAACTATCCCTCCATGCTGTCTTCCTCAACATGATCAGTTGCGGGATGGATATCTCAATACAATGATTTTGATCTTGGGCTTACAGACAATCAGGTTGTGAACACCAATGCCATACTGTTCCCAGTGGCGTGAAGACAGATAGGTCCTGTTCCAAGAGTTATGTAGAAGATATTCATAAACCAGAGAAGACATGTAAGGTGAGATATTCTGGGGATTCATCAGGAGGGGTTCAACTAAGAGTTTATGCAAGATTTCTCAGAAAGTGGAAAGCTCCCTATTACAAGCTCCAGATCTCTCTCTACACACATATACACACTCAGAATATCTTTCTCCAGCATATGTGAAGATATCAGATTGTTGACATATTACCACACAAATTGAGTGGGTCTCAGCCTCTTATATATGAGATAGAACAGGTAACCAATATTGAAGACCTGTAGCTGTGTGTGTGTGTGTGTGTGTGTGTGTGTGTGTGTGTGTGCGCGCGCGCGTGTGGTTTTTCAAGACAGGGTTTCTCTGTGTAGCCCTGGTTATCCTGGAACTCACTCTGTAGACCAGGCTGTCCTCAAACTCACAGAGATCCTCCTGCCTCTGCCTCCTGAGTGCTGGGATTAAAGGTGTGTGCCACCAACGCCCAGTACCTATAGCTTTTTTTTTTGAGAAGAAGCTGTTGCTCAGGCACCCAATTACATCAATGATATCCTGTTACAGAGAAGGTAGTCTAGACAAAGTGGCACAAATGTTCAGCAAAATGCCTCTCTGAAATTACTGTTCCTTCTTTTCTAGGCCTTCCAGGATATTTCTTAACATTCCTCTGAGGAAGAGTTGTTGTGGGATGTCTTTCTGTACACCGTGAATATGTGTTGCTCTCATTGGTTGATAAATAAAGCTGCTTTGGCCTATGGCAAGGAGGGATAGAGCAAGGTGGGAAATCCAAGCAGAGACACAGGAGAAGAAGGGCACAGTCTGTGAGACTCCATCCAGCCCCCCAGAGGAACAACATGCTAGCAGACTGGTGATGCTATAGTCACGTGGCAATATTTAGATCAATAGAAATATGTTAAGAGATAGCTAATAATAAGCCTAAGCCATTGGCCAACCATTTTTAAGTAATGTTAAGCCTCTGAGTGATTATTCTGAAATGGCTGTGAGACAGGGTATGACAGAAAGGCTTCTGTTTACAAGAGTGGGCAAATGTGGCCAAATGGCATAAATGTGCTAATGAGTTTCTGAAAAGAAATTTCATCAGAATGACAGGCCTAACCTAAGTAGGAGGAATTTGTGGGTTCATATAAGCCTACGTGTCCCCTATTCCTTTTCTATGCTGTGACTTCTTCTCAACCTGTAGCTGGTCCTCCTCCCACACGTTCCTTCTCTTGCTGGGAAAATGTCAAGGGGGTTGCTGAGCATCCTGATCCTTTTACATCCTGTCCAGGGCTGAGAGCACAGATCTCCGGCAAGCCTTTGTTCCTGTGGGTGAAGGGACCAGACCCTCACCCAGGCCTCTGTTTTAGCAGCCATGACAGTCTGCAAAAGATCTCCAGTAAGACAAAGGCCCCTGACTCAGCAACATGTGCTGAACTTCCGACCTTTCCAGACTTTGCCCTTCACTAGAAGCCAGATACCTTCCATGTGGTAAGGGACCATTCAGAAGTTAGCTGTTGGGCTCTGGATGTGTTTTATGGTGACAGTGGCATACAGAGTATAGCAACTACCCTGGGAGGGCCTATAGGCCATAGCAACCAGTTGACCAATCAACTCAGGACAAGTTGTCCAAGCCCAGAAGTGCACCAATTCTGAGACTGTTGCAGACCCCTTGCTCTACCCCTAATAAATTCCCTCCTCTGGATCCTTCTTGACCCACCTATTGTGTTGGACAGATGGAGGAACTAAGTTAATACAGTTAACTCAGTAAGCAATAAAAGACTCTTTGCTTTTGCATTGGAATGGGTCTCTTGGTGATTTCGGGATTCAGAATTTGGGTGCAACATTGGTATTACTGTATGTGAAACATCCCAGAACTCTCCCTGTATTCCTCTGCTCAGGTTACCTGTTGAGGGACAAATGTTTTGATTCTTTCTATGAATCTAATTCAGTTTTCATGACTTGCAAGGAACATGCCACAGGACCCCTGATCAGTGATTCTGATAAAGGTCATAGCCATGGCAGTGAATCTGAGTGGGCAGAGAGGGGTCTGTGAAGGTCATTCAGTCAGGATACCTGGCAAAGTGTAAGAAGCTTGTTCCTTCAGGTCAGGGCTGAGTGGACAGCATTTCATTTGGAAGATTATCTAGAAGGGCCTGTCACATAAAATCTTAAAACATCAACAAAAATGTGCACCATTATGGATAATGAGTAAATAGCAAATATGTACCACCACTGTACACTCTCCTGTTCCCCATCCTAAACACAGACAGTCACATTCCACCTATGCACACACAAGAATATCCTGATATTTTTTCCATGGACAGGGCCAGTATCCTAGAGCCCTGTACTTTCAATAAACCCATGTAATCAGGATACAGGAGACAACATGTATTTGCTTGCTTTTCTGCTCTAACACAAAGCCTCCTAGTGAGGGTTCAGATAGGAGGCTTATAGCAAGTGGCTTAGGGGCTTGTTAAATGTTCTGACCTGAGGGTAAAAAGGAAATAAATCGGCTCACACAAGCATTCCTCTCATGGCTCTTTGTTCTTCAAGAAATGTTCTTCCTAAAAGTTCTCTTTCAATAGCTCTCTTTAAGATTTATCTCTAAAAGTTCTCTCCTCAAAAGTTCTTTTTCTAAAAATCTCTCTTAAAGGTCCTTTAAAATTTAAAAGTTCCTCATATCCCACAAGGCTTCTAGTTTTTATACCCAATATAGATGCAATGAACAATTCTGACAACAGCAAGGATACTGGCATGTGTATCCCCCAGAACCAGGAAGGCAGATAAAATACTGAGGTAAAGCAGGTTGTGACCCCTGGAGCATTCTTGCAAAACTCAGGAGGTAGGGGAAGGGTTAAATGGAGTGAGGGGCTTATTGTCATTAAGAAGGGAAAAAGTGTTACTGCATAAAGTTAAATTTATGAGGTTGATAACCTAGAAGTCTGTAACTGGTAAATGCAAAACAAGGAAGAGATACTTTAAGTTTATACTTAATAAATATAAGGAAAGGAAGAAACACTGTATACTTTCGGTTTTGTTTTTGCATTCGCAGTAGCTGAAAACAGCATTGCGGTGGCTATGGCAACCAGCACAAACTGTGCAAGGAAAATGGGCCCTTAATCCGTATTAGTATTTTCGCCAATTGCTAGTGAATTATCTCAACACTAGATCAAAGGGAGAAGCTATGTGAGTGAGATCCTGAGTTTCAGAGGCTGAAGGTTCCAGCCTAGCCACTGACTAGTAGGCAGCACTCTCCCTAGTCGACTGGTACCACCAAGTCTTGCTTATCAGTGGGGGCAGATGTTTGTGTCTCCTGTCTTTTGAAGTTCTGAATGTGGTCTATTTGCAAGGCTCCTCTTCCTGCTGGGTGTAATGCCACAAGAGATAATTGTAGAGAGCTAGCTTCTAAGTTATGTAGATTTGATTATGAGGACAAAAGATTTCCTTGACTGTGTGAACAAAACCACACCAGGGCCCCACGTTATGGGGGAAGATTATCGAGTTTACAGTACAAGAGGGAGTTGTGCCTAATAATTGAATAATACACTGCTGGGGTTTTGGGGGATGAATTCCACTGTGGAAAAGGGGCAGCACTATGGTTTCACAAGGGTTTTTACAGGAATGACAGTGACTATTCAAAATGCAGGTATCCCCAAGGCTTTGCAAATGGGGTTTCTCTCCAGCAGAACGCCTTGATGGTGATCCCGGTGGATTAGCCTGGTGAATATGTCCACTGCAATGTTACTATATGATCTTGTGGACTGCGGAAGCCTCCCAGGAGAGTCAGAATATCCTGAGAGTATTCAAGATTTGTAGAGAAATGGAGAGTTCATGACTGGGTGAGCAGCAGGCAGAACGCACTGGGCACTGGAATTTCATTTATTGCTCTCACATTGTTCAACCTTCAGGTAGATGGAAAAAACTTGTGGTAAGAACATAGTGGGCCTTCAGCAACATGGATACAACTCTGAAATCTTAAACATCAACTTTAAAAGAAATGAAAGGAATATTTATCACAATGAAGAGTTAATCAATAATGTTGTTACTCTGTTCCAAGAAAATTCACATACCTGATTCTCTGTTTTCTTGGGGTTTATTGTACTTTGCACTTATGGCTCTCTCTCTCTCTCTCTCTCTCTCTCTCTCTCTCTCTCTCTCTCTCTCTCTCTCTCTCTCTCTCTCTCTCTGTGTGTGTGTGTGTGTGTGTGTACCCATGGAGATCAGAAGAGAGGTGCACATTTCCTGGAGATGAAGTTGTAGGTAGTTGTGTGATGCCTAACGTGTGTGCTGGGCACACTACTCAGGTCTTCTGTAAATGAAGAAAGTATTATTCACTGCTGAGAAATCTCTGGAGCCTTCAAACCTGGTTCAGAATTTGCTAGAGTTTTTCTTACCCCATTGCAAGCACTGTGCTGCCACTGTTCTCATCAGATGCCACTCAGTAGGCATTATTCTCACCATTTGGAACACTCGATAATGACACCACTCTCACTGAGTGACAAGTACTATGTTAGCATTGTTTCATGTACTATGTCCAACACCCTGTTCACTCTGGTCTGACTTTATGTCAAGCATCCTTATAAGCTTTGATATTAGAACTGGTAACATGGCAAATGTGCTCAAATGCAGAATAAAGAACTATGCCACATAAGAACATGTTGAATTCTGCATGATGAAATCATGTAAAGAAGCCAAACAATGGGAGTCTGTTATGGTTTACATGTGAAATGTCCACCAAGACACTTACATGTTGGTACCAGAGACTTCAATTAGTGGTGCTGTTGTGGAAAGTCATGGAACCTTTTGGACACGAGAAAGTTATTAGACATTAGGGCATAAGAATGTTGCATAAGGGCTTACAGGCTAGATAGTTTTCCTGCTCAAGTCCTCTGTATTCTTTTCTACTGTCATGGGGTGAAGGAGCCATGCCACAAGCATCTGCCAACACAGATAGAGCCCTAGCATCCACTGTAGACTGTTCTCTTTAGTTGACTCCAAATAAATTCCTTCTTACTTCAGTTGCTTCTTTCAGGTAATGTAAGAAACATCAAGTTTCAAACCCAGGGCAAACAGCTGAGGTGCCTATTTAACATATCAAAACCGGCAGATCTGGCCAACAGATCCTCCCAGCATCCCTTAGTCCCTACTTGTTACAGGGCATGGCTCACAGTATACCTTGCCCCTACCCTGAACTCTCCAGCACAGGGGCTGGGTAGTCCTTCCCCACAGTCTCTTCCCTATATAATCCCGACATTTTGGTTACTTGCCCTTCCCTTCTCATTTGGACCTTTGGCCTCCTGTCTGCTGCACCTGGTTTCCCTTTCTACCTTCTCTGTCCCCTCCCCTCTCTCCACATGGCTCAACTCAGCCTGGTTATGTCCACTCTGGACTCTCCCAGATGGCCCTACCCACGAATCTGCAATGCACTTTCTCCTTCACTATATCTAGGAGCAGTCATGTCCTTCCCTTTCCTTTTTATTTCTTTTCTTTTTTTTCATTCAGTAAATTTCTCAGAAAGTTCTCATCCAGAAGTGGGATCATTGCTATGATCAAATGGACTGTGGGGTTCTTCAGCCTTCAACCAGTTTGTGTAAAGAATATATGTGGGGTTGGAAAAGCATACACTATTATAAACACATTAGTGGGATATTCTGCTGAGCATTTTAAAGGTCAGAATTCAGATAAAAATGTGGGCAGTGAAGGTCATGCTCAGGAGGTTTCAGATAGTAATAAGGACACTGTTAGGAAATGGGTTAGATGACATTTGAGTTATATTCTGGAAAACAATTTAGCTGTATCCTGTTTGTCCTAAAATGCTGAGATTTGAATTTTGAATTATTGGCCTAATTAGAAGAATTGTCAAGAACACAAATGGTTTGGGGAATGGGAAATGGGTCAGTGGGTGTGGTGGCTTGAATAAAAATAACCCCCATAGTCTCAGATTTGAATGGCTTGTTGGTTTTGTTGGAGGACATATGTCACTGTGGGTGGACTTCAATGTTTCAAATGCCCAAGCCAGGCCCAGTGTCACTCTCTCTTCCTGCTTTCTGCCAATATAGATGTAGAATCCTCAGCTCTTTCTCTAGCACCATGTCTGCCTACACGCCATTATGTTCGCTACTATGATGATAATGGACTAAACTTCTGAAACTGTAAGTCAACCCCAATTAAATGTTTTTCTTCATAAGAGTTGCTGTGTTCATGGTTTCTATTCATAGCAATAGCACACTGAGTAAGATAGTGGGAAATGTGCTTGCTGGCCTAGCATGGATACTTTGTTTGTATCTTCTTTATGAATGTAAAAGCCAGGCATGACCCCACATACTTGCAACCCAAGAACTGAGAGGAAAGGGCACATAGATCATCCGATCTTGGTGCTTAGTGTATCCTAAACTGTGAACTACTGATTCTGAGAGGGAAAATAAAGTAGAGAAACTATATAGGAAGACAGTACCATGCCAATCTTTGTTGTGCACATGTAGGCACAGTGGATACCTCACTTCTACATACACACATATGCACATGGAGGCATAAAGACATGTGTATGAAGATGTCACAAGGACTCTCACAACTCAATTTTAATCTGAAAATTAATTTATAAGAAGAAATCAAGCATCTCTCTTTTCAAATAATGAAGAAAAATCAAAAGGAAAGGTTGATTGTGGGGCACATGGATCTCCCTGCTAGAAAAAGGACATTGTCACTGTGAAGAGCACAGTTGGGAGATCTGATCTCTAGAAGTAAGGCCTAAGGGGACTTGGGGTGGGGTGGGGTCATTGTTTTCACATGTTACTAGCATAGGAGAGAAACCAAGTGGAGAACACACAAATTCTAATCAAAGGCATGGTCTTTCCTACTACTTATCAATTCTTTCCTACTATTGATTAGAAGGCAAATAGTAAATAGCCTTTAAGTTCTGGGGTCTATGAGGAAAAAGCACACAAATGTGTGTTCCTAAACTCTAA
The DNA here is from genome assembly GCA_030556225.1 of Cricetiscus sungorus. NCBI lineage: Eukaryota > Metazoa > Chordata > Mammalia > Rodentia > Cricetidae > Cricetiscus > Cricetiscus sungorus. The sequence goes on from JANBXA010000609.1 coordinate 11,062,275, forward strand.
TATTACCCTTATAAACTATTGAACATTTGTGATAGTATTACAGAGAAATGGGGAAGTGACTGAGGTGAAGGATTGAGGTGTGGAGCTCCAGCATACAGATCATTCTGTTAGATGAAGAACTTCACATCTGGTTGGAATAATACAATTTAGACATAAGGGAAATCCAGGGTATTCATAGGCACGTGCATTTCAATAGGTCAGCAGATCTGGAGTAGCCATTGCCAGGAAGATCAAAGATGCTAATTTAGGCTAGACCATTCAAGAACCACATCTCCACTGTGAGGTTCTTCCTGGAAAAGAACCCTGGGGTAGTATAGTACACCACATTCTTATCATGCTTGCCTCACCTACTTTCCTTGAGAGTTCAAGGGCTCTAGTTGATCGATCCTCTGGGGTCAGCAGAATCAAGCCATTTGGTGTCTTCCTGGGAAAACATTTCTAGATCCCTTCTTGTCTGAGGTAGGTTCTCTCTGAGACATAAGCCAAGTTAAAATTGAGTAGTTAGATCTTCATGGAATCCATGTAGATCACCCAAGTACTTTATGCCCTCCTTGTAGCTTCAGATAACCTCAAACTTTGATATTGGACTTTTAGGTAATCCTTTCTTGGCATTCTGCCATGGAACCCCAAAACTATAACCATCTGATGTCTAAAAGACTTCCATATTTGACTATTTCTGAGGAAAACATTACTTTTCTTAGCTTAACAGATTTCACTATCAACCAGATATCCTGAGATTTCCTCAATCTGGGGGTAATACCAAATATCCTCAGTCTGAGGTACTATTTTTGCAACATTCTCATAATAAAGCTATGCTCTTCATGTTCCCAGAGACCCCTCGATGTGTGTTATCAAAAATGTTCCCTCATTGACACTGGACTGACACCTGGGGAACCTGCAAAAGGCCTAACTAGGCCTTCTTAGTGTGGGTGACAGTTGGGTGGCTTGGGCAATTTGTGTGACCACTAGTTGGGGCATTGGCTTTTCAGAGCCCATTCCCCATGGAGAGCTACCTTACTCAGCCTAGATATAGGGAGGTAGGGCCTTAGTCCCTTGCTGGCAGACTTTGTTGGGGATGGGAGGTCTCACCTCTATGAGGAGTGGATGGGGGGTGAGATAGGGAAATGGTGGGGGGATGGAAGGATGAGAGGGAACTGGGATTGGTATGTAAAATAAGACTATTTTAATTAAATTCCAATGACTACTCTTTTATTAATTTATGTTTTACACTCCAATCCCGATTCCCACTTCCTCTTTCCCACCTACTCCCTCCAGTCCCCCTTCCTCCCATCTGTTCCATGGAGATTATAATGCCTCCCCTAGGAAGTCTACTGAGCCTGTCCCATGATCTAGTTAAGGCAGGACCAAGGCACCTCTCCACCACCACACCTGTGTCTAGAATGAGCAAGGTATCTCTCCATATAGAATGGACCCCACTAAGTCAGTTTGTGCATTAGTGTTAGATCTTGGACCCACTGCCAGTGACCTCATATATTCTCTCAGTCACACCATTGTCACCTATATTAAGGGAGTCTAGTTCAGTCTTATGTAGGTTCCCCATTTGTCAGACCTGAATCAGTGACCTCTCACTAGCTCAGGCCGGCTGATTCTGTGGGTTTCCCCATCATGATCTTGACTCCTTTGTTCATATTATTGCTACTCCCTCACATCGATTCTACTCTAGGAGCTTGGCAGTCATTTTAATTAAATTTTAGGAATTCTTTTATTCTTTTATTTCTTCCTTGAACCAATGGTGGTTCAGTTGATTATTGTTTCAGTTTCCATGTGTTTGTGGGTTTTCTGAAATTAATGTTGCTATTGAATTCTAACTTTAAGCTGTGGTAATCTGATAGGGTTTATTTCAATTTTTTTGTACAGTTGAGGTTTGCTTTGTTACATGTGGTCTGTTTTTGAGACAGTTCCATGAGGTGCTGAAAAGTATAATCTTTCATGTTTTGGTGGAATGTTCTATAGATGTCTGTTAAGTCCATTTGAGTCTCCCACTATTAGTGTGTTGGGGCTTGACTTGTGATTTAAGCTTTAGTAATGTTAATTTACAAATGTAGGAGCCCTTGTGTTTGGGGTGTAGATGTTCAGAATTGAGATTTCCTCTTAATGGATTTTTCCTGTGATGAATATGAAATACCCTTGTTTATCTTTTTTGATTGATCTTAGTTTAAACTCTTTTTTGTTAGATATTAGGGTTGCAACACCAGCTTGTTTCTTAGGTCCATTTGATTGGAAAATGTTTCCTAACCCTTTACTCTGAGGTAATGTCTTATGTGAGTTTGAGGTGTGTTTCTTGTATGCAGCAGAAGAATGGATTCTGTTTTTGTATCCAATTTGTTAACCTGTGTCTTCTTATAGGTGAATTGAGACCATTTACATTAATAGTTATTAATGACCAGTGATTGCTAGTTCCTGTTATTTTTGTTTTTGTTGGTGGTGATGGCATTGTGCATTCAATTCCCTTCTTTGGTGTTTGCTGCTGTAAGCTCAGCTATTGCCTGTGTTTTTGTGGACATAGGTGATTTCCTTGGGTTAGTGTTTTCCTTCTTGTACTTTGTGTAGGGCTGGGTTTGTGGATAGGTTTTGTTTAAATTTGGTTTTATCATAGAATATCTTGTTTTCTCCATTTATGATAATCGAAAGCTTTGCTGGGTATAGTAGTCTGAGCTGGCATCTGTGATCCCTCAGTGTCTGTATTACCTCTGACTAGGACCTTCTGGCTTTCATTGTTTCCATTGAGAAGTCAGGTATAATTTTGATAGGTTTGCCTTTATATGTTCCCTGACCTTTCTCCTTTGTAGCTCTTAATATCCTTTTTTGATGCTGTATGTTTATTGTTTTGATTATTACATGATGGGGAGACTTTTTTTTGGTCCAGTCTATTTGGTATTCTGTAAGCCTCTTGTATTTTTATGGGCATGTGTTTTTTTTTAGGTTGGGGAAGTTTTCTTCAATGATTATGTTGAATATATTTTCTGTGCCTTTGAGTTGGACTTCTTCTCCTTCTTCTATCCCTATTATTCTTAGGTTCGGTCTTTACATGGGGTCCCACATTTCCTACATGTTTTGTGTTAAGGATTTGTTGGATTTAAAATTTTCTTTGACTAATGAATCTATTTCCTCCAAGTTATCTTCAAAGCCTGAAATTGTCTCTTTCATCTCTTGTATTCTGTGGTTTATGCTTGTGTTTGTGGTTCCTGATTGTTTACCCAAATTTTCCGTTTCCAGAATTCCCTCGGTTTGTGTTTTCATTATTGCTTCTATTTCAGATTTAATGTGTTGAATCATTTCCTTCACGTGTTTGGCTGCTTTTTCTTGGTTTCCTTTAAGGGATTTATTGCTATCTTCCAATTTTTTGTTTGTCTTTATCTCCATTTCTTTAAGAAATTTCATTTCCTCTTTACGGGCCTCAATCATCCTCATAAAGTTATTTTTAAGTCATTTTCTTCTACTTCATCTGTGTTGGGATGTTTAGGTCTTTCTGTAGTAGCACCACTAGTTTCTAGGGGTGTCTTATTGCTCTTTACAATGTTGAGTGTGTTCTTACCTTGTTGTCTATACATCTCTTTGTCGCGCGCAACCTTTGCCGATAAGGAAGACGCGGCAACCGAAGATGTGTCCAGCAGAATCTTTATTGTAGCGCTCTTTACATGCTGATGGAGAAGGACCCCAAGCCCCGAATACGCACGGCTTAAATAGCCTGCAGGGCGACGTATTCGTCTGTAATTGGTGCTCCGCAAAACGCCCAAATGATATAGCTTCTCTGATAGGGAGAGCTACCATATAGAAATTACCATACAGTGGCGTATGTGCAGTCAGCATAGCTAATGCTGTAAACAAGAACCAGGAAACAGGAAGCCAGCGCCATCTTGTAATGGCGAATGCGGCTCCCGACATCTCCCCCTTTCTTTAAAATTATATGCAAGGCCACAATTAATACTGTGAAGTTTCCGATCAGCCCGCTGAATCAACAGCTTGAGCGATCAAGGAGATTACACAATAAAAGAGACCCTTCGCATCTGAGACCCCGTGCAATGGGAACCTGAGCCCTGGGAGATGCAAAGGTCTATCCAGAACAACACCCTGGTGCAATGGGAACCTGTGCCTGTCAGGAGTGCTTGGAGTTCTGACAGCGTCTCAACGGCTTAGCATACTTAACCAAACTTGAGGGGATGTTTCCTGTTCGACAGCCAGCATAGCCTGAATCATGGCCACATTCTTAGCGTGTTGTTGTTGTTTAAATTTGCGAAGCAAACAAAAACAGAGGAGCAGCCCTGCTAATAACATCACCCCAAACATCCCTATACCAACCCATTCCTTAAAGAAAGAAAAGGCAGAAGACATCCAGGAAAACAACCCTTGTGTAACAGAGACATCCAAACGAGTGGAATTAATTTGAACTATTGCAAGACGTAATTTGCTCAGGGTTGCATCAAAATTTGTATTCCAATTGAACTGCAACATTTTGGACAATTCTTTAGAAAGATTTGCTGCTTTGGTAAAATTATATTGAACAGAGGTTAATTTTATATAGGTTACCACAAATAATAATATATAACAATGTAAGCTGTAATACTAATGTCTCACTCTTACTAAATAATTCACAAGAAAATAGGCTAATCTACCTATATCCATTCTGAACCATACCTTTTCCAACCATACCCTATTCCTGTCTAAAAGATATAACCAAGTCTAAGTATCACCTTCCAAACCAAACCCAAGTAACTATGACCAACCCTATGAAGATGAATATTATCCCTAAATTCCAAGAGTGGGGAAAGGGGGCGTCGTTGTCTTAAGATTACTTCCTGCTGAAATGGGACGATGATTTCTCCATGGGATCCTGTTGGAAGAAAATTTTAAGCAACCAAATTTGTCAACAGAACTGGCTGTAACATATGTAGGTAGTCATTGTGTGGCAGAAAATGCTTGACTGGAATTCTACTTGAAACTCTGGCCAGGTTGTAATAAGAAGGTGCACCAATACAGCTAGCTAGTCAAGAGTTGTCTCGAGCAAAGCAGTCTCAGACCGGTTTAGGGTAAAGTTTGTAGTCCAGATGCATTGGGCTGAGTCAAGTGGAAGTGTCCAATTGGGGCCCCATCTTCTTTCCAGAGTGTTCAAAGATTGTTGTTGAGAACTATTATATTCCTTGTGGAAAACTTAAATATCAAAATCAAGGTAAAATTTTTAATTTTACGGTATATATTAGGGAAAGGCAACAATAAGCATTAAAAGGTATATGAGGAAAATTAAGATTTCAGAGAGGAAAACTGACTGTAGGTAAATGACAGTGCCCAGATTTTGTTTTCTTCTGCCTTACACCAATTGGCTTCTTGATATAAGGCAGAAACTGTGAATTTAATCTTAACAACATGCTTGAATTTAGAGAAGGAAAGCCAAATCCAACTCCAAAGCCAGCATTGGTTTAGATAAATTGGGACTAGAGGAATTCTAGATAGTAAAGAGAAATAGATTTCTATATAGAAATAGCTCACTAGAATTAAATTTTTTTTTTTTTTTTTTTTACCATATATCAGATTCCTCTTCATTAAATGGTTCTTTCTGGAGAGCTGTATTCTCTTCTGTAGGTACCTACACGTTCAGTGTCTTTTGGCAGTTTGAAGATGGGTGCTTTCTGTTTTCCTGTAAAGACAAGAACAGAACACCTCCCCTACCTTTGAGAAGTCTCCGCACAACTCATGGGAACTACATTGGTGGATGACTTGTCATTTCTCTTCATTAAGATGTTTCTCTTGTTCAACTCGGATCTTGATGAACTTAGGTAGTTATAATACTCAAAAAACGGTTTCAATTTGCTGGAGATATATGCTGGAGCGTTGTCAGTTTTTATTTGTGCAGGTATGCTGAGAATTATTGCAACTAGGTACTGTGAAGGGACATTTTTATCTTTTACTTGTAAACGTATAGTGAAAAATTAAGTATAAGATAAATTGCTTTAGTGGCTTTATCGGCCAGACCATTAGCTCTTGCCATGGGTCCTGGTAATAGCGTATGTGCTCTCATATGTTGTATAAAAAAAAGGTGCAATCTTGTCCTGATTGATTGCTGAATATCAGCAAAGACTTGTGCAACAGCACTTTTTGAGGAAATTAATCCCACTGTTTCCAAAATCTGTACTGCTCCTACCACATAATGTGAGTCAGAAATAATATTCAGAGGTTGAGGGGAAAACTTCAGTAAAACCTCAGCTACAATAGCACATTCAACCAATTGTGGGGATGAAAAATTAAAACATTTTTGAAACACCTGATTATTAACAACATAACTGCCAACACCTGTCTTGGACCCATCAGTGAAAACATCAGTAGCTCCTACAATCGGTTGATGTTAACTTGCCCCTTATTTGGCAGACTCCTCCAGGCTCGAGTAGCAGCCCTATTAATCTGCTCATATACTTCCAATGGATATGCAGTTTGATTAACTGCCCATTGACCTTGACCTATGAGCATATCAAAACTCCATTGAGGGCGCTGGTTGGCTATATTTATCTTTGCCTGGGCGCACACAATTCCTGATAAATGGACTTCCAATCTAAATAATGACCCATAGATAAGCATGCTTTAACTGTATTGTTCCAATCATCTGGGGTCATTGCATTCAAGGCCAGCCTTTCAATAAGGGCTGTGGTAAAGGAAGCGCTAACTCCGTATGTTTGCACTGCTTCCATTAAGGCCTTCAATTGTTTCAGATCCAATGGCGTATGTTGTCTCTGATTCTGGGCATCCTCCCATACGGGGAACGCTGCCCGTATTCTCCTTGTCTCCTTATCTGATATCATAGAATTTCTTCCTTTTTTGGCCATTTTTTGCTGCTGTACAACATCATAGGGCGGTGCCGTTGGCTCATAGCCTGGAGCATAAGGTGGGGCACGCCCATATCTCCCAGCCTCATAATTTTTAGCTTCCTCATCTAATTCTGCCTGCTCGGCAGGGTTCAGCTCTGGATCCCCTTCTGACCCAGATAGGTCAGACTCATCCTCCTCTCCGGGGGGACGTCTCCTCCTCGGAGGAAGAATCTATAGTATAATGTTTAAACTCAGTGAGGAGAGGGTACAATTTTGGATCCTCACATTCACAGTCCTTACATGCTCCTCCTTTTGGAGCAGGCACAAGCTTTAAATCTTTAGCTCGTCGGTTAAGTTCCTTTTCCTTTTCGCGAGCTGTTTTGCTTTCTTTTCTAGCTCTGCTAGATTTACTGTGCACATTTTCATTCTTATTTGACTTCTTTTTGGAGAACCTTTTCTTTTGTTCTCCCTTTCCCTTTTCAGCTTCTGATAGACTATCCTGATGGTCTGAAAGCACTCTCTGTCCCTCTTTGACCTGTTCCTTACATCTCTCATCTTCAATACAAGACTTTAACAATTTATATAACGGCCATACACCAGTCCTTAAAGTTCCTTGTTCCTTCTCCCACATAAAATCTCCTCCTAATTTATCCCATGTTCCTTTGGAGAGGGGTCCCAGAGACCACAAACCAGGGAGCAACACGGTCAACTTCCTAAGGAAGTTCCGCAAAACTCTATCTGGAATCTTTAGCTCCTTTTTGCTTCAGCAGCGCCTGCGCTGCATCTGCAATAGGCTTGGTCGGCTGGTTCCCCATAACTCCTTTATCTACAGGGGAGGGTGTGACGGCTCAGTTATTTACCTGAGACTTAAGGCCACTTATGCTAGGTCACAAAAGAGTGAGCAGAGTATTCTCCGTCTATGACAATTAAAACACAGACAGCACAATAAAACGAAAAATGAAACAAACAACAAGAAAGCGGGATCACCTAGACCACAGGGGTCATACCTTGCTGAAAAGTGCTGCAGCTTCTCGCTCCGCTGGCTTGAATCTTCCTTCGACGAGCAGTAGAGGGTCCTTCGAGTCGTTCCTCCGCCCAGGGTCGGCAGGCTCCCGGGTTTCGGCACCACTTGTCGCGCGCAACCTTTGCTGATAAGGAAGACGCGGCAACCGAAGATGTGTCCAGCAGAATCTTTATTGTAGCGCTCTTTACATGCTGATGGAGAAGGACCCCAAGCCCCGAATACGCACGGCTTAAATAGCCTGCAGGGCGACGTATTCGTCTGTAATTGGTGCTCCGCAAAACGCCCGAATGATATAGCTTCTCTGATAGGGAGAGCTACCATATAGAAATTACCATACAGTGGCGCATGTGCAGTCAGCATAGCTAATGCTGTAAACAAGAACCAGGAAACAGGAAGCCAGCGCCATCTTGTAATGGCGAATGCGGCTCCCGACATCTCTTCCTCTAGTTGGTACAGGTGGAGTTTGTGCTTCAGGGGTTCTCTCTTTCTCCAATTGGTATAGTTGAGGACTGTGGCTTAATTGACGTCTCCTTCAGGCACAAGTAGAGTGGAGCTTCTGATGAACGCTCCTCCTGGTGGAAGTGAGCTCAATGCTAATGTCACTCCTTGAGGTGCACGTGGGGCTACAGCTCTGGTGGATGCGCCTCCTGTTGGAGGAGTAGATGGGGCTGAGTCGAGAAATGGTAGTGAGTGCTGGCTGGGACACAGGTGATCTTTCCCAGAGAAACTTTTTGCAATAGTTTCTGGAAGCTACTGCTGGAAAGTGCTGCCATTGCTTCACCTGATGATCTCTCCTTGATCCTGGGACTGAGAATGGGGCCTCCCTCTGGCACTGTTCCCAGTTCTGAGCCTCATGGCTCCCTTGACACTGTTTCAGGCATGAAGCCTGGGTCTTCCTGTGATGCTGCTTCCGGGCTGGGATTTGGGCCTCTCACTGAAGCTGCTTCCAGGCTTTTATGCTGTTCCTAGGTCTGAGGCTCATTGCTCCCTTGTCACTGCTCTGGGCCTGATGTTTGGGCTTTTGTCCAACACTGCTTCTGGTCTTGGATTTGGGTCTCTCACTGATGCTGCTCAGGGCCTGTAGCTTGAACCTACATCTGACTCTGCTACCGGGTCCAAGGCTTTAAAGTAGTTGAGGAAACATTACTCATTTACTCCACTCCTTATCCTTCTGAACTTCTGGGTTCCTCTTTATTTAGTAGCTATGAAGTGATATAATACTTCAGATGTGAGGAAACACATTAAAATGCACAAACAAGACCTGCAGATATGGATCATTCCACACTTTGTCTGGAAGGGAGGGGGTTCTACAGGCTCTATCGTTCCCTGGGGGTGTATAGGCAGTTAACAGTTTCTCAGGCAAGGGGCAAAAGATGTCTCATCCCTTTCTAAGGAGCTTTTACCCAAGGAGTGGGGGAGATTTTCTTTAGTGTTGTAGCCATTGGTAAATTGCACATGCAATATAAATAGCCCTTCACCTAGGCTCTCCTAACAAACCCTGTTCAACCTCATTGGTTGCTCTTAAAGAAACCAACATGAAAGTTGAAAGTAGAAATGATTGCGATGGAAAGGGGCATCAGTATGAATGGGAGTCAAGAGAGCATAATGTAGAGTGAATGACATAAAATACATTATATTCATATGTGAAAATGTTGTAATGAAATGCAACATTAAATATAGGCACTATATGCTGAAAAACTTTAGGAAAAATGTATGAGAAGATGCTTTGGAACTTCTAAAGCACAGTAGAAACACAACTGGTACATATACTTAATATTTAAAAGATGTGGAAGGAAGCAGAGTGGGAAGGAGATAACCTAAAGAGACTGAGAGGTGTGCCAGGCTCAGGAAGGGCTCAGGGATACCTGCACTGCTGATGGAAAGCATCTGCATCTCGGAGACAGAGTAAGAAGGCATCAGGTGACAGAAATAAACTCCTAAACACCTCCTGGCCTCCTTGGCTCTGTAGTGTGATCTGGCCATGTGGCATGGGTTCTGTATAAACACATTGTACAGAGCTATAGCGCTGTCTTAGATGTTAAAACAGAACTTTGTAACGCCACTCTGACTTGTCCTTCATCTAAAAGCCATGTGGTACTGTGGGGATGTCTTTTGTATTCTTTGGGTTTTACATCCTTAGTCCACAGAATGCAGTTAAAGACTTGTTTGTTCACAAACCCTTACAAGCTTATCATTAAACCTAAATGTCCCCAGAACACAACAGTTGTTCATAAGAAGTATATCCACAGGATAACCTGGAATATGACATGGTCTCAGTGTTATATATACAGTATCATCGTCACAAAATTATGCTACAAGAAATATGGATGGGAGAATGTACTGTGAGGAAAGAGATGGGAAATCTACACATAACAATAGTATGGGCCAGAAGCTCATGGCTGGAATGATCTTTGAACAGGTGGCCATGTGTGTAGAACCAGTTCTCTACTTGTCTGATGAAATGGGCGTGAACACTTCTTTTCCTAATCATTCCTCATTTGGTAACCTTTCTCCACATCAGGACCCAAGAGGAGACATGAGAGAACCAGAAAGTACAGGCTGCAAAACAGAAAGCGTCTCCTAACATTTAAAGAGCACAGAAACCATAAAGAAAATGACTACACCTGTATGTAAACCCTTAATATTTCTCCCCTGCCCTTGAAAATGTACCTTTCTCCTACGTCGTTCCTATGATTGGTTCCCCCAAATCATTTACTTATTCTAATCCTTTGAAGTCCAGCATTTGAGGCTTAATAAAATATCCCATGGTTTCATGGTTTCTTTGAATAATAGGATAATGTTGTGGATAATAGGAGCTTTCCTTACCCAGGGTGCTCTGGGCTCCCAAACCCAAGGTCAGCTCTCAATGTGTAGGCAGCATGGAGGCCCAGTGAAGCTGTCTCTGTAGTATGAGTGGAGTTTTCTCAGGATGTAGGCTCTGCTATGGAGCAGAGGAGAATTAGAAGCCTTTGTAGGGCAGGGAAAAGAATTGATGGCTAGGTGAGCAACAGTGGGAATTCACTAGCATCTCTTTCTCTCAGCTTCAGAAAGAAAGTTGATGATAAGAAGAATGTAGTGGTCATTCAGGATCACAAACAAAACACTGGAATGCTGAATATCAGCTTTACAATAAATGAAATGATTATTTCCCACAGTAAGGAGTTAGGTGTCAGTGTTCTTCCTCTGTGTTAAGCATACTCTCAAACCTGCTTCCCTGTCTTCTCAAGACTCATTTAGTTTTCTCTTACTGATACGTATGTGTGTTGGCCTGTGCATGTTTAAGCCATGTATATGAGCATGTGGGGTATGGGTGGAGGTGGGGGCTACAGAGGCCAGAAGATGGTACTGGAGTCCTCAGAGAGAATGGAGTTTCAGCTGGTTGTGAGCTGTCCAGTGTAAATGATGGGCTCCCACTCAGGTCCTCTGGAAAGGCAGAAATCACTTTACACTGCTGACACATCTCTCTGCCGCTTCCCAAACCTGGCTCTAACAATGTGAAAAATGTGTTAGTGCTGTTCTTTCTTATTGCAAGCGTATCACCATTGTTCTTGCTGTGTGCTACATTGTTCTCATCATTTGTGGAGCACTCAATACGCTTTACTTCTACTGAGTGACAAGCATCCTGTTAACATTTCCTTTATGCTTTGTTTCAAACACTGTTCTTACTGGCCTGACTCTGTGTCAAGCACCCCCAAACCATCATCATCAGTGTGTGCCAGACTGTGTGGGAATTGTCCTTGTAACTTGAACACTGTCAACATTATGCTTACTCTGTGTTAAAGAGTCTCTCGGTTATTTTTTTCCTTACTATGTGACGTGATGCTAGATACCTGTATTTCCCCAAACAAGGCACACATGTAAAGCATGTTGCTGTCTGTTGTCCTGAACCTGTCTTAGGACTCACATACTATGAGTCATTTTCTGTGTTGAAGTGCACGACTCTTTTCTTGTTCACGGGCACTGCTATTTTGTACTTTCAAATAATTTTGTATGCACTTGGGTGCCTGAGGGAATGCATGTGTGTGCACATGCGCACACACATACAAACATACAGTGCATGCACACACACATACATGCACACAAATGTGCATACACACACAGGGACAGGGAGAGAGAGAGGTATTCACTATCTGCATCACTATCTCCAAGTACTACCTGCCTTCCTCCACTAGAAAGGCATCTGGGTTAGTCCCTCTGGCTGTGTTTACTAGTCAGTGTGGGCTGCACAGGAAAAACTCTCATTCTTCACCGACCCTGCATCAGACATTGACACCTAGTAAGTGTTTGCAAAAGTCACAAAAGTCCTTCCAGTTATTGCTTCCTGTACTGGCTAGATGCATGTCAACTTGACACAAGGTAGGGTTATTTTAGAAAGGGGAATCTTATTTGAAAAAAAAAAAAAACCTCTTTAGGATTGGCCTATAGGCAAGTCTGTAGATCTTTCTATTGATTGATGACTGAGGTAGGAGGGCCCAGCATACTATGGGTAGTGCCACCCTTGTGCTATAAGAATTCACCCTGAGCAAGTGATGAAGAGCACACTGATAAGCTACACTCCTTCCTCAATGAACTCTTCATCAGTTTCTGCCTCCAGGCTCCTACATTATGTCTCTGCCCTGGTTCTCCAGAATGATAAACTACAAGCTGTATGGTGAAATAAACCCTTTCCCCCTCAAGTTGCTTTTGGTCAGTATTTTGACTCTTTTAAGCACAGCAATAGAAACCCCAATTAAAGCACTTCCTTTTATTTTGGGGCATAGAGATTTGTTTGTGAGGATATCATTTATGACTAAATTTTAGAAACTAAATTGATGCATGAAAGCTGTCATATATTTAACAAACAAAAAAAAGTGGACACAAATTATGTTCTGGTCACTGTCCTAAGTTCTGAAGTAGTAGGGTTGTGTTAGTGAGGAGCAAAGGCAACAAATGTTCCTGCCAGTGTAGAGATGGTATTGGAATGGAGGAAGTTTCCAGCTTATATGTGAATAGGCATCATACCTTAGCAAGATTTGGCAGCAGGTGACATCACTCTTTGGCTTTTGATGTCAGAATGTTGCTCTGGTTCAGGAGGTAAAAGAGTCCCTTTGGGATTTGTGGAATGATAGATAAAGCCATCACCTTGCAATGTCAAGGAATCTCAAAGGATGTGAACTAAGGGCCATGTGACCAAGAAGAACATAAACATCTCATAAGTGTCAGAATCAATAGTGGGAATTTCCCCCGGGTCCAGGCACGACACAGGCTATGACATAGTTCACAAGCAAGGGCTAGAGGACTAGCTTTTGGATGACTACTAGGGTTGGGATAGTCCTCTTCCAGTATACACTCACAAGGTGTAGACATGAAACAGTAAGTTCTGAGCAAGTAAAAACAGAGAGAGTATCCTATTTTGGAACATTCTATTGCATGTTGAAATAAATTAAAGCCAGCTTTGTTTAGATGATGTATACATCAATGTTAGAGGACCCCCTATTATGTTTAAAGCCTTGGTTTTGATCTATAATACTGAACAAAGAAACACTACCAATAGTCTTGAGCAAACATACTCACAGAGCCATTAGTGGAGCAGTTTGGACTTGCACTCCTGGGTTACTCAGACTTGAAAGGTAGAAACTTGGCTTCCTCTCACTTGAGTTGATGGTAGCTGGAAGCCCTTGTAGATGTGAGGCATGTTGCAGGTCTCCAGGATTTATCACCCACAGAAATCAAGGAGTTTATTGTATGCGCCTAACCTCGACCAGCAAGGAAGATGTAACTCCGGGAAGAGCTTCTTCATGCAGTTTATTTAGGATCCTTGAACAATCTTCTTCTGACCCTGGGGAAACGCCTGCACAGGCTTAAATCCCCTTGCACTGACTAACCCCAGTGAGCCACGTGGACCCTGCAGATAGGCTACTCTAACACGGAAGCAAACAGGCCAAACAGGCTTAACCAAATAAGGACTTGTTTACACCAGAGAGTGCTCACCATCGGGAAGGTGGAAGGTGGAAGCCAGCGCCATCTTTAAGGCGTGGCACTTCACAGCAACTCTCTACAGTTTATAATGGATTTTGATATCAGAAATGTTGAAAAGGCCATAGCATGTAAGGGGGTGGATATAATTAAATAGCATTGAATATAGTAGTATCTAATCCACATATCTGCATACAGGATGTGAGATCATTTCCTAAGAGGGGGACCCTTAGAATGTGGGGAGTATGGCAAGGAGACAGCAGGATGCAAGGTGGCAGCCAGGTAAGGGGGTATAGAGCTAGGCAGTGTGTGTGTGTGTGTGTGTGTGTGTGTGTGTACATGCATGCACACACATGAGAAGAAGTTAGGCTGACTCACAAACTAGAGACAGAGACAAGTCTAGACTACCACTTTGTTCTCTATGGAGATAGGAAAGAGTCTCTAAAGATTTGATTAATTTTTCTCCCTGGAACATTGGATTTGTCCTTAGATTCCACAACAAAAGAGACAGGCTGAAGGAACAGCTGCAGAGATCATGAACCATCAGAGAAAATTTGAGGAAACCAGATTGTGGATACAGTGTTCTGTTATGGCCCCCAGTAATTTCCTAAGGTATGTTGGGGTATAAGAAAGAAGTATCCTTCCCATATAAGTACTGAATATGATCTGGCTACTGGGGAACTGGGGAACACAAACCAGTGGTTACCTACCTTCTGTTCTGTTACTGAGGAGGACAGAGTCCAAATAGAATCTGGAAAAATTCATGCAGATACAAAGATCCAGAGCAAGCTTTACCTACAATAGGGAAGCAGGTTAAGCAACTTATGCCAAGTTGGATATGGACTAAAGCAGGAGCATCAGTGCAGATAATCCAGATTCTCTGGAAACCTTACTAAGTACTAGGTCTTTTTGGTCCCATAGTCAACTGATAGCTGCCATATTATCTACCTACAGGCCATCTTATTAGTTTTAGATGTGCAATGTTGGAGTTTAGCTAAAGTAGGGAAATGGAAGTGGAGGCTCCTGTCAACATACAGATTCCCTAAAGATCTCATTTACATCATCAGTTCTTCCTAGATCTATAGCTAAATACCTTCTGATCCTAATTGCTAGACCTCTTATCTACAACTCATCCTGTAGGTTGTAGACTACCTGATCTCTGTGGTCATCAAACACAAGAGGCCCTTCATATATAAAGCACCAGAGTTTCTTAGAAATCATCCCTTTTATCTTTTTGAGATCATATTCTTTGAGGGTTTTCAAGACAGGGTCTCTCTGTGTAGCTCTTGCTGTCCTGGAACTCACTCTGTAGACCAGGCTAGCCTTGGACTCACAGAGATCCATCTGCCTCTGCCCCTCTGGGATTAAAAGTGTGCATCAGCACTGCCTGGCTTGAGATTATAATTTAATTGCAACATTTCTTCCTTCATTTTCTTTCCTCCAAACCCTCACATATATTTTAACATTAAAAATGAAACTGTGTATGTATTGTGAACAGTGTGACTGTCTTGTTTGTAATGCACTTGTTTGTAAGGAAGAATGGCTGGTGTTCCTTGGGTCACTCTTTTAGTGGGGAGCTGATCTGTGCATTGTTGGAGGTGTAGAATTTCATCAATCTCTATCACCCAAATTCAATGAGTATGCCTCACACCAATTGTGAGTAGCAAGTTCAAACATCCTGAGTCCAGAAGGCCAGGAATAACCATTCTGATTAGGAGTCAAAATACTAAGTAGTCACTGATCATGAGAGCAGATTTATAGTGAAAGTTCTAAGGAAATGGTTTCTGTGTTTGATTTTCTTCAGTCTTTTTAGGAAAATGTATTAAAAGACGTATACATTAAAAGGACAAACTTGTATATAAAATAAGCCCATTGCTAAAATATACTGTGAAGTCCAGTTGACCTATATATGTCTATGTTCATAAGTCAGAGCTCTTTTCAATTTTGGTTAGAAAGTTGTCTTTTTGCATTAGGCTCTGAACTTGCCAAAGCATTGAGAATAAGTTACTGGTGAATGTTTGCCTTTAAATGGGACATACAGCCCACACTCATGTAGCCAAGAAACAGTATTCAAGAGGGAGCTAAAAGAATGTATAAGCTGGAGAAAGGGAACCTTCCTGGAGTTCACAGTCTTCAAGTCATGGCATGATCACTGCAATCAGCAACTGTCTTTCTCTACATACAATTGGCCCCTGACCATTCTTTCAAGAAAGATTTAGAAGTTCAGGAGCTTCCCCTCTGAAAATCTGTAGGCAATTAACAGTTTCGGGGGAAGGGGCTTATGAGGCCACATCCTTCTATCTGGGGGGTTGGAGACATTTACTTCAGAGTGTAACCACTGGTAACGTCCTCATTCTTCTGTTAACCTTCCCACTCACACTACTTTAGGCAGCCATAATTAAACTCATGGTTTGATACCCTCTCCCCCCAAAAGACATGAAAATTGGAGCTGGGCTATATTGGAAGTTTAACGAGATCAGTAAATGAGAGTAGAAAGACAACAAGATACCATGGTGTGAGGTGATTACAATAAAAGTCTATAGGACTACACTGCAGTGATAGTCTCACACCCAGGAGTGCATGAGAAGCACAAAGTAGCGTAGCTGGATAATGAAAAGAAAGATAGAGGGGCTGGAGAGATAGTTCTGTACTAAGCAGAGAATATGAGTTTGTTTGCCAACACCTACAAGGTGACTTATACTCATCCTTAACTCTAGTTCCAGGAGTTCCAGTACCTTCTCCTGACCTCTCCAGACACTAGACATGCATGTGCTTTACATACATATGTGCTATCAATACATTCATGCATGTGTGATATAAAATAAATAAATTTTCATTTTTAAAAAAATTCAAGGAAGAAAACAAGAAGATGGGGGAATGTAGAAAGGCTGGGCTAGATGAGGGAGGAGTTGAAGGTAAGGATAAGGTAGATTATAATACAAAAACATGTATGAAATTCTCAGATAATTAATTATTACTTTAAGAGGAAATAAAAAATTCAGTAATACTTCCTCACAAATATAATAATGTCAGAATTATTGTCAGATGCTTACTGATACATCACTTGCTTAGTAAGGCTGAGACCTTGGGGTAGGAACCAAGAGCTGCTAAACAAAAATGGTATCAGAAATGATAGCATAATCTGCATTGGATACTTCATATAAGTCATTAAAAAGTCTCATCAGCATAAGGACCCTAGAATTATTGCCAAAACAAAAACAAAGGCCTAATCCATTGAAGTCCAAAATACTGGACTAACCTTGCTTTTGGCTTCTGTAGTTCTACTTCTGGCTAACTGTTCTTGTTAACTGAAGTATATCAACCCAGGACATGATTTTTGTGCTGAAAAGCTCACCTGAGAAAGGTTCAGGGCTACATGAGGATCCTGGACACACACTGTAGTTGATGGCATAATAAAGACTTTCTATTGGCTTAAACCCATGTTTGAGCAATCTTCTCTGGTGAATATCCACAACCTTTTTGGAGATTCCACCAAGACCAAAGAGAGCAGAGCTCAAGACACTGAGGGGGGTTTCTCAGAGCCCCTTGGAGTGAAATGAGGAAGAGTGCAATGGTCAGGGGACTTCTAGGGGATGCACAACCTGATGTGGACCAAGTCCCCAAGGCTTCCTTTGCTTAATCACCACCTAATGCTTCAGAAAGGTCTGATGTCTCTACCCTAAAAGGAAACAAATTGGAAAATCGCCTGGTCTGTTACCTCCAGAGGTGAGTCTGGTTAAGATGCCTTCTCTTTGGACACAAAGGAGAGAGATTGGACATGGCTGCCAATCCAGTGTCATGGATGTAGTCCAATAAATAAAAGACCCAGAGACTGATATTGCAGATCAAGCCTTAAGCTGAAGATCAGAGAAACAAAGCAGCCAGGCCAGTAGATCTTACCTCTACCCAACTGAAATGATAAGTCTGTCTCCATAAATCCTCAGAGGCAAAAGGCTCTCAGATCTGGTATCATCCTCCTTATATTACTTTCTCTGCCCAGCCCTATCCTCTGTCTCTACCTCCCTAGTGCTGGGATTAAAAACATATGTCCCCAAGTACTGGGATCACCTTTATGTGAGCTGTTTCTTTTAGGACTAGATTAATTTCATATAGTCAGTGTGGCCTTAACAAACAGAGATCCATCTACCTCTTAATCCCGAGTCCTAGGATTAAAATATGTGCCTGGCTTCTATGACTAACTAGTGTGGTTGCTTTGTTATTTTGATCTCCAGGGGCTTTAATAAATCATTACCAATATATCACCACAAATGGATCCATGTGAGACACCATGAGATTCCCCATCTGTTTTGGGTGTATGAATGTATTGTAGCGTGTATGTTTTCTGCCAGCCCGCCAGTCTGGGCCCACAGCCGCACCAGCCCCAAATAACACTTGGAGACTCTGTATTTGATACAATCCTGTTGGCCAGTTACCATTACTGTTTATGGGCTAGCTCTGTCTTAATTATTAACCCATTTCTACTTATCTAAGTATTTCCACGTGGTCATCTTATCGGGGAGCCGCGGCAAGCGTCCTGCTTCTTCCACGGCTACATCTCGACTCTACTACTTCCTCTCTCCTCCTCCTGGTCTCCTAGCCCCGCCTATCTTGTTATCTCATTGGCCACAGTGCTTTATTAACCAGTATGAGAAACATATATACAGAATAACATCTCCCATCAATGTATGGTTATCTTTACTAGGTGTTTCTGTGTGTCTTTCTATATGTTTCTTGTCAGTTCTGTTTTGTATTGACCAGTGACTTTCTCTGATGAGAGAATCCCACCTCTACCTGCTTAAGACTTATGCCATATTTTTAAGGATCTGAATCCTTTTGGCTCCATCAGGTCATTTGTGAGGATATCTATGGGAGGGAACCCTTCATGATCAAACAATGAGCCCTACAGTTGGAAAACTCAAAACCTACCATGATTTCAACAAAGTAGCAAATCCTCCCTCTGGCCTCGTGATGGGGATGGGGGTGGGTCACCACTGGACAATGGATTTTCCTTTCTGTCCAACACTGATCAAGGAAACTTTAAACATTTTTTTGCTAGGTCCCTTTTTAGGATGATTAAAGACAATTGCTGGAAGTATTTCCTTTGTCACCCAGTTGGCCCCAGATATTACAAAAATGTTATAAAAATACAAGTAGACCCCAGTTTCTATAGGTAGTTTAAAAGGTATTTAGAACAGAGAACTGATTGGGACATGACCTTTCATACAAACTGAAAGCTACCAACACCTTCTCTGGTGAGACATGCTTAACAGATACCCAACAAAGTTTCCTCCAACCAAAAAATATGGTTGGACTATTTCTCTGACTGACAATAAGCAGTTCAGCTATCCCATCCAGATTAAACAATACCCAGTGACCCAGGGGAAATTGCGGTTCATTTTGCCTGTCCTGAGGAGATGGGGGTCTGACTTTTAAAGCGATCCTTACACCTGCCTGAAGACTAGTACTCATAGAACCCTGGGCTGACCAGGGTACTGCCTGAGTGCATTCTGCCAGGTGGCAGGGGCAGGCCAGCATAATGCCTGAATCCTTACATTAGGTATCTATAAAAATCTCTTAACTAATAGAAAAAAGCTTTAGGCATTGATTGGAAACTTCATCATGCATATAGACCACAGAGTGCTGGTCAGGTAGAAATAATAAACAGGATGTTAAAAGAAACCCTAACAAAACACTCATTAGAGTCCAGTGAAGGTGGATAGGCCTCCTTCCTTTGCTTTGCTTTTGGCCCACTGCAACCCATATAGGGAGATATTTACTATGAGATTGTGTTTGGAAGACCTCCACACCTCTTCCCAGGTATAGAGACCAGCAGTTGTTGGAACCCTCTAACTATTTCTTTCTCAATCACTACAAGACCTCCAGTTATCAAAAAGGTTATTTATCAAACCACTGGAGAGACCCAACCAACCTCCAAGTCCACCACCAGTTTCCCATTGTTCAGGTCCAGTGATACTGTCTAGGTTAAGCAGGTAGACAAAGGGGTGCCGGAACCAATTTAGGAAAGACTCTAAGGTTATTCTCTCCACTCCTACAGCTGTGAAGATAGCTGGCATCACAACATGGATTCACCACATCCAGGTCAAGAAAGCAGAAGTCACAGATGTTGCTGCCAAATGGGCTGTCTATGGATCTATTGAAAAGAAGGTTTCACTAGGCCCCAGGCCCTTCTCCCTGTTCCTCAACTTCCTCCTGAATCTTGTGTTTGGTATGAACACAGGGTTGTGGTCCAACCCTCACAGTCCTCAGACCTGGTCTTTGAAGCTGAGAATGACAGATACAGGGGAGGTGATAGCTAATGTGGTTTCAGACCACAAATCCATATTCCATCTTGATCTTTACTTACTGATGCCCACTCTAAGTGTCTGATTATGTTGTAGAAAGAAAAGATATAGGAGTTTATCTTTTGAGATAGGAATACAGAATTTAAAATTCTAGATGTCCTGTGGCTGGGCCCCCTAGTTGCCAGGAACAAGGGAGTTTACATTGTAAAATTTGTGATTGTGAAACAGGCTTTCTGAAAACACATGGATGAATATATAGAAAGAAAGATACCTTCCAAAAAATGCACAATAGGAAAATGTAATTCAAAGGCCATTGTTGTGGAATATTAGTTAAAGATGTGTTACGTTCATTTATGCTATTGAACATCTGTTTAATGATGTAAAGATGTGTTTCATTCTTTTATGTTGCATTTGTTTAACTCTATGAAGCTGTGTTACTTTGCCTGTCTATGATACCTGCTTGGTCTAATGAAGAGCTGAATGGTCAATAGCAAGGCAGGAGGGAAATGAAAGGTGAGACAGACAGAGAAAATAAATAGGAAGAGAAATCTAGGGAAGAGAATTAGGAGCGAGAAAAGGAGAAGGAGAGGAGGACTCCAGAAAGATAAAAGCCCAGAGGCAAATGGTTGATAGGGTAATTTAAGTCAAGAAAAGCTGGCTAGAAACAAGCCAATTTAAAGCTAGGCTTTCGTAAGTAAGAATATGATTTCATGTGTTTATTTGGGAGCTGGGTAGGTCCTCAACGTGATAAGAGTAAAAAAGCCAACAAGTCATAAAATTAAAAATATGGAAATTCTGTGAGACAGATTCTGGCCTTTGGAAAACCTGGGAAATTAGATTCTATGCCACAGGAAGGGACCTTGGAGACATAGTTAACCATTTTCAGCCAGAAATCAGATAGAATTGCTGGTTATGCTTAGACTGTACTACATAGAGATGGGAACTAACCAGACTGTCATCCCATTGACTGACAACTCACTGTGATGGGGACAGTCCAGATTAATGTTTGAGAACTTATAAGGGGCTGAAACTTGTCTAACATCTCAATCCTTTAACCTAGGCATTTCCCTTATTCTGATGCCTGCTATTCTATTCTACTTATGGGTTAATTCTTCTGGATAACAGCAATATTACTGAGCTCCTGAGACTTCTTGGTGGGCTTACACCAATGGTTTGACTAAATGTGCCTCTTCCGATACTTTCCAGACTAAGTAGACAGGTGGATCAGGACCTGGAGGTTAGGTAGGTTTTCCAGGAAAGAGAGGAACTCAGGGGGATGAATCTAGGTGCACAGGAGATACCAGCGATTGTGAAAGGAGTGGGGCATACAAAATGGAGGAGAGGTAAATTGTCACAAGGCAGGATGTGGATTAACAGAATCAGGATAATCTAAGTTATAAGAGCCCCTGACACTACTTGGTGGGTTTGACTAAATGTGTCTCTTCTGATGCTTTCCAGACTAAGTGGACAGATTGATCAGAACCTGGAGGTATTAGAACAACTGTTAGATTCCCATGCAGAAATGGTCCTACAAAATTGGAGAGACTTAGTGCCAAAGTGCAGCTTCAGCGAGGTTCAGGTCCTGAAGAGGAAGTGTGGAGTCAGCAGGGGAAGAAAGGGAAGAATGTACATCTGAGGGTTCAGTAGCCATCTCTCTCAACTAGAAAGAATATTTATTTATATAGTGTACTGACTACATAAATCATGTGGCAAGCATCAGAACCCCAGATCTCTCTTTCATTTCCCCCATTAAATGTCAAGGGTGAAAAAGTAAAGTACAATCAGACAGTCTTATCTGAAAGAACATCTTTGGATAGCGTCTGTCAAATCAGGAAGTTACAAATTTCTTAGGGTCTACAAAGCATAGACTTTCTATTTTTACAGCCAGTGTCTAGGCTGGCTTCTCATGTGGTTATAATATGATAGGCAGTCTGAAACTATTTTTACCTTAACTAAGTTATGTGTAGAATCATTTGACATTTTCTAAAATGCAAGCTTTACAAAATGTTTAATAATAAGTGCTTAACTGGATGATTATAGCATTTTTCTTGTTCCTCAGTTTTATAAGAGGCTGTTGTTTTCATACACTCCCAGAAAGGAAGATGCTGGTAGATCATTCTTTTGCTATAAACCCACACTATTCTTATTCCCTCTATATAGACTCCAGTGTAGGGCAATGGATATACTTGTGATATCTTGTATCCAGAGCTGAGCAAGTCATATCTTAGAATCTACCCTATTAGTACTACAGTCCTTGAGGTACAAGGAAGACTCTTTCTTCCACAAGTCATGGCCTCTGTCTTCAAAATTTCCCCGGGAACATGAATATTTCCCTAGGGGCCTTATGAATAGACATCTCCCCATTATTCCAACAATCATTCCTAAGAGCAAAAGCAAAAGACAGCACACTGGTGACTGAAGTCCTTGGCAAAGTTTCTCTGAAACTTTGTCAAGCAGCTTGTACTCTGCCTCATGGGCTCCGGCAGTCCCTTGCACAATGGCCTGTGATAGCTTAGACTTATTTCTCATGACATAAAGAAACTATGTCTGGATTTGTAAGAAACCTGGTGTTCAATGCTAATTGAGCAGGAGAATTGATTAGAGAAAATCTTGTCATGACTGGGGAAAACTTCAAAAAGAGACAAGAGGCAAAGATATAAATCAGATAATTGATACCAGTCTCTGTTCTCTTGGTCCTTCAGCTAACTACTCTTCTATCAACACTGGCTGGGCCTTTACTTCTCATTCTGTTTAGATTAACAGCTAGCTCCTGCATCTTAAATTGTTTGGCAATTATGTATCAGTTCAGTGAAATTAATGTTCCTTAGGGCCAACTAAATCTCTTTAGCGAAGAATGAGTCCACTATTTGACTCATGGACTAAGATCAATGGAGAATGTAACAGGGCCCCAGACCCTATAAGGCCCCCAGACCTTGGCACAACTAACTCCATGATAGAAGTACTATTCAGGCTGTAAAATTCAGCACATGCACAGCACCATCTGCCAAAAACAATGACCTAACCCATCAGAGTCCATAGTTGTGCATGTGTGCAGTTCATATGTTGATGTGTGTGCATATGTGTGCATATGTGCATGAATGTATGTTCACTTGCATATGGAAACCAGAGACTGACCTTGGGTGTTTTCCTTGATTGCTTTTCACCTTATATTTTGAGACAGAGTCTCTCACTGAATCTTTCACTAATATATTAAGTGGACTGGCTGGCCCAAGAGCCCTGGGAATCAGCCTCTCTCCCACAGCCTCCCTACATGGTAGGATTAAAGACTTTTGCACCCATGGCAACTTTTCTTTTCATGTGTCTCCTGGAAATCCAAGCTGAGGTCCTCACCATTGAACAGAAATCCTTGTACTAGCTGAGACATCTCTCTCCAGTCTCACTGTTATGGCTGCTCTTTCCATTCTCCCTGTCGTCTCTGCATCAGCCTTCCAATCCTCTGGCACAAGTGTACAGTGTGTTATAATTTTAAATTAAATTTTAAATTACTTGAAGCAATAATTCAGTGTTCCAACTTCTCAAGGTACATGTTGATTCTTGCTGTGATCTGTGGGAGAGTTCATCTAGATTGCCAAAATGTCAGACTCTAGGATACAAGACTCTGGGCTTGCCTATGAGTGATTGTATAGATTCAATTAGTGTCTGAGCATGTCTGTGAGGGATTAGCCAATCCAGATGAAGTTAACCGATATGGGAAGTCTGCCCACTGTGAGCTACACCGTTGCATGAACTGCATGGATGTGGCCTGGACTGAGAGAAAAAGCAAAAGGTCAGCTGAGCATTTACCATTACCATCTTCCTGATAGACATTATTTAAAGCATGTGAGCAAACAATCAATGCTTGCTTCCTCCAGTTGCTTTACAAGGAATTTTGTCACAGCAACAAGACTAGGAGCTAATACAGTCTGTCACTTGAATATTTGTCATTTTAAGAGCTCTGTGGCAGTTTGCCATTGTGTTTTATGTAGACTACTCTTACAACATTGACAAGGTTGAGCATGTTTTCATGTGCTTATTTTGTCATGTGTCTTTGATAAGCTCTTGGAGTTTTCTTTTCTTTTCCCTTTTTCTTTTGTTCTGTTGTTTTGAGTTCTAGGAGCCAAGATCGGGGTCTTATGCTTCCTGGAGAATTGATCTACCAGTGAGCTACATTCGTAGACTTTATCATTTTTTAATTTGTCAGTTGTTCTTTTGAGGCTAAGGGAAGAAGATTGAACCTGAGTGTTTGGGATTCCATTTAGGAGCCACCACACTCTTTGTTTTTGATTTTGAAAATAAGAGTTCTTCTACGTAGTACTGCCAGGCCTGAAACTTGCTGTGCAGACCAGGCTGGCCTCAAATTGATGTTGGTCCTCTTGCATCTGCCTCTGCAGTGCTGTGTATTACAGGTAAACACCACCTCATGTTACCTTTATTTAATTTTTCTGCGGGGACCACACGGGGTGAATGCCTGAAGCATTAGAATAATGTGTCAGGCTATATTTCATCCTCCACCCCTGTGTTTCTGCTTCATTGTTGCTTTGGCTATTCTATGTGTCTTGCATTTAAATGTGGATTTCATAATCAGCTTCTCAGTTTCTACCAAACATCTTTTTAGTATTCCCATGACATGTCACTGAACAGGTGGATAAATGTGGGGAAAGTCGGCATCTTAACAGTTTTACCTGTGCTAAGCCTTACATCTTGCTTCATTTTACTTTTATTTATCATATCCTTTTCATTATTTGTTAAATGTATCTTTGTGTATATTATTTTGCTGATATTTTTGTGTACTGTTGGTTTTTGATGTTCAGTTCTTAACTGATTGAATATAGGAACATTTTGGTCTTCCTGTGTCAATGCTTCCTGTGAAGCAGAGTGAGGGTTATTATCTGATGCATTTAAAAAATAATTTCCTTTTCATTTCCTATGTAGATGATAATGCCATGTTTGTCATCAATATTATTTTTTGCCGTTCTTGAGATCTGCTCCAAGGTCTTGTCCATGCTGATCAAACATTCTACTAGCAAGTCACAAATGTAGTATTCTGCATTATTTTTTGGAGATTGATGTGCTGCAGTTAGTTGATTTTTAATATTGTGACATTTTAATATATGCATATGACACACTTTGATTTTAGTTATCTCACAATAGGCTGTATAATCTGCCTCTCACCCTCACTCTTGCTGATCCCCTCTATTTCCAAATACTATGTCTTCAATTTTCCTATTCCTTTTATTTGGTCAAGTCATGAGTTTAATTAGGGTTGTTTACAAGAACACTGTGGGAAGGGTTATTTCACAGAATTAGGAGCATTTTATCAGTAAAATAAGTGGTTCTCCCTCTTCCAGAAAGCATTAACTACCTATAGATCCTTCATGTTGGGCGGGGTTTCCTGAGCCCTTCTACAAATCCTCAGTGAGTGGAGTGCCTCATGAGTTCCTAACTCCTTCAGGACAGGATGGCAAAGGGGTTTTCACATTCAGGTACTTACAACTGCTTAAAGTTCCAGAGGGCAATGGCATTGCCCTGCCCTAGAAACTTTGGCACCGTTCCCTCTACCTCTTATAATTTTTTTTCCTGTTCCATCACCCGTAATGTTTCACAACCCATAAAAGGGGTGAAATGATGTCCTAACTAGAAGTGAGCAGCCAACAGTCCCCTATTCTCAATACTTTGACCAGTTAGGAGATTTACAGTATTTGCTTCCCAGTGTGAAAAGAAGTTTCTCTGACCAAGCCTAAAAAAAGCTGTGACATGTGGGCATGAACATAAATGCTTATATGGCAATTTGCCTTGACATTATTTCATATTTCAGCAATATACTTACCTTTTGTATACTAATTTCTATTTTTTTAAAAAAATGATTATTTGTTTAATGAGTATGTATATAAGCCTGCATGAGTTTGTAAGCCTGCACACCACATCTGTGCAGGTGCTGGTGGAATCCAGAATAAGGCTTTGAATCCCCACAGAGCTTGAGTTGTAGGTGGGTGTGAGCAGCCACGTAGGTTCTTTCTGAGAAACACATGGTCTTGGCAACTTGAGACATCATTCCAGACACAAAATTGTCATTTTAATGTACATTAATACCTTTTCTTAAAATATAGAAATTATTACAGGAATTATTCTGCAAGAGCTTTTGTTAGGCATTTGCTATCAGTATCAATAAATGATTAGAAGGGATCCCAACCAGAATATATTTCTCTGCAGCCCTGTCCTTAAGACATATGCACCTTCTTGTCAAAATTGAGATGGGACTTGTACACTGGTATCTAGTGAAAAGAGCTCAGGGGTGCTAATAAATCTATAATGTATGGTAGAATGCTCACAAAAAGAATTACCCAGCCTATCCTGGCTAGGGTTCTGAGTATCAGAAATACTGCACACAAGATGTATACAGACATGCCCCTCACAAAATATAAACATGTGGAAACAGCACGATGAGAGGAAATGTAGCAGAGCAGAGATCATTTAAATTTCACATAAATTCCATCTTTCACCAAGTCCTGTAATAGCTTTTTATTATAGTCTGAAATATTCCATGGTACCCCTGTTTAGTCTCCCTTGGTAAATTTGACATTGTCTGTGTGTAGACTGTCTATTTGGCATGTGTCTTAGTTTGCTTTCTAGTGTTGTGATAAAAACCATGACCAAATGCAACTTGTTTTCTTATATTTCTTGTGTTTTGTAGGTTATAGTCCATCATGGGGGAAGTCAAGGCAGGAGCTCAGGACAGAAACCCAGAGGGGAGAGCTGAAGCAGACTCATGGAGGAGGGATGCTTCCTTGTATGCTCCTCCATGGCTTTTTCAGTCTGCTTTCTTGTATATCCAATGTCTTCATGCCCAGGGATGGCACTGCCTGCAGTGGGTGGGTTGTTTCTCCCACATCAAACATTACTCAAGAAAATTCCATGCAGATATAACTATAGGTCAAGCTGATGGAGGCAATTTCTCAACTGAGATACTCCCTTCCCAGAGATGCTAGGTTAATTTAAACTTGACAAAAACAAAACAAAACAAAACTAGCACAATTTGTGAGATTATTCTGACCGATGTACAGTGAGGACCCAGTCAGACTGATCACAAGCTTCTAGAGCGAGACTGGGGGCTGGGGGGGGGGCAGAATCGTAATTTTGTTTGCTTTGGCATTAGTTTCTCCTGGTGTGGTTTTGTTTCTTGCTGCCTCAAATATGGCTCGGTGTCTGTTGCCTTTTTACCTTGCCAAGTCTGATTTTGTTTAAAAGATTTTATTCAACCAGGCAGTGATGGTGCACACTTTTAAGCTCAACACTCCAGAAGTAGAGGCAGGCTGTCTCTGTGAGTTCAAGGTCAGTCTCATTTACGAATTAAGTTCCAGGACAACAGCCAGGAGAGTTACATAGAGAAACCCTTTCTCGAACCCATTCTTTTTTTTTTTTAGGTGTGTGTGTGTGTGTGTGTGTGTGTGTGTGTTTGCATTTGTGCATGCTGGTGTTTCTTATGGAAGCCAGAGGATTCCCTCTGGTGCTTGAATTTCAGGTAGTTATGGTCCACATGACGTGGGTGCTGGGAATCCAATTCACAGCAGGAGTACTAGTCCTTTAGCTGTGAGTCATGTCTCTAGTACCTTAATTAATGTTAAGACACTTAATTTTTAAAATTCATTTTGTAATTTTCATACATATTTGGTTTTTATTTGACAACCTATCTCTCCATTGTACCCTATCCTGTGTCTCCATCTTGCTGGTCCCCTGTTTTCTTCCTAATGGCTCTAGCTTCTTCCTTTCTAACTCATTGAAGGTCTTTTGTTTCCCTCCCCTGATCCCTTTTCTAGTTTTCACGTGCCCCCCAACCATTACTCACAAATACAAGCTCTCAAGTAATTCCTTGGAGGAAAACTTGCCATATCTGTCTTTCTGCATCTGGCCTGTTTTGTTTATCACAATCAATTACAGTCCCATCTATTTTCCTGCTAATGCCATGACCTTATTCCTCTTTATTAATTTTTCTGTCTCTGTCTCTCTCTCCATTTCTCTCTGTGTGCCTGTCTCTGTGTGTTTTTATCTCCCTCTACCTCCCCCCTCTCTCCTTGGTGCATGGTGTTGAAGATAAGAGCCCTCAGCTTCTGCTGCAGCTTCCATACCTGCTGCTAACTGCCACACTTCACTGTCACAACATACTCTTATCTCTCTGGAACCATAAGCCAAGCAAACTCATCTTAAAAGTTGCCTCATGGTGAGTTGTCACAGCAATAGTAAAGCAACTAACACAGTGGCTAAAACAACTCTGCTTATGTGGACTCAACCCTTCTTTCCCCAGTAGCAACAGAATCTTCAGCATCAGGGGCTTTACTTTAGACATGATGGTCTGTCCTTATGTCCTGAACCTCCTGTAAAAGTGATGTTAAAAAGATGGGTGAACATTCTGAACAGAAACAGAGGAAGAATGGATGAGGGGACAATGGGAGGAGAGGAAGGAAGGGCATCTGTGGTAGGGTTGTGAAATACATGAAAAAATTATTCAGAAGAAAAGATGGGTGTCGTTGTTCCCTACAAGAGCATTCCAAACCAGCCAATTCAACAAGCTCAATATTCTTGAAAGGTGGAACCCATGCCCAGGATCTGTGTCTTGCATGGTAGGTGCCCCAAAGTTACACAAAAAATGTAGATACCAGTGTTCATCTAAACATGAATAATTGATATGTATTCTTGTTCCTCTGGCTTAGAAATTCCAATTTTCTCATTTGTATTTTGGTAAATCAATTTGTATTCCTCTATTCCCTTCTCTCCTCCTTCTCCCATTTCCTCCCTCCAGTCTCCCCTCCCAGATTCTCTAGTCTGATCACCTTTCCAAACACTTTGTTAATTTGTCTTGAGGGCTGAGGCAGCTATGGGAGCCATCCATGGCAGGCAGACACCCAGGAGACTCAGGGCAGCGAGGTTCTCACAGGGATGCTGTGTGTGATCACTGGAGTCTTAGTCCTCCAGGACCAGTCTCACTGTTCCAGTAGATGATGGTGTTTCTGAGGGTTGAGATGCAGGTGCTAATTGGCTCCATGGAGCTGGGTTTCTGCTTCTTGTCCAGTTTGTCTCGGGGGCACCTCTGGAGATTCTGCCTGGCTCCATTCAGCCCCCAAAGGGTAGAGTTTTGTCCCTGACCTTGTGCTCTGCATTTCTTGTGCCTCTTTCTGTGCTCTTTGTGAGATAAATGCAGAGGAGGATGTGTCCAGCAGGGTACATGGTGTACATAGGTGTTTGCCTGGAACACAGGCTTATCTGGGAAGCAGAGCTGGACTCCAGCTTCTAAAAATATTGTTTCCCTGCATGGTCTAAGTACTCTTTGTTTTGAAAAACAAAGATTAAAGGTTTTTTTCCCCCATAACTAAGTAAATTTTGATTAGAGGGGAAAATTTTTGGAGATGGGTTTTGCTCTGCTATTGAGGCTTATCTCAGTCTCCTGAGCATGGGAGTTGGTACATAAGCACACAACAGAGCCTGGCTTCCAACAAGCTCTCACCTTTTAGGCAGAAAAACAATTTCCTGCAGCCTTTCATTTCCTCTTCTTGTAGTATTAAGTGTAGAGATAATGCCATATCGGGCACATTGCACAGCTGCCTTTTAAACAGATTTTTTAAAAATGTGTATGTATGTCTGTCTATATGCTGGTATCTGCACATGAGTGCATGTACCTAAAGAGGTCATGGGGTGTAGGTTCTTTGGAGACTGAGTCATAGCTAGTTATTAGCCCCTGGGAGCTGAACTCTGGTTCTCTGCAAGAGTAACATGTTGCCTCTGACCACTGAGCCATCTCTGTATTCACACACAGCTTCTTAAATTGTGGCTTTTAACCCCATATGTGAATGTTCAGATTCCTGTGAAATCCCACAACCGAAACTTCAAGGGATGACACTGGGGAGCTAGATAGTTCAATGGGAAGTACTTTGATGGGAGATGTTATTCTGTATATATGTTTCTCATACTGGTTAATAAAGCACTGTGGCCAATAGAAATCTAGATAGGCGGGACTAGGAGACTAGGAGGAAGAAAGAGGAAGTAGAAGGCGGGGTCGAGATGTAGCCCAGGAAGAAGCAGGAAGCCTGCCACGCGGCTCCCCATAAGACGACCACGTGGAAATACTTAGATAAGTAGAAATGGGTTAATAATTAAGGCAGAGCTAGCCCATTAACAATAATGGTAACTGGCCAACAGGATTGTATCAAATACAGAGTCTCTGAGTGTTATTTGGGGCTGGCGCGGCTGTGGGCCCACGTGGCGGCAGGACCCGGAGGCCGGCGGGGAGACCTGCTGTAACATAATGGTGTCAGAAGCGGGATTGAGAACTTTCGCTTAAAACTTAACAAAAGCTTAAAAAATAGTTTTTAGAAACAAGGGAACAGAGACTTCTTGGTAGCAGCATTTTCTCATTTGGATTTGTTTTGTTGTAGACAGAGATTTGCACGGCTCCTTTAAGGGAGGTTTCCAAAATTAGCATAAGCGGCAAAAAAAAAAAAAAAAAGCCACCTGGCTTTTAAAGAGCTCTGCTAACAATTCATTGGTGTGTAGGAGAGCTGCAATGAAGGTTTACACTGTGTTTTAAAAAATACGCTGGCTTGTGAGAAAAAGAAACAGGATACAATGGTTTAAAAAGCAAAAAGAAAGTAAAATGAATGGTTGTGGTGGCGCACGCCATTGATCCCAGCACTCGGGAAACAGAGGAAAACAAATCTCTGTGATTTCAAAGTAAACCTGGT
This sequence comes from Cricetiscus sungorus, assembly GCA_030556225.1. Taxonomy (NCBI): domain Eukaryota; kingdom Metazoa; phylum Chordata; class Mammalia; order Rodentia; family Cricetidae; genus Cricetiscus; species Cricetiscus sungorus. The sequence goes on from JANBXA010000609.1 coordinate 11,093,101, forward strand.
ATGCAGTGAATTCCAGGACAGATAAAAGTTACACAGGGAAACCCTGTCTCAAAATATGCAAAAATAGAAGTAGAAGAAATAGAGTAATAAAAAAGCCACGTAAAAATGGAAAGCACAGAGAAATTTTGGATACTATACGCGATTCTGTTGTCTTTAAATTATTTGATTGCTGAGAAAATAACTACTGATAAAAGAAAAGCTGCTAGATTAATTCAATTTATATATTTTAAAAATGCTTTGACTCAAAAATTCAAGCCTAAGGACAAGTTACTGGGGAAAAGGATTTCTATTTTTATTTCCACAGAAAATGAAAAGCTATGGATTCTTTCCAGACTTATGTGGTTTGATCAAGCCAGACCCCCTGAAACAACTCCCCAGGTGATCCAACATTCAAAGCAGTTGAGACAAAGCCTTGCAGACTACAGCCAAGATTTCTGCATCTTCTTTGGACCCCCATGACAGCGCCCCCTATCAGCAGGAAGTAGTTTGGAAAGAACGACGCCTCAAATTCCCAAATATTGTTTATAAATGTTTGTTTTCATTTAAATGGACTTGGTTATAAATGGCTATAACCACAAACAATCTTTTTAAAGGTAAAAGGGAATTATGGCATAGCTATGAATACTTTGCTTTGGAATGGATTTTCTTTTATTGATACAATTTAAGGTCAATTTTGTGATATGTATATTTCTCCTCTTGTTTAGGTATTATAGCTCATTGAAAACTTAGAGTTAAGTTACTTAGGATTTCTAGATATACAGAGATGTATTTGAGATGGATAGGCATTCTTCAAACCTTTCAAAGACCTACAGAATATGGTATTTAAAATGATTTAGGGTTTTTCTTGACAATGAGGCACAACTGCTCCTGGTAACACCACCTACAGAAGAAAGGAAGATGGACATCGAAGAAACACATTATGGAGTTTGCTTCTAATATGGCAAGACTAGCCATTTGGGCAAGGTACTGCTCTTCTGGACTGTTTGACTTTATGTTGTAGAAACTGGACATGCAGGACCCACAAAGAGGTGACTGCTGATGCAAGATGGACATTGCTACAGGATTCCTGCTTCATGGAAGAGGCTGTCAGACAGCCAGACAGTCTACAAGACACAGAGAAAAGTGACTGACAAACTGCCATTACAGATGGACAGTTTAAAGTTTCCTGCCTTGTTGAGGAATGTGGACGCACACTATGGCCTATGGGCTGAAGATGGAACATTACAGAAGAACTTCTGGTGACTGACCAGGCAATGAGTTGTCTCTGTTATTTCTAGAATTTATATATTATCCTTCTGTGGTCTTTGAAGGAGTTGAAGACAGATAGTTATGGTTATAGTTTTCCTTAGTTAGGATTAAAGATAAGTTACATATAGGACTTTAGACTGACAAAGATAGGATAGATGATATTTTCTTTAAGTCTTACAAAATGTTAATGGACTAAATATTGTTAACTGTGATTCTTATTTGATAACTGTTGTATGGTATATTTTGCTATGTTAAGGTTAAACCCCTTCTTTTACTTTAGACAGAAAAGAGGAGATGATGGGAGATGTGATTCTGTATATATGTTTCTCATACTGTTAATAAAGCCCTGTGGCCAATAGAAAACTAGATAGGTGGGGCTAGGAGACTAGGAGGAGGAAGAGGAAGTAGTAGGTGGAGTCGAGATGTAGCCTGGGAAGAAGCAGGAAGCCTGCCACGCGGCTCCCCGATAAGACAACCACGTGGAAATACTTAGATAAGTAGAAATGGGTTAATAATTAAGGCAGAGCTAGCCCATTAACAATAATGGTAACTGGCCAACAGGATTGTATCAAATACAGAGTCTCTGAGTGTTATTTGGGGCTCACGTGGTTGCAGGACAATGGCGGCAGAACCAGCAGCAGCCGGCCGGGAAACCTACCGCAACAGTACTTGCCAGTACTGATAAGGAATTGGGTTTGAATTCACAGAAGCCATGTAAATGCTGGACATGCAGTGAGAGTTTGTGGCTTCTCACTGCTCCTATGGGGAGGTGCAATGCAGAGACAGCAGAGTCTCCAGAATCCCCAAAGCCAAGGAGACTGATCTCTACCAGAAAAACAGTAAAGAGAGGCTGTCTCATACAAGGTGGAGTGGAAAGACTGTCACCTGAGGTTGTCACTTGCCTCAATAAATACACACATGGGCATGCATAACCCCTATTCTCCCTGCCTCCCTCCCACGATGAGACCAGATGAATCCAACCCTATTCAACATATCAGAGAACCCCAAAGACAAAGATACTCTGGTCAGGATTTTGGAGGCATTTGTAGCAGAATGGAACTGAAGTAGGGGATTGCAGGTTTCCCCCAAAAGTCCAGCACTTCCGCCTCAGCTCAGCATCTTCATGTGGTACAGACAGAGCTCTCTGCTATCTCTTCCTTTTCCATGAGGTCTCCAGTTCAGTTCTTCAGAGACATGTCCTTGTGAACTCAGCTGAGTCATGTATATTGCTATGGTTCCACTTGTAAATGGCACGTGAGCTATGTTTATGGCACAACTCTCTCCACATCGTCCTCTAGGAAGCATGAATGAAGTCTAGAGCTGAGTGTAGGTTTTGTAAGATCAACAAAGAGGGTTGTTTGTGTCATGGCTATATTGGACCTGGGTGCTAGGTCATGTTTATTCCATGCATGCCCTTCATACCTGAGCCATAGTTCGGCTAGTCTGTGAACTCTCTTCCTTAGTACCACTTAGGTCTGACCTTGCACTTGGCATGTGTTAATGCTTCAGCCTCTAATGCCACTCTTCCTTGATCATCTTCCTTAGATCGCTTTTAAGTAATTCTTTTACAATCAATTCAACTTGCTTAGGAGTACAGAAGTGATCTCTGTCCATGTGTCTTATTTTTCTGCAGTGACACCCTGACCCATGGCCCTGTGCATGCTACTCAGGGTCTTGGACTATAGAGCCATTCCCAAGCCAAGAAAAAGAAAAAGTGTTCCTTTCTGTTAGTTTGTGAGTACTACATATAATACATTCCCCATGTCCTCCCTAATTTGTTCCTAAATTCTGTACTAGGGATCTGGTTAAGTGCTGGAATCAATTCTGAACACTTTCTGAGCTCATGCATCTGACTCTCATTTGAGGGATTTTCTTCCCATCCTGCCTTCTTCAGCATCTTTTTTAACACTGAAGCACTTGCTCAGGGTATCAGATGCCTTTCTGTGTCATAGTAACAACATCTTTGTATATTTTTTTTCTAAAGGTTATATTAGAACATATTAATTATATATTTTTATTGTGACATTTTCCTTATTTATTTTTACATGCATTGGTGTTTTGCTTGCATGTATATGTGTGAAGGTGTTGGAGTCTATGGAACTTGAGACAGACGGGTGCTGGGAATTGATCCTGGATCCTCTGAAAGAGCTGCCAGTGCTCTTAACCACTGAGCCATCTTTCCAGCCCTCATTGTAACATTTTCATATGAATATGTAATGTATTTTGATCTTGTATACATACATTACAATGAATTTGATTGTGTAGAAATCCCAATTACCTTCTTGGACTCCCAATAATCCTGATGCCCTTCCATGTGACCACTAGTCCCTCTTCTATTTAATGCTGATCTGTAGTGGAGGGATCCAATGAGTTCAGCTGGGATATTTTTTTTTACAGTGGTGTGTGGCTCTGTTGGCTTTCCACACTGGAAACTGTTTACTGTGTTCATCTCCTCTGGGAGGGGAAAAACACAGTGAACCCATCGCTCTATGGCAGGATGTTGAAAGAAACACTGTGTGCCAGTTGAAAGGCCAGTAATTCCAGGTAGTGCTCATGTGTTTTCTTCCTGTGCTCATTACAGTTGAAAAAGGATTTCATTATTTGTACAGAAATGAAAAGAAACCCAGCAACGTCAAGGGAAAGGAATGACCTAAATAAAGCATGTTTCCAGGACAATAATGTTTGTCTTTGTATTCTGCTACACTGACATTTGTGCAAGCAGAAAAGATGCGCCTGTAATTAGGGTGTGGGATAAAGGCAGTTTGGGGAAGAAAAACACTGGATGAGCCCACAGGTCCTCTGAAAGGCAGGCATTTGATGAAATATGAGGCCTCACAAATAAGCTTGTGGTGGGCTGTGTGGACAGAAAATTAGAGAGTGAATAGAAGGGAGAGGACAGTACTGTGCCATGCGGGTGTGTGGGGATGAATGCAGAGGATGGAGGAGAAAGAAAAGAGACACTGATCTACATCACAGAATGTGGTGCCAGGTGTGGAATCACACGGGACACTGGTGAGAAGACTCAGATGGTACTGGGCAAGGTGGCACAGGTATACCTGCACTCACAACAGGACATGTTGCTGGTCTCTGATCCTGAGCTGCCATTCATCCAGCTTCCCCTGCCTTGCTGGAGAGAGTCTGCATCCAGTTAGCTGAAAGCAGACAGTTTCTGATGTTGGAAACACTATGCTTTTATTTCTTTGTTTACTTTTATTCATGTGTGGTATGGGTATACTTATGTTGTATTCCTGTGCATGCCTGCGGAGGGCAGAGGATTGTGTGATATTCCCTACAGCTGGAGCTACAGGTGTTAGTGAGCACCCCAGTGTGGGTGCTGGGAACTGAACTCAGGTCCTCTGAAAGAACAGCAAGTGCCACTAAAGACTGAGGCTTCTCTCCAGTCCCCCCTTTTCCCCGTTGTTTCTTATTTGTCTTTTGGTTCTGAGACGGTGTCTCTCTATATATTGTGGGAAGGTCTGGGTGTCATGACCATAGCGACCTGAGATTACATGCATGCCTCACACTTAGATGTAAACACTGTTTCAATGGTGCAACCACAGTATTGAGTACATTCCCCGTGATCCACTCTCTGCACTGATCTTCAGTTGCACCCCCACTGCCCTCCACCTCGCAGACCCTCAACCCTCTAACCCTCTGGGAGGGGCACAGAGGAAGCTCCCAGTCATCAAGAGTCAGGTGCCTCTGAGGCTGGGACTGAGGAGCAGGCAGTTTCCAAAGGCAGATGACACCCCAAAGGAGACCACAGTGGCAGAGAAAGCCCTGTCATTTCCTGTCAGGGGAGAGGACTATTTCACCGAGCAGAGACTTTCTGGCCCATCCTGCACAGAGAGTGGGTGTCACAATGCAAGTGTTGGGAGGCTGTGTGGCATGAGGCCAGGGCAGGCATCCATCACCCGAACTTCAGAAACCAATGAAGACATGAACACGTCCCAGTAGTCTGGGCTACCGATTAAAGAGCCAGTGGAGCCACCGCTCAGGACGATAACTTATCACATTTGTGCTAATTCTCATTGTCACTCCTCTAACCGTAAGAATACACTGACTGAGAAAACATGCCTGGTAGTGTACATCTGGTAGTGTATAGCCCAGCGATGAACTCCAGAGGATCATTTTGATAAACAGACACAGAATGGAGCTGATGTCTAAATCGGTATCTTTATACCCATAGAGTAGTTAGTGTAGCTCTCCCTCTTCATCGGGGAAGTTTCTTTTTGTAGTGGACAGTGGTTGATCACAACTGATCAGACTGCAGACTGTGTGTCCGTTTAGCCACACCAGGGACATATATATTATGGCATCTGTACTCAAGGGCCCAGGAAGTACTGCACAAGAGGGGATAGAAACACGGTAGAGGCAGAAGACAAGGGGGATCCCAGGAATATGGTGTCTTATAGACACGACAGGACTGTGGTACTTTTGAACTAACAGCAGCAGAGTTTGTGTGCATAAGACCTGCATGAGATGATGTCAGTCTACATTAGAGCATGGAGGGTCAGGTGACTCACAAGCCCCCAGCTAACATAGGAGCTTCTGACAGTTTATGGAGAAAGAGTTGGTTTCCTTCAAGAGTGTGGCTCCTGACAGATTGACTATATATAGTCCATTGGTTGGCCATACTCATGCGGTATATGGCAGTGTATATTGGACTGGAATGGGTAGTGGCAAACTTGGGGTATGTGTAGAAACTGGGGGTGGATTTTAGAGTAGTTAGGAGGATGAGGTGGAGATAACAAAAATAAATGGTGTGACGTTCACAAGGAATCAATTAGAATAGTAAAAGCAATAAAGGGATGCTGACAAGCGAGGGAAACAGTCTTTCCCAGGGAAGAACACACCAATACCATATGGTCAGCTGTGAAAACATACATACCCATAACATTATACAGATTGAGCCAGCTGTATGTACGTACATACATACATACATATATAACAGCAATGAAAAAAGAGGGAATGAATTTGAAAGAGGGGAAGGAGGGATTACATGGAAGTTTGGAGACAGAGATGACAATGGGGAAATGCTGTAGTTGCAGTATAATCTCCAAAATAAAAGAAATAATAAAATGGCATATTAAAATCAATAAAATGTTTAGTGTTTTTTCACTTGCATTATTCTTAAAATGAAGTTTTAAGAAAATTTAACATACCACAAGGGGATGAATGTAACCAGTAGTAATTAGTCTCCATCCTGGCATACTGGGAGCCAGGGGAACAAGACCATCATCTCTGGAGGCCAATCTTTCATTAACATTATGAAGACCTCCTTCCTGTTTTAGTGAAGAGAAATTCTATAATTATAAATTCTATAAAAGAGAATCACAGACTAATAATGTCTTTATTAATTAAATGTCTTTGACTAATAATGTCTACACAGAATATTTCTGCTTTCTGATGTAGGGCATTATAATTTAGTGGAAATATTTAGTATAGGATCTTTAGATTTAATGGTGAATCTGATTCTACTTTTGTTATAAGCATATTTAACAAAATTCCACCATTTGAGTGTCTGTGATATCTTTATTCACAGTGTTCTGAAAGCATCAGCATTATCTCTTTGCAAAAATTTCCCTCATTCTAATAGAAACTCTGTGCATTAATATTAATTCCCATTGCCTTCTCCTCAGCAACCCATAATTGTCTAATCCAAATTCTTTTCAACTGATTCGTCTGTTTTATACATTTTATTTCATGATAGCTATTACAGAATGTGCTTAACAAAGGCTAGCAGAAGAGAAAATTGCAGGCTGCGGGCCTGAGTCCTGTGGGGGTTGATTGCTGCTCTCAGCCCTGCACAAGATTGAAAAGAGCAGGATGCTCATCAATTGCATGTTTGACATTTCTCTCTGAAGTAAAGGAGCATGGATACAGGAATCTGCAGCAGGCTGAGAAGCCAGATCATGGGAAGAGATTGGGGGATAACCAGGATTGGCTGAATCACATCTTTCTATTGCTTATTGTGGTGTAGATTATTTCATAATAATGTAGGCACTTTTCTGTGATTTGGCCATCTTTGCATATTCTTCAGAGAAAGATGTGGAAATATCCCCCAAAGGCCTAGGAAAGACGAACATATAAATGTAGTTACTTTGATGGACATGTGTATCATTCAGCCCAGAGTGCTTCTATGTACACCTAGAATCTTAAGATAACCCTACCTCACTCAGGATATTTTTTTCTAGTTTTGTTCATTTGCCTGCAAGTTTCATGATACCATTGATTTTGTTTTCCTGCTGAGCAGTACTCCATTGTGTAAATGTACCACAATTTATTTTTATTTATTTATTTTTTTGTTTTTCGAGACAGGGGTTTTCTGTATTGTTTTGGAGGCTGTCCTGGAATTTACTCTGTAAACCAGGCTGGCCTCCAACTCACAGAGATCCACCTGCCTCTGCCCACCGAGTGCTGGGGTTAAAGGTGTGCTTCCACCACCCAGCTCCCACATCTTCTTTATCCATTCTTCAGTTGAGGGGCATCTAGGTTGTTTCCAGGTTCTGGCAGTTATGAATAATACTGCTATGAACATAATTGAGCAAGTGTCCTTAATTTATGATTGAGCATCCTTTGGATATATGCCCAAGTTTGGTATAGCTTGGTGTTGAAGTATATTAATTCCCAGTTTGCTGAAAAATTGCCATATTTATTTCCAAAGTGTCTATACAAGTTTGCATTCATACCAGCAGTGGAGGAGTGTCCCCTTATTCCACACCTTCTCCAGCATAAGTTGCCATTAGTGTTTTTGATCTTAGCCATTCTGATAGGTGTAAGATGGTATCTCAGAGTCATTTTGAGTTGCATTTCCCTAATAACTAAGATTGTTAAGCAATTCCTTAAATGTCTTCCAGCCATTTAAGATTCTTCTATTGAGAATTCTATTTAGATCTATACCCCATCTTTAATTGGATTATTTAGTATTTTGATGTTTCTTGATTTCTTCATATATTTTGGAGATCAGGCCTCTGTCAGATGTGAGGTTGGATAAGATCTTTTCTCATTCTGTAGGCTGCCATTTGGTTTTATTTACCATGTCCTTTGCCTAACAGAAGCTCCTCAGTTTCAGGAGGTCCCTGTCTGTGCTACTGGCATTATATTTAGGAAGTGGTCTCTGTGGTAATGTGTTCAAGGTTACTTCCCACTTTCTGTTTTATCAGGGTCAGTGTAACTGGATTTATGTTGAGGTCTTCGATCTAGTTGGATTTGAATTTTGTACATAGGGATAGGCATGGATCTATCTACATGTTGACATCCTGTTATTCCAGCACCATTTGTTGAAGATGCTTTCTCTTTACATTGTACCATTTTGGCTTCTTTGTAAAAAATCAGGTTTTCATAAGTGTGTGGATTAATGTCAAGGTCTTTATTTGGTTCTAGTGATCAATGTGTCTGATTTTATGCCAATACCAAGCTATTTTATTATTACTATAGCTCTATAGTAGAGCTTGAAATCATGCATGGTGATTCCTCCTTTATTATAAAGGATTGTTTTAGCTATCATGTTTTTTCCATGTGAAATTGAAGATTGTTCTTTCAAGGTCAGTGAAGAATTGTACTGGGATTTTGATGGGAATTGCATTGAATCTGTAGATTGCTTTTGGCAAGATTGACATTTTTACTATGTTGAGCCTACCTATCCAAGAGCAGGGGATATCTTTCCATTTTTTGCCCTCTTCCCAAATTTCTTTAATCAAAGACTTAAAATTCTTGTCATACAGGTCTTTCACTTCTTTGGTTAGAGTTACCCAAGATATTTTGTTATTTGTGGCTATTGTAAAGGGTGTTGTTTCTCTTATAACTTAAATGAACCCAGTTATATTAATCTGTGTTCTATCAAATGGCATCATCTCTCTTCTATCTTGCACCTCCTGTTTCCTCTCTGTGTCTCCTGGCATCTCTGTCTTTCTTCTACTTAGAGTCTCCTCTGTCTCCAAAAGTCCTGCCTAACCTCTTCCTGTATAGATATTGGATATTCAGTTCATTGTTACACCAATCATAGTAAATACATCTTTACTCAGTTTACAAATATCCCACAACAGTTGTTGTTATCAAAATAAAATACAATAAAAGAAAGACTGTCGCAATGAAGTTGAACAATGCACACCAACAGAAGGAAAAGAGTCCCAAGAGAAGGCACAAAAATCAGACCCACTTGTTCATATACCAGGAGTCCTTTGAAAACACTAACCTGAGAGGCAACAAGTAAGGTGATGGTGGCTCTACAACTCTGCTACTGCTCCTAAGATTCAATCCTGCCAGTTGTCCCCAGCTCTGTAGCAGAAAACCTGTTGCACTCTCCCTTTCCTCTCTGTCCTTATCCCCAACAGATCATAAAGATCTCTTCCAACCTTCTTTTCCCCAACTCATTCCATTATCCCAGCCTCCAACACCAGGAGGCATTCACTGGGAGTACACTAGCTGAGCAGGCCAAGAAAACAGGTCCCCAGAAAATTACCTACCAGGCAGCACACAACACCACACTCTCCTGAAGTCCAGGGAAGAAGGAAAAACCAAGGAACAAAACATTTACCTAACAGAGAGAAAACCAGATATCATCACCCACACACATATGAATCTGTGACTAAAGTAGTACATAGTGGCAGCTTTGCAAAACACATACACATGATATTAAAATACTGTAAAATGACCTATTTGCCCATCCCAGTGTACTACTATGACAACAATACCTAAATATCATTAACAACCAAGTTTATGAGATTACTCTTACAACCCTGCATTTGCTTACTTCAAAACAGCAACACACACACACATTTCTAAGTGAATTGGGATTGTTTAGAATATGAAGAAAATTGTAGCATTTTTACAACTTAGAGGTTTGTTATGCCAGTGTAGCTTAAAGAGGAGTAGTGTACTATACCATAATTGGTAATCAATATAAAGGAAAGCAGAAGACCTGAGAATCCAATTGTAGCACTTAATGTAGACATTAATTGAACAAGAATGGAATCCAGAAGCAGATATCAGGGTTCAGGCTGAAGATCAAAAAAGCAAAGCAGCTAGCCACTTAAGAGTTCTTACCTCTACCAAGGGTCAGACCAGAAGGGTCGATCCTGTCCTCAGTGACTGTAGACTGAATGAGCTTCTGTCTACTCATGTCTTATATTCCTCCCTAGTGCTGGTATTAAAGGTATGCACCACCACCACCCAGCTTCTATGGCTAACTTAGTGTGGATGCTGGGATTAAAGGTTGTGCCACCACTGCCTGGCTTCTATGGCTTACTAGTGTGTCTAGCTTTGAACTCTGATCTTCAGGTAACCTTTATTTGTTAGATAATAAGGTATCACCTCAGGAGGGCACAGCATATATATCTTTAATAGAAGCTGTACACAGTGCAAAAGACATGTAAATATGATTGACTAAAACACTTCACAATGGCATGTTTGCAAAAAACAAAAAACAATGCAGTATTACTGTTGATTATAAAAATGTATATATATTTCATTTACAATAAACCATACAATGTTGAAGTTGTTTGTTTCAGTACAGCATATATATATATATATATATATATATATATATATATATATATACATACACTCAGATTGTTAAAAACTCGCGAGAATTACTTTGATTTTGTAGCAGGAAATAGTTCATTATAAAGATGAACGTCACAGAGATGTACCATAATAGAAGTGGTGGCTGATTTACAGGAAAGAGCATACATGACGTCATTATTGTAGCACTGTTGCTCTAGGACAGAAATAGAACAGAAATGGAAGAGGAGAACACAGCATACAACTGAAGCATGATAGTGACGTCCTTTAAAAAAATACACTTGAGACTAAAACACCTCACAATGGCATTTGCAAAAAACAATGTAATACTACTGCAGCAAAAGGAAAATTCCATTTGCAATAAAGCAGGTAACTCTGAGTTTGATTGCTTCAGTACAGCGGCTCATATGTTCCTGTGTGGAATTGGACTGTGAAAAACACAGTGAAAATGGAAGCCCTTTTACCATAGCAAGGGCTTTGTTAACCCTGTGAGTTTATAAGAGAAGAGTACAGCCGCACACATGGGGATTGATTTGCAGAAAAGCAGAGGAAATGAGATCCATTACTGCAGCAAGGACACTGATTAAACAAGGACAGAACAAAAGAGCACAGCATGTGCCTCTGAAACTAAAGTAGTACATTGTGGTGTCCTTTCAATACACATTCACTGGCGACTAAAACACCTCACAATGGTGTGTTTGCAAAAACTGATGTACTGCTACTGTAGTGATTAAATCCACAATAAAAGAACATTGGGAGATTACTTCTAAAATTCTGATTTTGCTTGCTTTAGAATAGCAGCACATGCAGTCCTAGGTACAATGGGATTATTAAGAACACAGAAAATGTAGCATCTTCTTATTAATTTACATTTTACATTCCAATCCCAGTTCCCCCTCCCTTCCTTCCTCCCATTCCCCCCACTTGAAGAGTGATTCTGTAAATGTTTTTCTTATTGGTTAATGAATAAAACACTGTTGGCAAATAGGAAAGCAAGATAGGTGGGACCAGGAGACAAGGAGGATGCTGGGAGATGTAGTCAAGGAGAGTCAAGATGTAGGGATATTGTGATTTAATAAGAATCAGGATAAACAATTAGGCCGAACAGAAGTTTATTAAGGGAGAAATAACTCACACCATAGGCAGATGCACGCGGCAGGTTCCAGCAGATCCTGAGCCTTCCAGCGTCCACCACCCAAAAGGGGCGGCCCGACCCTCTCCCAACCTTTTCTCTCTGCTCCCATCCGGCCCTGTCTCCGCCCCAATGGGCATGGCCTAAGCCACAGGTCCAGACAAGGTGAATATCTCGCTACATAGGGACTTGAGAGAAGAAATCTGGACTCTGTCTCCAGTAAGATAAGACCATGTGGAAACACTTAGATTAATAGAAATGGGTTAATATTTAAGACAGAGCTGGCCAATAAGAAGTGATAGTAATAGGCCAACAGCTTTATATCTAATACAGCCTCTCTCTGTGTTATTTGAGGCTGATGCAGCTCTGGGACAAGGCTGGTGGGAAAACTGCTTGTAACAGGTAAGGGTAAGGCCTCCTCTAGGAAGTCTATTAAGTCTGTCCCATCATCTTGTTGAGACGAGACCAAGGTACCGCTCCACCCCCACAGCCTGTGTCTAGATTAAGCAAGGTATCTCTCCATATAAAATGGGCTCCACTAAGTCAGTTTGTGCATTAGGGTTAGATCTTGGGCCCATTGCCAGTGGCCTCATATATTGTCCCAGCCACACCATTGTCACCGGTATTAAGGGAGTCTAGTTCAACCTTATGCAGGTTCTGCATTTGTCAGACCTGAGTCAGAGATCTCTCACTAGGTTGAGCCAGCTTATTCTGTGGGTTTCCCCTTCATGGTTTTGACTCCTTTGTTCATATTATCCCTTTTACTTCACTTCAACTGTACTCCAGGAGCTGGGAATATAACTGGAGCATCAGTGCTATTATAATCATGTTTTGTCTCTGCTTTTCTGTAAACCAGTCACCGCTTTTGTTATAGTACATCTCTATGACATTCATCCTTATACCAGATTGTTATGTCTATTGTAAAGTAATATAATTTTTACTGTGTTGTTAACAAATAGCAGTCCACATGGGAATGCATGTGCTGCTGTACTGAAGCAAGCAACTTCACACTTATCTGAGCAATCTTGTATGTTTTGTGGTGAACAGATTGTAGATATGGCTGCAGTAGTAGAATGTTGGATTTTTGCAAATATGGCATTGTGAGGTATTTTACTCACATTGCAAGGATCCACTATGAACAGCCTCAGTTATAGACGTGTATGCTTTATTCTTGTTCAGTCAGGGTCCTGGTGCAATGTTACAAAAACAATCCTAGGTCCTCTGCTTTTCAGCATAACAATACCCACATGCCTTAAAATATGTCTCTGTTGTAACGTTCATCATTATGATAAACTTCTTCCTGCTGTAAAAGTACTGTAAATAGATGTTTCCTGTCCTGACCACCTGCTCCCCTCCATGGCAGCTACTTCCAAATTACTGCACAGAGGCTTAATATTATTTATAAATGCTCGATCAATAGCTCAGGCTTAGTACAAATTGGCTCTTACATTTAAATTAACGTGTTTTTATTAATCCCTATATTGTCACATGGCTTGGGGCATTACCTGTCGTCTAGCATGTCTTGCTTCCGGGCTGTTGCCTGGCATCTCTTCTGACTCCACCCTTCTTCCTTCCAGCATTCTCAGTTTGGCATTCTCCACCTAACCTTCTCCTGCTTAGCTATAAGCCAACAAGCTTGTTTATTAAACCAATCATAGTGACATACATTCGCTCAGCATACAGAAGGATTATTCCACAACAAAGTACTATAATTTTCACTGTTTTTAATAATCTTGGCAAGCAACTTCATAGTTGTATGAGTAGTCTCTTATGTTTTGTTGTAAATTTTGTTTAGATATCACCACAGTAGTAATACATTGGAACAGGGCAATATGCCTTGGCTTTAACATCATGTGTGTGTGTGTTTTCCTAAGATGACCTGTGTACAGCTTCAATTTGAGAGGCACATGCTGTGCTCTTTTGTTCCATCCTTGTTTAATCAGTGTCCTTGCTGCAGTAATGATCTCATTTCCTCTGCTTTTCTGCAAATCAATCCCCATGTGTGCTGCTGTACTTCTCTCTCATAGACTCACAGGAATAACAAAGCCCTTGCTATGGTAAAAGGGCTTCCATTTTCACTGTGTTTTTCACAGTCCCATTCCACACAGGAACATATGAGCTGCTGTACCGAAGCAAGCAAATTCAGAATTGTGTGCATAACCTCCTATGCTTCGCTGTAAATGGAGTTTAGATATCGCTGTTGCAGTAGTACACTGGGACAGGCAAACATTTTCCTGTGGGGTATTTTAATATCACATGCACGTGTTTTTCAAATATGCCACTGAGACTGATGGATGGTGAAACCTTTGTCTCAAGGAGGTATGGGAAATTATATTGCTTAGCTTTTCTGCTTCTACAGTACTCGGACTGATTGGCTGGTTTTCCGTGTCCCACAAGCCAGATGGAGAAGTGATCCCTCATTGCTTGTTTGTACGTCTACCCAAAGTACAATAGTTCTGATGCTGAACATACTCTGATAACCATAATTGCATTCACTGGCTCATTATTAAGGTCTCTGTCAGTGTGCTGAGTTGCAGTTTTCCCCTTCTCTGTATTAAAGTTTGAACCTGAACAGCATCTGTGATTACATGTAGGTCACTCCCTTCCTCATCACTACTTAATTCCTTCCAGGAATGATTGGTTTGGGAGTCCTAGGGGAAACTCTGTATTACTAATTTATTCTGGACCCTCCTTTTCCTTTTGACCCCTTAGCCAAACAAACAGCAGGCCAACACCTATATTTCTCAGCCTCTTTTATCCAATTTACTGTCTATGTCAGAGGCCAATGCTGACACCACCAACCTCATATATCATTCTTGCTGTGGCTCACCCCTTATATCTGCACTATCCCTTGAGTTCAGAAAGCTCTCTTATTACTTATAGCCAGGGTACCTCTGCAGCTGTTTCCTGGCACAATTTCTTCTGATGGTCCATTCCTGGGGCTTGTAATGTCTGCTCTGGACCTTAGGCAGCTCTCAAAGCATCTCCATGCTCCAGAAATAGACCATACCCATAGAGCATACATGCCACTCCATACCACCTAGAAGAAGATTGCCATCCCTGGATTTCCCCCACTAACAGCTATGGTCCCAGTGGCTTCCCCTAGTTACATATCTTGCTACTACTGTCTGCACTGTCCATTTCTTGGCCACTAATACCACAAAGACTATAGGACAGACCACCATTCTGAAATTTCCTTTGCAAACACTGTTCCTTGCTATAAGCCGCAAGATCACATAGTATTTATACAGCAACCATCATATCATGAGATAGCTCAGAAGAATTAAGAATTCTCCTGATGGATTAAGCCAGTACAAAAGTTGTATTTGGAGTTATAGTCTTGTGAAAGAATTGGCTGTTTCTTGCTGTAGATTCTTCCTGTAGCTTATTCTGCTCTGTAACAAACTTGGAATTTACTTTCCAAAGTTTAGCACTATCTGATCATTTACTGCGAACAAGTTTTCTTATGCAGCTGGAGTTTACTGATTACACTCCCTAGCTATATGTAAAACCTGTCCTCCATTACCAGGTCTTAGTTTACTGATTACATACCTTAAATATGTAGTAGATCTGTTTCCCACTATCATGACCTTGTTCCCCTCTCCATTGCAATGCAGAGATCTTCCTTCCTGACATTACCTTTATTGACAGACATTTGTCAGTATTTAGGACCCGGGAAAAAAGCATTCCATCTAAGACATCCTCAGATATCCAAGGACATAGAATTTCTACACCCAAAGTTGTTGATTCAAAGATGCCTAGATTGATAGAAAAAATAAGCATGCCCTAGCTTTACCTCACTGGCAGATAGAGGAGCAATAATCTAAATTAACCCTTCATTAAAGGATTCTCAAACTTCTTGTGTTTACCTTTACCTCAAGATCTTAGCTCAGAGATTTACTACTTGTGTTTCCCCTAAGAAGATAGTGACAAAGGTAATCAGCTCATTTGCTCATCCTCAGGGAAAAGTAAACTTTCCTGAAGACCTGTGCTGCCACTGAGGCCAGAGCACTGGAAGGCGCCAGGTTTTGTTTCTTATGCAAATTAAACTTAGACCTTCTACTTGACCACAGCCCTAAGCAATTGTTGCTAATTTTTTTCCTAGCAGTTTTAGTTTATTGCT
Organism: Cricetiscus sungorus; assembly: GCA_030556225.1. NCBI lineage: Eukaryota > Metazoa > Chordata > Mammalia > Rodentia > Cricetidae > Cricetiscus > Cricetiscus sungorus. The sequence continues at coordinate 11,109,129 of JANBXA010000609.1, forward strand.
CTTTGTGTAAATCTTATCTGCCTTGCTGATCCTGAGAAACACAAGCCTTACATTGTACTGCAAAAAAATTACTCTTGCAAACATGTATACATGCAAACATGTGTACCCCCAAGAACCAGGGAGATACAGAGAGAATGGAAAACAGAGAAGAACAAGAGAGAAAGAGAGCAAAAGAAAAATAAAGAACATGCAGAGGAGCAATTGTGTGTGAGTCAATTCCTTTTCCCCTCAGATTTTAGTTCCTTCACTTATTTGTAGTTCCTTTTTGTGAACCCTGAGCAAAACCTCTAACAGCAAAGGCCTTTTAGTATCGGCACAAAAATAGACAGATACACCAATGAGTTGAATTGAAAATCCTGATATTAACCCACACACCTACAAACGCCTGGTTTTTGACAAAATAGCTAAAAACATACAATGGGAGGAGGAAAGTATCTTCAAAAAATGGTGCTGGCACAACTGGATGATGGTGTGTTGAAGACTGCATGTCTATCACTGTGCACAGAACTCAAGTCCAAATGGATCAAAGATCTCAACATAAATCCAGCTACACTGAACCTCTTTGAAGAGAAAGTGGGAGGTACCCTTGAACGAACTGTTACAGGAGGCCACTTCCTGAACATAACACCAATAGCACAGACACTGAGATCGACAATTAATAAATGGGACCTCCTCAAACTTCCAAGCTTCTGTAAGGCAAAGGACACAGTTGACAAGACCAAACTGCAGCCCACAGACTGGGAAAAGATCTTCACCAACCTCCATCTGACAAAGGGCTGATCTCGAAAATATACAAAGAACTCAAGGAACTAGTCACCAAAACACCAAATAACCTTATTAAAAAGTGGGGTACAGAACTAAATAGAGAATTCTCAATAGAGGAATCCAAAATGGCTGAAAGTGCCCAACATCCTTAGCCATCAGGGAAATGCAAATCAAAACAACTTTGAGATACCATCTTACTCCTGTCAGAATGGCTAAAATCAGAAACACCAATGACAGCTTATGCTGGAGAGGATGTGGAGAAAGGGTAACACTCCTCCACTGCTGGTGGGAGTGCAAACTTGCACAACCATTTTGGAAATCAGTATGGCGGTTCCTCAGGAAAATGGGAATCAGTCTACCACAGGACCCAGCAATCCCACTCTTAGGGATATACCCAAATGATCCATATCCATGCAAAAAAAGACATCTGTTTAACTATGTTCATAGTAGCATTATTTGTAATATCAAGAACCTGGAAGCAACCTAGATGCCCCTCAACTGAAGAATGGATAAAGAAGATGTGGTACAATTACACAATGGAATACTACTCAGCAGAGAAAAACAATGGAATCTTGAAATTAGCAGGCAAATGGATGGAACTTGAAGAAACTATCCTGAGTGAGGTAACCTAGTCACAAAAAGAGGAACATGCTATGTACTCACTCATATATGGATTTTAGACATAGAGCAAAGGATCACCAGCCTATAATTCACACTGCTACAAAAATTAGGATACAAGGAAGAACCTAAGAGATTCATACAAGGTCCCTCAAAGAAAGGGAAAGGAACAAGATCTGAGTATATTGGGGGTGGGGGGCAGTGAGTGGAGAGGGAGCTAGGAGAAAGAAATGGGGAGGGAGGAGATCATGAGAGACCAGGAAGATTGAGTCGGGGGATGAATAGACGAGAGCATAATAAGAGATACCATAATAGAGGGAGCCATTATAACTTTGAAGAGAAAACTGACTCTAGAAAAATGTTCAGAGACCTACAAGGATGACCCCAACTAACAATCTGAACAACAGTGGAGAGGCTACCTTAAATGCCCTTCCCTGATAATGTGATTGATGACTAACTTATCCACCATCATGGAGCCCTCATCTAGTAGCTGATGGAAACAGAAGCAGACATCTACAGCTAAAAAACTGAACTGAACTCCTGGAATCCAGATGCAGAGAGGGAAGAGTGATGAGCAAATGGGTCAAGACCAGGCTGCAGAAACCCACAGAGACAGCTGACCTGAACAAGGAGGAGTTAATGGGCCCCCAGACTGATAGATGGGAATTTAGCATTGGACTGACTCAGACCCCCTGAACATGGGTATCAGAAGGCCTGAGAAGTCTAAGGGACCTCAGACAGTGGAACCAGGATGTATTCCTGGTGCACAAAAGGACTTTGGGAGAACATTCCCTATGGAGGGATACTCCCTTAGCCTAGAGACAGGGGGTAGGGCCTAGACCCTATTCCAAATGATATGACAGTTTTGATGATCCTTCCCAGAAGACCTCACCGTCCCTGTGGAGTGGGTGGGGAATGGGATGGGAAGGGGGTCAGGGGTCATGGGAGGTGAGGGAACTGGGATCAATATGTAAAATAAGAAAAATAATAAATATATGTTTATAAAATATGTAAACAGGTTCTGATATAGAATTCATCTTTAAAAGTGTGCATGACAGAGAATCCCCTGAAATTTAATGTTACAGGAGTGGTATTGAAAAAGACCTAGTCAAATCAGAAGTGGACCAGGGACTCTTCTGCTTCATCTTTCATGGATATTTCTAAAACAATTTATAAAGCTCAAAGAAAGAATTGTTATCAAAAGAAGGAAGGAAAGAAGAAAAGAAAGAAGGAAAGAAGGAAATAAAAGTTTTTGATAGTTCTTCCTCACAATACACACATACACACTGAATCTTTAAAAAAGCATCTTTTTGCAAACCTCCTGGGTTATCCTTCAATATGTGAGAAATGTTTTTCTTTTCTATATCATTGGCAATATGTACAATTTTTCCATGTAAATAAAGGATTCTACAAGGAAATGATGCATGTGTATCCTCAGCATTTCTCCCATTCCTGTTAAATTTGATCCCTCTTTTTGTTCTGTTAAAGACTTCATTATATGGCATTCTACCTGTCAAAAGCCTAAGTTTGATCATGTCTGGGAAAGGTATTCTGAAATATTTTATTAAGCAACACACAGAGCTCTGAAAAAAAAAGGGGAGCAATAAAAGAAAGCAAGGAAGAGTGTTCTTTGCCGTGAAACCACTCTCAGTACAGGCATTGGGCATGCGTTGGGATGGAGAGGTGATCTGAGCCACTGCATCTTTTCAGGAAGCCAACTGTGAGATCAATACAAAGTCTAAATGAGGGGACTGCCTTGTGGCTCCCAGTATCAAAAGATGTGTAGATTGATGTGTGTGTGTGTGTGTGTGTGTGTGTGTGTGTGTGTGTGTGTGAAAATAATCCTCTGTTGATGCCGATGAGGATCTTAGTCAAAGGAAACCTTTACTCTTATTCTTATAGCCCTGGAATATGGGAAGATCTACTGTGGTACAGAACTGTCTGTGCTGTGGGGAAAATGTCCAAAGAGCTAACCCTGAACTACAATCTGTTCACTACGAAAGGGAGAGTCCCATTAAAGTGTACAGGAGGAAGTTTTTCCTACTACTGAAGAGCAAATGTTTTTGTTTGATCATTTTCCATGTTTATATGGGATATCTCTGTGAGTGAACTGTGTGTACACATATGTGTGATTGGAAGCCTGTATTTGACATTAGATTTCTTCTTCCATCACGATTGTAGTTTTTGGGATAAAGTTTGTCCCTGAACTTGGAGATTGCTGATATAGCTAGACTGTATAGTCATCAAATCACTGCATCCCCCTGACTGCCTCTCATTGTTGGGATTAGAGAATTAGGACACCATGACTGGATTTTGTGTAGGTGCTGGAGATCTCAGTTCGAGTCCTCATGTTTGCCCAGCAAGTTCTTACACGGAGCCATCTTCATAGCCCTGACAATATATTTTGGTGATTCCTGGATTATTTTATTCAGATTAAACATGTGTAATACTTTCCAATATTTCCACACAGCTCAGCATCCAAACATCCCCATATTTCTTGCCCTACATCAATTACAAGAGATAACCTGAGGTTGTCCCAAATATATTGAGCACATGAACCCATGCACTTGCCAGATTCTTGCTTTCACCCAGCATATCTAACCCTTCCACCTCTTGGTCCTCTCATGTGTAGAATCAGGGAGAGGAAGGGTGGGGATATCTAGGCAGATGACATGTATACAATGCATGGAATTAGCATCACTGAAAAACACGCTATTCAGAGGTAAGATGTAATATATTTGCTGTGAGTGCCGAAGAGGGACTTCATATGTGATTCAATTTTGCTTTTTGTAAAAGAGTATTGTTGGTGGCCTTGTCAGAGGAACAACAGGTGGCAATTGAAGTTTGGGTGTCAACCCACCAGGAGAAAGGCCCCGAGACTACAGACCCCAAAGTGTCTTTTGCTTCTGCTGTGCCTTTACATGTTTGTTGCTGCCATCTTTCTCTGATATCTGGCATGGTGTGAATGAGTATGGGGAGATCTCCACTGCCTGTAATGCAGTGTGTTTATCTCATGGAAACATCCCATTCTACTGGGCATTTTTTACTTGTGGATTACTATGAAGATAATTTCTTCTTGTGCTGTACTCTATAATTGATAATAATAATAATGTTAGTTTAAATAAAGTTACGATGATTAAAAATAAAACCAGCAAGTGTCACACAGCTAGAACACATGAGTCCCAGTAGCCCAGATAGCTTAAATCCCTTTCCTTAATGTTGGGAGATGTATTCACAGGTTTCAGAGGGCATCATAGCTGAAACAAAACTTTGAAAAGAACAAAGTTAGACCAAGATGTTTTTGTCAAATAGCTTTGAGGTTAAAAAAACAAACTCAAGAAGACAATCTAAAGTTTTAGAAAGGCACATAGTTAAATGAAAAAGTCATTAAGGTCAGGAAATAAGAACAAGGCAGCCCAGTTATTACTAGCTGACAGACTTTTCTTGCTTGAATTTGTTGGTGACCAAAGGTGATGATTAACTCTTTATACTCATTTCTGACCCTCTATCTCTTGATATAAAAAAGATGAGTGGGTATGCACCCTAAATATTTAAAGTAGAGCTGACTGATTCTTTTTCATATTTAAATGTTTAGGTTTATGATTTCTTATAAGATTACCTTTCAATATAAGTAGCAAAGTAATTAGCTCTTTCTTTGTAACTGCAAAACACAGCCTGTCAGTAAAATACCAGACTAAGAAGAATATCTTGCTTGCCTACGTTGTTAATCTACAAGTTGCTTGGGCATGAATATATTTTGGTTCTTAGGATAATTTATCTTTCACCTGTAATACAGAAACTGATCATGTAAGGGATATGGAAAACAGGCTGTTTTTTTTTACTTGTATCAATTCACTTGAAAAACAGAATGCAACCTGTAATTTTTATGTTGCCTGAAAGATTTTCCTGGGGTATTTAAGCTATAGAGGAAAGAATAAAGCTAGAAAAAGTTAGAAGGAAAACTTCAAGAACAAGAGACTTAGAAGCAGTTAGAAAGAAGACATTAAGAATGAGGGTAGGAAATCACCAGGACAATAAAGAATAAAGAAAATACAAAAGAAAAAAAAAGTCTGAAGGAAACCATCAAGAGAGTGTGTGTCTTTTCCTCTAACTTCCTTTTGAGCCTTGTGCTGCTGGGGACTGGTCCCCCAGGCAGTAAAGCATATAAAGCATATTTTCCCTTAATTATGAGTCTCCAGATCTGCTTTTCAACATTATGCTCAATATTCACATGTATCTTTCTTAATTTAATTACTTAAAATAAAAGAGAAGATTTGCCACAGCAACTAATTTTGAAAATATATGGTTTGAAATGCCATAAGTATAAATGTTTCTTTTTGTTAAACCTTTTCTCATAGAATCCTCTCATCCAAGTACTAGTTAGACCTGTCCCTGATCAGCTTTTGACAATAGAAAAGATTGAATGAATGTGTTTATGGTGTTTTGGTAGGTTTGCTATTTCAAAGATAGAACTAGAATCCTTTTGTTGCTTTTAAATACACCTACTGCATGGGAGGTGCAGCAGCAGGTTAGCACAATGTAACAAATTTCTATAATTTCAGTATGTTCTCTAAGGTCTAGAATGTAGCATATCCCCTGCTAAACACAGTAGCCCTGCTTTCCAAGGGTCATCATTTTCCCAACTTCATGCAGTTACCAACTTCCTTTTAATTGTGCCACCCATGGAGGCATTTCTGAGTTTAATTTTGCTTTTGTTAAGATCTCATATAAATTAGAATACCTGTGTTCTCTTCTGCTCTTGAAAAACTACTTTGATATTATGTAATTTTAAAGTTGTTTTTGTCCTCTGACAGAAATGTGGGCTTTTCCTTTAGATCCGGGTGAGACTTGAGCAAGAGTTGAGTAGCACCAATGTTGAAAACCTCTTGACAAGAGCTGTATTTATAGTGCATTTTCTATGCTGAGATGGGGCACTCACAACTGTAGAAATAAAACAAAATGCTCTGAAGATCACTTAACACAATCTGTTCAGTACACTGTGAATTTACCTTTCATATAGAGACCCATTAATTGATGATAACCATCAAATGGAAAAATTCTAGTATAAAAGTTAGAAGGGATGTGGGAAATGTAGACTTGTAGGGCCCTATCAGAACAAGCTTTGTTTTGATGATTTCCAAGTTCCAGCCTAACAAAGTCAAAAAGAGTCACCATGGACTCCTGTCTCAGAGTTATCAGTAGGTATGCAGCTTACATTTGAGGCATCATAAATATAGTGGCAATGGAACTTATTAGGAAAACAAGGCTAATATTTGCAGACAAACCCACATTCTATAAATAATACATCAAAGTTTGCTCAGAGGCAGTAGTATAGCTGTTCACGGTCCTGTCTCTATATTCACTAATGGGATTGTGCATGTCTACCTGTGTCCTTCAAACATTTGGCACATCCTCTGAATGTAGATGATGAGTGCTGACTTGAAGGAGCCCCTACTTAGCTCAAAAGTCAGAGACAGGCCAGGGTAAGCTGCTTTTGTGCTCACCCACCTGTACCAAGTTCACCAGTGCCCTGCAGCCCTGCACTAAGTGGTAGCACATACTAAACATAATTGATAGCCGTGATCCAACCATGAGCCAAGCATCCAAGTTGCTTGAGGAAACTGTTTACTTTGTACAGGGATAACATTGTACAGCAGCTATATGTAGAGAACTAAGGACCTGTAGTGGAGATAGAAAATGTGGTTCAACACTAACAGATTTCAGTCTAACTTGGGAAAGAAGCAGTGAAGCAATAAGGAAGACAATATAACCAGTTTGGCACTCTGAAATAACATAATCAGTGGTTTAAACTTCATACCTAAGGAGATGACATTTAAACTACAGCTTGGAAAGTCTGTCAGTTCTGATGTACAGCAAATAACCACAGCTCTCAGTGTACTATTGTTGAGTCCTGATTTTGTGGATGATGCTTTTGAATTGCACTATGATATGAGGAATTTCCAGCCTGCCCCTCATATTGTAAAGAAGAGGGTCTTAGTTTGTGTATAATCTACTGTAGGATTTTTGGGAGTTGGCTGCCTACTCACTGGTGCACAAATGAGGTCCTTCAGTGGATATTTCTGTATCCACAAAGGGCAGCTGGCTTCCTAGAGCAACCAGACAGTATTTCCAAATCAGAAGCACTCTTATTGTTCTTGGTAATGTCCTGACAGCCAGACAATATCACTGTGACAAGTCACAATTTACAGACACGAAGAAGCTAAACCAAAGCAGACACAATGAGGGGAAGCTCATGATGTCATATTTTAAGAATGAGCTTACAGAACATTGAAGATTGTGGTCACTTTTATATTTTATCCTAGAAAGAAAGGGATTAACACACTAGAAATTGGAAATGAAAGACTTAAGAAATATGGTAGAGTGAGGATCCTTTCTTGGTACATTAACATGTGAATGACCATGGAGAAGGAAGAGGGGAACTTTTGAATCATTTCAGTGGCCAACTCTGTGTAATCAATACTAGGAAGTGATCAGAGTAAACAATTCACTAGGAACTAAAAGAACAAGGTGACATATGGGCAGATACTGTCTCCAAAAGAAAATTAGTAGTAGAGAATGTCAAGTTTAAACACTGAAGAAAGTCTGAAAGTGATGTGTCGGAGTCTAAGCATGGAGGAATACAAACTAAATTAGGAAGATGTTAAAGGAAATGTGGAATTCTAATGTAAAAGTTTTGTGCCTACTAAAATTCTAAATTTACTATCTTTTGTCACAATGGAATGTCTTCTATACTAGAAAGACAAAGCTATGAGTTAACACACAGGCTACGAGTTATTAAGAGCACAGGCCTTGTGGTCAGGTTGTCCTTGATTTACCTCGGTATGATCTTAGACAAGTTATTGGATCACATTACAGTTCAAATACAAGGCATAAAAAATTTCATGCCTTTGTTTTGCAGAAGAAATGATAAAAGCAAGACAAGCTCACCAACTACTAAAGCACCTAAGAGGTACACGCAGGAGGATCAGGAGTTCAAATTCATTCTACCTCATACCATCTATCAACAAAATGAGGCATTGAGAGAGTGTTTAAGGAAAGAGGAATGGGAAAGGAGAAATAGAAGGCAGGGGCATGAGAAAGGAATGGGAAGAAGAGAAGGAAGTGAGTAAAGAAGAAATGTCACAAGAAAAATACTCCAAGATACTATCAAATAAACGTATATTCTTTTCATCAAGATTTATGTTTCTGAAGAACTTATACTCACTGTAGGAAGCCGAGACTTTAAATGGCAAATAAGCAGTGAAAAGTTCTTTAAGATAATAAAACATTACATCTAGAATAAGGGCTCTGCACTATACATTTTCGGAGATTTCACAGGCAGCAGAAATCCTTTCTGGTTTCCACGGCAAACATCTGCACCTGTGATTTTCCATAGCTATTTTGTTTTGTGCACTCTGCACTCCTCTTTCCCCTGTTCATGTGTTCTCTCCACTGCCCTGAATGGGCACACAGAGCAGATCATACACAATAGTCATCACTCTGCAAAGCTCAGTTCTGGTCATGTCAGTTTTTGAGCTGAACACATGATTGTACTTTCTTTCTGTTAAGCAGAAAGGAAGAAAGAATAGACAATGGAGTATTTTTTTCTGAATTTGTTTAATGCTAATGGACTAGACATTGTTAATGTATTTACTGCCTGTATATGTTGTATATACTTATTGTACTGATTGTATATAATTTTCTTATATTAGTTATAACCTTTCTAATTTTAGACAAAAAAATGGGGATATGTGGTGATATCTTGCTTGTACAAATAAAGCCTGTCTGAAGGGGCATGTTGTCTTAGGCCTGGTAAGGAACACTTCTGGGCTGGTCAGACTGTTTACTACCTAGTTACAGTTAGTTACTTGCTGTGTATCACATAGTAAGTTCCAGTTTTATAGGTGAGTTAATCACGTCTTTGTGATGCCCAAACAATCATGATGACAGGCTGTAGGAAAGAGAACCAAGGACTTCTCTTCCTGCTTGGTAACTGGGATACTATTTCTTGTATATCTATGTGACTAAAGTCAGTTTAGGGTAGGGAGAAATGTGAAACAGCTCTTATGACTGTGTTCATAGAATAAATAGCATGAGTGAGGCATCCTCAGAATTGTACCAAAGCACAATTGCCTAAGGCTTATAAACAGACATAGTGGCACTGACAGTGCAAATACCCTCTTCAAATTAAAATGGTTGCCCAATAATTCAATTTAGCTGAGCTTTAGTGTAAACTTTCCGCCTGAAAGACCTCCATCCTATGAACTTTTGTTGATCTGATTGTTCCTTCCTTCATCAGAATGACCAGACAATAAGATTTGCAGGCTCTGCAGCAACCGTCATTTTGACATGATTGCTACAGCTTGATGATGTTTTAAGTGGGGCTGCTTAGGTCAGGAATATATTTGACACATTTTGCCCTTCCTGACCACTGTCCTGGAGGATTTCCTAGCCAATACTTCATAGGGTTGTGTCCCGTTATTTTCACAGTGATTGTTACATGATAACTCATGTTTTCTTAGGTATCTGCTGATGCAAGAGAATTAAATTCAAACTCTTTTTATTTTATTTTTTAGTTGTATCATGCTTACAAAACAGTGGGGTTTCCATAATGCTTTCTCATACATCCTTAGATAACCCATCTACACTTGTGGGCATTATCTGAAGTCAAAACCAGTCTCTGTTTAGGTTTAGCACATTCTACTGAAGCTGTTGCAAGATGGTTTCAGTCGTGCCAATGAGCGTTACTCTGGTTCAGATCTGCTCCCCATCCTGGGTCCACAGCTTCTAATGAAGCCACTCTCAAGTGTGGAATTTCCCACATGTGTGAGGGCTTAACCCAGAGTCATAGACTTTGTTTTTCAGACATCAGAAAGTTGTTTAAATGCAAAAGGGAATAGTTTTAAGGACAGCAGCAAGAGGGTCATGTCACTTGAAAATGTGAAACATACAAAGTACGACTTAGGGCTCTCAAAAGATTGTAATTCAAAATTTTAAATTTTGGCAATTTGGGCCATTTTAGTATGGTCCAATAACTTTTGTCAACCTCGTATGGCTGTTGTCCCCAAAGCACAAGTGGCATTGCTTCAACATGAATTGTAACTCTATGGAGATGGTAATTTTTATTGAAATATTCTCAGCAAAGTGAATGTTGAGAGGAGATCTGTATTCAAAAGTTATACTTAGCATGTTCAGTTGTCAGTTACCTTTATAATCCCTATTTATACAGAATACATTAGAATAGTACTTCGATCAATGGAGATTTCACTTAGAAGATATTTTCAGTTTTCTAATATAGTTATACATATACAGATTAACATTGATGTTTTTGAGTAAGCAGTACCTGTTGGTGATTGCTGCAATAGAGGGGCTTTAAATGACTATCTTGGTGCTCAATCACTAGTAACTTCTTTGAACACGTCATATTTTAATCATTGTTTATAAATTATATTTTTTACATAAGTTTTTGAAGCACTGGAGATTAATGAACTAAAAATACTGTCATCTTATACACACTAACTTGTTTTGCATGGTCTCATTTGAGATGTGGTCATTACAATCTTGGCATTTCATGCGAGGAAACACCAAATAAAAGGGACTCAAACATCTAAAAATAAAGTAATGTATTGGCAAAATAAGATTATGTCAGCAATCTTTTGCTTAACCTTTGCGGATAACCCCAGTAAAATAAACTTTCCTCGGAGAAAGTATGAGTGTTTTTCTATGTTGTCCTTACCCTCAGTGTTATTGGTAGTCAAAAGGGAAAAAGGGGTAGTTTTTGTTTGATTCATATATGTATAACAAATGTAGTTATCAAGGGGATTGTCTCAAGTACAGAGTTTTGGAAAAGGGGAAATTTATGAGAATCAGACAAATAACTGTATTAGTGTATGCTATTATTTTCAAATTTGATGTACAGTGTTGGCATTATTATCTTTTTGGTACACCATAGAGAAATACTGAGTAATGTGGTTATTTCTATTTTTATTGGAGAAAATATAAAATAAAGGCTCTAGGAGGATCAGGACTGAAGTGTGGCATTGTAGTCCTTTTTTGTGTCACATTTCCACACTGACATTAAATGATACAAGGGATGATGAATCATTTATTAGAAATTTTGAAGTACAAAAGGTACTAGGGTAGAAACACTTGCAATGACTCATCCAATGAGTGAAACAAAGATATTACATCCCAGTTTGAGGAGTAGAGAGGGACTAATATTCCTCTTTGATTGCCAGCACAGATGTATAACAGGGGTCAAAATAAAGTCAGCACTGGAAGGATGTACTAACCACAAAACCAAACTGGGTATGTTTCAATATTTAGTGATCCCTAGGCCATTTGCTGCTGAGCTCTTAGCAATGAAACAGAATATGGAGACTTCTTTTCAGTCTACTGCTACATAAGATGAGAACACTTTTCTGTTTGTAATATACAAAGGTTTTATGTAAGAAAAGTGACTGCAGCACCACTCATTCAATAAATATTTGCTCTATGAAAAGGTATTTCAACACTGGGACAGCTATTCTTAGTTGTCAACTTGACTATATGTGGAATGGACTACAATCCAGAAATGGATCACAAGAGGGCACACTTGTGATCCAGGTCTTGAGGCTGAGAGACACAGGCTTTTGATCTGGATCTTGAGGCTGGGAGACACATATCTTTAAATGCAGATCTTGAGGTGTGAAGGTACCCATTTTTTAATGTGGGCCACACCTTCTTCTGGAAGCCTAAGTAAGGACATGGAAGAAGGAAAGGTTCAATCGTTCTTCACTTGCCAGCATTTTCATTCCTTCACTGGCATTAGCGCCTACTTTTTTAGGATTCCAGCATATACTGAGGAGAAGCTGAGACATCCAGCCTTGTGACCTGGGCAACTACTGGATTCTTGGACCTTCCATTTACAGTTAGCCATTATTGGACTGCAGTCTACAAGTTCTGTGACTCTAGACAAACACACATGTAAAAACTGAAAGATGTGAGAAAAGCCAGTCTTGTTTAATGTTTTACATAAAGGAAAACCTGAAAATTTTCTTAATTATTTCTCAGTTACCAGTAGTTCTTTATATTTTCTTTTTCAAGTATAAGATAGGTTGACTTACAATCACTACAGGGAATTCTACCAATGTCCTCCAGTTTATTCTGCATCTGGCTTCTAATTTCTGGGATAACAGTGATAAGACACCATGGTCCTTGTGCTGATTTGAATAAGAATGACATCCATACTCTCATAGAGACTGGCACTATTTTAAAGGAAAGAATGTGTCTCTGAGAGTTGTCTTTGAAGGTTTGAAAAGCCCAAGCTAGACACAGTGTCTCTCAGACACTTCTTTGCCATATTCCTCACTGTTGTTCTCTGTTGCAGCTTCAGGCAATAAAACACAATCCACCAAACTCAACAAAGCCACATGGAGTTTATTGGGAAAGGGAGCAAAGGGAGCAAAGGGAGGGGTAGGGTTAACAGATCAGGAACAGAAATGGAAAAAGAGAGAGAACAGGCGGGAGAAGCTTGCTTATCCAGGGAAAGGGAGCAGTTTAGAACAAGGCTCAGCGGTTGGTGCCATTGAAATTGAAGTCATGGAGCTGCTGTTGGCCCAGGTCCCTGTGGCCTCTGCACACAGAGTCTTATGCAGCCACTCAATGAATGCAGGACTTAGCCATGCAACCTTGGACAGTCTTTGAGCGAGGTGTGATCACCTGTCAAAGACAGATCCAAGGGTGGGGGAAGGTCACCTGGAGAAGAGCAATTTCCCAGTGGGGACAGACTATTAGAGAGGCTACACAACCAGGAAAGGTTCCCCAAGGAGAAGGCACAGGCACAGGAGAGGGCTGGCACAGAGTGAGAGGTGGGTGCTGAGAAGAAAACTCAGGGCCGGAGAAGGAATGGAGTTGGGAGCAGGAACAGGGCCAGGTTGCCTAGGACTAGGAGAGAGGGAGAAAGCAGGATAGCAACACCCACCATGATGAAAACAAACAGAACATCTGAAACTGTTAGCAAGCCCCCAATTAAATGCTTTCTTTTATAAGAGTTGCCATGGTCATGGTGTCTCTTCACAGAAATAGAACATTGAGTGAGACAAAAGTTGGTACTAGGAAGAAGAGCATTACTCTCACAGACCTGACCATGCCTCTTATTGGATTAGGAAGCACTTGAACATGCTAAGTACTGTTTAATTCACCATCCTAGTTGGAGCATGGGAGATGGTACTGAGGATTATTTGAACTGTGGGGGCCTAGCTCAAAAAGAGGGAAAATTTAAGTGGCCCAGAGACCATTCTTGTGATATTTTGGTGAAGAACGTGGCTGCTTTTTGCCCTTGTCCGGGGGGGGGGGGGGGAAACAAAACCTTCCTGAGGCTAAACTGAAGAGTTTTGGATTAGTGGCTTCGGAAAAGGCAATTTTAAATCAGCCTAGTATTGACTGTGTCATATGGTTATTAAAAGTCATTCCTTTGCAGATTTATAATGAAAAGGAGCAAACTGAACAAGGTAAAATACAAAGTGTACAGATCGAGGAGAAAAGGAGCACCAGGAAGTGTAATGCAGCTTTCCTAAAAGATCACTTAATTAAACTTGCACATATACTCATAATAAAGACAAAATTGACTCTTAAAGCTAATTTAATTAACTTTATTCATCTCATTTAATGATTGAAAAGGCTTATTTCATAGCAGTGGCAGTAAAAGAATATTAGAGGACATTGAATTACCATGAATGTTTTCTCAACCACCCTCAATATTAATGAAAAAAGCTTTTACTTTTATTATTGAAAAACTATTTTAAAATCCTATGTTGAAGTGCCTGGTTTATTGATGGCACTGAGCACTGATGACACTTCAACCTAACCCTTGACCCTATCCTCATAGGGTCAGCTGAATACTAGCTAAGGCCAGTGATGAGAGGTGTCATTCAAATAAAGGTTTACGATATAAAGTTTACCTAAGGAAAGCAAATAGTAGAATGTTGAGAGAAATAACATTGTGGAGATATTCAAAGAAACTACTTTATAAAGCATTTAGAGGATTTAGCCTAAACTTTTGGAATTTATTCATAGAGTTCTTTAAAACATATGATGTAGGTCAGTCCGGGCTAACCACGCCCCGTTGCTATGGAAATCAGCGCTGTTGACCTGCCCCCTCCCCACTCTAACCCTGGCGCTGAAATGATATAATCATGAGGTGCCAATAGTCATTCCTGTTGCTGTCTCACGCTTCCCTCAGAGGCGCTTCAGGGCTTCCTGTTGCACTCTACTCAGGGTCTTCCTCTCTTCTCAGGGACTCAGATACAGTGTGTTCTTGCCCTTCACACCTGCCCTGCCCCTCTGAGCAGGAGCTGCTGAGACTGCTGTGGTGTTCAAGTGCCCACCGTGGCTGAAGTGTCCTCGCAAGTGCGACAAAACTATGACCACGACTGCGAGGATGCTGTCAACACCCATATCCAGCTAGAGCTGTATCCCTCCTATGTGTACTTACGTATGGCCTTCTACTTTGACCGTGATGATGTGGCCCAGGAGAACTTCAACCGTTTCTTCTTGAGCAAGTCATACAACTGCAAGGCCAGTGCAGAGATATTCATGCCCCTGCAGAATAAGTGTGGAGGCTGCATCGCCCTTTAGGACAGCTCGATACCAGACCGTGATAGTCGGCATGGAGGCATCCAGGCCATGGAGTGTGCCTTCCACATGGAGATAGCCATCAACCAGAGCCTGCTGAACCTGCATGGATTGGCCAAGGGAAAAGGCAACACCTACTTCTGCAACATCCTGGAGCAACACTGTCTAGATCAGCAGGTCCGAGTTTTGAAGGATGTGAGCCGCTATCTGACCAATCTGCGCCAAATGGGGGCCCCAGAGAACCATTTGGCTGAACACCTCTTCAGCAAGCTCAATCTGACCTAAAGCCTCAAGTGGACTGAACTGGGATGTCCCCGCTGCCACGAGGTCTTCCTCTGGACATTAGACCTGATGTTCATGTTGCCGTTAAAGCAAGTTCACTTACTTTCTGTTTTTGCTTAAAGCAAGTTCACTTATTTTCTGTTTTTGCTTGGCTGTTGTTTGAAACAAATTTGTTTGTTTTCGGCAAAATTAAAGTATCAAGTTGATGTACAAACTCTTAACTTCAGGGATTGTGTGAAAGTGTTACAGCTCTGCAGGGAAAGGCTTCCCCAGCAGAAGTATTACAGCTGTGCTATGGTGGGGGAAAGGTTTCCTCAATGCAAGTATAACAGCTCTGCTCCAGTTAGGGAAGGGCACCTCAATACAAGTGTTATAGCTCTGAAGGGAAAGATATCCTGGCAGTTGGAGGCCGAGGAATAATACAAAGTCACACTGAACAATAAACCTCACACAGGAGATTTATTGGGAGGGAAAAAACAGGAGGGAGGGTGGCTACCTCTAATCAGTTGAGAAACATCAGGGAAGTGAAGAAGAGAAAGCAAAGTTTAAATAGAGTGTCTTGGGGTGAGGGAAAGGGGTGGAGCTTTCCTGGGTGGCCTGGAATTGGTAGGATTTTTTTTTTTGTGTGTGTGGCCTGATCTTGGGTCAAGCTTAGTGATTGGCGGGATTCTGTTGTTTGGCCCTGGTCTCAGGATCAAGTCAGGGTAGGGTGTTTTTCCTTTGCCCTGATCTCAGACAGAGCTAGCTAAAAAGAAGCCCTAGTCTTCAGCCAACAATTTTATAACTAAAATACCATCCGTGTTTCTTTGGGGCTCAGAAGGGTGGTGGGACCTGGCCAGGACAGAAAGCTAAGTCAACAAAAGTCATCCTCCATTATTTTGCAGCTTTGACTGTCCAGAAGGGTATAAGGGAAGGCAATCATTAGCCCCTGGAAAAGTTCAAATTACCCCTTTGTCATCAGCTGTGTGAGCACAAGGCTTGTGGTATGATTGGGTGTGATAAGTTGAATCATCAGGAACACTTTTCTTTGTACGTGGTAACTATATAAGCATCTGGTGTCACTGAGGCAGAAGATAAGGAAATGAGATATGGAAAAAATTAAAATAAAAGGTCCAAGATAGTGGGTGGGTAACTTACAGTTCTTTCTTAGCCTGTGAATTTCATCATTCTATCAAAAGCTTCTCCCAGAATTGAAAAAGGGCATTTTCAAATGTATCCAAAGACTTGGCATCATGTGTAAATGTTACTGTTTCTTGATTCCAGGTGAAAGGTCTGAACTTTCTCCACTTTACAATTGGGCCTGAGTTTCAGTTTCCTAACACCCCCAAACCCAAAAGCAACAATAAGAGAGATAGCAGGTAAACAGAGACGAAGGACATAACATGTACTTGAAAGACCCACAGTAACCTTGAACCCCTTTCTCCGAGAGACAAAACAGTGACCACTGGATGCAAGCACAAGAGGATATTTATTGCTCACACAGGTACCTGTGGACGCTTCAGTCTTTCGGGAGACTGAGAGAATTATATATGGTTTAGGCAGCAAAAAGCGGGCAAATTACAGAAGCAAATGCAATGCATGATTACAGGGATTTCATTGGTTCACTCAAATAAAGCGGTTGGGGTCAGCCTGGGGCAGAGTTGTTTGCTCAGATCGGGTACAAGGAATTCAGTTATGACTATTTCATCACTCTGGTGGTTTCGATAAGACGCTTCAAGGACCCTCTGTTCCCAGATATCGTTCTGCTGACTATAAATATCCAGTTGCTGGGCCAGATGGGTACATCTGGCTCCCTCTTGTACTTGTCCCCACTTTGACCCTTTGCAAAAGCAGCTCAAACAGGCAATGTGCATAGTGGGGGTCTTTCATACTAGGCCTGAACCAGCCCCCTTCAAGGCGATGGTCAAATAAGTACAGATCCTGGGACTTGTCCAAACATGCTCAAAAATGGAAAATCTATAGCCCCAGCCAGATCCTGCCAGCCCCAGGCAATCAGAAATGTACTAATGTAACTGAGACTTACTTAACCAATTACATTTGAGATAACCTAACTGTCACTGAAACCGCCCCCCCCAGCTGTGTTTAAGAGGAGCCTGAATACTCTTCTTAGGGTACCCCCATTTTGCCTTTGTGTCAGATGTGCCACCCCAGTATGCTGGAACCTTTACTCTCCAGATAATAAATACTCTTGCTGATTGTATACATGCATGGTGGTCTTTTGTGGGACTTCCTGAGGACCCCTAACACCAGGTAGCAAAAAAAAAAAAAAAAAAAGTTTGTAGAAGAGGTTATGGCAGAGAACCCACTCGGCTGGGTCACTCTGGCCTATAATGATAATGAAACATATCTTCAGCTTAGCTTCCTTATGGCCATAGGCGACTTACTGAGATCACTGGAGAGCAGGAAGAGAAACATCACCTTCACAATATATCCATCTCTAATTTTCATACATACATTTCATCCACTGGAATTATGTGATATTAAAATACATACATTAGTCACATACAAGGGCTGATACAACATGAGGCCATGAATAAAGATCTTATTTGGGATGTTGAACAAAAGTTGTGAAGAGCCTAGAGTGTTAAAGACCATGGGGGTACATGCTTTGATCTAAGTAGAGGTGGGCAGAGTGAAGTTCATAGACTGTTAGTAATTCTGATCCATGGCTCTTGAGATGAAGGGTGTTCATCTTGGCAATCTGCTGATGTTGTGTGTGATGAACAATGGATTGAATTTCCAGGCAAAGCAGATGACAAACACATCAAAGAAGCAACATCCGTAGGCCCCAAGAAATTGAAAGTGATGGGAAGAATGGTGAAGCACCAGACACACACAGAGAAAAGATAATGAAAATGACATATGAAGAGCCACCATAAAGGGGATGGGAACTATGAGTCCCCTCGGGGCCTCTGGGTCCGGTGCTTACTATACTTCCAGGGCATTCCACTTTTCAGATTCCTCACTCTTCTGTATTCATCCTATTTCTGCTTGTTAGAAATTTGTAACAGTTGACATTTCTGTATTGCTTTGGAGCCTGGCCTGGAATTCACTCTGTAGAACAGGCTAGCCTTGAACTCACAGAGATCCACCTGGCTCTGCCTCCTGAGTGCTGGGATTAAAGTCATACGCCACCAACATCCAGCCCTAGTGGTCACTCTTACAGGAGTCATCCCTGCTTTCCTACTGGATCAGCCTGAGATTACTTGACCCTCCTCCATTACCCAGTCTTAGAAATCAACATGGACTGCCAATAGGTTTAACAGTGATGATTTCTGTGCCTGTTTATTGTTGTGGGGCTGTTATTAGGATGTCAAACAGAGAAAGGCACTCTTAGGGGTAGGCCATTAGGGCCCATCTAGAGAGCTTCTGTAGAACTCAGGTGGCCATGTAGATTCAGGGCATAGGACAACTATTTGATGATGGTGTACTACACAGATGAGGTAACATATAAGTAGTAAGGTCATTAGAAACAACTATAACCCCTATTGAAAACACGATAAACAAAACAGTTTGGCAACTTTGCCCTCATTGTAAGAGAATGGGTAAAGAAACTGAAGGGACTCTA
Organism: Cricetiscus sungorus; assembly: GCA_030556225.1. NCBI lineage: Eukaryota > Metazoa > Chordata > Mammalia > Rodentia > Cricetidae > Cricetiscus > Cricetiscus sungorus. Next base: position 11,127,976 of record JANBXA010000609.1, read on the forward strand.
ACCAGCCTGACCCTGGAAAACATGGCTCTGGCAGGTCTTGCCCTTCTCTCCCATCCCCTCTGCTTTACTAAAGACCATTGGATTACAATTCTAAAGCTAGCCACCAAGGTCTATTCCTTTATTTGGCCACTTCCACCTGAGGCTGACTACCAAGGCCCAGCTATGAAAGTATAAAATCCAGCAACCAAAATCACCCTTTGACTTACCTAATATGCTCGATTAAAATTAAACACCTGGGCTTAGCTATACTCATTTCTAGCCAGCTTTGCTTAACTTACCATCTATCTTTTGCCTCTGTGCTCTTTCTTACTTCTGTATATCTTGCTTTCACTATTACTCCATGGCTGACTGTGTGAGTGGGTGGCTGGCCCCTAGTGTCCTCCTTTCCTTGTTCTCTTGCTCTTCCATCTCTCCTCCTAGATTTCTCCTATTTATTCTCTCTGCCTGCCAGCCCTGCCCATCCTTTCTGCTGCCTCGCTACTGGCTGTTCAGCTCCTTATGAGAACAATCAGATGTTTTAGACAGGCAAAGTAACACAGCTTCACAGTTAAACAAATGTAACATAAAAGAATACAACACATCTTTGTATCATTAAACACACGTCCCACAGCATAAACAAATATAGCACACCTTAAAATAATATATAACACATGGGCTTTCCCCTTTTACCTTTATAAGCTGCCATTTGCCTATAGGCCATATCTGTCTTCTCCCTATCTAGAGGCAGTCCTTTGTCCCCTTCCCCCATGAAAATCCCTTTTCCTCCTCTCCCTTGTTCTCTTCCCCCTTCTCCCTTGTCTTCTATCTCTTGTCTTTGTGCCTTATTCCACACCCTTTGTCCCTCTGGGGCAAAGAAATCTCCTTTGTGCTGAGAACTTGTTCTTGGGGTATCCTGAGCTGATGAAACCTTTAGAAACCATAAAACAAGAGAAAACCCTTTGCAGCTTTACAGCCTTTCTTACAAGTGTCAGCAAGGAAGATAGGTACCTTGTTGCCCTTTTTCTATTTAAGATGTACACCATGGAACTTCAAATCAGGTATAGAATATTGTCCTCACTCTCAAGGAGGTCACAGTTAAATGAGGGGAGTCAAATACGTGTGTAAGCAGCACGCAGAGCCATGCTGTGCTGTGCAGGGCCATGTGGGTGAAGAGCACAGCATCAGCATATCAGGAGGTGACAAGGAATGCAGCTTTGGCCTGGGAGTCATAAGCACCACTAGATGAACAGAAAGATCTGCAAGTAGAAAGGAATTTAAGAAAGAACCCATACTTGACAATGGCACATTAAATATTGTCTGGGGGAGGGAGAGCGTTAGACATGAATAATAAACACAATCAAATATTCAATATGCACTTTTGCATACTCATGAATATTCCACCACGTTTAAAAGAGCACTTGGGAGTAGATTCTACAAGCTTCCCATGTCAACACATTGTGTACTTGCTTATCTCCATCTTTTTGTAAATCCAGATAAGTGATGCAAGTCCACAGGAGAAAAGAACAACGCAGCATATACCCCTTTTTGGCAGTTACCAGCTGCATGTTTTCAAATAAATTACCATCTTTTCTTTGTTTGTTTCCTTGCTAGGATATGCTCATGGTTAGGATAGCTTAACTCCTGGAATACCCCACAGAAAACTGTGGTTATTAGTGAAATGATCTTACACAGGAAAGGGTAAAAGTACTAATCTTCCATTGCATAGAAGTGAACGTTATTTTCTGAATTGTCTGAACCTACTTACAGAAGTGCTACTTATCATTTTCCTAGGATAAAAGAATGGAGTGATGTGAATGGCAATATACTTTGAAGGAACAGGGAAAATTTTTTTTCCATTCTGTACAGGAAAAACTAAATCTTTTCCTGATAAAATTTTCATTCACACTGTATAGTCTATTTCCTGCTGCTATGTAAGTTTTAATTTCACATAATACCATTTGTCAGTTGGGTGGAGGAAGGGGTCAGCAGGAGGAGTAAAGCATAACAGGATAGGGGAATAGGAGATGAAGACGAACAGAGGCACAGTATTATAAAAATTCCACAACGAAACACATTGCTTTGTGCGTTAATTAAAACTAATTAAAGATTGGAAACAAAAAATTCAAGTTAAAGCCATGATTATGAAATCCTTGCTTTGTTATACGACAGAACCATTCCCCAGGCTCTGGCTTAGTATGCCAAAACATATCCCTTGTGGCTTCAATCCCGTCACTTCTCAGTAAGTGGGACCAGTCCTTTAGCCTGCTATGCCTGAGACAGGCCAGTGGGTGGGAGAAGAATGAGAAAGTTCAAGACTGTTGTAGAATATAAAGAACTAAACGTTGAAAGGACGTTTGATAGGAATCATGAAGTCCTTTTTTGTATAAACTTTAGACATGTCCTTCTGATGAAAGGGCCACTAATTTAAGACATAGGCACATACCTGGGAGACCTTGTGCAAACTTCGGTGCACATGTCCCACCACCAGGGACACTGGATTATGTGGTTTTAGGTGTTGTTGCCAACAACACTTTTTAAAGCTCAAATCCTCACCCTGGTAAGGTTAATGGGATACATAGCCTGTGAACCCTTGTATAAAACAGCACCCCCTCCTCCACCCTGTACTCAGGACACTTTCTGTGAACACTAAGTGATAAAATAAGGGAAGAAATTGTTGCCCTTGGTTAAATACTTTTCCTGAAGAAATATGCTATTCAAAAGGCAGGTCTTGGCTGAGCTAATATTTTTGGATTCATTTACTTCATAGAAAAATGGGTATTGAGGATGTCCACCCGATCATAGGTTTGGAATAGCCCTGTCCACTGTGACAGAGATTATAAATGAAAGCCTCCATGGACACTTCTAAATGTCCTAATACTAAAAATGATAACTAGAAAGAGGGCAAATAGATTTTAATACATTTTATTTAGTCCAAAGTATTCTAAATAGCACCATTCTAATGTGTCACCAATGTAAAGAAAAGAATAATTTGTATTCAGTTTTGTACTCACATCTTCAAAATCTGGTGTGAGTTTTGTGCTTACAAACATTTTAATTTCACATGTTCTGTGATAGCACGATTATCAGCTACCACACTGGGGTCGGACATTATGATATTCCTTATCAGCATCCAATGCTGAGATATTTTAACATGAAGTGAGGTGTATTTGTTCTCCTTGGAAACATGAAGTGAGGTGTATTTATTCTCCTTGGAAACATGTTTCTATTATTAGTTAAGGCCAGCGACTTTGCTATTTTCAACTTGTAACTCCAATTCAGCCTATCAGGTCACATATACTCCCACCTTAGCAGAATCAGAAAAATGATTCACACTTCCTGTTGCACACTGGTCCTTGGCCATGGAATAATAAAAGGGTTCTGGAAGTACTCACTGTTCCCGTAATCAGAAATAGATGTTTTGTATTCAACCCCTTCAAAAGGTAAATTTGGGGGCTGAAACAGTGGCTCAGCAGTTAAGAGCAATCATTGCTCTTAACTGGACCCAAGGACCCAATTTCAATTTCCAGCAGCCACATGGCTCACAAACATTCATAACTCCAGTTTCAGGGAACACAATGTCCTTTGCTGATCAAAGTGGGGGTCAGCCATTCATGTGGTGTACATCTACACATGCTGGCAAAACACTCATACACATAAAACACGCAGATAGAACATCTTTTAAAAAGTAATTTTCAAAATGATAGAACCAAAGGCACATAAATTGATGCCAAATATAGCACTTCTTCCTGACCTTGCTTCTTCTGTAGATGTGTTCCATCAAGAGTTTATGTGGATCCAAAACTATCCCACCATGTGCTCCATGATCCTGGCTACTAGAGCTTTATGTTGCTGAATTGTGTGAGACAGTTCAGGCTAGGAGTGGATTCAACATTTCTTCCCCTTCCTAATGCTGACTTTTTCTCAACTTGCCATCCTTGGTGCAACTCTGACAGAACCCATGCATAGGGTATTTTAGACTGAAGGTTGCTGCTGGGAAAGTGAAAATTTCTGTGAAAATAATTAGGAAATTATAAGCATGTAAGAATGGAGTCCAAAAGAAACGGTGTCTACTAAATGCAGATAGATATTTCAAAGAAATACTTTTGTTGTTTCAGTTTCCATGGTGATACTCAACTAGGATTATCAAAGAAACAATGTACCAGTCTCTAATGCATATACATGTACCTGCCCCACCACACCTGCCTGCATATACTGAGTAACTTCCATTGATTATTACTGTAAGCTTATGAAGAAGAAAACTACTCGGAGACAAAAAATGAAGATTTTCTCTGAACGTTGGAAAGTAAATATAATAACGTCAATATAGCTATAAATATGCTGATGCCAATTTCCTACCTGGGACAGATTCAAGCAACCCCCCCCCAAAAAAAAACTGTGGGTGGTCTCCAGAGCTTAGTGTTTTAAAGCTTGACAAACAATGTGGTTGTTAAGAATGTATTGTCAAATGTTAGGGGGAGTTCCTCTATTTCATGTTTTCCTCTTATTCATGTGTATTTACATAACAGTGCTCCAGACCTTAGTAAGCCCCCAGACCTTAGCACAACTGACTCCATGATGGAAGTACCATTCAGGCTGCAAAACTCAGCACATAGACAGCACCACCTGCCAAAACTAAAACTAAGATCTAATCTATCAAAGCCCATAGTTCTGGGAAAGACTCTAAATGTACTAACCTTGATTTTTTTGCTTCTGTAGTTCTGTTTCTGGGTAACTGCTCTTGTTAACTGAAGTATGTCAACACAGAACATAGTTTTTGTGCTTAAAAGCTCACCCGAGAAAGGCTCAGGGCTGAGATTCCGAACACCAGTACAGTGGCTGGCCAGCTAATAAAGACTTTCTATTGAGCATATTGAGACTGGGGGGAAGTGAATAGAGACAGAGTTAGGAGAAAGAGAAGGGGAGGAGAGGAAAGCATGTGTGACTAGGAAGACTGAGTCAGGAAGACTAGGTGAGAGGAGAGAGAGAGAAAGAGAGAGAGAGAGAGATCATAATAGAGGGAGCCATTATGGGTTTGAAGAGAAAACTGAACCTAAAGAAATGTCCAGATACCTACAAAACTGAGTTCAACTAACAATTTGAGCAACAGTGGAAAGGCTACCTTAAAGACCCTTTCCTGATAATGAGATTGATAACTAACTTATATGCCATCCTAGAGCCCTCATCTAGTAGCTGATGGAAACAGAAGCAGACACCCATAGCTAAACACTGAGCCGAACTGGAATCCAGATGCAGAGAGGGCGGACAAGACCAGGCTACAGAAACCCACAGAGACAGCTGACCTAAACAAGGAGGAGCTAATGGCCCCCAGACTGATAGCTGGGAAACCAGCATTATACCAATTCAGAACCTTGAACATGAGTCTCAGTTAGAAGGCCTGAGCACTCTAAGGAACCTCTGACAGTGGAACCAGGATGTATCCCTGGTGCACAAAAGGACTTTGGGAGCACATTCCCCAAGGAGGGATACTCCTTTAACCTAGAGGCAGGAGGGAGGGTCTAGTCCCTACTCCAAATGACTTGACAGAGTTTGATGATCCCTCCTGGAAATACTCACCCTCCCTGTGGAGTTGGGGGGAATGGGATGGGAGGGTCGGTCGGGGGGCATGGGAGGGAGGGAGAGGGAACTGAGATCAATATGTAAAATAAGAAAAAATAATAAATATATAAAAATAGTAAAAAAAAAAAAGTACTTTCTATTGCCTTAAACATCCACCCCAAAAGGAAACACATTAAAAAATCAAAAGTCGCCTGGTCTGTCACCTCCAGAGTCTGGTTAAGCACCTCGTGTTTGGACACACAGGAGAAAGAGGTGGGACACAGCTGCTAATCCAGTGTCATGGATCCACGTGAGACATCACTGGATCCCTCTGTCTGTTCAGGTGTATGAATGTGTGATGGCTACCTCTTCTTGTTCTCTCTCTCTCTCTCTCTCTCTCTCTCTCTCTCTCTCTCTCTCTCTCTCTCTCTCTCTCTCTCTCTCTCTCTCTCCTCTCTCTCTGCCAGTCTTGTCTTTCTGACCAGTGGCTCTCTCTGGTGTGTGAAACTCTCCCTCCACATGGTTCAAGGCCTGTACCCCCTTTTGCTGGGTCCTCAAATCCTTTTGGCTCTACTAGGACACCCAGAGAAAGCCAAAAAACCTCCACCTGTCCCATTTCAGGAGCAGAAACACTTGCTTATTTTGTTGCTTGACACACCTGATCAAGGTCAGGGTTGGTTCCTGTGTGGAGGTGGGGAGGGACCAGGCTTCTTGTCTAGGGACCTCTTTCATCTAAACAGAGTGCACACAGGGAGAGGGGGAAATATTTCCCCCAGGTGAGCATTCCCTCAGCTCTGTGCCTGTTCTAAGGAACCCCAGGGAAGGGGGAAAGTTCCCATGGGGTGAGCCAGAAGGAAAAGCAGAAGCTCCACTGTTTTCTCTTTCATGATTCATATCTCCTTTTCAACCAATAATCCATAAACCCCACAATTCTCTGGAAAAATTAACAACAGCAAAACAAACTGCCCCTGCGTTGGGCATATATGTGCAGGGGTATTGCTGACTGGCAATGCAACCTGGACAGAATGGATTTTCCCTCTGTCCAACACTGACCATGGAGACTCTAAGCAATATTCACTAGGTCCCTTTTAAAAGATTAAAGACAGCTGTTAAAAAGATTTTCTTCATCACCCAGTCAGCCCCAGATAATAAAAAGAGTTATAAAAGCTAAAAAAAAAAAATTGAAGCAGGTCCCAGTTGCCTGAGGTAGCTCAAAGGGTGTTTAACAACAGGAGTGATTGGGATAAGACGTTCTGCCTAAACTGAAAGCCATCGTCCCCTTCTGATGATGAGACAGAGTTAGACTTACAGATACCCAGCAAAGTTTTGGTTTCCTACCCCCTGTCAGAAGAGTATCTCCTAGATGAAAGTTCTGCCTCTGATCAAAAGATATTCTTGAACTTTGAGACTGACAACAAAGATTCCCGGAGGTATGGGCAGAAATAAAGCTTCCAGGGCTGGTCCAACACAAAGATCCTACCAGTTCAGATACTCTGTCCAGATTAAACAATACCCAATGTCTCTGCAAAAGGGGAAATTGATTCCAAATTGCCTGGCTTGAAGATACAGGAATCCTGGGCCCTCCCAGTCACCCTGGAATACAGCTCTCCTGCCTGTGAAGAAACGTGGGACCTCTGATTCTCATGAACCTGACCTGATTCCTCCAGAGAAACAGCTGTACACTGTCTTGGTCCTGAAAGATGTATTCTCCAGCCTCCCATTGGCAGGGATGAGTCAATATTAATTCCACAGGTCAAGAATAAGACCACTACCACAGTTTAAAGCCAAATCTGAAGCAAGCTTTAATTAAATACTGTCCAGGTTGATGGACTCTGACCAAGTCCATCTCTGGTTTCCCAGAAAATGGCCCTCCAAGTCACATTTTGCAGGGAATTAAAAAGGAAAAAAAAATCATAATTCACTGCATTTCCCATGAGATCCAATAAGGGGCAAGCATACATCCTGATGTATGCATACATGGCTCTTGCCTATATCCAATCAGGGGCAAGAGTACATCCTGACACATTTCCTGTCCACATCCCTCCCATCCACATGTGATCAAGCACATCTAGTGCAGACAGGTCAAACAAACTTGTTTAGGGGAGTGAAAACATGTGGCTTGTTATCTCCCATAAACAATAGCCTCCAGCATTTCAGGAACTATCTGTTCTTGGATAAGGAGCTTGCAGATCAGAGGCATTTTTGTTTCATGGATCTCCTAGGTAGAGTAATTAAGACCCTACGAATAATTTGGCATGCACATCAACCCATCATTGCTTTTAAATTCACAGACCCAGTGGGAGGTTGCAGTGGGCATCATACCCAGACCAGGTTGTCCTAGGCTTTAAGGACACCAAATGCAAACTTCCTGCCCTTCCATCGGAGGCTTCCTGGAAAAATAGATTATGGAAGGGCCACCGAGGGACTGCTGCAAAGAGTTACAGACCTTGGGCTACAGAATGTCAGCTAAGGAAGCCCTGATTCATAGAAGGCTACCTATCTTGGCTACCAGCTGAGAAAAGGCAAAAGGAGCCTGTCTGAGAGTAGGATTGCTGCTGTACTTTAGATCCTAACTCCAAAGTCTAAGAAACAGGTTCAAGAGTTCCTAAGTGCAGCTGGCTATTGATGCCTCTGGATACCAGAGTTTGTGGAAATAGTAAGGACTCTATACACCAGCACAAAGTGGTGCGGAGTACACTGAGCTTCTAATCTGTACTGAGGCTAAACAGAAGACAAAGGGGCATTTAACCCAAATTTTGGGGTCATGAAAATGCCCTGTGACATACCTGTCCAAACAATTGGACCTTGTAGACACAAGATGATCACCTGTTTAAGAGTTGTGGCATTTGCTGCCGGTTTAATGAAAGAAAGCAAACAAGTTAACCCCGGGGCAAGATCTTATACTCACAGTACCCCACAACACAGTTGAAGAACACCAGAATGCTGGAAGGCCCTACTCCTGGCTCACCCTTGTGTCCTGCTACCCTCTTTCCTGATGATGAAGGTGCTCATTCATGACTGTCAGGAGATGAGACAAGGTATTTGGGAGTTTTAGTGGTTACTTTAACCAAAAGGGTTTGGGCCTAAGGCAGGTACCTCAGCCCAGAGAGCAGAACTGATCTATCTGACCCAGGCTCTTAGATGGGGAAAAGAAAAGTCTACCACCATATACATGAACAATATGTTTTTTACTTCTTATGATGTCCATTGTGTGATCTATAGAGGAAGAGGGCTAGCCCTAGCAGTCCTGGAACTCTCTCTCTGTAGAGCAGGCTGGCCTTGAATTCACAGAGATTCTCCTGCCTCTGCCTCCCGAGTACTGGGATTAAAGGTGTACCACCACTGCCTGGCTGAAAGAGGGCTTCTTACCACTGGGGAAAGGACATTAAAAAACCTTGGCCCTCCCAGAGGCTATTTGGTTTCCCCTACAAATTACTGTCCTCTGCTGCTAGGCTTCTTACCTGGCTGCCAGACAAACAGTCCTAAAGACCAGTGTGGCTTATTGATGTTCTGATGAGATGCCATGACCCGGTGCTACCTGAGACTCCATGGTAAAGAAGAAATGGAGAGTTCAAACCCACAGGATGATGGAGGACACCAGAGGGAAAGGTCATTCTCCAGAAACAGCTGTCATAACTCTGGTAAATAACCTTCACCAGGCTACTCATCTAAGGTCAACAAAACTTTCTGAGTTGCTCAGACCAAGGTGTGTTAGTATGTTAGTATGGACAGCCTAGTGTGGGATGTCTCAGCCAGATGCCAGGTTTGTGCTCAAATGAATCCAAAACAAAGAGCCTGTACCCAGGAAGGGATCAGAATGAGAGACCAACACCCCAAAAAACTCTGTAAAACTTACTTCACTAAGATCTGACCTGCCTGAGGAGAATACAAGTATTTGCTAGTTTATATTTAGAAACACCTTTCTCTATGGGTAGATGCATTTCCCATCCAGACTGAAACCACTCAAATAGTAGTTAAAATCTCCAAGAACTGGTTCCTGCTTTGGCTTTCCTCTAGCAATGGGGTCTGACAATGGTCTAGCTTTCACAGCCAAAACCTTTCAATTAATGCTTAAAGCTTTAGGCATAGATTGATAACTTCCTTGTGCACATGGACTTCAGAGTTCTGGACAGATAAAACAAATAAACAAGATATTAAATGAAAGTCTAACAAAACTCTCATTAGAGTCCAGAGAAGGATAGATAAGCTTTTCTCCTTTGCTTTCTTTCAGCCTGTTGCACCCCATATAGGGAAAGATTTACCTGCTATGGGATTATGTTTGGAAGGCCTTCCCAGCTGCTTCCTGGGCTCAGAGACCAGCATTTGACAGAACTCTCTACTCATTTCTTTCTCAGGTCACTACAGCTCGTTCAGTCCTCCAAACAGGCTATTCATTGAACTGTCTCAGAAGCCCAATTGACCCTAGAGTCCACCACAAGCTTCCCCTTGTTCAAGTCCAGTGATACATCTGGGTCAAGCAAGTAGTCAAAGAGGCATAGAAACTAACCTGGAAAGGGACCTACAAGGTGATTCTCTCAATTCCTATGGTGGATCCATCAGACCCAGTTCAAGAAAGCAGAAGCCACATATGCTGCTGCCAAGTGGACTGTCTCTGGACTATTGTCTCACTAAAATTAAGGTTTCACTAGGCCTCAGGCCCCTCTAACTCCTCCTGAGACTTGTGTGGTGTGAACACAGGGTCATGGTCCAACCCCCACTGCCCTCAGGCCTGGACTGGAAACTGAGGAAGACAGATACAGGGAAGGTATTAGCTAGTGTGACTGCAGACCAGCAACCCATATTCCATATTTCCCTTTGCTCTCTGATCCTCACTTTAATTGTCTAGTTGTATTGGAGACAGGGGAATGTGGTAATTTGTCTTCTGAGATAGGAATACAGAGTTTACAATTCTATGCATGCCCTGTGGCTGGGCCCTTCTTGTTATCAGTAACAAGGGTGTTTCCATTGCAAAAACTGGGTTTGTTGAAAAATTCCTTTACAAAGATTCTGGCCTTGGGGAAACAGGAAAACATCTGGAACCAGATTCCATGCCACAGGAAGGGACCTTGGGAATAGAGTTTATCACTCTCAGTCAGAAATCAGCCAGAATTGCTGGATCTGCTTAGATACCCAGCCCCGTACTACATAAGTATAGGAATTATAGGAACTAACCTATCAGTCCAGTGACTGACAACTCACTGTGATGGGGACAGTCCAGATTAATATTTGAGGACTTACAAGGGGCTGAAACTTGTCTAACATCCAAAATGTTTAACCTAGGCATTTCCCTTATTCTGATGCCTGCTATTCTATTCTACTTATGGGTTAATTCTTCTGGATAACAGCAATATTACTGAGCCCCTGAGACTGCTTGGTGGGCTTTCACCAATGGTTTGACTAAATGTGCCTCTTCTGATGCTTTCCAGACTAAGTAGACAGGTGGATCAGGACCTGGAGGTTAGGTAGGTTTTCCAGGAAAGAGAGGAACTCAGGGGGATGACTCTAGGCGCACAGGAGATACCAGCGATTGTGAAGGGAGTGGGGCATACAGAATGGAGGAGAGGTAAATTGTCACAAGGCAGGATGTGGATTAACAGAATTAGGATAATCTAAATTATAACAGCTAGTTGGGAACAAGTCTATACTAAAGGTCAAGTTTCATAATTAATAATAAGTCTTTGTGTCATTATTTGGGGGCTTGCAGCCCCAAATGAGAAATGCTACTACACGGTATAAATATTTTTGTATCCCTAAAATGTTTGTGTTAGGATTTTAATTCCAAGTTGGAGGTATAGAAAGTAAGATGTAGCAGGTTTTCTCTTGGGCCTCCAATCAGCTCCCAAATCATGATGTGGAGACTTATTATCATTTATGAATGTTTAGCCTCATCTTATGCTTGTTTCTTACTAGCTCTTATAACTTAATTTAACCTGTTTCTCTTATCTATGTTTTTGCCTTGGGACTTTTAACCTTTCTTTCATCCTATACATCTTATTCAGTTTCTGGCTGATGGCTGGCTGGCTAGCTGCCTGGCCCCAGGTGTCTCCCTCTCTTTCTCTCACTGGAACCTAGATTTCTCCTTTTTCCTATTTATTCTCTCTGCCCACAAGCCACACCCATCTCTCTGCCTAACGATTGGACATTCAACTTTCTATTAGGCAGATCAGGTGCCTTAGACAGGCAAGGTAAAACAGCAACATATCTTTACATGATTAAATAAATGCAACATAAACAAATGTAGCATATCTTTTGCATAGTTAAAGTAGGATCTGTGGGTTTAAATCACAAAAGCACAGCTTGCAGGATGGGGTTAATATTCTTATAAAAGATTCCTGAGAGACATGTCTCACCAGTACCTTCCATGCAAGAGTAAAGTAAGAAGACACCATCTCCCAGGAAGCAGCCCTCCAGCAGACACCAAGGATATCAGTTCTCTGATCACACATTTCACACACTCCACAACCGTGAGAGTTAAATTCTGGTTTTTGGTAGCTGCTCAGTTGTTAATATATTGTTACAGCAGCCCCCAAAGATGAAATATGTTGCTTCATACATTTTGACTTTTAATTGCCACAAGAAAGTGAAAGACAAAATGTCACTGTAATTTAACTATACTGAAAACATTCATGGGACCAATATGAACAAACACCAATTTTACCTATGGGCCTAGTCAGCTTATTAGATACTATTAAGATGAGATGAAATATTTTGATGAAAAAGTCTCAGCCGGGCATTGGTGGCACACACCTTTAATCCCAGCACTTGGGAGGCAGAGGCAGGTGGATCTCTGTGAGTTCAAAGCTAGCCTGGTCTACAGGGCAAGTTCCAGGACAGGTTCCAAAGCAATACAGAGAAACCCTGTCTCTAAAAGCCAAACCAAACAAAAACAAAAAACCCAAACAAGAAAATTAAAAAAAAAAGTCTCTTAGAGTCCAACAGACTGGAACTTTTGTTGGCTTCACTGCCATAGTTAATAATAAATGCACCTTGAGGTCACATAAGACTTAAGACTACTATCCTACTACTGTATATTCAGCTTGCTTGTTTAACCTGCTTTTCTCAATTTTTTATTATTTTATTAAAAATATTTATTCATTTTACATACCAACCACAGTTCCCCCACCCTCCTACCCTCCCCACCTTCCTCCCAACTCACTCCCCATCCACTCCTCAAAAAGGCTAAGGCCTGCCATGGGAAATCAACAAGGCCTGGCACATTGAGTTGGGACAAGACCAAGCCCCTCCTCCATGTCAAGGCTGAGCAAGGCATCCCACCATAGGGGAAGGGTTCCAAAAAGCTAGTTCATGCACTAGGGAAAGATCCTGGTCCCACTGCTGGGGCTCCCCAAACAGACCAAACTGTTGTCCACATGTTAGGTTCCATGCAGGCTCCCCAGCTGTCTATAATCCCTGAGCTCTCTAAGGGAACAATGTAATAGCCAACCTTACTTGCCTTGGATTTCCCATGCAATCAACTTTTGCAACCCAAGGTAATGAATAGCTGTGATCTTAAGTTATATACTCTTCCATTCCCCTGGTTCAAGGTTAATGCATGCTTGCTTGGATATGTATCATGATAAATATTTGCTGAAAACAAAATAAAAGTTGAAAAGATTTTGTAAGATGAATATTCACCATGAATGCTCAAGGTAAGTTATGAATATTGCTTGATAAACAATTGTTTATAGGACTGTTTATAATCTGGGTAAGCTGGGATCAATTGGAGTCAGTGACTTGATCTCTTACAAAATTCTGTTAAAGATTTCTGTAAAGTATCTCATTCCTTTCACATATGATGATTTCTGTGCTGTTCAATAAGAGTGAGTAAAGAGCTCTTTGTTGGGGATAAACACACAGGATTGGGTAACTACACAGAGACAGATTTATAAGACACCATTCAGGCAGGCACAGATTTGCACTAATTCAACAGACAGACAGGAATGACAGAAGACACAGGGAGAACAATGTAGAGAATTCAAATCTGGCTGGTTCTTGGTTAAATAATACCAAAATGAAGTGCTTTGATTTCTGTCTTTAATGGAACACGAATGTGTTATTGGTGACTCTGAGTTTTTTATTAATGCATTCAAACCTGCCACATTTTGGTGCCCCATGTGAAGAATTTCTAATGCAGAAAATATATGCAGTAATCTATATTGCAATGTGAATATATCAGGGTATAACACCCTGAAACAGCTTTTCTCGGTTCGTTCTTCACTAGACCTTGTCTGAAGTGTGGTGTTACAAGGACATCTGGTGGTGTTAAGTGTGATTCCCTCACAACGGAGCAGTGAAAGATAGAAAGCAACCAAGGCTGTACTTTCTTGAAATAATCAAAGCTGTACTGCCCCAGATTCAATTGAATTTTGTTTCTGTGCCTGTATAGCAATCTAGGAATGTAAAAGCCACAAATGAGGAAATAATAAGTAATACACATATGCAAAATATTCTACAAGTGAGCAGCTAAGACTCATGGCTAAGGTGAAGGAAATCAATATATAATTTTTTAAAGATTTATTCACTTATTATGTTTTGCCAGCACATCAGAAGAGGGAACTAGATCTTATTTTTACATTGTATTTTATTTTTAAAAGTCATTTTACATACTAACCACAGTTTGCCCTTCCTCCCTTCCTCCTTTTCTCCTCCACTTCCCACCAATCCACCACCATCCACACCTCAGAAAGGGCACTACCTCCCATGGGGAGTCAACAAAGCCTAACATAGCCAGGTGAGGCAGGACCAAGTGCTCCCCATCCCTGCTGGCGTCAAGGCCGAGCAAGGCCCACCATATGGAATGGGTTTCAAAAAGCCAGCTCATGCACAAAGGAAGATCCTGGTCCCACTGCCAAGGGCCCCACAGACATACCAAGCTACAAAACTGTCACCCACATGCAGAGGGCCTAGTTCAGTTCCATGGAGGCTTCCCACTTGTTGGTACGGAGTCCTTGAGCTCCCATAAGCTTGGATAAACTATCTCTGGGTTTCCCCATCATTACCTTGGTTCCCATTGCTCATATAATCCCTTCTGCCTTTTTTTCAACTGGACTCACATGGATCAGCCTGGTGCTTATATGTGGCTCTCTGCATCTGCTTCCAACAGTCACTGGATGAAGGCTCTGCGATGACAGTTAGGGTAGTCACCAATCTTTTCTTTTTTAATTTAATTTAGAAACAATCTTATTTTATATATCAATCCCAGTCCCCTTCCCCACTCTCAAATGCCCCCCCACCTGACCCCCATCACATCCCTCTTCTACTCCATAGGTCTGAGGACTAGGGGAAGGCCAGTTTAGTCACTCCCTCCACTATTGCTAGGGATCTTAGCTGGGATCATCCTTGTGGATTTCTGGAAATTTCCCCAGCTCCACAGTGGCTCCCTCTATTGAGATATCTACAAACTCAAAATTAAGGTGCAAAAGATCTGTCAGTTGTATAAGTGTTAATTCTTTCAGCCAAATTGTTTCTAACGTGAGTATGCTGCTAATGTGTCTAATATTTATGTTTTTACAAACTCAAAGGATTCTTGAGAGTTCCAGGGAGCCGAATTAGACCCATCCAAACAGGCCAGATTCATCCCACATGAATACATATTCAACCTTTCCCTGGTCCCAGGACTCCCTTCCCTCACCTCAGGAACCCCTCCCTCATCTTACAATTCTCCCCTCGAGCACCAGGACCTAAGACAATTTTTTTCTAAACTTAACCTTGTCCTCTGCTCTGTTAACATCTGACAGTTCCATACTGTCAGGACTGCGATGAAACAACCAGATGCTCCAGGTCGTGGCAGCACCTCAGCTTTCTTAGATTCCCCCAAAGATGATCAACACCCCCACGTCAGCAGGAAGTAGACTTGAGAACTCAATGTCCTTATTCCCTAACCCACCACACCTAACTCCTCATTCTTTTAATAATAAGTAAAGGTGGGAATGTAAGGATTCAGGCATTATGCTGGCCTGCCCCTGTGGCCTGGCAGAATGCACTCAGGCAGTACTCTGGTCAGCCCAGGGTTCCATGAGTACTAGTCTGTAGGCAGGTGTAAAGGACCCCTTTAAAAGACAGACCACATCCACTTATACTCTCTTTTGCTCTCTACCCTCCCCTCTCTCTCCTGCTTTTGGTTGGCCACCAGCTACCCCCTCTTCTCTTCTCTCCACCAATAAACCCCACGTGGGCATGTTGAGTCTCGTGTTTGTGTTTCATAGCTGCAGCAAAAGAATAACACCTTCCATTCAGATCCACTTCTTTCTGTCTCATTAGAAAACAAAAAGGCATCTGAGGGATAATAATAAAATAAAATTAAAAAAAACAAACCAGAATAAGAAAAACAGAAAAAAAGAAGCCAACAAAAGGGCACAAAAACCAGACATAGACACAGAGACCCATCTGGTGCAGACCTGTTCAGGCCCTGTGCAAGCTGCCTCGGTCTATGTGACTTCATGTATGCATTAGTCCCTGTTGTGTTTAGAAGGCCTTGTTTCCTTGGCCTCCTCTATCCCCTCTGGCTCTTACACTCTTTTCATCTCCCTCTGCTGCAGGGTTCTATGAGCCATGAGAGGATGGATTTGATGGAGGCATTGTGTTTAGGGTTGAGTGTTCTGAAGTCTCTCACTCTTTGCATAATGTCCAACTCTGGGAACGGATGTCTGTTCCCATCTGCTGCAAGAGGAGGCTTCTCTGCTGATGGTTGATACTGATCTATGAGTATACCTGAATGTCATCAGAACTCATTTTATTGTTATGTTCCTTTAGTATGGCAGTACTATTTGGTTTTCCTCTAGGTCCCTGGGCTATTTAGTTTCAGGTACTTGATCACCCAAGCTGCATCTATCTTGTGGAGTGGGCCTTGCATCAATTTAGATATTGAGTGGTTATTTCCACAAGCTATGTGCCATCATTGCACTAGCTGGCAGGACAGACACCATTGTAGATAGAAAGTTTGTAGCTGGGTTGGTATTTGAGTTTCTGTTTTGGGAGCATGCAGAGTACCTTCAAATGCCTCGAAGTCAGTAGGGGTGAGAGCTCTAGGTAGGCACCAGCTCAACATGTCTGCATTCAGTCACATAGATGTTTTGAAATAGGACCTTGTCATCAGTTTGTTGACAGCAACCTCTATAGCATTTTGCATCAGCTTCTTAATCCATAATTGGAGCTAGCTACAGAAAAGATCTGATGATGGTTTCACCAGGTTACATGATGTAAGCACATTATTAGCAGTTGACACATATGGTTATTGACATTCTAATTTTAAAAGGAAGTACAGGATTAGAGAAGTTAGAAGTAGGAAACATAATCAAGGAATACAGGTGAATGCACAGTTTGGTTGGCTTTGCTTAAAATATTTCCTTTGAATAAGAAGTTCATATGAGAAACTATGTGTCATATTCTGGGTCCTTTTTCAGTTCTATTTCAGTTATAGTTTGTTTCTGCACAACAAATCAGCCCTAAATGCAGTGACTCAAGACAATGCTTTATTTTTATCCCTTTCTGTTGTGCAGATTGAGCCACCTTAGCAAGTTATGGTCTCACTTGGAAAACCTTACGCAGTCAGACTCAGCAGGTGGCTTACTGCAGATTTCAAATAGTTCTGCACTCACAGACAGTCCTCTCACAAAACTGACAGTCCTTGGTTGTTGACCAAGGCTGTAACTAGGCCTGATGACTAGAAAATTTAAATCACATTCATGTTTCTTGATCTCACAGCTTAGAAAAATGGATCCTTCAAGAGCCCCCAAAGGTGAGAGTTCCAAAGGCCCACACAGAAGCTTCAGTTCTTAAGATATATATAGTCTCAGGCTGAAGGCATGGGTGTAATGAGTTCACTAGACCCAAGATAAACTGGGTGTTTTATTGGGGAACAACTTACAAAGAACAGTAAACAACCACCATAGCCTTT
This sequence comes from Cricetiscus sungorus, assembly GCA_030556225.1. Classification (NCBI taxonomy): domain Eukaryota; kingdom Metazoa; phylum Chordata; class Mammalia; order Rodentia; family Cricetidae; genus Cricetiscus; species Cricetiscus sungorus. The sequence continues at coordinate 11,145,407 of JANBXA010000609.1, forward strand.
CTCTGCCCTTCTGTTCTGATCTGCAACTCAGAGAGAGAGAGAGAGAGAGAGAGAGAGAGAGAGAGAGAGAGAGAGAGAGAGAGAGAGAGAGAGAGAGAGAGAGAACAAGAGCACTTCAGGCTTCTTTTTCTGATTCTGTCCCAATCTGAAGCCATGCCAAAAGGGGTGTGGCCACTGTTACAGGTTCACAGGCAAGATGCTGCTACAACAGACCTTTAGTTCCAGAGTGTCACTTCTGCTGCATCCTACTGGTCACTCAGAGTCAACTCCTGTATGGGATGTAACAACACAAGAGCAAAAGCAACAGGACATGCTATCCATCGAGGGCCTTTGTGGACACCAATCACCACTACTTCTAGTTCCCACATTGGAAGAAGACCTAGGGACAAGGGCTGAGACTCATCCCTTCTCGACTAGTTAATTGGTCTGAGAATTCATAAGTTATGGATACTGAACTAACGTTTCTTCTAATTCTATACTTCTTCATATCTTTTAAATTCATTGAGCTTCTTTATATCTTCATACTTTTTTGTTTTCTATGCATTTAAAAATATTTATCTTTAATAGCCACAGATAACATAAAATATCTTGGTTAACTCTTAACCAAACAAGTGAAAGATCTGTATGACAAGAACTTCAAGTCCTTAAAGAAAGATATTAAAGAAGATATCAGAAAATGGAAAGATCTCCCATGCCCTTAGATAGGTAGGATCAACACAGTAAAAGTCGCAATCCTATGAAAAGTAATCTACAGAGTCAATGCAATGCCCATCAATATCCCAGCATAAGTTTTCATAGACCTTGAAAGAACGATATTCAACTTCATATGGAAAAACAAAAATCCAGGACAGCCAAAACTATCCTGTATAATAAATGATAATCTGGGGACATCACCACCCCTGACTTCAACATCTACTTTAGAGCTATAGCAATGAAAACAGGTTGGCATTGGCATTAAAAACAGACAGGTGGACCAATGGAATAGAATCGAAGACCCCAATATCAATCCATACACCTATGAACACCTAATTTTTGACAAAGAAGCTAAAAATATAAAATTGAAAAAAGAAAGCATATTCAACTGGCTCTCAACATGTGGAAGATTGCAGGTAGATCCATATCTATCACCATGCACAAAACTCAAGTCAAAATGCATCAAGAACCTTTAATATAAATCAATCCACACTGAACCTTGTAGAAGAGAAACTGGGAAATGTACTTGAATACATAGACACAGGAGGCTACTTCCTAAATAGAATACCAGTAGCACAGACTCTGAGAGCAACAATTAATAAATGGGACCTCCTGAAACTGAGAAGCTTCTGAAAGTAAAGAACATGGACAACAAGATAAAATGGCTTCCTACAGAATGGGAAAAGATCTTCACCAATCCCATACCTGACAGAGGGCTGATCTTCAAAATATACAAAGAACTCAATAAACTAGACATCAAACTACCAAATAATCCAATTAAAAATGGGATACAGATCCAAACAAAATTCTCAACAGAACAATCTCATATGGTGGAAAGACACTTAAAGAAATGCTCAGCATCTTTAGTCACCAGGGAAATGCAAACCAAAACCACTCTGAGGTTTCATGTTACACTGATCAGAATGGCTAAGATCATAAATACCAATGACAGTTTATGCTGGAGAGGATGTGGAGAAAGGGGAACACTCCTTCATTGCTGGTGGGAGTGCAAACTTGTACAGCTGCTGTGGAAGTCAGTATGGCAACTTCTCAGAAAATTAGGGATCACCCTACCTCAAGACCTTGCAATATTACTGTTGGTCATATACCCAAAGGAGGCACACTCACACCACAAGGACATTTGCTAAGCTATGTTCATAGCAACATTATTCATAATAGCCAGATCTTAGAAACAACCTAGATACCCCTTAACAGAAGAATGGGTACAGAAAATGTGGTACATTTGAACAATGGATTACTACTCAGTGGTAAAAAACAATGACATCCTCAAATTCGCAGGCAAATGGATAGAAGTAGAAAAAAAATCCTTAACCAGAAAGGCAAATATAGTATGTAGTCACTCATAAAGCAAAAGATATCCTACAATCTGTAACCACCAAGAAGCTAGAGCCCTCTTCCAGAAAAAGATGAAAGCAGATGCAGAAATCCACAACTAACCAATGGGTCAAGCTTCCGGAGTACAGTTGAAGTGAAGAAGGAGGGACAATATGAACAAAGGAGTGAAGACCATGACAGGGAAACCCACAGAATCAGCTGACTCGAGCTAGTGAGAGATCATTGACTCAGATCTGACAAATGTGGAACCTATATAAGATCGAACTAGACTTCCTTAATATAGGTGACAATGTTGTGATTGGGACAATATATGAGTCCACTGTCAGTGGGTCCAAGATCTAACTCTAATGTACACACTGACTTAGTGAAACCCATTCTATTTGTTCAGACTAGACACGGGTGTGTGTGTATGTGGGGGGGGGGTTGGAGAAGTGCCTTAGGCCTGCCTCAAGGAAATGATGGGACACACTTAGTAGACTTCCTAGGGGAGGCCTTATCCTCTCCAAGGAGCAGATAGGAGGGGTCGGGTAGGAGAGAAGTGGGGAGAGTGGAAGGAGAGGAGGGATAACTGGGATTGGAATGTAAAAAAAAAGTTAATAAAAATTACACATTATTAAAATACAAATAAATGTTTATCTTTGACCAGAAATATAGTTCATTTGTAAAAAAAAAAAAAAACTACTATGTTTTTAGAAACAGAGGATGGAATCAAATATATTCTCTATGAACTACTTCAAGTCAACTAATTTTGGCCTATCTATCTTACAAAGGCAAGAATGGTAGTTGATATAGTTTTTTAATTAAAATTATTTAAATTTTTGTACATTTTAGACTTTTGAATGAGTTTCAACTTTAGGGTTTGATTGCTATTCAAGTTTGCTTCTCTGTTGCAAAACAGACATGTCCCATCTTAGCTAAGTCCTATTTCTGTGATAAATACACCTTCTGACCTTGACATTTTATTCTATCCCTTCAATGTCTGAGCTGCCTATGGATCTTTTATAACCAAGGACATCACATTATTCTTGGTTTCCTATAAGATCATAGACAGAAGACAACAAGCATCTATTCCTACACTGGCTATATCATTCACTGAAATACATTTTTCTTTATTTTCTTTCTTTCCTTTATTCTTTCCTTTTCTGTCTTTTGAGACAGGGTTTCTCTGTATTTCTTTGGAGCCTGTCCTGGAACTCGTTCTGTAGACCAGACTGACCTCAAACTCACAGAGATCCACTTGCCTCTGCCTCCTGAGTACTGTGATTAAAGGCATGTGCCACCAACACCCACGTTTAAAATGAATTTCTTATATTAAGTCTATATCACTATCTTTGCTTCCTTTGTATAACTGCCATGCTGGGTACACTACAGGGAACTCTCTCCGCATACAGACTTTTCATCTCCAAATCTTAATGTCTGATATTGCATGTGTAAGGAATATTGGAATACTTCCACAAAGCTTAGAAAGACCTAGCCCTGTGTCCTTACCTTTCTATGCCATAAGAAAGTTGTTTTGAAGTTTTGAGGTTAATGCTTGCAAATAAATCATGTGTTAGAGGCTTTGTAATTCATGCCATTACTGTATTTTTTATTTTTACTTTTAACAATTAACAGCTTTTAATTTATTTTACACACCAACCACTGTTTCCCCTCTTCCTGTCCTCCCACCAAGCCCCCATGCCTCCCATCTAGTCCCCTCCCCATCTACCATTCCTCTATCTCTATTCAGAAAGAGGTAGGCTTGAACAAAGCATGGCACATCATATGTTAATGGACTGAGTTACTGGAGTCAGTTTTCATGTTCTAAACATCACAGTGTTTAAAAACAACTCTTATAAAAGCATGCAAGATCTCTCTCTCTCTCATACACACACACCATATACACACACAGCATAACAGTGAGTGATATTTCTATGATAAAATAGAGAATATTCATAGTAAGAAAAAGAATATTCTTAGGATGCCCAGAAACAGGCACTTAAGGCTAGTACTGGATGGAATACAATCAAGGAGGTGAGCTTAAGAAGCAGAAATAGAATAGTACATAAATGAAGCAAGGAAGAAATCCGATCCACCAAGATATGGGTGGATAACCATATAGCTATAGAAGGCAGCTGCCATTCAGAGTTTCCAGGCAATGCTAGGGAACACATGAAGCAACCAACTTCAATGTTGTAGCTTTGATTTGAAAATCCCTGCAAAACCTAGGCGGCAGAGTCCTTGTGGTTTCAGAGTTGATCCAGTGAGCAACAACTCTCCAACATCCTTGACATGCCAGATACAGGCTTTCTTACTTTCAGGAATAGAGAAATTCCCTAGACAGAAACTACAGAACGTCTGCTCAGTTGACAAAAAGGAAAGCTAAAAATCCATGGACAGCTACATGCAAGAGTTTCTTTTAAAGCTAAATTAGGACTTTATTATCACAGCATCATTTACACCTTAATGAAAATGGTAGCTCATTGTGAAAAATAGTTGAGTCCTCCAGCAAGGCTAAGAAAAAAATATGGATTGGAATGTTCCTTGCAATAATTCTAGGAATGTCTTGCTTTCCATATTTTTCTCAATAGAATCTATACTCCAAAAGATCAATATAATCACTATATAGTTTGACAACCAAATGTTCACCCAAAAGCCACAGTAGTTCGTAATACTTTAATTGCTTTAATTGCTTCCCTCCACTGGCACCTTGCATTGTATTTTCCGGAACCATGAAAGCTAGACCACAGGAAAGAGGCTTTCTGGCTACATTCAGGTCAAATCATCTTAGTTGTGCATCTTAAGTGTGTAGTGTCTTCAGTAACAAGGGCCTACCCTCAACCCCTGAGAGATAAGGGGTACCCACCTCCAGGGTTTTGCTAATCTGTCATTCTTGTGGGGAGCATTGTCAGTCCAATTGGCCCAACTTCCTTTAACACACACATACACACACACACACACACACACACACACACACACGCACACACACACCCCTATGTGTATTATGTATGGTTTTAGGTAAATATAAAATAATATTGAATACACATTAATACACATTTTCATAGAAACGTTCTTTGAAATATAGGTCAAGACAGAAACAATCTGCAAGTCCATCAAAAAGACTATGATACATAAAGCATGTGTTCCCCCACCCCCACTGTGTAGAACAGAATGGAGGGGACTGCTGGTGGGGCACTCTCTTGCTTGTCACAGTAGAATCCGGATCTCCTAGCAACTGAGTAGCCTCAACAAAACAAATCTCTGAGGCTGAGACTGTGGCCCCACAGCCAGGGATATGGGAGACCACAGGCTGCCAGGGAACCAGGCCCGGCGGACACTAAAGCCAACATCTCAGGACACGACCAGCAAGTCTGTGTGGAAGGACTCTTCCAAGTGTTTCTTAAAGCACAAGAAAGAGCAGCTAAGGTTGCCCACCTCCGTGGAGGGCCAGCACCGACTCTCCATTAAGGAACGGCCAGATGACTTCAGGAAAGTCGGAACACCAAGTGAAGGGCTGACTACACGCAGCATGGAGGGTACCTTTTTCCCTACCATTTCTCGCGGAATGCGCAGTCCCATCACCAACAAGAACCAAAGAAAACTGCCTGAGGACTCAGGACTGTATCATCCACTTTTGCCAGTCCAACAAACACGTAGAACCTTCTGGGATGACATAGGTATGCGCCAGAATCAGCATCTGCTAACTCCCTGGCCTCGAGGAGAAGAGAATTCTGCAGACATATTAATCAAAATGCTGGAAACACCAAAACCTAACCGGATGCTAGAGAACAAGTGGCCGTATTGGGAAGATCACAGGGAAGCAACCAAGCAGCCCACCAACACTGGCAAACAGTCTCAAGGAAAATTAGATCTGGAACCTCACAAGCTTCCCTGGTCATGTGAAGGCAACTGGCTCCATGACGGCAAACACAGGAGACAGGACATGCTTAGCTCTATTTATTATAAATATATATACAAAGGAGGGGATGACATCTGTGAATGGGCTGAGCCTTGTCGAGATTCCGTACAACAAATTGACACCGGAAATGAAAACCAACCAAGCTATGAAGAATCACCTGCCAAGAAAACTGATCTGCCTACATTTGATCTCAGGAATGGCAGGAAAACGAGCAAAGTGAAGGGCAACAGACTCTCCAAGCAAGACTCCCACTTCGATATAAAATTCCAAAAACCACAAGATCCTCATAAAGCCAGCAAGGATATTAGATATGAATCACTACACCTGAAAAACAACCATTGGAAAACAATAGGAAATGAAGAACCTGTAGCAGATCCCAATGAACTTGAACTCCAAGGAGAAAACGTTGATAGTCCAGAAATCATTGAGGAAGCTTATGAACCAACTGACTGGAAATACTTCATAAGCAAGGATGACACTTCTACACTAAGCACTCTTGAGCAAATGTTTATGAAGAAAGGATGGGGTTATGAAAGTTCTACTCCTGCATCAAAAATGTTTAAAGATTTTTATTGGATCATGGATACAGATGATGATGATGATGACGACGACGACGACGATGATGATGAATGCAAAGAAGAAGAGGAAAAAGTGAAGGAACATAAGAAAGAAAATCACTAGAAGGCATTTTAATTATGACTTATTATATTGGCTATATCTCTCATTTTACAATCAATCAAATTATACATCATTACACATAAATCAAATTATACATCATGAAGTAATTCTAACATCTGCCTTGCCTTCACGAATATGTTATGTACTTTATCAACCACAGGATGAATATTCACATGTACTTTTTCCACATTTTTGTAGCATTGAAGCTACTGCATAATGACATGGATCAATTATAAGAATGCACAAAACCATTCATAAAAAATTAGTCTGAAGAAGATCCAGTGATGATGCTAACAATGTGAGAAGAATCTCAAAACACCAAAATTGCACAGGATAAAAGGAAACTCACACAGTTGTCTGAGGATTAAAATTTAATGAAATAACTGTAGCAATTATTTTGTCAACTGAAACCTGAGATCAATATCCAAATAAATGTGAATTCATCTTCTGTGATAGTAGCTGTTACTGTTTTTGATTTCAAACTCATTTTGGTGTTTAAAACATTAATTTTAACTTTTTTTGTACAGAGCATTCACAAATAAGTGGATATTTTCATTTATTCTCTTTGTAATGCTCTGTGAGAACAAATAAGATTTAATATTTTCACAATTAAATCATTATCACATATTGGATTTTGCAAATATTGCAATCTTATAGTACCTTTTACTATTTTGTTTCCTTTCCCTGAAGAAAGTGTTGAAGTATCTTGCTTGTCTTTCTTTTGTTTTCATAGTCTATGCTTTTATTGTTGTTTGAGTCAGGTTTTCCCTGTATTGCTTTGGAGCCTGTCCAGGCACTAACTCTGTAGACCAGGCTGGCCTTGAACTCACAGAGATCTACCTACCTCTGCCATCCGAGTGCTGGGATTAAAGGCACGTACCATTACCACCTGGCTATATTCTATGTTTTTAATGCCACTTCCAAAAAGTTAATACTCATGTAAATATCCCAGTGATTTCTTCCTGTGTTCTTTTCTTCCTAATAGTGGTATTATGATGTTAGATATTACATCTAAGTGTTTAGTAATTTTGGTTTCTTTCTTTTTTTTTCTTCCTAAAGTTAGGTTCCCAGTAACTAGACTATGCTGAGGACAAAATAGATGCTCAAATAGTTGGTACAAGAACTGAGAACCCATGAATGCACTTTAACAATTCGCACATTTCTACAATCATCTTCACTGTCCCTGCCACTGGTTACTTTTTTCCCCTGCACAGCCATTTTGTTGGTTGAATATAATAGACAGTTTCTACTGGATTGCATGCCTTTGTCAAGATTTTTCATAACCACATATGCCTTGGAAGCATTATAATGATGTGTGTCATTCAGTGTGTTAACCTTCCCCTTTATCCCATGGTATCTTCATACATAGCGCTCATTTTTTTTTAACATAACCACTGAAGTATTTGAATGTAAATATGAGCAAACTTATTTTGGAAGTTATATTTCAGTACATCTAGCAGTAATAAGAAGTATGTCAACATTCAGTGGTTCACTGGAAGAGTTGTGGTGTCCAAGAGGTGACAAAGGTGGGTTAAGTCTCTGACCACCACCAACACATAATCAAAATGCCAATTTGTCTCCTATTGTTAAGTTTAATTCAGTGTTATCCATACATCATCAGAAAGCACCATGTTTTGGGTCAGCAGTCAATTTTACAATTAGCTGACTTTCAATTTTAGCATTGTGACCTTGTACTGCACAGAGTCAGTTTCCTCATATATGAAGAGGAAACCATGCCATTAAACTCAAAGACATTTTGATGAGAATCCTAGATATACTTTCTATAATTGCTTATGGATACAGGGAGCACACAATTGACACTAAGCATGTCTTCATAAAAGAGGAGTGTATTTATAAAAGGGAGATGGGTGTTTTGGTGATCCAAAGGAAAAAGGGATGTCTGATGACATCTATTGTGATACTCTCATATTCTATCATACTCAATGTTGACTAAAAATGTTGCTGAAAATTAAGAAAAAAAATTCAGGGCTGGAGAGATGGCTTAGCAGTTTAGAGCATGGGCTGCTCTTCCAGAGGTCCTGGGTTCAATTCCCAGCACCCACATGACAGCTCACAACTTTCCGTAATTCCAACTCCAGGGCATTCAACAGCCTCACACAGGCAAATTACCAATGCACACACAATTAAAACAAATAAATACTTTTAAAAATTGTGGTTACGTTGCCTCTTCAAAATTTGTGTTCCTCAGTGCTCTTTTCTCCATGTGGGCTCAATCAAGTCTGGGCCCTACTTCTTCTGGGAATTAAGGAGGCTTTTGTAAGGGTGGTGGGGATGCCAGGTAGGATGCATGAAGGCCTTCCATGTCGGAGATGATGCTTTCACTCTGGCAACAGGGCTTCCATGACTTGTATTAGTCTCCTTCATCTTGTGGGTGTGGTCTTCAATCCTGGGAACTGACTTGGTGACCAATCCCCATACACCATCCTGCTTACCCCATGGTACACCTGCATCCCACTTTACCTAAGCCCTTTCTATGGTATGGGATGGAACACGCCACATCCATTTAACTTTTCACAGAGTAGCAGGGACAATAGGACCCCAATTCTGTCATAAAGTTAAAGTACAACCAAATGTGGACTCATGCCAGGATAAATTCATGAAGCCTGGGACATATCTGTGCTTTTAGAGCCAGCATGAAGAGGAGTTGCTATAGGTGATCAGATTAGTATCAAGCATTCATACCAGAGGCCTGACACAGGAGAAGAAATAGGATCCCACAGAAGCTGGTTATGAGTGCTGTGCTTTATCAGGTAGACTTCTGTGTATATTGATGAATCAAGACCTAAAGTATAGCACATACAGTACTGTTGCTACAGTAATACATGCTGTGGAATATTTGTTGAAGATGTGTTACATTCGTTTATGCTGTGGAATATTTGTTTAACCATGCAAATATTCTTTTATGCTGCATTTGTTTAACTATGTAAAGCTATGTTACTTTGCCTGCTTAAAACACCTTGTTGGTCTAATATAGAGCTAGGCAGGAAAGAGAAATAGGCAGGGCTTTTAGGCAGAGAAAACAAATAGGAGGAGAAATCCAAGGAAGAGAGGGGAGTAAGAAAAGGAGGAGAGAAGATGCCAGGGACCAGCCACTCAGCCACATGGCCAGCCATGGAGTAAGAATGAGAGAAATAATATATAGAATAGTGAAAGGTAAAAATGTCCAGAGGCAAAACACAGTTAAAGAGAAATGGGATAATTTAAGTTAGAAAAGCTGGCTATAAACACACTAAGCCAAGGCCACTTATTCATAAGTAAGACTCAACCTCCATGTGTTTACTTGGGAGCTGGGTAGTGGGACCTCAAAGAGTAAAAAGAAGCAAAAAACAAACAAACAAAAACCAAAAAGCCAACTACACATAATGTGAAATATTGTAAGATTGGGAAGATTCTGTTAATGTAGGAAGAAAGAATGAATTCAAAGTAGGATAAGTAATCAAAGGTCATCAATGACCTAACCTGCATGATCTACCTTGTTAACCAGGGAGTTTAACTATGATTACTTACAAGAGAATGGGCAAGGGCCTCTTATACTAATGTGGTCAACTTGTGGAGTAGCTATACTACAAAATAAGAACCTCATCCACCAACAATTGATAACACAGTAAAGCTTTATGAAGGGTCAGAAAGTTGAGCATCATTTTCTAAGACCTTCCTCTCATCCAAGGAGTATGTACATTCTTCTGGTGGTCTTCTGTGGGGAACACGATTTTAAGACAAACAACTATGTCATACTCTGATCATGGTATTTCACAACACTTATACTCACAAATCACATAACAAATAACTTCCAGTGTTTATTGTATGTATTACAATGTATTCTATAACACTCAACCACCACCATCACTGGATAACTTAACCTTGAGACATGATTTCACACTTTTGATAATTTTTAAAATTTAAATTTGAAAGAAGCTTGTTTTACATGTCAATACCATTTCCTGCATCCTCCCATCCTCCTCTGTTCCCCCCCACCATCCCCTTTTAGCTCCTCAGTGAGGGTGAACCTTCCATGGGGAGTCTTCACACTTTCATATCATTTGGAGCAGGGACCAGGCCCTCCCCTATGTGCCTAGGCTGAAGGAGTATACAAATGGCTACCACAGTCCATTTGAATACTAGGAATAAATACTGATTGATTACCAGAGGCCCCATAGACTGCTTGGCCTTCTAACTGAGACCCACGTTCAGGGGTTCTGGGTCAGTCCTGTGCTGGTTTCCCAGCTATCAGTCTGAGGTCCATGAGCTCCCCTTTGTTCAAGTCAGCTGTCTCTGTGGTTTTCTGCAGCCTGGTCTTGACCCATTTGCTCATCACCTCTCTCTCTCTCTGCAACTGGATTCCAGGAGTTTGGCGCAGTGTTTAGCTGTGCGTGTCTGCTTCTGCTTCTATCAGTTACCAGATGAAAGCTCTAGGATGGCAAATAATGTTGTAATTAATTGCATTATTGTGGAAGAGCATTAAAGGTAGCCTTTCAACTATTGCTTAGATTGTTAGTTGGGGTCATCCTTTTAGGTCTAGTGCCAGATTTCTCTTCAAACCTATAATGGCTCCCTCTATTATGGTATCTCTTTTCTTGCTCTCCTCTCTTCCTCCTCTGACTCAATATTCCTGCTCCCTCATGTTCTCCTCTCTCCTCCTCTTCCTCCTAACTCCCTCTCCCTTCCTCCATGTTCCCAATTTGCTTGGGAGATCTTGTCCCTTTCCCCTTCACCGAGGGACTCTTAGGGTCCTCCTTGTTTCCCAGCTTTTCTGGCAGTGTGGATTGTAGGCTGGTGATCTTTTGCTCTATGTCTAAATTCTATATATGAGTGAGTACATAATGTTGGAAACCAGCAGTCTGCTGACCCCACCCCCTGATGATGGGCGGGACATGCATGGCATGTCATCACTATGTCACTCATTACAGGACTGCGTAGGGGACTCAGTTTCCCTTTTAAAGCAAGCACACCCCCTCTTTCTCCCTCTTCTGCTCTTCCTTTCTCTCTTCATCTCACTCTTCCTCTCTTTTGCTTTCTTTCTTCCTCTCTTCCTCTCACTCTTTCTCTCTTCCTCTCTTTCTCTCCTGCTTTAGGTTGGCCACCAGCTACCCCCCCTTTCTCTCTGCTCCACCAATAAACTCCATGTGGGCTCTGAGTTTCATGTTTCTGTTTCATAGGTGATAGCTACAACAAAAGAACAACAACATACTTTGTTTGTCTTTTTGTGACTGGGTTATCTCACTCAGTATGGTTTCTTCTAGCTCCACCCATTTGCCTGTAAATTTCAAGATTCCATTGTTTTGTTTTGTTTTTTTCTGCTGATTAGTACTCCATTGCGTAAATGTACCATATTTTCTCCATCCATTCTTCAGTCGAGATACAGAGAGGCATCTAGATTGTATCCAGTTTCTGGGTATTACAAATAATGCTGTTATGAACATCGTTGAACATATGTCCTTGTTGTATGAATGTTTATCCTTTGAGTATATGCCCAAGAGTGGAATTACTGGATCTTGAGGTAGACTAATTACCATTTTCTGAGGAACCACCATACTGATTTCCAAAGTGGTTGTATGAGTATGTACTCCCACCAGCAGTGGGAGCACCTTTCTCCACATCCTTTCCAGCATAAACTGTGTTTGGTGTTTTATTTTGTTTTTAGACATTCTGACAGGAGTAAGATGGTATCTCAGAGTTGTTTTGATTTGTGTTTCCCTGATGGCTAAGGAGGTTGAACACTTTCTTAAGTGTCTTTCAGCCATTTTGGATTCTTCTATTGAGAATTCTCTATTTAGTTCTGTACCCCCACTTTTTTATTGGATTAGTAGGTGTTTTGGCGACTAACTTCTTGAGTTCTTACACAAAGATTTTAAAAATCAGCCCTCTGTCAGATGTGAGGTTGGTGAAGATCTTTTCCCATTCTGAGGGCTGCCCTTTTGTTTTTTTGACTGTGTCCTTTGCCTTCCAGAAGCTTCTCAGTTTCAGGAGGTCCCATTTATTAATTGTCCATCTCAGTGTCTGTGCTGCTGGTGTTAGGTTCAGGAAGTCATCTCCTGTACCAGTTTGTTCAAGGGTACATCCCACTTTTTCTTCTAATAGGTTCAGTGTGGCTGGGTTTATGTTGAGATCTTTGATTCATTTGGATTTAATTTAGTGTTAGGAGATAGATAAGGATCTAGCTGCAGTCTTCTACAAGTAGGCATCCAATTATGCCAGCACCATTTGTTAAAGAAGCTTTCCCCCTTCCATTGTATACTTTTAGCTGTTTTGTCAAAAAATCAGGTGTTCGTAGGTATGTGGGTTAATATCAGGGTTTTCAATTTGATTCCATGGTTCTACCTGTCTATTTTTGTGCCAATACCAGGCTATTTTCAGGACTATAGCTCTATAGTAGAGCTTGAAGCCATGGATGGTGATGCCTCCAGAAGATCCTGTATTGTACAGGGTTGTTTTGGCTATCCTGGGTCTTTTGTTTTTCCATACAAATTGAGTATTGTCTTTCAAAGGTCTGTGAAGAATTGTGCTGGCATTTTGATGGGAATTGCATTGAATCTGTAGATTGCTTTTGGCAGGATTGCCACTTTTTACTATGTTGATCCTACCTATCCAAGAGCATGGCAGATCTTTCTGTTTTCTAGTATCTTCTTTAATTTCTTTAAAGACTCAAAGTTTTTATTATGTACATCTTTCACTAGTTTGGTTAGTGTTACCCCAAGATGTTTTATGTTGTTCGTGGCTATTGTAAAGGGTGATGTTTCTCTGATTTCTTCCTCAGCCCTTTACTGTTTGTATATAGTAGGCTACTGATTTCTTTCTTTCTTTCTTTCTTTCTTTCTTTCTTTCTTTCTTTCTTTCTTTCTTTCTTTCTTTCTCTCTCTCTCTCTCTCTCTCTCTCTCTCTTTCTTTCTTTCTTTCTTTCTTTCTTTCTTTCTTGTAGTTTATCATGTATCCTGCCACTTTGCTGAAGGTGTTTATCAGCTGTAGGTATTCCCTGGTAGAGTTGTTTGGGTCACTTATGTAAACTATCATATCATTGCTCTAATGTGAACTTCAAGTGTAGTATTGAAGACATATGGAGAGAGTGGACATTGTCCTGTTCCTGATTTTAGATGAATCACATTGAGTTTCTTTCCATTCAGTTAGATGTTGGCTGATGATTTACTGTATATTGCTTTTATTATGTTTAGGTATGTTCCTGTTATCCCTGCTCTCTCCAAGACCTCAATCATGTTGGATTTTGTCAAAGGCTTTTTCAGCATCTAGTGAAATGATTATGTGGTATTTCTTCTTCAGTTTGTTTATATGGTGGATTACATTGATGGAATTTTGTATGTTGAACCATTCCTGCATCCCTGGGATCAAGCCTATTTGGTCATGGTGGATGATTTCTCTGATGTGTTCTTGGATTCGATTTGCCAGTATTTTATTGAGTATTTTTGCATCAATGTTCATAAGGGATTTTTATCTGTAGTTCTCTTTCTTAGTTGTGTCTTTGTGTAGTTAGGGTACCAAGGTAGTTGTAGCCTTGTAAAAATATTTTGGCAATGACCCTTCTGCTTCTATTGTGTGGAACACTTTGAGGACTATTGGTATTAGTGGTTCTTTGAATTTCTGGTAGAATTATGTCCTGAAACCATCTGGTTCTGATCTGTTTTTTATTTGGGAGAATTTGATGACTGTTTCTATTTCATTAGGAGTTATAGGTCTATTTAAATTGCTTATTTGTTCTTGATTTAATTTTGGTGATATTCATCTAGAAAATTGTCCATTGCCTTTAAATTTTCGAAGTTTGTGGAGTACAAGTTATCAAAGTATGACCTGAACATTCTCTGGATTTCCTCAGTGTCCATTGTTATGAACACCTTTCCATTTCTGATTTTGTTAATTTGCATGTACTCTTTCTGCCTTTTGGTTAGTTTAGATAAAGGTTTGTTTATCTTGTTGATTTTCTCGAAGAATCAACTCTTCATTACATTGCTTCTTTGTATTGTTTTCCTAGTTTCTACTTCATTGATTTCAGCCCTCAATCTGATTATTTCCTGGAATCTACTCCTCTTGGGTGAGTTTGCTTGTTTTTTTTTTTGTTCTAGAGCTTTCAGTTGTGCTGTTAATTCTCTAATGTGACTATCCTTCAGTCTGTTCATGTGGGCACTTAGTGCTATGAACTTTCCTCTTAGTATTGCTTTCATGGTGTCCCATCAGTTTGGGTATGTTGTGTCTTCATTCTCATTAAATTCTAGGAAGTCTTTAATTTCTTTCTTTATTTCTTCCTTGACCCAGGAATGGTGCAATTGTGCATTGTTCTGTTTCCATGAGTTTGTAGGCTTTCTGCTATTTGTGTTGTTTTTGAATTCTAACTTTAAAGCATGATGGCCTGATAAGTACAGGGGCTTAACTCAAGTTGTTGTACTTATTGAGGTTTCCTATATTGCTGAGTATGTGGTCAGTTTTAGAGAAGATTCCATGTGGTGCTGAGAAGGAGGTATATTCTTTTGTGTTTGAATGGAATGCTCTATAAATGTCTGTTAAACCCAATTGAGTCATAATTTCTGTTAGTTCATTTGTTTCTTTGTTAAATTTATGTCTGGTGGACCTGTCTAGTGTTGAGAGTGGGGTGTTGAAATCTCCCACTGTAAGTGTATGAGGTTTATGTGAGATTTGAGCTTTGAGAAATTTGAGTTTTAGTAATTCTTTGTTTATAAATGTGGGTGCCCTTGTATTTGGGGCATAGATGTTCAGAATTGAGACTTCATACTGATGGATTTCTCCTGTGATGAATAAGAAATGATCTTTTTTATTTCTTTTGATTGATTTTAGTTTAAATTCTAATTTGATAAGTATTAGGATTGCCACACCCACTTGTTTCTTGGGTCCATTTGATTGGAAAATCTTTTCCCAACCCTTAATTTTGAGGTAATATCTGTCTTTGAAGTTGAGGTGTGTTTCTTTTGTGCAGCAGAAGGATTGATTCTCTGTTCATATCCATTCTGTTATCCTGTGTCTTTTTATAGGCAAGTTAATACCATTAATATTTAGGAATAGAAATATTAATGACCATTAATTGTTAATTATTGTTTGTTTTGGATTTGTTGTTAGTAGTGGTATTATGGTTGGACTTCCTCCCATTTTTCTTTTGGCTGTTGGTAAAGTGGGATTATCTATTGCCTATGTTTTTTGTGGGTGTAGTTGACTTCCTTGCATTAGAGTTTTCCTTCCAGAACTTCCTGTAGGGCTGTGTTAGTTGATAAGTATTGTTTAAATCTGGTTTTGTCATGAAATACCTTGGTTTCTCCATTTATTGCTATTGAAAGCTTTGCTAGGTATAGTAGTCTGGGCTGCCATCCGTTGTTTCTTTTTGTTGGTAGAATATCTATCCAGGACCTCTGGCCTTCAGAATTTCCATGGAGAAGTCAGGTGTAATTCGAACAGGTTTGTCTTTGTGTGTTACGTGGCCTTTTTCCCTTGTGGGTCTTAATATTCTTTCTTTATTCTGTATGTTTGGTGTTTTGCTTATTACGTGGCAAGGGGACTTTTTTGTGGTCCACTCTACTTGGTGTTCTGTAAGCTTCCTGTACTTTCATTGGCATGTCTTTCTTTAGGTTGGGAAATTTTCTTCTATGGTTTTGTTGAATATACTTTTCTGCTCTTTTGAGTTGGGTTTCTTCATCTTCTTCTATACCTATTATTCTTAGGTTTGGCCTTTTCATGATGTCCCATATTTCCTGGATGTTTTGTGTTAGGGATTTGTTGGACTTAGGATTTTCTTTGGTCGACGAACCTATTTTTCCTAGTGTATCTTCAATGCCTGAGATTCTCTCTTCCATCTCTGTTGGTTATACTTGCATCTGTAGTTCCTGATCATTTATCCAGCTTTTCTATTTCCAGCATTCCCTCAGACTGTGTTTTTTAAATTGTCTCTATTTCAGCTTTCAAACATTGCAGTGCTTGCATTGTTTCTTGAAATTTTGGTTTGTCTTTTCTTCATTTCTTTAAAGGATTTTCTCCTTTCTTCTTTTAGGGTCTCTATCATCTTCATACAATTGTTTAAAGGTTGTTCTTTTCTGCTTCATCTGTGTTGGGATGTTGAGGACTTGCTGGTGTGGAGTTCCTAGACTTGGGGGTGTCATATTGATCTTTCTATTGTTGACTGTGTTCTTATTCTACCCATCCCTTTTTCCAGTGGGTACTGGTGGGGTCTCTCTCTCTCTCTCTCTCTCTTTCTCTCTCTCTCTCTCTCTCTCTCTCTCTCTCTCTCTCTCTCTCTCTCTCTCTCTGGTGGGTACAGGACCAAGGTTCTCTTCCGGTGGGTGCAAGCAGGTTCATTATTCTGGTGGCTCTCCTGTTCCAGTGGGCGGAGGTGGGACTAGGACGCTGGCAGACTCTGGATGGCCTGGTCTACTGGGATTGGTGTCCCTGTGTGCAGTCCCCAGTCCTCAGGTTCTGGAATGCAAGCCAGCAACAGGCCTGCCCTTACCCACTTCTGTGCATGGAGCTGGGACTAGGATACAGGAAGATTCTGGATAGGCTGGTCCACTAGGATGGGTTCCCATGCAAGGTGTCCCCAGTCCTCAGGAGGCTTCAAGCAGGGCACTGGAAGGCCGATTTCACTCTTGATTAAAGAATGGGCTGGAGGAATAGCTCAGATGTTAAAGGCTAGGCTCACAACCAAAAATATAAGAAAACTTTTATTGCATACAAAAAGCTTCCACACAGAATTAAAATAAATAGGAAAGTATGGTTTAGTTCTTATGCATAAGAAACATATGGTTTATACTTTTCCTAGAAATGTTGATTGACTATATGAAAAAATGTTCTAATTTCAACTTAAAATTAGCTTTTTGTGTCATTCACTTTGACAAATAAGACTTTAAAAGGAAAAGCATCCCACTTACAATGTGTAACTTTGTAAATTATTTCCTCAAACAATCCACTTTCAAGTTATTCAGAGTATCAATTTTACTTAGTGATAGCAGCAAGGGTTAACATTCAATTTTAGTAATAGTCAAATGTACTTTAAATCTGGTTTCATAACATGGAAGACTATATAAAATTAGCTTTGTTTCTAAATTGTAAACATATTTAAGAGTCTCAAGTGACAAAATATACAATGCTGCCTGTATCTTCTCTATCCAAAGACAGCAGTGTCCAAAACATTTCAACTGTCACAGACTCCTTGATCTCTCTTAAGAAATAACAGACACACAGTAAGTTCTTGTGGAAATGTAATCCAGACAGCTGGTTTGTAGTGATGAAGAATGGAAGCAGCTAATATCAACTGTTTGGTCCATGATGCCATGTACCAAACTTGCACTCCAGGAAGTGCATCCTCAAACCTATGGCTACACCCATATAAGTCATTAATTTATCTCTCCCCCTATGCATTGTTCACTGCCTTTTGTGTCTGAAAAAAGGCATGCATTTTTAGTTACTTTCTCCAGAATGTGGAAACATATCATATACTTTCCAAACCACCTTACCAGTATTCTTCATGACATTAATGGCATCAAGTCAACGTTTTAGCTTACCTAATGACTTTCTGTCTTTACTGTTTTTAAATGCTAAACTATGCTTGAAACTTCCTTGTTTTAATAATCTGCCTTTGCCTGCCATTTCTTTTACTATTTTATTAGATGTGTCTGCACTTTGCGGCTACACAGTCTCTCAGAGGGACATATCCTCCACATATGCTGATCAATGTGTGAGGTGTGTGTTGCTGTCTCTAATTTGAACGGAGTCTTCTTTCTGTAGGTGTTGTGTCACTTTCCCTGGGAAGAAACCAAGAAACTTCTACCCATCCAATCTGATGACAGAATAAAGTGCAACTTGGCAAATGGAAGAAGTTTATTGGAGTTTCTTACTGGACTGTGAGTGATTACTAGCAGGAGCATGGGCAACTCAAAGTCAGCTGTATCACAAAAAAGTTCACAAAAGCTTCTTCTTACAGTTGCTGCAAGACTTGTAGGCATCTCTCAGCATAGGAGGTTTTCACTCCCTAGCATTTGTTCTGACCGTTGGGATCAATATGTAAAATAAGAAAAAAAAATAAAAAAAATTAAAAAAGAAAACATATGCATGGGGGGCTAAGTAAGGTTTATTTTTGTAATTAGTACTTAGCATTACTACAATAAAAGAATTTGATCATTTATAAGATGACTATTAACTTGTTTTTCTTAATTATCCATAACAGTTTAAAATAAGTTAGTAGCTTTCATAAGATGAAGACTTTAAGTTCTATTCCTGTTTAAGGTGATGGACCATTAACTTATGTTTCTTAATTATCCTTAACATTTACAATAAAGGAATCGTTTTCATAAGACTAGGACTTTAAATTCCATCCCTGTTTGGTTTAACCTTAAAAAATAACAAATTTTGAAAGGAAGCTCTTCTAGTATCAAAATAAAACTTTTTAATCATACATAACATACATAGAGAGACTGGCAACTTTATTGATTTTCTTAAGGTATACCATGAAATGAAAATAGTCACTTCATGGGTGAAAAGGGAAAAAAGTTTATTCCAAACTGCCAAGGCTGCTTCCTGGGAAAACAAGGAGAAGGAACAGGGGTAATATTTGCATCATTAAATGGGAACGGGATAAATGGGGCTTGTGAACTGGGTGGGGTCTGTGAGCAGAGACTGGGAGAGCATGGAGGCTAGCATTGCCCTTGACAAGTTAACGGGCACCACAGTCATACAGAAATGGAAAGGTCACAAGTCCTCTTTCCAGACATAAGGAGAATGATCACATTTTTTTTTCAAGCAGGAACTTTCTTCAAGCCCTTGAAGAAGTGAGGACTTTTGTTTAAATGTCTGATCTAGGGAAAAGAACTTTCTTAGGGAACCAGACACCCCATTACAGAATATTGCAGGGACTTTTTGTATGGCTTATTTTATCCAGATAGCTAAAGCTTAAAATGAGCAAAAATGAAGGTAGACAAACATTACAGTGAACCTGAGTAGACCTCAGGAATTTATAAATATTGATTATCAACTATGCCTTATTTATCAACAACTTTTGTCAAATATACCTTATTATCAAATATATGTTGTTACTCATTCAAATTTTCTAACAGGTTAGCATTAAACATTTAGCAAAGACATAAGCAGATACGTGTCTTAATAAGCAGTTAGACATACATCTTTTATATTTATTTATATATGAGTGACCTTTCCTCATGCACACCCGAAGAGGGAATCAAATACCATTACAGATGGCTGTGAGCCACCATGTGGTTGCTGGGAATTGAACTCAGGACCCCTGGAAAAGGAAACAGTGATCTTAACCTCTGAGCCATCTCTCTAGCCCTAGACATATGTCTTAAATCAGCCTTTGTTTATCATCATACAAAAATCCATACCAATAAAAAATACTTGAGACTTGTTGCTTCCTTAGTCTAAAAAGATATTAAATGATGAGCAATTTCTTAAGTGCCTTTCAGCCATTTGAGATTCCTCTATTGAGAATTCTCTATTTAGTTCTGTATTCCACTTTTTAATTGGATTATTTGGTGTTTTGGTGACTAGCCTCTTGAGTTCTTTGTATATTTTGGAGATCAGCCAAAATCAGGTGTGGGGATAGTGAAGATCTTTTTCTATTCTGTAGGCTGCCCTTTTGTCTTGTTGACTATGTCCTTTACTTTATATAAGCTTCTCAATTTCAGGATGTCCTATTTATTAATTGTCAATCTCAGTGTCTGCGCTACTGGTGTTATGTTCAGGAATCAGTCTTCTGTGACAACTCGTTAAAGGATACTTCCCACTTTCTCTTTTAAGAGGTTCAGTGTGGCTGAATTTATGTGCTCTTCCCCTATAATAAGATTGATGACTAACTTAAATGCCATCATAGAGCCTCATCCAGTAGTTGATGGAAGCAGAAACAGAGATCCATAGCTATCCATTGAGCTGAATTCCAGGAATCCAGTTGTAGAGAGGGAGGAGTTATAAGCAAAGAGGACAAGACTAGGCTGGGGAAACCCACAGAAACAGCTGACCTGAATAAGAGGGAGCTCATGGACCCCAGATTGACAGGGGGAGCTCATGGACCAGCATAGGAAGGAACCAGGCCCCCTGAACATGGCTGTCAATTGGGGGCCTGGGCAGTCTATGGGGCCTCTGGCAATGAACCAGTATTCATCCCTAGTGCACAAATGGGTTTTGGGTGCCCATTCCCTGTGGAGGGATACTCTCTCAACCCAGATACATGGGAGAGGGTCTAGGCCCTGCTTGAAATGATGTGACAGACTTTGATGATCCTCCATGGGAGGCCTTACTCCCTGGGGAGTAGGTGGCGGTGGGATGGGGTGATTGGTGGGTGGCATGGAAGGATGTGAGGGAGAGGGAACTGGGATTGGTATGTGAAATAAGATTGTTTTTAACTTAAATATTTTTTTTAAAAAAAGATGTTCAATGATAAATGATAAACTAAGGTGTCTGTAGGACTGAGTAGTTTTATAGTTGTTCCTTTGTACCACATAGTCATCTTAAGATGATGAATATGCGTACTATTTGACATCAGTAAAGATGGTTGCCAGCCATGTGGCTACCTACATCCTGATGAAGTCACTGGCCAAGATGGAGGAAACTACAGCTGGAATCTCCAGCTCTGACTCCCAATTTGCAACAAATGTACAGGCAGGACATTTACTTGGTTTAGGGAGGGAGAGTAGACAGTTAAAAACAGAAATTGGAGCAAAGAAGAAACAGGGAGTAGAGAATTCTTTCTCATTTCCTTGATTACTTGGTCCAAGGTATATTGAGGCTATATTTGACCCAGAAAGAGTGGTCAAAGGTTCTCCAAAAGACATGCCATGGGGATCAAGGAGGTATATGAAACAGTCTCCATGGACAAGGAAGAGAGAGATCTGAAGCTGAGAGCTCCAGGATCTGGGGAGGACCAAATAAAGAATGTACAAACTGTCCACTGGCTCATCACCTTCACTGGACATTGGCCAAGAGCTGAGAGTCTGAGTGAGAGACAATTGCCTGGTACCAGGGCTTCTTTTAAAAGTCACAAGGCAAAACACATGCTCAAAGGTGAATTCTCATCCAAGGAAGTGGTTAGAGATTCGGAGAAGCATTTATGTCAACTGAGGGGGAGAATGTAGCAGCTTCCTTTGTGGAATGGAAGGCAAAGAGATCGGTGGATGAGAAAGTGAATCTGTTGCAGGTGGAGCAGGTGAGTAGGACCCAGGCATGAACAGACCAAATATCAGGAGAGACTAGGAAGTCTTAGAACCAATGACAGGATAAGAAACTGCCACGTGGATACCTTCAGCAGGCTCTGACAAGGTATACCACTAGAGAACACGACATGCACAATAGAGTTAGTGCAAAAGTCTACTTCGAGGAAAATAAAAGAGCAAAATGACATCTTGGAGTGACAACATGGAGACATACAAACACAGACAGACAGACAGACAGACATACAGAAAAGCAAGAGGAGCAAGAGAGGGAATTGTGATTGATGGACACTTTTGAGGGATGCTGGTGTCAACATAACTGATGGTGGAAAGGCACCTGGCAGCAGGTGACAGACAGAACCGCTACAACTGGTGAGGCAGTTTGTCACAGGACCCGACACTAATAGCTGGTCAAAATGCTGAGGATAAGTGACTCTTGAGTCCTGAGCCCTAAACCACCCTTATCAAGACTCTGGAAACCTTATAGAAGATGAGGTATAAAGATTATTTTAACAGATGGAGGATGGGGGGGGCAGCTAGGAAATATGTTTAGTGGGAAGAATCAATAGCTCATTTTCAGATTTAAGCTAAGGTTGCAATTATTTTTCCTGATTAACTAAAACTGGTTCTTTAGATAACAATGTACCCTTTCTCCAAAGCTATTGTTCCATGAGAAATTAGACTGATAAGCAGTCTAATTTTCTGTTTGTGTGCATTTTTCTAGCTATATTGAGAGAGATCTTGACAGAAATTTTTAACCTCTTCCTTCTTTTGATTATAAAGAACCTGAAAAAAACCCAAACAATTGCTTATTGAGTATATGTAATTCATGCCTTAACCGCACTTACAAAATGTGACCTAAAACTTCCCGATCTTATTTGTGAGTGTGACGGTGAGTATGGGGTGGTATGTCATGTAAACCTCGATGTACTCCCTCAGTAACTGATCACCTTCAGAGTTAAGCACAATATTTGCAGAAAGCATCTTCAAGAATTAGAAGTCATTGCTGTTCCTTCATGCTCTCCTGATACGGATTCAATGTGTGTATTTCAAAATTCAAAGCAGAGCGAGATTCAGAAGTTCTCCTTGAGTGCTGCAGCATCTGGTCAACAGACTCAGGAGGGCTTAATGTCCATACGAAGGTACACTTGATGGTCACCAGAGCTCCCAACACCATATGACAACACCAGCTTCTTGTCTCATAAGTCTGAGGAATAAAACCCATACGCAAGAACACAATGTAAAAGCCAAAAGGACATTTATTGAACAGCGGGGGAAGGCGAGAACAAGTTCCTTAGAGTACTATGAAGGTGCTGTGTCCCAAATTAAAGCATCAGAACTGCCCAATAAGAGGGTAAAAAGGGGGCTTCCCAACACCTGGCTTTGGTTTGGGATTTTAAATGGGAGTTTTCAAAGAGGGGCAGACTACAAGGAGGTCTAGTCAAGACTTCTCTATCACCATGCTGTCAGCTGCCTCTGTAGCTTTTATCCCCTCCCTCCCCTCCTTTCCCATCCCCTCTCCTCTTCTCTCCTCTTCTCTTCTCTCCTCTCCTCTTCTCTCATCTTCTCCTCATTCTCTTTCCCCTAACTCCCTCTCCACTCACTGCCCCAACTGCTCCCAATATGCTCAGGAGATCTTGTCACTTTCCTGTTCTGTGGGGTCCTCCTTGTTTCCTAGCTTTTCTGACAGTGTGGATTGTAGGCTGGTGATTCTTTGCTCTATGTCTAAAATCCATATATGAGTGAGTGCATACTATCTTCCTCTTTTTGTGACTGGGTTACCTCACTTAGAATGGGTTCTTCTAATTCTATCCATTTGCCTGCCAATTTCAAGATTCCATTGATTTTTTTTTCCACTGAGTAGTACTCCATTGTGTAAAAGTACCACATTTTCTTTATCCATTCTTCGGTTGAGGGGCATCTAGGTTGTTTCCAGGTTCTAGCTATTACAAATAATGCTGCTATTAATATAGTTGAACAGATGTCTTTGTTGCATGAATGTGCATCTTTTGGGTATATGTCTAAGAGTGGAATTGCTGGGTCCTGTGATAGACTGATTCCCATTTTCCTGAGGAACTGCCATAATGATCTCCAAAATGGCTATACAAGTTTTCACTGTCACCAGCAGTGGAGGAGTGTTTCCCTTTCTCCACATCCTCTCCAGCATAAGTTGTCATTGGTGTTTCTGATTTTAGCCATTCTGACAGGAGTAAAATGGTATCTCAGAGTTGCCTTGATTTGCATTTCCCTGATGGCTAGGGATGTTGAGCACTTTCTTAAGTGTCTTACAGACATTTTGGATTCCTCTATTGGGAATTCTCTATTCAGCTCCGTACTCCACTTTTTAGTTGGATTATTTGGTGTTTTGGTGACTACCTTCTTGAGTTCTTTCTACACATTGGAGATCAGCCCTCTGTCAGATGTAGGATTGGTGAAGATCTTTTCCCAGTTTGTGGGCTGCTGTTTTGTCTTGTTGACTGTGTCCTTTGCCTTACAGAAGCTTCTCAGTTTCAGGAGGTCCCATTTATTAATTGTCAATCTCAGTGACTGTGCTACTGGTGTTATGTTCAGGAAGTGGTCTCCTGTACCAATTTGTTAAAGGGTACATCCCACTTTTTCTTCTAAGAGGTTCAGTGTGGCTGGATTAATGTTGAGGTCTTTGATCCATTTGGACTTAAGTTTTGTGCATGGCGATAGACATGGGTCTATCTGCAGTCTTTTACACACCATCATTCAGTTGTGTCAGCACCATTTGTTGAAGATTCTTTCCCCCTTCCATTGTATACTTTTAGCTGTTTTGTCAAAAATCAGGTGTTCGTAGGTGTGTGGGTTAATATCAGGATTTTTAATTTCATTCCATTGGTCTACCTGTCTATTTTTGTGCCAGTACCAAGCTGTTTTCATGACTATAGCTCTATAGTAGATCTCGAAGTCAGGGATGGTGATGCCTCCAGAAGTTCCTTTATTGTACAGGGTTATTTTGGCTTTCTTGGGTTTTTTTCTTTTTCCATACAAATTAAGTATTATCCTTTCAAGGTCAGTGAAGAACTGTGGTGGGATTTTCATGGGAATTGAATCTGTAGATTGCTTTGGGTAAGATTGCCATTTTTTTTTTTTTTACTATGTTTATCCTACCTATCCAAGAGCATGGGAGATCTTTCCATTTTCTAGTATCTTCTTTAATTTCTTTCTTTAAAGACACAAAGTTCTTATTATATATGTCTTTTACTTATTTGGTTAGCATTACCCCAAGATATTTTATGTTGTTTGTGACTATTGTAAAGGGCGATGTTTCTCTGATTTCTTTCTCAGCCCCTTTATTGTCTGTATATAGTAGGGCTGCTAATTTTTTTCTGCATCTCAAACTTTCTACATGGTGAGTTTATTTGAGTTTAGGGAACCTTTGAACACCTTTCATCAGTGCCAGAGATAATGGGATGCAGAAGGTAAAGCGAGATGTCATTTTATCTTTTTCTTAGTGGTTTTTTCAATCCATGGTATATATTTGTAAATGCCGATGTCCCCTCCCACGAAGTGTCCAACTTCAACTGCTTGGGGCTTGTCTTTACGGATGACAGTAGCTATGGCCACCTTCCCCAAAATTCGGCTGAATACTCTCATGAATTTGACACATAGTATTTCTGTGGATGCTCACTTGTTCAGTTGCCTGGCAGTCCTTGTCAGTTATCATTGGGGCCTCCAGATTCTGTCTTAAGTTGGGGTGACTGCCAATGTTTTCTTGGCTCCAGTTCAAACCTGAAAGTATACAGACAGTGCCTGGACAGACATTGGTGGTGGCGATGGGAAAGCCCTGGACTTTGTGGTTGAAGATGGCAGGCTTAGCTACTTTAATAAGCATGAGGTCATCCTGTGGGGGCACTGTGGCTGTAGTTTCAATAATGCATAATCTGAGTGGGATGAGTTGTCTGCTCTGTCCCAGGGCTACTGATTTTTTTTTTGAGTTAATGTTGTATCCTGCCAATTTGCTGAATGTATTAGCAGCTGTAGGATTTCCCTGGTAGAGTTGTTCAGGTCACTTATGTAAACTATCATATCATCTGCAAATAGTGAGAGTATGACTTCTTTCTTTCCAATTTGTATCCCCTGCATCTCCTTTTGTTGTCTTATTGCTCTAGCTAGAACTTCAAGTACAATATTGAAGAGATATGGAAAGAGTGGGCAGCCTTGTCTTGTTCCTGATTTTAGAGGAATCACATTTTCTCTCTATTTAGTTTGATGTCGGCTGTTGGCTTCACATTTTTTCTCTATTTAGTTTGATGTTGGCTGTTGGTTTACTGTATATTGCTTTTATTATGTTTAGGTATATTCCTGTTATTCCTGATCTGTCCAAGACCTGCATCATGAAGAGGTGTTGGATTTTGTTGTAGGCTTTTTCAGCATCTAGTGAGATGATCATATGGTTTTTCTTTTTCAGTTTGTTTATATGGTGGATTACACTGATAGATTTTCGTATGTTGAACTATCCCTCCATCCTTGGGATGAAGCCTACTTGGTCATGGTGGATGATTTCTCTGATGTATTCTTGAATTTGATTTGTCAGTATTTTATTATTTTTGCATCAATATTTAAGAGGGTTATTGGTCTGCGGTTCTCTTTTTTAGTTGTGTCTTTGTGTGGCTTGGGTACAAAGGTAATTGTTGCCTCATAAAAAGAGTTTGGTAGTGAACCTTCTACTTCTATTGTGTGGAACAATTTGAGGAGTATTGGTATAAGCTCTTCTTTGAATTTCTGGTAGAATTCTGCACTGAAACCATCTGACCGACCCAGGAAATTCCAAGGAGAGTGTTGGACCTGAGCTGGTCAAACATTCACTCCAGGCAAAGGTCGCAGCAGGGCCAAGGATGAGGGGAAGGTAGGCTCTGGATGATTTTGCATCTATATAAAATAATCTTATTGATGTTGGTGATTTATTTCTTTCATCAAAATTCCTAGTGAAGTGTTTGCCATGTCGTGGTTTTCCAGCTCTTCTGTTTAACAACCTGTAGCAGCACTCACAGCACAGCACAGTACACAAGACCACCAGTAACAGTTTCTCTTCAAAGCATCCCCTGAACGTGGCAGCAGGAAGGAGCCAGCACAACTTCTGCATCCCGTGTATATGTTTTCAAAGTTAACCCTAAAACAACTAATTAGAAACAAGAAAAGTTTGTCTATTCAGATATACTTAATACATAGGTGGTGTTCAAATGCCTCTGTATGACAATTAAAGATTAAATCTTGTCCTGTATGACAGTTGAAGACCTACCACCCTTAACAAAGCTATGGAAACCACCAGAAACTGAGGTAACCCATCTAAGTAATTGGGACAATTCTGTCATTTTTAATAGATTTAGAAGCTGCTTGTTCTGCACTTTTTCTTACTTGGGTGAAATTTATCCTTCCCAGATCTCTGATGGCATTGCTGACTAGGTTAATGATAACTTTGGCAGTTTAACAGCAACAACCAAGGCTTCATCTGCCTTCTCAGACCCTTCATGTGTAAAATACAAGTCCCAGGCCTCACTCTCCTAGAGCTCCTACTAGGTCTAGACACAGTTTACCTTGTTACCAGACACAGAAAAGAGCTAAACTCCCCAAACAGATTTCAATATAACTTTTTGCTATTTATTTAAAGAAACTTGCTTTACAATGACTGCTCTCAGTAATCAACCACCCGTTGTGTCTCCTGGTGAAAAATTTAGTAGAAAAAAATGTATAAAGTTTGTATAAGTTCTGAGGATATGAAAGCTTAAGTTGTAAGGACTTAAGAAAATGTTTTAAGGTTTAAGATGGTGTTTTTATCCTTTATTTTAATTTTAATTGATTTTTTATTTAAAAATTATTTTTCATTTTACATACCAACCCCAGTTCTGTCCCTTTCTCCTGTTCCCGGTCTTCCCTTTCCATCTCCTAAGAAGGTGTTTTTAAGGT
Organism: Cricetiscus sungorus; assembly: GCA_030556225.1. Taxonomy (NCBI): domain Eukaryota; kingdom Metazoa; phylum Chordata; class Mammalia; order Rodentia; family Cricetidae; genus Cricetiscus; species Cricetiscus sungorus. Next base: position 11,173,142 of record JANBXA010000609.1, read on the forward strand.
GAATAAATGAAAGTTATAAAGGTCCAAGAATGAGAAAGCTTAAGTTGTGATAAGAAAGTGAATTAAGGTGTATAAATGCAAGTTATAGGGGTCTGGGGACATGAAAGCTTAAGTGGCAATTTTAAAAAGTGATTTAAAGTACAGAAAAAGAATAGAAAATGTTTTAGATTTCTTTCTTTCTTTCACTATGCTGCTGTTGTATTAAGACCTCAAAAGTTCCTAGTCTCAACATCAATCAATGAAGTTCTGATAAACTATTAATCTAGCTCTGATAAAGCACAACTCTTGTGATCATAGTCAGAAGCTCAAGATTTTAAATTCCCTTTGGTTGTCTTCTAAGACTTAAAAGTGCTTCTAATTGTGCAGAAAATGTCTGTTTAATCTATATACACACTCAGACTTCTGGATAGAGAAGACAGTGTTCATGTTTTTAACCCAGAATCAATTTTGGGTCCCCAAGCTTTTACTATGACTCAAAGGTGTTAGTATATTGCCTTTTCTACAATGTGGATTTCAGTATAGATTTCAAACAGTGGAAACGCTAATGTGTCTAAAATTTGTCTCTTTTTGTAAACTCAAACAATTCTTGTAAGCTCTAGGGAGTTGACTTGGATCCACCTCAAACAGATCATCAAATGGACTCCAGATAAGTATTCTCAACCAACATCCTAAGTTTCCAAACCTACTGCCTGTTTCTGAGGGCAGGATCTCCCCCACCTTTCCCTGGTCTCCCCTCCCTTAATTATCAGGACCTAACACAAGATTTTCCCCTAAACGCTTAAACTTTATTTTCTGGCCCATATATATAAGTATGTATGTATATATGTATGACGTGTGTGTGTGTGTGTGTGTGTGTTCCAGCATCGGTCGAGGTATCCCCTCAAAATCGGTATCCTGGACAGCTTCAAAGTGGTTAGCCCCGAGTGGCCTAGCCTCACAGACTGTCAACTATGTCTGCACTTTGCCAGTGCCAAAAGGTGCCACAGACCCTGGACAGTGAGTGAAACAGCCAGCTCTTCCAGGACTTGACCAGCTTCCTAAATTTCTTACATCCACAAAGATGCAGATGCCGGCAGAAAACCAGAAGCAGTCTAGAGAACAGGGTTCTCTCATTCCTGCATCACCAGCCATCCCTTCCTATTTGCTCATCTTTTTATAAAGGTGAGGAAATAGAAAGCCTGCTGCAGGCAGTGGCAGCATTTACATCATCACCTGCTCCCAGGTGTCTTTCCACCTTCAGCTATGTGACAGGCACACAGAAGTGTCTGTTAGTCACAGTTATCTCTCTTGCTCCTCTTGCTCTCTTGTCTGTCTGCCTCTCTCATGTCACCACTTCAAGATGGTCTTTTGCTCTTTCTCTCGCAGCCTCCCCCAATACACTCCTTCCATAACTCTGTTGTGCATGTCGTGTTCTCTAGGTGAAGTACCTTGGCAGGGCCTGCTGAAGGTACCTGTTTTGCTGAGTTTTATCATTTCAATTAGTCTGCACGAATCATCACTCCCTACCAAAAACAAAATAAAAAAAGGCTTCTCTGATCAAGCTGAGAGCAGCTGTAGTTTATTGGTGTGAACAGACACATTTAAAAGGCAGATGTACATGTAAATTTGACAAAGTATCAGTATCAAATTCCTTACTAGGAATATAAGAATAAGGCTGTGGCCTCTCCAGTGATATTCTTTTAAATAGATTTACTGTATCAGGAGTGTATTCTCTCCCATGGAGCAGACTTCATGTGTCATTACATTCATAAAGTTCTAAAAAGTATAGAATCCATATAAAAGTACTTCAAATAGTATAGTATGTATTAATTGGCAAGTTTTTCATACTGTGTGTTGATTTGATGTTAAAACACATCAACATTTTATAGATTATGTTTTCATGTAAGTATATGTATGCTGAGTATGCGCCTTTTGTACTTTTTTTTTCATTTTGCTTATACAATAAAGGAACTTCAGAAGGCATCACCATCCCCGACTTTAAACTCAACTATAGAGCTGTAGTCCTGAAAACAGCTTGGTATTGGCACAAAAACAGACAGGTAGACCAATGGAATGAAATTGAAAATCCTGGTATTAACCCACACCCTACAAACACCTGATTTTTGACAAAACAGGCAAAGGACACAGGCAAAGGACACAGTTGACAAGACAAAACAGCAGCCCACAAACTGGGAAAAGATATTCACAAATCCTACATCTGACAGAGGGCTGAACTCCAATATAAAGAAAGAACTCAAGAAACTAGTTGCCAAAACACCAAAAGACCCTATTAAAAAATGGGGTACAGAACTGAAGAGAGAATTCTCAATAGAGGAAATAAAAAAGGCTGTAAGACACTTAAGAAAGTGCTCAAAATCCTTAACTATCAGGGAAATGCAAATCAAAACAACTCTAAGATACCATTTTACTCCTGCCAGAATGGCTAAAATTAGAAACACCAATGAAAACTTATGTTGAAGAGGATGTGGAGAAAGGGAAACACTCCTCCACTGCTGGTGGGAGTGCAAACTTGTACAGCTGTTTTGGAGATCAGTGTGGCAGTTTCTCAGGAAAATCAGTCTACCACAGGACCTGGCAATCCCCCTCTTAGGCATATACCCAAAAGATGCACATTCATGCAACAAAGACATCTGTTCAACTATGTTCATAGCAGCATTATTTGTAATAGCTAGAACCTAGAAACAATCTAGATGCCTCTCAACCGAAGAATGGATAAAGAACATGTGGTACATTTACACAATGGAATACTATTCAGTGGAAAAAAAATCAATGGAATCTTGAAATTGGCAGGCAAATGGATAGAATTAGAAGAGACCATTCTAAGTGAGGTAACCCAGTGACACAAAGAGGAAGATAGTATGCACTCACTCATATATGGACTTTAGAGATAGAGCAAAGGATCACCAGCCTATAATTCACACCGCCAGAGAAACTAGGATACAAGGAGGAACCTAAGAGATTCATACAAGGTCCCTCACAGAAGGGGAAAGGAACAAGATCTCCTGAGCATTTTGGGAGTGGGGGGGGGAGTGAGCGGAGAGGGAGCTAGGAGAAAGAGAAGGGGAGGAGAGGAAAGCACATGGGACTAGGAAGATTGAGGCAGGGGAGGAATAGACGAGAGGAGAGAGAGAGAGAGAGAGAGAGAGAGAGAGAGAGAGAGAGAGAGAGAGAGAGAGAGAGAGAGAGAGAGAGAGAGAGAGCATAAATGAGTGAGTCATTATAGGTTTGAAGAGAAAACTGACTTTAGAGAAATGTCCAGAGACCTACTAACAATTTGAGCAACAATGGAAAGGCTACCATAAATGCCCTTCCCTGATATTGAGATTGATGACTTACTTATAGAGCCCCCATCTAGTAGCGCATGGAAACAAAAGCAAACAGGCCCAACTAAACACTGAGATGAGCTGGAATCCAGATGCAGAGGGGGAGGACAAGACCAGGCTACAGAAACCCACAGAGACAGCTGACCTGAACAAGGTGGAGCCAATGGGCCCCCCAGACTAATAGCTGAGAAACCAGCATTGGACTGACTCAGACCCACTTGAACATGGGTCTCAGTTAGAAGGTCTGGGCAGTCTAAGGGATCTCAGACAGTTGAACCAGGATATATCCCAGGTGCACAAAAGGACTTTGAGAGCACATTACACTCCCTTAAACTAGTGGCTGGAGGGAGGGCCTAGCCCCTACTCCAAATGACTTGACAGATTTTGTTGACCCCTACTGGAAGACAACACCCTCCCTGTGGAGTGTGTGTGTGGGACATGGGATGGGAGGGGAGTTGGGGGGCATGGGAGGGAGGGAGAGAGAGGGAACTAGGATCGATATGTAAAATAAGAAGGAAAGAAAGAAAGAAAGAAAGAAAGAAAGAAAGAAAGAAAGAAAGAAAGGAAAAGAAAGAAAGAAAAAAGATCTGTTCCTCTGAATGGAAACCAGGGCATGTCTTACTTTTTAGAAAGAGGTTTTTATTTTGTTACTATAGATGAAGAAAAGCTATGGATACCATCAAATTTGATTTTAAAAAATCCATTTGAATATAACACTTTAATTAGAAGAGATGATAGTTCACCAAGTAGTATGGCCAGTTAATTATAAACTAACCAACAAAACTAACAAATGTTTTCCATTTGATCAGATACAAGTTTCCAAAACAGAATCTTCCAAAATATTAGGGTTGGGGAAGGGTTTTATTTTTGTCTTTTCAGGAGAATAAAGGTATCCAGCTAAGAAATCCAGGAGCCACTTGACAACTAAGACATCTGAAGAAAAGGGACAAATAATCAAGAAAATTTGTCCCAAGAAAAGGAGTGAATTGGCCTATTGGTACATCAAATATCTCAAAATGCTACTTTTTTCTTTTAATTATGTGTACATGTGTGTATGTATGAATATATGTGTGTACATATATATGCATATATGCATGCATATGGATGTGTGCATGTGTGTGCCAGTACCCCCAGAGGTTCAGAAGACATTGGATGCCCTGGAGCTGGAGATATAGATGTTTATGTGACACACAATGCGGGTGAACTCAGTTCCTATGGAAAAGAAGTATTTAGTCTTGACTACCGAACTGTTTTTCCAGCCCTACAAATCATACTTTATTAAAAAACCAAAACCAAACTACAAACACCTCTAATTTCACACACCCTGCAAAGGACCAAAGACAAAAATCTTACACCTTTATATTACTTTAAAAAACAAAATCATCATGCTATATATAGAAATTAATTTTTATGGCAATTGAGTCTTGAAAACTACATATAGAGTTTTCCTCTTTGGCAAAGTTTTTGTAAAGTATCTCCTAAAGTTAATTGTAATATCAAGGCAACTTTTTCAGCTACCAATTTGCCATTATTTATAGCTATCATATGATCATTAATGAGAGTAACCCAATTCTGGCTATCATTGCATAGAAATGAATCTCTTTAATAATATAAAATATGTATTATATATAATATATATGTAATATATTATATATAATATAAAATATATTATAATATAAAATATAATAAAAAATAAAAGGTTAGCCTTATATTTTGAAAAGTTAGCTTTGGTCAAATTGTTTAGAAGTCTCCAAAGTAACTCTTACACAACTAAATGGTTATCTGTCAGTCTTGGCTATGGGTTGAGTTGAGTTAGGCTTGAGTAGAGGTTATCTTTCTGTTACTTGGTGACACACCCACTATATACTTGTTTTTCAAATAGAAAATCTGAGAAATGTGACAGAGAAAGCCCAACCATGTGAAGACATTTCAGCTTCTGCTAAAATGTGACAAACTTTTAATCTTCTCACATACCATTGACCGAAAGAAAATACATGAATATCTAAACTGGAGGGAAAGGGGAGTGTTTACTCCCACTACTGATGTCATGGCTAAAGTTGGGAAAGAAGACAAATGCAAACAAATGATACACTCTTTCACAAAAGAAAAATGGGTACAGCAAAGTTCTTGGGGCGGGCAGAGAAAGGAATCAAAAGAACCATTATTGCTATCTATATCTTGGGACTACAATTTCTAGGTCCAGATTGGTTGAGTAGGTTCAGGTGTTACAGGGACTTGTTCCGAGTGGTGATCGTCTAGGGGCACTGCCAAGCTTGTTGTGGAGCTGACAAAAATTGCACATCCTGGGCAGAAGACCTGAGCATAGAAAGCAAAAGCAACAGACTAGATAGAGGCAACAACCAACACTGGGGAAAAGTGAAAGTGACAAGTGGGGAATGCAGAGGTATAGGTGCCACTGTCCCAGAGTGAAAAAGACAGTTGGGAATCCCCATTAGGCATATAGAAAAGAGAATTTTAACAAACTATTAAGATGAACAGCCCCAGAGGTGGGAATCTGTCTGAGAGCTCTGGGTTGGAGATTTTATAGGCTCTGGGGGCCCTCCATTTTAGGGCCCTTCTCCCTGATTGGTCCCACCCAGCGTATCCTGCCTTGGGTGGGTTCTCTTCCTCCCACAGTTGTTTAGCAGTTGGTATTAGTTGCAATGTGATTAGCAATTGGTAAAGGTTGCAAAGACCTGAGACCTGAGGGAGCGCAACCCCAGGAGCGCCAAGCAATCTATCTTACAGGAGCAGGTCCACATACAGTCTCAATCAACCTAAGTTCTGACACTCCTTCAGAATGACTGCATTGATTGACAACAGGCCAATAAATTACTCACACTAAGCAAGTATGAGGCACATTTTGATGACAATTGAGACTTTAAAGTCTAAAGATAATTTTTGTTTGTGCACAAATGTAGTTTGAGTAAATTCAGGAATTTCTTGTGAAGACATGTTGTTTGACTTCCATCTAGTGGCCACTAAGAATCATTGTTCAAAATTGAGGATAAAATGCTTATTTAGATGCAAAAAAATAAAAACTAGTAACAACAAAAACCCATAAACATCTGGAATAGTTGACTCAGAGTGGCGAGAGGGAGGGAAGGAAGAAGAGAGATAGAGCCAGAGAAAGGGGAGAAAATGGAAATTTTTCTGTAAACTAGTACACACACGTATGTGTGTGTGCGTGTGTGTGTGTTTGGTATGTGTATGTGTATGTGTGTGTTTGCCAGAAAAGTGTTATTGTCTTCTCACACCACTGATCAAAGGAAATGAAATAAGACAACCAAGATCAGAAGCTAGGACAAAGGAGAAGAAAAAAGTTAGTAATTATAGGGCATTAGTGACTACAGAGTTTATTTAGCCAGGTTCCCCTTTTCCAAGGAAATTAAAAACATGTTTCTGAATGTTTTCTTTCTCCTTTACTACATTATGAGTGATAGATAAGAAGTCATCATTGACATGCAAATTATTTTCCCTCATTATTGCTCAGTAGGGAAGACAGGAAATCATGATTAACAATCCACGTAGTCATTAGTCTTAATTTCATATCCATTGCATAGCTGACTCTTTGGCTCACACACTATTCTTGTTTTTAAAGGTAAATCTATTTTTAACTGCTATATGAAGAGTAAATATTAATGGAGTTTCACGTGACATTTGGATTTATGTATATGTTAGATGATGTCTAAATTGGCTTAAGCATGTTTATATATCACAAATAGACATCATTTCTTAATATATAATTCACATAGCATGAAAGTATATAGAAGAGCATAATTTAATTGTTCTTGTTATTTAGCAGAACCCTCCAAACATTTTAAAACACCTTTATCAGCCCCCAAAGAAGGTAAGAATTTATGCATAGTCATGATCAGTCACTCCACATTTCCCTTCTCTACTGTCCTTGTCAATCACTACTCTCTTTCTTCATAACAATCTATTTCAGACATTTCATGCCTTTTGTTATAGTTTTCTTTTGTGTTTGGGTGAAATGTTCTGTAAATATCTGCTAGATGCATTTGATTCATAATGTCTCTTAGCTTCAATGTTTAGTTTTTGTCTGGATGACCTGTTCGCTGGTGAGAGTGGAAAACTGACGTCTCCCACTATCAATGTGTGAGGGTCAATACGTGATTTAAGCTGTAGCTGTGTTTCTTTTTACAAACTTGGATGCCCTATTGGTTGGGAAAGAATCAAAATGTCATCTAGGTGGATTTTTCCTTTGATGAATATCTATTGTCTTTCCTTATCTTTTATATTAATTTTGGTTTGAAGTCTATTTTGTTTGATATTAAAATGGCTACACCAGCTTGCTTCTTAAGTCTATTTGTTTGGAATATGCTTTTCCAACCCTTCACCTTGAGGTCATATCTATCCTTGATATTAAAGTGTGTTTCTTGGATGCAGCAGAAGGGTGGATCTTGTTTTCATGTTCATTCTGTTAATCTGTGTCTTTATTGAGGAATTGATATCATTGATGTTGAGAGATACCAAAGACCAACGATTATTGATTCCTGTTATTTTGTTGCTGTTGTTGTTGGTGGAGGAGTGTGTGTGTGTGAGTGAGTGAGTGTGTGTGTGTGAGTGAGTGAGTGTGTGTGTGTGTGTGTGTGTGTGTGTGTGTGTGTATGTGTGTATGTGTGTGTGTGTCCCTCCTTTTGATTTTCCTGGTCTGAACTTGTTTATGTACTTTGTTTTCATGGTTGTAGTTAACTCTTTATGTGGAGTTTTCTTCTAGTACCTTCTGTATGGCTGAATTTGTAGATAGATACTGTTTAAATTTGACTTTATCATGGAATATCTTATATTATTTATCTATGGTGATTCAAATTTTTCCTGTGTATAGTTGTCTAGGCTGGCACCTGTGGTCTTAGAACTTGCAACACATCTGTTCAGGGCCTTATGGCTTTTAGAGTCTCCATTGAAAAGTCAGGCACAAATCTAATAGGTCTGTATATGCTATGTGTTACTTGGTCTTTTTTTTTCTTTCAGCATTTTATACTCTTTCTTTGTCCTGTATATTATTTTGATTATTATGTGACAAGGGAACTTTCTTTTCTGGTCCAGTTGATTTCATGTTCTGTATGCTTCTTGTATCAACATAGGCACCTCCTTTTTTTAGGTTAGGAAATTTTCCTCTATGATTTGGTTGAAAATATTTTCTGTAGCTTTGATCAGGGTTTCTTCTTCTATTGCTATTAGTCTTATATTTGCTCTTTTCTTAGTGTCCTGCATATTTTCTGTCTGGGGACTTTTAGATTCAATACTTTCTTTGACCTATGCATCCATTTCTTCAATTGTGTCTCCAACCCCTGTCATTCTTTCTCTTATTTCTTATATTCTGTTGGTGAAGACTGCCTCTGTAGTTCCTATTCAAATTCCTATTTTTTTAATTCAATGAGGCATTTTATTTATAAAGGTACTTGAGGGGCATTGTCAACAATTATTTCTTTCTGTGTAGCTAAAAAGCTTCCCCCCTTTGAAATTTAAATTAGAAACAAGCTTGTTTTACATATCAATCCCAGTTCCCTCAAATTCCTAAATTTTTAATTTCCAGAATTTCTTCAGATTGGGTTTTCTTTATTGATTCTATTTCCATTTTCAGGTCGTGAATAGTTGTATTCACTTTCTTTAACTGCTTGTGTTTTCTTGGATTTCTTTAAGGGATTTATTTATTTACTCTTTAATGATATCTATATGGTTGGTTTTTGTGGTCTTTTTCTTGTGCTTCAGCTAGATTGGAATATTCAGGGCTTGCTGTGGTAGGATAGCTGGGCTCTAGTGGAGACATATTTCCATGGCTATTATTGGTTGTGATTTTATGTTGGCATCTAGGCATCTGGATTTGGCTTGACTAAAGGTCTAGGTAATAATTTCTGAGTTTGTCTTTGTTTTGTTCCTAGGTGTCTATTTCCTCTCTATTTTCAGAGAGTGTGACGGCTGTGTGTTGCCTGATTTTCTGGCCCGTTCAGCTGGTATGTTCACAGGGAATGTCTGCTGGTGTTGGAGGCTCGGATACTGGGATGAGTTGGGTGAGGAAGCTAGGAGAAGAAGGTCTTTATTATCCATGGTAATGGGGTCAGAGAGGAAAAGGAGATCGCAGCAGGTTTCCTGCTCCAGAACTGGGCACAAAACTGGTGGGACTGTGTCTCAGTAGCAGTAGGAGAGGTATGTGTCTGCCTTTGGCCTACTTGTCCTGGGAGGAGCTGCCCTTGGGTTATCAAGAGTGACTACTGCAGTTGGGTTCTGGACGAAGCAACAAGTGTAGGGTGTGAGGTTATAAGGGGAAGGTCTGTGGGATTCACAGGAGATGTGCTAGGGGAAGGAAGTCTGCAGCAGGTGCTCTGTTGCAGAGCTAGGGATGTGACTAGGGAAATGAATTTGGAGGAGAGGAGGAAGTGGAGAGGTCTTTAGTTAGTTTAGCTATTTCCCTGGCCTACTCAGCTGGTGTGTTCACAGTAAATGCCTGCTGATATTAAAAGCTGGGATACTGGGAGCTGGGAGAAGGAATACTGCTGGGGGAGAAGATCTTTGTGATGCACTGGGAAAGGGGTCAGAGAGGAAAAGAAGCCTGAAGCAGGTTTCCTGCTACAGAGCTGAGGCTGAGAGTTGCAATTGTATTTTTAATTTCATTTTCACCTTGTTCATTACCACTGTTCAAAGTTCAAGGATTTGGAGGTGGTATTTTGTATTTTGAAGCATTGTGAACTTGTTCATTATTTTATTTGTTTTTCTTGAACAAATAGTTAAGGTTCTTCTACATATAAGATTATGTCATCTGTCAATAAACAATACTCTTACATATTTCTTTCCTGTACGTATGTCTTTTTTGTCTTCTTTTTAAAATTGATTTTCTTAGTATATGTTCATTATCTTTTTTCATTTATTTTTCTTATCTACCTTACTGGGGTAGAACTTCTAGTACAATGTCAAATGAAGGGTAAGAGCAAATATTCAGGTCTTTTTCCTGATCTTCAGAGGAAAGCTATGATATTTTCACCTCTAAGATGCTATTTATGAGTATTTTATATGACTTTTATCAGGATAATAAAGTTTCCTTAAATTCTCAGTTCATTAACTTTTTTCTCAGAGGCTGTTATTTTGTTCTTTTATTTATATTGTACTCTTACTGGTAGATAAAAGCCATACCATATTGCTTACAGAATTTGACCTGAGGAGAAAGAAAATTTTCATTTATAGAGAGCAGTTGGAAATGTCTTCTTTTTCCTTTTATTAGTATGAATATTATACCTACAGAAAAAATAAGCATAGGGTCTAGGAAAGCTGTGCCAAAACTCTCATTTGAGCATATTTGACAAAACAATAATTAAAAGAAATTGCAAAAAGAACTTACAGAAAAAATTATTAGTCAAGCATAATTCTAATCTAAATGTAGGATTTTGTATCTCTTGTTCAATGATGACAGAAATAAAGATAATTTATGAAAAGAGTGTAGAGTTTTATGTTTCATTTTTATATGTATGCCTGATACACACACACACACACACACACACACACACACACACACACACACACACATATATATATATATATATATATATATATATAAATCATATGTGTACAGGTGCCTGAGAGAGTGGGAAAAGGGGGTCTGACCTCCTCCATTATAACTGGAATTCTAAGTGGTTATAAGCCACCTGATACAAGTCTTATGACTGAATTCGGATCCTCTGAAAAAGCACCAAGGGTTCCTACCCACTAAGCCATCTCTCCAACCTCCAAGAACATCTTATTTTCAATTGATTTTATTGTACAACCACTTGGTTATAACCATGCAAGTCATATCATTTAAAAACAAACATGAAATCTTGAGTAGTATCAACTTACTTTAACCAACAGCCTGTCAGAGACCTTTAAGTTACCCCATGCCTTTTTGGCATAATGCAGTGGGAAGGGAGTTCTAACCTAGACCTCATGTAAAGTTACCAGTGGGCTGTAAAATACTCTCCCCTGTTCCTAGAAATGCAGCAAACACTTAGAAACTGCTTTTCAAAAAAGTAGAAAAAAAACCCTTGACTCCTTCCTTGAATCCACATTGTATCTATAAGGATGGAAGCCTGGCATCTCTGCCTTTGTTTTTCACCTATCTTCATTCACTGTCACTCAGACTCTCCTGAGGTACAGAGTATTTTCCTGGAATCCTGGTGATATCTAAACTGTCATCTTCCTTTAATGCTAAAGACACAGTCATTTTCCTAAACCACCATTCACCTTCGATTCAATGAGCAACAAATCCTCACAAACAGGATAGACTATTTTTCTAAATAATGATGTCTATGAACGAGAGATCACACATGACCTCAAACAGGTCTTCTTGTAGGAACCAGATTGATTCCATCAGACATTTAGTATTAATAGATGAACACCTTTTTATTGAACCACTTGTAGGACAGAGTAGAGATAATGATGGGTGAGACCACACCTTGACTATGACCTCGATAAAAAGTCCCTGGGGTCCCTAGTTTATCTGAGTACTATTAAAAGAGATTTAGGTTTTACTATAGGAAGAACTGTATTAATTTCTCTATTTTCTTTTAGAATTGTGTGCTTTTGTAATTGCCACATTGGGGCAGTTGGCTTACTCTACCCTGCTGGGGTTGTTGGAACTAGGGCTACTGCCCTAAAACTCCAGTTATTGTGGCCAATAGACTTCTTACATATTATTGATTATTGATGTGGGGGGGCCAAATCACTGAGGGAAGTGCCACTCCTGGGTAAGTGGTCCTGGTGTGTATAAGAAAATGGACCAAGTGATCCACTAAGCAGCACTCCTCCATGGCTTGTGCACATCTCCAAGTTTCCATCTTGAGGTTCTGGCCTGATATCCCTGAATGATGAACTAAATTCTCTAAGATGAAAGAAACCTATTCTTTCATAAGTTGATTTGGTCATGGTGTTTGTTTTATCAGAGAACTAGAAAACTTAAACTAAGATTTAAACATAATTATTTATTGATTCTTTGGGAATTTCACATCATGCACCCCAATCTCACTCATTTACCAGCCCTTCCATATCCACCCTTCACCCCTATAGTGTTTCCCCCCCAAAAAAATTTCAAAAATATTGATTAAAAACAAAACCAACCAACCAACCAACCAAACAAAACCCCATGTCACTCCTCTATCTTTCCCACCTCTCTAATACTTCTTCATCTTAGTGGCACTGGGAACTGTGGTGTGTTATGCCGTATATAACCTTTTGTCCACTCAGCTTTACTTGCAAATGTTCATTGTAATGAGTTATTGGTCTGGTTCAAGGACTCTAGCTTCTGGTGTACTGTCAATGCTGGACCTTCACTGGAACTCTACTTAGATATCCTGCTGTTGTCCAGAGTCATGGAGATCCTGTGGCTACAGTTCCGCAGGGCAAGTCCCTTCACATACTCTGGTGTGTCCTGGATGGTGTAGATATTGGGGTGGGTCAACTCAAAGGCCTAGATGTAGGTCTATGTGGTAACTAATTTGGTCAGTTCAGGCCACTAGGATCACACTCCTCATGTGAGGGGGTGGAGCCAGATCTTCTACCCCCATGGTGAGGGGTGGGACCAGCTCTCCTATGAGGAACAGGGCCAGCTCTTCTGCTGCAGTCATCAGCAAAGGGCAGGGCCAGCTCTCCTTGTGCCAGCTAAGAGTAGTATGGCTCATTAAAAGTCTTGGGTTTCAACATGCATGGTTCCTATGACCCCTGTGATAACATGGGCCAAGGAGAACAACACAGACCCCAGCTGCAGCAAAGAACACAGACATGACCCTCAGCAGCAGCTCAGACCAGGACATTGCCATGGTCAGGTGGCAGCCCAGGCCATCCAAATCATTATGGTGCCAGTGTCAACATGGCCCTTGTACACCAATATGGTCTGAGGTGACTGACCAGACCCCAGGTATCTGCACGATCCTTGGTGGTAACAGGAGCATGAACATCTACTCAGACCCTGGTATAGGGTCCAGACCCAGACATGGCCCAGGGTGGCAGCTCCATTGGGATAAACATTATGAACAGAAGGATCTTTGGGAGAAAAGTGTTAATTTCAACTTCAGTTTGTAGTTACCCACCCAAGGAAGTCAGGCTAGGAACTTAAAGTAGAAGCCTGGAGGCAGGAACTGATGCTGATACCATGAAGGAATGCTTCTTACTGGCTTGCTCTCTTCTTGGTTTGCTCAATTTTAATTTTCTTTCTTATACAATCCAGGATCTAGGGGTGATACCAGACCCAGAAAAGAAAATTGCATTTTTTGAGTCTTGGGTCTTGTTAAGCACAGCCAGTTCTTCAGACTCTACTGACAAGAACCAGAGATTCTTAACTAAAAAACAGTACATGAATGGCACTAAGAAGTATAGTCTTTAAGGGACTCTCAAACTTCCCTCTGAAATCTCACAAACCAGGTACCTGTCATTTGCATTGCTTTCAGAATTATCTTCAAGTTCCCACAAAAGACCTGAACATTTAGTGTTTTTATTACAGTCCAAAGGTTCATACAGTCCCACAAGCCTCCCCGGTTCACAAACTACATGATCCAGTCTTCAGACAAATGTCCCATGATTCTAGTGCCCATTTCTGTCTTAGTTTAATTTCTATTGCTGTGATGAATAAAAGCAACTTTGTAGTTTGTAGTCCAGGAACTCAAAACAGAACCCTAGAGGTAGGAACTGAGCAGAAAGGACTTGCTTTCCTTTTAGCTTGCTCGGTTTGCTTTCTTATACAATACAGGACCACCTGCTCAGGGCTGTTACTGCCCACAGTGGACTGGGCCCTCCCACATCAATCACCAACTAAGACAATGCCTCACAGGCTTGCCCAAAGGCCAGTCTTACAGAGGCATCGTTTTTCATCTAAGGTTCCCTCTTCTCAGACAGCTCTAGCTTGTGTTAGCTTGAAACAAACAAACAAACAAACAAACAAACAAACACAAAAAAACCCCAGCAGCACAGATACTAACAAGCTTGGAGAATAATAGATTTGGCCCTTTCCTTTATAATAAACATCTAATGAAATCAATGACTAGAACAGCAGGGCATGCCATTTAAGCTGCAAGAAAGGTCATTAGTATATAACTAATTAAGGCTCCAGAAGCCTTAAAGTTAATATGATTACTATATAACAGAGGACTGTCAGTTAAAAACCAAAGGCACAATATTGCCCTTCTTAGAAAGAGTTGATCTAAACAGGCTTGTCAGTCACCTGAGAAGGACAAAGCTCCTCCAGAAAAGCCATTTAAGTGGGAGATTACATACAGAATAATAGAAACAACTTTTAATTTCTATTTCATTGGTGGCTAAGAATGTTGAACTTCTGTTTTTTAAGTATTTAGTGGCCATTTATGTTTCTTCTTTTCAGAACTGTATTCTCTGATCATGAGAGCATTTGTTATATTTCTGGTATTTAATTGCTTGGTGTTCTTAGCTCCCTGTTGGATGTAAGCAGGATAGAAAGAATGGCGGGGGGGGGGGAGAGGGGGATAAAACAATGTGTGTAATAAAAATGGCATATGAAAACTATAATTTAATTCTAAAAATAATTTAAAACAGAAAATATTGTCAAATGTACCTAAAATTTAAGTTGGGTGATTTTTTGATCATTGTCCACTCTTATCATTTGAGCATGCACCATTCTGTGAAATCAATATGACTTGTCTTCTACACTAACCACACTGTGTGTTCCTCACCTGAATATTGTCACTGTAGATCACAAAGAGCAGACAAACAATAGGAGTTAAGGCCGAGATCCTAATGACAGCAGCATTGTTTAAATGTATATTATTGGTCACCAAACACTGTTAGGTTTTCAGATATATGTTTTGGTGGTTTATTTTGTTTTGTTTTGAGACAGGGTCTCACACTATATTGTATATGTCCTGAACTCACCAAGTAGTTGATGCTGGCTTTAAAATTACACCAACGGAAGTGAACTTTCTCAGTGTTCTGAGTACTAGTAATACAGGTGTGAGCTGCCTCTATGTCCAGTTCAGTTATCTTTTTATGATTTATGACTTAATTCCATTGAGGTCAGTGGACATATGTTAGAAAATTAGCATCTGCTTAAATCATGCTTATGTATGACTCAAAATAAAGGTTCATCTTTGTCCAGAAACCATGAGGATTTGAAAAAATATGTGATTTTGCAAACGTATGATATACCAGAATGTCTGCTAAATGTCTTCTGTATGTGACAGGAAATCTGCATCCATGAAAATTCAACAATGTGGTTGCCTAAACTAAACAAGACTAAACTATGACAGAACCAGTTGCCATGCTAATATGGAAGGAGGAAGTCTCATAAGCCACACACCTAGATAAAGAGCTATAGACAATTAATGGCTAGAGGGTGGAGACCCCCCCCCCACACACACACAGAGAGAGAAGCATGAGAGGTGGGCAGGGGCCCTTTATTTTTTTATTTTTTTTAAATCTTTTTCCTCCTTTTTAAAATTTAATTTAGAAACAATGTTATTTTACATATCAATCCCAGTTCCCTCTTCCTCTCATTCTCCCATTCACCTATTGACCCCCCACATCCCACCCCCCCATACACTCCCCAGGGAGGGTGAGGCCTCCCATGGGGGATCATCAAAGTCTGTCACATCATTTGGGAGAGGGCCTAGGCCCTACCCTGTGTATCTAGGCTGGGAGAGTATACTTCCTTAGGGAATGGGCTTCCGTAGTCCATGTACTAGGGTAAATACTGATTCCACTGTAAGAGGTCCAATAGACTTCTCAGACCTCCTAACTGAACCAGCATTCAGCCCAATGCTGGTTCCCCAGCTATCAGTCTGGGGTTCCTGTACTCCTACCTGCTCAGGTCAGCTGTTTCTGTGGGTTTCTCCAGCATGGTCTTGACCTCTTAGCTTATCCCTGCTCCCTCTCTACAACTGGATTCCAGAAGGTTGACTCAGTGCTTAGCTGTGAATCTCAGCTTCTGCTGAAGGAGGGAGGATCTAGGATGGCATATAAGGTAGTCATCAATCTCATTATCAGGGAAGGATATTTAAGGTGGCCTCTCCACTATTGCTTAGGTTCTTAGTTGGGGTCATCCTTGTAGATCTCTGAACATTTCCCTAGTGCCAGATTTCTCTTTAAACCTATAATGGCTCCCTTTATTAAGATATTTCATTTCTAGCTCTCCTCAATTCTTACCCTGACTCAGTCTTCCTGAAACCCCATGTTCTCCTCCCCTCTTCTTCCCTTCTACTTTTGCTACCTCCTCTCCCTCCTCCCATACTATAAGGCAAAGGACACAGTCACCAAGACAACACAGCAGCCCACAGAATGGGAAAAGATCTTCACCAACCACACATTTGACAGAGGTCTGATTACCAAAATATACAAACAACTCAAGAAGCTAGTCACCAAAACACCAAATAATCCAATTAAAAAGTGGAGTACAAAACTAAGTAGAGAATTCTCAATAGAGGACTATAAATGGCTGAAAGGCAATTAAGAAATCGATCAACATCCTTAGCCATCAGAGAAATGCAAATCAAAACAACTCTGAGATACCATCTTACACCTATCAGAATGGCTAAAATCAAAAATTGATTTTGCTAAAAGCAAAAACATGCTGGAGAGGATGTGGAGAAAGGGGAACTCTCCTCCACTGCTAGTGGGAATGCAAACTTGTAGAGTCAGTTTGGAAATCAGTATGGTGGTTTCTTGGGAAATGGGAATTAGTCTATCTCAAGATTCAGCAATTCCACTCTTAGGAATATACCCAAAGCATGAACATTCATACAACAAGGAGTTCTGTTCAACTCTGTTCATAGTATTATTATTTGTAATAGCCAGCACCTGGAAGCAACCTAGATGCCCCTCAACTGATGAATAGATGGAGAAAATGTGATACATTTACACAATGGAGTACTACTCAGTGGGAAAAAAAAAACAAATTCAAAGGAAAATGGATGGAACTCATCCTGAGTGAAGTAACCCAGTCACAAAAAGACAAGAATGATATGTATTCACTCATATATGGATATTAGACATAGAGCAAAAAATTACCAGGCTACAATTCACACCTCCAGAGAAGCTAGAAAACTAGGAGGACCCTAAGAGAGACATACATGGTCCTCTGGAGAAGCGAAAAGGGACAAGATCTCCTGGGCAGGGCCCTCTTAAGGGAAGGTGGTGAATGTGCACAGATGTTGCTTTTAGTGCCTGCAGCTGAGGCTATTAGAACGCCTAAGACACTCCAGTATAGATGCCTGAAAACACTAACATTACACAAAAAATTTTAAAATTAAAATATGTTTCTAAATATTCACTACTTATATCACTGATTATGCTTATAACTACCATTATTTTCTTTTTATATTCTTTTCTCCCTGATTATAACATATAATAGTCTAATGGTTGCTTGAATGAAGGAGTCATGCTAACATTTGAATTGTATGAAAACTCTGCAAAAAATAATTATCTGTATTTCAAGAGAAGCTTTAAAGGACACTTGAGACAAAGTAGTAGACTAGTCACACAAAGCATACCTACTACACATACAAACTTGAGAAGGTACAGGGAGCAAAGCAGAAAATACTGGGAATTTTTAGATTGATTAATTTAGACAATGAAACATACCTCAGTAAAAAGGATCCTCACTGAAGGGTGTTATTTGTATGCACACTGAAGTCACTGAGAAGAGATGTCACTAAAATAAAACTTAATGCTATTAAACATAACTAACTTCTGGAATCACGAAAGGCACTGCATTAACGAAACATTCATATTTAAACAATATTCACATAGCTTGTTTAAAGAAATCGAGTGATTTATTAAAATGTTTGTACTTTATTAGTAACTTTTCAAAATACTTTATAAGTGAGGTAATCAATGCAGTCATGTGCGTTGCTACAGAACTTAGAACTCACGTTCTAACGTCTTGTAACGGTTCTGAGCCTCCATTATACACTTTCCGTGATTCTGCCTAGTTCAGCCCAAGCTTGCCGGTTGATCTATTGCCACCATGGGTTTTCTGCGCAAGTCTCATCGGCGCCATTGCCACCGCTGCCCACTCCGCTTCTCAAGAGCTATGGCTGGCTATCCATTGGTGTTTATGACACCACCCATGGTCTCTCCACCATCTCAAGTGCGACAGAACTACCACTTTGACTGCAAGGCCGCTGTTAACAGCCATGTCAACCTGCAGCTTTACAACTCCTACGTCTACCTTTCCATGGCCTTCTACTTTGATCGTGAAGATGTGGCTCAGGAGAACTTGGCAAGCTTCTTCCTGAACAAGTCGCATGAGTGTACTGCTAAGGCCGAGATGTTCCTGGTACTGCAAAACCAGCGTGGTGGCCGCATCTCTCTGCGCACCATCAACAAGCCAGACTGTAATGATTGGCTCAGTGGCCTTCAAGCCATGGAGTATGCCCTTCAACTGGAGCTAGACACCAATCAAAGGCTTGTGGCCCTGCACCAGCTAGCCGCTAGCAAGAGCGATGCCCATCTATGCAGCTTTCTGAAGACCCATTTTCTGAACAAGCAAGTTGAGGTCCTCAAGGAGATGAGCGGCTACGTGACCAACATGCGCCGGATGGGGTCTCCAGATCACCGCATGGCTGAATATCTATTTGGGAAACTTTCCCTGGCTGACAATAAAAAGAATTGAGCTGGAACTTTCTTCATGACCCAAAATTGTCCTTTTCCAGGCTACCAGTCTGGACACCCATATTGCCCTTCCAGCAAGTTCGCTCTTATTTCCTTTCCCCTTTTCCATAATTTCCAATAAAGTTATTTGACTGACTGCATGCAAATTAACGTGTTGAGTTCATTTGTGTTTACTTCCCATTACTTTACAAGAATAAGGGCATATCCCTTTGAGGTCTAAAACCATGGTTTTATTCACACACCCCCGTCTTTCTTTTTACAGCCCCACATCTCCAAAGGGTGGAGGGTAAAGGTGATCCAAGGGCTCCAGAGACAGCCTGCTCTTATAAAGCATGTGAGCCTAGGTGGTAAGGTATGATGGGGTGTGACGGAGTGTGAGGCCAGAAACCCTGGTGTGTTTGTGCTTAGTGTAAGCACATGGGGCACCTGAGCTCAAAGTAGAACTGAGATGGGGCAGGGATTAAAAGAAGCAATGGATGTAGGGGAGAGGGGAGGCAGGGAAAACTGGGGGGAGTGGAGAGAGGGGAGGCTGTGGTTGGGATGGATTACATGAGAGAAGAATAACTACAGAGAAAAATATAACAGGATGTCAGGCCTCAGGTATTATTCAGTGGCCTACGATTGCCTTAGATTTACCTGGCTTGCTCATAACCACAGTGTCACCAGTGGTACACACACATCCCCTTCGTAATACTTCTATTTCCTTCATTTTTAAATCATGTATTTCTTCCCATGAAGTGGCCTGATACCACAAAATCTCCACTGCCTTCACAGAAGGGTTAAAATCACCGAGGTATTCCTATTTGTGGTATTGAAAATAAAAGATAACCCCGAGTGACTTGGGCTGCTTTGAATAACATAGTAACATAGAAACATGGGGGAACATTGAAAGTGGGTAGCCGGTGAGAAATCTGTCAGGACAGAACTGATAGTAGGTGTATTTATGGTAGTGGATTTGTTAGCTTTGCGTATGTGGCTAGTGGCTGGGCATCACTGCCATGGCCATCTCCAGGATAGAGGTCTAAGGAGAACAGTAGCTGCTCAGCTCAAAAATCTGGGAGCCTAAGGTCCAGAATGACTAAATAAGTAACTATGATCCAATGCTAAAAATTTGAAAGTTCCCCAGGTATACATTGGGAGTAAAATGCTGAAAACCATGGAGGGAAATGCCCACAGGCTATGGAAGGAGCAGCAGTAGCAGGAGCAGCAGCAGCAGCAACAGCAAAACAACAAAATAACAAACATCCCTGTGCCGGATAATTATCAGTCAACTCGACACAAGCTAGGTTCACTTGGGAACACAGAACTACCCCAGTTGAAAAAATGCCTTCACCACATTGGCCTATATGTGAGGACACTTTCTTGTTTAATGTTACATTGGATATGATCCAGCCAACTGTAGTCAGTGCCCCCCAACCATGGGCAGACTGGGCAGCTTGTATGAAACTGCAGGCTGACCACTCCTACAAACACTGCTCACCTTTACTCCAGCACACTGCACAGGCTGGAGAGACTGTAGGTTATGTGACTGTTGGTGCAGTTTGAGACCCATGCCACCAGAGTGCTCCCACCTGAAATGCCAAGAACCAGAGAGAGGCTGGATGTCCCAGAGATCAGGAGAGAACCAAACACTACTGGAGAAAAGACTGTAAGCGTAATGATGCCTACTAATATTCCGCTATCCTCATAGACTGATGCCTAGTCCAACAGTCATCAGAGAGGCTTCATCTAGCAACTGATGGAAACATACAGAGCCTCATGGAAAAACTTAGGCCCAACTTTGGGACTTCTGATGAGAGAGGGAGAAAGGATTGTAGAAGCTGAAGGGGTCAAGGTATCACACACACACACACACACACACACACACACACACACACACACACACACACACAATTCAAAGTCAAAACACCAGAAACTACTAACCTGGGCTCATAGGAGCTCACAGAGACTGAACTGACAACTAGGGAGCCTGCATAGAACAGAACCAGGCCCTCTACATATATGTGACAGCTGTGTAGCGTGATCTACTTGGACTCTTAGCCTTGGCAGCAGGGACTGTTCCTAATGCTTTGTCTGTCTTTTGGAACCCTATTCCTCATATAGGGTCTCCTTGCCCAACCTTAATACATGGGGAGGTGCTTAGTCCTACTGCAACTTGATATGCCACATTTTGTTGATATCCTTGGCAGGACTTCCCCTTTCTGAACAGAAACAGAGGAAAGGGGGTGGGTAGGAGGGGAGGTGGAGAGAGGGGCTTGGAAGAGAGGATGAAGGGGATATTGTAAAAATTTTTTAAAAATCTAAACTATGATCTTTCTATTGCAGGACACACTACCAAGAGGCTGGAAAGAAAGACACGATGTTTCAAGATTTATATCCTGACTATACAAAACTTTACACACAGATAAATGGATATCTAGAATATATAAATTTGATTTAGTAATCTGAATTTTTAAAGTCAGTGAAATATTTGCATAGACATTTCACCCACAAAGACATCTAAAAATATGCTCAAAGTCATTATAACTTTTAAATTTTATTTTCTATTTTTTCTTATTTTACATATCAATTTCAGTTCCCTCCCTCCTGACCCTCTCCCCTTGTCCCATTTCCCACCACTACCCAGAGAGGGTGAGGCCTTCCAGGGGGATCATGAAAATCTGTCAAGTCATTTGGAGTAGGGCCTAGGCCCTCCCTCGTGTCTCCAGGCAAAGGGAGCATCCCTCCATGGAGGAATGTATTCCTGAAGTCCTTTCATGCACCAGGGATACATCTTGGTTCCACTGTCAGAGATCCCATAGACTGCCCAGGCCTCCTAACTAAGACCCACGTTCAGGGGGTCTGGATCAGTCCTATGCTGGTTTCCAGCTATCAGTCTGGGGTCCATGAGGTCCCCCTTATTCAGGTCAGCTGTTTCTGTGGGTTTCCCCAGCCTGGTCTTGACCCCTTTGTTCATCACTCCTTCCTTTCTGCAACTTGTCTCAAGGAGTTTGGCTCAGTGTTTAGCTGTGGGCGTCTTCTCTTTCCATCAGCTACTGGATGAAGTCTCTTTGATGGCATATAAGACTGTTTTCAAAATTCGTAGCATTAGGTTACAACAATTTGTGCATAGACCACTGAGTCAAAAAGAATTTGAGCTGCAAGGGCAGCATATTGCCCAGTGCCCACGAGCATATCTAAATTCCTAGCAGGAAATCCTGCAGCTGAATTGCGTTGAGCGGATTCTTCGTAATGTTCTTGAAATTCACCTCTCCAGAGCAAATAATTACCCCCACTCAGTATGGCTGTACAAAGCTGCATCCAATCGCTAGGGGTGGATTTAACACCGTAAAAGACTAAAAAAATTGCCTGAGTGAAAGGAGCACGGGGCCCATAAGCAGTGACAGCCTCTTTAAGTTGTTTTATATCCTTGAAATTTAATGGCTTGTGCTCCCTAACCCCGTTACCCCGACGATTCACTGTTTCAATCACAGGAAGAGCTTGTCTTTCCTTTCGTAATGCTTCTACCTTGGTTATTAAATCTCTGACCTCCTTCTCGATCCCTCGAGGAACAGAAGACCTACTAAAGGGATCACAAGAAAAGGGTTTGTGCCATGGCAGATGGCATTTGCGCTCATCAGCTCCAGCAATTCTTTGTTTTAATTGTTCAATTTCTGCTTCCAAAGTATCTTCCTCATCAGTTACGGTAGTTGTATCATCTCCTAGTTGAGATCCCTCTTGTTCCCTGATGGATTTCACAGATTCTAAATCTTGTACTTCCTCAAAAGTCCTATTCATCCCTGCCATTTGTTCTTTTACTTTAACATTGTTGCTCAGGAGCGCATCTTTAATTAGATGCCAAAGGGGAAAGGTGGCAATAGGAAAATTATCAGGCCACTTTTTTATAAGCCTTTTGGAGATCCCTTTTTATCTGTTTCCAGTTGGGGATGTTTAAGGCTCCAGAGTGAATAAACCAGGGACTATGTTTCTCTAATATGGCAATGAATTCTTTAGCTGTCTTAGTTTTATCCTGGTGCCCTATCATTTCAATAGGGCCACTAATTGCCCACTGAGAATTTCCTTAG
Source organism: Cricetiscus sungorus (assembly GCA_030556225.1). Taxonomy (NCBI): domain Eukaryota; kingdom Metazoa; phylum Chordata; class Mammalia; order Rodentia; family Cricetidae; genus Cricetiscus; species Cricetiscus sungorus. The sequence continues at coordinate 11,196,150 of JANBXA010000609.1, forward strand.
AATTACTGGCACCCATACTTCAATACACTGTCATTCACTTTGCAGGCTGGTGCCGAGAGGGATCTTTTAGGTGATCCTTTCTTCCTGATTTTGGTGGGACCTCCACTTGTAGCACCCAGGCTACAATCTGTTCCACTAATTGGGCAAAGGCCTACAGATTGAAATAAGAGACAAGACAGTGGGGCCTTCATTCAATAGCAATGTCGGAATGCCGAATGCTAAATGCTGTTTATTGAGGGGAAGTGGTAGGCTTATATACTGACTCACAGCACAGTGGAAAACAACAGGGTTTTCAGGCTTAGCTCCTCCCCAGCAGATGTGTGTTAGCAAAACAGGAAGAGTACCAATAGCAACTCTGGGGAAAGACGTTCCAGCCAACAGCTTCAGGCTTGCTCACAGTGCCTCGGGGGTCCATGCATGGCCCTACAGAGTAGTGGGGCTTGAATCACAGTGTACTTGAAGAAATGGCATCGTGCATATTATATATGGGTGTGAACACATCAGTAAGGCGTCCATGAGCAGGTAGTATTGAAGTAAAGGCAACAGAATAATATTGGTTCTAAGGTTTGGCTTTGTCCTCCTGACTTGGTGATTTTCAGTGTGGGATTAATTGTGATGGGAACATCTGGATGGAGGATTAAGTAAAGGTTGATGTTTTTATTACATATAAAATAGACACTTATATAGAGAAGGCTGGAAAAATGAACAAGACTTCCTCTCTATTAGGAGTTAAGTCAGAGTTTCAAAAGTCATATGGCATGGCAATGAAGTCTGGACAAACTCACCAGACAAAGGGCATAGATCAATGATTCTTAACCAGTGGGTTGTGACCCATTTGTGGTCAAACGACCCTTTCACAGGGCTTCACTTAAGACCATCAGCAAACACAGATATTCACATTATGATTCATAACAGTAGCAAAATGACAGTTGTGAAGCAGAAATGAAATACTTTTATGGTTGGGGTCAACACAGCCTGAGGAACTGCATTAAGGGGTTGATACATTAGGAAGGTTGAGGACCACTGGCATAGACAGAGAGATGGTATGGAAATATCAGTTCCAGATCTAGGGCAGTTGACATTTAGTGGAGGGCTCATGTATTAGAGCACTCAGAGGCTGCTTTTCCCACTTGACCATTAACCTTTTTGCCTTGCATCCTTGTTCATTGCAAGGTTATCGCAACACCACCCTTGCTGCAGGCTCTGGATGACTCTTGGCTTCTCATTTTAATATGAAGGGTGTGCGCTTGTGCAACCAGAGTACTGAGCTGGCAGAGGGTGTTGGGATTGAAACACTTAACAGACCACCAAGAGAAGTGAAGAAGCTGCTGCCATTTATCACAGAGAGTAATGGGCTTATATACCCAAGCCAGGGGATAGGCTAAGCATAGGAGGAAGTCATGAGCCACCCACACCTGGGGTCAAGGTACAGGCACTGCACACCGGAAAGTTCTGAAAACAACCTTGTTTGCTCAACCTAGTTTGCACAGAAGTTCTACAGCTGGGTAGGGAGGAAGAGAGTTGTAAGGAACAAGTACTTAACTTTCCCAACCTGGGGGGGGGGTTCAGTGGCTCTATCTTTTTCAAAAATTAATTTCGTTTTTACATTTCAATCCCAGTTCCTCCTCCCTCCTTTCCTCCCACTCCCTCCACTCTCCCCTCCTTCCATCTGTTCTACAGAGCAGGTAAGGCTTCCTCTACAAAGTCTACTAAGTTTGTCCTATCATCTAGTTGAGTTATAGGACCAAGGCACCTCTCCACTCTCACACCCCCGTGTCTAGGCTGGGCATAGTATCTCTCCATATAGAATGGGCTCCACTAAGTCAGTTTGTATATTAGTGTTAGATCTTGGACCCACTGCCAGTGGCCTCATATATTGTTCCAGTCACACCATTGTAACCTATATTAAGGGAGTCTAGTTTGGTCTTATGCAGATTCCTCATTTGTCAGACCCAAGTCAGTGATCTCTCACTAGCTTGGGTCAGCTGATTCTGTGGGTTTCTCCATCATGGTCTTGACTCCTTTGTTCATATTATTGCTCCTCCCTCACTTAGATTGTACTCCAGGAGCTTGGCCCATTGGTCAGTTGTGGATTTCTGCATCTGCTTCCATCAAATTTCTGTGGGGTTATGGATTATAGGCTGGGTATCTATTGCTTTATTTCTTGTATCCACTTATGAGTGAGTAATACTATATTTGTCTTTCTGGTTTTGGATTACCTCAGTTAAGATTTTTTTTTCTAGTTCTGCCCGTTTGCCTGCAAAATTTAGGATATCATTGTTTCTTACCACTGTGTAGTATTCCATCGTGTATTTTCTTTATCCATTCTTCCATTGAGGGGCATCTAGGGTGTTTCCAAGATCTGGCTATTACAAATAATGTTGCTGTGAACATAGTTGAGCAAATGTCCTTGTGGCGTGAATGTGCCTCCTTCTGCTATATGCCCAACAGTGGTATTGCAGGGTCTTGAGGTAGGTTGATCCCTAATTTTCTGACAAATCTGCCATACTTCCATACTGATTTCCACAGCACCTGTACACATTTGCACTCCCACCAGGAATGGAGGAGTGCCCCCCTTCTTCATATCCTTTCCATCATAAGCTGTCATTGGTGTTTCTGATTTTAGCCATTCTGATCAGTGTAGATGGGATCTCAGAGTGGTTTTGATTTGCATTTCCCTGATGATTAAGGATGTTGAGTATTTCTTTAAGTGTCTTTCTGTCAGTGGCTCTGTCTTAATGCTCATTAGGTGCAAGGAATTTTTCCCCAGTGAACAGAAGTTTCCACAAAGAAATGGTACATTAACTTTTTTCCATTTTCCTTAAAATATTTTCCTCGTCTCCTTCCATTCCTTACCTTACTGAATGAAATTCCTCTCAGGTAAGCCCTAATGTTAGTCGTGGCTCTGAATAAAATCTCTGAGACCTCTTGTACCTTTTGTGCCACAAGGGGGATACAAAAGTGAAAATTAATTCTCCAAGGCACATATATTATTTTTACCTTCTTAAATGTGGAAGATTACTGAGAAATTTTGTTAAAATTACAATACATTTAGCTGTGCTGTAATTATTCTCATTTTTTCCATTGACATTTTATTAATAGTTAAGATTACAACATCTTTTTTTTATTGTCAAGGAAATGGAAATGCTTTAGTCTCACTTCTCTTTCTGTACTCGATTGATTGGAGAACCTCTGAGTTAAAAACACATGCCCACTTAAAAAAAAGCATGTACTCTTATATTTTTGGTTGTGGGCCTAGCCTTTAACAGCTGAACTAACCAGTTGTAGAGAGGGAGGAGTGATGAACAAAGAGTTCAATACCATGCAGGGGAAAGCCACAGAAACAGCTGATCTAAACAAGTGAGAGCTCACGGATGCCAGTCTTGGGTGATCTGAGCTCAGTCTTTAGCTTCTCCCCTTCTGTTTCTTCATATGAAATGTATGGATAGTTTATCATTCCTGTTGAGCTGTTGAGACTAAATGAGTTAAAGTATGTTCAGTATTCAATTTTAGTGTTCACTTTTATTGAATTTAGGAGAACTGTGAATTACACTAATGCTTCTAAATGCTTCTATCAGAATTTCCAGGAAAGACAATGAAAGGTGGGTGAAAGCCCCCTGGATGCAGATGTCACAGTCCCATAGGAAGATGGCCTAGACAGAGTAAAAGAAGAAGAAGGAGAAGAAGGAGGAGGAGGAGGAGGAGAAGGAGAAGGAGGAGAAGGAGAAGGAGCATTTCCTTTGCCTTTTGGCCTTCATGTTGTGAACTGCTGTACACCACCATGCACACCCTTACTAAGCTGGACGGAACCCTCTGGAACTTTGAAGCAGAACAGCTCTGCCCTTTCTAAATGTTCATTTTGCAGATATTTACCAGCAGTGACACAAATGCCTAGCTGATCGTGCATGGGAATAATTCATAAGAATGTTCTGCCCACAGCAGTCAAGTTCCTTCCTTCCATTGTCACTTTCCTCCCTTCCTTTGTTGTCACCATTATTATTAATTGTAAAGTCTGTGACACTTGAACATTGAAAGCTAGAGTTTACATTCACACTTGGCCACTGGGGGTCTCTCTTGCATTTGAAATACCATGCTGCTCTGCATGTGTGCAAAGGAAAGCCTTAATGCTGTTGGCCTGTCAGGTGCCAGATTTGGGAAACTACATTATTGTTTTCACTGACCTAATCTGGAGCTGGCAGGCAAATCTTGCTGTGGCCGTTTTCCATAGTGATCGCCTCTGGAGTGAGCTATCTACCCTGTCCACACCTGTCCCCATGCCTTAATGAGTGTGGTCGGTGCTAAAGGTGCTGGCTTGGTGGATATCTCACTACACTCCTCCTATTGTTTCTATTTTTTTTTTTACCCTGGAACTGTTTGTGCATAATCTCTGACTCAGGCTTCCTGGGGCCCCTGCTTCTGTCCTGAACTGATATATATAAATCTCCATGAGATTCAACCTGGTGCTTCTCAAGCCATTCTGCACAATAATGCAGAGCTTTGGAAAAAATCTCACTGACCTGGCAAATCTCAAACCATCACCAGGCTGGATGGGGAGACTTAAAGGAGTAAGCACAAAGTGTGGTGTGATTCGAGGAGAGAATGAGAAAATCTTCCTAGAGGAGTTGAGAAACGTCTACTGTGGAAGTGACGTTGAGTTGAAGGGTACATGGTTTCCACAGGTGAAGAGGAAAACTTGCTTAGGTATGCTTATCTGCTGCAGAGGAGTCCCTAGAGAGGCAGAAGAAAAGGTTAGAAGGGAATAGTGTTGATGAAGAAGCCCCCAGAGGGGGAGAATGGTGGTGCAGAACATATCTCAGAACCCAACATATTTTGTTAAAGGAATGTCTATTTAGCTGAAAAGACAAACCAACAAAATGCCCGAATGCATGCCTTTTCATATAATGTTTTTCATTTAGTTATATTTCTGAAATTTATTTTAAATTGGTACTTCTATTCTCAATAAACATCATCCAAAAACTAAACTTTCAAACAAAAATCAAGCACAAAAATCACTATTCCATAGGGGTTCGAGAGATGACTCAGCGTTTAAAAACATTTGGTGTTCTTGCAGAGAGCCACAGTTCAACTCCCAGCACTCATGGCAGTTGGCTCACAACTGCCTAGAACTGTGCCTCTAAGGTACCCAATGGCCCCTTCATGCCTCTTTAAGCACCTACACATTTGAATGCTTTCACATAGACATACACATAACCAAAAATATTTTTAAAATTTAAGGGCAATGTAAATTAATTGAAGTATCCCAAAAAACAAAATAGAGTAAGTTCCCTACTGCATATGGTAAATATGATAAATATGATAAAATTAATATCATATTTAATACATGCATACCAAAAGCAATATTATTAAACACAAATATGGAAATGCAGATAAAATAGAAGATTATATCTCCTCATGCAAGGCAGTAGTTTTCTTTGTATTTTAATAATAGTTAAATGCCCCACTATTAGTTAATTCCAATAATTATAAGAATAATTATTGGAATAGATTGTAATGACTTAAAAATGAGTACACCTTAAGCAACCTCAGTGATGAATATGTAATTATTTAGAATCAGCCAAAAAGGATTAGTGAGGTATTTTTCCATTGGTTTTGTTCACAGGAAGGTAACTGTTGGGCCTCACTTATCAAAGCAAAATGAGAGTCAGCTACAGAGAAAGTCAACACATTGACTTTCTGAAATACATAAACATTTACTCTAGAGGATTCAGTTGTAATTCCTGGGAATGTGACAGTTAGTCATGTATACAACATGTCACATATCTGAAATATTGCAGGTTATTTATTGAGATTATATATAACAAAATGTAGTAGGCTTTCCTTTACCTCCAGTTCCCAAGTCATAACAGTGAGACTTATTTTTAATTATGAATGTTCAGCCTTAGCTTAGGCCTGTTTCTAGCTATCCTTTTTAAAACAAAACCTTAAATTAACCCATTTCATCAATCTATGTGCTGCTCTGAGGCTCATTTACTTCATCTACATAATGTCCATCCTGCTTGCTCTGAGTCTGGTGGACTGGGAACCGGCTAGCCTGCCTCTGGCTGGCTGGTCCCCCTTTCTCTCTGCACACCAACCCTGCCTATTCCTCCCCAGCTCAGGTATTGGCCATTCAGTTTCTTAGACCAAAAAGTGTTTGTGTGTTGTTGTTTGGTGAATAATGATTCTGTTTTGTTTTTTGAGATAGAATCTCACTCTGCTGCCCATGATGGGTATGAACTTTCAGTGGTCTTTCTGTCCATACCTTCCAAGTGCTGGGCTTATAGACATAAACTACTAAGGTTGGCTTGACCAATAATTAATTATTCAGCAAAGGTTGTTGAAATCACTGTAAAATGTTACTTATTTGGTCTAGTTCTCTTGTGAAAGTACATCTGGGTAAATAGTGTGAATTCAGGCATCATCATTAATGTCTAGCTGCCTAGGTGATTTCAAATTATAGTGTAATGATCAGAATGTTAACGCTGTACAAAATTCAATTCTGACTCATCAAAGCAAAGTAGAAATTTTACAGTATCATTCTTGTAAAATGTTACAAACAAATCAAGAAAATAAGAAGGTTGTATGATGGAGAGGATGTGTAATGAGGGGAGCATTCCTCTATTGCTGGTGGGAGTGCAAACTTGTACAGCTGCTTTGGAAACCAGTATAATGGTTTCTCAGAAAATTGGGGACCAATCGATCTACCTTAAGAACCAGCAGTACCACTCTTGGGCACATACTCAAGGAATTCACACTCATACCACAAGGAAATTTGCTCAGCTATCTTCATAGCATCATTATTTGTAATAGCCAGAACCTGGAAACAACCTAGATGCCCCTCAAATGAAGAATGGATAAAGAAAATGTGGTACATTTACACAGTGGAGTGTTAATCAGATGTTAAATACAATGACATCATCCCCATGTGAGGCCTCACCCTCTCTGAAGAGTGGATGGGGGTGGTGGAGAGATAGTGGGGGGATGGGAGGATGGGAGGGAGAGGGAACTGGGATTAGTATGTAAAATAAGATTGCTTTTAATTTAACTTTAAAAATTAATTTAAGAAGCAATGACATCAGGAAATTTGCAGGCAAATGGATAGAGCAAGAAAAAACCATCCTGAGTGATATAACCCAGACACAGAAACACAAATACATTATGTCCTTATTCATAACTGTATATTATACATAAATCAATGTATAACCAGTCTACAATCCACAGCCTCAGAGAAAGCAGGAAACAAGGAGGGCTTTAAGAGTGACATTCATTTATTCCCCTAGGAAGGGGAGATAGATAGGATCTTCTGAATAAATTGGGAGCATGGTGGGGGAGGGTTGGTTTGAGCATGGTAGGGGAGTGGGGAAGGGAGAAAGAAAGAGGGAAGGAGAACATGAGGGATCAGGAAGGTCCATTTGGGGGAAGGACAGAGAAGGAGATCAAGGAAAGAGATACCTTGATAGAGGGAGCTGTTATGGGCTTAACAAGAAACCTGGTATTAGGGAAATCTCCAGAAATCAACAAGGATGATCCTAGCCAGGAATCTAAGCAATGGTGGAAAGGGTACCTTAAATGCCCTTCCCCTGTAATTAGATTGATGACTACCTTAATTATCATCTTAGAACCTTCATTCAGTAAAAGAAGCAGATGCAGAGATCCAGAGCTAGACACTGGGCCAAACTCCTGGAATCCAGTTACAGAGAGGGAGGAGTGATGAGCAAAGGGGTCAAGACCAGGCTGGAGAAACCCACAGAAACAGCTGACCTGAACAAGGGGGAGCTCATGGACTCCAGTCTGATAGCTGGGAAACCAGCCCAGACCCCCTGAATGTGGGTGTCAGTTGGGAGGACTAGGCAGTCTATGGGGCCTCTAGTAATGTATCAGTATTTATCCCTAGTATATGAATGGACTTTGGGAGCCCATTTCACATAGAGGGATATTCTCTTAGCCTAGACACATGGGGGGAAGTCTTAGGCCCTGTTCCAAATGACGTGACAGACTTTGAAGACTTCCCTGAGGAGTGGATGAGGGGTGGGATTGGGAGAAAATGAGAGGAGATAGAGGACTAGAAGGAGAAGTAAATGTGATTAGTATGTAAAATAATGTTGTTTAAAAAAGAAGAAGAAAGAAGTTTGCTATGGAGTGGACCCTGTTTCTCTAATTTGTATTGATCTCTTTCTTTAAACAGGAAAGGTGCTCAGATGTTGGATGAACCAAAGAGATGAATGTGTAATTTAGTTTCTTGTAGTAGATAAACTTGGTGTTTTGCCCAGATCTACTTGAAAAGCAGGGCATCCAAATGCCAAGCTGTTCGTGAGAACTACAGCTGATCACTTATGCCTGTGACCTTCTTAGAAAGATTACCTTGGCTCACTGAAACAGTAAGAGATCCAATGATACAGAACTACAAAAACAATGAGATTTGTGTACCATGATCTCTTTTTCAATATCTAGCTAGTTTTAAAGATTACCTTAAATCACTTACCTGACTCCATCTCTTGAGCTACCCTGCTATATGTGTGTCCCTTGAATGCACTTTTTCGATACATCCTTATCTCAGATTCTGCTCCAGGAATCTGCATCCTCAAATACAGTTGAATACCTTTTCTTTTGTGTTGCTGTTATTCTGACTTTACTGTTTCTTACAACTCTGTATGGCATTTTTTTCTTCACATTTTGCTCCTTAACAGAGTCCTTGAGTGCAAAGTAGATGCATATTTAGCTCTCCTAAAGACTTCATCTATATGTTCTCAATAAAATGGGAAGTTGAACTTAATCTAAAATAAAAATCACATCACAGCATTTCAGAAATGAGTAGATATGAAGTGTGGAAATAATACATATAGATGCAGGCTTCTCATTCTAACGTCTCTGTATGCCCTACCCTAGAATGTCATTACTGGTTCACCTATTTTATTTCCCACCTAAATTGTGACTAACCAAGTAAACCCAAGTCTTTAGTAATTTGTCTGACACGAAGAATTTCTTATATATACGTATGCAGTTCATCCAATCCAGTTAATTTATAAAATGGGTCCCTTCCTTCCTTCCTTCCTTTGCTTCTTTCTTTCTTTTTTCCTTTCTTTCTTTCTTTCTTTCTTTCTTTCTTTCTTTCTTTCTTTCTTTCTTTCTTTCTTTCATAGTTTCATTATTACTAAGGAAGGGTTCAGGTTTTAAATTAGTGACTTAGCAACTTCTTTCAATTAAATGCCCCAAAACAAGATTTCATGGGCAAGACTAAAGATTTCATGCACTGCTAGCATTTTGAAACCTATATTAACGCTCTAAAGGTAAGTTATATAAAATCATTTCGTACTTGACAAATGATTCTCATTTGATTATTATGCTGCATCATCTATAGGAGTCTATAGTGGTTGTGGAGCAGCAAAGTAATTTTCCTGAGCATATACTGTACACAGAACTGTGCTTTCAGTTCTTGGGTATTACAAATTTGACAAGAAAGTGTAGAAACTATCTGTTGCAGAAGCTTGAACTATCTAGAATAACAGCACACTTTAGAATTACACACACACACATACACACACACACACACACACACACACACACACATCCAAGCCAACCAATAGTGGTGAACATCTTTAACCCTGCACTCAGGAAGGCAGAGGCAGGTGGATCTCTCTGTTTGAGGCCAACCTGGTCTTCAGAGTGAGCTCCAGGACAGCCAGGATTGTTACACAGAGAAACCATGTCTCAAAACAAAAACAAAAACATCCCAAAACAAACAAACAAACAAAAACAAATAAACAAACAAAACATATCAACTTGCCTATTAACTTCCAATTAATTCATTATACTACTGAACTTGGAAGGAATATGATAGGATGATTAGCAAGAACAAAATTGAAAGTAAAATATTTTGGAAAGTAACATTTTCTTTTCTCATATAATATATCCTGACCACAGTTACTCCTCCATTCTCTCCTCTCAGTTCTCCCTCCTTCCTTTCCCTGCAGATCCATTGCTCCTCCATTTCCTTTCAGAAAAGCGCAGGGATATCAACTGAACACAGCATTAAAAGGATGCAATAAAACTAGGTACAGACCTTCAGGTCAAGGCTGAACGAGACAACCCAGTAGGAGGAAAAGGGTCCCAAGAGCAGGTGAAAAAGTCAGAGATACCCCCAAAACCATTGCTGGGAGTTCCACAGAAATACCAGGCTAACAACCTTACATGCAGAGGACCGTGATTGTTCTTCAATCTCTGTGAACCTCTACGAGCCCTAGTTAGTTGACTCTGTGGTCTGTGTTGTTGTGGTGTCATTGACCCCTCTGGCTCCAACTATTCTTCCTCCCCCTCTTCCACAGGGTTCCTTGACTTCCAAGGGGAGGGACCTATGGATTTCTCCAGTTTGGGTTCTCTCTCTGCCTACTTTTGGCTGTGGGTCTCTGCATCTGCTTCCATTAGCTGCCAGAAGAAGCCTCTCTGATGACAATTGGAATCCATTTCTAAAAGACACTTTAGTAAGTTCAAGGTCAGCCAGGGCTACATAGTGAGATTCTGTCTCAAGCAAAAAAAAAAAAGAAAAAAAGAAAAAGAAAAAAAAAAAAAAAAGAAAATTTCAAATGTCCTGTCCATGTTTCCTAATTCTTACCTTAATTACTACAACATGGTTCTGAACATGCCATTATCAAAAGCCAGAAGGTCTTAAATAGTGAGTTACCAGATTGAATTTCAAGCTGAGAGTTTCACTGGTCTGCCACTTAGTGAGATGTCACTGTCACAAGGTCTGACATTTGTATTTATAAGCCTGTAGGTTTCTTTTTTCCTTAGTGATTCTAATGGTAAGAAGATCAAATGAGAAAGGTAAAATGTGTTTACTATGCAATCTTCATTACAACTATTTAACTCTGCCATTATAGTGTGCAAGAAACCACAGACAATATGATGTGTCTTTGTTGCAATGGTGCTTTCTTGTATATAAACCTCTGTTGGCTTAGATCTGGCCCACATGCTATAGATTATCTGTTCTGTTCCAAGAAAACTGACTCCCACCAACATTTCCAATATTTTCAATGCGAACACCCAGTACAGATTTCTCTGACTTTTCTTTCTCTTTCTTTCTTTCTTTCTTTCTTTCTTTCTTTCTTTCTTTCTTTCTTTCTTTCTTCCTTCCTTCCTTCCTTCCTTTCTTTTTCTTTCTTTTTTTAGGCTATTTTTTTCTTTTATTGAAAATAGGTTTGTTTTTCATGCAGTAAATCTTTTGGGGGGGGTTCTTTTTTAAATTTATTTTTCTTATTTTACATATCGATCCCAGTTCCCTCTCCCTTCCTCTATCCCTCCTTCCCTCCCTCCCATGCCCCCACCACCTTTCCATCCCAGTCTCCCCCCAACTCCACAGGGAGAGTGGTGCCTTCCAGGAGGGGTCAACAAAATCTGTCAAGTCATTTGGAGTAGGGACTAGGCCCTCCCTCCTGCCTCTAGGTTAAGGGAGTATCCCTCCATGGGGAATGTGCTCCCAACGTCCTTTTGTGAACCAGGAATACATCCTGGTTCCACTGTCAGATTTGCCATCTAAAGAAAATAAACTGTTAATCAGAAATTTGCTTTGCAAGCACTAGATCTTGGTTTGTGGTTTTCTAGAAAAGACTCTGAGATAATGACATTAGGTTTTAAGTTTTAAGAAAATGGTTTTACTTATCTGGCAGATAATCCAGGAAATGTCAGCAAGGAAATTGAGAAATAAATCAGAGAACAAAAACATTATAAAAGTCATCTATGGTATAGTTTCCCTCAGTTTTATCACTTGTGGTGAAAAAGACAGGGATACTTATCCAATAATGTCTTCTGTTACTGGTTCATGGCTGCTTTGGGGGATGGGCAGAGAGAGCTCTAATGTCCAGATAAAAGTGTTGTAGAAAGGACATCAGATACTGGCAGTTTGACATCAAGCAGAATGTATGGACATGGTAAATGTCAAATGGATATGATGAGGCACAAATAGCATTTGTCACATTTGAATTTGCCCCAAATAATATTAATAAGGTAATAACTTAATACATATAAATTGTGTTATGAGAATTTTTCTGAATAAGTAAAATTGGTTATATAGAAAATAACATATTTTCTTCTCCATGATGTTAAGTAGATGAGTATACATAAGTTTACGAACTAATCCTTTTGAGGCTAGAGGTATCAGGCTGCTCTTGCAGAGATCAACCATCTGTAACTCCATTTCTAGGGGATTCCCCACCCTCTTCTGGAATCTATAAGCACCAGGATTGCACATGGTGCACACACATCTTAGCATATTCAGGGTCAACTTCTGGGGCTGTTTCATTGACTTTGTAAATCAGTGCTGTTCAAAGCAGTGTAAGCCTTAGTAGTGAAAACCATGAGCTTCATCTCCTGGAGAGCTGGGACACATTACTGTTTGGGCTATTTAGTTCTTTTGCATGGCCTATACATTTAGTACAAATGTCAAAATCTCCCTGAATTTCCTATGAAGAATCTACTTTTATGCCCAAAAGATGGCTTTATGGGGAAAGGCACCTGACAAGAAGCCAGATGATTTTTAGTTCCATCCTCAGGACTCACATATAGCGGAAAGAGAGGACAAACACCTGCAGGTTGTGTTCTGACTTTTATGTATGTGTCATTATGAGGGCATATGCATGCACACACATTATAAAGAGAATTAAAGTCATATTGTTCAAAACCTTTCACTCTCATAAACATATTTGAAATCAATGAAGAATTTGATAGAATTCTACCTGGGAAATGAAGGGAGATTATGTCATAGTCCTCCCCAAAATCTAGCTAACATTTATATTTTCCCAAGTTTGCCTTTCTGATACAATACTTTTTCTCTTTTCTTTATCTCAGCGCCCATCCATTTTCTGTCTTTCTTTTACCCAATGGACATCATTAATTCCATTCTCCTCACTATTATCCCCATTTATTTTCCTTTCCATCTTGCTATGCCCTTGAGCTCTTTTTAGTTTTCTGGATCAACAGTATTAAGGATTCTCCATCTTAAAAAAGTAAATTTATTTCTTCTGTTTCTTGTTTCCATAACGGACTTTCCTTTAATATATGTTTTGTACCAATGGGATTTCACTTTATTCTCTGAGACAGAAAATCATGACATTACCTCTAGTTTCTCTCTGAACTTTTTTACACTCCTTTTCAGTAATAATGAAGAAACTTAAAATCACAGGCAGTAGGAAAAGGAACAGGTAGGCATGCATCGTAGACATGAACACATGCCATTCAGATCATCATCAAGACAGGATTTACCATTTCATTGAAAAAAAATTAGTGACTTGGCAGCCTAGTGATTTTGAAGGCTGTCTTCTTGGACAGCATAACCAGTGGCTAAACACAACAACAAAAAATGTCAGAATGTTTTCCTTTTTTTGTGGTTGTTGGTGGTGGTGGGTTTTGGTGTTTTTTTTTTTTTTTTTTTTTTGCCAATGCTAGACTCCATTAAAGGCACTGTTTACTCTAAAACCTTGTCAAATATGCAAGGAAAGCTCAAGCTCTCCCTGTTGAATTCTACTCCACTTTAAGATCCTTTAATGAAAGCATTATTTAAAGACTTTACCTGCTCAATTTGCTTCCTCCTGTTTTTAACTTTCACAAGTTTTAGACACACAAATAAACTTTAATCTCTTCTAACTCTGGCTCATTTTTCCTCCTAAAGATCCAAAGATCCAAATTACATACAGCTCTCTCTCTCTCTCTCTCTCTCTCTCTCTCTCTCTCTCTCTCTCTCTCTCTCTCTCTCTCTCTCTCCTCTCTCTCTCTGCCTCTCTCTTTCTCTCTCTGCCTCTCTCTCTCTCTGCCTCTCTCTCTCTCTGTCTCTCTCTCTGTCTCTCTCTCTCTCATATTCATGTAGTCTAACTTTTTCACGAAATAATATTCCCTTGGAAGTAGGGGTGGTATTATTGATGTATGTTTAAGGAAGGACATTTTGAAGTAACAGTACACTTGGGTCTAGTTTTGCTCTGTAGTTCATTCTTGGAGTGATAAAGTTGAGATTTTATTCATATCTGTTTTACTATTCTGCATTGTGCCTCATTTAGTTTGTGAGCCAGGGTAAATAAAAGGATTCATTTATTTATCCTTTCAACCATAGTGTGATTAAGAAAAATTATTGCATGTAATTCACAATACTTTAGTAATTCTTCCAAAGATTACATAGGGCATTCTTCCTGCTCCTTTGGAATTATTTCATTTTTAACCAAAAATATAATCAAAGACATGGCTATAGAAGCTCATCAGAATGACAGACTATAATGGATAAAGGTAACAATTATTTATGAAAGAGGACCTGTAGTTTAGTTAAATATATAAACTACCTGGACCATGAACACAAGGCTTTCCTAGAATGTTGGCATGTGCATTTATGTTTAGTAGAGTAATTTTGTGGTCTTGTACACTTTATTCATTTTTTGGCGGGTGAAAAAAGGTTCATATTAGGGGAGAGAAAACATAGACATACATCAGGTACACAGAGAAAAAGACCCTTCACAAATCAAAGAAAGGAATCAAGACACCTAAACTTGGTCTTTGCTTGATGTTCATGGATTTAGGTTCTTCAAGGGCGTCTTCCTCCCCCAATTCAGGGATTTTGGGGTTGAACAAAAACAGGGAGGCTGATAAGTCTACAAGTTTGGGGGTGATATATTCCTGGTCTGGCCTTAAGCTTCTCGGACAGGTCCATGGGAAAGGATCTCTACTGGTGGAAGAAAAAGCCTGCCAAGATTTCTATTTAAGTTGCCAGGCTTTTGTCTCTGGTTGGGAGGGTGAAGAAGATGTCAGACATCTTAGAAGTTCACTATATTTACTATGTACTGATGATCTCTCTTCTCATCGTTGTGCCATTCTGGGCATCTAACTCCTGGTTCATCATCTTTCCTCTCAAAAGTCATGTTAACTGCTCTTAGGGGTGTGGGCGGAAATGCAGGGTGCTCTATTTTCAAGCTGGTAAAAGGGGTGATGTAGAAGGGACAGCAGTGTAAGGGGCCATGGAGAAACTTAAATATGCAGAACATAAAAGGGACATGCTGTGTGAGTTTGCTTCTGTAACATGCAAATCGTTATACTGTTAGTACTATTATACCAGTTTCACAGCTAAGTTTCAACTCACTAGACAAGGTTTATACTAATCATGTTTAGAATTTTCCTCATTAGGAGACAGATTTTAAAGCATCAATTTTTTTCACAATGCCTACCTTTGGGAAGTGCTTTGCAGGCAGCTATTGCTGAGGTGTTGGCCTAGATGCCCTTTCTGAACATGTAGTTTTCATTATGTATCTACTTACAGCATCAATTATAGTTAATGTTCCATCTAGAGAAACTTTGATTACCCAAGAGACAACCTTCAGTGAACAATTACTTGTTCTCACATCACCACAGATATCTTACCAGAGGGGCCTACATCTGATTTATGATATATTCTGGCTATGGAAGTATTCTAGAACAACTTATGTTCTAGGCCAGGAAATGCTAGTATAATGATATTTGGAGAAGGAGCTTTAGGGAAGTAATTAGGTCTTAGGGGTTGATTTAAGACAGGAAATAGCTTAGTTCCCTTTGCTCTGTTCTCTGATATAAGAAGACAAAACAAGAAAACTTCCATCATCAAACCAGGAAACATTCTATCCTAAACCCAGCCACAATGGTACCCTGATCTTTGGTGTTCACCTTTCAGAATTATTAAGAATGAATTTCTGTTATGTAAGCCACCTATTCTATGGTAATTGCTCAGAACCAGCCCCACACCCAAATAAGCTACTTACATCCAACTTGTTTTCTCAGGACCTATTTTTAGAATAACACACTAAGACATCATCTCCAGTTCTAGCAGACTCATTTTTCTCAGGAAATAGGAAAAACGACTGAGTCAGAGAGAAAACAGATAGAAAGTAGATATGAAGTGGTTGGCTGAGTCATAAATTGAGGAGCTTCAGGGTGAAAAGACAGGAAGTAAGATAAGTGACTCGCTCCAGGCAAGTTTTAGATAAAGAATTCTTTTCTAGCCCAACTCCCCATGAGACCCAGCATTTTATCTGTGAGTTCCTGTCCTTCGTACATGATGAGCTCACTCATGGCCAGTTCAAGTGTGTTTCTGTTGCTTTCAAGCTAACTTCTATTGATTCAACCAGGAAACCAAAGTAATATATTTCCTTATGTAAGATTACTCTGATTTCTAATTGAGAAACTGAGGGAGCTAGTGGGTTGTTCCCTGATGAAAGTCCTTTCCAACCATACCATTATAAATTGTGTGAGAAACTCTGCACCCAACAGTAATTCATTATTAAATCACTTCGAAGTTTGGAAAGTAGATCTGGAAATATTTGCAAACAGACTACTTCATACCATTTCATCCTACTGGTAGTTTCTGACCAGCTCCCAAAGAGGTTGGAATTTGCCATTTGAAGGCTTTGTATGTCTTCTTTACCAATGATCAAGAAAGACTATCCCCACTAACTCAAATAAAAAACAAACAAAAACAAAACAAACAAACAAAAATAACAAACATTATTCCAGATTGGTTGTAGAAATATCAGAGGGTAGAACCATGTGCTTAACAAGCACAAACTTCACCAGACTCTGATGGTTTCCTTGAGGAAGATAACTACAGCCTTGATTATTACAGTTTTGATTATTTGTGGTACTGGGGATTGAACTTAAGATGGAGTGCAAATAATCTGACACTAAACTATATTCCTACACCTCTTTTTATTTTAAGTAAACGTTTCACTGAATTGCTCAGGCGGGCTTTGAACTAACTCTGTAGCCGAGGCAGGAATTGAACTTGTGATCTTCCTATCTATTAGGTGGCATTACAGGCCTGTATCATCATGCCCAGCACAACTTTGTCTTTCATTTTAAAATCTTATCTACTTCAACAGTTACCTCAACACTTAAGAAGGGCAAGACAGTTGAACCATAGACAAGGCCTTTAAAACAAATCCCCCAATGTCACTATTATTGCCTGGTACATAAGGAAACTTATTTTTTTTCCTTTTTTATTAATAATATAATTTAAAAATTTTACACGTGGGTCCCAGTTTCCTCTCCCTTCCTCCCTCCAATCCTCCCTCCCTCTTACCCTCTCTTTCCCCTCATATGCACCCTGGCCACCCTCCCTCCCCCTCCCCCACCCCCCATTCCACTTGAAGAGCTATGCTCTCCAGGTTGGGTCATGTAAATCTGTCAAGTCATTTGAAGTAAGGTCTAGGACTTCTCTCCTGTCTCTAGGTTAAGGGGGTATCCCTCCATGGGGGATGTGTCTGCAAGGAAGGAAACTTAAATTTAAACTTGTTAATCAAACATCCCTGCAACCTATCAATAATTATCTCTGGTTAGGATGTCATCCAACTACCAAATCTAATAATAATGAAATATAATACAATCATACAAGAGACAGTCTACAAAAGCAGTTGGCCTGTACTCAGCAAGAACATCTATGCTTTCAAAGAGAAGGCTAAGGATTAATCCTTATTAAAATTGGCTAGAGAAACATGATTCCTAAGTATAGTTATTATACTGATTGGCTCAAGAAAAAAAAATTCAGAAAAATATTTTTGTAACCATTGACAAAACTTGAATATCAACTCAGCTCTATATTATAAAATTTATAGAATGGTGTTAATGTCAAATTTCCTAAATTGAATATTTGAACCATGGGTTTGCTTTGTGTTTTCTTAAATAGTATTTTTATTTGTTTTTAAAAATTCATGCATTTATACAAGGTATTTTGATCACATCTCTCCACCATTACCTACCCACCTCCCACTTGCTTAGTGTTCCCTAGTCTGTCTCTCTCTCTTAAATTCATGTCCTTCATTTTTTGTTAAAAATAACTTCATGAATCTAATTAGTGATGCCCACATGTGTATGCAATCATTCAGTTGGGCATGTACACCCTCCCATTAGCTCATGCCCTCAAATGAGAGTGTCTCTCCCTCCCTCAGAATCCAGCAACTGTCAATAGCTCCCCTTCCAAGGGTGGAATTGTGCGGACCCCTCCTCCATTCACGCAGGGATTTTTCCCTTCTGGATCATGTGCAAATAGCCACAGCTGTTATGAATTAATATATGCCTCAGCCATCCAGTCCAGAAGCCAGCACCTCACAACTCTCCCCTCATTTACCAGTTCTTACATTCTTTGTGTTCCCCTTTTTCAGCATTCCATGAGCCTTGGGTGAGCAGGGGGATCTGATATAGATGATTCATCCACAGGTGAGCACTCATAGTTACTTATACTAAGCACTCCGACCAGTTATGAATCTCCACATTGACTGCAACCTGCTGCAAAAAAGCTTCTCTGACCAAAGTTGAGATAACACAAATCTACATGTACACACAAATATTTAGAAGGCAGCTTGACAGCTTAGTAAAACATTAGTAGTTTCCTCAGTAGGCCTATGATCTCCCCAGTTGTGAATTTTTGACTAGATTTCCAATACCAAGTATGAAATCACTTCCATGGAGCAGGGCTCACAGCTACTATGCACAAAGCACTTTATTGCCCTATAACCAACATGCCACTATCATACCAACGGCAACATCTTTCTTGATCTTAACCACAAGGGGAAGAAGGTACAAGGGAAAGTGTCCACTAAACTATTGAACTCTCAAATTTCCCAGTGTTGCAACCCTTTAATACATTTCCTCATGCTGTGGTGACCCCAACCATGAAATTATTTTCATTGATACTTATAACTGTAATTTTGCTACTGTTTTGAATTGTAATGTAAATATCTGTGTTTCCCAAACTTACTCGACCACTGTGAAAGGGTTATTTGACCCCCCTGAAAAGGAGTTGTATCTCATAGGTTGAGAACTACTGCATGAAACACTGATCTCCATCACTTCTAGGTCAATGGTTCATTCCTTTTCGGGGGGGGGGGACAAAGTCTCCTGAGTGTTAAGATTACTGGTATATGTTAACAGACCCCCTCCTTTTTCATGCTGGTAGCTATTGTATTGTAACATAATTTATGAACTATGGTTTTGTAGAAAGATTCCTTGTTTCTTTCTTTATTTTTTTTTTAAAGAAAGGTGTGTGTTGGAATTAGCCGCAGCTGTCAACTTACTTACTTTGAAATCTCTGTGTAAATGCATATGCCCACATAACTTATATGTGAAAAATGCTAATGATCTTCATGTGAAGGCATAAAACAGCAGTTCTGAACCTGTGGATCACAATCCCCTTTGGGGGTCAATGACTCTTTCACAGGGGTTGTCTCAGAACATCAGAAAACAGATATTTGTGTTAAGAAGGTTGAGAACCACTGGCATAGAAAGTTGTGTGTAATATATTCAATTATGCAAATGTAGGTAATAAAAATTGTAAAGCCCAGATATTAACTCTAATTTTATTTAGAATACATGCGTAGAGTAAATGTTTCTAGAGTAAATGTTGCCATAATAAGGTGGAAAAGGGGTTTAAATTATCTAAGAACTAGTTTTACTTGCTGCGATTTCAAATAACTGAATGTCACAGGATAAGTTCTTGAATCACTCTGAAAATTGGTTTTCTATGAAATGAAAAGATTGGCATAGCAAGTAATTGGTATTCATGCTCTCACACATTGTGAAACTTCTCTTTTTGTATTTCCAAGTCTAAGAATGTCAAACTTTAAATTATTTTTCAAGTGTATTGATCAGTTTGATATTGTAACTTCCATTCAGAGAAACATACCAGCACCAATAGCCAACTTTAATATATCTCTACAAATATTATGTAATGCATGTTAGAACAGAATAGAATTAACAGCAAACATAACTAATTGAAAAGTATTTTTACAGAGGATTCTAGCACATCTGACACATTTTCATAAGGGAGCTATGGATTATACACCAAATAAATAAAAGGCAAAAATAATAATGAATACTTTCCATAGCAAGTTATTACATTATACACTGACAATATTAGACTTACTTCTAGTCATGCAAAAAGGCTGGCAGCTAGCTACAAGAGTAATGAATCTGAGTAAAAATTGATGATGAACTGTTCTTGCCTTAAACATGGCGTAACCGCCACACTGGCCTAGGAGAGATCCATGCAGTAAATCACTCCAGAAGGCGTAGGAATCCATAAAACTCTGCTTCTAAATGGTAAAACATCATTTCCGTTTGGAGACCTACTTTTAGATGCTAAATTAAATTTTAGATGCCCTCAGCTTTTTTTCTTTCTGCCTCTACACGACCTAGCTGACAAATTTGTCATGCCTCCAGTTTTTGTAAAGCTGGCACTGGTTGTCTTTTCTCAGATGAATTCCAAGGCTCTGCTCAGCTTGGTTAGTTAATTATAGTCATTAGCATGAAAAATACTAGGTCATATTAGTCCATTTTTCAGAAGAGAATAATGTATGAGCGTTTGGTCAGGTGATTTTATATTTTGCAACCCATTCTGGCTTTTGTCACTTGGCAATGACATTGGTAGAGGTCATCTGAACATATCAGAATTGTAACAGCTACATAGTGTTTCAGTATTGTTTGAATTTCTTTCCAATTCTCTAAGCTATTGTCAGTTCCTAATTTTGTCATCTAGAAAAGATAACTTGATTTCTCCCATTTCAAAAAGCTTATCTGTAAAATGGGGATATGATTTTATTTCTTGAAGGTCAGTGGCTGAACAAAGAGAACGAAAGGATAAAGATAACTTAGAAGAACACAAATTGTGAAACAGGAAATATGAATGACCTGTTTTGTTTCATTTGGCTTGATCCTTCCCAAGCCTCCTTTGAGTGACAGAAAGGGTTTTCTTTTTAGATAGAGTCTTGAAAGGAGAAGGAACATAAGAGATAAGACAGCAACAACAGTATTTAGAAAGGGAAAAGCATCAATTAGATCAGATAAAATCTGAACTTAAATTCACATAAAGGAAAACTGAGAAATTATCTGACTTACACAGCACCAGCCTGGCAAGATTTTTGGAACTAGTGTATCAGTGAACCTAGAAGTTGGGGAGAGGGTAGACTTTAGGGCAGAATGATTGGATGAAATGTAGTGTGTGATGCCTTTAGAATCCAGATCCCTTACTTCACTGTGGCCACTGTTAGACTGTCCCACCTATACACTTTTAAAACCTGAGGTACATGTTGGAAGAAGATAAGAGGGGAATTCTAGCAGGGAAACATGAAGCTCTATTTTGAGAGCAACTGAATTAAAAATAAGGGATTAGAGGACATTTGAGATGAGAGACCCGACACTTTTGTCCACTGGATTCCTACAGACATGGAAGATTTGATTCCTCTACATAAGGATAATCCTTGCATAATCCTTCTATGTGGATGATAACATCACAGGTGAACCCTAAGGAATATGCCAGTTACATAACCACATCACCATGTCCCTTATGCTTGACAAAACCTACCTACGCCTACGTATTTTCTAGTCTGATTTTAATTACTTAATTCTTAAAAGTGCACAGACAAAGCAAATGGAGCAATCTTTTGAGGAAAGCCTGTATCCTGAAAGATGGAGAGCAATAAAATAACACACAAACAGTGAAAGTGTTGGGAGGGGAATAAGTTTGTAAGATCAAAAATTTTTGAGGAAGATAATTTTATTAATATTCTCTGAAAAAAGAATATTTCATTCATGAAATAAAAATAGAAAAATTAAGAGATCAATTTAGATGGTCCAGCATCCAATGAAGGTCTGAGGATATGAATCATTGGATAAGAGCACTTGAAATACAAGCAGAAGGACCCAAGTTCAATTCTCCAGCACCCATATAAAAAAGCTTGGTATGGTTGTGCATGCCTGTAACCTCGCCACTGGGAGCTCACTGGCCAGCTAGTCAAATCCCAGGTTCAGTGAAAAACCTTATCTCAAGGGAGTAAAGTGAAAAGTGATAGAGAAGGACACCTCTTTCTTCTTCTGGCCTCCATATGTACACACAGGCACATACTCTTACATACACACGCTCATGCATGTGCACACACAGAGACATGAAGACATACACCGTAAACACAAGCGCATAAATACATCAAATTAATAAGAAATACAGAAAACACATAATAATTAAAATATAGAGGAACAGATTATTTTAAAAAATGACTATTGGTATGTTCCATAATGGAAGGACATGTATTGTCAAACTACAAATGGCCTACATCAAGGCATGTTATTATTAAAGTTCAGAACCTTGGGAACAGATGTTTGATGTACCTTAATTCTGGAGAGAGGAATAAATTAAATTATCAAATATGGAGAAATTAATAATAACAGCTATACTACATCAAAGATTTTTAGTTATCTTCCAAGAAAACTATCAATGGTTATCAAAGGCAGTGATAATGCTAATGAATGAAGTATTTGTCTTAACTTTTCTGTATGCATTGTATGTCAGAGTAGCCAAGCAGTTCATGAAGGATTCTGTGTGTATATTCTTAGAGATACACTAGCAAGATATAAAGAATGGAGAATAGCATTAGAATGCTACTATTTTATGACTCCTAATGATATAATGGATACAGTTAGTAGCCAACAGGGTCACCTAATTTTACAAAAGACAAGACAGCCAGATATGATGAGTCTCCTGATGAAAATACAGGAACTATCCACAAAGCACTCTTGCAGATAAGTAGAGAAAGGGTGGCTAGTCTAATAAATAGCATCTGGCAGTTGCTTAGCAACATGAAAAACAGTGACTCTGTGCCTTATACCTTATGTCAATTCAGTTTTGTCCATTCTGTCTTCTAAATGTGTAAAAATGCATTTTCTTAAGGTCTAGGAATCAACAAAAAGATGCTCATTCTTTTTCATTCTCTTTGTGATTTGTGGCCAAAAAGACATTCTTAAAGGACTAAAGATGTTGAAGTGTGGAGCATGATGGAAAAGACTGGAAAGTTTAACAATGAAAAAATGTTGAAGATATGTGATAATATCAAAAGACATCACAGGACCAACAAGGCAAGATGGAAATATTATTACAACATGTACAAAGATTAGTTATCAATCTACATTAAAAGTTACTATAAATCAATGTAAAAACATGCAATCAAAACCAGCAAAAAGACAGAAAGAAGCAATTAGTCTGTGTTTTTAATAGCTACTGTAGCAACTAACTATAAAGTACTGTTTTACATCAATCAGATTTACACAAATTGAAAGTTTAAAAGTACTCTGGAATAGTGAGGAGGTACTCTGTTATTGTTAGCTGCCCATTTTGGTTAACACTTAGCAATCTCTGCCTTTCATGATTTGCATTTTATTCTTTATTATAACCCCTAATGAAATAGAAGCAGTCATCAAAAGCATCCCAACCAAGAAAACCCTAGGGCCAGAGGGCTTTAGTGCAGAATTCTACCAGAAATTCAAAGAAGAGCTAACAAAGTATCTTGGGGTAATGCTTACCAAACAAGTGAAAGACCTATATAGCAAGAACTTTATGTCTTTAAAGAAAGAAATTAAAGAAGATACCAGAAAATGGGAAGATCTCCCATGCTCTTGGATAGGTAGGATAAACATAGTAAAAACAGCAGTCTTGCCAAAAGCGATCTACAGATTTGATGCAATCCCCATCAAAATCCCAGCACAATTCTTCCAGCAAAGATCTTGAAAAGACAATACTCAACTTTATATGGAAAAACAAAAGACCTAGGATAGCCAAAACAACCATGTACAACAAAGGAACTTCAGGAGGCATCACCATCCCTGACTTCCAGCTCTACTATAGAACTATAGTCCTGAAAACAGCTTGGCATTGGCACAAAATAGACAGGCAGACCAATGGAATCAAATTGAAAATCCTGATATTAACTCACGCACCTATGAACACCTGATTTTTGACAAAGCAGCTGAAATCATACAATGGAAAAAAGAAAAATATCTTCAGCAAATGGTGCTGGTATAACTGGATGCTGGTGTGTAGAAGACTGCATATTGATCCATATCTATCCCCATGCACAAAACATAAGTGCAAATGGATCAAAGACCTCAACATAAATCCACCTACACTGACCCTCTTAGAAGAGAAAGTGGGAGGTACCCTTGAGTGAATTGGTACAGGAGACTGCTTTCTGAACATAAAACCAGTAGCACAGACACTGAGATCAACAATTAATAAATGAGACTTCCCGAAACTGAGAAGTTTCGGTAGGGCAAAGGACACAGTCAACAAGACAAAATGGTAGGCCACAGAATGGAAAAATATCTTCACCAACCCTACATCTGACAGAAGGCTGATCTCCAAAATAGACAAAGAACTCAGGAAGCTAGTCACCAAAACACCAAATAATCCAAAAGTGAAATACATGACTAAATAGAAAGTTCTCAATAGAGGAATTCAAAATAGCTGAAATACACTTAAAGTGCCCAACATCCTTAGCCATCAGGTAAATTAAAACCAAAACAACTCTGAGATACCATCTTACTCCTTTCAGAATGGCTAAAATAAAAAACACCAAGACAGGTTATGCTGGAGAGGAGGTGGAGAAAGGGGAATACTCCTCTACTTCTAGTGTGAGTGCAATCTTATGCAGCTACTTTGGAAATCAGTATGGCAGTTCCTCAAGAAAATGGGAACAAGTCTACCACAAGATCCAGCAATTCCACTCTTAGGCATATACCCAAATGATCCACATCCATGTTCATAGCAATATTAATTGTAATATCTAGAACCTGGAAACAGCCTAGATGCCCCTCAACTGAAGAATGGATAAAGAAAATGTTGTATATTTACACAATGGAGTACTACTCAGTGAGAAAAAATGCAATCTTTAAATTCATAAATGGATGGAACTGAAACAATCCATCCTGAGTGAGATAACCCAGTTAAAAACCTACGAACATGGTATATACTCACTACTTTATGGATTTGATATAGAGTAAAGTATCACCAGCCTACAATTCACCACCAGAGAAGCTAGGAAACATGGAAGACCTTAAGAGAGACATATATGATCCCCCACAGAAGGGGTAAGGGACAAGGTCTTTGAGCAAATTGGAGGCAGCAGGTGGGAAGGGGAGAAAGAGTTAGGAGAAAGAGAAGGGGAGAAGAGGAGGGGAAAAGAGGGCCCAAGGGAGCAGGAAGATTGAGTAGGGAGAATAGAGGAGAGCAAGAAAAGAAATACCTTAATAGAGGGAGCTGATGGGAGATGTTATTCTGTATATATGTTTCTCATACTGGTTAATAAAGCCCTGTGGCCAATGAGATAGCAAGATAGGTGGGGCTAGGAGACAAGGAGGAAAGAGGAAGTGGGAAGGTGGAGTCAAGATGTAGCCCAGGGAAGAAGCAGGACGCCTGCCGTGGCTCCCTGATAAGACGACCACGTGGAAATACTTAGATAAGTAGAAATGGGTTAATAATTAAGACAGAGCTAGCCCATAAACAATAATGGTAACTGGCCAACAGGATTATATCAAATATAGAGTCTCCTGAGTGTTATTTGGGGTTGGCGCGGCTATGGGCCCAGACTGGCGGGCTGGCGGGCTAGCGGAAACATACATGCTACAGGGAGCCATTATAGATTTGAAGAGAAATATGGCACTAGAGAAATGTCCAGAGACCTACAAGGATGACTGCAATTAAGAATCTAAGCAATAGTGGAGAGGCTACCTTAATTGCCCTTCTCTAATAATGAGATTGATGACTACCCTATATGCCATCCTAGAGCATTCATCCAGTAGCCAAGGGAAGAAAAAGCAGACATCCACAGCTAAACACTGAGCAGAACTCCTGGAATCCAGTTGCATAGGAAAAGTGATAAGCAAAGGGGTCAAGTCAAGAACAGCCTGGAGAAAGCCACAGAAACCGCTGACCTGAACAAGGGGCAGCTCATGGACCCCAGATGGATAGCTGGGAAACCAGCATAGGACTGACCCAGAACCCCTG
Organism: Cricetiscus sungorus; assembly: GCA_030556225.1. Lineage (NCBI taxonomy): Eukaryota > Metazoa > Chordata > Mammalia > Rodentia > Cricetidae > Cricetiscus > Cricetiscus sungorus. The sequence continues at coordinate 11,221,969 of JANBXA010000609.1, forward strand.
AATGTGTGTCTCAGTTAGGAGGCCTGGACAGTCTATGGGACCTCTGACAGTGGAACCAAGATGTATCCCTGGTGCACAAATGGACTTTGGGAGCCCATTCTCCTTGGGAGGATACTAGAGATATGAGGGAGGGCCTAGGCCCTATCCCAAATGACTTGACAGATTTTGATAATCCCTCCTGAAAAGCCTCACCCTCCTTGGGGATTGGATGGTAGATGGAATGTGTGGGTCAGTGGAGAGCATGGGAGAATGGGAGGGAGAGGGAACTGGGATCGATATGTAAAGTAAGTAAAAATTATTTTTAAAAGACCCAGAAAATATTTTCAAGAAAACCATAGAAGAAAATTTTGCTAAAGAAGGAGATGTCTGTAAATGTACAAGAAGCATACAGAACACCAAAGACATTGGACTTGAATAGAATTCCCCTCAGCACACAATAATGATAAACACAAAACATAGAATATAAAGAAATAATATTAAAAGCTGCAAAGGAAAAGACCAAGTATCATGTAAAGGCTGACCTATTAGAATTACTTCTCAGTGGGGACTCTAAAATTACAAAAGTTCTGGGCAGATGTGCTGCAGAGAGATGCCAGCCTAGACTACCATACCCAATGAAACTTTCAATCACCATAGATGGAGAAAATAAGATATTCCATGATAAAAATAAATTAAAGCAATTATCTATCAGCAAATCAAGTTCAGAAGGTATGAGAAGACAAATTTCAACCTAAAAGTTTAACTTCATCCAAGAAACATAGGGAATAAATAATCCCACACCAGCAAAGTCAGAAGAAGGGAAACACATACCCACCACCACTACCACTACTGAAATAACAAGAATCAACAAACATTGGCCATTGATATCTTTTAACTTAAATGGTCTCAATTTCCCAGTTAAAAGACATGTACTGTGGTGGTTTGAATGGAATGGTCCTCATAGGCTCATATATTTGAATGCTTGGTTATTAGGGAAGTTGTGCACCTTGACAATGATTAGGAGGTGTGGGCTTGTTGGGGTAGATAGGGCATTGTTGGAATAATTGTAGCACCAGGGTGGGCTTTGGGGTTTCAAATGCTCAAGCCAGGCCCCCAGTATCTCTCTCTTCTTTCTGCTGCCTGCAGATCCAGATGTAGAACTCTTAGCTACCTCCCCAGCACCATGTCTGCCTGCATGCCACCATGCTCCCCACAATGATAATAATGGACTTAACCTTTGTAAACAAGTCCAAATTAAATGCTTTCTTTCATAAGAGTTCTTGAGATCATGGTGTCTCTTCAGAGCAACAGAGCACTGACTAAGACACAGACTACCATAACGGTTGTGAATGTAAGACCCATCCTTTTGCTAATCCAAGAAACACATATTAATATCAAGTACTGACATCCTCTCAGGGTAATTGGTTGGAAAAATATATTCTAAGCAAACATATTAAGAAAGAAGCTGATGTAGCAATTTTAATATCTGACAAAATATACTTCAAACCAAAACTAACCAGAAGAGACTGTGGTGATATCTTGCTTGCATAAATAAAGCCTGTGTGAAGGTCAGAGAATGGAGCTTGCCACTTGCTGACCATAGACAGTCAGGAAGTGAGATGGCCGGGCAGAAACAGGAAGGAGGATGGCTGGGCAGAGAGAGGATATAAGTGGGCAGAAACTTTGTTTTACATATCAATCCCAGTTCCCTCACCCTCCCATCCTCCCCACCAATCCCCATCCCATCCCCTTTCTGCTCCCCAGGGAGAGTGAAGCCTTCCATGGGGAGTCTTCAAAGTCTGTCATATAATTTGGAGCAGGGCCTAGGCCCTCCTCCATGTATCTAAGCTGAGAGAGTATCTATCCCTCTTTGTGGAATGGGCTCGCAAAGTCTATTCATATACTAGGGATAAATACTGATCCACTACCATGGACTGCCCATTCCTCCTAACTGACACCCACATTCAGGGAGTGTGGTTCAGTCCTATGCTGGTTTCCCAGCTATCAGACTGGGGTTCATGAGCTCCCCCTTGTTCAGGTCAGCAATTTCTGTAGGTTTCTCCAGACTCGTCTTGACTCCTTTGCTCATCACTCCTCCCTCTCTGTAACTGGATTCCAGAAGTTAGGCTAGTGTTTAGCTGTAATTCCCTTGTTTTTTAATTCAATAAATTGCCTGGAATTAATGCCACAAATTCCTCTCATTTAGTATCTGTCTCCTGCAACTTATAAAATTCTAATAAGCACAGACAGAATCTAATAATCTATTATTGTAAATTATTTTATTATTTTTGTGACATTTTAGTTTAAAACCTGACTTCTGAACTAAAGTGAAAAAAAGTACACTGTAAAGAGGATGATTTTTCATTAATGCCCTATAGTTGTGCTCGAAAACAAAGACTAAATGTTCTTGATGTTTCCTTCTCAATGGAAGGCAATAAGAAAATAATAGATGTAACTTGCCACAGATTGAAATCTTCACATTATTTTTCCCTGTTGTGCTTTCTGATCAGCTCAGCATTAGAGCAAAAGTGGCTCAATGATGAGAGATTTATGATACAGAAAGTTACAGAAATCTCATTCTACTAAAGAAAGAAAATCTGCTAGTCTTGTCTAGATCCAGTGCAGATACCATTTGTCAACATAAAGTGGGGTAATAAGGGGAATTGTTGCAGTTGACTTAAAAATTGTCACAAGGAAGGATTGTATGGTCATGGTGGTGACTTAGAAATGTTAGGAATCTGAAGAAATAACACACTGCAATAAATATTGTCCAACTTAGACCTTGCATATGTCAAAATTCAAAATCATCTTTTTGAAATTTGGCTAAAGTGAGAAAATGGGAAACAGAAGCGTTTATAATGTTTTGTTTCCTTATTATCCTTCCCCTTTTGCCTTGGAATGAATACTTTTCAAAGAATACTTTTCTAGCTCCAAAAATATTATTAAGCATGTTCATGTGGCCCAAAGTGTGGTGAATTAGATTAGTTTTGTATTTAGCATGTTATTAAAGCCAGTTCAAAGAATAAAAAATCTTCAAAGAAGTACCTGTTTTTCTATTAAGACTGGTAAGCTATATATAAAAACAGATTTAAAATGATTCAAATGTGAATGGAAGTGAAGAGGAAGATGGTTGTGAGCCTACAGACTTTCTTACAGCAAAACTTGATTTCAGTTGAATTTTTGTGTAATATAGGAGTATCTAAAGAATTCAGTGTAATTGTTGAGTGAATTTATCAAGCAAGAAATGTTTAAAAACATAAAGACAAAATGAAATCAATTAATTAAATATGAATGGACAAAAATAACATGGTCTTAGTGGCTTCATAGGGGGCTTACATGGGTCTTTTCACAAGGACCTGAGCTTGTATGTCAACATCCACATGAAAAGTGAGATGCAGCAACTGACATTGTGGGAGATCAGAGGGTCTCACAGCCTTATTACCAACCAGTCTACTGGAAATGGCACACTTCAAATCCAGTAAGTGACCTTGCCTCTGAAAGACCAAAAGTAAAGTTAAGGAACGCCCCCCCACACACACACACTTAAAATGAAGGACAGTCTAACCTAGAAAGCTAACTCAGGCTACTATCAGTTCCCTGGAATTTGCTAACCACCAGCAACTTTCCATCAAAAGGCCCTAAGATAGCAGGATACCAAGAATTCACACTGCTCCTCCTGTCAGTGTGTCAGCAGGTAGTAAATAGGGTCCTTAAGAAACAAAGAGGTAGCTGTAACTCCAGTTTGCCCAGACAAGATTGATTAGCACACCCCGAGGCCCTAAGGTCTGCTGATCAGAACACTGAGACCATCCAGCCTCAAGGGGAGAACCCATGACTGGTCACGTACTCAACGGACAGGGGGTCACATCCCCACCCTAAGCTTGTGGTTTTTTTCCTTTGAAAGTACCCGTACCCAGAAAATGTTGCTTCTCTAGCCTGTGTGCTGAGGGAGCCCGTTTGCGCAAACATTTTCCAGTTCATTAAAGCCTCTTGCGTGTTGCATCAACTGGACTGAAAATTGAGTTCTTGGGGGTACCAACTGAAATGGGGAGATTCCTCATTCTGAGGGTCTTACAGTCTCAAAATAGAGAGTGATAGATCTTTGATCTCCATGTATACACACACACACACACACACACACACACACACACACACACACACTCAGAGATAGACATAGATAGATGAATGGATAGATAGATAGATAGGTAGATAGATAGATAGATAGATAGATAGATAGATAGAAAATCAAGTCTAAATGGCTTAGAGAATTTAACATGTTAAGTAAATGTACATAACAAATAATTTGGTTTTAGTTTATTTTATAAGAGAGAGGTATTGAAAATTATAGAAATATTAGTTAAACCATAACAGCTGCTTGTAGTAAAGCAAAACTATCTTACTGCTTTTGTGTTTATCTGTCTTTAATTCAAATAGGAAACATTATAATAAAGGTCAGCAGAAAACAAAAATTGTGAACATTTATAGAGATCTGAGGTTATGTCAACCCAAGTAATTCAGGTCAACTTTAACAGAAAAAAATATGTATTAAGGGGAAATTGGGTAGTTCATAGCTAGTGTGAGGGGTCTAGAATCTGAGCATAGGATAAGAGCCAGAAAATTGTTCAAAATCATCCATTGAAGACTGAACTGCCCCTGTTACAATTAGTGCCAAAATTTCCGTTGTACTGGACATTATGGATATTGCCACTAGGGTCCCATTTTTGCCACCCTGAATACTCTATTTTGACATAACCATAATTATCACCTGTGGTACTGTGATGGTTTGAATAAGAACAGCCCCTGTAGGCTCATAGATTTGAATGCTTGGTCATTAGGGAGTAGTGGTACTTGACGGGGTTTAGGAGGTATGGCCTTGTTGAAGGAAGTGTGTCACTAGGGGGTAGGTTTTGGGGTTCAAATGCCAAGCCAGGCCCAGTCTCTCTTTTTCTATCTTCCTGCTACCTGCCAATTCAGATGTAGAACTTTCAGCCACCTTTCAAGTATCATGTCCACCTCCACGCTGATAATGAGTTAAACCATTGAATTGTAAGCCAATCCTAATTAAATGTTTTCCTTCATAAGAATTTCCATGGTTATGGCTTCTTATTACAGCAATAGAGCACTAAGACAGAAACTGGTACCAGGGACTGAGGTGTTGCTGTGTCAGGCCTGAACATGCTGATTGTTGGCAGAATATGGACTTTGGGTCTTTGAATTAGGAAAGAAGTTGAACTCTTTAATTGGGGATTAATGGATGAGCAAGGAAGACTGGTGCTGAGACCAAGGTACATTGTCATAGCCCTGCTCAATGGTTTTAAAGGAGAAAAATATTAGCAAGTAGTTGAAAGACCTTTCCTGTGATACTTGGGCAAAGAATGTTGCTGTTTTTTGCCCTTGTCTGAAAAATCTGTGTGAAGATAAATGGAAAAGTTTTGGCTTAATGTCATTGCCAGAAATGATTTCGGGGAACCTAGTATTGATTTTATTGTGTGGTCATTAGTGGTGATTCTTATGTAGATCTATATTGAATACAAAATGAACAGTTTGAATAGAAAGTGAGCATCAGGAATTATAATAGAGCTAAGATATAATAGAGCTCAAGGAGATTAAAAAAGTTTAAAGAAAACCCGGATGATAAATGGAATAAAGGGAGTGGTGACACCAGCGTAAGACCACACCCAACTAAGCTTCAAATTTGTGAAAAGGAATTAAAGAAAATTTAGGGCTGGGCATGGTGGCACATGCCTTTAATCAGCAATTGGGAAGAAGAGGCAGGTGGATCTCTGAGTTCAAGGCCAACCCGGTCTACAGAGCAAATTCCAGGACAGCCAAGCTTAGGCAGTGAAGCAAACCATCAAAAACAGAAAGCTGGTGAAAATGTATTTGAACAAGGGTTATATTCCAGCTCCATCAAGCAGCAGAAGTCGACAACTTCAACCACATGGTTCTGGCTTTAGAGCCAAGGATAGAAGAAAGAAGTTATGGAATTTCTCTCCATGGCTAAGGGAAGCCACTGAGGCCAGGTGTGTGTCAGGGGATTCTCTGCATGGAGGCCCAGAGAGGCTTTTGCGTGAAGCTTGAAGGTGAAGCCTGGATTGCCTTGGAGACCTCAAGATGCTGGAGATGCCAGGGTCATAGGATCCCTGCTGAGGAGAGCTACTAACATGGTGTGGAACCAGCACAAGAGAAAGGAGTGTGCTACAGTCAACAAAGCTGAAAGGAATTGGAGATCTGAAGAAAACTTTGACATCAGACTTGGAGATGCACGATTTGTAGTCAGCCCTGCTGGTTTTTGGTTTTGCTTTAAGTATTTACTCACTGTTGTCTCTTTCCTTCTTTTTCAATGGTAATGTAAATCCTGTGACATTGTATGCTAGAAGTATTGATTTTGATTTTTTTCCCCAGGGGATTTTAGTTAAAAGATAGCTGTGAGTCTCCAAAAAGACTTTGAGCTTTGCACTTTTAAACATTGTTGAGACTCTGATAGACTTAAGGACTTATGAAGCTGGAATAAATGCATTTCTGCATTATGGTACAGCTACAAGCCCATGGGGGCCAGGGAGCAGAATATAGTGGGTTACATAGGAATGGCTCCCATAGGCTCACAGATTTGAATGCTGGGTCACTAGAGAGTGGCACTACTTGGCAGGGATTTAGAGGTGTGCCCTTGTTGGAGGAGGTGTGTCACTGGGGGTGGGATTTAGGGGTTTCAAATGCTCAAACTCTCTCGCTCTCTCTCCCTCAATCCTGCTGCCTGTGGATTCTTCATGAATGGGAAATTAGTGAGAAAGACATCTGGAAAAAAGTATGGGGAAAGATCTCTCTGAATGGGTGAAGGATGTGAATATGCGCCCCATGTACATGCTTATCAAAAGGAGAATTCAGCAGAGGAGGAGTTCAATAATAAGTAGATAGGATGACACATTCTGTGGATGGTCAGCCTCTTTTCCCAGCCATTCTTGTCATTGCCCACTGGGCCCATAAACAAAAAGGCCATGGTGGCATAGATGGTGTTTATGCATGGTCTCAACAACATGGATGTCCACTCACCAAGGCTGACCTGGCTACAGCTGCTGCTGATGCCAAATCTGACAAAAGCAGAGATGAAAACTAAGCCCCATTGTATTCCATTCAGCGTTGTTTCTGACAAAAGAATTCATTTTACAGCCAGAAAAGTGAGACAGTGGCCACACAATCGTGTAATCCACTGGTTTTCCCATGTTCTTTATCATCCTGAAGCAGCTAACCTATAGAAAGATACATACTTGGAATCAGAATCCAATATACGGTATGGTTCCTTCCATAATCAGAATCCACCAGTCTGGGAATCAAGGGCTGAAAAAGGGAATAGTTCCACTCATTATCATCCCTAGTGGCTCATTAGGAAAAATTTTTCTTCCTGTTCCTGCAACTTTTAAGTTCTGTTGGCCTGGAAGGTTTGGTTCCAGAGTGGGGAGTGTTCCTGCCATGAGCCACAATAAACATTGCATTTAACTAGAATCACAGACTCACCCCTGGCCACTTTGGGCTTCTAATGCCCTTAAGCCAGCAATTCAAGAAAGGTGATTGATCCAGATTACCAAGGGGAAATTGGATTGCTTCTCCACAATGGAGGTAAGAAAGATTATGTCTAGAGTGCAGGAGATCCTTTAGTCTCTTGACACTGCCATGCTCTGTGATTAAAGTTGATGGGAAAGTACAACAGCTTAATCCATGCAGAATGACAAAGGGCACAGACCCAATCAGGAATGAAGGTATGAGTCACTCCTATTGAAAAAGAGGCTGCTGGAAAAGAGCCAAGATTGCCTAAGTTTCTTGCCAAGGAGGGAGGGAATACAGAATGCCAAGATTGAGATAGTAGAAGAAGGTAGTTATAAATACAAGCTAAGGCAACATGACCAGTTACAGAATTGAGAATTATAGTCGACACAAATGTTTCTGTTGTGTTTTGTTAAGAATGCATTTTTTTTTTTTTACAGATATTTGTGTTTTCTTCCTCGATTTCTTTTTTGTAAGATGTAACATCTGTTAAGACAATATCAATGGTTTGGGGGCCCATAAAGATGGCTGCACTTTATCTTGGCACAAAGACAAAGTTCAAAGCTGTCAGCAAGTCACAAGACCTAAAGGTCAAAGGTCTTGTGACTTGCTCACAGAAGGATGTTTTGGCCGTCTTAGTCTAACAACAGACCTGAATTTGAGGTGTGGCTACTCTTGACTGTCAAGGCTAAGGAAGGAGAAGTTGAATCTGAGGTGTGGCTACTCCTGACCACAAGGCTAGGGACAAGATGTTAGAGCTAAGGTGTGGTTATTGAACCCTTTGAATGAGTGAGGAAGAAAAGTCTGTTTGTTCCATATACATGATACTGTGTTCCACTTTTTGGTTATGGTATATAAGAGTGGCGAAAAATAAACTCTTGGCATTTCAGTATTGACTTATCTGCCCTCCTGACCTTAAAAAAAAAAAGATAATATCGATGGTTATCACATTTAGGTTTGAGATGTTAAAATTATTTCCTCAAGGAACATTGCCATCCTCCCTAAATTTGTAATGCATTTGTGGCTGTATGAGGGATTTGTATATCATGTTAGGTATAATTACGACTTGGTTAAATACATATTGCTTTTGCAATTTTATGTGAGATGGTTATATTATACTTAGTTGTTATTTTGACCTGGTTATTGTTTTTATTTGGAAATTAATCATGAGATATGATTGTGCATCAACTTAACAAGGAGTGGACTTTTGATAGCTATTCTTTGTTGTTAACTACATTTGGAATTAACTGGAATCTAGAAATGCAGGGCATACCTGTGAGGGATTTTTTTTCCCCCACTTGATTTGAAGTGGGTGGATCTACTTCTAGTCCAGACCTTTGATGCAGGTAGACACAGGCCTTTGTTCTGGGTCTTGAGGTAGGAAAATACACCTTTAATCTGGGCCACATCTTCTGTTGGAAGCCTATACAAGGGCATGGGAGAAGGAAGCTTTTGTTCTTTGCCTGTTTGATTTTACCTTACTTGCAGGTCCATTCCTTCACTGGCATTGGAGCCTACATCTTTGGGATTGCAAGATATACTGAAGACCAGCTGAGATATACAGTCTTGTGGACTGAGCTAATACTGAATTCTTGGACTTCCCTTTCACAGACAGATATTTTTGTATTAGCTGGATGGCAGCCTGTAAATCATTCTAATAAATCATATATATATATGTGTGTATATATATATATATGATTTATTCCATTAGTTCTGTTACACTAGAGAATCCTGATTAATACAGGTGGTTTGAATGGGACTGTCTCCATAGGCAAATATGTTTTAATACTTGGAACCAGTTGTTTGGGAAATATTAGGAAAAAATAAAATGACCTTGTTGGATGAGGCATGTAGCTGCTGGCAGACCTTGATGTTTCAAAAGACTCATGCCATTCTCAGTGTGCTTTCTTGCCTCCTGCTTTGTATCAAGATGTGAACCCTTTGCTCCACCATCATGGACTCTAACCCTTTGAAACTGTAAGCCTAATTAAATGCATTCTTTATAAGTTGCCTTTGTCATGGTGTTTTGGTCACAGCAATGGAAAAATAATTAAGCCATCACACAAGGAGAAGATATGCATAAGTTTCCATTCAAAGTTGGTTATACTGACAAGTTTATCTGCTTAACAGACTGTAGTCATGTCCTCAGATTTAAGCTATACGCCATATGGAAAATTATGAATTCCGTGTTCTTAATTCTATACATGGAGGTAGCTCTGCCTTCTATAAAATGCAAAAATTAGGGATTCCTCAAAGATACAATGGAATTCAAATAAAACAACTAGCAAAAATTCTTTCACATTGTAATGTAGATCAGACAACACATTTGTTCACTGTGGGGATATGTGGATGGGTTGACTCGAGCGCTATTAACAACTGAAATAGAAAGTCAGTTTATAAAAAGAAACCTGAGCACTACTGAGAAGGGTCAGTAGAGTGGATAAAGCATTTGCTGTGAAAACCTGAGAACCACTGGGTGGTGGTGGCGCACACCTTTAGTCCCAGCACTCGGAAGGCAGAGGCAGGTGGATCTCTGTAAGTTCAAGGCTAGCCTGGTATACAGAGTGAGTTCCAGGACAGACTCCAAAACTACACAGAGAAACCATGTCCTGAAAAATAAACGAAAAGAAGAAAGAAAAAAAGAAAACCTGAGGACCTGTGTTTGGATCCTGAAAATCAATATAAAAATCCCGAGGTAGGAATCCACAAGGATGACCCTGCTAAAACTTCTAGCAATAGTGGAGAGGGTGTTTGAACTGGCCTTCCCTTTTAATCAGATTAGTGACTACCATAATTGTCATCAGAGAACCTACATACAGTAACTGATGGAAGAAGTGTAGTGACCCACAGCCAACATTTGGGTTGACTTCCTGAAGTTCAGTTGAAGAGGGGGAGGAGAAATCATAACAAAGGGAATCAAGACCATGATGAAGAAAACCACAGAGAGAACAGACCCAAGCTAGTGGAAGCTCATGGACTAAAGACTGACTGCTGGGGAACCTGCATGGGACTGAACTAGACCCTCTGAATGTGGGTGACATTGATGAGATTTGATCTGTTGGGAGGGCTGGCAGTGGCACCAGGATCTATCCCAGGGGCATGATCTGGCTGATTGGAGCCCACTCCCTATGGTGAGGTACCTTGTTAGAGGTGGGAGGGGCTTGGTCCTGCCTCAACTTTTTATGCCAGACTTTGTTGACTCCCCAAGGGAGGCCTTATCCCCTCTGAGGAGAAAATGGGGAATGGGAAGTGTGGAAGGTGGCTGGGGCGGGAGAAGGGGAAGAAGGTGGAATTGGGGTTGGTGTGTTAAATGAAAACTAAATTTTTTAAATCAAAGACATCTAAAAATATTCCTGAAGTAGCAACGCAAGAATCTGTAATCCCAACCCTTCTCTACCAGAAAATGGGAGGCAGGAGAATCCCTGGAAGCTTGCAAACCAACTAATCGGGATGTGCAGCAGTGAACAGAAAGACCTTGTCTCAAACAAGGGAGATGAGGGTTGACATTTGAAGTAGTTCTCTGACCTCCACTTATGCATTGTAGACATGCTCACGCACACTCACGTCTTAAGATGACAGCATTTCTCCTGGTGTTGTGCCCCGTTTATACTCACATTTTCACCTAGTCAGTATTGGTCTGTTGCTAAAACTTCTAGAAGAACAAAGTGGGGTTAGAGGAACCTGCTCAATACAGACAATGCTTTTTTTTTTTAAAAAAAAAATTGATTAAATTTTATTTTTAAGGAGGATATTCTATTATTTAATTTAATTTTTGTTTTGTAATACGCTTTTGATTGAAATAGTATTACATCACTTCCCCTTCCCTGTTCTCTCTCCAACCTCTGAGATACTCTCTTTAAACCCTTCCCATGGCACCTCATTCTCAAGTCAATACTTTTCTTGGATTATCATTGTTACATATGTGTCTGTATATATATATATATATATATATGTGTGTGTATATATATATATGTACATACATACACACACACACACACACACACACACACACACACACACACACACACATACAACCTGCTGAGTTTATCTTTGTTAGTGGTGTGTATTTGGCTACATGGATGACTACTCTGCACTGGACAAATAAGGTGGCTCGTTTGGGAGAGGAAAATTTTCCTTCTCCCAGCAATCATTAGTTGACTGTAGTTCTTTGTCCTGAGATGGGATCCCATGAGTTGTTTCACAGTAGACTTCCTAGTATTCTTGCTCTTACAAGCTTTATGCCTCCTTTCCTCAATGATCCCCGAATCATAGATTCAAAATGTAATACAGATGTATCCATCTGTTGATCTCTGCATTGTGTCCAACTGTGGTTTTCTGTGATGGTCTTCATTTGCTGTAGAGAGAGGCTTCTTTGATGAGGGTGGTAGCTACAATTATCTGTAGGTATAAGGATAAAATTTAGAATGTAGCAAGGAATTATGCTGGTCTAACAAAGTGGTACCAGTAGATTCTAGTCTAATAACAACAACAAAACAAAAAGAGGTACAAGAAACCTGCTTTGGAATGGTTGGTCAAAAAAGTTCAAGTGACTCATAAAACAGTATCAGATTATTGACGTAGCCCTTAGTTGACTCTTAGGAGTTAAAGGTTAGCCCCATTGATGAAGGCACTGCACACTTAGTACTCATGACTCAGAAGATTCAAGCTTGATCTCGCCTGGAAGACCTTTTTCCTGTAGCCTAGCTTCCATGACTTCAGAAAGCACCATGCAAGCTGCCATGGGAAGCAATCACTTAAACAGCCCTATCTAGCTCCAACATCTACAAACCATGGCAAATACCAGCATGGCAAAAATAAAGATGCAACAAATGCCACTCACATGCTGGTAGCAACTGACACTTCTCTAATTGGAATAAAAGCCTACTCAACCAAAGAAAAATCATGCCTGGTACTGGAAACCTAGCCAACTTTCTGGGGGGCCAATTGACCTATCCTTTTTCTGAGAATTTTATATATGAGTACTACATTTACATCATTTAGTCCCTTGTCTCATTCATCAAATTTCCATCATACACCCCTACTTCTTCACAAATCTCTGGCCACTTATTCTTAATTATTCTTGTTATATACATATAATTTATAAGCACAGTTTGCTGAATTTATTCTGTGTTGTTCATATGTATTTTTTTTTATCTGATAGCCTAATAAGGGGCTCATCCTTCAAGTAGAGTGATTCTCTCTTTCTCCGAAGTAACCAATTGTCTGTAGCTCTTTATCTAGAGTTACTACAGTTAGGGCCTTATGAGATTTCCTCCATCCATGCTGGTGTGTCATTTGGTATAAACAAGCTATTCTTAACAGCTGCAACGTACTTCTGTGTAAAGGCTTATCTCCAGATTCATGACAATTTACATATGTGGATAAATCCATCACAGAAAGGCTATCCTAGCTGATAGTTCATATGACAGCATGTAATATTCAATTATACAGGCTAGAAGGACCCTGTAAGATCTTTTCTGAATGTATTTATTTTCTTAGTAATAGAACCTAGATTCACATAAAGTGATGATACACATAACAGAAAGCCTGGTTTTCAGTAATCTTGAACTTCACTATGGTAGTATGACTGAATTTTGACCAATTAGAACGATACATAAGTACCCTGTGGCACTTCAAAGAAAACATCTTTGAAGGGCTATCCCAGAGTAGAAGAACAATTTGCTGTCTTCCCGTTTCTGCAAACCTAGAATATAAGTTTTTTGGTTTGAGCTATAGTAGGCATTGTTAAGGTGTTTTTGTTTTTCGAGACAAGGTTTCTCTGTACTGTTTTGGAGCATGTTCTGGAACTAGCTATTGTAGACCAGGCTGGCCTTGAACTCACAGAGATCCACCTGCCTCTGCCCACAGTAGGTATTGTTAACTTTGATGAGATTCAGAAAACTGAAACTGCATACTACTAACATTAGAGCACAAAAATAGATCCCAGACACCACAGCATCACCATATGGGACCTATTTCTGTGCCTGAAACTATTTTTTTTAATCATGAAAGTGTACTCAACTCTTTACCCTCTTAGAAACATTGAAATCTTTAGTGCAGTATCGCTATCAGCAGAATGTAGTAAGTATGGAAGTTCTCCAGTATGTTTTCTTCCTTCCTTCCTTCCTTCCTTCCTTCCTTCCTTCCTTTCTTTTTTCACTTTTTTTTTTCATTTAATTTTTTTTGCTCTTGTTCCAGTCCTTCTCCCTCCCTCCCTCACTCCGTCCCTCTTGTGCTCCCTTCCATGCCCCCGGACCACCCTCCCATCTCATTCCCCCCTCCATATGGAGGATGAGGCCTTCCAGGAAGAGTCAGCAAAATCTGTCAAGTCATTTGGAGTAGGGACTAGGCCCTCCCTCCTGGTCTAGGCTAAGGGAGTATCCCTCCATGGGGAATGTGCTCGCAAAATCCTTTTGTGCACCAGGGATACATCCTGGTTCCACTGTCAGAGGTCCCTTAGACTGTCCAAGCCTTCTAACTGAGACCCATGTTCAGGGAGTCTGAGTCAGTCCAATGCTGGTTTCCCAGCTATCAGTCGGGGGGCCCATTAGCTTGTCCTTGTTCAGGTCAGCTGTCTCTGTGGGTTTCTGTAGCCTGGTCTTGTCCTCCCTCTCTGCATTTGGATTACAGTTCGGCTCAGTGTTTAGTTGTGGGTGTCTGCTTCTGTTTCCACCAGCTACTAGATGAGGGCTCTATGTTGTTAGCTTTTGTAAGGCAAAGGACACAGTTGACAAGATCAAACAGCAGCCCACAGACTGGGAAAAGATCTTCACCAACCCTACATCTGACAGAGGGCTGATCTACAAAATATACAAAGAACTCAAGAAACTCATCACCAAAACACCAAATATAACCGATTACAAATGAGGTACACTGTCTTATAGATAGTGTCTTTTGCCTTACAGAAGCTTCTCAGTTTGAGGAGGTCCCATTTATTAATTGTCAATCTCAGTGTCTGTGCTACTGGTGTACTGCAGTCTCCTGTACCAGTTTGTTCAAGGGTATCTCTCTCTTTCTCTTCTAAGATGTTCAGTGTGGCTGGATTTATGTTGAGTGCTTTGATCCATTTGGACTTGAGTTTTGTGCATGGTGATAGACATGGGTCTATCTGCAGTCTTCTAAACACCAGTTGTGCCAGCACCATTTGTTGAAGATGCTTTCCTCCTTCCATTGTATAACTTTAGCTATTTTGTCAAAATCAGGTGTTCATAGATGTGTGGGTTAATATCAGGATTTTCAATTCGATTCCATTGGTCTACCTGTCTATTTTTGTGACAATACCAAGCTGTTTTCAGGACTATAGCTCTATAGTAGAGCTTGAAATCAGGGATGGTGATGCCTTTTGAAGTTCCTTTATTGTACAGGGTTGGATAAACTTGAACTCCTAATCTTCCTGCCTTCACTTCCCAAGTGGTGTGGCTATAGGCCAGCATTAACATACCTAGCTGTATTCTTGTTCTATGTATGATCTTAGAGTAAAATATTCAAGTTTTTAACTGTTTTTACTACTTTGTATGACTTTAGTTGTGTGCTTTTCATGTATATCTTTTATTCAGTTTAAGGAGTTCCCTTTTATTCATTTGTTGAATTTTTAACTTGAAAAGACATTGGATTATGTAGTAGTTTCTCTGTGTCTATTAAGATTAGGTGACTGTGCTGCTTGACGTAAGTTAGGGTTGTCTGGGAAGAGGAAATTTCAGTTGAAGAATTGTTTCTATGAGATTGGCGTACACACAAGTCTTTGGAGGCATCTTATTGACTGATTAATGTGGGTAGTATGGCTCCTAGGAAGGAGGTGCTGGGTTGTATAAGGGAGTAAACTGAATAAGGGATAGTGGGCAAACCTGTTAGCAGCACTCCCCTGGGATTCCTGTCTTTATTTCTGCTTGAGTTCCTCCCCTGATTTTCCATGACAATTGACTGTGATAAAGATATGTGAGCTAAATAAACCCTTTCTCCCCCAGTTGCTTTTGATCATGATGTTTGTCACAGCAATATAAAGCAAACTAGGACAGTGACTTAAGCTTTTATTCTATTACTATGGTGTACCATGTTGATTGAATTTCATATGCTGGACCATCTTCACACCTCATGTGCACAGAATGTCCCCTTTATTGTGTTGAGTTTTAGATTGTGATTCTGTTTATTTTTAAAAATTTTTGTTTATATTTTTTCAGGAATATTCGTCTCAATTTTCTTTTCTTATAGTGTGTTTCTTCAGCAGAGTAATATTGTCTTCATAAAATGGGGTTTGAAGTGTGTTAGTCAGATTTTTTTGTTTCTGTGATAAAATACTCAACAGAGAAGCTTAGGAGAGATAAGATGAATTTTGGTCAAGTGCTTTCAGTCCATATTCCTTGGTCCTGTTGATTCTAGGTCTGCAGTAAGAGATTATCATGGCAGTAGGAGGCTACTTACCTCTTGATGGACTGGAAGGAGAGAGAGGATTTGGGAGGAAAGGATGGAGGGAGGTAGGGAAGACGGAGACAGACAGAGGAGGAGGAGGAGGAGGAGGAGGAGGAGGAGGAGGAGGAGGAGGAGGAGGAGAGAGAGAGAGAGAGAGAGAGAGAGAGAGAGAGAGAGAGAGAGAGAGAGAGAGAGAGTGTTTGGCTGGGGCTCATGTATCTTTAAACACACACTTCTTATGACCCCTTCCTGTAGCCAGAACCCATTTTCTAAAGTTTCACCTTCTTCCAAAAGTGCCACCAGTTGGGGATCAAGCATTTAACACATGAGCCCATGAGGTACTTGTTCTACTTAAACTGTAACAGAAACTAATGTTTCAATTTTAGTTTTTCTTTTCAGATTTAGATAATCAGCATTAATTCTTTTTAGCTGTTTATAGGAACAAATACGTGTGTTTGATCAAACAATCCCAAGATGCCATAATCAGAAATGGTGAGAGCCCCAAAGGTCAAAATCTCAAATGTTTTGAAGTTCCAAAAGGTAAAACCCACAACCTCCAGTGGTGGGGCCACATAATAGAAGAAAACCAAGTTCTGAGGAAGCATTTAGTAATTTTTCAGGTACTCACAGGATAGTTGGAACATGTTGGGTGGAAAAAATACCTATAAACATGGAAAACCATTGTTTGGAATCTGACTATGACATTAGTGTGAATCCAAATGAACTAGATAGAGAAACGTCTGCCATAAGTTGGGATAGGCCAGAGTAGACAAAATTTCACATTGTTGACTTTATAAATAAGAAATATTCGTATATACAAATACATTTAAACTTCCTTAATAAATGAAGAGATGTCACTTTTTACTCACCTGCATTTAGGAAAGATAAAAGTTCTTCTGATCTTGATTCTTTGGCCAGTTGCATATGCCTTGGTAATCTATAATGGCTATTTATTAATCTTATCAAAAGTATTAGATTTTCTAATTCTAGTGTGTTAGATGACTACAGTTATGCATCTAAATGTACAAAATACATCCACAGTTGCATGCATTTATACATTCTGATTTTTAAAGAAACCTACTTATTTATTAATATGGTTCATCTATTAGTAGCTATTATGTCCATGTAACTATAATAATGAAACCTGAGCATTTATGGTAGAAAAATGTGTGCCTTGCAATTCATTTCATTATGAAAACTACAAATATTCAGTCACATTTTGTATTTCTCAAATAAATCCCATTTACAAATGCAAATAATTCTTTGAAAGTATTTCAAAGGAATTTTTCAAGAATAACACTTTTTATATTCCCAGTCTATATTACAAATAATAATGTTTTGAGCTTTCCAGAATTTAAATTTTAGGAATTTTGATGCTTTAACATTTATAATTATGGCATCCAGTATTTTTCTTTTCAGAATTATCTTCCCAGTGCAGTAGAGTTCACTTCTGAAGCCATCTGGTCCTGGACTTTACTTTGGTGAGAGATTTATGATTGTTTATTTAATCTCCTTAACTATTACAAATCTGGTCCTATTTTCCATTTCTTCATAATTCAGTCTTAGTGGGGTTTTTGTTTCTAGGAATGTATTCATTTCTCCAATTTCCTGATTTATTGTTATGCATTTTTCTTGTAGTACTTTATACCCTTTTTTGTGGTATCAGCAATAATTCATCTCCTGGATTTATTATTTTATTTGTTTGAATCTTCTCCTTTTCTAGCAAAAATTTTGCCAATGTGTGGTTATATTAAAAATCAAATCTAATTTCACTGACATATCTGCTATCTTTCACTTCTGCATTTCATGTATATCTTTTCTAATCTTTATTATTCCTTCTCTTCAGCTAACTTTCGGCTTGGCTTGTCCTCTCCCTAGGTTAATGTAGAACTCACAGAACTCCCAATCCTCTTGCCTCAGACTCCCAAACACTGGGACTATAAGCCTATGCTATTACATCTAGTTCTTTGGAGGGGGTGGTGGTGGCTATTTAAATTGTTTGAGATACTTCCTCATTTAAAATGTGGGTATTCATTATTATATGTTTCACTTCTATTTTTGATTTTGTTGAAATCTATATGTTTTGGTGTATTTTATTGTCATTTTTTTCAGAGTATTTTCTAATACCACTTTTTATGTATCCTCTAAGTATTTGGCTGTTTGTTATTTTGTTGTTTAATCCTCATATATTTGCTTATTTTCCTTCTACATTTTATTTTTAATTTCAACCTTAAGGTTAGAAAAGATATTTGGTGTGATTTCAGTCTTCTTAAATATTTTAAGAATTGTTGTGTGACATAACACATACTCGGAAATATAAAATGTTCCATATGTGCCTAAGAAATATGTATATTCTGTTATGGTTGTGTGGATTGTTTTATAAGTTTAGGCCCATACTATTCTGAAATGTTTACTTCCTCTTATTCTTATTAATCTTCTGAAGTCTCCTGACATCGCCTATTGTTACTGTATTACTGTTATTTCTTTGTCCATTCCTTAACAAATTTAGATGTTCTGATAGTAGCACATGTATGTTTACCACTATTTAGTTTTCCTGTTTAATTCACACATTTATCATTGTATAATGTTCTTATATTTCTATTGTGACAGTTCTAAAATGCCTAGTGTTTGATCTAAATATGGCCAGTTCTACTTGCTTTTTGTTAGAATTTCAATGACACTTTTTCTAGCCTTTGACTGTCTGTCTTTGACTATGAATTGAGCCTCTTGTAGACAGTCTATAATTAGATATTGATTTTAAAATCCATTCAGCGAACTTATGTCACCTCATTGGCAAGTTTAATCCATTATCATTTAATGTAATTGTTGCCATGGAAAGTCTTTGTTCATTATTTTCTCATCTGTAGATCTTGTCACTCTTTCCTCTTGTTACTGTATTCTTTTTGGTTTTGTTTTATTTTGTAGTGATGTACTTTTCTTCCTTGTTTGCTTTTTGAATGTGATTCTTTTTTCATTCTATATACATTTTCTTTGTGATTACCATGGGACTTACATAAAACACCTATAATTATAGAAAGCTATTTTAAGCAGACTACAACTTTAATCACACACACAAAAAAACCCCTCATTTTATAACCTCTATCTCTAGAGACTTTTCATGTTATTCTTATTCCAATTAGAAACTTTTATAATGCTGACCAACAGACATATTTTATAGTTATAGTTTAGACTTTTATCTTTTAACTTCTGTGCAATAGCAGAAAATGACTTGAGCAGTACCAATATAGTATCACAGCATTATGTACTTGTCTGTATAGTTTTCCTGACCATTAAACTTTACATTCTCATGTGCTCCATTTTGCTGTACTCATTTTCATTCATTTCAACTCAGATAACTCAATTTTGCATGTCTTAGGAAAAATCTAATTATGATGTACTTCCACAAATTTTCCTTACCTAGAATTGTCCTTGTATTCATTTATGAATAAAAATTTTGCCAGATAAGGGATTTTAGTTAGCAGGTTTTTATCTAGTGTTTTTGTGTTTCTTTTAAAAAATTTTTCTACTTTCTTTCTCAGCTGAAACTCTCACAGAACATACACATTTTCCCTCAAATAAAGTAATAAATACAAAAATAAAAAGGTATAAAAGACTACAAGAAAAAATGCATAACAACAAATCAGAAAATTGGAGAAATGAGTAAATGCCTAGGTACGTACATAAAGCTCACTAAGACTGACTTGTGAAGAAACAGAAAATATGACCTCTCCAGCACCATATCTACCTGCATGCCACCACCCTTCCAGCCATGATGATAATAGACTAAACTTCTGAAACTGTAAGCCAGCTCCAATTAAGTGTTTTTTCTTTATAACAGTTGCGGTGGTCATGATGTCTCTTCACAACAGTAGAAACCCCAACTAAGGCAAGGCCGCACAGAATTCCTCAGACTGTGATAACTTGTTTTAATGCTCCTGATGGTCAAGACATGAGCAGGTATCCGCAGTCCACTCCACTGAAAGGTGAAACTTTGCACATATAGCCTTATCATTTATTTCTGTCTCTAGGGATAAGCATGTTGCTAAGAGCTAGAGATTTCTTCCCAATAACACTGTGCTGTACTGGGCAGAGAGGCTATGCCATGACAGTACCATAAATTTTACCACAGGCTTTGATAAGGCAGGATTCAAGATTGTGTGCTGTAAATGGAACATATAAGTAATTTCTGCCATCTTAAAAATGGAGTTGATCCATATCTGTGTGAATCTGTGTCTCTGTGGAAAGAAAAAAGAAGGGAGACTGAAGGACTTCCTATCCTGCCAATGTGACATTATTAATCTATACCTAGACCTTCTTTTAAAAGGACAATTTCTGAGAGAGAGAGAGAGAGAGAGAGAGAGAGAGAGAGAGAGAGAGAGCATAAAAGAGAGAGCCATTATAGGTTTGAAGAGAACACTGACTCTAGAGAAATGTTCAGAGACCTACAAGACTGACCCCAACTAACAATTTGAGTAACAGTGGAAAGGCTACCATAAATGCCCTTCCCTGATAATGAGATTGACGACTAACTTATCCACCATCATGGAGCCCTCATCTAGTAGCTGATGGAAACAGAAGCAGACACCCACAACTAAACACTGAGCTGAACTGGAATCCAGATGCAGAGAGGGAGGACAAGACCAGGCTACAGAAACCCATAGAGACAGCTCACCTGAACAAGGAGGACACCCTTGGACACCCAGACTGATAGCTAGGAATCCAGCATTGGACAGACTCAGACTCCCTGAATATGGGTGTCAGTTAGAAGGCCTGGACAGTCTAAGGGACCTCTGACACTAGAACCAGGATGTATCCCTGGTGCACAAAAGAACTTTGGGAGTACATTCCCCATGGAGGGATACTCCCTTAACCTAGAGACAGGAGGGAGGGCCTAGTCCCTACTCCAAATGACTTGACAGATTTTGATGATCCCTCCTGGAAAGCACCACCCTCCTTGTGGAGTGGGGGGGGGATGGGAGGAAAAGGTGGCCAGGGGCATGGGAGGGTGATAAAGAGGGAAAGAGGGAGGGAAGGAGGGAGGGAGAGGGAACTGGGATGTATATGTAAAATAAAAAAGGAGGGAAATAAAGTCAAATTGTGCTTGGGGGGCACACCATTATTATTATTATTATTATTATTATTATTATTATTATTATTATTATTATGTGATTTTTTTTAAAAAAAAGACATAGTTTCTCTGTGAAGCCCTGACTGCCCTGGAACTTGCTCTGTAGACCAGGCTGGCCTTGAACTCAAAAATCCACCTGCCTCTACCCACTGAACGCTGGGATTAAAGGCATATGCCACCACCACTCAGCTGTTATTTTAAGTTTTGTGCAGCAAAAACTTATTATAATAACTAAAGAGAGACACCTTCTTTGTATAGTAGATAAAGCCACAACATTCTTAAAAATGCTGCAAATCTAGGATATATAAATCCAAAGTCCAATGGTTTCTCCTTCCAAATATATGACAAGAAAAATTTCTAAAGATACATTCTTAACCAAAAATGGGGAGCTAAATAATAGTTAAATTATTAACACAGGTAAAATATGATCCTTAGGAAAACCAATCTTCCTATTATTTACTCATTTTTCCTCATAGCAGAACAATGACTTTCTTTCTCCTTCATATAGTTAGGAAGAACAGAGCAGATATCCAAGCATTAACTCATTAATCTCCTTCATCCTGTATATCTTCTATTGGGCTGGATACAAGTCCACAACAAAAACTAGAATTATCTTGTAATAAATAAATGGTGATTGGGTAAATGAAGCAAGTCAAATAGAACATATAATAGTCCTCAGATTTAAAAATATTATGATAAGATAAACACATCCATATTTCCATGACATTTACCTGACAACAAAAGTCCATTACAGTATCATAATACTGTTTAGAAGGACAAATGTATTAAAGGATTTTGCTTGCATGCAGTCATCTGCATAGCTCCTCTGCCTGTGGTAATTCTTCATCTCTTAATTCTAATTGCTTATGTCTCATACGAAAATTAAGTCAAAATTCTGTTTTTGACCAAAAATGGGGAGCTAAATGATATTATATATATATATATATATATATATATATATATATAATATGTAGATACACAGACATATATAAAATTTTTGATTTGTGAACTTTTACTAAGTATGAGGCATTAGGCTGTATCTTGAAAGAATATATTAATGATCTCTAGAATATTTTAATTGAAAGAGATAATATAATTAGAAGCTGAAGAAACTGAGGATTTTCTTTGCTTTTAACTAAGCTTGACTTGTAATGCATTCTAGCCAGCAGTAAATAAAATCTCTCTCAGGTTTTTGAGAAGCAGCTCAAATGACAGAGATTATTAATGTAATTGGAAATGATAGGATTATGCCATAGTATTTAAAGCATTGAAAAGAACTGAGGCAAACTATTCATTCATGTAGTCTTTAATCCCTTGTAGCAGATCTGCCCACACACATGGCCTTCTGTCCCACAGTTTTAGTTTCACTACTGCAGAGTCAGATAGCCTTTCAAAAAGATTAATTTTATTCTGTCTCATGCACCAACAAGGAAATTTGTCATCTTGAATCTTTATTATCAGCATGGCTCTTCTTTCACCGTAGAAGTTGAGTCTCTCTCTCTCTCTCTCTCTCTCTCTCTCTCTCTCTCTCTCTCTCTCTCTCTCTCTCTCTCTCTCTCTCTCTCTCTCTCTCACACACACACACACACACACACACACAATTTAGGCTTGTAAATGGGAAACATTTGATTTAAGAATCATTGAGGGAGAATAAATAAAAACAATTAAAAAACCCCAATCCATGGTTCTTTTCTATGGAGAACTTATTTAAGAAGATGCAAAAATTGGCTGATAAAATGGGTAGGAGTTATCAATTTATTGAAGCAAGTACATGCAGAACAACAAGGCTTGGGGATCACTGTTTACCTCTATGCAGAGCCAGATATCAAGTTTAACCCTTTGTAGGTATTACTGTAACCATCCTACCATCCTATTACAGATGAAAGAACTAAAGCTTAGGACAATTAAGAGCACTTTCAAGGTCACACAGCTAGGTCTGGTGGAGCAGGAGTATATCAGGTTGTTTGTTTGTTTGGTTGGTTGGTTTTTTTTTTTTTTTAACTTCCATCCAGTCATTGTTCAAAAGTTTATAGAAATAGTCTATTCTCTGTCATTTTTCAAATTTAACTTTGGCAACATTTCCATTTTTTCTTCCCTCTACAGCTAGGTAGCTTCTCCAAACAAAGCACAGTGAACTACCTCAAATAAACCAAACCTGTGGGCTAGAGATACATCTCAACAGGTAACAGTACTTGCTGGCAATCATGGGGACTGGAGTTCTAATTCCAGCACATGTAAATGAGCTCCATGCTCCACAAATATCAGTCACTCCAACTCTGAGGAATCTAAAACCCTTTCCCAACCTCTGTTTGCATATGGACACATGTACCTGCAAACACACACACACACACACACACACACACACACACACACACACACACACACACACACACTTAATTTTATCTTAAAAAAGAAAACAAAGATGCCTGGTGTGTTGGCACTCATCAACTTGGGAGGCAGAAGCAGGCAGATCTCTGCATGAATGTTGCCTGATCTACATAGAAACCTCCAAGACAAACAGAGCTACATAGAGAGTTTTTATTTCAAAAATAATAAGAAAAAAGCAAATAGTCAAAACCTGCAAGAATCCAGACCTTTTTCTTTTGTGTCAGATACATTCTTCAGCAAAAGAAGTTTTTACAGGGCTCTATCTGTGTAAAGACCTTTGAAGAAGGCTGGGGTGGGCATTCTAGCAATGTCTGGTCATAATTTTCCCGTGTGTATTACTCATTTCTACTTTCCTCTCTGTGGTATTATCCTTGGCATGCTTTCTCCTTGTGGTCATATGAAGACTGCCAGTGGCTGCAGGTGAATTCTTCAACTTCAGCAACCCAGAGTTCCCAACGAGTAAGAGAAGCTCATGATTGCTTTTGATTGGCCAGGCTTGGGATACACACACACACACACACACACACACACACACACACACACACACACACACACACACACACACACACACACCCTTGAATACACGGAATGTTCTAGATCCTCTTAAATCATATGTTCTCAGAATGAAGAATGGTCATGATAGCATCATATGAAAAGGAAAGAGAAACTACATATGCAAATTTCTTCATTCTAGTCTACCCATATAACCTTTCCATGATATGCATATAATGCTCCATTTCCAAAGCTCATCTCCACCAACCCTTGTACTTTGAACTTTTGTTTTATCTTTAGACGTATTTATCGAGATTATATATTTAAATACACATATAAATACATACGTATGTACATCACACGTAATTTTAGGTCATTTTTATTAGCTGGTTCTGCTTTTCTCTGTGTGGCCTTACCTTTAGCATGTTTTCTTCTTTCAGTTAAATAAGGATTGATTATGATCTGATTATGTGTAGTTATATATAAACATATGTTAACATGTGCAGTTTCTTTTTCTACCATAATACTGTAAAATTACACTCAGGCTTAAAAACGTAATTACCATTGACCCAACTGCCCAGAGCAGAAAGACTATGCAAGCCTTGATTCTTTTCCCTTCCTCCCCCATTCAGTTAATTGTCACATTCTGTATACCATGTCTGCATATATCTTTTGATGTTCTCCTAATCTCTCTATTTTTTTTTCTACTATTGCCCTAATCCAGTGTCCTGGTTGGAGGTTTTTGTTAACCTGACACAACTTAGAATTATTCAAGAAGAGGTAATCCCGTAATTAAGAAAATGCCTTCATAAAATCTGGCATTTTCTTAATTAGTGACTGATGTGGGAGGAGCTGGCCTATTGTGGTTGGTGCCACTCCTCTGCAGGTGTTCCTGAGTTGTATTAGGAAGCTGACTGAACAAGCCATGGGGAGCAAACCAGTATGTAGCATTTTTTCATGGTTTCTTGAGTTCCTGCCTCAAATTCCTTAAGTGATGAACTGGGACATGAGAGTTTGTAAGCTGAAATAAATGCTTTTACCCTGATGTTGCTTTTGGTCATGGTGTTTTATCACAGCAATAAAAGCCCTAAGAAAGACATTCAAATTTCTTCTTTTCTTGGTTATTGTATTTCCCTCCCATCTGACAGATGTCCTTTAAAAATAGTTTCTAACTTTTCAGAAAACTAATTATCCAAATCACATATGTAATTATATGCATCTATCCTCTTTGTAGCTATTGATTATTCCTTGTCATAATCCAATGATGATTACCATGGTCTTCATTTTCTTTTGAAGAAAAGGCTTAAGCTGATGTCTTGGATCTTTCTAGCTCTGTGATTCTGTTAATGCTTGCAAACCTAATGCCATGCGTTCAGTTTGATTTCTGATAATGGACTATTTTGCCTTGTAGATTATGGATTAAAGCTCGTGTTCTTTATAAATATCATTGTTTACTTCATTAGATAGGCATTTAGGGTCAATACATTTTGAGCACTCATCTCATATTGAGAAGATATGACAAAATATTAGCATAGTATTCTATAATCATATTTGATGTCCATTATTTAAGAAATATTGCCTTTTAAATTAGCATTTCTTGTATTCATGCAAATTTCTAGAAATGAAATACACAAAAAATAAATTAACCTTCATATTTTATTTATTTATTTTTCTCATTTTACATATTGATCCCAGTTACTTCTCCTTCCCCCCCCTCCCTCCTTTTCTCCCTCTCTCCCTCCCTCCCTCCTTTTCTCCCTCCCTCCCATGTCTCCCGACCACCCTCCCATCCCATTCCCCTACCCACTCCACAGGGAGGGTGGTGCCTTCCAGGAGGGATCATCAAAATCTGTCAAGTCATTTGGAGTAGGAACTAGACCCTCCCTCCTGCCTCTACATTAAGGGAGTATCCCTCCATGGGGAATGTGTTCTCAAAGTCCTTTTGTGCACCAGGAATACATTCTGGTTCCACTATCAGAGGTCCCTTAGACTGTCCAGGCCTTCTAACTGAGACCCATGTTCAGGGGGTCTGAGTCGGTTCAATGCTGGTTTCCCAGCTATCAGTCTGGTGGCCCATTAGTTCCTCCTTGTTCAGATCAACTGTCTCTGTGGGTTTCTGTAGCCTGGTCTTGTCTTCCCTCTCTGCATCTGGATTCCAGTTTGGCTCAGTGTTTAGCTATGGATGTCTGCTTTTGTTTCCATCAGCTACTAGATGAGGGCTCTATGATGGTGGATAAATTAGTTATCAATCTCATTATCAAGGAAGGGCATTTACGGTAATCTTTCTACTGTTGCTCAAATTGTTAGTTGGGGTCATCCTTGATAGGTCTCTGGACATTTCTCTATAGTCAGTTTTCTCTTCAAAGCTATAATGGCTCCCTCTTTTATGGTATCATTCTCTTTCTCTCTTTTTCTCTCTCGTCTATTCCTCCCCTGACTCAATCTTCCTAGTCCCACATGTTCTCCTATTCTCCCCTTCTCTTTCTCCTAGTTCCCTCTCCATTCACTGACCCCCAACTCCCCTTATGCTCAGGAGATCTTGTTTCTTTCCCCTTCTGTGAGGGACCTTGTATGAATCTCTTAGGTTTCTCCTTATATCCTAGTTTCTATGGGGGTGTGAATTATAGGCTGGTGATCTTTTCCTCTATGTCTAAAAATCTATATATATGAGTGAGTACATACCATGTTCCTCTTTTGTGACTGGGTTACCTCATTCAGGATGGTTTCTTCAAGTTCCATCCATATGCCTGCAAATTACAAGATTCCATTGTTTTTCCCCCTGCTGAGTAGTATTCCATTTTGTAAATGTGCCACATCTTTTTTATCCATTCTTTAGTTGAGAGGCATCTAGGTTGCTTCCAGGTTCTTGCTATTACAAATAATGCTGGTTGGTATGAACATAGTTGAACAGATGTCTTTGTTGCATGGATGTGGATCATATTGGTATATACCTAAGAGGGTGATTGCCAGGTCCTGTGGTAAACTGATTCCCAATTTCCTGAAGAACCACCATATTGATCTCCAAAATGGCTGTACAAGTTTGCACTCCCATCAGCAGTAGAGGAATGTTCCCCTTTCTCCACATCCTCTCCAGCATAAGTTATCATTGGTGTTTCTAATTTTAGCCAATCTGGGAGTAAGATGGTATCTCAAAATTGTTTTGATTTGCATTTCGCTGATGGCTAAGGATGTTGAGCACTTTTTAAAGTGTCTTTCAGCAGTTTTATTTCCTCTATTGAGAATTCTCTCTACAGGTCTGTACCCCATTTTTAAATAGGGTTATTTGGTGTTTTAGTGACTAGATTCTTGAGTCCTTTTTATATTTTGGATATTAGCCCTCTGTCAGATGTAGGATTGGTGATGATCTTTTCCCACTCTGTGTGATGCTGCTTGCTCTTTTCAACTGCATCCTTTGCCTTTTAGAAGATTCTCATTTTGAGGAGGTCCCATTTATTAATTGTCGATCTCAATGTCTGTGCTACTGGAGTTATGTTCAGGAAGTGGTCTCCTGTACCAATTTGTTCAAGGGTACATCCCACTTTCTCTTCTAAGAGGTTCAGTGTGGCTGGATTAATGTTGAGGTCTTTGATCCATTTGGACTTGAGTTTTGTTCATGGTGATAGATATTGGGTCTATCTGCAGTGTACACCATCGTCCAGTTGTGCCAGCACCATTTATTAAAGATGCTTTCCTCCTTCCATTGTATATGTATAGTTGTTCTGTCAAAAATCAGGTGTTCATAGATGTGTGGGTTAATATCAGGATTTTCAATTCAATTCCATTGGTCTGCCTGTCTATCTTTGTGCCAATACCAAGCTGTTTTCAGGGCTATAGCTCTATAGTAGAGCTGGAAGTCAGGGATGGTCATGCCTCCTGAAGTTCCTTTATTGTACAGGGTTGTTTTGGCTATCCTGGGTCTTTTTTTTCATATAAAGTTGAGTATTATCCTTTCAAGGTCAGTGAAGAATTGTGCTGGGATTTTGATGAGGATTGTATTGAATTTGTAGATCACATTTGGCAAGATTGCCATTTTTACTATGTTGATTCTACCTATCAATGAGAATGGAAGAGCTTCCCATTTTATGGTATCTTCTTTAATTTCTTTCTTTAAAGTCTCAAAGTTCTTGATATATAGGTCTTTCACTTGTTTTGTTAGTGTTACCCCAAGATACTTTATGTTGCTTGTGGCTATTGTAAAAGGTGATGTTTCTCTGATTTTTTTCTCAGCCCCTTTGTCATCTATACATAGTAGGGCTACTGATATTTTTGAGTTTATCTTGCATCCTGCTAATTTGCTGAATGTGTTTATCAGCTATAGGAGTTCCCTGGTAGAGTTTTTCAGGTCACTTAAGTAAACTATTTTATGATCTGCCATAGCAAAAGCTTGACTTGTTCCTTTCCCATTTGTATCCCCTTCATCTCCTTTTGTTTTCTTATTGCTCTAGCTAGGACTTCAAGTACAATATTGAAGAGATATGGAGAGAGTGGACAACCTTGTATTTTTCCTGATTTTAGAGGAATCCCCTTAAATTTGTTCTCCATTTAGTTTGATGTTGGCTGTTGGTTTACTGTATATTCATTTTATTATGTTTACGTATGTTCATGTTATCCCTGATCACTCCAACACCTTTATTATGAAGGAGTATTAGATTTTGTCAAAGGATTTTCAGGATCTAGTGAGATGATCATATGCTTTTTCTTTTTCAGTTTGTTTGTATGGTGTATGACATTGTTGGATATTTGTATGTTGAACCATCCTTGCATCCCTGGGGTGAAGCCTACTTGGTGTGGGTAGATGATTTTTCTGATATGTTCTTGGATTCAATTTGCCACTATTTTATTGAGTATTTTTTACATCGATGTTCATGAGTTATATTGGTCTGTAGTTCTCTTTCTTAGTTGTGTCTTTGTGTGGCTTGGGTACCAAGGTAATTGTAGCCTCATGAAAAGAGCTTGGCCATCACTCTTCTGCTTCTATTGTGTAGAACCCTTTGAGGAGTGTTGGTATTAGCTCTTTGAATTCCTAGTAGAATTCTACATTGAAGCCATCTGTCCCTGGGATTTTTTTGATTGGTAGACTTTTGATAACTGCTTCTATCAGTACAGGTTTTAGGTCTATTTAAATTGCTTATCTGTTCTTGATTTAATTTTGGTAAGTGATATCTATTCAGAAAATTGTCCATTGCCTTTAAATTTGCAAATTTTGTGGAATACAGGTTTTCAAAGACTTACCTGAAGATTCTCTGGATTTCTTCAATGTCTGTTGTTATGTCCCTCTTTTCATTTCTGATTTTGATAATTTGCATGGTCTCTCTCGGCTTTTAGGTTCATTTGGATAAAAGTTTGTCTATCTTGTTGATTTTCTCGAAGAACCAACTCTTTGTTACATTGGTTCTTTGTATTGTTTTCTTTGTTTCTCCTTCATTGATTTCAGTCCTCAATTTGATTATTTCCTGGCATCTACTCATCTAGGGTGAGTTTGCTTCTTTTTGTTCTAAACCTTTCAGTTGTTCTGGTAAATCTCTAATGTGACTATCCTCCAGCTTCTTCATGTGGGCATTTAGTGCTATGAACTTTCCTCTTAGTACTGCTTTTAAAGTGTCCCATAAGTTTGGGTATGTTGTGTCTTCACCCTCATTGAATTCTAGGAAGTCTTTAATCTCTTTATTTCTTCCTTGACCCAGGAATGGTGCAATTGCACATTGTTCAGTTTCCAAGAGTTTGTACAAAAGCATAGGCAATAGAAGGCAATAGATAATACAACTTTACCAGAAATAAAAAAAAGTAGTGTAAATCTACTCACAGTACCACCACTACCAACAAATCCAAAACAAAGAAGATTTAACAACCAACGGTCCTTAATTTCCCTCAATATTAATGGTCTTGACTCACCTATAAATAGACACAGGCTAGCAGAAGGGATAAGAAGACAGAATCCATCCTTCTGCTGCATACAAGAAACACACCTCAACTTCAAAGGCGATACTACCTCAGAGTAAAGGGTTGGGAAAAGATCTTCCAATCAAAGTGACCCCAAAAACAAGCTGGTGTAGAATCCTAATAGCTAACAAATTAGACTTTAAACTAAAATCAGTCAAAACAGATGAAGAAGGTCATTCCATATTTTTCACAGGAAAAATCCATGTGGATAAAGTCTCCATTCTGAACATCTATGCCCCTAATACAAAGGCACCCATGTTTGTAAAAGAAGCATTACTAAAACTCAAATCTCACATTAAACTTCACACACTTATAGTGGGAGACTTGAACACCCCACTCTCACCACTTGACAGGATTACCAGACAGAAACTTAACAAAGAAACAAAAGAACTAACAGAAGTATGACCCAATTGTGTTTAACAGACATCTGTAGAACATTCTATCCAAACACAAAAGAATATACCTTCTTCTCTGCTCCACATGGAGCCTTCTCTTAAATGGACAACACATTTGGCAGCATAGCAAACCTCAACATATTTAAAAAATTGAAATAGCCTCCTGTATCTTATCAAACAACCATACTTTAAAGTTAGAATTCAACAACAACCAGATTGCAGAAACCCTACAAACTCATGTAGGAATTCTTAAGCGGTACTTTCCTCTTAGAATTCTAAACGTTGCAATAAACCTTAGAAATACCCTTTATAGAAAGCTCTGATAACTTTTCTGTTAAAGAAGTCACTGTAACAAAAGAGATACCTCTACCCAACTTGGCAATTTAGTATACCTTACATAGATTCATCATTTTAGAATTAAAAATGATGTTTTAGTTGTGCCTTATACACCTGTTTTACCAGAGTGCAGTCCAGTTATATTATAGCATCCTAAGGTACAATTGATACATTTTTCTCATATCTGATAAACAAAGGCACAATTCATTGCCCAAGTAATTAATGAAATTCTGCTGTCCTTTTACAGATAATGTCATGCCAGTTGCTTGTGGGTTGTATCTGGCTTATTCTACAAGGTGATTATGATTAGCTTATGATGATTAACAAAATGCTTAAAGTTGGTAATTCTGGAGGTAGAAAACAAAGACCAAATATAATATATGTTTAAATTACATGGTTTTGTGAATGACAAACCAAAAATTTATAACCAAGTCACTGGTTAAATAAGTAGTTAAGAAAGAACTTACATGTGGTGATGTTTTGTTTATGATCTAACAAATACAGCTTGCCTGAAGATCAGAGTGAAAAGCTAGCCACAATAGTTAGACATAGAGACCAGGCAGTGGTGCTGCACACCTTTAATCCCAGCACTCAGGAGACAGAGGCAAACTGGTCTCTGTTAGTTCAAGGCCAACCTTGAGTACACAAAATTGATACAGGAAAAAAATAAAAAAAAAAAAAAGAAAAAGAAAAAGCAGAGCTCACACAAAAGTGATCCCAGCACTTGGAGTGACAAACCTTTACTCCCAGCACTAGTGAGGTGGAGACAGGAATGATATGGCTGAGAGGAGAGAGGAATATAAGGCAGGAGGAGAGAAGATAGGGGGCAGTCTGAGGTTTTGTAGAGATGGACTCAGTCTAGGCTGTCAGTCTGAGGAAGCAATCCGAGGACAGAATCACTCCTTCGGTCTGAGCATTGGTAGAGGTAAGTACTCTAGTGGCTGCTTTGCTCCTTTGATCCTTCAGCTTTTACCCCCTGATAGCTGACTCTGAGATTTTATTTTGAAGACCAAAAAGCATTCTTTATTTAAGTGCTACACTTACATAAAGGTGAAAGGTGAGAAATGAGCCCACGAAATCATCCTCCTACCTCTATAACTCACACTGTGGTGTGTGTGTGTGTGTGTGTGTGTGTGTGTGTGTGTGTGTGTGTGTGTGCAAATACAAAAATTCAAGCATTTTCTTACTTTGATTTCTTTTGCTGTTATAAAATGTTATGACCAAAAGTAACAGGAAATAAAGAGTCTATTTGGATTATAGGCTGTAGTCCGTCAGTAGGGGAAGCCAAGA
The DNA here is from genome assembly GCA_030556225.1 of Cricetiscus sungorus. Taxonomy (NCBI): domain Eukaryota; kingdom Metazoa; phylum Chordata; class Mammalia; order Rodentia; family Cricetidae; genus Cricetiscus; species Cricetiscus sungorus. The sequence goes on from JANBXA010000609.1 coordinate 11,253,862, forward strand.
CAGGAACCTGGAGTCAGGAACTGAAGCAAAGGACTTCTGCTTACTGACTTGTTCCTCTTGGATAGATAAGTTTGCTTTCTTAGCCACCCCAGGACCACTTGCCTAGAGATGGCACCACTCACATCAGTCATCAAGAAGATGCTCCAGGAGACATACTCATGGGCCAATCTTATGAAAAAACTGTTCTCAATTGAAGTTCTCTCCAAGATGATGTCAGTTTGTGTCAAGTTGACAAAAAAAAAAAAAAGAACCAATACATGAATTATAAAAAGAATCACAGACATCCATAACTAGATGTTGACCACATATTGTATATATCATGGTGTGTGTGTGTGTGTGTGTGTGTGTGTGTGTGTGTGCTCACGCACGTGCACTCATATTACAACAGAAAAAAAAATTCCTCTTGACATTGCATTCTACTGGTGGGATACACGTGAGAAATAAAAGAACTAAAAACACGTTTGTTAAATGATAATTATTTGGTAGGGCTTATCATTTAAAATAATGAGTTGGGTAAAGCTTCACTGAGAGAAGTGGAGGGTAGTCATGCATCATCCTTTACAAAGAACTCTAAGAACAGGGAAATGTTATGGAAACTCTCCAAGTTCATGCTATGAGCAAGCATGTTTGACAAACATTAAGGTGTACAAGATGGCTGGAGATGAAAGAGCAAGATGGGGAATGATAGAAATATGAAAAGGGTTCTAGAAGTCCTTAATGACCCAATAGGCCACTCTATGAACTATAGCTTTTCTTCTGAGGGGTGGAATATGACATATCATTATGGCTGCTGTTTTTAGAAGAGCTAGAATGGGAAAGGATGCAGAAGAAATGCGTCCAATTATACTGTTAATGTAACAAATCGAGGTTGAATTTCACACAGGGCAGGGTATAAAGCCTTGATATAATACAATTCAGTTATTTCAACCATTTTCAAGATGAGTCCTTGGAGAAAATGTTTGAAATATTTTTGAAGGATTTTTAAGATGGTCTACCTTCTCTAGAACATGAAGAGTTCAGGTTTAAAGGACATAAAATTACTTATTTTTTAAAAAATATTCTCTCTGAGATATAAATGATTTGCATGAAGAACATTTTTATTTTAGTATACTTTTTCTTGAAAAGTTGTGCATAATTTCATGTTATTTTTTGGTAAAAGCACAGAAACTGCTTCCCACCCATAGTTTTACACAATCCACATAATAAGGAAATACTGAGGAAGAACTAGAACTGAGCAGTTCAGCAAAATTGCATAAGCCATGTGGTGGGAGCTGTGTGTCAGCAAATGCTGCTGGAAATTCTATGACTATCAGGGCAAATCTTGCAGATAAGAGTAAAATAAATGGCCTTGGTTGGATTTCTTATCGGTTACACATTTTTGGTTGAGTAATAGCTACTTCTGAAAGTTCAACAGGAATTTTCAGACATCACTTTCTGAATGTCTTCATGCTTTTATTTCCTCTGAAATAGTTATTTTATCAACTATTTCCCACTGTTAAGTAGACACTGTTGATAAGAAGAGACTTCAACATTAGATGATGGGAAATGAGCAGGATATTCTAGTTATATTTGCTGCACATCAAATTATCCTCAAATTCAGAAGCTTAAAATAATTAATTTACTTTGCTCATAATTTTGTGACTGGGTAATTCTGGATAGGCTCGGGAAAGAGATGCTCAAGTTGCAGTAATTTGAAGGTTTCTCTGAGCTGGGTCTCCAAAGCTGCTCATTGATATGCCTGTCATTTGATAATGTCAGCTGTCTGGACTTCCTCACAATATGGCAACTCTAGGGTAGTCAAGTCTTTTTTTTTTTCTTTTTAAAACAAGACCATGCAGGGATACAAATGTGAATGCTCTGGCATGTAAGTTAGAAGCTGCCTCACCTTCTGTGACTTAGCCTTGGATGCCATGCAATGATACTTCCATTGCAATCTATTGAAGGAGAGCCACAAGCCTACCCAAATCCAAGAGGATGTGGCATGTGCCTATTTGTGAGAGGAATGCCAAGGTCACATTGATTGTAGGGGAGCATGTGGCATAGGAGATATTGTGGCCATATTTGGAAAGTATATCTGTCACACAGGGTTAGATAGTAAAAATAGAATGTGTGAAGTCACCGAATTCAAGGTAAAGTATAGAGGTCACTAGATCTTGGGGAGAAACTGAGAAACAAGGCAGAAATTATAAGAACAAAAGGATTAAAGAATGATGCAGGCATTTAAGCAAGTCAGGTTAAAGTTCCTGCAAGGATCGCACTTTGCATTCTGCAGTCTGGGCCACTTAAACAATGACATTCTTACTCTAATGAATTCATCTGATAAACTTTTAGTCATTTCCTCCTGTGTCGGAGAAGAGTTTAAGGCTGTCCTAGGCTTTTAGTGCATACCAGTACAATAAATCCCTTACCTTCAGGAAGATTATATTTTAGTGAGGTGATGATATTAAAATAAATAACAATGCTTGCAAATTAAATGACAGCCAGAGGTGGGACTTTGGGTGGCTTAAAGAGCTTGCTTCACCCTAGAAGATGCATTGAACTTGCATTTTGTCACATGATTGTGCATCAGAGGAAAGGTCTTTTGGGAAACATTTTATAGCCTAGGGAGTTCAAGAAGGCTTCTAGATATCTTCAACCTCATACCCTCTGTTCATATCTTCCTTGTGGCCCCGTGTTTATTTGTTTATTTGTCAATATCAATGTTCAAAATTACTTTTTAGGAGACTCTGCCTTGTATTTGTACCTTTAGTCACTGAACTTTGGAGGTTCCATAAAGAAAGTTTTAGTTTTTTGTTCGTTTGTTTTGTTTTGTTTTTTGAGATAGGGTTTCTCTGTGGCTTTGGAGCCTGTCCTGGTACTAGCTCTGTAGACCAGACTAGCCTTGAACTCACAGAGATCTGTCTGTCTCTACCTCCCAAGTGCTGGGATTAAAGGCGTGTGCCACCAATGCCTGGCCATAAAGAAAGAAAGCTTATGTCAGTTGCCAACGAGGCAAGACAGAATTTGTCAAGTGCCAAGATGAAATCCTCAGAAATCTTCTATATTTCAAATTTTGCTCTTACTTTTCTACTTCTGCCATGTATGCATGCTTGGTAGGCCTGCTGGAGGACAAGGACATGTAGTCAATGCCCACTTTTCTCAGTCTTCCCAATAAAGAACCATTCCACCTCTGCATGAATCAAGATTCTTCCAAGATTGTCACAGCACACTGAGGGTGCTGCAGCATGTGACTGAGAGGTAGCACAGAAGCAGAGCTCTTTCTCTTGGTGGCATATTTCCAGTTCTGATTTGAAGTAATTTCTCACAGGTTCCTTCCTTTGCAGCTGGTGCCACCTCTGGGCTGGATGTGCTGAAGTACAGCCAGAATCAGAATTAGCAGACGTGGCTCTAGAGTCATGACAGGTTGAGGGGTGGAGGCTTTCATTTCTACCTGATAAGTTTTGTATTTTAGGGTTTCCATAGGGAAGAAGCCTCAATGTCACAACAGATATTCTAGGTTCACCTTTTTTTTTTTTTTTTTTTTTTTTCGAGACAGGGTTTCACTGTATTGTTTTGGAGTCTGTCCTGGGACTCTCTCTGCAGACCAGGCTGGCCTTGAATTCACAGAGATTCCCAAACTCACTGTGATTTGACTGCCTCTGTCTCTCCAGTGCTGGGATTAAAGGCGTGTGCCACCAACGCCTGGCTTCACCATTTTTTTTCCATACGAAGTTTCTCTGCGTAACAGCCCTGGCTGTCCTGGAACTCTCTCTGCAGACCAGGCTGGCCTTGAACTCAGAGATCTGCCTGTCTCTGACCTCCTGAGTGCTGCCTCTCTAGTTTCACTTTTGATGCTCTTATCCCCTTAACAAGACCTCTGCTTAAAAGAGATGGTGGGGGCAATGGGAGGTAGGGAGGGAGAAAGAACTGAATTGGTATGAAAACAAGATTGTTTTAAAAATAAAATAATGTAAAAAGTGAAGTTACCATTGTTATTATTATTATTGTTATTGTTATTATTATCACCACCACTATCATCATTATTAAAAACAAGCCCATTCAGGCAGTATTATAGGAAGATGGAAGCCATTCTATCTCTGCGTGGATGCATCAGTCCTGGAAATAACCTTGGCTAAATGAGGTCCTTTCCAAATTGCATAATCCAGAATGTGGGGATAGGCTATTTAATCTTCTGACTTATGGTTGTGAGAAACAATGAGCCCACTTCACAATAAGCACACTAGAGGCTCAAAGCAGCAAAACTGAAGCACTTTATTTTTTGACCTTGCAAAGTCAGGCATCAGCATAGAGAACAGACAAACATGGCTAGCACAGCAATTTGGCTCAAAACCGTGGTTTTATATTCTTAATTTCATTTCTTTGCCCCCTGAATTCACTGATGGCCAAGTTCTTCTGGCATGAATAGTCTTCCTAGTGTCTAATATTACCCCATCTCCATATACCTGACTATCATTTCAGGTTACAAAGTCTTATCTAATGTATATCCAAGGGTTCAGTATTCCCTCCTTTTCTGATATATGTACTTGGTCATGTAATATTTCAATCCTAAAATGAACTTAGAACACCTAAACAGGCAACTACCAGCTGACAGCTAAGGAAGACTTGGGGCTAGTGCCTTATGTCTATCTGTGATTTTCTGAAGTTTTCTAAATTGAAAATGGACCATAATGATTTATTTCTTAAAAATTTTTCCACTCTTTTTTACTCTTATTGATTGTATTATCAGATTTATTTGAACCTTTAAAATTGATGTAGCATCTTTTTACTATCTTTATTAAAGAACCAATCATCTGATCTAGTATCTAAAATCATTACCTTATGTTGTGTTATAGACATTTGTTGACAATTTAAGGAATTGTATTGTTTGTTTGGTTTTGGTTTTGGTTTTTCGAGACAGGGTTTCTCCATATTGCTTTGGAGCCTGTCCTGGAACTCTCTCTGTAGAGAAGGCTGGCTTTGAACTCACAGAGATCTACCTGCTTCTGCCTCCTGAGTGCTGTAATTAAAGGCGTGTGCCACCAACCCTGGCTCAAGGAGTTTTTTAGTTAGTCATGTTATACAAGGAATAATGCAGCATCCTACTGCAATTAATACTCATGCTTCAATTACGTGGGAAATTGGAATTAAAACCATCATCCCTTTCCATTTTCTAAACTATCCTTCTAGCCAGTCTATAAATGGATCAATAATTCCTGAATTTTATGCTAATTTATCAGCAATGGTAATCTATGACAGACTTTGAGAATTATATCACTAGCAACTATATTATTGGGAATAAAAGTGCAACATCTTCTAATAATAATACAAAATTTCCCTTTTCTGCTAGCATTATACCAAGTACAATCTTGTTTTCTCAAGTCATTTGGCTGGTAGTACCTCACTGGCTAGACAATCCTTTAAGGGCATCGCTGCTAGAACTGATAAATCTTTGTTGATCATTCTACATTCTTTTTTTATTTACATTCTCACTTATTGTTGACCACCAGACTACAGGCAATTTAAATTTTGCAGTAATTTTGATTTTAGTCTTAAATCTAATTGGAACTCCACTGGGGATTCCTATAGGGTAAGTGGTATTCATGTCTTAGCTCTGGGATTAGCTTTATTAAGTGGAAAAATCTAGGGAAAATAGTGTGGCTAACTGAACCAGTTCCCATACCAGTTGGGTGGTAGTCATGAGTAAAGTGTTCCCTGTCTGCAGCATCATCACATATCAGCTTGGTAGACACTGGGTGCAGAGTAATTGCTATTTACCTGTTTGTCCTTTGAGACAGCCAGGACATAGGTGCAGGCTCCATGATCCCTCAGTGGGTGAGGGAATCTATCTGGCTGTCCTGAGAGACACAAAGAGTAATTCACCCTATGAAGAAAGGAGGAATTCAGGTGGGCTAACTACAGGAGGGACAGACTCTGGCATGTATCATTTTTCCAAAACTTCATAGCCTGAAACATTACCAGCATGTACTTTACTCTGGCAGAGTCTGTGTACTATTCAAAGGGAAAGAATACTACTTGAGGCTTGGGACATCCTGCTACACAAGCATACAAATCACTCTCATTGAGCACTTGTGTCATAAATGTAACCCATTTTACACAAGTATTCCATGTCCAGTCTGTCTTATGTCCTTGATTATCTTCTTTCTTTCTTAGTAATCTTGGATTTTGAGATTCCTATAATGTAAAACTTTTCAGGCATCAAATTTCATAGTAAGAGGTGATGAGATTTTAGTTTAACTAATCATTAAGCTAGTAGGAAAATAATATAGAACAACTACCTGGACATTCTTCCACCCTATTTGAAAACTCTCTACTCCCTATATGGCAATAATCTACTGTACATACAAGTCTCCAGAAGTAGGATCAATGAGGGATTCCCTTAGGGAAATGCAGAACTCTAAGACTGGGTTGGTTTAACAGTTTAAAAAAATTGGACTAAATGTATTCTTTTAGAGGATTCTCTGCTTCACAAATACACAAACACATTATACTTTGCATACTTAGCAAAAGCCCAAACACAGCAAAACCACCAACACTGCTCATTAGGGAATAAGGTATCATTAGGTTCTTTGTAAAATTATTTTTAAAGGGTCTTAGATGACCCATATGTGCCTCATTAATCTCATTTGGATATTGGTGTCTCCTTGGTTGCTTCTTTGACTTGGGTGTAGTTAGTCATTCAGGATTTCTGCAACTTTGCTTTAAGGGATTTTCCCCCTATCTTTATCCCCTCTTTATTGAAAATAGATTCTTTTTCTTTTACAATATATCCTTATTACAGTTTCCTCTCCCTCTACTATTCTCAGTTCCTTCCAATCTCCTCTCCTATCCAGATATACTCCGTTTCTGTCTCTCATTACAAAAGATCAGCCTTCTAAGATATAATAACCAAACATGACAAAGTAAATTATAAGAGGATACAACAAAAGCCATCACATTGAAGTTGAATACAGCAACCCAACAGGAGGAGAAGAGTCCCAAAGGCAGGCAAAAGACTCAGAGACCCACTAGTTCTTACAGTCAAGAGTCCCATAAAATACTGAGTTAATGGCTATATTATATACACACAGGACTTGGTGTAGACCCATATAGGCCCTATGCTTGCTGCTTCGGTCTCTGTGAATTTATATATGCTTTGGTTAGTTGATTTAGAATGCCTTGTTCTCCTGGTGTCCTTCATCCCCTCTGGCTCTTACACTCTTTCTGCCTTCTCTTCTCTGGGGTACCCTGAGCTCTCAGGGGAGAGATTTGATGGAGACATCCAATTTAGACTATCTCTTCGCATATGTCTGGCTATAGGCATCTATATCTGGGCTTTAAGTTTTTTTTTTTATTTTGTCCTCACCTATTAGGTTTCAGTCCTAGGGCAAAATATTATTTGATCATACAAAATACATACCAATCTATAATATTATCATTTCTCTTTATCCATTTTAACCAAAATATAACCTCATATTTGTCATGCTTTTCTTTCTCTCTACTTACTGTATCTTATTTACTGTATCTCTTAAACAAGAGTTGAATCCAAATTACATACATGGTACATTGTAGAAAAGTAATATTTTATACAACCTTAAAAGATAAGTCACTTGCCAGAGTGGTGGCACATGCCTTTAATTGCAGAACTGGGAAGGCAGAGGCAGGTGGATCTTTGTGAGTCTGAGGCCAGTCTGGTTTATGTAGCAACTTCCAGGACAGCTAGGGCTACATAGAGAGAGACTCTATCTCAAGTAGGAGTAGGAGCAAGAGGAATCAAGCCTTTTTTTTCCTGTTACAAGTCTCAGGCAAATTTTCTTTCAACTTGGATTTTTAGATTTCCCTCTTTTGGGCTAATATAGTCTGAGAGTTAGAGAAAGTTTCCCTTATTGTAAGAGTCTTTGGAAACATCAGTGACCTTGAGAAGTGATGAACTCTTTGTAAATAGGAAAAGGCAAGCAGAGAAGAAATTACATAAGAACCAGAAATTCTTGAGTTAATCCTGTAATTGCAGTATTAGACGCCAGAAGATATTTATTAGTTTTGTTCAAGCTATAACAGAGAGGAGGGCACTCAAAACCCTTGAAGAGAAGAAGGGTAGTCAAGGGTTCTTATATGTATAAACTGGGTTCCATCTGGAACCCTTGATAGAATTGGGAATGGAAGTGGAGGAAAAAGAAATGACTTTTTTCTTTGCCAACTCTGGGAGTCTGTCCTCTTTATTCTAGCTACATCAAGGGGGAAACACATCTTATGTCATCTAAAGCATGGTTTTGCACCTCTTTGTTCTTATCTAAAGTGTTGGGATGAGGCCAGTGCACAACACACAACACACAAAGGTGGGGTGGGATGTGTCCCCCACTCTCCAAAGACACAGGTGTTCTCTTTCCAAATACACAAATTCCTTAACTGCACTCAAATTGTGAGAAACAATGGCTGAGATACTCAGGGAGGTACAGTCTTCCTGATGTCTAGTAGTGTTCCTACCCCAAATTCCCCATCCTATGGGTTCAAGATGCAACCTTATCTAATTTATATCCCAAGGCTTTAGATTCCATTATTTTCTTTCTTTCTGCTTAAAAGAATTATTTTTATTTTTATTTTGTGTGTTATGAATGAATGCTTGTCAGCATGTACATATGTGCACTATGTGTATCTGGTACTCTCAAAGGCCAGAAGAGGGTGTTGGATATCCTGGAACTGGAGTAAGACAGTCTGAGTCATGATGTGGGTGCTGGGAACTGAACTGGAAAGTTTTTCATGAGCAGAAAGTGTTCTTAACTGCTCACCCAACTCTGCAGTCCTGATTCCCCCCTATTCTGGTATATAGGCTGGCTCACATAACAGACTGCCTGTAACTTTGCAACCTTAGGATGAACTGAGAGCACCTAGGGAAAAAAAAAAAAAAAAAAAAAAACAGAAAAAAACAGTCACCAACTGCCAGCTAAGACAGTCGGGCATAGAGACTCCTGCTGTCCCATGAGTTTCTGCGGAGTTGTAAATACACCCCATACTGAAAATGCGTCATTCTGATTTATTTCATAAGCAGCAACCATTAGCCCTTTCCAGGTAAACATGCTTCCAAACAAAACTGGTCTTTACAATGAGTGAAGTGGTTGCTTTCTGCAGAGTTCCAGAAACCTTCTTATGAGTAACTTGTGTTTGTGTCTTTATAGCCTCTACGAAAACACAAATACCCTAGAGAGGCGGCTCTTTAGCGTTCGGTAGGTAGTCAATACTTTGTAGAAAGAAGAATTAGTTAAAAGGAGCTGAACAGAAGAAAGACAACTAGCTTGTGTTTATTTGCTGTCTTTTCCACTCAACTACAAGCCCCAAGAGGCCTCGGAACATGTGCAGTCTCTCTATTATGAAGTTTCAAAGCACACAGGAGACCGGACTGGGAGGATAAACAGGAAGAAACCAAAGAGGGAGAGAAGGGGTGAACAGTAAACTAAGGACAAATTAGATTCTTACCTAAGCTTTATCCATGTATTTAATGTCTAAAGGCGTTTATTGGCCGCTTTCTAATTTCATGAGGGAGTGGGTAAATAGAGCAGGGGTAGATGGAGGTGAGAGTGTTTCTACTTCCTAGGGTTTTTATTCTTATGCATGCCAAGCAAAATAATACCGTAGAAGACGAGAAAGGAGTATTCATTCTCCTTTTAAAAACATTAAGCATGGTACACACACTGTTGCTGCCCTTAGTATTGAGGCATTTTGAATGAGAACACCACTGTGAGCAAGCTTGAAAGAAGACTCCCAGCTGTGTATTCTCTGGTACTTTAGCCTAGTTCAGAGGTTTCACAAACTTTATTTTGGATGCTTGTAACCTAGGGTTCTTGCTGTATATTTTGACTTTTAATGCAATAGGTCTGAAGAGAAACTTGCGGGGCTGCGTTGGTACCACGCTCTCAGGTGCTGCTGGTGCTGACCTGAGGCTTTAGCCTCTGAGCACACAAGGGACTGGAAGTCATCACCTCTGCTGCCAGGTGCACTGATGGCCAGCCTCAGCATTCCGGATCCGTGCGCTGCACGTCCCAGGCTTTCTGCAGGGAGGGGAGGAGCCGAGGGCGGAGCGGGAGGAGTGGCGCGGGCTCCGCGTGGGTCCTGCCTGAGGAGATCACCTCGGCCCCTTGGAGAGCCGCGGAGCTGCGGCGGCGCAGGAGGGGGGCGCTTGAGCGAGGGCGCAGGCTCTGGGAGGGGGAACGCGCAACACGCATTCCCCGTGCTCTCTCGGGCCACTTGCGAGCCTCGCGGAAGCCCGTTGCCCCACTTGGCCACCCGCTCCGCGATCCCTCCTTGCGCCTACCTCCTCTTGTCACCTCCCGTCTCACCCTCCTCGCTCCATCGCCCCCACCGCATCCACAGCCATCCGAGCGCCTCTGGGAGCAGGAGGTGCTGCGCCGGGCTGCAGGGCGCGCCCTCAAAAGGTCCCCAGCTCGACATTGGGGGGCCACGGGCGACAGCATGGACACCAAGCGCTGCTTCGCCAACCACTTCGATGACTACCAGGGCAGCCTGCTGGCGGGCCAGTGCGAGGAGGCTGTGGCGCCCTTGGTCACCTCCACCATCGAACGCATCCTTCAGGAGCTGCCCCCGCTGGGGGGCGGCGCTGATGCCCGAGGGGCTACGGCGGCTGGCAGCAGCTGCCAGGGGGGTCTTTACAGCGGCGTGGCCGGGGTGGCCTACATGCTCTACCACGTCTCGCAGAGTCCCCTGTTTGCCGGGGCCCGAGAGCGCTACCTGCGCTCCGCCAAGCGCCTCATCGACGCGTGCTCTTGTTCCGAGGAGTGGGGCGAGCCGGACGCTGACACCCGCGCCGCCTTCCTGCTTGGGGGCGCGGGCGTGCACGCGGTGGCCACACTCGTGTACCACGCCCTGGGCCGTTCCGACTATGTGCAGCCCCTCAGCAAGTTCCGGGCTCTGTGCGCCGTCTGCGCGCCCGTCTCCTTCCTGGAGTGTGGCTCCGACGAGCTGTTCGTGGGCCGCGCTGGCTACCTGTGCGCCGCGCTGGTGCTCAAGCAGAAACTCGCCCAGGAGGTAAGACGCAGCCCCGGCCGCCGGAGGGCGCTCGCCGGCTGCCCGCGCCCCGCGGGGGTCCTGCTTTCCCGGACTCCCCGACGCCCTCAGCACCACCCCTGGTCGTGCATACCCATCTCTTCTTTGTTACTTCTTTGTCTGGAGCTGTGCTTTCTTCAGTCCCTTCTGCTTTTGTCCATCCTTTCCCCCCTTTCTTTGTCTGCGCTCCCGATTGTTGGATTACTTGGCTTTGCGCTTTGTTCTGTTTTTGCAGTGAAAGTGAACTTGGTGGCATCACTCCAGATGCCTCTAGGCCCCAAGGCATTTTAGGGTTTGACCTTGTGGTCCTTAAAAGTGGTGTTTAAAAACGAGGGCGTGGGGAGTTATTTTCTATCCGGTGACCATATTAGCAAACGCACCCTTGAATGTTAGAATCTAAAAAAGTAATGGAACTTTTAGGACTGATGAGGAGGAAAGTTGCATCTGGACTCTTGGGCCTGTAACCAATAGTAAGCTGCCCAGCAGTAGGTCTGATGTGCACATTGTGTTATTTACTATCAAATTTACCCTGGGACTCCTAATCAATGTGTTATCTGATGGGAGTGTAGTCTTTTAAAATAACTAAGTGTAGACAGAAATATCCTCAGTTGAATCACATGCATTTTCCCCCTATTTTAAAAATCAGTAGTTAGATTTGACCAAAGTCACAGCATTTATGACCAGGCAGCTTTTCCTAATAAATAGTTTTTCAGGGGCTCCTTGAAGACGATTCAGTTTCACAACTATATATGTAGGCAGTCTTCCTGAATTGCCTTTGAATATAGCACGTAGATGTTAGAAGAAAATGTGCCACTTCCTGTGGAGTTTCGGGAATATAAAAAATAAAAATAAAAACCTATAAAGCCTCATAGTAACCAGAACTGAAAGAGAGGCACATTCATTCATAATCCACTGGAACAATGTATCATTCTAGGCAGGAAGCAACACATTTAACTTGACTAGATGTGGTGAGAAAGGCATTTGAAGAAAAAAAAATAAAGGTGTATGGAGTGTCTTAGAAGTATAATTAGCTTAGATAACCAGTGAGCAAAAAGACTTGATTTTTTTTAAAATTTACATCAGGTGAGGTTGATTCAAATGAAGAGAAAAAATGCTAAAGGATGCATCAAGCTAGCAGGGCAGCAAAGGGCCATGTGACAAAGTTGTCTTGAAATAGTTTGCTCTGCTTCTGAGTCATTGTTATCTGCTAGCTGTTTCCCAAGGGCCCTCCCAGTTGTATAAAACCATTTAGAAGGCCACAGAGAGATTTACATATCATTTGCATTACATTTGCATTTGCTTCACAAACTCTGCAGTCTGATGGCAATTTTTGTAAAAGATATTTTTCCCCAGTTGTTTTCCTTAAGCCTCTTTCTTTTGCCCACGCCTCTGAGTCTTCTCCATAAAAGAATGGCAGAGTGGAAAGTCACCCAAAAGACCAGGAGGGCTCTGCACAGAAACTGGTGGTCTAAAACCAGTGTAAAGACTTGCCCCATGAAAAGATGTAAGACCTATCTTCTGTCCTCCTGCCAAATTAGATATGTCTTTTGGTATTCATCAAATTGAGGTTCTGTAGCCACTCCCAGGAGAAGGAACAAGAGAATAAGCTCCAAAGATTTTCAAAGAAGAGCTTTTAATGCATTAGATCAGTTACTCCTAGTGCTGGCTTCAGTTTCAGCAATCCAAGAAATTCAGGCTTTGAATGCATAGGGCAGGAACTGGCACACCTTCCCCTCCCTAACTCCTTGCCAGAAAACAGCTTTTCTCTCAGTAGATGGTCCGTGAACCTTGATTAAATTGAATTTCTAACTTGTGTGTCATTTTTCTATAAATAATCTATCTTTGTGTCCCAGTGTCTTTTTTCCCCATTCAATGTCATTTACGTTCACCTTCTTCTGTCATTTCCCATAGTTATCACCCTAGTTCAGAGCCTCTCACATTATTTGACACATCTGTACCACGTAATAAGTAATGGAATGAATGAATCATTCTGAACTAGTTTTTTCCCACTAAGCCATTCATCCACCTTTTTAAAAAGCTCGCTTCCTAAAGACACTTCCCATTACATCATTTTCCTGCTCAGCATCCTTCAGTGGCTCCCTGTTGCCTTTTTTTTTTCCAGTGGCTTCCTATCTCGTGGTTAAAGCTGTGACACTTAAAATGGCTGATAAGGCCTCACATGATCAAACCTCTTTCGTACCTACTTTGCTTCACCGCTCAATAGCCACGCAGGCCTTCTGTTGTTTCAGGCATTCTCTTGTCTCATGGTGTTTGGACTCTCTGTTCTTCCTGCCTGGAACACTTCCTCTAGATACCTTTATAGCTAGCTCCATGACCTTGGATAGATCTTTACCTCCTTAGTGAGGCTTTTTCTGGCAGGCCTATTTAAAATTCCCCTCTTTCTTGTTTTTTACTCAATTTGTTTACTGATGTCTTCACTAATCAGACTATAAATTCCATAGGATGGAGATAGTTTTATGCTACTGTAGCTTTAATATTAACATATGTAGATACCTAACTTTTTCTTCTGTGTTGTTGCAAATATAGTCTGTGTACTACATGGCTTACATTGCCAGTCTACCTTTAAAATGGTATCTTGTTTATCAATATTTTCCCTTATGCTAGTGTTTCTGGAGCTATGTTTAAAGCAAGCATTTCCTACTTCTGGGTTTTTAGTAAATATGTATTGAATGAATGAACTGAATAAATTATAGGTTTTTACAAATTCTTATTTAATCAAAATGACCCACTATATCAGTACTAATGAAAACTTATTTTGCATAGGAATCACCTGCTGGCCTTGTCAGCAAAATACAGAAAATTGCCATAAAAATTATACATATATAGTAAAATATGAAAAGCACTCTGATTTATCTTTGGGATAGGACCTGATATCCTGAATTTCTAACAAGTCCCTAGGTAGGACTGATATGGTTGATTCCTAGATCACAATTTAGAATAAAGGCAATATGGTGCTGTGTGGATTTAGGTATCACAACAGCCATGTCCATTAATTTATGCTGCAACACTTCATTGTATGAAGCTGGATATTGATTTATGGGACTGTAATATAGAATGTTCATTACAATATCATGCCCCTTTCATTATGGGACTGTAATATAGAATGCTCATTACAATATCATGCCCCTTTCATTATAAGGGCCCACGGTCTCAGGAGGAGGAAACAAATAGTGTTCTTTCTTACAACTGATAGAATCAATTTAGTCTTTGAAATACGTCTTGTGACTACTTCTTTCTCACTTTCTGTTCCCTACTTGAAATCATAAAGCCAGAATTATGGATCACATGATTTATCTATTTCCATACACTTACCTCTAGGTTTAACTAATTTGCTACACTCTGGTTATTCTTTCTCCTTTCACTTAAATTTGTGAAGTTTCCATATAATTGATAAATATTTAAAATGTGATATGTATATACACACATGTATATATATGCATATATATACATATATATATATAGATACAGAATCAATCACTGTGTGCATATTTCCAGTGAATCCAACCCTCCTGAATATACTTAAGGAAAGGGGTTTGAAGCATGTAAGGCACATAGCCATACAGTGGGTCATTGAAGTCCCAAGAAATCATGCCATAAACATTTGAAATCAGTCTGTTCTGTCTTTTACTGATTGGTGGAGATATAGGAGGGAATGGTAGAGGGATTAAGGGACATCTAGGACATCAGCTAATATGATTTTGTCACTCAGTGATTTGGACAAATAACCTCAAACTTCTACATTTATAATTAGATTGATAAGAATTCTTAAAAGATCAGTTAAATTGAGCCTTGGAGACATTTTACTCATTCATCAAGTGAGTTTTAGTTTTTTTTGTTTGTTTGTTTTGTTTTTGTTTTTCTGTTATACCAAGCACCGCACTAGATGCTGGGATTTAACAATGAGCAAAAACAACCAACTGATTTTACTGTAAGAAATGATCTGAAGGAAGTAAACAGGAATAAAGGTGAAGGAGGGGGCAGGTGAGAGAAGGCAAACTATTGTTTAGGAGTGGGTGGTGGAAAGGCTCCTTTGTGAAGGGATGCTGTGTCTTAAAGCTGGAGCATGAGAATTAAGTGGCTGCCCTAAGAGCAGCCATTCTAACAGAGGGGCCAGCAAGAACCAAACCATCCAGCTTAGAAATCTCAAATAAATAAGAGTAGTAGATAAGGAATTTCAAAAGCAAGGAAGATTCCCAGTTGGAAGTAAATTAAAATCAGATCCCTTGGGGCCAGATAAGTCAAAGTTAGGATATTGCATTTGTTTTGTGTTTAAACACAAGCATATATTGATATTATTTACCTTTTGAAAAAGTCCACTGGTTTTCTGAATGTTGAGTAGATTGTCAGTATTAAGAATGATAAGGGGATGGAAATTAGCTCCTGGTTTTATTTACATGTGAGAAACCTGAGTTTCATCTCCAGCACAAACACATATACATGCACATATGCCCCCCCCCAGGCACACTAGCACTCAAAGACACACACACATACACACACACACACACACACACACACACACACACCTGCAAGAAGTGTTTATGTGGTACTTTAAAATTTTTTCTTGCACCAAGAACTGTTTGTCAGTCTGATGAACTTTTAGGTCTTCTTAGTATAACATTTATAAATCTATAAATTAAAACGTAAAGCTCAAAGAGAAACCCATTATGGTCAATTCAATGACTGAAACATTAAACAATGTGATGCAGCAACATGGTGCTTTTTAATTAACACATTAACAATTTACAGTGAATCTCGTGATCATGTTACATTTGAAACAGGAGTCAGTGATACTTAAGATATATTCAACAACTGCAGTATAATACACATATATCCATGACTTCTGTAGGTGACAGTTACAAGTGTTACTGGGGGTTGTAATCTGCATTTTTAAACATTTAATTATTTTGAGACAGACCTGGAAGGCCTGGAACTTGCTATGTATACCATGCTGGCCTTGAATTCACATAGCTGTGCCTGCTCCTCTTTCAAGTATTGAAATTAAAGTCATGGACCCTGATACCTGGTCCAACTTCTTTTTGGTGGTTCCTTTGAGGCTGTGTCTTGTTGGTCTTTAACCCATTGTGTGGCCGAGGCTGGCTTGAAACTCATAGCAGGCTTCCTGCCTCAGCTTCCCAGGTGCTAGCATTAAAGGCACAAGCCACCATGCCTAGCTTATATTTGCAGTAAAAGGAAATGCTCAGTTGTTTACATGGATTAGCAGATAGATTTGATACATTTGATTTTATTTGCACAGCCAAAGGGAAATAATTGGTTGGGAAGTTGCTGTGACAGACTAGATAAAATGCCTAGCATATTGCTTGGCACATAGTAGCTGTTTAATAAAAGTAATGGTAGCGCCTTCTGTTCCTACAAATATTAGGTAGAAAACCTTACTCAGCACAAGATGTGATCTTCCTGCTGTGATTTGAAAATTGCAAAGATGTTAGTTGGGTCCTCAGCATATTCATAAAGTAACTTCTAGTGAACATGTAGAGTATGTTGAAGATGCAAAGGCATGAAGATCACAAATTTGAGGATAGCTTGGGTTTTTGAAATCTCCAAGCCCATCCCCAATACCTCTAATAAGGCCACAAACCCTTCATAAACAGTGCTACTACTTGGGGACCACAAATTCAGACATATGAGGTGGATATCTTCATTCACACTCCCGTATTGGGATGCTTCTATCTGAGACTCACAGAATAGACAAGAAAACTTGATTGAATCCAGATGTAGTGGTACACACCCATAGTCTCAGCACATAGGAAGCTGAAGCAGGAGAATCACTCAGAAATTGGAGGTCACCTTATGTAGCATAGTGAGACTCTTACCTCAAAAAGGAGAAACCATATATATACACAAGAAGCATTAAACTGTATAATCAGGTTGTATTTATATATTAATTTATATATGTAGCTAACAATTTAGGAAAAAATGTGATTGGAATAAGGAGAACATTCATTATATCACTCAACAAAAGTGATATAATAAGCCATTCCTAGGTTAGGCAACCAAAGAGATCCAAGAGAACCCACACCTTTCCTGGCAACTTTTACTTCTCTTCTATGTGAGCTATGTCATTCCTCTACAGTCAAGATGGCTGCTGGCATCCCAAGGATCTATTATTTTAATCATGTAGAATGTTCTATACTAGAAGACTTTCTGTTCTGACTCATTGCCCATCACTTGGTCCCCAGCCAGTTCTGGAAGGCAGAGAGCGCTAATTGTCTTTCATTTCTAACCTTTAAAATTGGACACAGGTTCTGACAAGAAAGGACAGAGAATGAAATGACTGTTGGGAGGTTACCAAATTGTCTGCCCTTTGGCTTCCCTTGGCATGATTTGTCCGTGACTCATCACCTTTACCCACTCACTTTTCCTGTTGTTGGTGTTTCCCTTCCCTTCTCAGGTCACCTCTCTCTTCTATGGCAAAGGTAGAGTGTTTTAATTTTGTTGTTAGCTGGCTATTAATCAAGCAAAAGCTATGATATTAACTTAATTAAAATGTATGCTATGGGAGAGGGGCTTGGTCCTGCTCTAACTTAATATGTCAGACCTTGTTGACTCTTCATAGGAACCCTTAACTGTGAGGAGGATTAGAGGGGGCATGGGCTAGGGTCATGGCCTAAGGGGGGTGAGAGGGGTTTGCAGGAGGGTTGGAAGAGAGAACAGAGGTTGGAGTATAAAATGAAATTTCAAAAAAAATTAAAAATGAACAAAATAAAATGCAAAGGTTTATTATTATTTTTATAATTATTTATTCTTTTAAATTTCATTTTACATTCCAACCACAGTTCTCCCTCCCAAGTCCTAATTGCTCAATTTTAGAATTGCCAAAAAGTGGGATGAGTCTATGGGCTACAGTTTAGATGATATGTCACTTACAATTGAATATCCTTTTAATGCTAAAAGACATAAAAGAAACTAACAGGGCATAGTCACTTATTTACACACACTGATGTAAACAATTTGAATATATTATGTTCCCATTCTTCCTGTAGTGAAGTGTAACTTCATTTTTAATTTTTGTTTTTAAGTGCCACAATAATTGCTTATATGTATCAAGTACAAGGTAATATTTCAGTACATTATCAAATTAACAAATGGGGCTAATTAAGACATCTGTCATCACTAATATTCATGTATCATTATGACAGCGATTTTCAATCCACTTTTAAGCGATTTTGATACGTTCATATCAACAATATACATTTGTGTTGCTAAAGTACCATATTCTTCCTATTAAATTTATTTCTCTTGCCTCCATTTTCTCTTTCTTCGGTTAACCACCAGTGACTATACTCTATATTTCTATGAATCTTGACTTTCTTGGAATATGAATATGTATATATGCATATTATATATTGGTTAATACTATCAATCGTCTTACAACATGGGCATCACTACTATCTTCATAATGCCCAGTTAGGAAACTGAGGCCCAGGGAGGTTGAAGGACACTCTATTGGCCAATGGTAGTGGTAGAGATGAGACTTGAGGCTGCACTAGCCAGTTTTCAAGTATGTGTTCTCAGTTGGTGTTTCTCACACTTTAGCATTCACACAAGCTGAGACTATTGTTTAAAGTTGGGTTTGGGATTGGTGGGTTTATTTTTGAGACCCTTAAGTCTGCCCTTTGAAAAAGTGTATGTGTAATGTTGCTACCATTAGTCTGTCCAGCAGTTGTGAATACAAAAGTCTTCCAGTTTTATGGAATTTCCCATCAAGAAGTGTTACTGATTTACCTCAAATGTCATGAGTTTCATCCTTTGTCCTTTACTAAGAATCACCTTTTTCCGCAGGTGCCATCATATCAGCTTTTCACTTTTCAGTTTATGTTGAAGGAAAGCTCACTGCATAGTACATCACTTGAAAAGTTTGGGGGTTCTACTAATGTATTGAATTAATAGATGGAAGCTCGGACTTTTTCCTAAAAGATGCCATTTTCCATTGGGTACAGAATGTTTTTTTCTTTCTTTTTATATTCTTAAAAAATTGTGTGTAGTGAAGGGAACTGTGTAGGCTGATTGTGTATGTGGAGCATGTTTGTGAGTGAGTGTGTGCATGTGTACACAGACACCACAGCATGGCATCATGCTATTGCTCTTTTACTTATTCCCGTGAGGCAGGGCCTCTCATTGAATCAGAAGTTTGCTGTTTCAGCTAGCATGGTTAGCCAGGGAGCTCCCAGGATCACCTGTCCACAGCCCCTGATCCTGGACTTATAAGCACAGAACTTTTATGTGGTGCTGGGGCTTCAAATCCAGGTCCCCATGCTTGCACAGGAAGTACTATTATTCACTAGGCCATCATCTCAGCCCCAGGAGATTTTGTTCTTAAAGGGCCTAATTAACCACATTGTAGAAATTGTGAATTATTTAATGATAACACAAGAACAGGTTCTATTATAACATCCCAGATAAAAAAAGAAAGTGTGTGCTCAATACAATTTCCCATTTTAGAATAGTACAATTGATTTTACCTGTATGACAGAGAGTACTGCCTTTCCCGCAATACAAACTGAAATTGAAGGTGATCAACTATTTTCCTTTTAATTTAAAATGTTTTTCTGATGCAGTAATTTAACAGACATGACAAAGTCAAAATATTAAACAAAATAACCCATTTAGGTTTAGATATAATTTATAGCTTTTCATGCATTCATATCTATTCAACTAAAGCTCAAATGTATTCTTTACATTATAATTGCTTGAAGAGAGCTTGGTTAATTTTGTTTTGTTATTGAATAAATTAGGAAAGTAAACACTGTAAAATCCTTTTTAGTATACTAAATCTTAAATGTACTGAATTTTTACCAATAATAAACTACCATATGCTATAAGATGGTTTTAATGTAATTGTATTCATTAGTCTTTGAATATGAAAATTATTGATTACATTAATTTCTCATTAACTTGGCTAATTTCACTTATGTTGGGACTGGTGTTGATCATGTGATTGGCTAATACACAATACACAGATTTCATCCAAGTGGAATGGGCATATTTTATATACCTTAGAGAGTAGAAATGATCCCTTGATTAAACTGAACCAACAGTCTCTGATATATCCAGTTGCTTTTTAGCATGATTCGGTTTCAGAAACTGATGTCTGACCTACTCTTTAATTACTTACACAATCCTTTGGATATGTGGTTTGTTACAGAAAAAAAAACATGTTGCTACACACACACACACACACACACACACACACACACACACACACACACACCTACTTATATCATTCTAATTATTTTTTTATGAATTTAGTTACTAGGGAAACCTACAAAGCAACAGACCACTTATACTTAGGGTGCTAGCCATTTGGGGAAACTCACCTTTTATGAAATCATCAAATCCATTTGTTTTGTGTAAGATCAGACTTCTCTTTATGAATAGCTATAACCATTCAACAACTCCAACAATGAATGACTTGACATGTTGAAGTGTGAATATTATTATCTAAGTCATAAAGAAAATGTCTATAGGTGATAGATAAAGTCTTACAGACTTCACTGTTAAGAGCATCATCTCAATGAGAGGTGGCAAGACAAATATTGGCCATAGCATTAATGTGCAGTTAGATGTTACTGTGTCCATCTGTTGGTTGGTTTCTTTGCATGGAATAGATTCCAGTGCTCATTGGTGTGTTGAAATCTGGTGTCCATGGCAACCAAAGCATCTTTGGTCTCAAAGCAAGCACTGTGGGGACCAGCTGAATCTCCATTTATACAATAACTTGCTGAAGGAGCCACATTCTTAAGGGATTTATCAGGTATCTTAGCTCAAAGAGACCATAATCAAAAAGGAAGTATTAGCTCAACATACAAATTTGCTTTTTTGTTGTTTAAAATGTTTGTTTTGGTTATTTTAAGATAGAATTACTACATGGCTTTTGCTGATGTTGAACTCTGTTGGCTCAGGCTGTCCTCAAACTCATAATTTTCCTGCCTCAGCTTCCCAAGCGCTGACTACAGGTCTGTGTTATCACTCCTGATACATTTCTTTCTTTCTTTTCTTTTCTAATTTGCCTGTGAGGCAAAAAGAATTACACATGTGCTGCAAATTGTTTCTGTTGAAATTGATTGGAGTCTCAGCAAAGGTGTTTAAAACAGAGCTTTCAGGTTTACCAGCTATGAGATTGAATCCTGGCTCCAGCACAGCCTATTGTTGACTTTAGGTAAGCTACTTAGCATTTTTGAGGCTTAATTTTCTCATTTGCAAAGTGTAATCCAAACAGCACTGACCTCTCAGGGTGCTGGGATAAGCCACTATACTATACCCATAATGTGTTTAGCAGAGGATCCTCTAAGTATAGAGAGGGCTTCTGTATGTCAGCCATTCTCTTTTTTTTTTTATTTTGAATGTTATCCCTAATGTGAAATGAAACTCTGTTGTCCAAATAGTACAGGCATGTTTTCTGAACTTCCTGGCAATCTGTCTGATATTCCCTGAGGTGGTTTTTGTAGCTGCTGTGTCCTGAATGGCAACAGAAGAGCACTGAGATTTTCGCCCAGAGGCTGCAAAGGGCTAGAGGGGAACAGCTTGTGCACTGCCACAAGAGAGATTAAGCTGAGCTGCTCAGACAGATTATATGTCAGAGTAAATTGAGTGCCTGGGCATCACCCTGGAAATATGAACCTACATGAGTTACCCTTTCCTTTGGGGAAAAGGCTCTTCCTTTCTGTTTGAAAGAAAATGTTAGCTTCCTTACAGACTTAATACAGGACTGGATTTGCCATGTCCCTAGAGGAAATCATCTCACTTAAAGCTACTGTCATATGCAGAGAAAATAATGTTGGAATGTTCTTATTGTCTCCACTCATGCAACTTTTTCCCCCCTCTCACACTCATTTGTTTGCATAGCATTCACTCAGAATGTCAGAGGAATTTCAATAGTTGTGGTTTGTTGAAGTTGCAGCTTCAAATAACTTTTCCTTAGCAAATGATCCAGACGGTGAATATGTGGTTCTTTTATTTGGAAAAAGATGAGTAAAATTGATGATTCTTCCAAGGTGTTTATTCAGTCTCTAGAGATTGAAGTGAATTGTTTTTGTATTAATTCACTTTCTGATTTCTGTCAGAAACCATAGTGCAGCTCATTGCCGATTTTATAGATTAAACCAGCAGTTCACTCTTTAGCTGCTAGCTGCTGTGTATAGTCATTAATAATAATGCTTTTAGTACTAACACCAACTCTACTATAATGATTCCTAATTGACTTTTCCTTATCCATAATCAGTGAGGTCCTGTATGTATCCATTAGTTCTTCTGGTGAGCTTCAGCTTCATACCAAGTAAGTCTAGGTCTTAGCTTTAATATGTGTGTATATCTGTTACATTTTTCCTCTGAATTCAGTGCTTCTCACAGTTGGGCATGTGTCAGAATACCTGAAGGGTTTGTGAAATACACATGGCTGGCTCTAGCTGTCCCCTACACTTTGACATAGTAGGTATAGGACTGGGCCTGAGAATTTGTACATTTATGATCCTGTTGCTGCTGCTGGGTTGAAAAATCCATTTTGAGAACATCATTAACCTAAACTTGTGCAAACATCACTGAAATGTGGGAACTAGATGGAGTCTCATAACCCCCAGAAAATAAGTCAAATATTAGAACTTACTATATGCTAGCCACTATGATAAATGTAACACTTCTATTAAAGCAGAAAGTAGGTCATAAAAATCTCAGCATGACATTCAGATAAATATTCATGCTAAATTAATTGTGAGGACTTCATGGCATGCAAACTTTTAGACAACTTAGCTTTTTCTTCAAAATCAGCTCCCACCACACTGACAGCCATGCTTTGACTCAAACAGCACGTTAAAAGATTGTGTACAGCATTCAGAATCGAGAAAAAAATAACAGCCAGACACTGATATTTGAAAGAATACTCTATCCAAGTGTAATTATAGTTATATCACCTTGCCACCCAATAGCCACCAGCAATCCTTTCCATGCCCCAGTTTTCCTTTGAGGTTTTAACATTGAAACTGGAAAAAAAGCAATTGTTCTTTCAAAAGACATTTGATTTTTGAAAGCAGTTATCTTAATAAACAAACAATAAAACTGAAACCTTGGAGGAAACAGGTAATACTAAGAACATGCTATAGTTTGGGCCTCCAGCCCTCTAGAGGACCATTTTAAAAGGTTTACAGCTGCTGCATTGGAGGGGGTGGAACCTTTCAGAAGAAGGGCCTACTTAGAGGGTTTGGTTGTTTGTGGCAGGGGGAGAGGGGTGTCCTCAAATGGAATTGTGGGAGCCAACCTCTTTCTATATTTTGGCTCTGAGGTGAGGACTTCATTTATTACATAATTCCAACATGGTGTGGGCAACTGACCCAAAAGCATCAGGCTACCAAAACAGAGTCATTTTTGGTATTTTGTTACAGTGACAGCAAGTGCACTAACACTGAGCATAAGAAAACTGTAAATGTTCAACACTCCCAAATGTGCAAATTGATATTGTCAGAGGGGATAGTGACTGCATGTAGAGAACAAAGTGAGATATTATTGAGAAGGACAGTCAAAACAGAAAAGAACTCTGAGAAATTAACTATGTTAGCAGTAAAAATACTTTCATTGACGGATGAGACATTTTTGAATAAATATCCTTGAAAGTTCAACTGAAAGACAGTAAGATTGATAAAATGAGAGAAGATTATGCCAACTTTGATGGGAGAAATATCACAAGGCTGCGGAAAGAGGAAGAGCTAATTTTCTCCAGGGATGATTTCCTGATAGGTTATCAACCTCAGTGTTCAGCCCTAAACATAGTATATCAATGCAAAACTAAATGGAATCAGTTGGTTGCAAGCACACATGTATGCATACATGTAATAATGGTTTTAAAAGAAGAGATGGATTTGAGAAGGAGTGGGTTCATGGGAAAGTTAGATGAAGGAAAAAGAGGGCCTGGAAATGATGTAAAGATGGTACTCATGTATCATGGTTTAATAAGGATCAGGAGAAACAAATAGGCCAAATAGATGTTTATTCGGGGAGAAATAACTTACAGCATAGACAGATGAACACCAGCAGGTTGCTGGTCCCAAGGATGCCCCAGGATGCCGTCCTGTCCCCGTGCTGCAAGCAAGAGAATGTTCCTGGGCCCCTCCTCAGACCTAGTTCCCCCAGGTAACTTCTGCACCTGTCTCTACTTCCAATGGGCATGGTCAGTGCTACAGATGCAGACAAAGTAAATATCTCACTACATTCATGTATTGGATTTTAAAAACTAAATTAAGGAGAGATTAATAGAGGAATACTAATCTCTGTCTACTAGGCCATTCCAATGAAAAGAAAACAAAGAGGAAAATGATGACAGATGAAATAAAGTGCAAGACATGGGTGGCTACAGTTAAATAGTCCACCACTGAATGGAAGGAGAATTTTGAAGAGATTGTAAAAGCTCCCCAAAAGAAAACCAGAATTGACTTTATGCAAGAGTTAATTAACACTGTAATTTTCATAGCAACCATGGAAGCTAGATAAGGAGCAAGAACTCCAAAATTTGAAAGGAAAACTACTTCTCAATTGGAATTTTATAGCAGCCTATGTTACCTGTTAAGTATAAAGGTAGGGGGAAAAACTAATAATAAAGATAGGCAAGCTAAAACATTTTAGAGCCACCCCAAAAAAGGGAACAAGCTAAGAAGTAGAAAAGTGTGGGGATCTCAAAACCTGGAGTGGCAAAACAGATGTGGTGACAGGAACCTTTCAAAACAGTGCTAAAGGACATTTTGGATAATAGCAGCATATAAATGCCAAAAGGGAAAATGTAGGAGAGAGGAAAAGATAATCATCACACATGCTATTTAAGGTAGGTGAGGAAGTAATATGGAGATATTATAAGACAGCTAAATAGTCACATCAAATTAGTAACTAATTAATAGATAGGAAAATAATTAGGTAAGGATGTCATTTTAATATATGGAGTTAAGTTATTTAAAAAAAACTTAAAACTTAAGTTTTTTAAAACTTAAAAAAAACTTTGTGTTTAGATTTTTACCTCAAATGAGTTGGAATATGTATGGGGAGAGGAAGAAAAAGGAAGATATGCTATTATTTTGGAAAACTGCTGACTGCATTATATTAGTTATATTTTTTTGAGAAATGCAAATATCAGGGACATTTTTCTTTACTGGCCTCACCTATATGGTGGCTACAATCTTTTACAATTTATTTTGTCTTTCATATTTACCCCATTCATATTAAGAATGTTTAAAATAAATTTTGTTATAGCTAATTTTATTAGTTTTCAGACAATATATTTTGATCTTCCTCACTATGTCCTCCAAGATTCTCCCCACCTCCCTACCCACAAATATATAATTCCCAGTAGATCAGTAGATCTGTATTATGTACATTTGCTCTCTAGGCATTGTATCTGCCCAATAATGAACCAATACTATTGGAGTACTTATATTCAATAATGAAGAATGTTGCCAACCCATATTTAACACCAGAAATATGGTTTGCTACAACCCTTATATTCTCGTGTCACACTCAGTTAAGATTTAATTAAAATGATGACCTTGCAATATTTTGAATTACTTTGAACTAATGGCCTGGTGCCAATTTAATCCTTCGTATGTTTTAACTTGAGTGTGTCTCAGTGAGGCGCTGAGTAAAATCGTGAAAATAAGTTTATTAGACTTTTACATGGGGATAACAAGGTTTAAGTTAAAATAATTAAAAGTGAAGAGACAGATGATTAGGATACTGTGGTTGAAGCATTTATGTGATATGAAATGAGACAAAAGTTTTCTCAAATCCATGACTAACATGCTTCAAGATCTAAAATGCTTCCAATCCATTCTACCAGTAGTATCTAATAATTATATAAAACAGTATGTTGCCACCTACCTTTTATTACATAAGCTATCCTGTTTGATTCTCATGCAATCTCAAGTTAGAAATTGCTTCTTTCATTTTCAGACTAGAATCTAGGAAACATTTTAAAGAAGTTAAGTAACTTTTTTAGGATATATGGTAAGAAGTAGGTTAATTGCCTAAGTAGGATGGTTTTTAAGCTTAAACTTATTTTTCCCCAATCTGATCACTTTCACCCCATTATCAATCTCTTATCTCATCCACCTCACACCAATCCTTTTCTTCTTCTCAGCAAGCTTTTCTTCACTAGGATACTTTTGATGAGCATCAACTAGCTGGGAATCTAAGCAAAAAAAAAAAAAAAAAAAAAAACTACAAACCAAGATTAACCTCTGCTATTTATACTGTCCTATTGATAAGGAATCAAGTCAAGCTTAGAATCCACATTCTTCTCTTTGTACCATTCATCTAGTTTAACATAGATGTTACATAAAATTTCCCATTCCTAGAGTATGTCAATAAATACTGATCAATTGGCAAATAATTTGTCTTCTGTTTATTAAGAAGCCACTCAAGGGACCATTTGGATCCTTTAAATAAACCTGATTATTTAATACCAAATTAGTTGCCTACAAACTACATAGAACATAAAAAATAAAGTAATGGTAAGAGAAATCATTAAACAAAAAGTTTTCCAACATTATATTTGTTCCCTGGTCTTTTACTATTTTTCTTACATTCTATTGTCTTTCTTGACACCTTGCTGTAGTGTTCTTAGCTGTTCTTCTGTGTATACTGCTTACTGCACATACCATATTTATTTTCTTGCTGTATGTCTCTAAAGGAGCTTTTCCTGCATCATACTTGAGACAGCACCATAGTCTTTACTCCCATCAATATTTTACCACTGCTGAGAGATGGGTACTGATCAGTCACCTGGCAAACAGAATAGTCTCTGTACATATTTCCTGAAAGAAGGAATGAGGCAGATAAAATGCTTTTAATTTCATGAAGTCTAATAACACCTTTGAGACTGAGTTATACAATCTTCAGAAGGGAGGGACATATTTTGAATTTATCTCTTCACAATCTCTTCCTAAATATGTTTTTGCCCTCTGACAGCAGAGGCACTTAGGATTCATCATTTGATGAACACAATTATAGGTTAGTGATGAACATTGTCATATTTTCACTTATAATCAACCTTTCAATAGCCACAGGGTGGTAAAGCTTTGCTTTTTTTCATTATAAAATGGGAAATGTACTAGCTTGTAACAGGTCAAAATGATCCACTCATGCCTTTCTGTGATAACAAATAGAGCTCTGTGATTGCTAACATTAAGGACACCATGTAAGAAAAATGTAATTTTGGATTGCACAATGCCTTGCATTTTAAAATCTTTTGTTTTGCATTTTAAAATAATACCCATTATGTGTATATTCATTCAGGTGATAAAATCCTGCATATGTTTCAGGACCCTTTTCATTTACTATTTTAAGCCTTGCAGCATCTCTTGACGAACTGAACACTAACAGATCAGCAATTAGAACTTCTTCTGTTTGTTTTTTCTAACACAGTCACTATTTTCCTAAAAAGGACAATGGTAAACTTAATATAGAAAATGGTGGCTTTGATTTTATATTAAAGAATCATCTTCCTAAATAGTTGTTAAATATGGATCATAAATCACAGATTGAAAATTGATTTATAGTAATTTTCTTGTACTACAGCAATGAGTATCTAATCACATCCTTCCAGTAGTGAATAAACAAACACCTGAACAAATAATTACACCGTGTGTTTGAAAGAAAACTGAACCTTCAGAATATTTCTTAAGCATATGACGAGTTAATATTTTTCTAGTTTGGTAACTTGAGTTTTTAATTAGTGAGGTGACAGCCTATGTGCCATTAACTGTTGCTTTTTATGCAGATTGACCAACAGCATGTTCAGAAGTCATATAAAAATATTCAGTTCTTCCCCTTGGTGCAGATAATTGTCTCAGGGGTTCTGACATTGATGGGTAAAGTGGCTTTAAATATTTGGTTTTCAAGCTTTGGGGGTGGGGGTGGGTCTTGTATTTTACGCCAGACAAGCCATGTATCTATCCTGGCACACCAAATGGCAGCCAAAGGCAGAACAATGGTTTTATTAGTTAATAGTGCTTTATTAAAGAGATTTCAAGCCCAACTTATACTGTTACAGTTAGCGTCAGCTATCATCTTGACACAAACCTGGAGAGTCACCTGGGAAAAGAACCACAAATGAATAGCTAACTCAGCCAGATTGACTGTGGCCATGTCTGTGAGGCATTTTCTTTCTCTCTCTTTCTTTTTTTTCCTTATTTTACATATCAATCCCTGTTTCCTCTCCCTCCCATCCTCCCATGCTCCTCTTGACCCCCCCTCTGTCCCATTCCCCACCCACTCCACAGGGAGGGTGATGCCTTCCAGGAGGGATCATCAAAGTCATTTGGGGTAGGGCCTAGGCCCTCCCTCTTTTCTCTAGGTTAAGGGAGTATCCCTCCATGGGGAATGTGCTTCTGAAGTCCATTCCTGCACTAGGGATACATCCAGGCTCCATTGTCAGAGGTACCATAGACTTTCCAGGCCTCCTAACTGAGACCCACATTCAGGGGGTCTGGGTCGGTCCTATGCTGGTTTCGCAGGTATCAGACTGGGGTCCATGAACTCCCCCTTGTTCAGTTCAGCTGTCTCTGTGGGTTTCTGCAGCCTGGTCTTGACCCCTTTGCTCATTGATATTCTCTCTCTCTCTCTCTCTCTCTCTCTCTCTCTCTCTCTCTCTCTCTCTCTCTCTCTCTCTCTCTCTCTCTCTCTCACTGGAGTTCAGCTCAGTGTTTAGCCATGAATGTCAGCTTCTGTTTCCATCAGCTACTAGGTGAAGGCTCTAGGATGGCATATAAGGTAGTCATCAATCTCATTATCAGGGAAGGACATTTAAGGTAGCCTCTCCACTATTGCTCATATTGTTAGTTGGGGTCATTCTTGTATATCTCTGGACATTTCCCTAGTGCCAGATTTCTCTTCAAACCTATTATGGCTCCCTCTACTATGGTATTTCTTTTCTTGTTCTCCTCTATTCCTCCCCCAACTCAATCTTCCTGCCCCTTATGTTCTCTCCCCTCCTCTTCTAACATTCTCTTTCTCCTAACTCCCTCTCCACTCACTGTCACACCCCTGCTCCCAATGTGCTCAGGAGATCTTGTCCCTTTCCCCTTCTGTCAGGGACCATGCATATCTCTCTTAGGGTCCTCCTTATATCCTAGCTTCGCTGGCAGTGTGAAATATGTAGGCTGGTAATCCTTTGCTCTATGCCTAAAATCCATATATGAGTGAGTACATACCATGCTCATCTTTTTTCTGACTCGGTTATCTCACTCAGGATGGTTTCTTTTAGTTTCATCCATTTGCCTGCGAATTTCAAGATTCCATTCCCCCCCCCACACACACACAGGGTAGTACTCCATTGTGTAAATGTACCACATTTTCTTTACCCATTCTTCAATTGTGGAGCATCTAGGTTGTTTCCAGGTTCTACCTATTACAAATAATGCTGCTATGACCATAGTTGAACAGATGTCTTTGGTGCATGAATGTGCATCTTTTGGGTATATGCCTAAGAGTGGAATTGCTGGGTCCTGTGGTAGACTGATTCCCATTTTCCTGAGGAACCAACATACTGATCTCCAAAATGGCTGGACAAGTTTACACTACCACCAACAGTAGAGGAGTGTTCCCCTCTCTCCACATCCTCTCCAGCATAAACTATCCTTGGTGTTTCCGATTTTAGCCATTCTGCAGTAGTAACATGGTATCTCAGAGTTGCCTTGATTTGCATTTCCCTGATGGCTAAGGATGTTGAGCACTTTCTTAAGTGTCTTTCAGCCAATTTGGATTCCTCTTTTGAGGATTATCTATTCAGTTCTGTACCCCACTTTTTAATTGAATTTTTTGGTGTTTTGGTGACTAGCTTCCTGAGTTCTTTGTCTGTTGGAAATCAGCCCTCTGCCAGATGTGGGTTGGTGAAGATATTTTCCCAGTCTTTGGGCTGCCGTTTTTGTCTTGTTGGCTGTGTCCTTTGCCTTACAGAAGCTTCTCAGTTTGAGGAGGTCCCATTTATTAATGGTCGATCTCAGTGTCTGTGCTACTGGTGTTATTTTCAGGAAGCAGTCTCCTGTACTAATTTGTTCAAGGGTACCACCCATTTTCTCTTCTAAGAGGTTCAGTGTGGCTGGATTTATGTTGAGGACTTTGATCCATTTGGACTTAATTTTTGTGCATGGTGATAGACATAGATCTATGTGAAGTCTTCTACACACCAGCATCCAGTATTTTCTTAATTGCTAATTTATGTAGGAGGTCCCAGCCCACTGTGGGTGTTGTTGTCCCTACGCAGGTGAGTTTGGTCTGTATAAGAAAGGTAGATAAGCAAGGAAGGAGGATCTAGCCAGTATGCACTATTCCTTCAAGTTTCTGCCTTGAGTACTTTTTCTGGCTTCCCTGAAGGATGAACTGTAATCTTTAAGTAAAAATAAACTCTTTCCTCCCCTCAAGTTGATTTTCTCCACAGCAACAGAAAACTAAAACTTTTTGAGTAGCCTCTTGTTCTGAAGTTCTGTTTTTTGGAAATTAAGTTACTGTGAATTGCCAAAGATTTCTGTGTTGTTGGGGCTTTCAGCCTCAACATAACATTTGCAGTATACATTTAATTTTAAATCCCCTTTGTTATGTGTTATGCTTTTTGTATTTGTGGATTTATATATTTAATCATTTCTGTCCTTTCAGACATTGCCTCTCATTTTTTAACAGTTACCTTTTGATATCATTCACCTGACATATAATTCAATTATTAAAAACATGCAATTGTTGGTTTTAATATATTCATACATTTGTATAGTCATCAAGGCAGTCAGTTCAGAATGTTCCTATTGCCTTAAGGGGAAGGGACCTTGAAGCAATTATCAGGGTCTTCTTTGGTATTCTATAGCCGCTCACCTGTGGTAGGCACCACTATTCTAGTTTATTTTCTACTTTGCTGAGGATTTTACAAAAGACATCTTCCTTCATAACATAAAAAGCATTTGTGATTTAGTGTTTCTTTTTCTTAAAAAAAAAACAAAACAAAACAATGCCTCCATCATTTTATTTTACTTATGTTTGACATAACTTTGAGGGTTTTGGTGCACTAATGCTGACTGTGACAGATAAGTTTTACTACCTTGTGGCCAATACCTATGTTTAGATCCATTCCAATTCCAGATGTTCCAATATGAAAAAGAAGTACATCTTGGAATTGAGAATATTTTGTAATGTTGAGGGAAGGTTGCTTATGGCTGTACAGAGCAGTGTTTTCAGAGTGTATCTTGATGGGCAGTGCTATTCTGCAAGTATGTTATTGATCTACAAAGATGTAAGCACAAAAAAATGACAGTAAGTATCGAATGTTTGGACAATTTAAGGGTAAATTTGTCTATTTGAGTTTAATAATACAAAATTGGGACTGGTGTTTTGTATGCCTCTTTTATTTCACTTTTTTGTAGCAATGATCAATGTGCTATTTTAGGAAAGTAGTCATCCATGATGCATTAAAAATAAAATGAACAAAATAAAACTTGTCTTTTTACCCGTGATCCAAATGCTCCTCAAATGTTGGTATTCATTGAATCACCTGGAATGCTTAAGAAAACATAGAATACTGGACTTTGCATAGGTGTGGAGGCAGGGAGTGGGGAAATTTACATTTTTAACAAGTTCCTAGATGATGTTCATATTTCTTGTATAAGGCTGCTTTAAATATCCTTGCTTAAGTTTAGCATGCTGGTGGCTGCAGAACTTTTGTGGCCAAAGATTTCCAGTCTGGTTTGTTGTATAGGTGCTCTCGATGCTCTTTAGGAAGATTTTCTTCTTCCACTCATCATGCTTGCATTTAGTGAAGTTAGACTAACTTCTTTAAAACTTAGTGTGAATCTTTTCTTGGAGGCTGTTAAAATTCTACCTACTTTCTGAGTTGACAACCTCCAGAGAGGCTGCAGAATACATTTGGTCACATTTGATAAGTTATTTACAACCTTCTTAGGAGGGCAAGATGTATGTTTTACTTCTCAGGTGAATTGATGCCATGCGCTCCTGGTTTTTCTGAAAATGTTTTAGACAGTCTGTTGACAGCACTTAGAATTTCTGACTGTTCAAGTAGCACAGATGCCTGAAGTAGCTCTTTCTTGTGGTTTAAAAGACACAGCACATTAGATGTTGAGATATTTGCATTACCTCATGGAGGTGACATAGGCACTTTCCTAGTGAAATTTGCATTACATACCCACAGCATGCTTTCCAGTAATAACTATTATCACATGTCATTCTGAAGAATATGCATTAACCTTAAAAGCTTTTATAAAGTGACCTTCAGGGGAAAATCATCTTTGGACTTGTCACCTACATCAATCGCTGGTGCTGCAGGCAGAGTAACTTCCCTTCCTGTCCTTATAACAATGTGTAAATCTTTTCAGTGTCAGAGTCACTTGAAATACTAGGTGTTGTCTGCCCTTCAGTAAAGTTGTAGAAAATAGCCTACGATAATTCTGGATTTCTTTTGAGTGGAGTGAAACAGGGTATCTCTGCGTAGCTTTGGAGGCTGTCCTGACACTCTGTATCTTGCCCAGGCTGGCCTCGAACTCACAGAGATCCGCTTACCTCTGCCTCCTGAGTGCTGGGATTAATGACATGCACCACAATCACCTGGCTTGATTCTTAATTTTATAGCCTGTTGGAAGGTTTCCTTTCAAATTTCTTGCATCTGACTTTCCTGGGAAACATGCTAGAGTTCTTGTATGGGGTCTGAGATTATGTACCGTATAAAGGATTCTGTTGATGCTAGTATTCCTTAGTGTAATGAACACACGTGAAGTGCAAAGTGCTGAATAGTTTGAACTTCTTTAATATGGTAACCATCTCTTGTGAACTAGTAAGTGGGATACTAGTGTAACCCTCCATTTGAAGTTTATTCTGGTCCCCTGGACCCTTGTATTCATAGAACAATAATATTAACTTCCTCTACAGGGAGTATTCACCTTAGAAACCTTTCATGTCTTTATGCTTTGAGATCTTTTTACCTTAGTTGTTAAAATTTCTAAGTCGAGGAGCTGAGAGAATAACACACTGATGGAACATATGTGTGCCATGTGTAAATTCTTGGAAACAATCCTTATCAAAAAATTTCAGGTTTATTTTGAACAGAAAATTCTGTTTGGGGGAAAGGTCATACTGAAGGTAATTCTAAAACATTTTATCAGAGAAAACTTTCCCGTATCTAAGAAAAGACTCAAATATGAGGTCTTTGCAACGTGCTGCTTAATGATGTACCCAGCTTCCATTTGTTAATCTTCAATTACCCATCAGTGGTCAGTGGTGCATGAGATGAGTGCTGCTATAATAAAATGAGCAGTTCATTGTCTGGTTTGGTCTTCAGTGAAACAGAAATAAGAAATGTCAATACATCCCTTCTCAAAGGATATGTTATTGTTAAATAACGTGCATTGTTTTAGACAATGAAATCTACTCAGATCTGAGGATGCAAGCTGGCTCTTTTTAGGGACAAAAGTATCAATTAGCAAGGTTTTTATCTAAAGGTGGTAGAAAACCCGAGTTTCAGTGACTTGAAATATGGTGACTTTTTTTTCCTTTTTTTATTTTTAATATTTTTCTTATTTTACATATCGATCTCAGCTCCCTCTCCCTCCCATCCTCCCCCATCCCATCCACCATCCACTTTCCAGGGAGGGTGAGGCCTTCAATGAGGGATCATTAAAGTCAGTCAAATCATTTGGGGCAGGGCCTTCCCCGTGTCTCTAGGCTGAGGGAATATCCCTCTTATGGGGAATGTGCTTCTGAAGTCCATTCCTGCACTAGAGATACATCCTGGTTCCATTGCCAGAGGTACCATAGACTTTTCAAGCCTCCTGACTGAGACCCACATTCAGGGGGTCTGGGTCGGTCCTATGCTGGTTTCCCAGGTAACAGACTGGGGTCCATGAACTTCCCCTTGCTCAGTTCAGCTGTCTCTGTGGGTTTCTGCAGCCTGGTCTTGACCCCTTTGCTCATTAATATTCTCTCTCTCTCTCTCTCTCTCTCTCTCTCTCTCTCTCTCTCTCTCTCTCTCTCTCTCTCTCTCTCTCTCTCTCTCTCTCTCTCTCTCTCTCTCTCCCAGGAGTTCAGCTCAGTGTTTAGCTGTGGGTATCAGCTTCTGCTTCCATCAGCTACTAGGTGAAGGCTCTAGGATGGCATATAAGGTAGTCATCAATCTCATTATCAGGGAAGGGCATTTAAGGTAGCCTCTCCTCTATTGCTTAGATTCGTAGTTGGGGTCATCCATGTAGGTCTCTGGACATTTCCCTAGTGCCAGATTTCTCTTTAAACCTATAATGGCCCTTCTATTATGACATCTCTTTTCTTGTTTTGTTTTTTCTTTTCTTCCCCCAACTCATTCTTCCTGCTCCCTCGTGTTCTCCTCCCCCCTCTGACTTTTCTAATGCATAAACAAGTCTGGAAGTAGGTAACTGTTGGCCATTGTTCAATGAATGAGTGGTATCAGTGCCTTTGGACATTTCATTGCCCCTTCTGCATTGTGGTTTCAGAATATATGCTGAAGCTTCAGATGCTGTGCCTGTATTCAAAGCAAGTAAAAGTGAAAAGGCTCTCAACTTACCAGAAGAGCAAAAGCTGTCCAAGAAATCTCTAGTCAGTTTCTCCTCCAACCTGAGACCACAACTGTCACATGGCCACACAAAGATATCAGGAAGAGTTTGCATTGATTTGAATTGCCTTGCAACGTATTAGCAAACAGGAAAGCCATCATACCACTGAGTGGGTATGGAGGTCAGAGAACAACTTGCAAGAGTTATATCTGTCCCTCTACTATGTAGGACCTGGCTATTGAACCCAGGTTGTAAACATTGGTGACAGTTGCCTCAACCCACTGAGCTATCTCTCTAGCCCCTGAAATGACTTTTGAGTATGCTACTGTGTGTCACACCCAGAATAACTAGAAGTAGAATTCCCCTTCCTGCTCCTGCTGTGATCCAAGTTTGTTCTTTTTTTTTTTTTTTTTTTTGCATAATGTACTTTTCATTACTGAGAATAGGGGGTATAGTAGAGAGGTTTGATAGCAGGGAGAAACAAAGGTCAAACAGGCTTTCAGTGTCCAAATTCTTTTTTTGTATAAGTGACATATATGTGAACACAGTGTTCTGAAAGCACAAATTCTACCTGGATTCCAAAGAAAAACATAAGTGGTCCTTAAGTACCACCCACAGTTTCCCTTCCCTTCCCTCCTCCTGTTCCCTCCCTATCCACTCCTCCCTTTTGTATTCAGAAATGGGCAGGCCTCCCATGGGCTTGAACAGAGCTTGGCATGTCAAGTTGAAGTAGGATTGAGCTCTTTCCCCTCCATCAAGGTAGGACAAGGTAATCAATTCAGCATTGGGAACAAGTTCCCAAAAGCCAGCTAGGTGTCAGGGACCGGTCTTTATCTCACTGCTAGGAGCCTTATGAACAGACCAAGCTACACAACTGTCACACATATGCAGAGGGACTAGGTTGGTTCCATGTAGGCCCCCTAACTGAGTGAGGTAACCCAGACTCAGAAAGACAAACATGATATGTACTCCATCATAAGTGGATATTAAGAGTAAAGTACAGGATAACCAACCTACAATTCACAGCCCCAGAGAAGCTAGATAATAAACAGGGTCCAAATATGGATGCATGGATTTCCCTGGGAAGGGAAAATAGAAGACAAATCTCTTTTTAAAATTAACAGCAGAATTTCCACAGTCACAATTATGGTGGTCCCCTTATCCTACCATCTTGTTAGAAAGTCAAGTATTTAACAGCTTGCGTTGTCAGCTTAATGAATCCCTAATGATTCTGAAAGAAAACCTTGCATTATTAATTATAATTAGAATGCCCCTTGGGATGCTTCAAGATTTAGCTGTTGATAAAGAGCAATCAATAAGTTTTGTTTTTATAATGAAGCAGCACAGAACATGAAAATCTTGAGATGACATATATTTTCTTTTTGAAAATGTTCTTTGAGTACTAGTTTCTTTTATTCTAGTATTTGTGGTATGTTTTCACTTTAAGTTTTAGGTAATCTTCTTTACTGTTTCAATTAATGCTAATTAGATTTCTATTTGACATTGCTAACTATTGAGTCTAACTACTTGTGTCCTTTTGTTTAAACTTAGTAAAATAATTTAGTTGTTACTGTGATTTAACTCTTTTTTTTGAAACTGAAATTTTCTTTTTTTTGTAGTGTTGTGTTTTTTTGTTTTTTCCTGTTCTCAATTAAGACATACTTTTTACAGTTAAAGTCACATTTTTCACTGTGATCTACAAAGCAAGTTCCAAGACAGCCCAAGCTATTGCATCCTGTCCCAGAAAACAAACAAACAAACAAACAAACAAAGAAAATACACGTGTTTCACAAATTATCATATAAAATTTTGCAGGGAATAGTGAGATGATACAGCAGACTTATTTGGACAATATTTCTACTCTGGTTCTTCCTGAAGAGTTTCCTTTTATGCTTACAAAAGGGATTATAAACTATTATCTTGTCCCTGGGACCTAAATGATGGTCATAGCCCTGGTGGGACAGTGTGACAGAGATATCAGAACTAGAATTTCAGAAAATTTCTTGTGGATTTCAGAGTGCATGACTAGAAGTTATAGATTCTGAGAGTTTTGAACATGGAAATGAAATGCTGTTCTTTTTGTTTGTTTCAATAAAGCAGTGGGTTTATTTGGTTAGTTGGTTGGCTCACATTTTAATAATTTTTTTTCCTTATTTTACATATAGATCCCAGTTCCCTTTCCCTTTCTCCCTCTCTCCCTCTTTAACTACATATTGCTTCCACTTTTCTGGTTGACATAACAACTCTTAAGCTTTACCCCCGTTGTGTAACTACAGAAGACTTGGAACTTATTTGGGTTGATACTTTGGGTCAAGAGCTCTTTGAATACAGACCAAAGACCTCAAGCTCCAGGGGGCCAAAGACTATATTTTATCACACCCACCACTATATTTGATGCCCATTAAATTGACAAATGAATGACAAAAATATCTTACTATAATTCTTAGAATTGAAAGTTGCATTGTGCATGCTTTCTTCTGTTCTTAACTTGTATCAAAAGACTTCTGGCTATGACTTTGAAAAGTATTAGAAATATTGTAACTTCTCTTTTTAAGGGCACAATAATTAAAGTGGGTACCTTGTATGACAGTAAGGAAGGGTGGGAGTGAATGGGATATGAAGAAAAGAAAAATTTGGAATTTGATCATCACAGACACATTCAGGCTTTAAATTAACTTTACAATTGCTGCCTAAGAAATAGACAATAAAATGTGTGACTCTGCTGTTCTTGGGAGATGAAAATATTATTTCAGCTCTATAAAATGAGGTTGCAATGTTGAAATGATGCCAGCTTCTCTGCTGGGCAACCTGCCGACATTTCACCTAGTTTTCTGTTACTCCGTCTGTGACCTTCCTGCTGTTCCCACTTTGCCAAAGGCTCAGTCTCCCTCAGCTGTGTGAGAATATGCCCTTTGTTGTACTTGAGCGGAGAATGATTTTAACATTTCAATTGCTCTTTTCCTGGTTAGCTGGAGAGACAGGGGGTATAAAGCAGTATGGCAACTGTTGGGCTCTCCGGCCAAAAGATAAGGACTCTTCCTAAAGCACTGCATCTTTAAAGTCAGTGTTCTCTCTCTAGGTCTTTCTGTCTTTGAAGTTGTTCTCTTAAGTAGTGCTGTGGGATATTCCACAGCTGTTTTAACTTTGCAAGACTTTTGTGAGTAAACTAGATGACTTTTTCAAGACACTTGAGCCTGGATTGCATTGGTCAATTATTCATTGCTATGTAGCAAACTACCTCAAAACTTTGTAGGATATGTGGTATTGTTACTTTTGCTCACAAGTCATCTGGTGGTGGTTCTGATCTGTGGCAGGTTTGGCTGACCTTTGTTGGATTTCCTCATGTCTCTATAGTTAGCTTCAAGGTCAGCTAATGCTGGCAAATCTGGAATAAATGGCCTCCTTTCTTTCAGTTAGCCAGTTTAGGGATAGTCTGATAGATTAGGAATGAAGTAATTCTAGGAGTAGGGATAGGATCATATAAGCATTTTGCTTAAGTCATGGCCAGTGTGATTTCAAAAGTTGGCAACTGGACTCTGTCTCTGTATGGAAGGAACTACAAAGTAAAATTACAAGGCAATGAATTTAGAGAGGGAAAGACATTAGATAGGTGATGGAGCAGAATATAGTTTATTGGGAATGCTATGCATGGATGTGCATTGTTCTCAGAGTTGTAGAGTCTAGAAAGACATGTCTAATGGAAAAGATGTATAAGGCAGGTCCTGAGTACTATTCCATGTTCACATGGTCCCGTTGTAAACATCACTTTTTGTTGGGACTGTTATAAAGATTGCCAACCTGCTTCCTTCACTTCACAGGTATAATGAACCGTTTACCACTGCTTTCTCAAGCCGCTACCAGGTATTAAATGTCTATTACCCCAGAGTGAGACCAGAATGGGTGTGGTGTAGTGCTCAATAATACTCACTAGTTCTTTATTCAAATCCAAAAAATGGATGGTGCTTATTTGGTCCAATTGTTAAGCTATTACGCTGTTTTTACCATTGTTCTAGCCTTAAGATGGAAATACTATGATTTAATAACTGTGAGTAACCCTTCCTGCCAATTCAAATACAAACCACTTAATGACTGTGATCATCAGTAGTGCATGTCTTTTGTATACTCACCTCATACTTGACATTCTCTTAGTCATCCTACTCTTGTTTTTAGTTCAAATTATCTTTTTGATAACCTCCAAGGGTCTAAATGATGATCAATACTTCCTGGTTCTAATGTATATCCTCAACTCCTATCTATCCTTCCCTCAGCTCCCATCTGGTTCAAATGGCTCCATCCATATCAACCTTCTTAGTGAACCTTGAGAGACACAGGTAGGCGCACCCTACCTTAGGTCTATTGCACGAGCTGCTTCCTCTTCCTTCTTTACTTATTTGATCACTTAACAAGATCCATACTTAACTTCCTTATTTATTATGGCACACTGCAACCCTTTCACTCCAGTACCCCAAGATGTCTCTCGTGCTGCACAGTGTCTATTTTCTTAGCACTAATACAATCTGGCATGTTACATGATTGACTCAGTTATATGAACTGCACATTGTCTGATCCTCCTCCTTCATGTGGAAAGTCTCTAATATCATTTCTGGAATGATGACTCATTGGAAGAGCTCAGAAGAGTCAGCATAAAGTCATAGATGCTGCTATGATTCTCTTACGGTGAGATACAAAGCAGACTGAACAAAGGCAAAATAAAAAGTACAGGGAGTGAAGCTTAATGGAAACTAGACACAGGCTTCCAAGAGTCTTCTGCCAATGAAGTAAAAATATGTATTTAGCCCCCTGCCCCAGAAATGACTAGTGGCAATGCCTGTGAAGCATTATTTACCAGGGAAGCTCACTGGGCAGTCAGTTACTGAACATCTTGTTGGAGGCTGCTCAAATAAGGACCCTCTTTCCATCACATACCAAAATTATGGAATCCCAAAATGAAAACAAGAGCTGAGCATATGCTGCATTATTTGTGCCAACAGCTGAGGTACAGTGCTTCTTTCTTACCAGTCCTGGGAATGGTTGTAGCCCACAATCAGATTTTCAAATTCCAACCAAAGGCTAGCTTTTTAAGCAGTCCTTTCTAAGGAAAACAGTCTCCAGGATTGCTGCATTAACCATTTTATCTGCACCTGCAGGGCATTGTTACGGCAGGTTTCCCTGCCGGCTGCCGCTGGTTCTGCCGCCATTGTCCTGCAACCACGTGTGCCCCAAATAACACTCTGAGACTCTGTATTTGATATAATCCTGTTGACCAGTTACCATTACTGTTTATGGGCTAGCTCTGTCTTAATTATTAACCCATTTCTACTTATCTAAGTATTTCCACTTGGTCGTCTTATGGGGAGCTGCGCGGCAGGCTTCCCTGCTCCTTCCCGGCTACATCTTGACTCCACCTACTACTTCCTCTTCCTCCTCCTAGTCTCCTAGCCCCACCTATCTAGTTTTCTATTGGCCACAGGGCTTTATTAACAGTATGAGAAACATATATACAGAATCACATCTCCCATCAGGGCATAAACTTTTTGAGCACAGAGTTCTATTTTTTTTATTCAGTGGTGTATCCCTGAGAAGCATGCCTAGCATGTAATGGGTGATGGATATGTGCTGGTTGAGTATATGAATTAAGTTCTCTTCAGTACAGATATCATGCAAAGGATGAAAATTCCCTAACTTATTCCCAAAGGGTATTTGAAGGCTCATCTCTCACCCAAGCAATTCCCCATCCAGGGATTCTAACACCAGTCTCCACACAGTAATCTGGTTTTCTGATGCTTTCACATGGAAGTGTATCTTTTCAGCAAAATTTCAAATGCTTATGATGGAGCTGTTTAGCAGATTAATTGGAAAAAGTTCTCCAAAAGTTCATTTGCTCAGGAACGATATGACTAGAGTAACCTAGTTATCTCTTTAGTGAAGCTCTAAGTCTCTTGGTATGCTTTTGCCTCTCATTACCACATTTTTGTTTTAACATCGTTAATGCCTGGAATAGAGTAAAGTGTTATATTTCCTGTAAACTTTTCTTAACTAGTTGGGACTAGGGAGTGGCCTGGGAGGTGTGCCTGTGCTTCTTGGGGCTAGTTATCACATTCAAGTCAGCGATGTCTTATCTTCTTTAATGTTTGTTTTTAAAGGCAAAGTTCTGTGCCAGGATTTCCCTTCCATATATAAAGTATAATTCCTCCTTTTTACTCTGTGTACTGATTCTGGACCATTTTTCATTGTGACAATGTGAGCTTCAGTTTACCTATTATCCGTGGCTTTTTAGGTAAAAAGCACATTTTTCATTTCCTGAACTCTCTCAGTAATAAAATGAGTGAGCTGATTTCAAAGCTGTTTGTGTCAAGATTTCAGCCCATCTGGAAAGTCTGTTTCACCATAAATTTGCTTGTCGAATTCTGAAGTTGTAATGGATGGGATGAGTCATCTGTTTAAATTCAACAAAGAGCACCCAACCCATGCTTTGTATTTCTGCTTATGATTGGTCACAGCTCAAAAACTACTCAATTGAATTCATCAGTAGAAAAATAAATGAATGACTTCTAAAATGAGTGTCACAGTATTGCGTTAAAATATGAATCTTTCCCTTATCATTAAAATTAACTTTTAATATCATTGCAGGAATATATTGAAATATTAATGCACATATAATGTGTTATGCTTGAATCTTAATAACAATTATAGCCAGTGTTTAGTTATTTTGTATATGGAGAATATTTTTTATGAATTGAAGGGTAACTAAGAACCTTTTAGGGCTTTTAGAAAAATAATTTCACTACAAGAGTCCTCAATAGATCAGATGAATTAAATGTCTCTGGTTGTGACACAGTAAATTCTTGAAGAGATAAACCGTCAAAGAGCATTTACTAGCAACTTGCACAAATTACTTGACTTTACTAGCAACTTGCACAAATTCCTTGACTTTGAGAGAAATGTTTTAAATACAGCTTCTAGTTATTTCAGTTAGGTAGTCATTTTGATAAGGTTGGGTTAGTCTTTCCTGAAACATTAAAAAAAAAAAAAAAAAGCTCACACAGAAAAAATCAGTGGAGATGAGCTAGTTATAGTGATTCAGGCTTGTAACACCAGCTTTTGGGAAGTGGTGCAGCAAGTTCAGGAGTTCAAGGCCAGCTTCAGATACCTAGTGAAAGCCAGATTGAGCTACAAGAGACCTTACCTAAAAATACCCCCACAATGGAACTACATATCAAAATATTGTCTCCTAGACCTCTTGACTAGTGATTTTGTTATTTTTTGCAGTGTTGACAAATTTCAGTCCCAAGTCCTTCATTTCATAGATGAAAAAAATCATGTTCAAAGAGGTTTTTGAAATTGGTACAGTAAGCTAATAGAAGAACATAGAAGTAAACTCAAGGTCTTTTGTATTTTAGATCACTGTACCACTCTGATCCATTTTTAAATTCTAAGGCAATAGTTTCCATAGTCAGTAGGCATCTAAGTCACCCCAAAGAGTTTCTAAATACAGACTACTAAGCTACATACTCGAGTTTCTGTTTCCACATGCCTAGGATAGAGCCAGATAATTTGCATTTCTGTAAATTCCCCAAGTGATAGGCTGATGGTGTTTGGTCAGAGAACATACCAGGAACCATCATCTATAAGAATGTAAAGAGGACAGCAAGGAGACAGAATTGGCTGTAGAATTTTCTGTAGGGTAAGAGAAAATGTTGGATGGTTTGGGTGGTGGATGGATGGATGGAGTGGAGCAAGTCCAGGACACCTTACTACTCAGGGAATGGGGGAGTCTATTGGTATATTTAGTTTGCTTAACTCTACTACTGTAATGGTACCTCACAAATTTCATTGTTAGATTTATTTATTTTATATGTACAAATGTTGTGTCTGAATGTATGTATGTATGTATGTATGTATGTATGCATGCATGCCACGTGTATACATGGTGCTCACAGATGTCAGAAGAGAGCACCAGATCCCCTAGAACTGGTACCTATGGACAGTTGTGAGTCACCACGTGGGTGCTGGAAATTAAGCTCAGGTCTTCTGGAAGCAGTTGCTCTAAGTCACTGAGCTAACTTTCCAGCCCCTACAAAACTACTTATATGTTTTTAAATCATGCTCCATCAAGAAATCCTTGAGTAAAGACTTCAGCAAATTAATGTCAATGAGAAGCAAATCCATAACCAAGAAATTCCTTATGATATAAAGAGAACAAAAAAAATGATAACTGAAAAGAAACAAGAAAAGTGGGCAGTTGAGGTGACAGAGAAAATTGAACTTAAAATAAGAATCTAATTATCCCAAATTATGTTTGTCAGTGACACTT
Organism: Cricetiscus sungorus; assembly: GCA_030556225.1. NCBI lineage: Eukaryota > Metazoa > Chordata > Mammalia > Rodentia > Cricetidae > Cricetiscus > Cricetiscus sungorus. Next base: position 11,296,774 of record JANBXA010000609.1, read on the forward strand.
AACAAATTAGTTGTCAGGAACATGCTTCTACTTTTTTTGGATGCTGCAGAGTGGGAAAATTTCCTGATAAGATTAAATTTGAAAACCACCTTCTTCCAGTGAAGTGTAGGTTATGCATCACATATTGCTGTGATAAAACACTGTGACCAAAATCAACCTGGGAAAGAAATGGTTTGTTTCATCTTGCTATTTGTAGTCCATCATCTAGGGAAGTCAGAACAGAAGCCTAAGGCAAAAATTGGAAGCAGAAACTGATGCAAGGCCATGGAACAGGGCTGTTTCTTGGCTTCTTCTCCATGTCTTTCTTGCTCAGCTTGCTTTCTTATAGTGCCTACTCCTCCCATATCAAGTATCAATCAAGAAAATGTTCTACATGTTTGTCCAGGGGCCAGTCTTGTGAGGGCACTTTCTCAATTGTGGTTTCCTTTTCCCAAATAATTCTAGCTTGTGTCAAGTTGATACAATACTAGTCAGCACAGGTGAAATAGGATCTGTAGTTAAAATGGCAACAACTGTGTTAGTCAGACTTCTTTGTCCCTGTAGCAAAATACCTGAGAAAACAATTCAGTGAAGAAAGGGCATCATTTAGCTCAGAGCTTCAGAAGTTTCTGTTTATAGTTATTTAACTGTATTAACTATTTCAGAGCCTGTGCATGGAACATTATGGTGACAGGAGCATGTATATGCTGGGATAAAGTAGTTCAGCTCATGGCAGCACACACACACACACACACACACACACACACACACACACGCACACACACACACGCACACACACACACACACACACACACACACACACACACACGTCTGAGATAAGATACAAACTTCAGAGGCACCCCCAGAAACCCATTTCTAATAGATCTGACTTTCTATAGTTTCCACCACTTACTTCTCAGTAGTGAGAGAAGAAGCTCCAATTAGGAGTCTCTCAGTGAATGATTTCACTGATTAGATCAGAGAAATTATGATTCAGTCACTTCTCAAAAGTCAGTGGGCTAGCAATCAAACATTTTATACGTAAAACTTTGGGGTGGGATGAACATTTCATATCCAAACTATAGCATCCATCTCCTCCACCTCTATGCAGACATCTATATGCAAAAAATAGACCCATATTTTATTTGCTGTTTTTTCCATTTTTATTTATTGATATTATAATTTAATTATAGTATTTCTTCTCTCCAAACCCCTATACTCCAACACCTCCCTCTTCTCCTTAAAATTCATACTTCTTTTTATTGTTATTTGCATGCATATATGCACATCGATATGTATGTATATTCCTAAAGTATTACTTATTCAGTTCATCTAATGTGACCTATATGTATGTCTTCAGGGATGACCTTTTGGCATTAAAAAACCAATTGGTATGCTCTTCCCTAGGGAAGGCCACCTCTCCTGCTCCCACCTTTCTTCAATTGCCTATAGTTCTTTGTGTGGGCTTGAAGTCTCTGGGGCTTCTGTCTGTCCAGTTTGATGTGTTCATTGGTTACACCTATATTTTCTTGCTTAAAATCCCTTTATGAGTCCCTTTCACCTTTCTAAAGAAACAAAAGTTATTTCTTGTAGGCATAGAGACTAATTCATATCCATTTATAGTCCCCTTCACTTTTCTAAAGAAGCAGAACTTACTCCTTGTTGACATAGAGACTAATTCATAATTATGAGAAAAGATAAAAGGAAATAGAAGAAGGCACAAAAACAACAAAGATGGATTCTGAACGTGAGAAAACACTGAAGCATGAAAGATTGTTTTTACAGCTGTGAAGGACAAAGAAATTGCAAAATGGGGAAGGGGTTTGCAGAATTGTTATTGTGAAGTGATAATGGATTTCCATTATTACACATTGAGAGACAAGTAAAATGGGGAGCACCTGTTTTGATTATCTGTGGCTGTTAAGGAGACATTACTCCAAGATTGAACCATGTGAGTTCTTAGAATTATTAAGTTTACCTAAAGTACCTAGAGTTTCATATCCACTGTAATAAAATTTGGGTTTTTTTTTTTTTTGTAGAGAAGCATGGGAATCCATAGAAAATTAAGTTTCCAAGAAAATCAGGGTGGATAGGATAAGAGCAACAGTATCAGTTAGCAAATACCTATAGTCACCTGAAAGCTCTTGTCATTGGTGACTTAGGAAATTGTCCCCATTGTTACAGTAGAATTGGTGAGAGACGTAAAAAGATGGAGATACAGAAGAGAATTTGACATTATAACTTTCATAAAATAAGAAAATACACTGTGTTGTAAGGGTTTGATAAAACCTTTGAGTCTGTTTTCTATTCCTCGGCAACAAAGTGTATTTGTTATCTACAGATATTTTTAAATGGCTCCAAAATAACAACAATAATTTAATTTGCTCAAAAGTTTGCAATATGGATAGGATTCAGCAGGATGGCTAGCTTTTCCTTTTTCTGCTTTGAAAAAGATGAAACAAAAGAAGTTGCTAGCATTAACCTGTTACCTTTCCAACCAGCCATGGATTCCGTCAGCATATTAAGACATTCACAAAATTTAGACCTTTTCCTATATGTAATAGTTTTGTGTCTGTGTCCGTGTATATGTCTATATGTATGAATGTATATACTCACACCCCTATACCACCCTCACATTCCTTATCTTATTTTTTCTTACCAGAAAGTACACTCTGAAGTAAGGATTTGAGAACAGTTTATTTGAAATGTGATTCCAGCAAAAACACTGAAGGAGTATGTGATCATAAACAAGGTATTACTGTGTAAAACTTGGACTTAACACCATGGAAATGTTCAATAGATGTGGTGATACATTATTTATGATTTATTAAAGCTTGCCCCAGGGCATAGAAATCAAAGCAGGCCACTAGTTAGCTATACAAGCCAGGAGGTAGTGGTACACACCTTTAATCCCACAACTTGGGAGGTAGAGGCAGATGGATCTCTGTTAGTTGAAGGCCACACTGAGCTACACAAAATTGATCCAGTCCTAAAGAGAAACAGTTCACACAAAGATGATATCAGCACTTGGGATCACACGCCTTTAATCCCAGCACTAGGGAGGTATGAAAAGCAAAGGTCTCATGTGGAGATTGACTCTCCAGCTACACTGAGGAGAGGTAGTAATCTGAGGCTTGGTGGACAGCTCGTGGAGACAGGATCAGCCCTTTCAGCCTGAGGTAGTGGTATGAACTAGTGGCTTGGCTGCTTTACTTTTCTGGTCTTTAGCTTGAAGCTTGAACTCTAATATTTGTATTACAAATAGATAATGTAGAATTCCCTCCTACATCAAGGCAATGTCATACAGACCTACCTACAGGGCAATCCGATGGGTTATTATTCTTCAATTGAGGTTCCCCTTTCCAAGGTGACTCTAGGTCATGTCAAATTGACAACAAAAGCTAAGGAAGGCAAGCATGAAGTTTCAAATCATTGCTTTGGATGGTACGGAAATAGCTCAGATAGTGTCAAGGCAGTTGTACCTCATTTCTCCAGCATGTTTGTGAGTAGTTTACTGTAAGAGTTTTCTAGATCATTGAGACTGTATTCTTCTTTTAAATACCCAATGTCAAAAGTTAAAAAGTGGTAGGGCAGGTTTTCAGTTTTATCACAGAGATATTGTAGAGAGGATTAAAGTGCTTGGTCCTTGAGTGTTTGGGTCTACTAGACTGTAGCTCCTGTGGCTGTCTACACTTGTTGTCAGTCGCTACTCCTGAATGTTTTTTCTGACTTCAGATGACCTTCTCATTTTCATTTGATGTGATGATTCTAATCTCCTAGAGGTTGGAAACCAGATATCTTGACTTTCTGAATGGTTGTTTTCTCAGAAAGGCCTTCTGTGAACAAACCATCTAAACTAGCATACCCCACTTCTACCACTTCTACATAAACTAGGCAGTCTTCACATTGTGACACTTATTTGACATCATGGTACATGGTATGTGCGTTTGTTTCTGTTCTATAGCTTTTTTTTTTTAACAGTTCAGTATTCTGTAGTCTATTTCCTGCAATACAGTGCAAAAAGCAGGAGGGCAGGGCTCCTGTTGTTTTAGGTAGCCCCTCTGTCCTACAATTAGAAATACCATGTGTCTCAGGGCAGGCTCTTAAGATCTATGGAATGAGTGATAATAGTGGCTGGAGGTACTCAGTGGATTCATTCCTAACACCTAATAGCACCTCACAATTGTCTGTAACTCCATTCCCAAGGAATCCAGTGCCCTTTTCTGGACTCTGTAAGCACCCACAACCCATGTGGTACAGGGGTGTACATGCAGGCAAAACACTCCTGTATATACAAATAAAGAAACCTTTAAAAAATAGAAAGTAAGTTTCCTTTTTCTTGCTGCATACCTTACATGTAATAAAGCACACATATTTTCATAGTTTCATTCATTGAATATTGTGCTATGTGCATACATTGTAACTCACCCCACTCAGCAAGCTCCTTCATATCCTTCCAGGTGACGATCTCACCCTCAAAGATAACTAGTCCTCCGAACTTCACTCCTCGTTGATTCATCTTTCTGACTTTTGAATTTCATATAAATTGATTTGTGTTTCTAATGTTTGTGTGTGTCACGCTTGTCAACATTGTGTCAGGGTAGTTCATCATACTCTCTACTGCAATAGTTCATGCCTTTTTACTCCCCATGATTTTCACTGGGTGAATGATATGCATTTGTTTAGTCCATCCTACCAATATATAGGCTGTGTTCAGATTTTACTGTTGTGGAAAGAGGATTTTGAGATAGATTGCATGGCAACTATATTGGGTGGTGTTCCTCAATACTTCATTTTGTTTTACGTTTCTACAACTGTCCCTTTTCTTTTTATTGCATTTTTAGTTGTACTTGGCCCTGTGATGTCTGTTTAAAACTAAATCAAATTTACAAAACTAGTAGTGTACTGATAGTAGGGAAATCCCCATTCCTACCAGGTCATCTCAGCACAAAAAAGCAAAATGCTCATTTGCTTTCCATTCCAAAATCCTTTTTTTTCAACCCCATTTTGTCCTTCGTTCTTGTTTGTTTTATTCTAGCTTCTTTCATTTAGTCACCAAGTGAAAAGTAAGTCAGTTAGTCACTTACCCACTAAGTCTTAGTGAGCATATCTCTATGTTTTATATTCATAGTTCTCAACTACGGTTTCACATTATATTCACTTGTGGAACATTTAAAAAAAATCTCATTCCTAGGCCCCACTCTGAAACAATAAAATTTGCATCTCTTGGAATGAGATCATGTTATCAGTATTTTTGGAAAACTCTCCAGGAATTCTAATATGTAGCCAAATTGGAAAGCTATTGCATGACACAGATTATCCTAGGAAATAATACAGACATGTAGGATTCCACTCACCCCTCAACCCATCAGGCAGAACCAATTTGTTTCCACACAGCTTGCCAGATGGGACTCTTCAATGCTGTCAGTTTTATAAATCTCAGAGAGTAATTTATATGAGATCTGCATTAATATGGAGAAGTTACAGAATGTGGCTTTTTATTTCAGCATACTAGTCATTTTGTGATGTCTAGAGCAGCATTAGTTAAAGTGTGACTGATGAATCAGTTTAGAGTCTTCATTTAAACTCTAGGGAAGCCTTGACTGTCTCAGTGGATACTTAGGAGAACGCTGTGACTTTTTCTTTTTTTTAAGTTGGGATCGTATGTAAGCAGAATTAGTTCTAAGTTACAAATGCTGTAAGGTAAGAATCCATTTTTTTTTAAAATATAGGATATCCACTCTTTAGTCCAGACTGGTCTCACCATCATTATCTCCTGGCATAAGCCTCCTCTTAAGAGTGCTTACATTAAAGTCATGTGCTGTTATGGCTGGCTTTCTTTTGTTTTCATTCATTCTTTCTTTTTTTTAAATTTTCTTAGTTCTTTGAGAATTTTGTACAATGTATTTTGATCACATTCAACTCATTCCCTTCCCCCAACTCCTAGATCCATTCTTTCCTTCTCTCACTCAACTTTGTGTACCCTTAAAAAAATCTTCCTGACAGCACTCAACTATATACTGTCCACTGCAACCCAGTATTTTCCTCTTTGTTCTGAAGATATGGTATCGTGTATTTGGGTGCTAGCCTTCAACTTCTAATTTTTTTCTCTTTCAATTACTGAATTACAGGCTTAAAATAGAACACCCAGATTTCACTCAGTACTTTCGAGTTTTTGATATTTATTCTATGCATTTACAACTCAAGTCAATGCTCACTATAATAACTGCAGTTTTATTGAGTGTTATGCCCTGTTCTAGCTTTGTATAATGTATTAATATATTTATTCATTTACTTCTCTTAATAATCCTTTACATTGAGATTTTATCATGCCCATTTTGTAGGATAAAAAACTAAGGCAAGTACAAACCATGCCTGGACCTCACAAAAGGTAAGTTTGAGGAATGGAATTACACAGATTGACCTTAGAGCCTGTCTCCTTATATACATAAAAGTTAGCTAGGGATCTTGCAGTAGTGTAGAATCTGGTTTGGGGTATTATTCAAATCTTGCATTGCTAATTAGTACCTAGATGGAACTGCTACTGCTGACTCATTGATCACATTTCGAGAAACGAGGTTCTGCCCTTTGCGGTGATTTATGTTATCCTATTTTCAGGTGAATACTATGGGGCTCAGTGAGGATAGTGTTCTCTCTAGCTTCCTGTAGCAAACATACAGTGAAGCTGTACTTAAGATTCCTACAATTGGAGCTCAAAAATGATTACTTAATGACTATGATTAGGGCCCTTGTAAATGACTATTAAATGAACAATTCAACTGTAATTCAGAATTGGAACCAATAGTCTACCACTGTGTAATCAAATGCTGAAATGAAATTAATGGAATCCAAGTAATATGTACCTTTTCATCTTGAGATTTTTAACATTGGAATTAGTATCAGCCATTACATTTGCCACAGTTTCTTCTCATGGTTTAAACAAGTGTTTGACCCAGGCTATTAGCAAGGAATGAAAAGGAAACAGCAGCTCAGCAAGTATTTATTGAGGGTATTACTCCATGGACTTTTCACTACTGCCTTTGCAATTGAAAAAGGAGCACTTTTTGAGCATCCCGCTGATATGAATATTTCTTGTTAAATTGTCCGAACAACACCAACAGATATAGAAGCAGTATTCGCTCACAAATAATGACACTTAAGATTTTGTCACTGGCAAAGAGATTATTTTTTTCATTATAGGATTAAGGCATGGATTTCCATCACTAGTCTAGAATCACACTCACTATGTTTGTGTGATGTATGTCGTTTAGGCCTGCACTCACACGTTGTGTCCTCAGATCACAAATTTCCCCCCAGGGGCCTTCCAAAACCAAGACCCATCAAAATAAGAATCAAATTTCATGTTCCCTACAACAGTGCAAGCATTCATGCTCCAGGAAAACCTCTGTTCTCTCTCCTACCATTCTGAATAATGTTTTACAACCACATAACATAAATATGTGACAAAGAGCCTTTGCCTGGTAAGGAGATTTATTTACTCATTTATTTTAAGAAGCACTTCTTGACTCAGAGAGGTGGAAGGAATGAAGTGTGTAATATAAACTATGTGACCCATAAAATTATGTGACTCCATTCAACAGAAATGAAGGCTGAAATCCTCAGGTCCGTGTGTAAATGTCAGTGAAGTACTGGCCTATTTCACTTACTAATGGTAAAAATAATAACCATAATCTGCATATTAGTGCCTTATTCACCTCACTCACTCACTCACTCACTCACTCACTCACTCACTCACTCAGTCATTAAAGGTTTTCTTTGTTTTTGTGGTACTGAACATGGAACTTAACTTAGAACCTCATATATAGTAAGCACAAGTTCTGCCATTAAAATAACAAGGTGTGTGTGTGTGTGTGTGTGTGTGTGTAGTGTTGTGGTATGTATTACTGGACTAGACAATCTTGGGAATAGTAAAAGGCATACAATACAGTCCATAGTATTACTGGGGGCACAGTAGAAATAAGAGCACCAGCAAAAGATAACAAACAATGATCTCCAAAATATACAAACAACTCAAGAAACTAGTCACCAAAACACCAAATAACCCTAATAAAAAGTGGGGTACAGAACTGAACAGAGAATTCTCAATAGAGGAATCCAAAATGGCTGAAAGACACTTAAGAAAGTGCTCAACATCCTTACCTATCAGGGAAATGCAAATCAAAACAACTCTGAGATACCATTTTACTCCTGCCAGAATGGCTAAAATTAGAAACACCAATGACAACTTATGCTGGAGAGGATGTGGAGAAAGGGAACACTTCTCCACTGCTGGTGGGAGTGCAAACTTGTACAGCCATTTTGAAGATGAGTATGGTGGTTCCTCAGGAAAATGGTAATCAGTCTACCACAGGACCCGGCAATCCCACTCTTAGGCATATACCCAAATGGTCCATATCCATGCACCAAAGACATCTGTTCAACTATGTTCATAGCAGCATTATTTGTAATAGCAAGAACCTGGAAGCAACCTAGATGCCCCTCAACTGAAGAATGGATAAAGAAGATGTGGCACATTTACACAATGGAATACTACTCAGCGGGGAAAACAATGGAATCTTGAAATTCGCAGGCAAATGGATGGAACTTGAAGAAACCATCCTGAATGAGGTAACCCAGTCACAAAAAGAGGAACAGGGTATGTGCTCACTCATATATGGATTTTAGACATAGAACAAAGGATCATTAGCCTATAATTCACACTGCCAGAGAAACTAGGATACAAGGAGGATTCTAAGAGATTCATACAAGGTCCCTCACAGAAGGGGAAAGGAACAAGATTGAGTTAGGGGAGGAGTAGATGAGAGAGAAAAAAAGAGAGAGATATACCATAAAAGAGGGGGCCATTATAGGTTTGAAGAGAAAACTGACTCTAGAGAAATGTCCAGAGACCTACAAGACTGATCCCAACTAACAATTTGAGCAACAGTGGAATGGCTACCTTAAATGCCTTTCCCTGATAATGACATTGATGACTAACTTATCCACCATCATGGAGCCCTCATCTAGTAGCTGATGGAAACAGAAGCAGACACCCACAGCTAAACACTGAGCCAAACTGGAATCCAGATGCAGAGAGGGAAGACAAGACCAGGCTACAGAAACCCACAGAGACAGCTGACCTGAGCAAGGAGGAGCCAATGGGCCCCCAGACTGATAGTTGAGAATCCAGCATTAGACTGACTCAGACCCCCTGAACATGGGTCTCAGTTAGAAGGCCTGGGCAGTCTAAGGGACCTCTGACAGTGGAACCAGGATGTATCCCTGGTGCACAAAAGGACTTTGGGAGCACATTCCCCATGGAGGGATACTCCTTTAACCTAGAGGTAGGAGGGAGGGCCTACTCCCTGCTCCAAATGACTTTGACAGATTTTGTTGATCCCTCCTGGAAGGCATTACCCTCTCTGTGGAGTTGGGGAGGGTTGGGTGCTCAGGGAGGGTGGTCGGGGGGTCGTGGGAGAGTAGGAGGTAGAGAGGGAGTTAGAGGGAACTGGGATCAATATGTAAAACAAGAAAAATAAATAGAAAAAATTGGTAGCATTACAAAAAGAGATGACAAGTGATAAAAATAATACAAATGCTATACACCATCTTCTATCAGGGTTTCTTCAGAGAGAATGGCCCCTGGACCAAACATATCATTGTAATCTGGGCAATTATTTTTATTTTCATTTTAAAATTGTCATTAATTAATTATTTATTTGTATTCAATTCATATATATCACATTCTGGCTGTACCATTATTCCTTTCCCCTTTCACTAGCTTTCACTAGCTCATATCCTTCTTCCTGCTTCCAAAAGCCCCACCCAACTTTCATACTTTTCTGCTTTTTTTTATTACCCATGTGAGCATGGCTGCGGAGCTATCCAATGGAGTATGGGCAGCTCACTAATGGCTATACCACTGAAGACATTGCTTCCCCTGCTCCCAGCAGCCATCAACTGTCAGTAGTTCCCCGTAAGGCCCTCCCCACCTCTGAGCCAGGAAAGGAGTGATATGCATATCCTTTTTAATGCTGAGCACTGGATAGTCACTCATTCTGGACACCTTGACCAGCCACGCATTATTCTCTGCATTAACCACCCCTTCACTTCAAAAAGTACCTTCTCTGACAGGTGGAGGAGAGCACTAGCCTATGGGTGCAAACATGTGCATTTGGAAGGTAGTCGACAACATATAGGGACTCATTTTTAAAGTTACATACTGAGCCCCCCTACTGAATCAGAGCTTCTGTGTCTTGGGGTCCAGGACTGCATTTTTACAGGCTCCTCTGGTGATTTAATGCCTCTTGAGATTTTATAAACATGCTTTTGAAAGATCTGTTCTCCAGAGGATGAAAAGATTATGATCATAATCACAAAAGCTTGTAATTCTAAGGGGTAAATGAAAAAGGAATAACCACAAGTAAATAAGGCACATTCACAGATGTGACTGTAAGAACAAATGAGAGAGAAGGAAATGTGTTGCTCCGTGTGAAAAGATAATACAAAGACAAGGCAAAGTGGGTACCTTTCGTCGTGCCCTGCCAAGGTATGCCACTAAACAAACACTCCACAGGCAACAGAGTTAGTCCAAGAGGTTTATTGGGGGGGGTGAAAGACCATGTTGGAGTGGGGACATGAGAGATACTGGCAGAGAACAGGGAAGAGGAGCAAGAGAGAAAAGATGAGGCAAAGAGGAAAGAAGAGGTGTGTGCCTGTGGGTACTTTTAAAGGGTGCACACTTCGCATAGCTAATGGTGAAAAGACACCCAGCAAGAGGTGATAATGTAACTCCTTTGGCAGCAGAGGCAGGCTGCTGCTGTGGTATCAACTAACATAGTGCTAGGTTGGAAGGTCTATGAAATATTTCCTAGGGGGAATGATGATGGGGAAAGTTATCAGCTCAGAGTGCATTTGACTACAACAGAAAAGGTGACCAAGAGTAACATAAGAAGAGTTGCCTAGTCACAGAAGTAGTCTGGAAGTAGGTTATGTAGATAATCTGTTATCTATTCACAGAGTAATGAACTAATTCTGAGTCAGGTATTTACAGATTAGGTTCTGACTCAGGGTCTTGTTGGGTCCTCCTTCCCACTAATCAGGGTGGCAAAAGCTGCTGGATCTCTAAGAATCACATCTTTGTTCAATAACAGTCAAATGCAAGAATCAGAGCTGTATGGCACAAACACTCTGCTAGCTTATCAAAGAGACAACTGCTTTCTAGAAACCTCTGAGCAAATCTCCCTATTGTCTCATTGACTGGAAACAAGATACATAATTTCCAGCATTTTGAGATCTGGTCTGCCCTCCATTTCTACTAGGTATGCCACCCCATATTTAAAGACAGTTTCACTGTTAGTAGGAAACATGTTTTCTTAAATGACAGAGTTTTAGGATAAGTCCTCCATGGTTTATGATTCAAGCTAGATATGGCAGTTACTGCTGTCATCTTGCCAGCATCTCAAGTCACCTGGGAGATAGGCCTCTGTGTAGGATGACCTTGGACTGCTTAAGTGGAGAGGGGGAGCTGGGAAGGAGAATGCAGTTTTCTCTGTTTCTTGACTGTGGTTGCCGTGTGACTGTCTCAGGCTCCTATACTGTCTTCTCCACACTGGTGTTCTTCCCTTCAGTTTCTGTGGTCAGGCTATGCTGACACAGTGACGGGGAAAGATACTAACATTACAGGTGAAATTGGGGAAGGGCAGTCCCAGAAATGGGGAAACATGAACAAAGGCATTGAAGGTGAAGTGTTGAGATAAAATAGTTACTCAGCAGGTTTGAGTGAGACTTGGAGAAGTTGCAAAAGAATTCTGAGCCATTTAAAAACATATGGGTCTAGGAATACGTGCATGTACAAGTCTTTAGGTTTGCTTCCTGGAACTGCAAAAATAAACTAAATGAAAAATAAATCTTTGGAATCTTTTATTCATTGAGAATTTCAAGTTGAAGCTCAGTTTACAAAGGAGTTATAAGCATTCTTGAGTCAGAAGTAGAATGGGATGCCTCTGGCTGGCCCCATAGCCCCAAACAAGAGAAGATAGAAACATTGGATGTTAACTGAAGGAAAACAATGAGATTTAAAAAGTCACAATTCAGGAGAAGATTGGGACACTTACCAACATGGCTCAAATTCAACTACACCAATTTATTTTGAGGTTATACGTTCATAATGTTGTGCTCTAGTAGAAAACTTGAAACCTGATAATTGGACATCATTTCTTGGTGACACAATTTGGTCTTGGTCACAGAAGGGAGTCTGCAATCTTCACGTTCTCATATGCACTTGTGTTGTCAGGTAGGAGGACTGCTGTCAGTGGAAATTGCTTCTGATCCCATTTGCCCTGGAAATGGAAACCAGCTGCACAGAAGCCCCATTCGACTTTCTGTGTGCCCAGACTCTTGAATGCATCATCCCCCTTTTCCTTCTTTTATCTCCGTCTACCAACAAGTTCCACTCATTGCTTCTCTTTAGAGACTTTTCCTCCCTTATTTTGGAACTCCCATCCTCATAGAAGCATGACAGCAATTGATTATTCCTGACTAAAATGATTTTCTCTCCCAATGTTCTGCCCAAATGTATTTCTTTTTCCTTTGAGGCCTGCCCAGGGAGAGTCCTGGAGCACACATGTAAAGAAATGAGGAAACCCCCTAGGAAGGCAGATAAACAGCCTCAAATGACATAGATTGTTTTTCTTTTTCTTTCTTTTTTTTTCAGATGTATCTGCCATGTCCAGAGTGCTCAGCATTCTGGACTTCATGAACAGTTGTATGAATTGTGCCTTCATAAGACCCTAATGACTTCTAAGGCAAACCAAAGAGCATCTCAGTCTCTAGTAAAAGAGTGTGCAAGATAGGGGAAAGGAAGTTTTCAGGTCCTGGATCTTGGACTTGGGAAGACAGTTGGTAGCACTTGGCTCCTAACTGAGGGAACCTTCCCAAATCAATGAATTCCAAATAATGACTTCTTATTGGGTTTAAGGAAATAAGGACCAATTCCTTTGTCCATGTATTTTACATTCTGGGGTAAGTTGCTGAGAAGATCCAAGGACTTAAAATAAATGGAGCCTGGTCACATTAGAGAATTAGCAGAACAACTGAAAGCCTTAGAACAAAAAGAAGCAAACTCACGCCAGAGGAGTAGACACTAGGAAATAACCAATTTGAGGGCTGAAATCAATAAAGTAGAAAATAGGAAAGCAATACAAAGAATCAATGCAACAAACAGTTGTTTTTTCAAGAAAATTAACAAGATAGACAAAACTTTATTCAAACTAACCAAAATGCAGATAGAGAACATGAAAATTAACAAAATCAGAAATGAAAAGGGGGACATAACAACTGACACTGAGGGAATCCAGACAATTTCAGGTTATACTTTGAAAACCTGTACTCCACAAAATTCAAAATTTCAAAGGAAACGGGAAAATTTCTGGATAGCTACACCTTACCAAAATTAAATCAAGAACAGATAAACAACATAAATAGACCTATAACCCCTAATGAAATAGAGACAGTTATCAAAAGCTTCCCAACCAAAAAAAGCCCAGGGCCAGATGGCTTCAGTGCAGAATTCTACCAGAAATTCAAAGAAGAGCTAATACCAATACTCCTCACATTGTTCCACACAATAGAAGCAGAAGGTTCATTACCAAACTCTTTTTACGACACCAGAATTACCTTGGTACCGAAGCCACACAAAGACACAACTAAGAGACAGAACTACAGACCAATATCCGCCATGAACATTGATGCAAAAATACTCAATGAAGCACTGGCAAATCAAATCCAAGAACACATCAGAGAAATCATCCACCATGACCAAGTAGGCTTCATCCCAGGGATGCGGGGATGGTTCAACATAAAAAATATATCAATGTGATCCACCATATAAACAAACTGAAAAAGAAAAACCACATAATCATCTCACTGGATGCTGAGAAAGCCTTTGACAAAATCCAACACCCTCTCATGATAATGGTCTTAGAGAAATCAGGGATAACATACATAAACATAATAAAAGCAATATACAGTAATCCAACAGCCAACATCAAACTGAATGGAGAGAAGCTTAAGGCAATTCCTCTAAAATCAGGAACAAGACAAGGTTGCCCTCTCACTCCATATCTCTTTAATATTGAACTTGAATTTCTAGCCAAAGCAATAAGACAACAAAAGGAGATCAAGGGGATCCAAATTGGAAAGGAAGAAGTCAAACTGTCACTATTTGCAGATGATGTGATAGCTTACATAAGCGAAATGAAAAACTCTACCATTTTTTGTAGGAACTCCTACAGCTGATAAATACATTCAGAAAATTACCAGGATACAAGATAAACAAAAAAAAAATCAATAGCCCTACTATATACAGACAATAAAGGGGCTGAAAAAAGAACTCAGAGAAACACCACCCTTTACAATAGCCACAAGTAACATAAAGTAGCTTGGGATAATGCTTACCAAACAAGTGAAAGACCTATATAGCAAGAATTTTGTGTCATTAAAGAAAGAAATTAAAGAAGATATTAGAAAACAGAAAGATCTCCCATGCTCTAGGATAGGTAGGATAAACATTAAAAATGGCAGTCTTGCCAAAAGCAATCTACAGATTCAATGCAATGCCCATCAGAATCCCAGCACAATTCTTCACTGACCTTGAAAGGATAATACTCAACTTTATATGGAAAAACAAAATAACCAGGGTAGCCAAAACAACCCTGTACAATAAAGGAACTTCAGAAGGCATCACCACCGCCGAATTCAAGCTCTACTATAGAGTTATAATCCTGAAAACAGCTTGGTATTGGCACAAAATAGACAGGAATCAAATAAAAAAATCCTGATATTAACCACGCACCTATGAACACCTGATTTTTGACTAAACAGCTAAAAGTATACAATGGAAGGAGGAAAGCATCTTCAACAAATGGTGCTGGCACATCTGAATGATGGCGTGTAGAAGACTGCACAAGTCTATTGCCATGCACAAAACTCAGGTCCAAATGGATCAAAGACCTCAACATAAATCCAGCCACACTGAACCTCTTAGAAGAGAAAGTGGGTGGTACCCTTGAACAAATTGGTACAGGAGACCACTTCCTGAACATAACACCAGTATCACAGACACTGAAATTGACAATTAATGAATGGGACTTCCTGAAACTGCGAAGCTGCTGTAGGCAAAGGACACAGTTGACAAGACCAAATGGCAGCCCACAGACTGGGAAAAGATCTTCACCAATCCTATATCTGACAGAGGGTTAATCTTTAAAATATACTAAGAACTCAAGAAGCTACTCACCAAAATTCCAAATAACCCTATTTAAAAATGGGGTACAGAACTGAAAAGAAAATTCTCAATAGGGAATCCAAAATGGCTGAAAGACACTTAAGAATGTGCTCAACATCCTAAGCCATCAGGGAAATGCAAATCAAAACAGCTCTGAGATGCCATCTTACTTCTCTCAGAACAGCTAAAATTAGAAACACCAATGACAGCTTATGCTGGAGAGGATGTGGAAAAATGGGAACACCTTCCACTGCTGGTGAGAGTGTAAACTTGTACAGCCATTTTGGAGATCAGTATGCCGGTTCCTCAGGAAAATGGGAATCAGTCTACCACAGGACCTGACATTTCCACTCTTAGGCATATATCCAAATGATCCACATCCATGCAACAAAGACATCTGTTCAACTATGTTCATAGCAGCATTATTTGTAATAGCAAGAACCTGGAAGCAACCTAGATGCACCTCAACTGAAGAATGGATAAAGAAGATGTGGCACATTCACCCAAATGAATACTACTCTGCGCGGGGTGGGGGGCAATGTAATCTTGAAATTAGCAGGCAAATGAATGGAACATGAAGAAACCATCCTGAATGAGGTAATCCAGTCACAAAAAGAGGAACATGGTATGTGCTCACTCATATATAGATTTTAGATATAGAGCAAAGGATCACCAGCCTATAATTCACACCATCAAAGAAACTACGATACAAGGAGGTACCTAAGAGATTCACATAAGGTCCCTCACAGAAGGGGAAAGAGCAAGATCTCCTCAGCATATTGGGAGTGGGAGGTGGCAGTGAGTGGAGAGAGAAGGAGAGGAGAGGAAAGCATGTGTGACCAGGAAGTTTGAGTCATGGAAGGAATAGATGAGAGAAAGTGAGGGGGGGAGAGACCATAATAGAGGGAGCCATCATAAATTTGAAGAGAAAACTGACTATAGAGAAATGTCCAGAGAGTTACAAGGATGACCTCAACTAACAATTTGAGCAGCAGTGGAAAGACTACCTTAAATGTCCTTCCCTGATAATGAGATTGATATCTAACTTATCTGCCAGCATAGAGCCCTCATCTAGTAACTTATGGAAACAGAAGCAGACATCTACAACTAAACACTGAGCCATACTCCTGGAATCCAGTTTCAGAGAGTGAGGAGTGATAAGAAAATGGGGCAAGATCATCCCACAGAAACCCATACAGACAGCTGACCTGAACAACGAGGAGCTAATGGACCCCTCGATTGATAGCTGGGAAACCAGCATTGTACCAACTCAGACCCCCTGAACATGGGTCTCAGTTAGAAGGTCTGGTCAGTCTAAGGGACCTCTGACAGTGGAACCAGGATGTATTCCTTGTGCACAAAAGGACTTTGGGGACACATGGATGTATCATGTATGTTTTCTGCCAGCCCACCCGCCGCCGGTCTGACGTGCTGGCCCCAAATAACTCCGAGACAGATTGTATCTGTATTTGTACAATCCTGTAGGCCAGTTACCATTATTATTTATGGGCTAGCTCTGTCTTAATTATTAACCCATTTTTACTTATCTAAGTATTTCCACGTGGTCATCTTATCGGGGAGCCACCGCCGGCATCTTCTTTCTCCATGCTCTCCATGCTGACTCCTCCTAACTACTTCCTCTTTCCTCCTTCTAGTCTCCTAGTCCTGCCTATCTAGTTTCCTATTGGCCAACAGGGCTTTATTAATTAACCAGTATGAGAAACATATTTACAGAATAACATCTCCCATCATCTTCTCTTTTCTGTCTAAAATAAAAGAAGGGTTGTAATCTTGACATAGCAAAATATATCATACAACAGTTATCAAATAAGAATCACAGTTAATATTTAGTCCATTAACATTTTGTAAGACTTAAAGAAAATATCATCTATCCTGTCTTTGTGAGTCTAAAGTCCTATATGTAACATATCTTTAATCCTAATTAAGGAAAACTATAACCATAACTATCTGTCTTCAACTCCTTCAAAGACCACAGAAGGATAATATATAAACTCTAGAAATGACAGAGACAACTCATTGCCTGGTCAGTCACCTGAAGTTCTTCTGTAATGTTCCATCTTCAGCCCATAGGCCATAGTGTGTGTCCAGACTCCTCAACAAGGCAGGAAACTTTAAACTGTCCACCTGTATTGACAGTTTGTCAGTCACTTTTCTCTGTGTCCTGTAGACTGTCTGGCTGTCTGGCAGCCTCTTCCATGAAGCAGGAATCCTGTAGCAATGTCCATCTTGAATCAGCAGTCACCTTTTTGTGGGTCCTGCATGTCCAGTTTCTATGACATAAAGTCAAACAGTCCAGAAGAGCAGTACCTTGCCCAAATGGCTAGTCTTGACATATTAGAAGCAAACTCCATGTGTTTCTTTGATGTCCATCTTCCTTTCTTCTGTTACCAGGAGCAGTTGTTCCTCATTTTCAAGAAAAACCCTAAACCATTTTAAATGCCATGTTCTGTAGGTCTTTGAAAGGTTTGAAGAATGTCTATCCATCTCAAATACATCTCTGTATATCTAGAAATCCTAACTTAACTCTAAGTTTTGACTATCATAGGTAACTCTTTCATCTGTACTAAATTATACATTACATTTTCCAATGAGCTATATAAACACAATACCTAAACAAGAGGAGAAATATACGTATCACAAAATTGATCTTAAATTGTATCAATAAAAGGAAATCCATTCCAAAGCAAAGTATTCATGTCTATACCATACATGGAGGGATACTCCCTTAGCCTAAAGGCAGGAGAGAGGGCCTAGTCTCTACTCCAAATTTACAGATTTTGTTGATCCCTCCTGGAAGGTATCATTCTCCCTGTGGAGGTGGGGGAATGGAATGGAAGGGGGTCGTAGGGCATGGGAGAGAGGTAGGGAGGGAGGCTGGGAGGGAACAAGGGAGTTAGATGGAACTGGGATCGATATGTAAAATGAGGAAAAATAATTGTAGCATAGCTGATCCACTGGGGGGGGGAAATTAAATGGAGTCTGGATTTGCACACTCTTTAATACAAAACTCTTCCTATACCATACACATTTAATAATTTATGTCCCATTTCTAGATTGTGAATTCCTGTACTCTTATGGCTTCCTTACTTCCCAAAGCTGTGGAGAAATTAAAAATGTGGTCAACACTATAGTACTAACCATGAGGTTATGTCCTAGACTGAAGGGTCAGCTACGTTCTTTGATCATTTCAGCCTGGAGATAAGCGATGCTGTGTACTGAGTAATAAGATATTGTCTCCAGGGGATGGAGAGATGGATCAGCAGTTACAGGTGCTAGCTTCTGTTCCAGAGTAACTGGGTTTAATTCCCAGCACCCATAAGGTGGCTTACAACAAGTTCCAGGAGATGTGAAGCCCCCTTCTGGTCTCTGTGGGCACCAGACACACATGCTATGCATAGGCTTACATGCAGACAAAACATTCATGCATATAAATGTAGAATACAATTTAAAAAATTAAAGACACTCTATTCAGAAAAATTTTCCAGTTTCTCCTTAATAACACACTCCTGAAGTAACACAATGGGCTGAGGAAACGTCTGTATCCTCACAACTTACACCTTTTTTTTTGTACAGAACTCTACAAATCACAGCCTTATACATTGACACCTTTTTAAATCTAATTTGCATCCAATTAAGAAACTCTTAATGCAAAATTTGTTCTTTCCATATTGTGCCAAGCTGGTTTTAGATCTCTGAAAAACAAGCCCCCATGTTTTCCTGCTGTTATTTTACTCCTTGGGAACCCTGTACTATTTGAGTGGCTCCACTGTCATTGTCTCATTATTCATGCCTTGACATCATGCTACATCTCTGATTATCTTTTCAGATAGCACAGAATTTAACACAGCACCCACAGAACACATAGATAATATTGTGTGACATATAAATTGTTGATGTTTTTGTTGCTTCTGAAGGGCACTGATTTTGTAAGCATTCTTTCCCTCCAAGTATTATGTTCCAGAAAACTCCTTGCTAAAGAAAATTCTAGTTGAAGGTCACCTTTATGGTGGAAATGAGTGTTGGTGGATCAATGGCAACACATTACAAATACTTTCATGTTTACCAAATTAGAACATTAAAAGCAGCATTAAATAGAGTATTGATAACATTTTGCCACCTTAAATTAATAATGTTTATTTTCAATTTCCCTCAGCTCACTGGAGAATTGTGCCTTTCCTCCCTGCTATTTCAGTTAAATGATTTGTTTGGTCGTGGCAAATATTAATGTATTAAATGATAACTGTGGGCTATGCCTGACCCTACATCCAAATGCTTTTTGATTTTATAACATAAAATAGTTGACACTGACTCCAAATGGTTCACCTTCATGAATCTATGTACCCCAAGGACATGAAGGTATGTATGAGCTTGAGGTTTAAAAAGACTTTTCTGACTTTGACTCATCTTGGTTCCTGTTTCTTTACATTTAATGGTGGTGCATTCTTGGCCCTGCTTCTTCAGCTTGGGCCAAACCACCCACTTTCAGATCCTCTCATGTGTCTCTTAGAAGTCCTCTGAGATGTTCTTTTTTTATCCTTCAAGCCAAGACATCATTTATTGCACTTTTCCTCCTTTATTTAATATAGTTATCGTCTATTTTATCCCCTAATTCTCGTCTTCCTTTTTTCCTGAGAGCCCCCAAAGCACAAAATTGCCATCCTAGCTTGGTATTCTCTGCAATCCCAATTGTTAAGAAGACAAGGTTTCCAGTGTGTATACATGAGTGTAACTCCAGTTGAGAAGCAACTCAGAGACTCATAATGGAGAGTTTATGATGCTTTCATGCTGACACTGTAGTGTGTTTCACAGCCCACACATCATTGACCTTGGGCAAGTTCTTTCTTTCTCTAGAATCAGTAGAGACTGTTTCCATCTTGGCATTTACCAAATAAGAATATACTTCTTAGTGGAGATTTAAAAAATGAGGCACTTTCTGTTATGTGTTTTCTTTATAGTTTCTAGCCTACACATTTTTTTTTAAAAAAATTATGTATGTGAGTTTTTTATTTTATTTTTTTAGATTATAATTACATAATTTCCCTCTACCCTTCTTATCTTCAAACTCTCTTATATACCCTTTCTTGCTCTTTTTCAAATTTGTGGTTTCTTTTTTCATTATTTTTTGTTTTATACACACACACATACCTGCCCAGCCTATATAATATTATGTGTGTGTTTTCAGGACTGACCATTTGATTTTCAATAACTATTTGATATGCTTTGCCCTAGGAAAGTCTGTTTCTCCCACTCCCAGCATTCATTCAATTCATGTTTAGGCAGTTATGTTGATAAGGCTTTGAGAGTGCATTTTCTGACATTCCTCGGAGACACAAGCTCACAGAAAAATTGTTCCTCTGGCTCATACAGTCTTTCTACCGCCTCTTCTGCAATGATCGCTGAGCCTTAGGTGATGGAGTTATGTTGTAGATAAACCCACTGGGACTGGGCTACAACTGCATATTGGTTGGCTGTGGTTTTCTCTATGGTCCCCATCCGTTGCCAAGTGAGGTTTCTTTGATGAGGGGTAAGAACTACACTTGGCTAGACAGTGGTGGCACATGCCTTTAGTCACAGAACTTGGGAGGCAGAGGCAGGGGGATCTTTGTGAGTTCGAGGCCAGCCTGGTCTACAAGAGCTAGCTCCAGGACAGCTTCCAAAGCCACAGAGAAACCCTGTCTTGAAAAACAAACAAATGAACAAAAAGAACTACATTTACCTGTGGGTACAAGGACAAATAGAATATAGTTGAGGATGATGCTGGTTTAGTAAAATGGAAGTTATAGGTTATTTTCCAAGATCTATGACTTCACTAACTCTACGTAGTTGGCTAGGTTTTTGGTACCAATCATGATCTCCCTCTTGTTGAGCAGATTGTAGTCTAATTAGAGAATTGTTCATTACTGCCAAGATATGTATGCCACTACTGAACCCTTAGGATTATTGTGCTATGCTAGTTGTTGTTGTGGTTCATAGGCATCATAAGTAGGTAGGACTTTTTGGTTTATTCACCATTTGGAAGCTTGCTTGGTGCCTTGTGGTACTATGAAACTTAGTCTTCAGGAACGAGGCAATAAGGTCAGTTCCAGCTTAGAGTTCTTTGGGCCCTATGTCTGAAATGTATGTTGTCTTCAGCAATAGGTGCAAGGCACTAAGTGTAAGTGTTACAATAGGGACTTACCTTCCACTGCTGAGGAGCAACCAAAAATAATAGCCTCTAAAGTTTTGGGAGTCTCTTAGACAACCATTACTAATAAATGAAAACAGGGCTTCTCAGTCTTGATGTTGGTTTCTCTCTCTCTCCCTCTTTCTCTCTCTCTCTCATCTATTGTTCATCTATCTCTATTTTACTCTCATTTATTTATTTATTTAGGTTGGGTCTTTCTTTTTATTGAAAATTGATTTTCTCACACAATATAGCCCGGTTTCTGTTTCCTTTCTCTCTACTCCTCCCATTTCTTCTCCACCTCCTTTACCATCCAGATCCACTCCATTTCTATCTCTCATTAGAAAACAAACAGGCTTCTAACATACAATAATAAAATAAGATAAATTTTAAAAAACTAACACACCAGAATAGCACAAAACAAACAGAAGGAAAAGAGCTCAGCCAAAGGAAAGGCAAAAGAAACAGATGTAGACAAAGAGACCCATTCTTTCAGACATTATGCAGAGAGAGAAACCTTGAAATACTTAGATCCTTCCTCTCAAATCCCAAGGAACACTGCAGAAGAGGAGGTGGAAAGATCATAAGAATCAGAGGGGATGGAAGACACCAAGGAAACAAGGTCCTCCAAATAAACAGGATCAGATATGTATGAACTCACAGAGACTGAGGCAGTGTGCATGGAGCCTGCATAGGTTTGCACCAGGTGGGGTCCTAGAGCTGAAAGAGACATGGACACATGCCCCATCCCTAACATAGAAGCTATTTCCAATTGATAACCATTCATAAGTGAAAATTTAGTTTCCTCCAAGGGAGTCTTACCATGGAAACAAACAAGAGTAGGCTGCATGCCCAGAAGTGGGTGGCCAGTAGAAAATGAACTCAATGGCATCATTGGAGGTTCCTGTTCTCATAATGTTGTATCCAGGCTTTTTTCTTTTTTTTAAATTTTATCTTATGTTTAGTTTCTATTTTTATTTAATAGTGTTCATTTATTTTCTCCTTTTTTACCCCATACATCAGGTATATATTATGGTTTCTAGTTAACTATTTTATGGGATTCCTGAGTGTTCTAAGGTCTCACTGTATATTATCTGGCTGTGGGTCTCTGTGTTTGTTTCAATCTGCTGCAGGAGGAAGTTTTTCTGATGATGACTGAGGAAGACACTGATCTAGGAATATATCAGAATGTTGTTAGGAGTAATTTTATTGTTATGTTATGTTATGTTATGTTAGTAGAACAGTACTATTTGGTTCAACCATAAGTACCTGGGCTATCCAGTATCTGGTTCTTTGCCACCCAAGCACTGTCAGGTATGGGTTCCATCTTGTGGACTGGGCCTTAAGTCAAATCAGATATTGATTGGTTACTCTCACATGCTTTGTTCCATGGTTGCACTACTGTATTTTGAAGCCACAACAACATTGTAGACCAAAGAGTTTGTAGCTGAGATGGTGTTTGCATTCCTACTTTGGTAGCATGCAGGGTATCTTCATATACTAAAGACACAACAAGGTGGGAGTGGGAGACTCTTTTTAGGTACTAGCTTAATTTCTCCATGTTCAATGAATTTTGTGAGTGTTATGTTCAGCAGTTGGGTCTTCATGTCAGTTTGCAGAGAACAAAACATAGTCTTGGCAACAACCTGGGTTCCTTAGGGGTTCCTATGTGACTCCTTTGGCCAATAACTCAATTAGATGTGACCCATTTCCAATACTGGAAGCTTCATTTAGTGACAAGAGATGTCCATGTGGAGCTCTCTGTCTCCCATGTTATTTGATGATTTCATTTGGATATCCTTCATATATGTATATATTTTAGTACTCTGCTGTGTTAGAGTGCTACCCCCAAATGGCCCTTAAACATATGTCTCTCCCTGTTTTCACTCCCTCATTCCCCATCTTTTCTCCCTCTACACTTGGTCCTCTTATTACATCCCTCCCCAACTCCATCTATAACTGTCTATATTACATTTCTTTTCCAAGGGCAGTCTATCTGCCCCACTCCCAGTCACTTTACACCTAACCACCAAGGTTCTATGGATTGTAGCTTAGTTATCATTGATTTAAGAGCTAATATCCACATATAAGTGAATACAAAACATATTTTTCTTTCTGAATCTGAGTTACCTCTCTCAAAATGATTTTTTTTCCTAGTTCCATCCATTTACCTGTGGATTTCATTTCATTCTTTTAACCACTAATTAACAATTTATTGTGTATATGTACCATATTTGCTTCATTCATTCATCTGTTGATGAACATCTAGTTTGTTTCTAGTTTCTGACTATCATAAATAAGGCAGCAGTGAACATAGTTGAGCATGTGTCTCTGTGCTAAGATGAGACATCCTTTGTGTACATGCTCAAGAGTGTTATTGGTGGGTTTGAAGGTAGAGCGATTCCAATCTTCCAGAGGAACCACCACACTGCTTTCCATAGTAGCTGTACATACTTTTCAGTTTCATTATTCCCATTTATTGTTGATCTTAGTGACTGTGCTAACAATGTTCTCTGTTCAGAAAGTCTTTTGCTATGCCAGTAAGTCCGAGGCTATTCCCCACTTTCCCTTCTTTCAGGTTCATTGTATCTGGTTTTATGTTGAGGTCTTTGATTCATTTGGACTTGAGTTTTGTATAGGGTAATAAAGTCTATTTGCATTCTCCTACATGTGGACATTCAGTTTGGCCCACACCATTTGTTGAAGATGCAGTCTTTTTTCCAGTGTGAAATTTCTGGCCACTTCATCAAAAAACCAGGTGTCTATAGGTGTGTGGGTTTACTTTGGAGTCTTCTTCCATTGATCAGAATGCATGTTTGTGCCAACACAGTTGGTTTTATTAGTTGAGTTCTATAGTAAAATTTGAGGTGAGGGATGGTAATACTTCCAGAAATTCTTTAATAAATTAATGATTCATGATTATTTTAGCTATCCTGGTTTTTGTTTTCCATTTCCATATGAAACTGAAAGTTGTCCTTTCAAGATCTGTGAAGAACTGTTTTGGAATTTTGGTGGGGATTATATCAAATCTGTAGATTGCTTTTCATAAGATGGCCAATTTTGTTATGTTAATACTACAGATCCATGAGCATGGAAGATTTTTCTGTCTTCTGATGTATTTTTCTTCTTCTTCTTTTTTAAAATTATGGTAATTTCTTTCTTCATTTGGTTCTAGAAAGTCTTTAATTTTAATCTTGACCCATTTTTCATCCATAGTTAGCTGTTCAAGTTCCATGAGTTTGTAAGCTTTTGTTTTTTTGTATTTTACTTCCAGCTTTAATCCTTAGTGGTCAGATAGGGTGCAGGGTGTTATTTCAATTTCCTTGTAACTGTTGGGACTTGCTTTGTGTGGATTTTGTAGAATGTTATATGAGGTGCAGAATGTTCTGAATATATATATATATATATATATATATATATATATATATATATATACATACATACATACATATGTGAGAGAGAGAGAGAGAGAGAGAGAGAGAGAGAGAGTAAATATCTGTTAGGTCCCTTTGGTTTATAATATCAGTTAGCTCCAGCATTTCTGTTTAATTTTTGTCTACATGACTTGTCTATTGGTGAGAGTGGGGTATTGAAGTTTCCCACAATCAGTGTATGAAGGGCAATATGTGATTTAAGCTGTAGTAGTGTTTCTTTTACAAACTTGGGTATACTTATATTTGGGGAATAGATGTTAAGAATTGCCTTCTTGGTGGATTTTTCCTTTGATGAGTATGTAGTGTCCTTTCCTGTCTCTTCTGTTTAGTTGTGGCTTGAAGTCTCTTTTGTCAGGTACAAAATGGTTACAACAGCTTGCTTCTTAGGTCCACTTGCTTGGAATATCTTTTTCCAACCCATTACCTTGAGGTGATGCCTATCCTTGAAGTTGAGGTTTGTTTCTTGGAGAAGGACACAGAAGGATGGATCCTAATTTTGAATGTATTCTATTAGTCTGTGTCCTTTTATTGGGGGAATTGAGACCATTGATGATGAGAGATATCAATGTCCAAATGTTGTTGATTCCTCCTGTTTTGTTTTGTTGTTGTTGGTGGTGTGTGTGTGCATGTACATGCTCCCTTCCCTTGACTTTGCTGGTCTAGTACTATTTATTTTCTGGGACTATTATTTATCTGGGACTGTGTTTTCTTGAATGTAGTTAACATCTTTAGGTTGGGGTTTTACTTCTAGTACATTCTGTAGGACAGGATTTGAATATACATGTGTTGCTTATACTTAGTTTCATCATGGAATGCCTACTTACTCCATCTATTGTGAGTGAAAGGTTTGCTGTGGATAGTAGTCTAAGCTGGCATCTATGATATGAAGATACTCTCTGAAGTACATTTATCCAGGCCCGTCTTGTTTTTAGAGTCTCCATTGGAAATTCATGTGTAATTCTAATAGGTCTGCATTTATATGTTGCTGAAGCATGAATTATTTATTTATTCATTTGTTTGTTTTTAATTGCATACCAATCCCAGTTCCTCCTCCATCCCCTCCTCCCACTTGCCCCACCTTCCTCCCCATCCCACCTCCATCTACTCCTCAGAGAGGTAAGTCATCCCATGGGGAGTCAATGAAGTCTTCCTGTCACCATGTTGGGGCAGGATCAAGGCCTCCCTCCCATATCTAGGCTGAGCAAGGTATCTCTCCAAAGGAAATGAGATCTCAAAAAGCCAGTTCAAGCACTAGAGATAGATCCTGGCCCCACTGAGAATGGTCCCACAAATTCCCAAACTGCACAAACTGCCACCTTCATTCGGGGGACCTAGTTTGGACCTATGCAAGTTCCCTAGTCAGTAAGCTCCTATTAGATCAGATCAGCTGTTTCTGTGGGTTTCCCCATTGTGCTCTTGACCCCTTTATTCATATGATCACTCCTCCCTCTCTTCGACTGGACTCTGGGAGCTCAGCCCAGTGCTTGGTTGTGGATCTCTGCATCTGCTTCCATCAGTTACTGGATGAAGGTTCTATGATGACAATTAGGGTAGTCACCAATCTGATTGCAAGAGAAGGCCAATTTAGGCACCCTCTCCACTACTGCTTAGAGTTTTAGCTGGGGTCATCCTTGTGGATTCCTGGGGATTCCCCTAGTGCCAGGTTTCTTGATAATCCTGTAATGGCTCCCTCTATCAAGGCACTTCTTTCCTTGCTCTCCCTCTCTGTCCTTCCTGCAACTCAACTATCCTGTTCCCTCGTGCTCTCCTCCGCACTCCTCTTCCATCCTCTACTCTCCTCTTCCACCCCCCCCCCACAAACACTCCCAATTTCCTCAGGAGATCTTGTCTATTTCTCCTTCCTAGGCAGATCCATGTCTGTCTCTCTTAGGGTCCTCATTGTTACCCTTTTTTTCTCTGTGGTTGGGACTGTAGTTTGGTTATCCTTTGTGTAGCAAAGAACAATTGTAATTGTTCTTACTAATAAAAACTCAAGAGACAGATATTGGGGTTAATGCTGAAGTTCAGAGAAACAAAGCAGCAGCCACTAGAAAGTTCTGACCTCTACCAATGCTCAGACCAAAAGAGTGATCCTGTCCTCAGGTTGCAACTGTCTCCACCAAATCTCAGAATGCACTGAGCTCCCATCTCCTCCACCTTATACTCCTCTTCTTCTCTAGTGCTGGGATTAAAGGTGTGGGATCCCAAGTGCTGAGATCATTGTCTGTCTGCCTCTGTCTCCCAAGTGCTGGGATTAAAGATGTGTATCACCACTGCCTGGCCTCTATGGCTAACTAGTGTGGCTAGCTTTGCACTCTGATATTTAGGCAAGCTGTATTTGTTAGATCATAAAAAATTATTACTCCATGTTGCTTAGTCATTTCCCCTTGTAGCTTTTAATATTCTTTCCTTATTCTGTACATTTAGTGTTTTGATTATTAGGTGCTGAGGCGACTTTCTTTCCTGGTCCCATCTATTTGGTATTCTCTATGCTTCTCTTACCTGAATAAGAATGTCCTTTTTATGTTAGAAAAATTTTCTTCTATAATTTTTGTCAAAAATATTTTCTGGACCCTTGGTTTCTTCTCCTTCCTCTTTTTCTATCATTCCTCTTCCATCTATTGTATTCTGTTGGTGAAACTTGCTAGTGTAGATCCTGTTTGAATTTCTAAATTTTTCATTTACAGAATCCCCTCAGTTTTAGTTTCCTTTATTAAGTATACTTTATTTTCCATGTTTTGCACAGTTTCACTCATTTTCTTCCATCGTTTGTTTGTATTCTCCTGGAATTTCTTTAAGGGGTTTATTCATTTCATCCCACTGTTTGTTTATGTTTTTCTGGATTTCTTTAAGGGATTTATTAACTTCCCCTTTAAGGACCTCTATTATCTTCATACACATGGTTTTATTGTCTTTTTCTTGTGCTTCAGCTATGTTATAATATTCAGGGCCTACTGTGGTGAGGTTACTGGGTTCTAGTGGAGACATTGTCCTGACTGTTATTGGTTGCTTTTATGACTGTGTCTAGGCATCATGGTTTGGGATGATTGCAATTGTAGGTGCTGATCTGTTATTTCCAGGTGGATGTTTTTACCTTGATTTATGTTGCCCTTATTAGTTCTCAGGAGAGTGTGGCTGTGTGTTGCTTGCTAAGGAATTCTTCTGAGATCCTGTTAGGTGTGGCCACTGGGTATTC
The DNA here is from genome assembly GCA_030556225.1 of Cricetiscus sungorus. Taxonomy (NCBI): domain Eukaryota; kingdom Metazoa; phylum Chordata; class Mammalia; order Rodentia; family Cricetidae; genus Cricetiscus; species Cricetiscus sungorus. The sequence continues at coordinate 11,324,853 of JANBXA010000609.1, forward strand.
CAGGTAAAACATGTTTCTAGGTATTAGAAATGAGGATAGGCTAGAAGAGGGAAGTGAAGTTATGGATTTTACATGCAGGGGGAAACATTGCTTCCACCAGGATCTGCTTAGTTTCTTGTAATGGGGACATAGAGTGTAGATAGGCCTCAACAGGTAGTCTGCCACAGAGCCAGGGATAAGACTGGTGGCTTGGATATGGAGGAGCAGAGGGAGAATGAAGATTGAAAGCTTGTCTACTTGCTGTCTGGCAGGCTTGGATGCTGCTGGGTTTCCTGCTGGAGTTGGGGCCCGGAACAAAAGGATGAGTGGAGGGGAGAAAGGCTGGAGGGAAAGATTTATTTGATCCACTGGAGATGGAGGCAACGAGGAAGGGGTAACTGCAGCAGGCATCTGCTTCAGAGCTGGGGATGAGACTGGGGGGTTGGATTTGGAGGAGAGGGGCTGCAAAGTAAAGAATTGCAGTTAGCCTACCTGCTTTCCTGCTGGAAGTGGCCCGTGAGTTCTCCGAGAATGCCTAGTGGGTTGGGGGTTGGAGTAAAGTGTTGATATCAGGGTTTTTGGTAGATGGTCATTGGCTCTTGGAGGGAGTATTGCTGGCCCAGATAGGAAATTTCTATTTAAGTGTATATTTATACACAGAATTGTGCATACTGTAGGTATTTTATGTTGATAGTCAATATGAGTCATTATGCATTTTTATATATCCTTATGGTTATTTTACCCTCTCCGCTTCTGTATTTCTTTTCCTCCCACTGCCTAATTAGAGATTCCCCCATTTGTCCCATTCCCCCTTGTCAGATTCCTTATACCCTATTATTCCCCCTTTATTGAACTTCCATCACAAAAGTAGTCCCTTTTCACTTTCCTGGTTTCTGCAATTACTCTAGGATATGATTTATGTATGTGCATGTTTTATTTGCTTATATGTGGCTTGCATGCCTGCAGTACCCACAGATGCCAGAAGAGGACATCAGGTACCCTGGATCTAGTTATAGATGCTGGCCAGCAAGTAGGTTCTGGAAATCCATCCCAGGTCCTTTGGAAGAGCAGCCCAAAGTACTAAGCCATGTCTCCATCCCTGTGTAGCTCACCACTGAAGACTCATACTGCTCTGAGAAGTCCAATATATATATGACTACTAGTGTTCATCTATCATTTCCTAAGTATCTATGTATAAGAACCTCCATGCCTTCTTCCCCCACTGCTGAATACTTGTTATCATCTGGTAAGCAGACTTTGATAAACTAACACACAAGTTGTGTACTTCCTCCTGCAATCTTAGCCTACTGCCAACTCGGATGAGTTTCTTCATTCAACCTGAACACTCTCTTCCTTTCTTCACAATACAATATGCCCTTTCATTGGTGTCTGTTTACTTGGTTTGCCAGGGACCTACCAACAGGCTTTTGCTCCTGTTGTTTTGTCAACTTGGATACCCTTAATTTTAGGGGAGTTTACATCACAAATCCTATGTGAAGCCACAATTCTATCCGTCCTCCAACTGCACAGACTGTTTTCTGTACTGCATAGGATTAAAATCTAATGTTGGTTACACATGACTTTAATCCCAGCATTTGAGAGTCAGAGGCAGACAGATCTCTAAATAGAGAGTTCCAGATCAGCCAGAGATACATAGTAAGACCTTGTCTCAAAAAGAAAAAAATCTTCATGATGTCCCAGGCATAATTAAACATTCCTATAAGGCATTATGGTCATTTCCCTTCAACTGGATTACGTCTTAGTTCCTTTCAGGGATATAAAAGTTAAATAAACAACTTTTCTTTGTGCCTGTGTATCCATGTGTGGCTGTGCCCATGTGTGTGCCTGTGTTGGTGTGTGTGTGTGTGTGTGTGTGTGTGTGTGTGTGTGTGTGTGTGTGTGTGTGTGTGTGTGTGTTGGGTAGGCACACATGTGTATGCAAGTATGTGACAGCAAGAGGAAAATTTCCCATGTCATTCCCCAAATGCTGTCGTGCACTTTGAAATGGACTCTTACTAGTATGTACCCAGTAGGAAGGCTAGCTAGTCAACATGCCCCATGAATCCACCTGTTTTGTCACACTAGCACTGGGATTATAAGTGAACAACATCACACCCAGATTTGCTTTTCATTGGGGCACTGGGAATTGAACTCAGGTCCCCATGTTTGAGCTGTCTCCTCAGGCCAAAAGCAGTAGCTTTTGCCAAATGCCCCTTTGCACTAAATGCAGCTTCTTTTTCAAGTGCAGTTCAGTTCTCTGAAACATGTGTTCTGCATTTATCCCCAACACCTGCCTTTCTACTTACGGATAGCATGAGTGTTGTGGTTTTTATTATTTTTTCTTAAGTCAGTAGGAGATTACTGTTTTGATGTTTCATCATGTCTCAGTGCTTGAGAAACACTTTAATTGCCCCAAAGCAACCATACCATAGGTGTAAATGAGGGTATTAAGCCTTCAGCCTCTCTCCATTAAAAGATGAGCCTTGAAGATAAAGCTGACGTTATCTTTTCTGTGTCCTCAAAGTTATGTAACTAACCCCACTTCCTTTGCTAACTGAAAAACTATTATTAGTTTGCAAGCCAGTCTACTAAATGAAAAAAATCAATAGTCTTTAAAAATTCCACTTTCCACAGTCTGATCAATGGCTCATTGTTTGGGGGGGGGGGAAGGCTATTCTCTTAAAAGCATTATTTTCTTTCAGCAGCAATAGGAAGGCTATATTAAGTTTTTGTTTCTGTTTATTGCACAATGTTTGGGCAGTTCAATCATTTGTTTATTATATGATTTTTTCTTGAGGCAATGTCTTACTGTGTACGCTAGCTAGCCTAGAACTTGCTGTGTAGACCAAACTGGCCTCAAACTCTGTGCCACCATGCCAAACCTATTGTTTACTAGTTGAGTTTCTTTTTTTAAAGCATTCCATGCACTTGATTAAACAAAAAACAAAAATAAACAACGAAAACAGCAAAGCCAAGTGTATTGAACATTATAAAATGGGTCTTCCTCTCACTTTAGACTCCCAGTTTCCACTTTTCAGCACTACATTTCTAAAGGTAACTCATTTTACCTGATTCTTCTGAGTCTAACCAGAATTATTCTAAAAGTATCCATGAACATACATACAACAAACATTGCCTGTGCCAGGTTTATTTAGTTGATCCAATGTATTAGGAAACTTTTCATATCTACATGTATAGTTTTACTGTATTCCTTCTGTGGATAAACAGTACTCCATTGTACAATATTGCAGTAACTTTATTTAACAAGTGCTGCATTGCTTCTGTTTGTACCATAGGACACAACAGTGCAGAAAATAAGAGACACTTATTTGTACATCTGCAAAAAATTATTCATTGGAATTATTAAGGTCATTTTTTATCAGTGTTGCCACGTTGAGTTTCAAAGAGGCAGTGAATATTAGCCTCCTTTCTCAACAGAATGTGAAAATGCCTATTTCCCCACCAGTTACCCGTGCTATCAGTTTAACCTTCACAATTTATGCAACTCTGTTAGACTGAAAATGCTATCTCCTTTTAATTTGCATATTTCTAATTATGAAGATAAGCTTTGCATATGTTTTCATTTTTTGCACATCATTATTTGTGATATTGCATGTTAAATTTCCCACTTATTCCATAGAATTTTTGTTCTTTATCTAGTTTATAAAATTTAAATATTAATATAATCTGTTGTATTAGTTCCTAAAACAGATGAAGTCATTCATCTAGGGTTTCTTTTCCTATACAACATCTATCATTACTCTTTTTCTGGTTTAAATATTTTATATGTCTGGGAATTGTTTTCTTTTACTAAATTATTGTAAAAAAATACCATTGAACTTGCTTAAAGTTCTAAAAGAATGAGGAGAAAGTATCTTTTATTACTTACTTTACACAGATATATTTCTTTAGTACCACCTGTAGCCCAAAATATACATTTCTGGCATTCTTGTTCTTCCTTTTGCTGGTTTCCTTCTAAATATTTTTGGCCTAGCTTTTGTGAGAACTAAACAATCCTATTGTACCTTTTTAGAACAGCTGTCAGGTAGCGGTCAGTAGTAGAGAACTGTAGCCTCTATGTTTGCCGGGAGCCTGTGTATGTCCTAATCTCCACTGACTCCTAAGGAGTCACTTGAGGGCATTGAGAAACCCCCACCTAATAGGGTGCATCAGTTCACATTCACCACCTTCCTGTAAACCCCTTCCCTGTGTGAGATTTGGTCTTCTTTCAACTGCCTTTAAATGGAGGAAACCCCACACCATTATCTACCTGGAAGATTGAGAGCACTGGGAAAAGAGGAATACCTTGTAAAACCCCTTTGGAGAACTCTGACTATGGACATTAACTTTCACCATTTTGGGGAACATGGAATTGATAATCAGGTGGGAAAACATCGAAACACCATGATTGATTGTTTTTAAATATTTAACAAACATCCCAGAATCTCAAAGACTTCTAACCTACCTAACCAGGTGACTTTGTGTGATGATACATTGATTCCACGTGTTTCTGGGTTCCCTTTACATCATTATTACCTATAGTATGGTCTTCTCATGGCAAATACAGAAACTCCAGGGGACAAACAAAAGCACAGCACCATATTGAACTCACCAAGGCCAGGTTGAAGGGACTTCCAAGTTGTGTCTGACGACCCATGATAAAACATGGATTCAGTACAGGGCACTCATAAAGCTTATACAGCTCAGAACCTGACAACACTGCAAAAGCAGGTACTATTACCTATTAGATACTACACAACAGTTTAGCTCCATTTCCTTCCATTGTGATAGCTCTCCAGTAGCAGCTTACAATACCAAATTCTTTTCTAGCCTCCCATTTTTACCACTAGTAATAGCACACAGTTCTGGAAAATGAAGCAGCAGGATAGTTGTGCTGGGTATCCCTGGTAGTTACCATGTTTTGCTTGAGCAACACAGTGTCTCAGTTCTTCAGTGCTCTGATATACATATTGGAGCTGTTCAAAAAGCTATTGCATTAGTCAAATTTTACATCATAACAATTTATAATAAAAGACTGACTTTATTAGTAGGTTTATGGATCACCTGGTATATAGCTTTTCTTCAGGCATGGAAGCTGTGAGTAGGGTTCAGCTGAACCCCATGTGTTTCATAGAATAGAAGCTAGGCAGGCCATTTTCAAGTTTCTGCTCACAACACTAACATACATAACATACCTTCGAACAAAGCAATTTGTGTGGTCAAAACCATCAGTAGCAGACAGATAGGCTGCAGGTACAATTGGCCACTGATACTATGACAAAGATGAGAACATGGAGTTCTATCAAACTAGAATGGACACCAGATAAGTATCCAAAGCTGTGCCCTTTCTAGCTGTGTGAATATAAGAACTCTCTGGTTTCTCAGAACTTTCATAACATCAACATTGAGCCTTTTTCCTTGGGCTGGTGTCAACATTAATCATACCACCATCTGCTTTCAGAGACTCTTAGCAAAAGGTAGCCCTTCTCCCTACTAAAGCCTGATTGTTTACTAAATAAGTTCTTCCAAAAACAGGGATGTGATTTAATGCTGTGGTTTAATTTCATGAGTTTGATAAGTATATGAAAATAACCCAGACAATAGCTCTCTGAGAAAAAAGACATTTTTTTTTCACTAAGCAAGTAATGAATAAGTACCTGAAATCATTATGTTTTTACATATGAACAATCTATAGCCCTTTTCCTGTGGTTTTCTTTTGTCTTTGGCAAATGACCCTTAATTCTTTCTGACGAGATCACAGGAAGACTGCATTTTAGGGTTGATTTGGGCTGTCTTAGAGGCTCCCTCTGCTGGAGTAAAGCAACATTTTGTTCTCAAGAGATAAAGATACCTTCCTGTGGTAATATTTTGTTTATGCTATAACAAATAAAGCTTGCCTGAAGATCAGAGTGCAAAGCTAGCCACACTAGTCAGCCACAGAGGTCAGGCAGTGGTGGCACACACCTTTAATCCCAGCCCTCTGGACACAGAGGCAGATGGCTCTCTATGAGTTAAAGGCCACCTACATGAGAGTGAATCAGCATAAAAGATTAGTGGAGCTCACTCAAAGGTGATCCCATCATTTAGGATCACACACCTTTAATCCCAGCACTAGGGAGGTAGAGACAGGAGTGATATGGCTGGGAGGAGAGAGGAACATAAGGCAGAAGGAGACAGGAGCTTGAGGCAGTCTGAGGTTTCATAGAGATGGATGCAGCCTGAGGGCAGGATCGCCCCTTTGGTCTGAGCATTGGTAGAGGTAAGAACTCTAGTGGCTGGATACTCTGCTTCTCTGATCCTTCAGCTTTTACCCAATTACTGACTGAGAGGTTTTATTATTAAGACCAAAGAGAATTTGTACTCTGCCATCCTTTTAATTGGAAACAAATGGTAATAAACAATTTGCTGCATCTCTAGGTTACCTTTTTATATAGTGTTTCTGGTAGTGTGTCCTGAAGTTACCTGTCATAGAGGTTTCTACAAATTGGTACTAGTTCCTTTTTCAAAATAGAGCCTTACAAAAGAAGCTGATTTTTGAGATGTGAATTGTTAATAATAAGCAGTTTCCTGTTTCCTGTGAGTAATGAGTGCCCTCGTTACTTCAGTTCTAACATTCACGGCTTTAGAACACCTGGGAGTATTATGGGAAGCCTGTGACAGACCTATTTAGAGATGCTTGCTAAGAGGAAATTATCCTGACTCACCACGTTTGTTGTGTTTTGTAGGTAGACTATAATTTTCCATGGAAAAAGTGAACATGGATCCAAAGCTAACCTCTCTCCTGCTAGGAGGAGCTACCACTTTTGGGGACACACACTCTTTTTTTAAACTTTATTTTTTATTTATTCTTTGTGTCTTTCACTTCATGCATCCCTATCCAATTCATTATCCATTTCCCTGTGCCTTCTTATTCACCCTCTGCTCTTGCAAACTCTACCCCCAAATAAAATAAAAGAAAGATTAGGAGAAAAAAATCAATCTCATCATGGAAGCCATAGTGTGACATCGTAAGTCATACAGTAAACCCTTTTGTTCATATATCCTTACTTGTAAGTGTTCATTGTAAAGAGTCATTGGTCTGGTTTGAGACCTGTTTTTTTGCTGCTCTATTGATGCTGGGCCCTCTCAGGAACTTCTGTAGGATATCCTGTTGCTGTGTCATGTAGATCTTGTAGCTTTGGGTCTGCAGGACTGGTCCCTTCATGAGCTCTAGCAGATCACAGACGGGGTGGATGTTGGGGTGGATGAACTCTTAAACCTGGTTCTGGGTCTGGGTAGTTGCAGGTTTGGTCAGCCTGCCGGCTATTCCCTGTTCTCACCACCAGGGTGCGCTCTCCAGCATTGCTCTGGCTAGTTCATCCCTTGCAGCCATGAGCAAGGGGCGGGGCCAGTTCTCTCACTTTCATATCCCCATGGTCTGATCTCCCACACCTACACCTTCAGGGATAGCTCTACTGTGTTGCCCAGGCATAGTATAGGGGACACTCTCCAGAGTGCTGCAGCTCATGAGGGGCAGAGGCAGGTGTCCATGCTTATGACCTCAATGCCAGCTACCTGCCTCAGGTGTTGATGAGCAAGGGTTGTGTGGGAGAGGGAATCTCTCCCCTGTTCATGCCATGACAGATGAGTAATGTGGACAGCTCTCCGATGCTTACAACTTCAGGACTGACTCACCCATACCTCTGCCAAATGGGTTTGCTGACACACATAGTCTTAAGGATATCAAAAGGAAAAAAAAGTCTTATGATTTTTTAAAACGAAGTTTTTCATTGCCTAACTTTTATGGTGTTTCACTTCATTTCTGCCTTGGCAACATGCTATGTATGTATTGTGTTCTTTTCCTACTACTATACTCTATTGGGATTACTTGTTGCATTTAAAAGACTTGGTAGGGGCACTTGGTGAGTTCTGAATTGCTGATTCAAAGAAGCTTCTATACAGTGACACAGAGAGTAATTTCATTGTAATATTGACTTTTGTGTTATGTGGATATTTATAGTACCTGACTTTCAGTTATAGCCCAGTTACAGATTTAAAAGTCAAAAGATGGTCTGAACATACCCACTGGCATCATCTGTGGATTTGTAAGAGACATATAATCTTGTGCTACACTCTGGTTTTGCTGGTCTGAAAGCTGAACTTCAACATGATTGCTAGGGAACTGGCTTACACTTTATTATTCGCACATCCCTGATTTGGAGGAAGGGGAAAATGTGGCTGCCAACAGTGACGTGTATGAGATAATGTTGGCTTACCAGACTCCACTGTAGTCAAGAACACGTTACTTTGCATTCCACTAAAGCCTATGACTAACACCCAGTGGCTCAGAGCCAGTTTGCCCATTAGCTTTATAACACTGGGAATTGTGCCCACAACCCCTGCCCTGAAATCAGAGGTTATGATCCTTGTTGACTAGTGCACACTGACTTTGACTTTGTGGACTCTGACTTCCTGCACCTACCTGTCTGCCCCTTCATTGACTTGACTGATTTATCTGACGTCCATAGTACATTGAAAGTATTGGCCCAGAGTCTGCCTGCAATGCTCAATCTTTGCAGTTGCGAAGTTGCCAGGCTTAAGCAATGGCATACCTTACTGTTGAACCAGTGTGAGAAAAGCCTGAGTAATTAGCAATGAAAATTGTAGAGACATCATGATTTCTAAACTTACTTTTAAAAGTGGAAGCACCAATGTGGCTTAAATACTGTATCTTTCTCAATATTCTGTTCTACAAGAGGAGCATATCACTCCTGAGGTCTTCCTGCCACACATGCATGAGGTAAATTTTGTCATGAGGAACAATCAAATTAGGAGATATCTTATTAAATAAAATGCTCATGCTCTTTTTAAGAAAGTAAAATCAAGGGGGAAAAATGAAAAGGGCTTGAGATTTCTTCCACAGTAATGAAGTGTAAAAGGATATGACAATTGTGTGGCCAATTCTGGATTTGCTCCTGTATCAGTAAATGAAAAAGCTTTAGGAGACATTATCAGAAAAATTTACAGATAGGCTGTATGATGTTATATCAGTGTTAAAATTTCCAACTTTGTTAATTACATTGTATTTAGATGGGGAAATGTCTCTGATTATATGACAAAGGAGTATTATATACACAATTTATACTCTATAATGACACCACTCCAAATAGAATGCAAAAGAAAATATGTCAAAATATGAATAAGCAGTAAATAATGATGAGTAAAAGATACATGGGAATTTTGCCATATTGGAATAATGTATTAAAATGTATAAAATTAAAATAGAAAGGAGAATCAATAGCAGAATACCAGGAAGCCTCACAGAATTAAAGGAAGAGATGAAAGGTTCAAGACCATGTACGGACTTTCTGGAACTAGAGGTGAAGGCTTCATGCCACCAGAACAAACTATTATTCAGATCAACCTCTTCAAGACTAACAGAAACCTGGAGCCTTAGAACAACTAAATGTGCTTTAAGGGCCTTGATCCAAGTTATTTTCAAGGGTTTATACATAGCTAGTAAATACAGTTTCTAATGGCAGGTATTCAGACCTTATTTTGTCTTGGTTTTTCAGTGGCTTCCCACAAAATCCAGTGGAATAGCCAGTTGGCAAATGCATGACTACATGTTTTAGGAATATGAATTGAAATAAGAACAAAACAAGAACCAAACTGAAACATTGCAATGTGCTCAGTAAACAAGTATCTAAACACCTCTCCTCCATTATCATCCCCATCATTTTTTTACACTTAAAGGTGTATTGGGTAAATAAAAAGTTTAAGCATACAAAGCTACTGGAAATTTTCTGTCAACACAATCTTACTGACATTTTGGACGAAAAGATGTAGGACATCTGACAGTGCTCGTATGTCATGCATGAAGCCTTGGGTTTGATCTTCGGCACTAGCAATAATAAGCCAGGAAGAGTGGCAGATGGCTGTAATACTAGTACTTAGAAGATAGATGTAGGAGGATAAGAAGATCAAGGTCATCCTGGGCTACATAGTAAGTTTAAGGCCAAATTGGGCTCCATGAGACCCTTTCTCAAAAGGAAAAGAAAAATTCCTGCAATCTTATTTATATACAAATGTCTGCTAGATTTGAATTTTTATTTTTATGGTTCGAGTGGGTACATTCTATCCCTTTCTGTGGCATTTTCTCACCTAGCAGAGTGCTGTGACTCTCAGTTGAAAACGGACATTAATCTGAACTATTTTCTGGAAATACCCCTTATGATTTTGAGTGCTTTTGATTGCAGTTGATTTAGAAATTGGTCACATCAGACATAGAAGGATGCTGGGAAACCCTTCAGTCCCATGGATTCATCTGTTTAAAATGTTTATCATATCATTTTTATTATATATGTATTTATTGTGGGGGGACAGGCAGGGATGGAGGGGAGAGGGAGGAAGCAAGGGCATGTGCATAAGCACACATGCACAAGAATGCCACAATGTATTGTGGAAGTCAGAGGACAACTTGCTAGAGTCAGTTCCTTCCTTCAGTCCTGGGTACTGAGATGAGGTCAGAAGGTTAGCAGCAGTCATCTTTATCCACTGAGCCATCTCTCTGCTTCCTACCACCCACTCTTTTTAAAGGTGGAGACAGACTGTAGTTGGTCAGTTGGTGAATTAAAACATTCTCTGTTTCAAACAGACCCAAATGTAATGGAAATACTATTTATATTCATATGTTGAAATAATTATCATTATGTACTTGTGAAATGACAGTGAATTTAGAGAAAGCTACACATCTTTTGTGTTTGCTTCCTAAAACCATACGTTACTTTGGTAGAAAAGGTATTTGTCTACTGCCGGCTGTGAGCAATACTTGCAACACAGCATTGGAAATGCAATGCAAATCATAGCTGAAGCGCCCTAAATAATAGTTAAATGCAATGCAAATCATAGTGAAAGCATCCTAAATTCAGTAGTCACTTAGTGTGCCCTGAGAAGCAATACAAAGTTTAAAAGAGTTACATGTGCTTTTCATCACTTGTGTTCAGATATGATCATGAATAGCTAACAGATTGCCAGGTAATATGGATTCCTAGATTTCAGTGTGGTCACAGGCACATTGTTACCTACCAGAACCCCTTTTCCATTGCCTTACTGAAGGAATCCAACTCTTAAATGGCATGGTATTGCTCTTAGATAATTAATTGATTTTTTAATCTTTACCCTTCACCATAGGTGGCCATGTTAAGCAAAACTCCTTGTGTCATGCCAGTGAACATGTGTATGGTTTATGTTGCCTTTCTCTGTTTCTGCCTTGGATAGACACTTAGTGTCTGGAATTGTAGCAGTCATTTTGTGCCTATGGGTCCAAATGAAGGAATAAAGAGGGAGTTGCATCATCCTGGCTCTGACACCACAAGTCATTGAATAATATCAGCAGTTGGCTGCTTCAGACTGTGTAAGAAAAATGATCTGTTATGTGACTGAGCCATTAAATATAAGATGTCTTCCATTTGTTCCTCTTTGTCCAGTTTGTGTGTGTGTGTGTGTGTGTGTGTGTGTGTGTGTGTGTCATGTGCAAATGTGAACCATGATATGATGGGAGCTCAGCTTCAAATGAGTGGATAAGGGGAACAGGAGAGACTGAGGCCAGTGTCACCAAGAGAGAACTCTGCCTTCAGCTTCTAAGTAAGAGTCCTTCTTAGACCTGACTGCCCTCATGTTTCATGAGCTTTCCCAGTTGCCTTCCTGTTGGGAGGATAGGCCTTGAGTTACACCCTATGAAAACCAGTAGGACAAAGGAGATGAAATCCTACCTCCATGTGTTGGTTTCCAAGCCTTGGCCCATGTTATAGTAGCTCATAGGTGATTTTTTTTTTTTAATGTAATCCATCTACCTAAAAGGGAGCATGGCTTCTTCTATTCCCACAAAGGTGTAGAAAGGCTTCATCTTCAGGACAGATGGTGAAGGGTCCCCCTACTGCTTAATAACCAAAGGACTTTATGTATTAAATAAAAAATGTATTTTTCAGAGAAAATGTATTAATAGACAGCCAAAAATATTTGGTGTGCTATTTGATGGATATATTGCCAAATAGAGTGACCTATTTTTACTTATTTAGAGTTGAGAAACAATTTACATATAACAAAATATATTTAAAAATCTTAAAGATGTAACCACATAATTCATATATAGGTGATCTATATAAAAATACAGAACATTTACTTAGGATACAGAGTCAGAAGGATCTCTGAATTTGAGACCAGTCTGCTCGACAAAGCAAGTTTCAGGACAACCAGAACTACACAGAGAAACCCTGTTTCAAAAAAATCAAAACAAACAGACAAACAAAAACGCCAAGCATTTCTACTAGTTGAGAAGGTGCCTTTATCCCAATAATTGTGATTAATATACCCTTTCACTCACAATACACAAACAGATACAAAAATGAAAGCAATTTTATGACCTCTATCACCATATTTCAGTTTTCCTTATTCTTGAACTTTTTATGAATGGAATAATACAGCAAACGCTGTCTGAGTATGGCTTCTTTTGCTCAACATGTTCATAGGACCTGCTTATATATGGATTTGCCATAATTTATTCATCCTTTATTTTACTGATGGATAGTGAAGTTTCTAGGTTTTAATTATTATAAATAAAGCTTCTTTGAACTACCTAGTTTTGGTGTTGGGGATTGAACTCAGGGCCTCACACATGCTAGATAAGTGCTTCACTACTATTCACATTCTCATATGAGTAAACTTAAGTACTTATTTCTTTTGTACACCAATGTACTGTAGTAGAAATCTGAATTATAAATATTTTATTATATATGAAAATATTTTATTATATATGATATATACATGTAAATGCACTTAAGCACATTCACATACTAGGCAAATTCTGTCTCAGTTATTCCTTCTTTGAATAAATTAGGGAACTTAATTCATAAGTCCCTTTCTTTAACTGTTTTCACTTTTAGTGTATGTTGTTTTGTAAGTATCTTTCTTTCTTTAACTCTTTTCACTTTTAGTGTATGTACCTGTACCTTTTACATATTAAGCATTAGGCTCCCCTCTGCATTATCATGGAATGACATACTTGTGTTTATTTATAAGGTAGTGAATGATCGGGGTCAGTAATATTTTTGCAGGGTAGATAATGAAGCAAATTTATCCAAAAGGGTGCTTTTAAGCATTAAGCTTATAGTTAAAAGTCTAGTCTATGACCAAGTGTAAATCCCATCAAGCTAAACTGTGTTCCTTGTTGCAACCACCTGTGTTATTTGCAATAATAAATAGCACTATATTTGCAATGCAAAGCCCTGGGGAGCAGTGTATGTGGCTCAAGCATCACAAGTAGATTTTTTGAAAGGTGTTTGATTCTGCCCTTACCTCAAAGAATAAATTTTAAGGAACTTGGGTTTAGCCTTGTAGCCTCTGCTTTTCAAAAGTTCCCATGCAATGATGCATTGTAGCAGATGGCTACTTTTTTTTATTATGTGCATATTAACAATTCTAATGGTCTTAGTTGACCACTGTGGCTTAATGGATTTCTTTTCCTGTTATACTTTCCTTACACAATGTAAGATGAGGCACCCTATACACTTACAAATGCTTTATTTTTTAAAAAGATAGCGCTTTTGAAACAATAATTCTTTATGAAGACTAGCAAAATAAGACATATTGAGGGGATACAATATGGAACAGAATATGAGTTTATTCAGGCTGGCTACTAGATCTCCATGGTAGCAAGATTTCACTCTATTTTTGCTCATTGTTCTCTTAGTGAGGCATATTAGGGCTCCAAATATTTACACAATAGGCTTTTGTGTAAGACAAGGACTTTTAGTTACTACCCTACAAGGTTGTAAAGCCTGCTTTGCTTAAAACTAGCTTTATTTCTGAGCTGCTTATTCTCACCTGAGGACCAGATGTTCCAGATGTTCCTTTATTGAATGGTAACCATTTGGATTTTTTCAAAGCTCAATGTAAGGATTCCCCTTGGAGAAATTTCTCACTCTTAAAAGAGAAAAAGTATTTATTTACTCTTCTCTTCAAACGTAGAATGGGCTTCTCCTGAAGTTTTCTATTTCCATTTCCTCCTGCTAGATATAAAATTAAAACTGAAACCAGCCTGAGAAATGTTTCTGTTCATTATGACCAAGGGTCACCTGGCCAACCCTCCATTTCCATCAGGCAATGGTGATAGCAGGTCCCTTTATCACACTCTCAGGTCACCTCAAATTCCATTTCTCAATATTTCATTTATATAGAAAAAAATTATGTCTAAATTTTACAAACTGGCTTTCTTAAAGATCCCTGCACAAAACTTTTTTCTTCAAATAAATCAGAAAAAGAGGAACATTTTATTAGCTGCTAAGCCAGAAAGACACCTTCATGGAAAAACTCTTTACATTAAGTCACCTTCAATGAATCCTGTCTATTTGTTCACTAAAACTTAATGATGAAAGTTCTGAGCATTTCCGGATGAATTCCTGCCCACCATTTTTATGATGTAAACTAAGAAGATTTACAAATGTTCTTATTCATCATTGAACCTGTCGGATGTCATCTATGATCTTGAGATAAATGTGCACTAAAATATGACTGCCATTTTTCCTTCTTCAACTATGACCTTAAGCTAAGCATGCTGAAAATATAACTTTTAACGGAATATACTGAAAAGGGTGCCTGCCCTGAAGTGCTTTCCTATATGAATAATTATAGTCTCCCTGAATAAAATCCATATACTTCCTTTGCTCCAAAGGTATTGCTTTAGAAACAACTCTCCTTATATGCTGTAGCTAATAGATCATTTTCCATCCTTCAAAATGTTCTTTGCTATGATTACTTTGGCTTTGCTTTTACAGAGATAGAAATCTGTTGCATTTGGTAATTCTTTTTTCTTTTAAACTATTGCAAAGTATGTCAGTACAACAAAATTTCTTTGGACATGGACAAAGAAGGTGTTTTCTCTTTAAAATTTTACTTAGGTATTGTTATAATTAAAACCAAAGAGAAGTCAATAGAGCAGCCACATCATTTTATAGATAAGTTAGAAAGATCAGATTGTTGAGGGTAATATAATGACTAAGTCTGGAGTTCTAATTTTTTAACCATAGTTGCCCTCTTTCATCCTCTGCTCCTGTCTCATAGCTTGGTTTAGATGTGCACATTTCGAAGGTACGTTTCCTGACAAAGCCAGCTCTGTGTCTCTCTGTTTACTATATTGCAGAGAAGCACACTCATTAAAATGTATTTTAAAGTAATAGGGCACTGTTTCTCAACCTTCCTGATACTGCAACCCTTTAGTACCATTCCTCATGTTGTGGTGATCCCTAACCATAAAATTATTTCATTGCTATTTCATAGCTGTGACTTTACTAATGTTATGAAATATGATGTAAATATCTGATATGCAGGATATCTGATATGTGGACCCCAAAGGGGGTCCTCTGTTGGTTACAATCCAACCTCTATAATAGGGGAAAGGAATAACGATCTGAGCAGTTTAAAAGACTCTCCAATTTCCTCCCCCGATATCCAGTCTTATGACAAAAGCAACTCTTTTAGCTACTTCTGTGGAAAGCCTCTAGGGGACAGAATAACTTTTAAATGCTGCAAATTGTTCAAGTATTTTTTTCATCAAGAATCATTTTCATGAATAGTTCTCAGAGGTGTCAAGAGTAGGTAATACATAACACAGTCGCTCCAGTTGAGAGCACAGCAAGTCCTCAAAAAGGAGGTCATTTGCTCCAGAGCACTTGTTGCTAAGGCTCCCATGGACTTTCTCTGTCTTCTCAGGGCAGCCTTGGGGATTTAAAGAGCAGCTGTCACGATGCCACATTGGAGAGATCATCTAGGGCAGTGGCAGCAAATGTGACAGTTCATTTTCCATTCCTTGTCCCTGAGCTCTAGGGTAGCACTTAATGAAAAAGACTCATCACAAGTACAGACAGAACTGGACCTAGTATTTGAATTTACCGACTCAGACCATTGGCCCCACATTAAAGAGCTCCAGCAGTATAGAATTTTGCAGAAGCAGATGCATGTGGACAGAACTACTTTACACAGAGATGAATGCTTGCAATGTTGTTTGATTGGCAGTTGGCTACCCAGTTGATAGAGTGACGTTTCAAAAGAGATTAAATCTCTCTCATAACAGGACTCTAGAAATGGGTGCTCCTGGTTGTGCTACCCAGGGCTTATGTACTGAAATCTTGGCCCTTAACTAGTAACACTGTTTAGAGAGATGCTGGAGACTTTAGGAGTTTGACTAAACTGGAGAAAGTAGGCTCCTGGGAGGTACGCTTTTGAAGGTGATAGCTGGCCCCATTCGTTTCCTTCCTCCCTCTCTGCTTCCTGTCCACTATTGGGTGAATAACCTATTGTGTGATTTGCACTCTGTTGATGGGATAGAACACCAAAAGCAGCTTGGGTAGGAAAGGGTTAATTTGGCTCTCATGTGCATCACCATCACAGTGCATCACTGAGAGAAATCGGGGCTGGAAGTTGGAGGTGGGAATTAAAGCAGAGGCTGTGGAGAAATGCTGCTTACTGGCTTGCTCCTTCTGGCTCACTCAATTTGATTTCTTGTTTTAAAATTTTATTTTTAGGTGTCTGAGTATTTTTTGCCTACATGTATGTCTATGTACCACGTGTATTTCTGGGGTGCTATACACCATGTGTATGACTGGAGTTACAGACAGTTGTGAAACTGCCATGTAGGTGCTGGGAATTATTGAACTTGGGTCCTCTGGAAGAAGAGTAAGTGCTTTCTGAACTGCTGAGCCATCTTTATAGCCCATAAATTTGCTTTCTTTTACACCCCAGGGCCACCATCCAGGGGATGGCACTGCCCACAGTGGGCTGGGCCCTTCCACATCAATCATCAACTAAAAATATGCCTGACAAGCTTGCTTACAGGCCAATCTGATAGGGGCATTTTCTCAATGTGGTTCCTTCTCAGATAACTCGAGATTGTTTCACATTGATTGAGAAAATCCTAACCAATACACCTGGCACATATTCCCATAACCAAGTTCTGCCTTACTACGAGTCCAAAATCAATAGAGTTGAGGACTATGGACAGAAAGTTCTGAATTCATGGGCCAAAATAAATCTTTCCAAAAAGTACGTTGTTTTTGCCAAGTATTTTGTCACAGTGACACAAAGTTCATCTTACCCAATTGTGGTCAATTATTTTAGGGATCTTGGGTGACTGGTGAATGCACATATTCAAGCAAGTGGTATAAAAAGAATTGTAGTGACAGCAAGATGGCTCAACATGGAAAGGCACCTGCTGCCAACTATGCCTAATGAATTTGACCATAGGAGCCCACACCGTAGAAGGAGAGAACTGGCTCCCATAAGCTGTTTTCTGATTACATCCAAAGTAAATAGCCAGTTCTGTTTAGAAAGTATTCTAGTAAGTTTAATTTTCTACTAGAAAGGAAGCACATAACAGCATGGGTTTTTGTTGAAATAAAATGTCTAGAATATGACTTTATGCCTACTCTAAGAAAGTAAATAACTGCAACATACCATCGCATCCACATTATAAAACTTAAACCTGTACATACAGGGTTGTAAATAAAGTGTTGAATCACAAAAATTGCCAAATACTATAGCTGGAATCATATTAAAGATCTCCTTTCTATAATTGTTTTTTTGTTTGTTTTATTCAGATGAGTAAACTGAAGTTCATAGAGATTGTTTGGTTTGTTTGAAGTTAGTTAGCTAGTGACAAAATCTTTTCTAGAAATCAGTTGAATCTGGGGGGTATTCTGAAAGAACAAAGGAATGAGGTTTTGGGAAGAGTGACAGTAAAGACTGCAAGTATGATGATGGAGGAAGTTCAGTAAATGCATAGGAAGAGCCATAAATTACTAGTGTCTGGCTTTCATGTTGCAGTAAGTTAGGGATGCTGGCATCCCATAAGTGTGGCTTGAACTGAAGATAAGGTGTGGGAGAATGATTACTTTGTGAGAAATCTTCTGAGCTTATGTTGCTGGACAGTGGGAGTTGAGTGGACCACAGACTCCACATTTTAGTATTTCCTGTATTTTTTATAACTGTTTCATGCAAGGAACCATACTGCATGTCTTTGATGGAATATTAACAACAATATAGTGAGATAGGTTTTTTATTATAACTCTCTTTTGGCAAGTGAGAAAACTGAGGGTTAAAAAGTATATTAATTGGAATTCTTGTTGCTATTGCAAGATATGGAACAAAACAGCCTAAAATACAGAAATATTCATTTTTGGTTCTTGGCTTTAGGTGTTTCAGGCCATAGTTGCCGGCTTCTTTGTTTCTGGGCTTGTGTTAGAGCAGAAGAGCATGACAGAGCAAAATTGTTCTCTTCGTGGTAGCCAGGAGCAGAGGTAGGTGGAGAGAGAGGAAGAAACTGTATTATATTTCTAATCTCTCTAGCACTGTATCCTGTAACCATCAGATACTCAAAATGAGGTGTCATGGTTTAAGAATATGCAATGACATACTCACTTAACAGTGGCCTACAGGGCAGGGACTAGTGTGCAAACGGTAAAGTGAACATCTATGCATAATGGTGTTGTTATGATTTGAATGAAAAGGTCCTCCAGGGTTATAGATTGAAATTTTGGTGTTCAGCTAGTGACACCAATGCTCAGAATTTGAGGAGTTTGTGCTGAGTCGGAGAAAGTAGGTTACTGAGAGGTATGCCACCAGCTTGAGTTTAGCTTGGCCACATTTGACCATGACTGGAGTGGTTTCTTGGTTGAATATTAGGCACTACTTCCCTTGGAAGCCCCATGGGAGCATACTCCCCAACATCTTTTTGAAGTAGTCTTTAAAGTGACTGTATTCTTTCAGACCCTTAAGTCTGCAATGGGTGGAGTTAGGCCCATTCATGAGATGTCCTTAAGATATCTTTGTTGGTCCTCTGATGCAGAGTGTGTGACTTCAAATATTTTTATTACATTTTCTTCATTTATTTTGGGAAGGTCCAGGTGGGATGTGTACTTGCCAGAGCATGTAGAGGTCAGTGGACAAATTGGGGCAGTCAGTTCCCTCCTCCCTGCATTTAGGGGGATCAAACTCAGGTTGCCAGACTGATGACAAATGCCTCTACCTTCTGAGCCATCTCCCTGGCCTGACTTCTTTCCAATGCTAACATCTTCAGAAACTTAATTCCTTAATTCCAACTTCACACAGAACTTTCTGAAAGAAACTGTATCTTAAAACTTTCTGCTCTACTTTTCACTACTAAATCTCATTGTGAACCTGGCCAAAAGCAACTCAGCAATAATTGTGACACAGTTGAAATGCCACCTTAAGATTTCCTCTGCCAGATTATCTCATTGACTTTAAACTCAGATTCCTACAGTGTCTTAAGATAAGGACAAAATGGATGCAAGTTCTTTGTCAGAATCTAACACGAGGGCTAGATAGATGGCCCAGTCTGTGCAGTGATTATTGCACAAACACATGGACCCAAGTTCAAGTCGAGAACCTATGTAAAAGCTGGGCAGACAATACATACCTGTAATCCAGAATTAGGGAGGCAGACACAAGCAGATCACAAGGGTGTGCTAGGCAGCCAGGGAAGCCAAATCCATGAGCTCCAGGTTCACTGAGAGACACTATTATAAGAAAAAGTGGATAACTGAGGACACCCAATGTCAATCATCTCTGGCATATTCTCTCTCTCTCTCTCTCTCTCTCTCTCTCTCTCTCTCTCTCTCTCTCTCTCTCTCTCTCTCTCTCTCTCCCCCCTCCCGCCACTCCTCCCTCCCTCCCTCCCCACCCCTCTCTCTCAGAGAGAGAATACATGAAGAATGTCTTCCAGTGTAAATTCCAATAAAACACTTGCTTCTTTCTGAAATTTCATGGCCCCATTTGACCATGAGCATAATCTTCATTCTATACTAAGTAAGCTTCTGAGCTCCTACCAGTTCCAAATATCCTGCTCACAGCAACTGTCTCAGTCCTCTGGTACCAATGTTATCATCGCTCAGTGATGTGTCAAAATATCTGGCAGAACATCTAAGGAGAAAAATTATGATTAGGCAGCTCTCCTATTGCCAGAGAGGGGCAGACAATCAAGCCTGGGAGGAGTATACAGAAAGCATATAGAGAGAGAGATGAGAAGTGCTGAGGAAAAGATACAGCCCCAAAGGACAACCCCCACTACGACCTACTTCTAAGTAAGCCTCACTTCCAGGGCTTCCAAATTAGCAATGCCAGTACTTTAAGGTAAAATAAAATATGTTCTTTAAAGTTTAAGTCATATGTAAACCCTAACAGAAAAAACAAAAAGCATGTAACCTGCCCAAATCTACATTGCTAGAAAGTAATAAATCTGCCTTTGGGATCCAGGTCTTGATGTGACTCTGAACTCCATGTTTTTGTCTCTATTTTGGTTTGGGTTTTATTGATTTTTGTTTAGAGAGGCTATTATGTAGCAAAGACTCACCTCAAATTATTGTATGGCCAAGGCTGGCCTTGAACTCCTGATCTTTTTGTCACCACTTTAGAAATGTTGAGGTTACTGGTGTGTGTGAATAAGCCTGGCTTCAGCACCATAATTTTTTGCATCACTATGCTGTATTCCTTATATCCAAAAGCCAGACTCCTCTGATAACTTACATAATGATAAAATTTGGAGTCCTAAGTAACCTTAGGTGGCCATCTATTACAAAATTACTCAGTGAGTGCTTCCCTTACCATCAATCACCATCCAATAGGTTGTTGTAACAAATACATTATCTCAGATATCATTCCACAGCCGCTGAATCAGTCTCTGGCCCAGGAAACTGTGTTTTAGCAGATTTTGAGGCAAAATTATTGTTTTTAACTAAAGTAGAATTACATCATTACTCCTTTTTTTCCTCCTTCCATCTTCTCCCAGATAGACTCTATTGAACTTCTCCCATGATTCCTACTCTCCAATTGATAGTTTCTTTTTCTTTGAATATATATTGCTATAGATAAAATATATATCTGAATCTATATTGCTGCATGGATATATGATATTGCTACAGATATATCAGTGAACATGTTAAGGTATAAGGGGAAATCTTTCACAAGGTTTCCATCCCTAGACAATGAACTAGAGGCAAGTAATTACATTTAGGTACTTTTTATTAATAACTTTGTTCATTGAAAATTTCATGTTTATAATGCATTCTGATCAATCTCCTTATGTCTTTTCTCATCTCACCCCATCAGTTCCCTTTTCCTGAAGATCTCTTTCCAACATTCATTTTTTGTTTGTTTTGTGTTCTGCAGAGTTTAACCAGGGCTGTTTGTATGGCTCTATGTTTGGAATGATTCCTTAGAGCCTTGTGAGTAAACACAAAACTGAATATTATGGCTCCTTCTTTCCCAGATTCTGTCATTTTCCAATAGTTCATCAATAAATATTAAGGCCCCAGGAGCCCTTTTCTCATTCATGTTGGGTGATCCTGACTAATGTAAGCCCAGTAGTCACAAAAAATTGAGAAACTTATATAGGAACCAATTTTAGCTTCATTTCTTAATTTTATAAAATGGGGAACTGAATTCTGATCATATAACCATAATTATAGTGCCAAAATTGGATCTCAAGCCCCAAATCTCCAGATTCCTAGACCAGTTCACTGTCTGTTGTTTCTTCATTAACCTCCAACAAGTGGTATGCTGCTAGCTGGCCTGAAAACACTGGGTAGTGTTTGGAGGACCTCTAGCCTGACTCAACACATCCATTTATGTGCATGACTTCTACTCATGTTTGTCTTACACTAAAGGCTGTTTCTCCATTCCTAGGTGATCTTTAGCTTGACCTTTGGTTTATCTTTCATTTAACCTTCCTCCTCTTTCTCCTCCCCTTTCTTCTTTTTCATATTCTCTTTAAACATTTTTGTAGCGATTTACTATTTCATGGCAAGGCTTTTCAACATTGACCTTTTAGAATCATTTGGATAACTTAAAAATATGCAAATGCTGGAGTGTTCTACCTAGGGACTATGATACCATAAATTTGGCCTTAGGTCCACAGACCCCTAGGCATCAAGAATTTTCAGTTTCCCCAGTGACTGCAGTGTATAACCATATATTAAGAACTACCTTTTTAAGCTGGGCAGTGGTGGTGCACGCCTTTGATCCTAACACTCAGGAGACAGAAGTAGGCTGATCTCTGAGTTTGAGGCCAGCCTGGGGTTCAAAGAGAATTCCTGGACAGTCTCCAAACTTACAGAGAAACTCTGTCTAAACAAACAAACAAACAAACAAAGAACTGTGTTTTTGTAGGAGTCACACCATTACCCGAGGACATAGGTGTGGTAAGTGTCTTGATCTCCTGTTGGTTCAGGTTCTGAGTCATCATCTAGTGACACCGGATCCGGACTGGGTGACCAGTATCTCCCATGAGTCTTTAAAGTCGGCAGGCCACAAAAATGAAGTAAAACCTGTTTTTCTTTGCTTTGCTTTTTTTCTTTTTTTTTCCCCCCTGACTTTCAGTCTTTTGTTAGTTCTTGTTTCTTGACATGAGAAAGGAATGGAGGCAGCAGTGAAATGGTATTGGACCAAATGTTTACAACTGAAATTCCCTGCTGAGTCCCTCTAATAACTGGAGAGTAATCATCACTCCAGCAACCTGCCTCCCATTCCTCATTGTCCAGCATAGTAATAGTCAGGGAGCATCAGGAAAACCAGATGGAGCTTGCTCATTCTGCACCAGCACACATGCCCCATTTGGAGACTAATTAAGAAAATAACAAACCAGGCCGAGAGAGCTGAGAGAGCTCCCCACTGGGGTTTGTAAATGTGGGCATGTTTTTCCTGTGTGCAGCATATTGATAGATAATGGTCCATTGTTACTTCCTCTTTCGTGTAATCTAATGATTGTATAACATGAAGCACTCCCTCTTGCCTCCCTGACTGTTTTTCACACTTCCTCTATTCTAATTTTCTCACCATTTTCTAAGAGATATCCTCTGCAGTAACCAGCCTCTGTCCCCCACATCACCCTTCTCCACGTCAGGTGTGGTCCACAGGCAACAGCACCAGCCTCAGCATCATCTTGCAATTGTTAGAAATGGAGAACCCCAGCCTCATCCTAAACCTAATAAATTTAGAATCTTCATTCTTTTTAATTAAGAGCTTCAAGTTAACTTGTGTATATAGTGTTGCTTCAAGTTTCTGTCTTCTCAGTGTTCTATGTAAATATCTACCCACTAAAGAGATTTCATGAAAGGCCTGGCTTTTCTAAGTAACTCAGAGAACCCCAAATGGAATACAGCTTGAGACAGCAAAAGTGCAAATCAGACCACGTGTGAATAATGTTCTTATACAAAACCTCCACAACATTTCAAATTGACATTATTTAGATGGGTAATTTTAAAAACTAAGTTAACAATGGTGACTAGGACACTAGTCTACTTTGCCCTGGTACTTTCTGAAAACTCAGAATTGTCTTTTTCTCTGTCATGTAGACATGTCATATGTTGGTATCTCTGTTACTGTACCATAACTTGAGACAAGATACATATCTTTGAAGCTGCCATGTTCCTGAGTACCAGTAGGAAGGGAGTATACATCCTGACCACTTGTAATAACCTTGTTCTCTTTTTTTAGTGAAAGAAGGCTATAGCATCCTTTCTAAGGGTTGACACAAAAAGCTGTAGGTGGGGGTCTAGCATGGGGACATACGCCTTTAATGCCATAACTCCAGTAGGCAGATCTTAATGTATTTGAGACCAGCCTGGTCAACATAGTGAGTTTGTGCCAGCCAAGACTATACAGTGAAAGTATGTCTCAGAGGGCCTAGTCCCTACTCCAAATGACTTGACAGATTTTGTTGATCCCTCCTGGAAGGCATCACCCTCCCTGTAGAGTTGGGGGGGTAGGATGGGAGAGGGGTTGGGGGGCATGGGAGAGAGGGAGAGGGAACTGGGATTGATATGTTAAATAAAAAATAATACATATTTTTTAAAAAAGAAAGTATGTCTTAGAACTAAAACTGTATAAGTAGAAAATGAAGGAATCCCATGCTGACTTTCACTTTTCTGTTTCCTGGCCTTAAAGTTTAAGACAAAGTCCTTGCTGTCTGTCTATATTAAAATCAAATCTTACCAATTTGATTGGTTTTCTAAGTGGACTATGACAGGGGCTTCATAGAGAGTTGCTAAAAAAAACTTGAAAGCACTATCTTTAATACCTGTTCGCAAAAATTTTCCAGTTTCCTTTTATTTGTACAGAAACCAAGGATGTGGCAGTTACAGTTCGGAGGGGGGTCCTGGGGGCTCGTGAGATGGCTTAGTTCTTAAGAGAACTGGTTACTCTTCCAGAGGACCAGGCTTTAAATCCCAGCACCCATATGACAGCTCACAACTGTCTGTGACTCCAGTCCTAGGAGGATCCCATCCCTATTCTGGTCTCCTTAGGCACTGCATGCATGTGGTACATCATAGAGATATATTCAGGCACGCACTCATATGCATAAAATAAAATAAAATATTTAAAAAATGTTTTTAAAATATGGAAAGTATGCAATTTAAATATACAGTATCATCAGGCCTTCATCTAATATCAGGGCTTTTTAAGAGTTCACGGATAATATCTTGTGAAGTCTGTGCTTCTCAAACCTTAATGTGAGTTCATGCCACCTGATGATCTTGTTAAAATTCAGTTTCTGGGCCAGGCAGTAGTGGTGTGTGCCTTTAATCCCAGCATTTGAGAGGCAGAGGCAGGAGGATCTCAGTGAGTTTGAGGCCAGCCTAATCTACACATCGAGTTCCAGGACAACCAAGGCTGTTACAGATTCTGTGTATTCTTTATTTCTAAAGGTTCTTAGATGATGGCAAAACTTCTGGTCCATGGACCACACTTTGAGGAACAGATGCAGCTGAGATCTCAGATGTTTACAATGAGCTTTGGCAGTGGCCAAAGACTGAAGTCTCTAATGTGTGCCTTAGATTCAGGCATCATTATTAGTTTTGCTTGAGAAGATTTAGACTGGTGGGGAGCAGAGTTGATGTGTTTATGTGGAGGATGGAGATGTAAATAGAGAAAGCTGCTTTATAGCTATGCTGTTCCATTTAGGGTTGCTGGAGCTGGAGAGAGGAGAGACAATGAGACTGAGGCTCTCTAAAATAACTCAAGTTGGGAGGATGGATGAGAGCCTGTGCTATATAAAAACTTGACAGGAAGCTCTAAAGGGGATTTCCTTAAACTGTCATGAATTAAGAGCTATGGGGACCAGCGCTAAGTTCCTTCCCACACAATTGTTCTGCTGGTATATTTTGCCCCAGCCTCCTTTCACTCTCAGCCTTTCTACCCCCATAGCTCCTGCATGTTTCCACTTAAGTTTCAGCCGTGCATGGGTCTATCCCTACTGCCTGACCTGCTGTCAGCATCAACTATGATTGCTGACAGTTTCATTTCTTTTAGCATATGCATTTTGAATTGTTAAAAAAGAGGGATTTAATAGCATAGAATGCCTCAGCACATGGACGAACCTAGAATTTCATTGCTACTATCTGAAAATCCAGTTATTGCCAATGGGGGAAGGGCCAATGGTATCTGATGCCCAGACAAAGAAATATAGCTAGCAAAGATTGTGCTTTCATGGGGGCTGCGTGCCAGGACAGAGACTGTGGTGTGAGGCAAGCATCTTGCAGCCTAGTCCATTTTATTCATTTTCTTAATGAAGGTCATCTCTGAACGGATGCAGTTCAGTCATAGCCGTCAGGCAGGACCAAGAAACATACCATTTGTTTTATTGCTCTTTCATCTCTTCCTACTCAGAGGCCAGCCTAATAAGAATATGTTACAGGGTCAGTGAAGGGAATCAGCTAACTAATGAAACTGTTTAAAGCAATCCACCACAGAGCTGCTGCTGCATTTTTGAGATATCTTTATTTTAATTCAGCATAGGCAAAGGAGATTGAGCAAAGGAAAAAATTAGTCTGAAGTATCAACATAGCATTAAACCTTCAGTGTTAAGAACACAGGAGAAGGTTTGCTTTAGGGATGATCTGATGGACAGGGAGCTCCTCTGTAGCCTCCTGTCACTTTCCACACTGGAAATGCCGCCTTCTAGGTCCAGGATATCTGAGTGTACCCTGAGGGCATCTCCTTGGAGGGAGTACACATACTTGTTCATCTTCCTGAGTGCTTGCAACAGGAAATAAAGGCATGTTTGAAAAAGCTGACACACAAGAGAACAAATCCCAGCCTTTACCCCTAAGACTCACCCCCCCACACACACACTTTTGTTCTGTACTGTTTGTTGAGGGGGAGGGGAGAGAGAGGTACATTGTTTCTCAATGTCGCTTCCCTGCACACAGACTTTTAGGAAGAACTCTTTTCAGTTTGTATTTGCCGATCAATAAACTCAAGGGTAGGTCTTGTCTGTTCCCCGAGATAAAGAACTGCACGCATAACCACCCTCTATCCAGCTGAACAAGCAGCCCCAGTGTTCTCTTTGTTTTTCACGGTGTTTCTGTGAGATAAGAAGAAACCGCCCAGACACGATGCATGACCAGGCGAGGTTTTTAGAGAGTAGTTTATAAATTCGTTCCCTATTTTGAACAGTGGGATGAAAAGAATGGGGGAGGGCACCACACACAGAACAAGCTGATTTCTTTTTCTGACTTCCAAACAAACAGGAGACTAAGACTACATGCATGTTCAACAGAGGAAAGATTCAGACAATTTTCAGTTCTGAATATGGAAAGCAAAAAGGAAGATGGTAGTAATTTAGTCATTCGGTGGCCATTTTCTACCACAAAAAAAAAAAAAATTATCTGTCGTGTGGACTCAGACAGAATCACTACAGGACAGAGAAGACCAGTGGATAGCCACAGAGCAAGACATATTCCTAGGAAATTAGAAGGAGGATGGAAGCAGGATAAAATAGTATTAGGTTCAAACCCTTCAAGGATCTTAGCAAGTTTCTGCAAAAGAACCAGAATTTAAGATTGATGATGTAAGACTTTAAACAATGAGATTCACTTACTTAACACTTAAAATTAAACACACTTACTAAAGAGTGTTTTTTCTATGGTAGATGAATTTGGGGGGCGGGCTGCAACTTCGAATCAGAAAATCATTCAGGAAAAATATGCTGTTAGGCTTAGGAAAGACCCAAGTCTGGATGGATGTGACAGTGATGATACATAGGAAGATAGGCTTTTCATGGGTAGGAAGAAAAGAGAGGTAACAAGAGATAAAGACAGGTAGCTAGTAACAGGATCATTGAACTTGAAAGCCATGATATAATTGTTTCTGAGCAAGAGGAATTAGAGAAGCCAAGCAGCATGTTGTTGTTCATGTTTCTTTCCATCTCTCTAGGTTCATGGCCAACAACAGAGAGTAAATTCCCTACAGGGCAAAATGTGCCCCATGCTTTCAAGACTCTCCCTGTGGTATCTAGTGAGGGTCTTACTAGAATAGTAACCCAGTAAATGTTAATTGATGAATTAGTGAATAGACAGTTTCCTTTTTTTCTTAAATGTATTTTGAAATGGGGTATCAGTATATAGGCCAAACAAACCTAGAACTTGAGATTCTCCTGACCCAGCCTCCCAAGTGCTTGGATTATAGCATGTGTACCACACTCAGCAATGGTTTCCTCTTTAAGTAATTATTCAGAAACTGGATTGTACTTTATTTATGGCTTTGATTATTATTGTTGCATTTGATCTAATGATAGATACAGATAAATGAGATGTATGGGTCTTTAGGAGAGAGTCCAAAAATCAGTGAGCTTTTCTTTTCTTCCTTCCTTTCTTTTTCTTTTTCTTTTCTTTCTTTCTTTTTTTTAATCCTAGATTTATTGAATCAGGCTGGACTGTAGATAACTTGTTTCAGGTCAACCTAACCAGTATTTTCTATTAATATTTGACTTTGAGGAAACTTGGTGTCCTCAGAGCAAGTGTCATGTCTATCATATTTATTGTCTTAGTGCCAATACGTACAATAAGCTTGCATGAAATGAAATACACATTTAAGAAATGATTGTGAAAAGGACTTTGGGAGCACATTCCCCATGGAGGGATACTCCCTTAGCCTAGAGGCAGGAGGGAGGGCCTAGCCCCTATTCCAAATGACTTGACAGGTTTTGATGATCCGTCCTGGAAGGCATCACTCTCCCTGTGGAGTAGGGGGGGGGGAAATGGGATGGGAGGGTGGGGGGGAAAGAAGGGAAGTAGAGAGGGAAGAAGGGAGGGAGGGAGGGAGAGAGAGGGAACTGGGATGGATATGTAAAATAAGAAAAAAATAAAAAACGAAGTGACTGTGAAAAGAAGGGGAAGAGGGAAAGAATGAAGGATAGGAGTAAAGGAAGGAGGGCTCTGTTCCCAAAGCCCTCTCTCCCCCAACCTCAATTTTTGTGTTAGGCACCAGAGATTCAAAATGTTGAAATGTCACAATCTTTGCTGTCAAGGGACTGATAGTCTAGTGAGATACACAACTAAGACAGCAAGAGGGTAAGTATTTCATCGTAACAGGAAGCCTGGTGATAGAGGAAACAAACCAAAGGAAGCATCCAGTTAGCCCCTGAGGGAAGACAGGTCACAGAGCATAGTTCAAACCAGAGGAGAATATTAACAAACTCCCTCGTGCTTTGAAGGCTTGAGATCATTTTAATCTCCTTTCCTAGTCCTAAAACTGATTCTGCACAGATTGGACAAAATGTGACAGTGTCGTTTTGGTGTTTAAGAGATTTTTGTCTTGGCATAACTGGACTTTGCTTTCATTCTGGGAATATAAGTGGCTGCTCTAAATTTGTCATGTAGTAGCTTACTGTAGAAACATGGCTTTATAAGCACAGCTTAGAGGCCTGATGTGTGGGCCAGACCTGTAGCATATATTGTGTCAGGAGTAGTAGCTTTGTTAAGCACAATCCATTAGCATCACTGTTTGTCATTTCCTGAGCAAATTCTTGTTCCCATGACAAGGATTAATGATAGAACATGTATATGGTGGTCTTTGCATTTTATAACAACCTATCACAGCAAAAGTGTCTATTTTAAATGTTCTGAAGAGGTAGATAAACTTGAATCAAAAGAAGGAGAACCAGTGGCAGAACATGAAGGAAGTTTAGTTGGATAGGTTTTGTTAAATATATGATAGCACTTTAAAGCCCTGTTATTTAATGTCTGAGGAGACAGAGATAGAGGTCCTGCTTTGACTTTTGCTTTTTTATCTTTCTTTATTCAGGTACTGACCCCAGCACAAATTAAATCAATATGTCAGGCGATTCTGGACTCTGGAAAGCAGTATGCCCTAAAGAAGAGAAAACCATTCCCCCTGATGTATTCTTACTATGGAACCGAATACTTGGGTGAGTGGGAACACTAACTAAAGAACAGATGCTTTCAGTTTTGCTACAGATCAGAATTGTCAACCTGTGGGTCATGACCCCTTTGGGGGTCTACCCATCCTTTCACAGTGGTTGCATACCAGATATCCTGCATATCAAATATGTACAATATGATTCATAACAGTAGCAACATTACAGTTATGATGTAGCAATGAAAATAATTTTATGGTTGCAGCATTAGGAAGGTTTAGAACTACTGTTCTTGACTATCATTATTCGTGAATAAGGAATACTTTAAATAATTTTAAAACAAAAGGTGAGATAGTATTTAATATCTTTTCAAAGCATGAATGACAGTAATATAAGTATTTTAACATTCATGTTCACTAAAGACTAAAACCTTTATCATCCACTTATTTGTTTGAGATAAAAGTCTCAATCCATTTCTTAGGCTGCCCTTGAACTTGGGCTTAAACAAATATTCTGCATCAACTGGGACTATGAACATATATCATCATTCATGGCTTAAGTGTGTTGAGACGTGGTGAACAATGGTCACACTGATTCTAAGTAATGTTTTCTAACAGGGAATAAGATCAATTCAGTAAATATCTTAGTGATAGCAGATTCATAACAGGCAACTGAACTACAGTGACTAATTTTGAGCTCTGATTCATGTAAGGAAAAAATGAGTCCCGCCCCCCCTCACACACACACACGGTTTGCATCCTTACACTCCTGAGAAAAATTTGTAAGGCCTTTTGTAAGCCACACTTAAATTGTGTCTCCTTTCCTCCAGGTTCTGTCTATTATAGGTTTCCGCACACAAAGTGAACTCTTACCTTTAAACTATTATTTATGCTCCTTTTACCTAGAAGGCTTCACTTCTACAAGCCCTTCATATACTTGTAATACACAGACTTCAAAACTTGGTGCAAACCTTATGAGATATACTGAGGCATGTCCTATGTCTACAGGGAAAGGTTGTTGAAGCCAGTTTTGAGAATCATTAACATGTTTCAGGTATTTTCCCCTGAAGCAAATAGGGTGACATCATGGCATCATGCCCACACTGTTAATAGAGTCCTCACTGTTTCTTATTATAATTTGTGAGTCACTTGTTCAACTGCTCTGTCAGGTTTTGTGCACATTCAGGGTGGGGATTCATTCATTTAGCTGTGTGATCCTGGGACATTTGCCACAGAGGCTGCATTTAATGAGGGTATCCGAATGAATGGATGAATGGCTAATGAGCAGCATTAGTGAACGTTTCCTCGAACAAGTTTTACATCCTTTTCTAAGTCTTTGTGGGATCAGACCTTGAAGCAGAATTTGTGTATAAAAATCTATTTGAAGTGTGATCCTAGAAAGCGTGGCTAGGGGAATAGAAACGTGAGACAAGGAAGAGGAAGAACTTCATTTGCGAAATAATGAGCAGTTTTTGGATAGCAGAGGCTCTGTGTTAGACTTCGGAGTCACATTGACAAAATGCTTACTGTAACGACTTAAGGGAGGAAAGACATTTTGGCTCGTTGTTTCAGAGGTCCACTCTATTGTCTCGTGAATTCATTCTGGGCCCATAACAGGGAAGAATGTGTGGTAGCAGAAGCATACAGCAGACGTTATTCCTCTCATGGTAGATGAAAATCAGGGAGAGGGAAGGGACTCTCCCTGATATACACCAAGTGACCTACTTCTTCTGCATAGGCCCCACATTCTAACATTTCTACAATCTCCCAAAATAGTACCACTCACTGAAGAGAAAGCATTCACTGTAGAATCTGATGGCTCAGTCCCACTGGAGATTGACAGAAGCCATATGGGACATGCCTCAGAATTGTCCACGGATTTTTCTATGTATTCCCTGCTTTATTGGTTGGCTGCTTCAGGGTTGTTAATTTTGCATTATCCCCAAGTGTTGAGCATATTCTTGTGGCCAGGGATAAAATCAGGCAAAATAAGAGCTATTTAAGGTAGGAAGTTTGGAGCACATAGACGGAAAGTTTGTCAGGGTACTAGCAGAGACTTTTATAGTTCTTGAATTAATAGTTATTTTTAAGGAGAAAGTGATATTCTGGCCATTGATATACATATTACAAACCAAATTTCTGGTAAATATATAAATACTTCCCTGAAAACTCAAGCTTCCTTATAATAATAATTATTAATATATAATATGCCATGTATTTTAATATAAGACTAAATTGTATGAATCATATATATATTCTAAGTTGTATGTGTTATATAATATATAGATATTTATATGAATATTGATTATTTGTATAAATAAGGAAGCACTAATAAAGGAGTAGGCTTAAAGGATTATAAGACTGAAAAATCCAGACCTAAATAAGTCAGTGTTGTAAGTTGCAGTCTGAGTCCAAGTCTAAAGGAAGAAGACAAGTATCTAAGCTGGAGAATTATTTCTTAGCGTTTTGTTGCATTCAAGCTTTGATGAGTGGATGAGGACTGCCTACAATGGCAAGGGCAATCTTCTTTAATCACTCTACAGATTCAACTTTTATTGTCCTCATAAGCACTCAAAAAGATGTACCTAGAAATAATGTTCAAAGAAAATCAATGGGAACATCTTGCCCAGTTAAGTTGTCACAGAGACTCACTCATCATACTCCTGCTACACATCTATTATAGAGTACTTCACTTACGTTATAATATTTTCTCAAATATAGCTCACTTTCTGAACTAAATGGAGAGTTCTTTTCAAGAGTATGGGCAAACTCATATTCATCTTTATATGTTAATGGTGAGATAATGTCCAAAACACAAATATTCATTGTGAAGAATTAAATGAATTGATACCAAGACAAAGGACTTTTTTCTTTTTGTTTACTCATCGATCCTTAGCACCTAAAGCATCTGGTGCATAGTAGGCCCTTAATACTTACATTTTTAATGGATTGATGAATTATGAAGATATCTAGACCAAATTGACTTCAAGCATTTTGGGAACATTTTTATAAAATCAAATGTTCTATGAAGAGCTTAACAGTTTTAGTTAGGGTTTATGGTCCATATGATTTCAGCCATAAATACAAGTCTGCTGTATGATGTAAGGAAGCAGAGAACAACATGCAAATGGGTGAGTATAGCTATGTTCCAATAAAACTTTAATTACAAAAGTCAGTGTATTATGTGGGAAATACCATTCTGGGACACAATATAGGCTGATTGATGTTTATTCAGGAAGAAATCACTTACACCAGAAACAGATGACTGTTGCGGGTTCCTGCTCCAAGGATTCCCCCTGGATGCTCTCTGTCTCTGACCAGGAAGTAAGAAGTGAGCTGAGGTCCAGGACCCCAGACCTAGTCTCCACAGGTCATGTTCACACCTGTCCCCATGCCGCAATGGGCATGGTCAGTGCAACAGGAACTGGTTGGGTGGATATCTCACAGTTTTGAGCTGCAAGCTATACTTTGCTGCTGGTTTAGGTTTTTTGTTTTTTTTTTTTTTTTTTAGCAACTCAATTGTTATAGAATTATATGCGTTTTCAAGTAATATTTTAATGTAAAACAAATGTCACAATTTTATTTTCATTAAATCAAACTACTTTTCCTCTCTTGGTGGATAAATGATGTTTGCTTTGTCTACACAGGGGCAGCTCATGGCCTGTCATCCATTCTCCAGATGCTTCTTTCTTACCACGAGCATCTCAAGCCTTCAGATCGGGAGCTGGTGTGGCAGAGTGTGGACTTCCTCATGGAACAGGAACAGAACTGCAACTGGCCACCTGAGCTTGGAGAGACCATCGAGAGAGAGAACGAACTGGTCCACTGGTGCCACGGTGCTCCAGGTCTCCCACACACTGTTGTCTGAAAACGGGGCCTTTCACCTCGCTTACACAAAGGGGGCTTCATTTCTCTGAGATTTGAGTGTATTTCTCATCCTAGCTCATAGCTATCAAGTTGAAATTTTTGAAAACTAAAAAATACCTTGATCTTTAAAGGACGTCTGAAAATGATTCCATAGGTTTAAAAAAATACATCTCTCTACCCATAGTGTTAAACAAGCATTTCCTCCAAATGTAATGCTAAACTTTTAGGGTATCCGAGTGGTAGAGTGAATGAGTAGTATACTCAGAGTTCTGGGTTTAAGTCCCAGGATATATGCATAAAAAGAATCAGTAGCCCCATATTCAAAGGCAAAAATAAATGGGTAGAATTTATTTTAACAATATATAACCCAAATGTTGTTATTTCAATAGGCTACAAATTTAAAAATAGAGATGGCTGAGCTAGGGACAAAAAGCACTTTCCTGGAACACAGAGGACATCCAGATCATTAAACAAATGATAGCATACATTCTTTGAAATATTGAAATCTTCAAAATTCACTATTGATTTTATACTTATATTACATTCTAATCAAATGCTACATTTCAAAATCTTTTTAGCTACATTGGACATCCATAGCCTGATTATATGGTAGCCTCTGGCTTAGTAGTGTGACAACTTGTAAATTTCTAATCTCAGGCCCCATCTCAACCCAGTGAATCACAATGTGTATTTGATCAGTATCCTTATGAAACTTGTGTTAATCTTTAAGTTTGAAATGCATGGTTTTGGAATTATTGTTCAAGTGAGTATTTCCAGTAATATCTAATAAAGTATCTAAAGAAATGAAAACTCCATTCCCCAATGAATTCTGAAATTGAACCTTGAAACTAGATGGACTTCATTACCTACCTCTCTCTATCCCACCCTGTTCAAATCCCATTACACTGCTAAGTAGTCTTCTGGAGAAGGAATGATTTAAAAGACGTTAAAGTCAAACAAAGCAATTCAGTTCATTGGCAAAGAGAACAAAATATCAAATAACACAGTTATTGAATTTGTTCTTTGACAATTATGTGTGTCTACAATACTTTATAATTACTTTCACCTTCGAAAATGTTTTGATTATGAATGAATTTGCAAGGTTGTGCTTCAAACAGAAGAGTATACGTTTAGATTGCATGTGATTTATCCTTGTCTTGTTACCTGATTTTTATTGCCTCCCTTCTCCCTTTAATTAATGTTCTTTAAGCAAACTAGATTTCTGTTTTTTCCTTGATGTAGTTTGAGGTGATGAATAATAGAAGTCACTGCGTACTGTCATATTTTCTCTGCCTGCCACATTAAACTATGGAAGGAATGTTGAATTGTGTACTTAAGAAAGTACCAGGACATAGTACATTATGTTCAGGCTAACTGCTGCCAGGTATAATTTGTGCCCATTACTTCTTGCTTTGACCTTTTGGGGGAAAAACACAGCACTTAGTTATTTACCATCCAGGAAATTATGTTTCTTGTTATCCACAATACTTACTTCTCCTTCCTCTTAAGCATTCTCAGCGAAGGTCTCTGAACATTCTCCAGGCATCGCAGTATTTTTGAATTTTGGAAATGTCCCAAATTAAATATAGAATATTTTAAAAGGACTCAATGTGCTAGCAAAGGCCCTTAATAGAGTAGAAAGATAATCTACTAACATGAGTGGATGAGGCTGTTATTGAAATAGATGTTTAAATGGCTGTTATTCTGTATGCCAAATGCCATCTGTTTCAACAGGTCATGTACTATGACGCTGCAGCATAGGATTCATGACATTGGAAACTTTATTCACCCCCCCTTGCCATCCATTCTAAGCGTTTTGAGAAGAGTAACATGAATACATTGCTTCAAAACAAAAAGAATCATTGAGTCCATGTAGTCACTGGAGCACAAAAAGAAGCTGATTCAGTGGTGAAATATGGTCCATTATTTCTACTAATCCCAACCCTCAACTAGTAGTGATTATAAAACTGGTAATCACAGGTCAGTCAAGATCTCACTGACGTTGACTATAATAAAATTCTCCCCAAATCCAACAAGAATAGGCCTTGAAATTCATTTGTTTGAGAAAATAAATTTTGAGAATAGATTTATGAACAACACAGATGGTTTGGGATGACAGACCATTCTGGTGATTAAAAACCTGTAAGAGATAATCTACAAAGTGGAATTGTATTACTGCTGTCTTATCCATGCCTCAGTTTCCTATTGACTTTCTTTCAGCCCTCCTCTACAAGTTACTGCCCTAGTTAGTAGGTATGAAATGTATAACTAGTTCTTGATGATAGGTTAATAATTCTGGGGTCCAATTGTAGCTCTAGCAGTAACCAGCTGAGTGACCTGGAGAAAAGTCACTTTTTTAAAGACTCTGAAATGAGCATATTGAAGTGAAATAGTGAATCTCAGTATTTTCATCACCATTGACACATTTTTACATCTGTACCTTTGCCATTCCTAAGTGATATAGGTCAGATGATTTTATAAACACCCACATTTATAAATACCTACAGTGACATATAGGTTTTTCTCCACAAATACAATAACGTATTGCCGGAAGACTCATGTGATCCCTTCATAACCTTGATCACTCTGAAATACAAGATGGAAGTCATTTGCAGAATCATTAAAACAAATGCTGTGGTTAAAATATCCTCCCTGACTGCATCAGGTTACATCATTACTTTGGTAACACTGACAGTGCACTTCCTTTACTCTGTGTGAAACACAGGTGTGAGCAGTTTTGAAATTTCATTCCACAAAGGCTCTTGGGTAGGTGACTTTGAAGATTGAGGAAAGCTTCTGAAGCACAGGGTGGTAACTAAGCTTTTTAGTGACTCAACAAAATTACACATCCTAACGTGAACCTGAGTGGCGATACTCCAATATGTTGAAATGGTGTATTCTACCTGTCACAAGACTCTGGAGATCCCACATTTCAAAGATTTAGTCTCCCCAAACCATCTCTATTAAATTATAACTTAATGTCCTGGTTGCATTTGGCAAAGTCATACACTGTCACTGGCTTGTGTTTCATATTGTTGAATACTGATTAGTGATCCCAGGAAAACGCTGTGCTAGTTCCCTCATAGTCAAAGAAACATGACATCCTTTCCTTTAAGAGTCAGAAGCATTATGATGGTTTCCATTAGGCCAGAGTAGGTGCTAACAAATTTAGAACATTTTCAAGCCCCCCTACACATGTATCAGTCTGTGATTGAGGCTTCAACAAGAGGATATTTTACTCTGGCCAGAACTGTAGCATCCATAGCTTGTAGCTATCTGGGGCTAATGGCTTGATATAGCAATCAAACCATCTCAGTGTGTCTTCTTTTCTACATCTCTGTTCTGCTTTCAGTGCCAGTTTCTGCTAGAGCAGTGGTTCTCAACCTTCCTGATGCTGTGACCCTTTAATATAGTTCCTTGCATGTGGTGACCTCCAACTATAAAATTATTTTCATTGCTACTTCATAACTACAGTTTTGCTACTTTTAGGAATCATAATGTAAATATCTCCTATGCAGGATATCTGACATGTAACCTCCACAGAGGTTTTGACCCACAGTTTGAGAACCACTGTGTTAGGGTGATAAATGAGGTATCACAGGGACAACCGACATTCGTGGAAGTATTTGGTGACTAGACACCACACCACAGATGAGGAGTAAAGAAAAGAATATGATAAAATTCCTGCCCTTTGGTGGTTTGCCTTACAGTAGGGGAGGCAGACAGGGAAACAGATTGCTTTAATTTGGTTATATGTAAGTGTTATATATAGTTTGAGGTAGGATCTAAGAAAAGAGATTTCTCATGCTGCCTCCAGATTCAGTGAAGGCTTCCTAAAGAAAGTGATTCCTGAGTTGAGTTGTGCCAAGAAAAACAGGAGGCTTCTTCCGAGAATAACATAGGCACTCAGAAACACAGAAGCACTGCAGGTATTTTGTTTTTATGGAAGTGAAAAGTTTCAGTCAGAGAATGAAGAAGAGGCTTGCAAACAGAGCAGGATGTTGAACATAAAGGGCTTTCTTATGCTAAAATACCTGTATAATGGGGAAACCCTTTAGCTTTTGCTTGGCTAAAACACTTGCCATATAACACACTCTGTTCTGTGTGTCTGGAAGCAGAGCATACTCTCAGGGGAACCTATTAGGCCAGGGGTTGTAGGGCAGTGAAACTAACAAAAGCCAGAGAAATGTGGCTTTCATTGAGACCAGCTGTACTCTGATTCTGATGGATGCTAATAGGCACAGATATACTAAAGATCTGGTTCTTGAGTAAAGAGAGCAGGCTGTTTGTATCCATTCATGATAGTCAACTTCAGAGGCTGAGTACATGATATGTCTTTCTGTTTGCCTGTGGGGAAATCTCCAGACATAGGAATCCAGGATGTATGTTAGCAGCCAGCTGTTAAAAGAACTCAGGCATGGCATACTTGCTGGTAAGATAAAGGAGGGCTGTGTCAGGTACCTCATTGATTCTTGCACATTTTCCAGTACTCAATTAGATTGATGTCAGTCTAGTAGGCATTTCCTACCAGCAGCTGTAGGTCAGGGACCCTCTTGTGTGCTCCCATAACTATATTTGTATACACATACCTCCAGATTAAGCTCTAAAAGCCATTAAAGAGAGTGGCCTTTTAAAGATCAGCATTTGCCCTATAGTTCATGCTCAGTTGGTATCTAAACAGCCACCATATCCTTTGAAATTACCCTTTGGCAAGTTTCATTTCCCTCTTTCTGCCAACAAAAGTAGCTCAGATCTATCCTGTCTTTATTTAGGTCTTTCCTCACAATACTGTGTAAGAGCAATCATACTGTTATGCAAAAATCAAAACCAACCAATTCATAATAAAAAGACCTTTAGTAGTTCCAAATTACTCACAATATACAGTCTAAAATGTCCAACAGAAGCTCTCATACCACCCATAATGTGAACTCATTCTTATTTTTCTAACCTCCTGGCCCCTTGGTTAGGATGTTGCCAGACTGATCTTGTTGTTTAGTCTTAGATAGCTCTGAACCTCTTAGCCTCTGTGATCTTGGTGCCTAATATGCTTTCCCTGCCTCATCTTGGGCCTGGAGTTTTCTGTGTAGCTTACAAACCCCAGAAAAGGCTAGCTTTCATTCAAGACCTCCCAAGACTGTTTCCCTCAGGACAGTTTCAGTTGTCTGATCTCTATAGTTTCACTGACAGTACCATTCGTTGTAAGTCTCAGCAGCAACATGGACCCATGCCTTGTTTTATGTTAGTGACAGTGTCTACACAAAGGGCATAATATGCCATTAGCATTTATTTTAAATTCCTCAGTGACAGGACTAACTATGCAATTTGGGACCTAGTACAAAATAAGAAAGTACTGACTTTGAAAAGCTATTAAGAATCTCAAGGTGCTAACAGCAGACTATCAAGTCCAGGATGGGACCCTTTGAGGAGCAAGCTGCTTTGCCCTTGAAGCTTGCCTTGCACCACATGGATTTTCTACATTTTTTTCTTCTCTAGAAAGTTATATATAAATACCTTATTAAAAACAATGAAAGGCAGAGAGAATCTTAGTGGGTGATCTCTTCAAGATACCTACTCCATTCAGTGCCATTGCTTCCACTTTAAAATATAAATTTGGAGGGTGCTGGGTCCAAATTCCAGTGTCTCACACTTGCTAGACAAGCATTCTACCACTATGCTAGTCTCTTAGCCCTTTTCTGCATTCTGTCTAGGAGGAAAGTAGGCTATGCAAGAGGCAGAGTCATCTTGGATTATTAATCTCTTTCACTATGGACCACCAGACCTTGCAACTTGAGGAAACTAATTTTAATGAGTAGTTGTCACATCTCCTGTTTCTGTTCTTGCTTCTATAGTGGGTCTGACCTTTGTTGGCAAGCTTTGAAAGAATGTTTGTTTCCATGAAATGCTGACCATGGGAAGGACTCACTTCAAAGCTGGAGTAGACATCTTATTGAAGTTGCTTGATAGCACTGTTATTTTTGGAAAGATTCCTAGTTTTTCTCTTAAGGGGAAGGGTATTGTTATGAATATGTAGACATTGCAAATTCTGAATTTCTATGGGGAAATGGATCATATTAATTAATGTACTTCAATTAAAATGTTTCTTTGTCTCCAGAAGCCATCTCCTTGATAGAATTAAGACTGTTTAAACTACTCACACAGGAAAAAGCACACTCTCAAGTAGAACATTCTATAGTTTGCTACCAAATGCATAATGCCCAGAAGTCTACTTTTTGGAAATGTAGCTAGGAGTGTTAAAACCAAAAGAAACAAAAAGGAAATGTGGTATCTCAGGCCACATCTTAGAAATACTGTGTTAGCTTATGTGATGATTCATGAGGTATATACCTTTGAGAAGCTGTATATTAAACCCTGAAAGTCACCTTTTACTGTCGTTGATGTTTTTACAGGAATTGCTTATCTGTTTGCCAAAGCTTATCTTGTTTCCAAGAAACCACAGTACCTGGACACATGTATCCGGTGTGGGGAGCTAACATGGCAGAAAGGTCTGCTGAAGAAGGGGCCAGGGATTTGCCATGGTGTAGCCGGCAGTGCCTATGTCTTCCTTCTGCTGTACCGTCTTACAGGAAACTCCAAATACATCTATCGTGCCCAAAGGTCAGCTGTTTTCATGTGCATATTCTTAGAAACCCCTTTTTCCACCTTGTGACAATGTGTCACATATTTTAGGTTGGCCTTCAATTCACTATAGTGATCAACGACCTTGAATTCCAGATTCTTCCTACTTACATCTTCCAAGTTCTAGAACTACAGGTGTACACCACACTATTTTATGTGGTGCTAGGGATTAAATAAAGAGCTTGTGTGTTAGGCAAGTACTCTATCCACTGAGCTACATTCCCACTCCTTGTTTTTGAAATCTCAATCTAATTTTCTAAGTAGGTAATATAGTCACCTGGTTTCAAATGTGTGAAAAAGGAGCATGGCGACCAGGCCCCCCAGCCATCTAATTGACTTTCCTGGAGATTCTGCCTTGTGTGTCTTCCCAAGAATGTTTTCTGTAAAATCAAGTGTAGGGGAGTATATATCAAATTTTGTCCTTCTTATACAAATGATAGTGCCTGTTATCTTGCTGACCATGCTATATCAATTCACACAGGGTCTCTCCTATTATTTTTGTTAAACATTCTTACTAAAGTGAGAACATTTTACTCCATTTGTTTCCAATATAAACAATGCTACCTTTTACACACTGATGAATAGTTTATCCTTTTCTTGCTGTCTGCCTATGAGGGAAGTAGGCTATGCACAAGGCAGAGGCATCTTGGATTACTAATCCAAACTGTGAACCTCCAGATCTTGCTACTGAGGGAAGTAATTTCTATTAATAGTTGTCCTGTCTCTTGTTTCCGCTCTTGCTTCTGTAGTGGATTCAATCCTTGTTGGGAAGTAAATTCCTAGAAATGGAATTTTAGAGCCAATTGTGTGTGTGTGTTATATATATATATATATATATATATATATATATATATATGTATATATATATATGTATTAATAATATCTAATTTTATCTAATTTTATAATGCTAAATTAATCTCTGTAGTTTATTTCCTGAAGCCCTAAAAAATATGGAAACCAGATGTCTAACAGACAACATTGTTTTGAATAGAAATAACTCCATACTGATTAACGGTATATACTATGCCAGGAAGACTATAAATGGGCTATAAATAAACTGGTAGAAAACTGAGCAGCATGAAATCAGTATTCCCTTTGAGGGCACTTGGAAGTTGTCTGTGTAAGTTGTCAGAAGAGGTCGTGATTTTCTGTGTGTCATTTATGACTTCTAAGCTAGGGGGCTTCTCTCTATCTCCCACCCATATGACTTGATTCCCTTGTATCTGAGTTGTCACTTGGTAGAGGCCAAATAATAGTACTTCATGGTTGTGAGAATTCCTTTTGAAGGGATATACCCAGAATCATATTGATTATGTGAAATAGTGCCCGCATTTCAGGGCTATTGGCTGGTTTAAGTCAATTTTAACACATGAAATTGATTTTATTTTTTAAATTTTATAAACTTTACTATAAAAAGAACTTGCAAATAAACACAAGTAAGTAATTTTAAATAATGCCTGGAATATAGTATCTTCAATGTAAGGGTTAACTTTTGTTATTAGTATAAGTTTTAGCTTTGTCATTCCTAAGTTTTATCTATGCATATGTATGCATATG
Source organism: Cricetiscus sungorus (assembly GCA_030556225.1). Lineage (NCBI taxonomy): Eukaryota > Metazoa > Chordata > Mammalia > Rodentia > Cricetidae > Cricetiscus > Cricetiscus sungorus. The sequence goes on from JANBXA010000609.1 coordinate 11,366,094, forward strand.
CATATGTATTTGTGTGTGTATGTGTGTGTGTGTGTGTGTGTGTGTGTGTGTGTGTTTGTGTACATTTTGGTTCTAGGAATTAAACCCAGGGCTTCACATTTGCTAAAGACACACTTTATTGTAAATCATACCTCAGCTCTCAATCTATTTTTAATATTATTGTTATTATTATTATATAAAGGTACTATATGCACTATTTTAACTTAACATTTAAATGAGTAATTTTAGTTTGACTAGATTTATTTTATTTTTTAAGAAGTTAAACAATTGGCTGGACAGTGGTGGTGCATCCTTTTAATCCCAGTACTTAGGAGACAGAGGCAGATGGATCTCTGTGAGTTTGAGTCCAGTCTGGTCTATAGAGAGAGTCCCAGGACAGTCTCCAAAAGCTATACAGAGAACTCTTGTCTCAAAAAAACAAAAAAACAAAAAACAAGAAAGAAGAAGTAAAGAAGTTAAATAATTATTTAATGAACTTATACCATAATTAATGCACTCAACTTCTAAATAATAAAAACTTGATATATGTTCAATATTTACTAATATAGGCAAAGTTGCCTTAAATATGATATCCAATATATACATCCAGTGTAATCAAAATACACAATATATGTACATTATAGTGGTAGAAGCATTTATGTAGGAAATATTTAAATTACCATGTACCTCTTTTACTTCCAGTGCTGGGAATAGAACCCAGAGACTCACGTGTGCTAGGTAGGAAAGCACTCTATCAATAAGTACTCTATCCCTGACCTAAAATTTTAGAACTGAAATCTTCAGGTTTGTAAGTGTTTCTTAGTCTAAAGAATGTACCTTTTTCCTTTCCCTTCTTCCTGTACTCTCCCCTCCCTTTCCTATTGTGGTAGTTATATTAAAGATTATAACTCTTCCTCAAAATGTGCTGTAAATATTTTCATTTATTGCTATTTCTTTTTTAATATAAAATTTTTATTTTATTTTATTTGTGTGGATGATTTACCTATATGTGAATCTGTGCATCACCTGTAATCCCGATACCTGTGGAGGCAAAAAAAAAAAAAAAAAAAAGAAAGAAAGAAAAGAAAAAGAAAACAAAGCAGGTTTCCTCCTAGTATTGGAATGATAGACAGTTAGGAGCTGCCATGTGGGTGCTGGGAATTGAACTCAGATCCCCTGTAAGGGCAACCAGTACTCTAAACTGCTGAGTCACGTCTCCAGTCCTCTTTTCCCCCATTTTTCCCTCTTGTTACTAAACTTCGTCATGTGAAAGTACTAAGTGTTCTTGTGAAAGTCATTAATTTTCCTTTTAAGATTTCTGTATTTTGTGTTATTTGTGAAATTTCCTGTACTGTTCTAAGGTAACAAAGGGGACATTAATACTGACACATACACTTTTGTGATTTTATTTTAACATGAAAAAGTTGTACTCATCTAGAAATTATTTTTTCATTGTTTTCTACCTTTGGTTATTTAAAAAAATGTATCATATTTCTGTGATTTAAAAGTTAATATTTATTACAAATTTTCTAGATAAAATTTTATAGACAAGTTTTATAGATGAACAGTTTTGCTTGGGACTTTCTTATGTGCCCTTTTGCTACTTCTATCTTTATTATTTACTTCTATTTTGTCTTTACTAACCTCCCCCATTTTTCACCTCATAATTTAGGAGCAATTTCTCAGCTTTAAAAACAGTGTTGTGCAATTGGGTTGGAATTTCACTGAAGTATGGGTTATTTCCATAAGAATTATTAACATCTTGAAAATATGAAGGTTTCCCATCCAAGCTCAAGTAATTTAAGTTGAAAAATGTCTTTATGATTCTTCATAGCATTAAATTATTTTGTTTTGTGTATTTCCAAATTTCTGACAAATGAATGTTTCTCAAGGAATCATTTTCAGGCTATTTATTATTGGTACTTGTTAAATTTAAAATCATGTATCAGTAAGTTTCTATTTTTCATGTAAATATGCATTGTACCCTGTAATTGTCAAGTTTTCATAAATACTATCATCATAGAACTTACTGATTCCATTATTGTTCTACCAGTTTTCTATTAGGTTCCTTTGGATTTTTGATATTCACACACATTATATGAAAGTAATTATGACTGTAACCTCCTTTCTTCTAGGCAGTCATACTGTTTTTGGTTTTCTATCGTGTGAGTTCCCTACAACAATGCATCCCCATCACAAGCTTTAATAAGAAGGATAGAAAATATCATTGCTTCTATGCTGATTGCACTAGGGAATCTTCCATTTTACCACAGTCTTTTATATTTACTTTTTACAATGTGCATCATGTTAGAATGACATACCTATGTTCAAGGTAATCCAATAGATTTCTACAATGACTGAAGATAAAGACCAAGTCTGCATTTTGAGTGAGAGTTCCTATAACACCTAGATCCCCCCTACCTTTGATTTTATCTCTTATTTTCTTTCTAGGATAACAGCATTTGTCAGAGGTTCTTATGCCCTAAAACATCTATTTGAAAAGATTGGGTGAACCTCTCTATTTCCTGGCATGCCAATCTGAGTGTTCAAAGCTGTAGTTATAACATTTTGAGTTCCTGAGTTCTTCATGAAATTCATTCTCACTCACAGATAGAAAGTTGTAAAATGCAAAGTTATTTGTTAGCGGACCACCAACTCACTTCATGGCTCAGCCCAACATGTAGGTCACATTAGTTGGCTTTTTGGTGGCCATGCATGATAAGAAGGGTTTTTTAGTTATTGAAAAACTTGACATAGTGCTGCAGTACCACATTCCTGTGATGTTTGTGATTCCCTATAGATGTGATGGTCTTCCTAGTGCTTTTAGTTGTTGTCAAGACACATTAACACTTTTTCCTTGTCTTGTTTGTTCTTGGTTTTGTTTATTAGTTTTATTCATTTCTCTTTTGTGTTCTACGTCATTAATTTCTGCCTTGGTTTCCCACTATTCTTTTTTCTATTGTAACTTTGTATTTCTTTAAAGTTGGCATGTGAAGTAGTTGGTTTCATTATGACATCTTTACTCACATATGTCATTATCACTGTCCCCCTGCACTGCCTTCCCTTGTGCACACACTCTTCATTGCCAGCTGGTTCTCTTCCCCCAGATAACCTCCACTCTTGCTTCTTTTATGTTATTATCTAGAGCTTAAAATGTGTAAATACATAGCTTGTAATTATCAATTAATAATAATTTAAAAATGATGACTTTTTCTTGGCTCATATATATATTTTTATGTATTGTGGCCAATATTGTCTATTCTTTTAGTTCTATAATTACCATTCAGGCTTCTATTTTAACTGGGAATTGTTGGGAAAATTAATTGGTTAATTTGATTTGGGGAATATTGAGTTCATTTTTGAAGCAATAGGTTTCACTTTACTATTGACAGCGTATTTCAGAAATGAGAAATGTTATGCATTGCCTAGAATTATTTTTAAATGATTTTTATTATTTTTTACATCCTGACAACAGTTTCCCTCCCTACTCTTCTCCCAGTCTCTTCCACATCTCTCCTCACCCCTACCATCCACTTCTCCTCTGTTTCTATTCTGAAAAGGGCAGGGTTCCCATGGATATCAACAAAACATGGTGTATCAAGTTGTAGTAAGTCTAGACATCTCCCCTCATATTACTGGACAAGGCAATCCAGTATGATGAACAGTAGCTGACAAAAGAATCAGAGGGTAGAAGGCATATTTTCATATTCAATTACTTTTGTTGTAGACAGTAAAAAAATATATTTTATATTCTAAGTAATTAAAAATATTAGTACATATTAAGCCACTACTAGATAGTGCTTTTTACTGTGCTAATGAAGAATGAATGTTCTGGTTGTCTGTAGCATGTAAGTTTCCACCAGCCCGCCAGTCTGGGCCCACAGCCGCGCCAGCCCCAAATAACACTCAGAGACTCTATTTGATACAATCCTGTTGGGAAGTTACCATTATTGTTAATGGGCTAGCTCTGCCTTAATCATTAACCCATTTCTACTTATCTAAGTATTTCCACGTGGTCGTCTTATCGGGGAGCCGCGCGGCAGGCATCCTGCTCCTTCCTTGGGCTACATCTTGACTCCACCTACTACTTCCTCTTCCTCCTCCTGGGCACCTAGCCCTGCCTATCTAGTTTTCTATTGGCCACAGTGCTTTATTAACCAGTATGAGAAACATATATACAGAATAACATCTCCCATCATCTCCTCTTTTCTGTCTAAAATAAAAGAAGGGGTTTAACCTTAACATAGCAAAATATACCATACAACAGTTATCAAATAAGAATCATAGTAAACAATATTTAGTCCATTAACATTTTGTAAGACTTAAAGAAAATATCATCTATCCTATCTTTGCGAGTCTAAAGTCCTATATGTAACTTATCTTTAATCCTAACTAAGGAAAACTGTAACCATAACTACCTGTCTTCAATTCCATCAAAGACCACAGAAGGATAATATATAAACTCTAGAAATGACAGAGACAATTCATTGCCTGGTCAGTCACCCGAAGTTCTTCTGTAATGTTCCATCTTCAGCCCATAGGCCATAGTGTGTGTCCAGACTCCTTAACAAGGCAGGAAACTTTTCTCTGTGTCCTGTAGACTGTCTGGCTGTCTGGCAGCCTCTTCCATGAAGCAGGAATCCTGTAGCAATGTCCATCTTGTTTCAGCAGTCACCTTTTTGTGGGTCCTGCATGTCCAGTTTCTACAACATAAAGTCAAACCGTCTAGACAAGAGAAGTACTTTGCTCAAATGGCTAGTCTTGCCATATTAGAAGCAAACTCCATAATGTGTTTCTTCGATGTCCATCTTCCTTTCTTCTGTAGGTGGTGTTACCAGGAGTAGTTGTGCCTCACTGTCAAGAAAATCCCTAAACCATTTTAAATGCCATATTCTGTAGGTCTTTGAAAGGTTTGAAGAATGCCTATTCATCTCAAATACATCTCTGCATATCTAGAAATCCTAATTAACTTAACTCTAAAGTTTTCATTATCATAGGCTACTCTCAATTATACATTACATTTTCCAATGAGCTATATAAACACAATACCTAAACAAGAGGAGAAATATACATATTACAAAATTGACCTTAAATTGTATCAATAAAAGAAAATCCATTTCAAAGCAAAGTATTCATATCTATATCATAATTCCCTTTTTACCTTTTAAAAGATTGCTTGTGGTCATTAACCATTTATAAACAACCCCGTTTAAATGAAAACAAACATTTATAAACAATATTTGGGAATTTGGGCGTCGTTCTTTCCAAACTACTTCCTGCTGGAAGAGGTCGCTGTCATGGGGTTCCAAAGAAGATGCACAAATCTTGGCTGTAGTCTGCAAGGCTTTGTCTCAACTGCTTTGAATGTTGAATCATCTGGGTTACTGTTTCAGGGGGTCTTGCTTGATCAAACCACATAAGTCTGGAAAGAATCCATAGCTTTTCATTTTCTGTGGAAACAAAAATAAAAATTCTTTTCTCTAGTAGCTTGTCCTTAGGCTTAAATTTTGGAGTCAAAGCATTTTTAAAATATATAAATTGAATTAATCTAGCAGCATTTCTTTTATCAGTAGTTATTTTCTCAGCAATTAAATAATTTAAAGACAACAGAAGTGTGTATAGTATCCAAAATCTCTCTGTGTTTTCCATCTTTACGTGGCTTTCTTATTACTCTATTTATTCTATTTCTATTTTTGCATATTTTGAGACAGGGTTTCTCTGTGTAACTTTTATCTGTCCTGGAATTCACTCCATACCAGGTTTACTTTGAAATCACAGAGATCTGCTTGCCTCTGTCTGCCGAGTACTAGGATTAATTCTACTTCCTTTTTTCTTTTTTTAAACCATTGTATCCTGTTTCTTTTTCTCTCCCAAGCCAGCGTATTTTTAAAAACACAGTGTAAAGCTTTATTGCAGCTCTCCTACACACCAATGAATTGTTAGCAGAGCTCTTTAAAAGCCAGGTGGCTTTTTGCCGCTTATGCTAATTTTGGAAACTTCCCTTAAAGGAGCCGCGCAAATCTCTGTCTACAGCAAAACAAATCCAATCAAGAAAATGCTGCTACCAAGAAGTCTCTGTTCCCTTGTTTCTAAAAACTATTTTTTAAGCTTTTGTTAAGTTTTAAGCGAAAGTTCTCAATCCCGCTTCTGACACCATTATGTTACGGCAGGTCTCCCTGCCGGCCTCCCTGTCCTGCGGCCACGTGGGCCCACAGCCGCGCCAGCCCCAAATAACACTCAGAGACTCTGTATTTGATACAATCCTGTTGGGCAGTTACCATTATTGTTAATGGGCTAGCTCTTCCTTAATCATTAACCCATTTCTACTTATCTAAGTATTTCCACGTGGTCGTCTTATCGGGGAGCCGCACGGCAGGCATCCTGCTCCTTCCCTGGGCTACATCTTGACTCCACCTACTACTTCCTCTTCCTCCTCCTGGGCACCTAGCCCTGCCTATCTAGTTTTCTATTGGCCACAGTGCTTTATTAACCAGTATGAGAAACATACATACAGAATAACATCTCCCATCAGTTGTCCTTCTTTCCTTCCTTCCTTCCTTCCTTCCTTCCTTCCTTCCTTCCTTCCTTCCTTCCTTCCTTTTTTCCTTCCACCTTTCTCATGCTCAAGATTCTAGCTTTAATCCCCAGCATCTAAAAAAGATAAAAGAAAAGAACAAGCACACTAAGTGTGCTGTTCTATAGTTGAGATCCTTTAGAATTCTACATACTACATGTTACATATTTGAAGACAATTCTGATGTATCCAGACTGCTGAGTAAGTCACAGCACTCAAATGATGAGGGTTCCCCCAGAGTCATCTCATAATTCCTAATTATCACATAATTATACATATTGAGTTGCATCATAAAATAGCTTAGTTTCTTCTTCTAGAAGAATAAAATCTTGGTTAAATGACTGCATATTTAAGAAAACAGTAGATAGAAAATTGGTAACAAATGGAATTGCAATTTATTTCCTCATTTATTTTAAGCTGCCTGCAGTAATTCCAAGGGCTCTACAAAAGATCAAATAAGTAATTTCTCTTCATAGGACCACCGTGTGGCTGCAATAATCTAAATTTATGGCAATGACCAACTCTCAGGCCTCACCAGCATCAGACTTGATTATTTTTGTTGTTGATGAAAAATGAATAAGATCAGTTAAAAACAAAGGCCTAGGTGAGAGCATTTGAAAGGCTGGAAATTACTATACAGTTTTGTTATAGTTAATCAAATAAGAAAATAAAAAAGTCAAAGAAAAAAATTTTGTGAAGATTTTATAGATCAGTGACTTGTTTTAAAGGCAGATTATCTTAAAATAATGCCTCATAGAAACAAACACCCATAACTAAACACTGAGTAGAACTAGAATCCAGATGCAGAGAAAGAGGACAAGACCAGGTTACAGAAACACAGAAAGACAGCTGACCTGAACAAGGAGGAGCTAATGGGCCCTCCAGACTGATAGCTGGGAATCCAGCATGGGACTGACTCAGACCCCCTGAATATGGGTCTCAGCTAGAAGGACTGAGAAGTCTGAGGGACCTCAGATGGTAGAAACATGATGTATGCTTGGTGCACAAAAAGACCTTGCGGACACATCCCCCATGGAGGTATACCCCCTTAACCTAGAGACAGGAGAGAAGTCCTAGTCCCTACTTCAAATGACTAGACAGATTTACATGACCCAACCTGGATAGATAGCCCTACAAATGGAATGGGGGTGGGGAGATGGGAGGGGAGGGTGGCCAGGGTGCATGTCACAGGGGAAAGAAGGTAAGAGGGAGTGAGGGAGGGAGAGAGGGAGGGAGGGAGGAAGGGAAGGAGGGAGAGGAAACTGGGATCAACATGTAAAATTTTTATAAACAATAATAAAGTAAAAAAAAAATAATGCCTCATAGTTGAATTTACTATTTGATGCCATCATTATGAAACGTTGCTTGCATCCTCCCATTCATTTTAGTTCTTTGTTGCCCAAAGCAGTTTGTGTAAAATCCTAAACATTTTTTAGCCTCTGCTCTCTGTTACATATAAATAAACCTAGTTCAAAAATAATATGCTCCCAGAAACACAATATATTTAGATTTTTGAAAGGAACAGTGATATATAAGTTTGCTTCAGTTCAAGATAAATAAAAGTAGGATGATTTATGTGGCTTTTTTACTTTTAATTATTGGATAATGGAAGGAATATCAATTCAGAAAATACCAATGTGCTTTGACTTGCAACTCCTAAAAATAGTTGGATTTGTTTGCCAACAAAATCTGTCGCAAAACATAAACACTTATCTCCTTTTTTCTCCAGAGAATGGAGTTTTTCAAATTAATTACAGAACTCTGAAAAGAAAATGACACTAAAAACTTTAACTTCACAAAAGAAGAAGAGCATCCTGTGGCTGATCATATGGGTATAACTCATATTAAAACTGTTTTCTTCTTTTCTTAGGTTTGCTCAATTCTTATTCACTGAAGAATTCAAAGCTGGTTCCCGGGTCCTTGAAAGCATTTACAGCTTGTATGAAGGCTTCTCTGGCACTGTTTGCTTTCTCATTGATTTGCTACAGCCCAATCAGGCTGAATTCCCTCTCTTCAGTGTCTTTGTGTAGAAGGCTCCATCTCCCATTGCATCCTGGCAGAAGTCCCACGAGATTTTCCGAGCCTCCTCTGGGCAGTATTCCACCTAATCCACATCCAATGGTATCACAACCATGAGCTTTTCACGTTGCTGCCAGAAGGATGAGATCAGCCTGAAGAAGACAACGTGATACCAGACTGCAGGGAGAACCTGCCAAACAAAGATGCCACAACTCATCTAAAAATCACAGCTTTCACGTTTCGGGGGAATGATGTAAAACCCAAGATCAGAGAGAAAAGCAAAAAAAAAAAAAAAGTTAATAAGTTAATGTTTTTCAGTTCGTGACCCTGAAGGCAGAAGTGAACTGGAAATGATGGGGACAGAGTGCTAACACTTTTGAAACTGTACCCTCCACCCCTATGTTCACAAGTGAAGACAATCTAAATAATCTAAAACATATAAAAATAATTTGCCCTGTTCAAAACTGTGAGCAGGGATCAAATGTCAGGATGAAGGGCATGAAAAGAAATCCTTGATTGTCCTAGACCTTTGCTTACTTAAATTCATGATTTTTATCTGAGTGGAGGTATTTGCATATGTATGTGGTTTTTTTAAATCACTATCGTGGGCACTTTAAAAACATCGTATCAACAACTTATTTTAATCACGGAAATTTGAAGCTTCCTTAGACCTTAAAATATCTCTTTCCCTAATTCTGTTTTCTTTCATAGAGCTCAGAATAGTAAGATTCAGGGCAGGAAGGAATGTAGTTTTAGTGGCAGCCTAAGCTTAGTAGCTTAGGGATGTGGCTTGTTTAGCATGCACAAGGACCTATTCCATGCCCAGCACCACAAACAAACAAACAAAAAAACAAAAAACAAAACAAAACATTCACACACACACACAAAGACAGGAAACTTCATATTTAGCACGTAAGTGTTGTTGTCATGTGTTTGTCTCAAGTTAAAGTGTGATCTGTATATTGTACATGTTAGTTATTCTTTAAATGCCTTTATCTTTGTAATTTCTATGAAGCTTTTAGATCGTAAAATGTGCTCTCGGTGAAAATCACTCATCTCAAAAATCAGGGTAACTACCACAAAGGTAAGTAATTTCTGTATTTCCTAGAATACTGGGAAAGACATGGGGTGAGGAAAGTAGAAGTGCTTATAGAAAGAATGTTGCTCCATTTTAACCTATTAGATTAAGAGTGAAATGAATTCCCTGGCTGGTCACCTTACCTTGCATAACACAGGACATACTAGAGCTTGGCTATCACACCAGTTGATTCTAGTTATCATATCAAATTTACTTCTCCTATAATCACAAGTTATAAAAATGTTTCACATCAATAGTGGATTGCTGAACACTAGTAGCAACTGTCACTCCAATACAAAGAACATGAGTTTACCGCAGTCCTGGTATTTAACCACTGAAGTTCAAACATCACATTAAGGAAACAGTTGTGCTATATAAGATGTCATTATTTCAGTAGTCATTAGATATTTGGATATGTATATATACATAGGTACATATGTGTATATGCTACATTTATTCTTATATAAACTGAAGCACTATTTGAACTGTAAATAGACTTTGGGAGGAGTTAGGTAATACTTTGCTGCCTAGAAACATTTGTGTGTGTGCTGGCTTGTGGAGCTGTATGAACCAATGGGTTTGTATCAGTTTGTATGAATGTTGTATGTGTGATCCTATTTTGGAAAAGAGGACTTCTTGTATTCATAAGATTCTCAAAGAATCTTACCAAAGAAAAGAACTGTCTTTTTGTATATTATGATTCTTTGTGCGTTTACAATCATCAACCCAAGCTGGGACAAAATGATTTTTTGCAAAACGTGTACCTTGTTGGCTTATGGTCCCATTTCATGCCCTCAGATTTCAACATATAAAATTGGCTTTAATTGCTCATCTGTGAAAATACTATTTGGGGCAAAACTTAACTAAATTCCAGAAGTTCTTTCTTGAGGAGGGCAAGCACCTTTTGGGAAGCCGTAAGGAAGAGTCTATCCACAGAATGTTTTCCTTTTGAAAGGACCAGCGACAGCTGCTTCACCATCTCATTTCAAATGCATTTGGCATGGGCCCTACAGGCTAAAGATAATAAGCAGCCAGAATCAGGCCTTTTATATTAAAGGAATACATGCTTTTATCGGGTTGGAGCAGCCACTCAATGTGTGTTAGGTGACTCTCCCTAAAGACATAGAGCTAGGAGGGAGCAAAACAAGGATTCAGAGTCTGGCTTTCTCCTTTTAAGTTCATTTGTTCAGTATTCCAGATTAGAGATATGCAAGCCCCATAGTAAACAAATTACCCCTTCCCTCAAAGGTACCTCTTTTTAAAAATCTGCCCACCTCTTCCGTCATTCATTATACAGACTGAGAAACCAAAGGACTAGGAAATGACGCAAAGATTTGTTATAACTGTTTTATTTCTAGGAGCTTTAGAAAAAAAATAGACTTGCCTTTATAAGATGTAATAGAGTGGCTGTAACTTTGTGCCAATCATTGTGAAAATGTCACTATTTTTGTATATCATGTCTAAAAAAGGATCATGTTTGGGTGTGGTCTTTCTGAAGTACCACCTCAGTAAAACTGAAACAAGGATACACTCTCAATCTTTTTTTGCTGCTAAACCTATCATTGGAACTTTCCATTTTCCTGAAAGAAAAATACTGTCAGTTTGGGAGGGTCCTCTTGTATCTTATTTTCCCAAGGGAGGAAAGACATATATTTTCATAAGGAAAGTAAGTCATGCCATTTATTTCATCATCAGGTTCATGTGTAGTAGCATTCTTATTGTTAAAGCATGTTCCCTCCTGATGGCTACTGTGGTGTATCCTAGAAGCTCTGTTTAACACAAATACTTATTTTACTGACTGAAAATAAAGGATTGTGGTGCCAATAACTCAAGAAAATTGGCAGCAAGGCCATAACTGTATTGCAAAAAATGAATTAGAAGACAGGGTAATTTAACACTGATTTTGAACCATACTTTAATTTGGCCCTTAGATGTGTATTACCTATAGGAATAGAATTATGTGGCTTGTGAGGCCTCCATTAAATTCTTTATTATGTCTCAAATTAATAGCTGGGATGACTAATCCTCAAATGAAATAAGGTCATGTGATTATAGCATAATTTGGCTAAGAAAGCAAGTAAGAAGGCAGGATCAGGGCCTGGGGGTTGTAGGTAACTTGTACATGTACATTTAATGGCGCTAAGAATAAGTATAGTCTTACTAATGTTTTTTTCCCTTCCTGGAATCTATCTAATCACAAACCACCTTCAATTCAGCATGTGTTATCAACTGTCTCTAAATATCTCCACTCTGATAATGGTTTTTTCTCTATGTCTGTTTAATCACACACATGACTTCTGTTCTCCTGGGAAGGCAGGCTTCCACCATATCTCTGTCCACATCTGTTCTTAGTGAAGAGTGTGGGGCTCAATGAGATTTGACTCCACTTTGGACAGAAAGGCTGACTTTGAGGTCAGTAGCAGCCGGAATTGGGACTATTCTGTAGTCAGATCACAAGTCTAGGGCAAGCTGCCACAAGAGTGCTTGTACAATGGGAATAAGGTAGTGCCTGCATGTATACTGCTTCCACTCCATAAATGGGACTGATCATATTATTTTAGTGTCATCAAAGTAGTTCCTACACAGAGTCTCTCCTTATTTTATAAATTGAGAATGTTGATGAATTGGGACCTAATGGGTGATGCTGTTAAGATTTAAAAGACTGTTCATTTTTCATCTTCTTTAAATATTGAACCCAGTCCATTCCATCTAGTTCCTGTCACAAATGACAAAGCCTCTCTTCTGCAGGATTCTCTGCACCTTCATTTCCCTTTTGGGTAGCTGTTGTTCATTCATTCTGAATGAACTTTGGGGTGGAAGGAGAGCTGGTGAACTGCATGGCTCATATGAATAGGCTTATCTTTGTACTTGAATCACCAGAAAGGTAAGATAGCTCTTTCGTTACACAATAACCACTTCTTACTAAGTCAACACTAGCTCATGACTTTAGGCTCTTACATAAAGACATAGATAGATCCTTTTGAAGTACCCCCAATACATTCTCTCTTCTTATGCTTTCATAAATGACGAGCACGCTAAAAGAATGGAGATGGGGGAAAGACCTGTATATGTGTAAACAGAATTCTTTCATCCATATAGAACAATGTAGTTCTGCTGGATTCTTCTTCATATTTGTGTGTGTGTGTGTGTGTGATATGTTCCTCAGTGTATAATCTTGTATTGTGTGTGAAGTGGCTGTGACTTAGCAATCAGTTTAAAGAAGATAAAGACTCTATACTGTCTTCATCAAATGACCTTATTGTAACTTATTTTAGTGGGATGTCTGATACTATCCCCTGATGTTTTAATATCTGTGTGTAAGTGACAGTTTCCAGTACAATAAACTGTGTTACTGAATTCAAGTTGAATGTAGTAATACTTACATGTGGATATATTTAAATAAGCAGATTGATACAGATAATCAGTCTTGTCTCTGCCTTTTAGGACTTTAGTATTTTAATAACGGAGGTGTCTTCTGAAGACTGTAGCAGCAATAGACCCCCTTTGCTCTTGAAAATTCAGTATCATTTGAATTAGATAGATGTTCCAGGAGTAAGAGTAAAGCTCTTGATGTGTAATAGTTTGCTCTCAGAATCAGGTAAAGACAGTCCAGTCTCTAATAAGGTAAGAGCTTTCCCAACTTGAAACTGCTTGAGGAGCTCTTAGAAGGCAGGACTGAATTTTAATCTATTGGATGTAGTGGCACCGAATTAACTGAATTTTTTTTAAATGGATTTTGTAGAAACCAGTGAGACATGCTGAAAAGCCATATATAACTGGGGACTGGTCAAGCATCACATACTAGAGTGAGTAGAATCTACTTCACCAAAAGGATTTTCATTTTTGCACAGTTCACAATTATATCATCATTGGGTTAAAAAAAAAAAAGTTCATCTCTTCCTAATGGTTCATTTCATAAGCAGCAAACCAGTGCAGTTCCCTCACCTTTTGAAGCAATACCCCAAATAATAAATCACCATTATAGTATAACAGCTTACTTCTAATTGGACCTAAAAGTAAACAAGCATTACAGTTTAATGTACTATTGAAATTTGAAGACTTGCTCAATAAATTAGTCTTATTAATAAAATTGTTCTATTTGATGTATTTCTCCAAATAATTATGAGTAAAACAAAAGTATTAAAAACAAATGATAGAAATTAGTTATTAGTACTTTAAAATCATTTTAATTTGTATTAACATTAAATTCAACACCAGTTATCTGTTGTATATAAAAAGAATTTTGAAATACTTGCACACCAACTGAGAGGCTTTGTAAAAATGCCTTTTTGCCAAATTAAGTTCTTTGAATTCTTGTTAATTATTATATTTCCTTAGGGATATTTTGAGGTGTTTGAAAGATATAGCAGTTCTAATCTTAGTGCAGAACATTTTTACTAATCACTTTACTATATTGCAAAATGTTATACTATGATATTTTTTAATGAAACAATTATCAAGTATTCCGGCATATTACATATGATTATACCCAAACATCACATTCTATAAGTCTACTACTATGTACACAATTTTTAAAAAAAACCACAGTGGGTATTTTGGTCCTAGTGATGAAGTATAATGCAGTATATGACATTGATTTTTAATGAAAATTCACTTAAATGTAGGGCAGGGAAACTAAGCTGTAAATGTATATGTCCTTAAGGATAAAATGGCAAACAATAATTTGGAAAGATCAACTTTTAAGTGCTCATCAGATTTTAGCTTTTGTTATGTGCTGTTCCTGGAGCAGGAAGGACGATTGTTAGTTGAATTTGCTTCAGCTTCATAGAGGGGGTTCACTCGTAGTCCACTGCATGGTGGAATGAAATCTCTTCAGAAGCAAGACTGACTCAGAAACTTAGTGATGCACCTTACTATTTTTTAACTGCCGTCCTAATATCCAAACACTGTGGTCTTTCCAATGTGTTTTCTGTATTAGTTTTGTAAAGTAGAAAATAATGTGCCATAAACTGGACTTGATTGTGTTTATTAAAGTGATGTTGCTGGCTTATTGTCCCACACCTGCTCTGGTCCACTTAATAATGTAAAACCTGTGATAATTTTTGCCTTAAAATCTGATGTGAAATCATTATTGTGTTCTAATTAATTATTCTTAGCTACTCGTTAATTTTCCTTTAAAGCTAACTATGGTGTCAAATAAAATATTACACAAATACTCTGTGAAGTGCTGCTGGTGAGTCTGTTTGTGACTGTGTGTATCTGGATCCAGTACATGTTGGCCTGCTGGATTCTATAAATAGGCATTCGTAATCCTTTTGGAGAAAGGGCCTGGTCCCTCTCACTTGGGCCTTGGCTGAATTCTCCCCTTAACCCTTATAAATAGATTTTTCCATGTCACTCCAACAACCTAGCTTGTCCTCTCCCTCTATCTTCATTCTTATTGAGATCTGAATCTTCACAATTTGTGTTTACACCATTTTCCAAAATAGGAAAATGCTCAAGCTGCCTGAAAATTAAAATTATCCAATTTCTTCATGGAAAATAATCTTAGAAAGTGTGAGGCTGTGTGACACACACACACACACACACACACACACACACACACACACACACACACACACACACAGGAGTGCATGTACTGGTAGGGGGAGTGAGTCCATTTTGATGTATAGGTTGTCCAAAGTTCAGTGAGTATAGCCAGGACCTGCACAGGTTAAAACAAGACAAAAATCCCAGCACTGAGAAAAGGAAGAAGGCATAAATTTTAACCTCTAACAAAGAAGATATTTGCAATGGATATGTGCTGGGAAGGGGAAATTCTGTTTTTCTAATTGAGTGTCAATGAGTATAGCAGCCACACCCCAAGGCAGCTTTCATGGTCAAGAGTAGTTGTTGTTTTGTATTTTTTTTTTTTTTTTGCATTTTTTGTTTTGTTGGTTTTGACTTTTTTTTTTTTTATTTGTCTTACTGCTTGCTTTTAATCTTAGGGGGTATTTTTTGCTTTTTTTTTTTTTTTTTTTGCTTTGCTTGTGACAGAAAGATAAGAGCATGAAGTTGAGTGGGTAGGGAGGATTGGGGAGTTGGTAGGAGAAAGAATATGTTCAAAATATATTGTATTAAAATTATTTTCAAATAAACAGTTGAGTGAAAAAGAATTGTGATAGTCTTAGGTTGACATACCAACAGAGGTGTGTGTTGGTCTAGAAACTGCTTCCTTATCAGGGTCTGATCTTTGACCTGCCTTGAGTTAGTCACAGTTAAACCGCAATATATTAGATAGGCAGTTTTATCTGGCAATGAAAATTTTGGCTTCCACAACTCCTTCCCAGTCTGTACTAGAAAGACAGAGGGTTTCAGTGAAAAGTTAAACGCATTTCCCAGTATGTTACCTGCATGACAAGACCCTTATTCTTGGAAAAGCATCTCAGTGCCTCTGGCTAATTTGGAATGGCAGGACAACCCGAACTTGTGCTTAGGTGTTTCTTCGTCCCGGAAACCAGAGGGTGGATGAAGAGTTCAAACTCCCTCACCCCCAATTCTGGTTTCTGCTGGTTGCAGTTTATCAAGGCCACTCAAGACGGCCCAGAACAACGGACTCTAGGACCCAGAGGCTGCGCGCGGGCCAGCTTGGTGGGCAGCCTCCTGCTGTGGTTGGGCACCAGCTGTCAGAAGGCGCGAGTTCGCGGCCGGCCCGGAACAGTCTCGGGAGCGCCGCGACGAGCTGTGTGGCGCGCACTGGCGGCTGCGCACGGTGCGCGTGGGCGTGTCCGAGCGGGGCCACGCTGCCGCCCCACCCCCCTGTGTCGGTTTGCCCCCAGGGCCGGGCTACACCGCGCGCGGGGCCGTTTGGCCGGGCCCGCGTGCCCTCGGCGGGCTCCGCTGTGCTCGAGCGGCTCGGGGCCGGGCATGCTGGGAGCCGCTCAGGGAACCGCCGCCACCGTCGCCGCCGCCGCCGCCGCCGCCTCCGCCACCGCCACCGCCACCCGCGGGGCGGGTCTCTGAGGTGCGGAGATGAAATTCCCGGCCTCGGTCTTAGCGTCCCTGTTCCTGTTCGTGGCTGAGACCATAGCGGCGTTCTACCTGAGCAGCACCTACCGCTCGGACGGGGACCGCATGTGGCAGGCGCTGACGCTCTTCTTCTCGTTGATGCCCTGTGCGCTGGTGCAGTTCACGCTCCTCTTCGTCCACCGCGACCTGAGCCGCGATCGCCCACTGGTGCTGCTCATGCACCTGCTCCAGCTCGGGCCCCTGTTCAGGTGCGTGCGGGATCCAGAACCAAGCCCTAGGCCGTAGCCCCTGGCCGTGCCCACCTCCCCTTCTGCCTCTGCTCAGGGAAGAGGCCTTCCTGGAGGGGATGGCTGACCTGCCCTGCTTTCCCAAGCCTCACCATTCCAGTCTCCGAAATGGGACAGGATCCCAGGGTGAGGCTAAAACTGAGATGCTCTGGATTTAGGGACCCATCATGTGGAACTGCCAATGTTTACTTCAATTTGACCAAAAAGAGCAGTAGTCTTTGCCTTTGTCAGTTTCCTAAAAATACGTGGTTTTCCCTGTGGTCAGGTGGACTTCCGAAGGATTGGTGTGTGGTCTTGACACTAACCTATGGAAGTTACTCTAAGCGCAGTTAAAGTTGAAGCTGTGATGGGTTATTTAATTTAGCTTTTCAAACAAACACATGGCACTTAACTGTGTACCAGGCACTATTCTAAGTGCTTTATTAAAATTTATTTAATTCATATACAGAACTCTAGAAATTCATGCACTCTACTTTTCTCTTGATGCAATGAACATTGTCTAGAGTGAAAACACACGTAGTACCACAAGTGTCTTCTGACTCTGCCCAATTTTTAACATAGTCATGAAATCATGAAATGTGCATTGAAGATAGGAACTTTCTTTGTGCCATTTCTGGGGGGGGGAAGTTATTGTTGTTTGTGGTGCTGTGGATAGAAGCCAGGGCCCGGTACAGGCTAGGCAATGCACTACCACCAAGCTATATCCTTAGTTCTGAGAATTAATCTTTATGAACACAAAGCAAGAATACACAGCAATCAACCAGACTGTTTTAACTTGAAGGGAATTTAAATGCATTGTTTTTATATCTTTTACTAGAGGGAATGCAAAAGTAAAAGTATTAAAAAATCATTCACAATATTAAAACTTTGCATGACACTTTAAACAATCTTTTTTATCTTACTGTACTGACTTACAGTTTAACAGTTATGGCAAACTTGGTAAACAGGTTTCCCATTTTTCAAGAGCCAGGGAATCCTAGAAAAGATGAGAAACATATGCTGGTAACAGAGAGAAAATGCTACTGATGTTCTGACAGTCAGGGAGGAATCGGAAAAACAGGGATCGGAGGTACTTAGCCAGCATTGCAGTCAGCTAGTAGGGAACCCATGTCCTTAAGCAAGCCCTATGGCCTTGCTAGTGTGTCTGCTCAAGAAACTAAGTGAGATTTGACTTTAGACAAGGCATTCATCATTTACTGTCATCTGTGGGAAGGAAACACATTTGGGTGGAGTGACTTCGGGAACTGAGAATTCTCAAAAGTTACTACGTGGTTTGGTTCCTACCTACCTACCTACATGCTGGTTGACTCCTTGCCATGACATAGATGCAATTGTGTTCACAGCATTTGTTTACCTGTCTATTATTTTGGTGCTGGAGGTTGAACCTAGGGCCTTAGGCTTATTAAACCAGTGTGCTACCATTGCTATAGGCTTCCTCATCCCTGTCCTCATTTTGTACAAAGGGCAAATGAGGCTCCAGAACATGTTCCCAAGGCTTCCTTCCAAAATGCAATTAGGTTCATTATGTTCTCTGTGTTCTGTAAAAGAAAGTAGAGTGTGCAGGACATTTTATCAGCAGTTCCATCTTTAGGGTTTTAAATGTTTGAAAGTGTCTCTTAACATTAAGAGTTGCTCAAGACAAAGCTAAAAGAATATTGTATATAAGACAGCATGACAACTATAAACTAGAGTTCAAGGAAATATACTAAGATGTGAAGAACAATAGTACACAGTGACAGAATGTGAGTTTAGTTTTTTCTTCCTAAACATGTATGTCGAACAAATTTCTCCTTTATTATAAATTCTTCAGTCATCTTCAGTGTCACAGTAATTTTTAAAACTTTATTAGGGAAAGGAGTCTCATATACTGATAAAGCTGGTTTATGTCAAGGAAGAATTGGACCCATGATCTTTGAACTCAGATACACAAAATGTAGTTTCAAGACCCTTAGCTTCTAAATGAAAGGGAGATTTGTTAATTTTTGGTTAATGGGACTTTAAAAAAATCTTAGTGAGATTTCTTCCTAATGACTGGTTCTAATTTGAACTCTTTTTTTGTTTGTTTGTTTTTTGTTTTTGTTTTGTTTTGTTTTTGCTTGTTTTTTTTGGGACAGGGTTTCTCTGTGGCTTTGGAGCTTGTCCTGGAACTAGCTCTTGTAGACCAGGCTGGCCTTGAACTCACAGAGATCCACCTGCCTCTGCCTCCCAAGTATTGGTATTAAATTAAAGGAATAAATCATCAGTTTTTCAGAAAGATCAAATTATTATACCAAACAAGGGAATTACAATAATTTCTCCCATTTACCCCTTAGCAATGGGTTTTAATATTTTAAAGTTGTTTGGTGGACAGTTTACTTCTGCCAAAGTTGGGGGAGCCAAACTATCATTTTTAGGTAGATGCTGCTTTTGACTTCATAGGATATGATGACCCAAGTAAAGTGTCATACAGTAAGTAGTTTACTGTATAGTGCTTGCCTTAATAATAATATAGTCAGACCCTCAGTATGGGGAAAATGAGGATCTGTAATACCTTACACTAATGGTATTAGTTCACTTCTGTTCCTTTTTTTCTTCAGGGAAGCATTGGTAGAACTCTTTATTGAATTTATTTAATTTTCGTCTTATATTTAAATGTATAGGTACAGTTTCTATGGTTCTTTCTAATATGACATTTGGACAGTGTCTTGAATTACCTGTTTTCCAATTTGAAGGAAAATCTTTTTACCTTTTGTTTCTTATTACTCTCACAGTTCTGTTAGCTTTCATAAATTAATTGAAAGTAGTAAATATAAATGAGTGACAACTTTAAGAAATGCCCCATTTTTTTTACTAGCACAATTTAGCAGACAGAAAAAAAATCTAGGTAGGTTAAAGCACTCTGAAATTGATATAGAACATTGCAAAGTGATTCATATTGGTATTTCTCTATAGGGAACTTCGAAATAATTTTAAATAATAAGAATCCACATTTGAAAAGTATTTCTTTCCTTTGCAAAGTACAAACATCATTTAATTCCACCTACAGTAAAACCCTGTGAGCTGACTGACACAGTCTTATTTCTACAGTCCAATCATTGAGACTCAGGCGAGTAAGCAAGTGTCTTGTCAAAGGCTTCGCAATATTTTCTGTTTAACCAGCATAGCTCTCTGATGTAGTTTCTCAGAGCATATGAACGTAATATGGCTTATAGAAAATAATAGTATTTCTTTGGGAAAAGTATTTTCATTAGGATCCTTGGTTCCTCAAGTTATTTGTGCTGCCATCAACATGTCTAGTTTTATCAAGGGAACAAACTGTTGGTATGGTTGACAAGAGAATTATATTATGCCAGAAAAATGAAACTAAGTGGAAAAAAATAGAATCTGAGTACTAAGTATCTACAGCAGGGATCTTCATGGGGTCTGCAGATTATGCTCCATTGGCCAAATCATGCCACCACCTGTTTCTGAAAACAAAGTTTGTTAGACCACAACTATAACCATTCCTTGGTATAGTTATTTGTCAAGTATTTGTCTGAACAGGGCAGAGTTGAGCAGAGACCCTGATGACTTGTAGAGCGCAAATGCTTACCAATACTAAATTACACAAAAACTTACTGCACCATGGAGTATGTGATATTGAAGAACTTCCTTGAATAATTTTTTTGAAGGATGCTGGACCTTTACCACTGACCTACATCCTTAGCCCTTACCTGGGGTGATTTTATTCAAGCAGTTCATGAAGAGAAACAACAATAAAACAAACTCTATGAACAAAAATTGGAACAATTGGATAAGTCTTAGCAGTATTTTAAGAAAACAGTAGTGGTTTGTTTCTTACTTTCTACTTAGTGGTAGTAAGAGCTCTTGGAACAGTCCTCAAAATTATAGGAAACAATGTTTGAAGCTTTGTTAAGATATGCCAGGTGTGTGCAGTGGCACACGCCTTAATCCCAGCACTAGGGAGGCAGGGTCACGGAGATCTCTGAGTTTGAAGCCAGCCTGTCTACAGAGTGAGTTCCAGGACAGCCAGACCTACACAGAAAAACCCTGTGTCAAAGGGGAAAAAGACAAATGTGTCATTTGGGAAAAGCAGTGGATTGTGAGAGGCACTACCATTGGAGCTACCTGTGCTACTAGTTTCTTTTCTTGAAACTTTTCATTTGCATGGTTGATCTCTGCAGTTGCATTTTAAAAATTCTATAGGTGATCCCTGTTTTACATAGTTCCCTTAAGCATCAATAGAATTGCATTCCTCTTCAAGCCCTCATTTCATTCATTCATTTCATAGAGCAGCTTTTAGCATGCTCTACCTTATGTTTATTTTTGGTTTGTAAAAGCTCTAAGTTTAACTTTTATATCACAAGTTAAGAATATATGTTAAAATAACGGACAAACAGAAAATATATTTGCACAGCGAAGAAAATTAAAGCCTTTAATTCTACTGCCTAAGGAGATTTTTGTTTGTTTGTTTGTTTGTTTTTTGAGACAGGATTTCTTTCTATTGCTTAAGAACCTGTCCTGGAACTCGCTCTGTAGACCAGGCTGGTTTTGAACTCACAGAGATCCACTTGCTGGGATTAAAGGCACACACCAACAATGCCCAGCACAAGAGAATAATTCTTAATGCTTTTGTTTTATATCCTTACTAGTATGTGTATGAGGTTATGTTTGTAAACTGTCAGGGAAAATGAATCCAAATTTCAACAGTTTGCTAATTTCCATAATGTATTTATCCCCATCAAGTCTGACCAAGGCACTAGAATTGTTTACACAATTTCTATTTAGTAATTGGCACTTTGGAGTCAAAATAATTCAATTCTGTAATTCCACTGTTTATGTGTATGTGTACATTTGTATAGTTTGTATACATTTAAATATGTGAAGTTTTCTCTCAAAAATTTTCCCTCATCAAGTACAATGAAATATTTTATCAAATATGATAAGTGTGTTGTACTTTTATAAATTACATGTGCTGGGGATTGATTCCAGGGCCTAACACACACTAAGCAGACTATATCCCAATCCCAGGATTTTAATTTAAAAAAATTTTTAATTTGCTTGTGTATTTGTGTACCTGTGTTTGTGTACAATACACATGCCTTGGTACATGTGTGGAGGTCAGAGAAGAAGTTGGGAGAGTCAGCTTTCTCCTTTCATCACTTGAGAGAGACCCAGGGTTTAAACTCAGTTGCTTATGTTTGTCAGCAAGCACCTTTGCCCACTAAGCCATCTCACCAACCCAAAGTCTTTATTTATATTAGATGTTTCCTGAACTGTCAGTTTTGAGAACTACATAGTATTTAATTGAGTGGATGTGCTTTGATATATTTAATGATCCTTTCATTTGGAGGACCTCTAAAATAAAATAATTGGACCTCTTTTTATTTTGCTGTTAGAAATGATGCTCGTTTAAATTATTTCAGTAAAATTTCCTTGACATTTTACTTAATTTATGTTTTTTTTTTTTTTTTTTAATGTGTGAGTGCTCTGAATGGATATATGAAGGCCAGAAGAGGGCATCTGATTCTGTTATAGATGATTGTGAGCCACCATGTGGTTGCTGAGAATTTAACTCAGGACCTTTGGAAGAGCAGTCAGTGCTCTTAACTGCTGAGCCATTTCTCCAGCCCAGTAAGATTTCTTTGTGAGCTAGTGTATCAGAAACTGTCACAGGAATGAAAAGTACAACATAAATATTGTTCTGTTACGTATTTGTTTTATATATGCCCCCTTATCCCATTTAGAGCACCACTGAATGAATGGAGTGGGAGTTTTCAAGCTATTTTAGTAAAGTACATCTGCTATCATCACCCCTTTGAGAATAAATATCATGATCATTTTATTCTCTCTTTTACAGCTTGCCACTTTTGATGGCCCAACAGTTTTAAGGGGTGTTCATTCGTCAGTCAAAGGTTTAAGTTTTGGAGGAAGTGGGCTTGAATTCATGAACTAAACTTAAGCGTTATTGTTTCTTCTAAACAAATTAGACTGCATTGCCATGTCTTGATGTAATATATTCAGACATCTTTGGTTGAATGTATATTTCAAGATAGCACATACACTGTCCCTGTTACATAAACCACACAATTTCTTTCCCCTAGAAACAAGTGAACAAAGGTAATAATCATGAAATATGTCCACTTTGTGCTCACCAGAAAGGTTGTTATATTTCTTTTCATACATCAAAAATAAGGCCTTATTTTACTGTTTCAAATTATAAAGGTACTTAGATTGTCATAGATACCTCCAGGTGACATTATAAAGTTAACAACATTCAATAAATCCAATGAAGCCATAAAACCTAGCAGCATTGTAAGCTTGTTATGAAAGTGTCTGTTTTAGGGCAGAAATGTCAATGTTTAAACCCAAGGGAAAATCTGTTTTTCCTAGTACTTTATTATATGTTTTCAAACACACAGTAGAAAATCTTAATGACTTGTACACCCAAGTACTTACAACCTAGATTCTACAATTAATATTTTGTTTCATCTCTCCATCCATCAACTCAATCTCAATCCCTTTCTCCTCATCTATGTGTGCCTCTCTCTGTGTATGTATGTATGCTTCAAAGCAAATTGTAGGCACCTGTACTTTTTCTTTCCATCAATATCTATTTATAATATTATCTAGAAAGAACCATTTTCATTACTAGTTAAGGATGTGTCCCTAGAGCAGTCTTGGAAGTCCTTAAATAAGATATTTGCCAAGCCCTGGACATGTTTGAATTTAGCCATGACCTATCTGGGCTTATTAGGATAAAGAAATCGGTAATATATTGTGGTCTTCCAATGAAATTCTAATTGGCAAGCAACTTTATTCACCTTCATATTCCCTCCCTCCCTCTTTTCCTTACTGTAGCCCAGGCTCATCTGCTCACTGTGTAGCCAAAGCGGTCTTGAACTCTTTGACAGTCATTCTGCCCAGCCTCTAGATTATAGAGTCTAGAGAGTGCTGAGATTATAGGAGTGAGCCTGGATCTTTTTTTTTTTTAACTAGGGTGGTTTGTGGCATTGGTTTTATGTGGATTATTTACACACACACACACACACACACACACACACACACACACACACACACACACACAGCCTTATACCCATTAGTCCTCGTTCATAGCAGGATGACAAAACAGGTATTTTCTCCATTTTATTATTAAGGGGGAAAATTCAGAATATAAGGGCTTTACTTATAGATACACAGCTAATGTGTGTCAGGAAGAAAAACTAAACATTTTCCTGTAGCTCTAGAGTGTCAGCTACTTCTCATTCTTTTATTTTCTTTGCCTTGGTGTCTTTCAGTGTCACCCTTGCTTGATTCTCACTCAATTCCCAATGGTCTATTGCAGGCCTTATAGAAGACTGACTCCTTAGAACTGATCCTAAGAGTGAATGATTTAGCATAGCCAGGCAAGGGTTTGAGAATCGGGCTAAGTGAAAACAGGATGACTGCAAGAGGACAGAATTTTGCCAGTCACTAATTCTATGACTCATCAATTTGTTTCTAGATGTTTTGAAGTCTTTTGCATCTACTGTCAGTCCAGCCAGAATGAAGAGCCTTATGTGAGCATCACCAAGAAACGGCAGATGCCAAAGGATGGCCTTGCAGAGGAGGTGGAGAAGGAAGTGGGCCAGGCAGAAGGCAAGATGTTTACCCACCGCTCTGCCTTCAGTCGGGCATCTGTGATCCAGGCTTTCCTAGGCTCTGCCCCACAACTGACCCTGCAGCTGTATATCACCGTCTTGCAGCAGAGCTTCACTACCGGAAGATGTATGTATGCATGCTTTTTTAAAATTTTTCTGCTTACATTTGAGGTTCAAACTGAGAAGCAAAACAGTTTGTATTCAGGTGAAGTCCATTTATATGTTCATTCGTTCTGAATCTATATTCTGTTCACTGATCTAAACTCCAAGTGAGTTAAAATGATAACATTTGGAGGGAGGGCTAGGTGCATATGAATCTGTATTTTGGCCAGGACTCAAAAGGAAAAAAGTTCACCTGTGCTCTAGTGTGGACCAGCTGAGGTGGCTCAAATTTGTGGGAGCTATACTTCATCGAAGACTCATCACTGAGTCCTTAGAGTCTCACCTCTTTTCCATGTGAGGAGAGTTTAGGCTTCTCACTGTGTCATCTTTGGTGACAGTGACTTAGGAATCATGGAGCCAGCTACATTATAACTGGAGGGTTCTTTTCTTCATTTTTCTTTTTCTTTTGTAGTTTAATTTGTAGAGCAAATTTAGTATATTTACAGTGTTGTGCCAAGATAACTGTTAGCTATCATTTTAGATTCTTAAATGTAGAACATTTTCATCATGTCAAGAAGAAGCCTACCCATTATTAGTCACTGTTTTCCTTGCTTTCTAACCCTTACCAATCACAAATCTTCTTGCAGTTTCTATAGATTTGTCTGTTTTGTATATTTCATGTAAATAACATTATGTTCTATTAGAATGTTTTTGCATAGTTCACAAATAACAGACCCTGTCCCTGTGAGCTTCTATCTTGGGTAAGATGGCCTTCCTTTGATTCCCCCAGTTTAGTCAATTTTCAGCAGAAGCATGATCAAGTCCCTGGGATCTTGGAAGATATATTGGCCTTAAACCCAGGTTAGAATTCTAAGATTGCTCTGCTGTGGGGAGGTCCAGACAGCTTACCATTTGCCTTGGCAGGCTTGAGAGTACCCTTTTGTAGTCTTCTATAGTCTGTAATAATTGTCCCATGAACACGTATTTTATGCCAGGTACTGTGATAAACCTTGTAGCATTTGTTTCTCAATGTGACCTGTGAGGTAGAGGATGTTTTTTTCATCTTGCTGAAGAAGGAAAGCATACCTACAGCCTACTAGAGGAAATGTGAGCTAAGATTATATTTGTGTGGTTTCATTCATGGATGCAGTGAGGATTTATTGAGTATGCTCTGTGTTCTAGTCTCTGTGCTTGTCTCTGAGGACAAAGTATTAATGAAGTGGACAGGCTCCTGTCACTTTGGAAGAAAATGACAGACATGAATTAAATGATTAATCATGTATATATTTTACTTCTGGTAAATTGTGCAAAATAAAGGTTAAGGAGACTGTGTGGATTCTAACCAAGCTTGGAAATGAGTCAACGTTTTCCAGAACATAGACTTATATTTAAAAATGGCCAATGAGGTAGAGAAGCTAGATAGAGGAAAAGCAGTATAGAGCATCTTAGGATTTAAAATGATAATCCACATGCAGTGGGAAGCCACTGATGAGTTTTAAGCAATACAGTGTCATAGCACATTTAGTGTTAGAAAATGACTACTCTGGGAAATAAATTGGAAGCCAGTAGGGGAAGGAATAGGAAGGACAGTAAAGTGGGCAGCTAGGATTTCTGAGGTGACAGTGATAATGTGTTGGAATAGAATAGCGAGAATGGATTCTTGGAACAGTATTGAAGATATGGAAGAGGAGTGACTGATAATTAATTACATATGAAGGTAAAGCATAGTATGTGCCTGGAGTGTGTCCAGGGCCTTGCCACATGGAGTCATGGAAGCTGTTTGGACAAAGAGCAGGATTCTGTGGCATGTTTTTTTTTTCTTTAAGATTTACAATTTTCACAAAATGAACATATTTAAAGACTCTATTTAGACCATGAGAGAAAAAGATGTTAAAACTACCTCAAAAGATAGATAAAGAACAGACATGGGGATATAAGAAAAAAATATTTGCATGGGTATGTAAAGGGAGATATCTGTTTTCAATAGATGTTAGGACTAGGGATGTGGGTCAGTAGAGAGTGCTTACCTAGCACGTACATGACCTTCAGTTCAGTTTTCCATACCATAGAAGAAGAAAGAAAACGGAACAGAAGAAACACAAAAGGGGCTAGGAATTTATCATAGCTCAGTCGGTAATGTGTTTCCTTAGTATGCATGCAGCCCTGGGTTTAGTTCCCAGAACCACACAAGCCAAGAGTGGTGGTGCACACTTATATTAAAAGCACTTGGGGCAAGAAGATCAGAAGTCTAAGGTTCCTTTGTGCCAGCCTGCTATATATGACAGATACCCTGTCTCAAAAAGGGGTGGGGGTTTTGAATGTTGCTAGACTGCTTGTCTGTATCTGGGTTTGATCCCCTACACTAGCACAGAATAAATCAGGTATGGTGACACATGCCTATAATTCATCATTTGGGAGGTGGAGGCAAGAGTATCAGAAGTTCAAGTTCATCCATGTCTATATAAAAGTTTGAGAGCAGACTGGGGCATCAGATCTCATAATACCCAAAAGCTACTCTGTAAAGGTTGAAGGCATGAGGGCTGTAAGGACATTTCAATCTGATTTCCAGGAAGCAGTTTCCATGGGAATAGTATAGGCAGTGACCATGGTGGGATGCTAATAGTTTCATAACATTGCAAGTGAACATCACATTTTATAATTACCTAAGATGGTAGATTTTATGTTATGTAAACTTTATTTTAATAGAAAATAAAAAAAAACTAAAAAAATTATTAGTTACTGTTGTTAACAATGGAGAATAACTTATCTACTATAAAGGAATAGGAAATAAAACAGCAGTACTAAACTAGAAATCGGGAAAACAAAATAGTAAAATCACAGTCAAAAAGAACATTACACTGGGGCTGGAGAGATGACTAAACTGTTAAGAACATTTGTCTCTACACCCAGTGACCACCACATAGCGGAAAGGAAGAATCAATTCCTGCAAGTCGTTCCCTCACTCCCACATGCATGCCGTAACATTCACTCTCCAATAAATAAAGGTTACAAAATGAAAAGAATATGATCAAAGAAGTACTATATGTTTATGGATGGAAATATCATAACAAAACCCATTAATTTATGCAATGAATATATGGTAAAAATAAACTTTGAACAGTGTTCTGATGATGTGTGGGATTCACATGAAGTACTGAAAAGGGTAGGCATGGGAGTACATATCTGTCACTGAACTTGAAATGACTGTAGAATATCTAGTGTAAAGTGAATCAGTTAAGTGTATGTGTGGATGTGCTACAAAATGGGCAGATAAGATTATCTGAAATAGTAAAATCCAAATCCTCAAAGAGATCTGACACCTGTTAAATACTTAATAGGTAAATATCTGGCAGATGTTAAGTGGCAAATGTGATGAGCAGTTCAAAGAAGAGTAAAAAAATAGAAACAGGAATACTGATTAGGAATACTGAGGTGACTATGTAAATTGAGGCAAAACTAAGTCTGATACATAATGTGGAGTTGCACATCCCATGGGCAGAAGTTTTCCTTTGACACATAGATTTTGTCAGAATACAAAAATCAAATAGAAAATGTTCCCATAAAAAGAGGATATAACCTTTCCGGGCATTGGTGGCGCATGTCTTTAATCCCAGCACTCAGGAAGCAGAGGCAGGCAGATCTCTGTGAGTTCAAGGCCAGCCTGGTCTACAGAGCAAGTTCCAGGACAGGCTCCAAAGCAATACAGAGAAACCCCAAAAAAGAGGATATAACCAGGTAGGCTTGGTGACTTGCCTGTAATTCCAGCTTTGAAATGCTAAGGCAGGATCTCTCAAGCCAGGTGGCTAGTAAAACTGTATTGGTGAGTTCTGGCTTGGATTGAGAGATCTTACCTCAGTAAATAAGACGGAAGAGTGATCAAGAATGATGATCGAGGATGATTCCAGATATCAACTTCAGAACACACACACACACAGACACAGACACACACACACACACACACACACACACACACACACACACACACACCATGCACACATGTATATGCACAACACACACATGAAAATGGAAAAGGGAAAAAGGATATATTCACTAAGGTGAGAAATTTCCTAATATGGACATTTCTGCACTGAACACCAGAGCTCAGTAGACACCAGTGACATCATAAAGTCTATGTTGTAACAAAGTCCTCTCCTGAGGAGCAAACATAAATACATGGACAGTTAAGAGGGTTGGTCATTTTTAGAGACCCAGGCCAGAAAAAGGGTGAAGTTGAGCCAAATCCACCATATAGGCGCCATGGCTGGGAAGAAGCGAAGACGAAACATATCTCGTTCAGCAAGAGCCGAGCTTCAATTTCCCGTCAGCCGGGTAGACCGCTTCTTGCGGGAGGGGAACTATTCTCGGCGCCTGAGCTCTTCTGCGCCCGTGTTCCTCGCTGGTATACTCGAGTATCTGACATCTAACATTCTTGAGTTGGCTGGCGAGGAGGCCAACACAAACGGCAGGAAGCGCATCACCCCAGAGCATGTGTATCGCGTAGTGCAGAACAATGAGCACCTTCAGGAACTCTTCAAAGAGGATGCCAACTCTGGGGTTGATGAGATACCAGAAGAAACCAATGACAACTGTTGATCAATGGGTCTCGAGGCTGGAGGGCCCACCAACCCCTTCAGCCCCAACCAGTCCCAGTGTCCTTCTTGCTGGGGATTAAACCAGACGTGCTATTAAAGCATCTAAACTGGAGCCAGTTTTTCTGATTCCTTTTGGTTCGTCATTTTTAGCTAGAGAAACACCCAGCAGCGTGGTGGTGAGTTTGGAGCTGTGGTCGGCATGGGGGACTTGATTTCCAGGGGAAATTTCGAATGAGCAGTGGTCTTGGTGGGAGGAGGTGTGGTCAAGAATGAAAGTAAGAAGTCCTGGTGACAGAAAGGTGTGAACACAGGTAGCCCTGGTGGGAGGATTTGGCTGAGGTAGAGTGCAGAGAAGCTATCCTGGGAGGTTGTGAGCATGGAAAATCTTAGGAGCTCAGGGATTTGGCTAGGGTCTCCCAGGCACATCAGATTCTCAGGGCACTGCTACTAACTGAAGAGGAGCAAATGAAGACATGAACTGTGGTGGGAAAGGCTTCTTTGGAAGTTAGATCTCAGGTCAGAAGATGATGGCAGTGGAATGGGGGAGACCATGGGAAGTGGCACACTGTTGGCCTGAGCTTCAAGGGTCAGGAGTCTTCACAGAGCACTGAGCAGTGATAGTGAAACCCTAGAAGGAAATACACAAAATAGAAGACATAGCCTGCGTTTTAGATGTTTATAATTTAATTTTAATTATTATTTTATATATCTTTGGGTCTAAAAGGATTTACACAAGGATTAGCAGGTATAATACTAAGATGCTGTGATGTATATATGCTTCTATATTCTTTCCTTTTTTTCTTTTTCTTTTTTTTTTTTTTTCTTGAGGCAGGGTTTCTTGACATAGCCCTGGCTATCCTGGAACTCTATGTAGACTAGGCTAGCCTCAAACTCAGAGATTGGCTTACCTCTCTCTCCCAAGTTCTGGGATTAAAGCCATGTGTCACCAGTCTTGGACATACTGGTAAACTAAATAACAATAGTATATAAATAGTATTTCCCAACCAACATGAAATTCAAGTAGAACATTAAGGAACTTATTCGGAAACTTCAGCCGTGACCATAGTTGCCAGTGTTACTCTTGGAGGGAGGCTCTGGGTTGTCAGTAGTGCTGCATGTCATAAAGGAGTGCAGTACCATCAGAGTTTGAGCCTGCGTTTGCAGGGTTTTCATGTGTTGTGTATAAATTCTGTCCCTGGTGTTTTCCAGAAAGGGTATGGGATTCTTATTAACACTTTCAACTGCGGCTTGCGCTTAGTACTGGGACCCAAATCGAGTGTGCCAACAATCTATGTCCCTGACTGCCAATGTCCATTTGAAGTTTTCACTGTTCCTGGCAGGCCCCCTCTGCTGATGTTGGCCTTTCCAACAGAACTTCTCAGAGGCCGTCCAGTCAGCTTTCACAACAGAATCAGAAGACTTTAGTTTAAGGTCCCAGTGTAGCACTTTCTTCCCATTCCCATGTGATCTCAGACATTTCATGTTTCCTCTGGGCAGTGACATTTTTTTTGGGGGGGGTTTCAAGACAGGGTTTCTCTGTGGCTTTGGAGGCTGTCCTGGAACTAGCTCTGTAGACTAGGCTGGTCTCGAACTCATAGAGATCCACCTGCTTGCCTCTGCCTCCTGAGTGCTGGAATTAAAGATGTGTGCCACCACCACCCAGCATGGGCAGTGACTTCTTTAGGTGTAGCTTGGAAAATGAGAATCCCCCTCTTTGGTGTCCTCTAAATAGCTCCATCTGTGTGTCCTTTCCTGTCCCCACATACTCAGGCTACTTTTCCAAAGAGCAACTAGCTATGCCTGGTGCTCAGGTGACTGTTGGGTATTGGAGCTACTATCTATGATTATCACCCTCTGCTGTCTAAGGTATGGCATAGGAAAGTACTATGCAGAGGATAGAGACAGATGGAGGTGGGTCCATTGGGCAGACTCTGGTCTCTTCTTTGCTTCTTGCTCCTGGTAGCTCCCAATGCCTGGCTTATTAGAAGTAGAAATACATGACTTAGCCTTGATGCATTTACAGAATGAAGTGCCAGAATTTTGCTTATGGCTCTGGAAGATGTGCTTGCAAAAATCCAAGACAACTTCCTGCCACATAATCACCAATGATATTTGCATAGGTTGAAACCCCACTCCCAAGATTTCTACCACACACATTCATGGTTCCATGGAGAGCTATGAATCATATTTTTCTTTCTTTTTTAAACCTCTTGTAAAATACACCAATTTATTTTTAATTTTTAAATTAACTTGCAAGTATTAAGTTTCATTATGACATTTTCAAATATAGCTTGTTTTTCTTGGTTCCCCCAGATCCTCTACTCCATTATCCCTGCTCTCACTTGTACCATTCTATCCCAAGTAGTTTCCTTCCATCGGCATTGGAGCACTCTGTGAATTTAGCTCATCCTCCCCTGCTCAGTCCTATTGCAGTACCCACTCGCCCCTGCAAACTCAGGTGGCTAGACAACTCCCCTCATCACAGGATGAAGACACTCTATGTCCTTACTCTTTTCCTTGCAGTGAAGCATCTTTGTACCCAGAGGTTATGAGTTTCTTCTAGTTCAGTGGCCTTCAGTGACAGTAGTCATTATGTTCAGAGCTCTGTTCTCAAAGAATATTTTTGGTGCATGCAGAGCCAGCCTAGTTCTCAGGCCTAGAGTATTAGGTTGGTTAGATAGTTGTCTGACTTTTAAAAGGTGTTTATTTGCCTTATGACTGTGGCTTGTTCTAATCTAAAACATGGCTTCCTGGGTATGTAACAGGACAGCATGACAGTTGAATTAACTTAGTATAAAAGGAAGTCTAGTAGATGGATTAAACATGCCATATGAACAGCCCTGTGTAGTCAGTCAGATTCTCACATTACAGCCCATGTAGGAGTATAAGAGTACAGCTAAGAACCTAAGCAATAGTGGAGAGACAACCTTAAATGCCCATCTGCTATAATGAGATTGATAACTACCTTAAATGCTGCCCTAGAGCCTTCATCCAGTAGCTAAAGCAGAGACCCACAGCTAAGCACTGAGCTGAACTCCTGGAAATCAGTTGTAGAGAGGGAGGAGTGATGAGCAAAGGGGTCAAGACCATGCTGGGGAAACCCACAGACACAGCTGACCTGAGCAAGTGGGAGTTCATGGACTCCAGTCTGACAGCTGGGAAATCTGTATAACACTGAACCAGGCCCTCTGTATGTGGGTGTCGATTGGGGGTCCTGGGCAGTCAATGGGGCTACTGGCAGTGGAACAAATATTTATCTTTCATGCATGAACTGGCTTTTGGAGCCCATTCCTTGTGGAGGGATACTCTGTCAGCCTAGATACAGGGGGGGGGGCTTGGTCCTGCCCCAAATGAGGTGACAGACTTTGATGATCCAGCGTGGGAGGCCTCACCCTCTCTGAGGAATGGTGGGGGGGGATGGGGAGATGGTGGGAGGAATGGGAAGATGGGAGGGAGAGGGAACTAGGTAGGTAAAATAAGATTGTTTTTAATAATTAAAAAATAAAGTACAGCCTTCCTAGTCTCTCTGAGACTTGGCTTCTTTTCTTGGGTTGATTTTGAAGGTTGGAGTTGATTCAGCCCTGGCTAGCAAAGTTTTTGCAGCATCAAGAGACTAAGGATTGGTTGGCAAGGATACTGACCTCCCTTTATGTATTGTTCTCAGCTGTACCTACAGGTTTCATGGGAAACATGGCCCATGAACAGCATAGCAGATGCTTAAATAACTCTTACATTAGTTACTTTTTATTGCTATAATAAAGTACCATGACCAACTTGAGGAAGAATGAGTTGGGGCATAGTGAGAAAATACTGGACCACAGCAAGATCACAACTAGGCAGGACAAATAGCAAGTCCTGTAGCTCCATGTCTGGTGTCTAAGGCTTTGTTTTCAGAGGGCTTAAATGGAACCATTCCTTCAGCTTTATTGCCGGGCTGATTCCACTCCCTGTACGTCACTCTCATTGGCAGATGTCTCATAGTTCTGACATCTCTAACACCTTTGGTTCTTCGTTGAAACCATGGAGGAAGACTCCATGACCCCTTGACTTTTGCATATTTCATGCCTCCAAAGCCAGTAGGTACCAGATGGTTGCCATTCACAAATTCAGATGCCTGCTTTAGGTGGACCTTTATCCCCTCTAACTACTCTAGCAATAGCTTTTATATACTTTCTAGGAAGAGATAACCTGTTAGGCTGTCTTTCATAAGAGAGGGTTTTAGCTAGGCAGGGTACTTTTAGCTAGCCCTGAGGGTACTTTTCTTAACCTCTACAGTGAAAAGTCAGCTTCTCTGAGGCTATCACATCCTGAGGAGGTAAACAGCTCATTGAAGGTTTTTTGTTTTTGTTTTTTTAAACATGGTTAATGGGCAGCAAAGTGATACTAGAGTTCTGCTGCTACCTGATCTTGAGGCTCTTTCCTGGACTCTGCCCGGAAAGGAGCCTTATGATAAAGTATATGAGCTTCTCGTCTAGACAAATAAAGCTCCTTAACACTCAGATACTAGGTTCTGTCTGATTTCTAGGAACACACTCAACAACTTCAGAAACACCTACTTGTACTTAGCATAGGCCATTTAGCTTAGGAAAAATGGACGGAGTTGGGCTTTGTTAACCAAAATCTTATTCTACTGGATATGGTGCTTAATGTTCCAGTATGTTCTATAATTAAAATATTTTACGTGTAGGAGTGTTTGCCTACATGTATGCCTGTGCAGCACATGTATACATTGCTCCTGGAGGTGAGAAATGGGTGTCATATCCCTTGGGATGATCTGCCATGTTGGGAATTGAACCTGATTCTCTGCTCTTAACCTTTGAGTCATCTCTCCAGTCCCTGTTCTTTTTTCTTTGTCTTTTTAAATTTTATTTATGTATTTTACATCCCAGCTGTAGTTTCTCCTTCCTCTTCTCCTCCTCCCCACATTCCCTCAATTCATTCCTCCTCTGTTTCGGTTCAGAAAGGGGAAGGCCTCCCATGGGTGTTCTTAATGCATGGCATATCAAGTTGCATTAAAACTAAGCATCTCTCCTTGTATTACGACTGAGCAAGGCTACTTATTGTGAGGAATAGTTTCCCAAAAGCCAGTCAAAGTGTTAGGGACAGCCCCTGCTCCCAGTGCTAGGAGTCCAAGTAGATCAAGCTACACAACTGTCACATATTTGTAGAGGGCCTAGGAATGTTCCATTCAGGCTCTTTGGTTTTTGGTTCAGACTCTGTGAGGTCCTATGAGCCAGGTTAGTTGTTTCTGTTGTTTTTCTTGTGATGACCCTTCTGGCTCCTCTTCAGCAGGATCCCTGAGCCTGGCCCAATGTTTGACTGTGGATCTCTGTATCTGTTTCCATCAGTTGCTGGATGAAGGCTTTGTGATGACATTTGGGGTAGTCACCAATCTGATCAAAGAAGATGGCCAGTTCAGACTATGCATCCACTAAGAATCATAGCTGGGGCCATTCTTGTAGACTTGTGGGAGTTTTCGTTGCATCAGATTTCTACCTGACCCCAAAATGCCCCCCTTTCCAGTCATCTCTTTCAATACTTTCCCCCTTCATTCACCCCCAACCCAATCTCTCACGTTCCCATCCCCACCTGCCTCTAGTCAACCTAGCAGGTCTCTTCTATTTCCCTTTCCCACAGAGATCCATATGTTCCCGCTTGCAGCCCCTGTTCTTAAGCTGACCACTTTTCATGTTCTGAAAAGTGCTTATATCATGATATGAGGAGCTTGCGCCTAAGAGCCTATTCTCTAAAGTCACGGAAGTTCATTTTCACAGAACTCTGAGATCAAAAATTAGCCAGAGGTGACTGAAACTTAAGTCTCTGTGACTTAAGTCGCTGGTGACATCTAATAATTTCCACAAGTAGACAATCAGGTAGGAGTACATACTAAATATACAACAAGTGGATATAACAGTAATAGAAAAGTGATATACACAATGAGATAATAAAACTAATATAAAAAGGCTATTTTGGCCAAAAATTCTAATTGTAATGACTATACATATTTTCAAAGGCACATATACTAGTTGCTAGGTGTGTATGCTTTTAATAAAGCTACATAGAAAACTGTGACATGCATCCTCATTTCAAAATGACTGTTATAAAATAACAGAATTTTCAACAGGAAGATTCAAAGTTTTTTTCTAATTTGTTGAAATAACAACTGCTATCACTATAATTTCATTGCCTAATATCATGAAGGAAAGCATCATCAGGACCCTGATAATTAGAAGTGGGGCTCTAGAAATTTTCCATATAACCGAAACCTTTAATACTTCTGCCCTCCAGTATCTGATATTGGTTCCCAGGTGACCCTTGTAGATATTAAGATTGGATTCATGCTTAAGTCCATTACATATAGTGGTGTTATATTTACTTATAGTATACAGCCATATTCCTCTATATTGTATTTTAACAGGGCCTTGCCATATTGCCTAGACTGATCTCATATTTGTG
This sequence comes from Cricetiscus sungorus, assembly GCA_030556225.1. Lineage (NCBI taxonomy): Eukaryota > Metazoa > Chordata > Mammalia > Rodentia > Cricetidae > Cricetiscus > Cricetiscus sungorus. The sequence goes on from JANBXA010000609.1 coordinate 11,401,769, forward strand.
AGTCCAAGTGATCCTCCTGTCTCAGCTTCCTAAGTATCTAGGACTACTACAGACATACACTACCTCATTTGGTTCTTCCCTATAATTCTTGTCAGTTCTAGGTCATTTATTAAAAAAATAATATAAATGGAATGTAAATAGCTTTTATTCTAGATTGTTTAGGGAAGGATGACAAAGAATTAGATTTTTTTCAGTAAAGACACATTTTCCTAACATTTTTGGTCTTCAGTTGGTTGAATTGTAGATAGAGAGCCAGAGAGACTGTGTGTAAGGAGTCCTAACTAACATTAACACTATTTCCCCTACTGAAGTTAATGTAGACAAGGCTAAGTACCTCTTTTGCTTTGGTGTTTTCGCCTGTGATTTGTCAATCCTGACATAGCAAATAAAGCTATTTTTTTCCAACACCATCTCTTATTGGTTGAAAGAACAAGTCTTTAGTTTCCAGAGTTTCTTTGGAAACCCTAAAGACAAGTGAAAGATAATATGGATTATTTTTTTAATTTTACTGCATAAACAGTTGCTGGGAGGTTTGAGTTATAGCTTGGGTATCTATTAATTAAAGTGAAAATATTTAGAGAAGTATAAAAATACCTTCGCATATTTATAAATGTAGACTTTGCACTTTGTTGTTTTAAAAAGAATAGTCAAGGGCATGATCATGTTAGGTTGAAAACCCTCACTGATATCATAGATTCAATTTTTGCTATTTGGCCAGGCATATTATGGAAACTATGTTAGGCTGAGTAATGCTTCCTCCCAAGATACTTGGTTCTGACCTCTGGAATTTGTGAATGTCACTTTATATGGCAAAAGAGACTTTATGGATAATGAGACAGCCCAAGTTTATTATGACATCCAGGTAGGCCTTTAAGGTTATAAAAAAAAGAATACAGTTTGAGGACTAAAGAAACAAGATGTAACACTGCTTGTCTTGATGATAAAAGAAAGGGATAAAAACCAAAGAATGTAGTTGTAGAGTCTGGAAAAGCCAAGGAAATAGATTCTTCCCTGGAGTTCAGGGTGGGAGAAAAGTTTTTTACTTCCCAAAGTATAAGAAAATAAATATGTTAAACTACTGAAAATAATGGTGATTTGTTACAATAGTCATAGAAAACCAATATAAATAATGTTTTAGCAATTCATAATAAGAGCATATTAGTCACCCCAAAACTGTTATTTTCACAGAGAGAAAACAAGGTTTTAGGTTTGCTTTGATAAAGAAGCCACAGGTGCCTTTTGACAGTCTTACTAATAGACACAATAAAAGTAAGATAGCATTGCAATTTTGAACTCTTAGCTGCTGTGATCACCTATATAAGACCTGTGCAAGATTAGGACATCAACATTTCCTCATGGAGGGGGCAAGAGGCCCCTCCCCTCGCTGAGGGCTTCTAGGAACTAGGAAGTTAACAGGCAGTTGATCAATATGAAAGAAGGATCCAGAAGCCAAGCAATACAGCTATAGAAGGCAGCTTAATGAGATTCCCCCCCCCCCACCTCCTTGAGGGATGCTGGAACTGTTGATGGGGAGGGGGAAGCCAGTTATCTTAGGGGTTTAGATACTGGTAAGTTAACCTGTGGTACTGTAAAATAACTCTTAATTCATTAGTGTACATATACACAAAAAGGTGAGGCAAAATTTTAGTGCCTATTTGTACTCCATTTTTAGATTCTTTTTCTGTGGGCCTTTCAAATGTGTCATTCACTATTCTTTTCTTATTATATCCTAAGATCAGCAAATCACTTTACTTTAGGGCAGAAACATCTTTTTTTATGACCTTAAAATATTCCTAGCACTTGGGGGGATGAAGCAGGAGGATTTCAATGAGTTGAACAAGGTGAGTCTGGAAGACACAATCCAGGTCAGCCTGCGCTACAGTGAGATTTTGTCTCAAAAAAATGAACCTTGTTATCTTGAGATTCCTGGCAGAATTTCATTCACATATTACAACTTTTAAGTAGCTTATCGTGGTTCCTGAAGAAAAAGAGAGTGGTGGAATATTATGAATTTCTGCCCTTTCATCAGAATTATGTCTCATGGGCACACCTAATGCATCCCTACATTACTTACTTCCATTATCCACTTACATAATGTGTCTAAAATCATATTCATTTACAGATCCAAAGATATAACCTCTCTGTAGTGTAGTGTGGGTGTTATGTTTCCCAGCATAGTCTCTTACCAGCATAGTCTGTCTTACCTGGAAATTATCTTTAAAAAACCACACTGAACTAGTTAATGCATTTAGTCAAAATCTCAAATAGTTGTTCTCTAAAATGCCAAGAAACTTTTAATAGATTAAAATTTAAATGCATTAGCTAGTCCACTAATGAATGAAAAGACTGACAGACCAAATTCTTTGTTGACTTTTATCTAATGACTAGATTTTCTTCTGTAAACTATGGATTCATTTAGAAAAAATGCACAGATCCTAAAGTCAAATCCTCAACTCTTTCTACCAGTCATAGGAAATCATTTAATAGCCATGGTGGTATATGCCTGTAATCTCAACACTTGGGAGGTGGAGGCAGGAGGACCAAGGATTTGATTGTTCATAGCTACACAGTGAGTCTGAGGCTAGCATGAGTTATGTAAGACCCTGTTTCAAAAAGAAGAACAAACCCTCCTAACAATACCAAACCAACAGAGACATAAATTAGCACAAAGATATTTAAAAGTTAGCAAGTAAGAGTATCCTATTGGCATTCTGGATTAATTCATATGAGTCAAAAAGAAAATTCCTGGGCAGGGTTTTACTATGCATAATGTGTACTTGCCAACAAAGTCTGCCTTTTATGTGATTCTGTAGACATCTTTTCCTGTGTTACGAAGTGTTTAAAAGACACTTTTTCAGAAAGGATAAAATGTCACTCCCCTATGTGTTATTTATTTATTCATGAGGGAAATGACATATATAGTCAATTCAGTAAAGGAATGCTGACAAGAAATATTGAAACAAATGTATAATTAGAAGAAAATATATTATATTTTTGCAGGGAAAACTCTTGAAACTCAAGAGTTGCATTCTCTGTTTATATCAGTGACCTGACAGCCCAGGGCTGGCCAACAGCAGGGGCCCAGACAACCACAGGAGATGTGTTGCCCCAGAATTCAGAGATGGTAACAAATAACTGGGCATCATCTCTTCTTTTGGACTGAGGCAGTATAATTGATGATGAAATGTTTCAATCTAAGAAAAAAATGCTGATGCCTGAATTTCAGAGCTTGGCCAGGGCCATTCTAGTCCCATTCATCGACAAAAGCACAACACAACTCAGAATATCATGTGTTAATGCCATCAACAAATGCTGTCACAGACTTTTACTCTATGAATGTGCTTCAGACTTCACTCACATTATGACATTTTAGATGCTGGTGATTGTGAGACATCTAAGAGTAAATGCGCCATTGGGATTATGAACACTGTGTAGAGTTGGTAATGGATATATAGACTGGAGAGATAAAATGGGAACTATGGCAGATTCTTGGGTACTCTGAGCCACATGCCCTTGCAGCTGTGGTAAAAGTTTCAGTGCACATTGCCAGTACCTCACTGTGCACACACTACAGTGTTTTCTTTTCCTTCATAGGGCTTTTGCCTGTGCCAGAGAATATAGCTTAGGTACTGCTGAACACTGTATGGAAGAAAGCATCCATTGGATCAGTTCAAAACTAAGAGAAGTGGCATTTAATGAGCAAAGATTCAAACTATATCCTTCAAATGAATGACTGGGATCCAGTCTAGATGTGCCTCTGTGGATTCCCAGTAGGCATGGATACCATGCAATAACTTAGAGCAGTAACCAGCTTAATGATGTCCCTGCTGGTCTTGTATCTTCCTCTCTTTTGCCTTCCCCCAACTCCTTCTTTCTGCTTTCTTGGCCTACAGCTCAAATAAACTTTTTTTGTCTTAAGCTATGCTGTTTGAGAATAGGCATCTGAATGAAGATGATAATTTGAGCCATGGCATGTGCAACTGTGAAAAAGCAGCTTCTTTTATCCAGGGATAAATTCTGTAAGATGTATACTATGGGAGAATGAATGAGTGCTTTATGCATTCAGAAAGAGAATGAAGTTTTGCATTAAGCTGGATGGGAAGCAATAAAGGATATATTTTCTTGGAAAATTTGGTAAGAATGAACAAGAACACAGTTGTAGCTGTTTTTATACAAGTGCATTGGGTAGGCAGAGGCTGGATAGTAGAGGCTGCTTGAATTAGAGATTTTTGTGGTGTTGACTGGAAATAATTGTTAATAATTTACTCACACTGTGTTATTTCTACTACATTTTTGTGAAAAAATGAATAAATTAGGATGTATATGTCTAACATTATAATACAATTATTTTGAACTTCGGTGACTTAACAAATTCATCTGTTTGATCGGGTCATACTCTATAGATCTATGCTAGCCAAACATATTTCAATATCTTGGGGGGGCAGGACACAACTTTACTATAGTGCTTGTTTCCAGAACCAACTTATTTTATTAATTAATTTAAATATAATAGCCTTAATTCCTACCTTCTTGGAGACAAATTAGGAGGATGAGTTGAAGGATATAGCCTTTTGTATTCATGTGTAGTCCTTTACATAAGCTAATATTATACATGTCAGTTACATTGTCATTCTCAGGTTTTTACATGCGTACTCACTTGTGCACACATACATAAAGATCTTCAAAATGTCTAAAATGGACTACATTGAAATGCTGACATAGTGAGAGTGTGGACAATTGTTTCCTTTTTATATATGTGTATATATTCTGCCTTATATTAAGTGTAAGATTTTTAGAGGGAGATAGGGAGGGTGAACCCACATGAGCTACTGTCAAATTCACTTGGATAGGCTCAGTCCTGGTAGAATAGTTTATTCAATGTATGGCCAACAAGTGGTGAAAACAGAAAACCACTTAATATTGCAGATGGTATTTCTATGAGTTAAGTAGACTACTTATGTTAATCTTACTTTATAGATGAATAAAACAAGCTATCATTTAAGACATTTCAAGTGACTACATATCCAATTAAAGGCCTCAAATATAAATACATATCTTCACAAAATAAGTAATGAAGCAGTATTCCCATAGTTGACTAACTGATCTGCATAACAGTGTCACCAAGGATATGGGAGCTTTACATTTTCATCTATCTTTTTAAAGTTGTTATTGGAGTCTCTCTTGTTGATTTCAAGATGACTGTGTGTCCATTATATATTTCTGCGATAGTAAAACACTATATGTATGTAAAAACAATTCATGAAAAAGGAGGCTGTGGCCCAGCTGCCTTGCTGGTACTGGGATGGGACAGGGAGTGGCACAGGGTTTGCCCTGGGGTTTAGTTAGGGTCTAGACTTCAGGGCAGTCCAACTGGGAGGCGGGTCACACACCTGCTTTTCTATCTCGTGTGGTTTGGGCCTGTGTGTATGTAGTCTGCTGGGGTTGCAGGAGAGGGCTGGCCTTGGGGAGGGTGTTTAGGTGTATGGAGTCGGGCAGCAGAGTGGGTCTTGGAGGGGATCGAGTCCAGTGGGTGGTGGGGGTGGGGGCACAACCTGGAGGTGGATTCTACATATGAGTAAAATAATATTACTTTTCTTTCAGGGTAAGGGTTTTGTTATTTGATATAACTACCTACAGTTTCATCGGTTGCCACAATTGACAGGTTTTAGTGCTTTTATAACTGAATAGAGTGTGTATGTGTGTGTGTGTGTGTGTGTGTGTGTGTGTTCATCAGTTAGCAGACATGTTGACTTCCTATTGTGGCTCTTGTGAATAGTGTTGGCTTAAGCAAGGGTGAGCAGATATCACTTAACTTACCGATCTTTTTCCTCTGGGTATATAACCAGTAGTAGGAATTCTGTTTTTACTTTTTGAGGTACTTCCTCACTGCTTTCCAACGTATCTGTACTCATTTATAGTATAATTTTCAATAATTAAAGGAAAGACTAGATATTCTATTACATTTCCTTTTCTTGGATTCATGTGCAAGGTAATACATTGTTGAAATAAAACTCTGAATTGTGACATTCTTAAGATTTCTAAGGGTTTTTGTTTTGTTTTGTTTTGTTTTTTTGGTGCTTTTGTTTTTTATAACTTCTGAGTTTCGTCCAAGCTCTCAGTCTGTCTTCATCCAAAAATTGACAACAGCTTTGATACTATGAAGGATCAATGTCAAAAGCCCTGCATCTTCTAGAAATACTTTAGCCTGAAAAACATTGTTTAACTAGTTGTAACTGTCTTTATAGTTTCTTGTCTGTAAAGTTACTATGAGAAGGTGATCTAATTTTCTGTTTTTGTTCTTTCATTTTAATTTCTTTTTGGAATTTTTTTTGGAGATAGGGTCTCACTTTGTAGCTCAGGCTGGCCCAGAACTCCAAGTAATCCTGTCTCTGTTTCCCAGAATTCTGGGATTACAATAATAAACTATAATGCCCAGCTTCTTTTGTTTTATTTTGCTCACTGGAGGTCTTGCTGATAATTATACACTTATGTTTATAATGTCTATTCAATTAATAAATACAATTACCCTTTTGGAATTTAATTCAAAATAATGGTAATATGTGTTATAAAATAGAATCAGAAAATAAAACAGCTACCTCTTTGCCTGATTAATCAAATCTTCACATGATGCTTGCTTTAGATATATGTTTCTTTTTTCTTTCTGTGAGGGGGAGTACCTTGTGAGCCTTCCTTACCATGATTTTGGTATCACTCTAATGGATTTAGGAGTGCACTGTAGAGACACCAGATGCCTAAGAGCTATATATGCTGATTCTGTAAGTCTTTGCCCTTTGTCACATTTTAGCTCTCGGAGTCATATTGAGATAGGACACAGTCAGATGGCTTCTGTTCTACTCTATGATTATCACATCATTTCTCCTTTACTTGTGTGACTTCCTTGGCATCAGGTTCTTTTAAAGCAAAATGTTAATGATTGTTTTTCTCATCTATCTCCTTGGAAGTTTAGAAAATCATCTTGGTTTTTTAAAACACTGACAAAAGCAACTTAAGGGAGAAAGGGTTTATTCTGATTCACAGTTCAAGTGTGTAAGTCTTCACAGAAGGAAACTCAAGGCAGCAGCAATTTGAAGCAACTGGCACACTATATCTAGTCAAGAAACAGAGCAATCAGTGAATGCTTACATGCCACAATTCTGCTCCCTTTGTCCATATAGTCTTGCATTCTAGCCACTCTCAGTATATGTATCTTCCTGTTAAGAGCAGGTTTTTCCTCACACCCCCCCATCCCCCCCCCCGCCGCCTGTCTGGTCCCGCCGCCATGCCAGTCCCCAATAACATGCAGAGACTCTGTATTTGATACAATGCTGTTGGCCAGCTAATAGTTTCTTACTGGCTAGCTCTGTCTTAATGATTAACCCATTTCTACTATTCTAAGTATTTCCACGTGGTCATCTTATCAGAGAGAGGCGGGCTGGCATCTTGTGTTCTCCAGGCCCTACATGCTGACTCTTCCTTCCTACTTCCTCTTTCCTCCTTGTCTCCTAGTCCCTACTATCTTCCTTTTCTATTGGCCAACAGTGCTTTATTCATTAACCAGTATGAGAAACATATATACAGAATAACATCTCCCATCATCTTCCAATCTCAACTGATATAATCAAGATAATCTCCACCCAAGACATGGCCAGATGCCCATCTCCCACATAATTCTAGATTCTGCAAGTTGACAGTTCATACAAACAATCTCAAAGGTTAAGGTACATAATTGATTATGAAAATGACTTAAATATTTTTCATGTTTGTTTTATATTTTCTCTTCCCATTTATCATATTTTTCTCAGTTTCTTTTCCTTATGTTTTTTTTCTTTTTTATCTGGCCTGAAGAATCTCAGAATTTAATTTCTACTAAAATATGTATGAGGTTATTAAGAAAGTTAGGTTGCCAAAATGCATGAGACTTTGCATTGGATACTTGGGAATTGTAAAGTCCTAGACATAGAGATCATAGGGTTCACATTCTTGCTTAGAGATTTCTTCTTGATTTGGTGCAATAATAGTGGTAAAGTTGGGAGGCATGCTTACATGTGAAGCAACCTCTTCTTCAGAACCTCAGCTGTTACTTTGCTAAAATCCTTTGGATCAAAGATCAATAGCTACGTCAGAGATAGCCAACTTTTCTACCAAACATTGTGTTGCCACACTAATGTCATAGACCTGTAATCTGCAAACTGCACACATCAGCATATTTTTTTGCAGGGATGTTGGAGAAATTAAGGGAGAGATCCTGATGACATCAGCATGTTGGTTCTCAGTTGATAGCACCATTAGGGGATATTTAGGTAGTGCAATCTCACTGGAGGAAGTATATCACTGGGAGCAGGCTTTGAGATTATACAGTATCACCCTACTTCCAGTATGTTCTTTCTGCTTTGTGCTTGTATTTCAAGATGTGATTACTCAGCTTCCTGTTCTGGGCACCCATGCCTGCTGCTGTCATGTTTATCTGCCATGATGAACTCCCCTCCCTTCTTAATTCTTTATTCTTCTCCCATACAATACATCCCAAACAAAGCTTCCTCCTCCTCCTCCTAGTTCCTCCCCTACACCTCTCCTCTCTCTGAGACCCATGCTCCTCTGTTTCCCTTCAGGAAAGCACAGGCCTCTCAGCAATATCAATAGAACACGGGATAACAAGATGCAATAAGACTAGTCATAAACCCTCATATCAAGGCTGGATGAGACAACTCTGTAGGAGGAAAAAGGTCCAAAGAGCAGTCAAAAGAGTCAGAGTCACCCCCACTGCCCCTGTTAAGAATCCAACAAAAACCCAAGTCTGAACAACCAAAGCATATACACATTGAAAGCTATTTCTGGCATTTCTAATTGTATGACAACAGACCTAACAATGATTTAGACTCAGTGAGCAGAATAGAATTGAATCTTCTCTAGAAGAAAATAATAATATGAAACAAATTCAGCAGGTCTTACATAAGGATTATTACAAAGACACTGAGTATTCATTATGTTATGGAAAATTAGGTCAATAAGTTCATGTCTTCAGGTTCTCTGAGAATTACTTTCCTTTGGGTTGCACTTCAGATGTAGTTACTATCTGCTTCTTTGAACATTTTAATCTTTATCTTGTGTATGTAGACCAGGATCAAATAATAGCATTATTTATAGGCAGTGTTTATATGTATTGATGATGGACTAGTAAATGAATAATATTAATATTGCTTCATCTATAGTGTTTATTGGCTTAATAAATAATAATAATAATAACAACAATAGTAATAATAATAATTCATTGTTACTAGCTTGTTCAACTAATTTGAACATTATGCTTAAGGTTTGGTTGCCAACCTGTGGCATTATTGGGGAAATTACATTCTACTGCACCCATTTTCCCAATTTACATCATGGGCCATGCCCTTGAATTAGACAGTGGCTCCTTGATCCTTTACTCTCTCTCTTTGCTTTCTGACTGCCGTGAGGAAAGTTGTCCCTTTCACCATACATTTCCAGCTATGATATACTACCTGGTCACAGGAAAATAAACCTTTTATCTTTTGAAGTTGATTATTTCAGATACTTTATTATAGCCATACAAAGATTTTTAATGTGCTATATGCCAGAGATCAGTGAATAACACAAGATTTTTTTTTGCTTTTTTTCCACTTTTAGTCTATCATGTGTATCAATTTAACATATATCTTTTTATCTAAAAATAGAGTATTGGTAGAATGATAAAAATAAGAGCTCATTGAAGGCTGTTATTGGAATTTTCAGTTCCCAAAGCACTCATTTTTTTTTTTTTTTTACCATAGCGATCAGAGAATAACGCATTTGAAAACAAAGAAGGATAAAGAGATGGGGGAATTTACTGAGAAACAGTAATTTACTGGGCACTGAGATGATTAATAGATGTTAGAGTGTGTCTGTTTGCAAAGAGAGAAAATGCAATAGCTTAATTTAGCCACAGGGTGTCCAATTGCCATAGCTGATTGTTTACAAAGTTCACTGTATGTGAACACTGCATTTATGAGAGTTTTCCATGCCTTGACCTATCTCTGGATATGCAGCTGAATGGAGAACCTCTTCATTGTGTTCTGAATGGCTGTATGGCAGTACAATAGAGGTCCCCACACAGGAGTGCAGGGACTTCCTTCCTTCATCTGACTATCAAAGCTAAAGAGTTTTCTTGTCCAGCTGAACTCACTGATGCTTTTCTCTGCCTGAGACAGGATGATAAGGAAGGAGGGAGACAAGTTGGTAGGGCAGATAGGAGTGTGCCCCTGCCCTACCTTTTTCTGGGCATTGCTGGTGTCCTGGGTGGTGATTCCTAGAAACTAGCTTAATGACGTAAGGCTTATTCATTTTCTGGGCATAGGCAGTATAACTTCAAAATATGCATATACTAGAAAACAGGCAGAAATGTGGGCTCAGTGGAAACAAGGAAGTGTGATCAACTTGACAAGAGTCAGGGAAGATTCTCTAGTCCCAGTGCTGAGTAGTTGTAAGAATAACAGACTCCTGTCTCTCATTGATAATAAAGATTAAAAAGGAGAAGCTGAGAAATATGCCGTGTTAGGTTTATTTAGGTAAAAAAGCCCACTGATTGAGATCAAGCTTCTAGAACAAGAATGATCATGTTTCAATGCCAGCACTGTTCACTGAGCTGAGCAGTGCCAGGGAGATTATTGAACATCAGTATATGAGGATAGTAACACTATCTGCTTTATGTTTATACTTTAGCATTGATAGAATTAAGTGATTAGCACCTGTAAAATTCTCATAAAAAAACCTTTGGCTTGAAATAAGCATAATACTTTTATGCACAAAAAGATTACCAGGAGGCAGCCTTATGGGAGTCTTTAGGCAAGAAATCAAAGTATGTCGGGGGAGAAAAGAGCAAAATGATTCAAGATTTCCAGGGAGTGTGAAGTATACAGACAGCTATGTTGACATCGTGTGGGTTGTAAGCTAATGGACCAAAATAGTTGGTCTGGAAGTCAGACAACTCAATAAAATATAAGTTTGTATTTAAGGAAAACTTCTTAATTCTGAGTAAGCATCTGCTAAAAGTAGCTTATGAGCAAGAATGAAAAATGGTTAAAAAAAAAAAAAAGCAATGTCTAGGTTACTAAGACCTGAAGAAGATTTTGACAGGCTAGAATGTCTACTGGTACTGGTTATAGCTGTAAAACAAGTTATGCTACAGGATATAAATAGTCTTGCCTTAGAAAATACCTATGTGGCACTTTAATAATGGTAATGAATTAGTATTCATTTTTGTCTGTAAAATTTCAATTTAATGAACATTTATTGTTATATACGCATATGAGCATTATCATGGACTATTTGTCTTTCAGAGTCTGCATTAGATTGCTTAATATAAGCATGAGAGGTCTTTTTGTGCAAATCTCATGATTTTGTTTTTCTTTGTGTAACTTAGTGACTGTGTAGTAGTCTGACAGTTTGAATTCTCATTTCCTAATAACTAATGAATTTGATTTCATTTTCACAATTTTATTTACCATTGTGATGGCTATGTGTGTGTGTGTGAAGTGACTTAAGTCTTTTGCACCTTTTAAAATTTGGATTTTAGTGATTTGATGCTTTTGTAGAAGGCCAAACTTTGGGTCCCAGCACCCACATAGCAATTTCGAACCACATGCAACTCCAGTTCAAATGGATCCAATATCCTCTTCTGACTTGCAGGCACCAGGCATTTACACATACACATAAAAATAAAATAAATACAAAGAACTACAGGTAACTTAAGGCATGCTGAGAGACGGAGAAATATTCTTCCCCAGGGAGAGCACATCAATTGGTCAGCTCTGAAAACATACATATGAGTAGCATTATACAGACTGAGCAGGTTATATTTAGGAACATATATGTACATGTACATGAAATAGCTATTAATGAAAAATAAAGGCCATGAATTTGAAAGAGATCAATAAGGCATATGTAGGAATGTTTGGAGGGCAAAAAGGAAAGGGTGAAATGATGTAATCATATTATGACCTCAAAAAATAAAGGAAATGTTTTAAAATTAGATTGTAGTTAGCCTTCCTGTCCTGTTTATACAGTCTTGCTTCTCCATTTTTTTTCCCTGTGGGATCATTATCTATGCACCTGAAATACTATCATTGGCATCTCCTTTATAACAGATCTACTGGTGACACATTCTATGTCCTTGTTTTTGTTTTCTCATAAGTTATCTTTCTCTTACTTTCATCTTTGGATACGGATGTCCATGTCAGAAGTTATTTGCCTGGCACTTGGATGATGTCATTCCTTTCTCTTATGGTTTCCATTTTCATTTCTGTTGAGATGGGTGATTTTCAAATTTTCAAATTTTCTCTTTAGCTTTGATGATCAGCCATTTTAACATGATATGCATATTTTTATTTTTTTGTGTGTTTATCCTATATTACCTGAGTCTGTTTTGGTATTTTAGCAATTTAGGATATTTTCAGCTTTTATTGATTCAAATATTGCCCTCCCTCCTCCGCTCCTTCACCGTCTTCTCCCCTCTTACTCCCTGCTCCTCTTTCTTTCCCTTCTTCTTTTCTCTATTTCCATGCTCATTAATTTTTTTCATTTGACTACTTACCTCTAATTTTCCTTCTAACTGGTCTGAATTATATTTATGACTATGTAATCTGCTATTAAATCTACCCACTTATTGCTTAACTTTTATTACTTTTATTACTAATGTAGTGTGTATATGTGTGCCTTAGTGCATGTGTGAAAGAAGCTAGTTTGTGTGAGTCTTCTCTCTCTTCCCACCACATTCATTCCAGGGATCGAATTCATTGTTAGGCTTGGCAGCAAGTGTCTGTCCATTAAGCCATATTGACAACTCTGGAGTCCTTAATTTTAATTGTATTATTCAGTTCTCGATTTTCATAATAGTCTTATAAAATAATATCTTACCATGTATTTTCACAAGCATATTAATTATAGTTTTTATGCTATGTTAAATAATTCTAAAGCTGCATTTCTTCTAGGTTTGTTTTTACAATCCATTGATACTTGTATGTTAGTAATTTTTGACTCTGTTAGATTAATTTACTCCAGGAGTAGAGATGGGTTGGAGCTCTGGATAAGTTAATTTACTTTGTTCATGTCAAGGCCTTGAACTAGCAAATCAACATGGGTGGATCACAACCTCGGTTAATTGAAGTCTCTACTTAAGTCTATTTTTCAGTAATATTTAAACCTAGCATCTTTGTGTTGCCGTCAGAACCCTTGTGATATATACCATGACCATTTTGAGGCTGAATATCAATATTTACTCTCATACCCAACATGATTGAGAGACTGCTAAAAGTCTGTTCCAGTTCTTAATCTCTTAGTATCTGTTTTCATTTGGGTAATATTTTATGGGAATTAAAAAAAAAACAGCTTCAGAATTTTCCTTAGGGAACTTTTTTTTTTCTGAATATTTTAAACCCCAGAAAATTTCATTGCTTTGGTCAGTTTTTGATGCCTTTGAAAACATAATTGATTAGTTGTCAGTTGTTCTTAGCAGAAATATTGAAACAAAAAATTTAATCTGCCATTTTGCCATTGTGAAATCCTTTCTGGTTTTGCTTTTTCCCCCCTTTTCATTTTAAGTGCTTATTGACAGGTATGTATAAATATAATGTTTTATTCCATAGCATATCAGTCTGTACAGATCTGACTGGTGAGTTTGGGGGGAATACCTTTATGACAAGATAAAATTTATGGATTTGATCTATAGTTCAGAAACAATAGCAATCTAAGAAAATGTACATTTGGCCACTTAGCACATAACACTATCCCTGAGTCTTCTGGAAAATGGAAATCTCAAGAAAAATCTTCACATTCTTTTGAATGGTTAAAATCAAAAGTTAGGTAATAAATAATGTTAGCGAGATTATAAATAAATTAGAATCTTTATACTCTGCTTGTTGTGATGTGTAATGCTGTAACTGCTTAGGAAGTCAGGCTGGCAGTTCTGCAAATATCACATATAAAATTACTATACCATCCAATAGCTCCTATCCAGTCAAGGGAAAAAATGTATGCACATGAAAACTTGTACATGGTTATTCATAGCAGCATTACTTATAGTAGCTGAGAACTGGAAACAACCCACATGTTATTTGGCCTTAAAAAAAATCAAGTGTTGATACATGCTACAATGTAGATGAACCTTAAAACCAGTAAATGGGAAAGTCTTTCATTCATTCCACTAATATGAAATTCAGGATTAAGGAAAGTAGGTTGGTTGTTGCTTAAAGCTTCTAGAGAGTTGGTTCATTTTGAGAACACTAAAGAACTCAATTATTTGCAATAAACCAGGAGAAATGTTGGCATAGGTTTGTACAAGCTTATGGTGATGATGATCCCTCTTTTTATTAATTAAATGTATTTTTTTTACATTCCAACTGCAGCTTCCCCTCCTTCTGCTCCTGCCATTCTCTCCCCCACCTCCCTTCTGCTTCCCCCCATCCACTCTGTTTCTGTTCAGAAAGGGGAAGATCTCCCATGTGTGTCAACAAAGCATGCCACATCAAGTTGAGGTAGGACTAAGCTCCTCCCCTTGTATTAAGGCTGGGTAAGGCAACTGGATATGAGAAATAGTTTCCCAAAAGCCAGCCCAAGCATTAGGGGCAGCCCAACGATGATCCCTCTTGTTTTCAATCATGGTCTCTTCAGTTTACTCAGAGATTTCAGGGTCAGGCTGGGAATTAAATTAGAATAACACTGGACTCTAGAGTAAGAGTATTCAAAGTGAACCCTAAAGTGAAAGTGGTAGAATTTAGCAAGAACAGTAATCGGTTAACTGGGCAGGAAACTATAACACTACCAAGATAATTCAAATTGCTTTCAACCCCATGTCCTGAAGCAACACATCTGAAAATACTACCTTGTTCCTGTATATTCCTGTTTAGCAGGGCTCTCATTTACTTCAAATAACATCTTTAGATTGTTGGCTTAAACATCAAATGTCATTTCCAATTTGGATTCTAATTCTCTGTAAATGTTGGGGGAAAGGCACAACTTTTAACATAGGAAAATGCATGAAGGCAGACAGACTCACATAAGAAGTCCATAATCCCTTAAGTTACCATATGGTAAAGGGGTTGAAGAGTTCTTATTTTTTGCTTCAATTATTTCTTTGGGAATGTTGAAGCTGAATATTCCCATCAGTAGTGAAAAGAGAGAGTTAGTACTATGTGTAATTAGCCATTCTTTTATTATGCTCACATAGATTGGTTGCCTTTTTGTGCCAGCCACTGTTCTGGGTGTTGGTGATAAAAGTCTGCATGAAAGGGTAGCTACCTTGATTAGATTGCATTCTAATAGGCAAGAAAGTAACCTACACAAGTCAGGTAATGAGATAAAGTTGTCTGGGAAAGCTCATTTGAGCTTGGGCAAATCTTAGAAGCATTTAGCACAACTGAACATGTATAGTTGAATGATGGTTAAGGAGGGCATTGTTGATGAGAATTATATATAAGCAAGGAGTCATTGGATTGGATGTATTGTTATGTATGGAGTTCAATGAATTAATCTCTTTGCTCTCTGAAAGAATAAATGTTGAAAACTGTTTATGATGGCATATTCCTGTAATCCTAATATTAGAGAAATAGAGTAAGAAAAATCAGACGTTTATTGTCATTTTTGGCTATATAACATACTCAAAGCCAGCTGGAACTACACGAGACACTGCCCTTTCCCCAAAGGACAAATAAGGTTTAGTTAGGCAGATAGAAGAGGTAGATGACTAGTGGAATAGAAATATAGGGGCACATGGCAAGAGTCATATAATGGGCATACATGACAGAATGAGAAAAGGACAGAAGAAAAGTCTTAAACTTGAATATTTCTGCAAATCACTTGGAAAATGCTGTGAAACAGATTCTAATTGAGTGATATGAGCAGGGACACTTCTAACAAACTCACCATGCCAAAGCTGTTGGCTCATAACTGTTTGGAATAGCAGGAACTTAGAGAGCTATTTGAATATAATGAGAGAGGAAGGTAGAAGAGTCCCAGCTAACTAACGCACACACGCGCGCGCGCGCGCACACACACACACACACACACACACACACACACACACACACATGAATAGGGTAATGTGTGGCGGTGGTGGTATGTAAAAGACTGTTGGAAATAAAAATGCTGCTGTGTTCTTTTGTGTGTGTGTGGGGGGGAAGGGGGTATTTTGTTTTTTGAGGCACCTACAGGATATCTAGCAAGAGATATATGACAGGCATTAAGAGGAGAAAATGAAACTTTCTGGTGTAAAAATAGAAAGTTGTGCTCATGACTGCAATGAGTATGGGTTTCCATGAAAGTGAGAGGGTAGTCAGTAGAAAATTATGTGGCTAAGGTTATAGGCACAATTTGAAGAAGATGATAGTGAATAGCAAAGGAATACAAAGCTGTGATTGAGACAGCAGGAGTGGAAGATTAGGAAGTGAGTGTTTTAATTAGAAACAACTCAAGGGGATTTCCTTAAAAGTGTCCAGGAATATATAGTAGCAGACAAAATAAAATACAGGGTAAAGGGGGGTATTCTTTCTTTCTTCATCTGCCTATCTCTGTTCCCATTCCTTTTGATTGTCCTTTCCCTCCATTCTCTCCTTCCACTCCTTATTATTACATAAACCCCCCAAAACTTTTTGTGCACTTTTGAAAATGAAGGATAATTTTTAGACACACTGACTCAAATAGATTCATATGCTCATATAAAAGAACCAACATTAAGAGAGTAATTGATAATTTGGAGGAGAACAACAATACTTGACACAATAAAGGCTTTGAAAAAAGAACCAGTCATGAAGTGTAGTAAGGCAACAATCAAAGATCTAGGAAAGAGACACTTTGTTTACTGAACTGATAGAAGCAAAAGGTGAGATTCATTGAATATCAGTTTGCTTGACACTTGAATTTCTAGCAGCTTACTGTGTGTGTCAACTATCTCTAGTCTCCCTTACCTTTCCACTCCATATCCCTTTATGCCATCTTCATTTTTGCTTCACCCCCATAATTCATTATTATTTTGAGACAGGGTCTAGTTAGGTGCCTCTTGATGGCCTTGAATTTATAGTCCTTCTGACCAAGGCACCTAGGATTACTATCCATATACCAGTATGTTCTAGCTCATTAATTTTATTAAAGTCTGTTTGACCCAAGCATTTCATGAGTTCAGTGGTTTTACTGAAAAGTTGGTGTCTTCAGACAGAAGTTACATAAGAGAGAACCACCTTCTACCATCCTTTATCTTATGGGCAGGCTTTGGTATATATTGACAGCCACATAGAAAATATCCCCCATCCTAGAAATACAATTCCTTTTCCAAGCAGAACTCTGGACAAGAAAATAATCTTCATCTCTTTGCATAAAGGATAAGGTTTTGGTGAGCAAATTCATACCTAGTGACAGTTTCTCTGAGCTCACCGAATTCTTGCAGAAGTTCAATGGACTAGAATTAGGTAAGAGGAAGCAAGATTGTGGCAAGGGTTTAGATCTGCTGAAGCCTTTTTAGTTCAATTGTGTCTTGCCTTGTGATAAAAGATGAGGTTAGACTGTGTTCTTTTTCAGCAAAAGAGCAAAGGCTATGCAATAGGAAAATAATATTTTCAACAATTGGTGCTAGAATAACTGCATATCCTCCTTAGTATATCCTCATAGAATAACTGCAAAGTATGACTAAACACAGAGCATTCACTCTTTATAAAGATAAATGTAATAAATGTAAAATACACAATGGTATAAATGCTAGAAGATAGTGTGGTATAATCTCATGGGTATGGGATTTGGTGATTGGGTTGTATGTGTAATATCACAAAAATGAACTGAAATTTCAGTTTTTTTCTATTAAAATTTTATGTTCCAAGACTCTGTATGGTACACTTTAAGTATACTAGCTAAAACCCAGAACATTGACAACCTCAAATGCTTGTGGGGATACAGAGAAACAGATGCATCCTCATTCATTGTTGGTGGAAATTTAAAATGAGCTTACTGCTGGGGAAGACAGTTCTGTGGTCTCATACAAACTTGAAATATTTTTACCATGTGACCCAGCAATCAGTATTTCTTCCAAAGGAGTTAAAAAGTAATGTCCACACAGAAGCCTGCATGTGTTTTTTTTTTTTAGCAACATTATTCATAATTGCCATGATTTAGAAACAACCGAAATATGCTTCAGGTAATAAGTGAATAAACTAGCATACCAGACAATTGGAATATTATTTGTCACTAAAAATAAGTGAGCTTTCAAGCTCACTTGATATGTATATAGTGTAGAAAACATAACTATACAATTTAGTGAAACTGATCTGAAAAGCCCATGTAATACGTGATTCCAGTCATATTACTTTCTAGAAAAATGTGAAAACTATGAAGGCAGTAGAAGGATCAGTTCAGAGGATGGAAGGCTGACTGTACAGAGAACTGGTGATTTTTTTAGGGCAGTGAGATTACTCTGTGAGGCATCTCTACAATGTCTAATACATGTATTATATGTTTACCCAAATTTGTAGGCTATACAAGAGTAAAGTCTATTATAAACTTCACTTTCAGTGATAATGATGGGTCTATATAGTTTCATCAATTGTTGTGTATTCCCTACTCTGCTGGATGATAAAGATAATGATTGAGGCTGTGCGTGTGTGTGGGTTGAAGGTATATGAAAATTCCTTGTTCCTTCTGTTCAGTTTTGCTATGAACCTAAAGCTGCTCTAAAATAAATAAAAACATGTCAAGACAATTTTTAAAAGGAAGAATCAAATGGGAGGTATCAACATTCTCATTTTTATGGGTGAGAAATAGAAGATGGGGGAGGTTGTCATTTTCCTAGTACAGAGTGATGTGGCAAAAGTCAAACCAAGAGCCAGACTCACAGTTGGTTGCCAATTTATAGCCTTTCTCCCATTCCTCTTCATGCTAATGGGTGCAGATGGTAGTACCCTGTAATAAGTGATTGCATTTCTGTACCCATGACTCTAAGTGGTTATATATTTATTGGATAATAGAACTCAAGGCTGATTGTATAGTAATCTGGAATATTGTACAGTGCTCTGTAGCGTGTATGTTTCCGCCAGCCCGCCAGTCTGGGCCCACAGCCACGCCAGCCCCAAATAACACTCAGAGACTCTGTATTTGATACAATCTTATTGGCCAGTTACCATTATTGTTAATGGGCTAGCTCTGTCTTAATTATTAACCCATTTCTACTTATCTAAGTATTTCCACGTGGTCGTCTTATCGGGGAGCCGCAGCAGGCGTCCTGCTTCTTCCCTGGGCTACATCTCGACTCCTCCCCTCTACTTCCTCTTTCCTTCTTGTCTCCTAGCCCCGCCTATCTTGCTATCTCATTGGCCCAACGATTAACAAGTATGAGAAACATATTTACAGAAAAACATCTCCCATCAGTGCTCCGTTTAAATGGGCCACATCCTATATCCTCAAACTATCACTGTTTATAAGTACTGAGTCCACCCATTTGCCATAAGCCATTTTAAGAAATAAACACCTAGAGTTGAGACATCTCTAAATGTTAAAACCTTTCAGTTCAAGGCAGGTTGACTCTTAGTAAGAAGCAATATTTGTTCCCTCTTCAGCACTCTTAACAATGAAACCAACTGAACTCCTATAGTCAGCATCTAAAACAGTCTATGGTAGATAGAGAAAAACATCTTGAGTAATTTATTATTACTTTATGTGCCTACTACTGGAATGTGCTGAGTGACATCAACAAAATATACCAGGGACTAGAGGTAGGGCTCAGCAGTTAAAAACACAGAGTTCAGATCCCATGGCCAACATCAGGTGGCTTTTGAGTACCTGTAGCTCCAGTTCCAAAGGATCTGATGCTTTCTTCTGGCCTCTGTTGGAACCACTGAACAGCCATACATAGAAATAAAACATGCATATTTCAACAGGAAGAAGGAATGCTAGACATAGTCTTGATTCTGCAGGAACTGATAGACCAACTGACAAAAGAAAACACGTTCTGTAAAGGACTCTTCACATTCTCATTGACCAAGATTGGCATCAGGAATGAGTTTCAGTCTGAGTTGCCTCTGAAGCAAACTCTGAGGAGTTGAGGCATGCATTTGAAGGGAATGTATAACAAGCATGAGAGAAAACTGACGGATGGAAGGGAATGAGGCAGAAATCACAAGTGGGTGACTAGAAGTTAAAGCCTATGAGTAAACACTGGGAAATAGCGCAGAACACATTCTTCACACTTATTCTTCATAGCAGGTGAGGAAACTACCTCTCACTCGGGCTTGACCAGAGTAATTAAGAGGTTCACCTGTGGATCGTAATTCCCTGGTGCTTCAGCCTAACAGGAATGTGTATATAGCATCCTTCTGTAATTCTGGAAAAAGCCCTCCAGCAGTCTCAGATAACAACAGGTGGAAGTTAGCCTACATTGTAATACAGAGGAATTCAAGGCCTGTGGGTGGGAGATGGCAGAACATAGGCCATAGGATCCCTGGTGGATGTGAAATTTGACAGTGCTCTTTCTCTTCTCACTTCAGGCGTCATCATGACCTTGTCCCTGTTGTCCATTGTGTATGGAGCCTTGCGTTGCAACATCTTAGCCATCAAAATCAAGTACGATGAGTATGAAGTCAAAGTCAAACCCCTGGCCTATGTCTGTATCTTCCTATGGAGGAGCTTTGAGATTGCCACCCGCGTCATCGTCCTGGTCCTCTTTACCTCTGTCCTGAAGATCTGGGTGGTGGCAGTCATACTTGTCAACTTCTTCAGCTTCTTCTTATACCCCTGGATCCTTTTCTGGTGTAGTGGCTCCCCATTCCCTGAGAACATTGAGAAGGCCCTGACTAGGGTGGGTACCACCATTGTACTGTGTTTGCTCACTTTACTCTATGCTGGTATCAACATGTTCTGCTGGTCAGCTGTACAGCTCAAAATCGACAATCCTGACCTCATCAGCAAATCCCAGAATTGGTACCGGCTGCTGATTTACTACATGATGAGATTCATCGAGAATTCTGTCCTCCTGCTCCTGTGGTATTTTTTCAAAACTGACATATACATGTATGTGTGTGCACCCCTGTTGATTCTGCAGCTGCTCATTGCATACTGCACAGGTGTTCTTTTCATGCTTGTGTTCTATCAGTTTTTCCACCCTTGCAAGAAGCTCTTCTCTTCCAGTGTTTCTGAAAGCTTTAGGTCATGTCTCAGGTGTGTCTGCCTGTCCAGTGTGAGGAGAAAATCCTCTGAGCCAGTAGTAAAGGTAGACACGGACTTAAAGTCATGCACAGATCAAGATCCAGATCTAGAACAAGATCAAGGTGAAGGTGAAGATCAAGATGTAAGACCTTCTACCAGTAGAGGAAGCCCTCATCCCTCTGAGATGTGGAGTGCTGTTGATGTATACTCTGCGTAATGGAACCTGAGGCTTTTCAAAAGAAAGGGATATTGTATTCTGGGTTAATAACTACTCTTCATACAAGGAATGAGCCCTGCACAGGGAGCAAGACAGAAAATTAGCTGTCAATTCCTTGTGAGCTGCTGCCTTTTATAGAGCTCTTTGCTTTGAGGTAGCTATGGGGAGCACTAGGGAAGCCTACTACCCCACAGTTTGTTTCACAGTTGACTCTGTTATGTTCTTGCAGGTCTTACTGGCCATTTTATTGACACAGTTTCCCGGAAGTTTCAGTTGAGCTGGTCATATTCATCAGATATAATAAAGAAAAATGCTGTTTTCTACACTGTTGTCCCAGTAGCCTGATGCTTTACTACTACTGCATAGAGCTTTATACAGATGTCACCATGATAGTCAGAATAGGTTAATAGGGATTTTACAACCTCATTCCTATCATAGCTTATAGGGAGAGCTGTTATCAGTATGTTCCATTTTCACCTCATTAAGAGTTTTTGTACATAACCAACTGTAGCCACACTGGAATGCAATCAGTATTGGTTTCAAGGGTCTAGATTTGGGAACTTTTATTCCCTAGGATCCATTGTTACAGTTATTTAGGAAAGCTGAGTTTCATTCCACATGTTGAAGAAATTGGGGATTAGGATGGACTGGGACAATTGTTAGAATATCAAAATGATGGAAATGTATGCAGATAGAACTGTTAACTTCTCCAAATGTCTGAAGATATGAATTGGTTAAAAGGTAAGCTTATTTCTCCTTATAACTCAACCTTGTCCTATAATCCTGGGAAATTTCTAGTAGAATTTGCTAAGATTAATATTTTAAGAAAAAGGAAAATAAAACAAATAGTTGTCATTCCTATCACCCCCTTCCTTGTCTGCCAGGAAATTTTTAAACAAGACTTACCTCAGTTCATTTGCTGTTGTTTCTAGGAAGCCCTATAGAAATATCTTCCCCAATTCTAGTACATAGGTTGTTTTAGTTTTCATGATTTGAAGAAAAAGAAGTATTTTTCCTCACTGCCACACCTAATTAGAAACATTTTAAGTTATAGAAAGTTAATGAGATGAACAGATAATGTTCTTTATGAAATGCATTTTGACTTGACATAATTTTGAGTTAATTTTAATAAGATCATCATTTTACCTTCTTGTACTTTCTCTTTAGTGTGGAAATATTTATTATTGTTTAAAAGGGTTGTGTAGAATATAATCATTAGTCTGAATAAAATGCCTGTAACCAGTCCTATTATTTATACCACTAAAATTTGGATAATAAAATGTTTAGAAACAGGTGACCATAAAGTTTACACTAATTTAAGATGAGAATTGTAGCAAATTTTAAGAAATTTTCAAAGGTACCTCTCTTTATGGATTCTATGAGATAGAGCAGACATTTATTTTTCTGACCACATAAATTCATAAACCTGGTACTAATAATTGGCATTTTCACTCATTTTGATATCAAATTGATGAGTAATTTCATAAACAAATGAAAATAATTTGGTAAATAAACTATACCAGAGGATTCATAAAGCAGTAAATATTCTTTGACATGTCATTCACACTATTAATATTTATACCATTTTATATGCATACACATCAATAATAAGGTCCAAAACTGCAGAACAACCATTTTACTTTCGTGAGGTATTCTTCCTCACTTATAGTCCTCCTGGTTTGGTAGTATTTCTAGTTAAATTTTATGGGAATCCACAGGCAGTACATCAATTTTGACTACTTTTAACATATAAAACTGAAGTTTAAGGTTGTCTGTTTTCTGTTGATCCATGTACCACTTTTCCTGTTTTTAATAGGACTAGATAAATTTAGCATACATCAAAATGATACTTTATACAGCAGATATTTCTCTGTACTTTGTACTTTTCATATTTAGAGGTACAAAACTGTAATACAGGGGGAAATGTCTTTGAAAATCTATAACAACTACAGGTAAACCAAAGGAAAGATGTTAAAGCACCCTTGGTTATTTCATAATTTAAGGTGTTCAAAATGACTGAAAGTTGGAAGACTGTTCCTAAGTCATTCCAAAATGCTTTCCTCTGTCGAATGACTTCATTATGTTTACAGACACCATTATTCATTGTGTTTTTACTCTTTAATGTGAATGACCACCTTTCCCTGAATATTTGCAGTGACTGGGGGTAGAGGTGGTGATACCCTTTTCCAATTTCAGATTCTGCCTTGGCACTGAGTCTACCAGTCAGCTACCAGCTTGTCACATACTAGGCAGGTTCAGACTTAGACAAGGGCAAGGACACTTGTGCTTTTCCAGCCTGGTTTAGACACGTGACACAAAATATTTTTTTAACTCTTAATTTTCATATATGTCATAAGCTTCTTTACTTTAGACAGTTGGTAAGTATCTTGAATGACCCAAAACAAAACTGACAGTGATTAACGATCAGACACTGATGGCCAGTTCAAGCTTTATAACGACTGCTTTTTCACTTTTAGCAAACCAGCTATTATTTCAGTCTCTTGGTAAACAGGCATTTTTCTGGTGCAGTCTCACAAGCTCACTTAGTTAATCCATGCTTCAGTTTCCTCACTCACCAAATTAAGATGATATACTTGTCCAACTTACCTCACGAACCTCTTGGAAAGATTTCATTAAGTAAGAGATTTGAAAATATTTTTCAAACATTTTGCATAGATTTTCAAAATACCTTGGGACCTTCAAGGTAGAAGGAGAGAAAGTTTCCACAACTTGTGTCTGATTGTCTGATTTCCACAAGAATACCATAGTGTACCACAGTCTCCACCCCCCCACACAAAATAAATGCATAAATATTTTTAAAATAGGCCCAAGCCCTTAGTACTTGACAGGAAAAGAAAGAGCCAGTAGATCTGAGAAAGTGCTTCTGGTAGCAAATAAGTTTATTGTCTTGGTATTATATTTCATAAAGAATGTAACAGCATCTTTTGATGATTGTACAGTACAACTTAATGGCTTATTCAAAGCATTAATTAAATGTGAATGTGACCTGTTCAATGTTATATATGGGAAAATAAGCATTAGCATTGACTGTCTTGACAACATAGCATTTTCTTGAGATCTATCTTGCAACATTAGTATGGTTGTGTGCGCCTGTACATCTCAGCCAATGGATTGTGGATATGAACTTTTGTGGATTGCTTCTCTGAGTCACTAGCTCAAATATTGCTTATGTTTTTTCATATAATAAATTAATTGTTCTTGCATTTTATTTCTTGTACAGTCCTCAAATGACTTCTTTTAAAATCTAAGGCCCATTTGAAAGACAAATTTGAAAATGTTATGTTTTGAGTGTGTGTGGTACTTTTTAATATAAGATGGAAATTCCTGCCATAACAAGAGAAATTTAAGAATGCTAAGATTGAGCCTTACAATACAACAGCTTTCCATGAAATGACTGGGTTTTTTTTTTGTGTAAGAATTTGCTCAGTTTAGCCTGGGGGACCTCAGACAGTAGAAACAGGATCTATTTCTGGTGCACAAAAGGACCTTGCAGACACATCCCCCATGGAGGGATACCCCCTTAACCTAGGGACTAGGAGAGAAGTCCTAGTCCCTACTTCAAATGACTTGACAGACTTACATGACCCAACCTGGATAGCATAGCCCTACAAGTGGAATGGGGATGGGGGGATGGGAGGCGAGGGTGCATGTCACAGGGGAAATAGGGTAAGAGGGAGGGAGGGAAGGATGGAGGGAGGAAGGGTTGGAGGGAGGAAGGGAGAGGAAACTTGGATCACATGTTAAATTTTTTATTATATTATTATTAAAAGAAGAAGGGAAATGCTGCTGGATTAAATATATATATATATATATACATATATATATATATATATATATATATAAATGCTTTGACTTCAAAATTTAAGCCTAAGGACAAGTTACTGGGGAAAAGGATTTCTAATTTTGTTTCCACAGAAAATGAAAAACTCTGGATCCCTTCCAGAATAATGTGGTTTGATCGAGCAAGACCCCCTGAAGCAATGTCAGTGGGACAATCCAGCCTTGCAGACCACTACAGCCAGAATTTCTGCATCTTCTTAGGATTCTCCTATGACAGTGCCCCCTACCAGCAGGAAGCAGCTTGGAAAGAACGACACCCAAATTCCCAAATATTGTCTATAAATGTTTGTTTTCATTTAAAAAAATATGTCCAGCATAAAACAAATAAATGTTTAAAAAAAAAAGAATTTGCTCAGTTTATTGAAGCCATGCTTCTGGGTACTGCTACTAAGACTTTGCTGAATTGTCTCAGTTGTTGTGTATGACACAAAGATAAGTGTGATAAATATAGCTAGAGATAGATATAATAAACATGATATTTGTATAACATATATATATATATAAATTCTAGATAAACATGAATGTTATGGTGATCCATAAATATAAAATATGAGGGTGACTTTAGATTTTTGTGAACATTTTATAAAAATATGTTTATATAATCAAAATTAATTGCTTCTGTGATTGGAAAATATCACATGTTGAAAGAGGTCATTGGAGAACATGAGCTAGATATGGGCTGTTTTTAACAATTACTTTGTTTCTGAAGGTGTCCTTCAGGTTGCAAAGATATGTCTGTTGGTTCTCTTTTTTATATAAAAAAAAACTTTGTTGAAGTATGGTTGCTGCACAAAAACACACTTATTGAATGTGTATGCTTAATGAATTTAGGCATTTGCAAATATCCATATTATTACCACAAGTAAGATGCCACACCTCAAAAAGCTTAATTGTGTTTCATTGTTATTCTTTTTCTTTTTGTGGAAGAACACAACATGAGAACTACCCTCTTACAGTTCATAATACCTCTTTTAGCAAATATATGCACTATGTTGTGTAGCAGATGTCTAGAGCGTACACAGTATAAAGTTGAACTTCCATATCCATCTAGCAACAATGGGTTCCCCCCAGGCATTGGCGACCAGTATCTGTCTGAATCTGAGTTTGATTATTTTAGATACCTCATGTAAGTGCTGATAGCAGTAGCAGCTTCCTTTTTGGGGGAAAGTTGTTTAATATTCCATTGCATGTATATACTATGTTTTCTTTATTCATTTGGATTCTTTTCCAGTTACAGCTGTTGGGAATGCTATTGTAATGAACATAAAAGTGCAGTTGTCTTTTAAACATCTTTGTTTATTTTGGCTACATTCCCAGAAGGATCATATGTTAGTTCTTTTTTTTTTTTTTTTTAATTTGGGGGGCCTAGGTGACTGACTGTCCTATAGGCCAAGAAGCTGCCATCTTGGGGCATTCAGCTATACCCTTGCAAAAAAAAGAAGAAAACTTCCAGCGCCCTCTACCAGCAGGAAGCAGTTTGGAAAGAATGACGCCCAAATTCCCAAATATTGTTTATAAATGTTTGTTTTCATTAAAAAAGCATGTATAATTATGTCCAGCATAAAATAAATAAAAGTTTAAAAATTAAAAAAAAGAAAACTTCCTAGCTGGGCTTGTTGACAGTTTGTATCCAAACTGCACCCCCAGCCCCCCAACTGAGTATCCACCTGTTTCCTACCAACTGGCATCTTTGCTTGTGGCCTGGGGGGAGGGAGTAGAGTATATATGTATATATCTAGAGCTATACATATACTTTGTGTATGTGTTTTGGGGAAGACTAAATTGTAGCTGCATATTTGCAGTTAGGGGGAAAGCCCTTATCCATTCTGGGTAAGGCCTTTCAGGTATAGCAGGTTGAGGGAAGAATGCCCACCCCCCTCTCAGTAACCCCATCTGAGCTCTGTACATGACCAGCACAAAGCCAACTCTGGTTTTAGACTTTTGTTTGTATATTTTGTTTTTGTCTTACTGGTTTTTTGTTTGCATATTTTGGCTTCTAATTTTGTGTTTTTCTAGGTTTGTGTCTTGTGTGTGTGTGTGTGTGTGTGTGTGTGTGTGCGCGCGCGCACACGCGCGCGTATATGTACACTTTTTTGTGTTCTTTTTTAAATTCTGTTTTTATTTTTCTGAAGAGAGAGAAAGAAAGAATGGAGTTGGGAGGGTGGGGAGATGGGGGGATCTAGGAGGTAAGTTGGTTGGAGAAAAGGAATCTTTCATCAGAATATATTGTATGAAAAAAGACTCATTTTCAATAAAAATATTTTTATTAACAGACTAGAAGTGAGGTGAGGGGAGTAGATATTCCCCATATGGCCGTATTTCTCTGTGTCTCTCTTACAGAAGATGAGTTTTTTTCTAGTGACAAAAGTATACAGATGACTGAATGTGTTGGGATTAGGGATGTGTCTTTAATCTCAGCACTTGAGGCAGAGGCAAACTCTGGTCTACAAAGCGAGTCCCAGGCTAACCAAGGATGCATAGTGAGAAAATACTATACATCCTTATGGTGATGTGTGTGATATTTTAATATATGTATCCACTGTGTAATGTTCTTACGAGAAATAGCCAGTCTGTCTCTACAAACATTTGTTGTTTCTTTATGGTGAAAGTATTCATAATCTTTTTTCCTAGCTATTTTGCAATACACAGTACACAATAGTCACCTGTGCAATAGAATACAAGAAATTACTTCTCATATCTAACTATAACATAAGGGGATATATGTTTTATGAATATCTTTGCAACTGAAAAAGCACTCAGACATGCCAATCATACATTGTAATTAAATGAATAACGTTCTTGGCAGGTTCTCTTTTTCAGGAAAAGATACTTCGTAACAGCAGAACTTGGTAAGTTAACATACAGAAACCTTTAGCCCCTTCTTTTCCACTATACAACAAGGCCTGGCAGATGAGGTCTCTGATAGGCTAAGATGGTGAGTTTTTGTACAGCCATGTTCTAGACTACAGCTGTGTCTAATCTGCTCGCCTCATGCAGCAAAGATACCCATGCAGGGTGCCAGCACAAAATTGTAAACTTACTTAAGCATTAAGAAGTGTTTTTTTTTTTTTTTGCAATCTTTCTAAATCAATTGCATGGCTCTCAAGCATGAACTTTGTAGATGACAGTGTTGTTCTATGTCAAAAATTGGGCATACCTGCTAAGAAATACCTTTACTTATTACCACATTGTAATTTCTATGCAAAATATTGGCTTTCCAGCAGTGTTGGTTTGAGCAGGGTTGGGAACTGAGACCATCTTTGAGGCACATACAACAGCAGTATCTCTAAAGGAGATGATGAGAAAACTTTCAGTAATGGCTATAGTATGCCAACACCTTGTTCAGGGAGAAAAAATTCAGGGTTTGCTACCCTCCAAAGAAAAGAAGTGTGGAGACAGACTTGACGATTCTGTGCATCCTTTTCCTTCCTTCCTGCTTCCCATCCTGAATTAATTTCCTCTCCCAATGATGAGTTTCTGATTGAAACCTGATTAGCCTACTTCCTCGAATCCTGGTAATATCATCCTCTTTATATATCTGCATTATGCATAGTGGTTTAATTTCTTATCAGTTTGCTTCTGATCTTAATTACCTCAAGTTTGCAGTTAATGAGTCTGCTTTAGGAGTGATATCACTCAAGAAACAAAACAGGATATAAAATTCCTATTTCAGAACCATGTTTTAAGACCATCCCCCACTACCACCAACCACCATAGCACTGAGAAGGGCACTCTCCTGTTACCCTCTCCTACCAAAAGGACTCTCTTAAACTGCGTGACAGAATTGACATCCTCTCTAGTAACTAGAAGTATCTAACAAACGTTTATACAATAATTTTCAAGCCAATAGTGTTTCTGTTGTAGTGCTAGTAGTCACTGTAGTCAGAGTAACCACCATAGTCCTCCTAGTCTACACCACAAGCAAGAATTAAAAATGGAAAATGGAGCCACTAGCATGTCAGGTAAACTTGAGAGACACTCACTGTGGGGCTGGAGAGATGGCTTAGAGGTTGAGTGTACTGGCTGTTCTTCCAGAGGACCCAGGTTCAATTCCAGCATCCACATGACAGCTCACAACTGTCTGTAACTCCAGTTCCAGGGGAAATGACACCTTCACAGGTATACATGGAGACAAAACACATTTTAAAATGCACACAAAATAAAAGTACATTATTTTCAAAAGACTCACTGTGATTGAAAGCACAGAACTATTGAGGCAATTTTGCTGTTGGAGTAGTCTCTTCTATCTACTAAGAACTCCCATTGTGGAAAACCAGTGTGGTTAAGGGTCTGTATAGCCATATTTTAATTTCAGCTCACAGACCCCAAAATGCTTCATTACCCACTTAGACCATCAGTCTCTCCCTTCAGTACCATAAGAACAAAACTTACTGCAAGAGAGAAGCAAAATGTTTTATTGTTTCTTCCAACCTCCACATGGACCTCTAGTTAGCTGGTTTGACACATGTGGAAGTATTCTTTCCCACACTTTAGAAAGATTAAAGAAGTTTCAGTGTTTAAAAGGATATATGACCTGCACTTCAATTTCTTAAAAGTATTTCCTGCATGTATTTCTGCTGTAAGTATTTGGACTTAAAAGATCAGTGGGGAAAAGGGTTTGGCCACTTCTATTGGAGGATAATTTTTCAGCTGTGAAAGGCCTAGTGTGGACTAATCCTGGACTTCAAATGTGATCTTGACTCTGAACTCACCTTTATTAAAGCATAGAGAGGGTTCAGGAACAGCACGAGTGATGCCATGATTATGAAGATGGTTTCCCCAAAGGGAGGCTTATTCATTGTACTCCTGTTGTGCTGAACCCTGTGATGTCCCCAAATGTGGGAAAGTCGGCTCCATAATTTCTGGTAGTGGAGGCCTGTTTGCTCTCTCCCCTACTAAGTATATTTATAAAGAAAAAGTAAAGGGCCCAGGAAGTATATTAAGGCAGAGTGGTCTTCACCCACAAATGTCATACTTTTCACCCAGTACTGTGGGTTACAATTAAAACAAATTCTTACTTCTCTGCCTGAACGTTGACCTCATTTCCTAGGTTTTATAACTCCTTGGAATTCTTCATATCCCATTTTCTACCTTTCACATTGAATTTATTTTCTTTGTTCTCTAGAGAACTGATTTTAAAGAAAAAAATATTTCTATTAAGCCCCAAGGAACTATTCAGGTATGCAGGGCTGTTTGTACCCTGACAGAGCTGTCCTGTATGAAAGGATAAAGCAAATATTATTAAGGCCTCAATATCTACACATTTTTAAAGGGAGATAAATTATAAACTAGAGTGTCATGTCATTAGATAGCACTTGAATTTAGCATCTAATATTAATGAATGCTATTATGTCTACACTGGTCTATGTGTGGCAGCCACTAACCACATGTGACTAAGCATATGAAATATGTCTACTTCAAACTAAAATGTGTAAATATAAAACATGAATATCCTAAAATCTTAGAACCAAAACAAGGTAATAGAAATACTAACAAGGATTACCTTTACATTGGATGATATGATGAAGCCA
Organism: Cricetiscus sungorus; assembly: GCA_030556225.1. Lineage (NCBI taxonomy): Eukaryota > Metazoa > Chordata > Mammalia > Rodentia > Cricetidae > Cricetiscus > Cricetiscus sungorus. The sequence goes on from JANBXA010000609.1 coordinate 11,432,546, forward strand.
GATACTTGGAGTTTACTCGCCTAAATGAGAGGAATTAATAAAATTAATTTTACTTCATTGAATAAAATTAATCTACCTCTTCCAAATTACTGTTTATTGTGATTACTTATAATTGCCCACTTGGCTCCCTTCTGTGGTCTTTGTTAGTGTACAGAGCTGCTTCAAATGTGTAGCCTGGTGCATACTCTCCTGAAAACCTGTTTTTATTTATTTTTTAAATTTATTCATCTCTCATATTTTACATTCTGGTGGCAGCCCCCCCCTCTTCTCAATCCTCCCTCCCTTTAGTTGCACTCCTGTTCTGTCTTCAGAAAAGAGCAGGTTTTTCTATTATTTTTTTGTGGGAGGGACTTTAATACATTGTTACAAGGTGTTTTAATCAAATCTACCCCCACTTGCACCTCTCCAACACCTCTCATAACCACCACTACTCTCTCATACTTGCTGTAATGTTGACTGGCTTGATCTTGTACGGGCCTTGTGCAATCAGTCACAGCAACTGTGAGTTCTTAGGTGAAGTCCTATCATTTTCAAACACTTTTTTTTAGCACTCCTCCACAACTTCTGGCTCTTACAGTCTTTCTGCTACTGCTTCTACCCTGATCCCTCAGCCATTGGAGGAAAGGATATGACAAAATGTTCCATTTAGAGCTGAGTACTCCACAGTCCCTTATTCTCAACACTGATTGTGAATCTCTGTGTTAATTGTCAATTACAGCAAAAACCATCTAAAGATGGTTGAGAGATGTTGTAATCTATGGGTATAGGATGTGTTTAAAGTAATCTGTGGGTATATGCACATTTGTTAGCATTTAGCAAAAATAACGGTAATAAGTTCTTCACTAGGGTCCATTACCTCTTCTTCAGCCATAGGTCCTTGACTAGATTTACAATACAGGACAGGAGTTCCATCCTGTGGAGTATGTCTTAAATCTAATCAGAATGTGGTCTTAGTGACCTTTATAATATTTATGCCACTATTACACTTGCTCTTTACATTTCTTGGATATTGTGATAGTGCTATAGTGAACATGAGAATGTAGAGATTTCTTTGAAATACTTATTTCAGTTCCTTAATTTATATATATATATATATATATATATATATATATATATATATATACCCACCCAGAAGTGCAATTGCTAGATCATACAGTAGTTTGTTTTTTTTTTAATTTGGGAAACATCTATATTGTTTTCCATAGTGGTTGAGATAATTTGCTTTACCAGAAATAGTGTTCAAGGGTTACCCCTTCTCTTTTTACTAGCCAATGCTTAATACCCTTTTTAAAAAGCATTATTCATTCTTATTGAAGTCAAATAATAATTCTTTGTATTGATTTGCCTTTTCCTGAATATTAATGATGTTGAGTATTTTCTCATGTACCTGTTGTTCATATGTATGCCTTTTGAGAATTATCTATTTAAATCTATGCCCATTTGACATTGGGTTATCTAATTGCTATTGAGTTTTTAGGATCTCATATATTTTGGATATTAACATGTTGTTAGATATAGTCAAATGTGACCTCATTCTGTATATAGATTGTCTCTGCACTGTGTTGAACATTTCCTCTGTTGTACAAAGCTTTTACATTTGGTGTAATCCCACTTTTGTATTTTGCTTTCATTGTATATATTTTGGGGGGTTCTTGTCCCCAAAATCTTGCTAATTTCAATATTGTGAAGCATTTCCCTTATGCTTTATTCTAGTAGTTTGATAATGTGTCTTATATTAAGGTTCAACATCCATATACACGTGGATATACAGTTTTTCTAACACCATTTGTTAAAGGGGCTATTTTTTTCCACAGTACATTTTTGGAACTTTTGCTCAGAAGTCAATTGGTGATAGATGAGTGAGTTTACTTGTAGACTCTGTTCTTTCCCAGTGTGCTGTGTGTCTGTGTTCATTTCAATCTCATGCTGATTTGACTAGTATAGCATTATAATATCTTTAAAGTCGGGTAGTTAGCATACTATCTCCTGCTTTCTTCTGGTTGCTCAGAAAACCTTTGGCTATTGGGAGTTATGATTTCATATACGTCTTACAAGATTTATCTTTACTACTTCTGTAAAAAAAAAAAACCACCGTAATTTTAAGAGAAATTGTTTTCATTCTGTAATTGTTTTTGTAAGGGACTTTAGACAATATTGATTATTCTAATCTATAAATAAGCTTTCTGGTCCTTTGGCATTTTCAAGTGCTTCTTGGATAAGCCCCAGTATCACAATACTTGTATCTTTAATATTGTCCCTTAAAGTACTAGTGAGCCTTATTCATTCCTCTTTTTCTTCTTCTCAAACTATGTTTTCATATGCTTTATATTCTAGCCTACTTACTTTTTGTCTGTTCTGTCTTGATTTTTTATCACCTTTAAAAATTAACCAAATGGACTTTTCATCTTAATACCTTCTATTTGACTTTTAAGTTGCTCCTATATTTTTTAAGTTTTCTTTTTTACACCATTGACACATTTCTCTGTTTTCTTCAAGCTTTTTGAGTTAGTTTCCTTAAAACAACTGTGTAGCATGCATGTTTTCCCGCCAGCCCGTCTGCCGCCAGTCTGGCGAGCCGGCCAGCCCCAAATAACACGCAGAGACGCAGAGACTCTGTATTTGATACAATCCTGTTGGCCAGTTACCTTTGTTTATGGGCTAGCTCTGTCTTAATTATTAACCCATTTCTACTTATCTAAGTATTTCCATGTGGTCATCTTATCAGGGAACCGTGGCCGGCGTCTTCCTTCCTCCCCGGTCTACATCTTGACTCCTCCCAACTACTTCCTCTTTCCTCCTCCTAGTCTCCTAGCCCCACCTATCTTGTTTCCTATTGGCCACAGTGCTTTATTAATTAACCAGTATGAGAAACATATTTACAGAATAACATCTCCCATCACAACTGTTTTAAGTTCTCTGTGGTTACTCTCACATTAGTGACTGCCTGAGCAGCTTCTGACAGCTGAGAACTAGATAAGTCCATGGTTTTCTCCCATCTAAGTACTAACCAGGCCCAACCCTGCTTGGCTGACAAGATTGGCATGTTCAGATGGAATGGCCATAGACGAGGTCATGGTTTTCTGAAAGCTTGTGATATTTGTTGGTATATAACATCATTTGGCACTGAAGAACCAGATACTGAGTATGCTTCTCTTTCAAAAAATTCTAACGTCTTAGTCGTTTGCTTTATCCTAGCACTGTATAGTGCTAAGGTACAGATCTGGCAGAAGTCTGCTAATGGTATGTTGTCATTTTATCAGTTCTGTAGGCAAATTCGAGCTTCTCCCCAATTTTCCATTAAAAAACAAGTACTTAGAGAGGGTTGTCTGTTTATTCAGCCATGGTCCTGGGGCTTTGTCTCCAGTTACTTGGTTTGTGGATAGACTTTAAGAATCATTGTGGATGGACTAGCCCCAAACTCCTATGGCCACAAAAGCCATAAGCCGTGCCATTCTCTGAAACTACTGCCCAACAAAACTGGCACAACAATGGGTTAGGAACAAGAGCTAGGCTCCAAAGAGTTGCCAATTACTTAGATAGACTCATGACCCAGAACTTTTGGAACCTGCCAAAAGTGATGGAATGGAAGTCCAGTAGACATAGGCTGTATACGTTCCCTTTGCACTGGAAATGCACCAGAGGCTCTAGCCTCAGGCAGAACTGGGGATGGGGGATATAAGACTTGCACATGTTTGGCTTCAGCAGCTGAGCCAGTTCCAAGGCAAACACTTGTATGATTTAATTACTTGGTGCTACTATTCAGCACTATATTTTGTTGCCTAAATTTGGTATATTGTTAGCGAAGGCAGAACATTGGTCACATTGGATTGTATTTTATATTAAGCTGGATCTTGCCTGAATTGCATGAGTTGTGAGGATCTACAAAATCATCACAGGTAACAGTTATGCAGACCAAATCACACATCTGTGCCACTTGATACACAGGATGGTTCTGGGATTAGTCCTGGGGCAGTTCAAGATTCTTGCATGTGAGTACTGCTCTGGCAATAGCTGCACTGGCCAAAGTTGGGGTGAGTGGTAGAGACAGTCCCCTGGACACAAAAGCTGGTGCTAAGCTGAGTCAAACCTGTATTTCAACCACAGGGGTTTAGATATACTCTGAAGTGTGGAACATGTTCCCAAACCTACTCTATGGATAGCACTGATGCTGTTGAAACTCAGGCCTGTCCTTTATGTACAGAGATGTCCATCTGGTCTTTGGTTTACATACTGAACTTTGGACTACCTACACAACCTTCATTTTTAACAAATCTTGGTCTCACATTGATCCTGCTACTGGACTCGAAGACAAATCTCTGTCCTAGATGCGCTACCTCAGCTGGTGGAGTTCTGCTTCCCACTCTACTGCCTGAGGTTGGGTAGGGGCTAGTTAATGGGGGTAGTCTCAACTGCCTGCCATACACAGTTGCAGCAGGTCAATTTTCAGCTATTTACCTAACAGCAGGTGTGGGTTTTTTTCCCAGTAGAGTGTCAATGTCACATGCCCAATCCTGGATTTTAACTCTATGGCTTAGGGTTAATTTTCTCTGTTCCCCGAGTGGGAAGAGTGTTTCCTCTGGGGTTTTCTTAGTGATGGAGGAAAGCTGAAAGGGTTTGAATGAGCAATATGCAATATAGGTTTCTGTGTTTGAACACATAGTCTCTACTCTGTGCTGTGTTTGAGGAGGTTTAAGTAGTGCAGCCTTTTCAGAGGAAGCCTGTCACTAAGGGCCTTAGGGCCAACCTTTGAAATTAGAAGCCTTAACCATTTTCAGTTCATTCTCTCTGCTTCATGTATGTGTGTGAAGATATGAGCTCTTGGCTCTCTGTTTCTGCTGCCATACCTACTAACTGTCATGCATGCTAGCTGCCATGCATTCCTGCCATGATGAATTATTTTTTTCTATTCATTTTACATACCAACCACAGTTTCCCCTTTTCACTACCTCACCCCACCCCCATCCAAACATCAGAAATGGTGAAGCCTCCCACGGGGAGTCCTCAGAGCTTGGCACATTCATTTGAGGCAGGACCAAGACCCTCCCCACTACATCAAGGTTGAGCAAGGCATTCTACCATAGGGAATGGGCTTCAGAAAACCAGCTCATGATGGACTCTTAAGACTGAAACCATAGCTTCAATAAATTCTTCTTTTTCTAAGCTTCTTTGGTCATGGCATTTGAACAAGCAACAGAAAAGTAACTGTTGCAAAAGGAGTGATGGGGAAACATTTTTGCTTCCTATTTTTGTCTGCTTCAAGTCTTTCACTTTGTTATACTATAAGCAGATATGACATTCTCTTTCCTGATTTCCTTAGCTCTTAGGAAATTAGTTTGGTGTGTGAATAGCTGTTCTATTTGGTGCATCTGGGGAAAGATTGCCTGAGGATTTACTGAGCTGCCATCTTGCTTGGCCCATTAAAGGATACAAATCCCAATTTTTAAAATAGGCTAATAAGCTGAACAGGGAGTTCTCAAAAGAAAAAATACAAATGGCCAAGGAATATTTTTAAAGTGTTCAACATCCTTAATTATCAGGGAAATGTAAATGAAACTACTTAGAGATTTATCTCACTCCAGTCATAAAAATCAAGAAAACAGTTGACAACAAATGCTGGCCAGGATGTTGGTGGGAGCGCAAAGGGAAGCTTTGGAAGCTTCCCTTTGGAAGTCATGGTGGATGTTTCTCAAAAAGCTATATAAATAGATCCACCACACATGTTCTTATAAGGGAGTCCTTGCTACTAAGTTTATACATTTTATATGACAGTGAGTATTGTAGAGGCCAGGAAAAGACAAAGGGGTTCATGAGAGGGGCAAAAGAGAGGCTTTAAGCAATATAGGTAGGGAGGGTGATAGTGTCCATGTGACATAGAAGTGGTAGGGAAAATACTGGAATAGAAGACTAAAACCAAGGATGGGGGCAGAGAGACAGGGAAGTAGAGAGAGTGCTGGGGGAGAGTCAATCAAAAACGATGTGCTCATTGAAAAGCTATGAGGAAACCTGATACTTTGTGTGCTAATTTAAAAACTAAAGTTCCAGAAAAAGGAAAGAACCAGATACCTTTGGTTAAAAATAGGAGGCCTTTCAGAGTGACTTCCTTGCCCTCCTTTTACTGAGGGCTGCCATGAATACAGAAGACATTGTGACCTCATAGCAGAGAATATCTACATCCTCTTGGACAGGGAAGTTCAAGTCCTCCCTCCCTCCTTCTCCCTCTCCCTCTCTTCCTCCCTCCCTCCCTAACTCCCTCCCTCCTTCCCTCCCTCTCTCCCTTCATTCTTTCCTCTCCCCTTACTTTCTTTCCTCCCCCCTTTCCTTCTTCCCTCTCTCCCTCCCTCTCTCTATGTCTCTGTGTCTCTGTGTCTCCCTCACACACAAATATATACACATATTCCCTCTTCCTCCCCTTCCTCTTTCCCTCTCTCCAGCCAACTCCAGCTGGCAGCTGGTCTTAAAGTCAGCCACTGGTGAGGCTTCACTGGTCTGCTTTCTTAGTCTTAGCTCATTTACTTTGTGTAGATCACAATACCAGCCATCCCCTTTTCTGGCCCATGGACTCAACTCCTCCCAGCAGAGGGCCTGCAACTTTACATCCTATCCTCCCTGGGTAATGCTGGACTTGGGGATTCCATGTGGCCTCACCAAAGGGCTGGCTTCCCTTCCTTCATGAAAGTTTGGAATCTATATGGGGCAGAGACGCATCTATTAGAGGGTCACTAACAGAAAGGGGCACAAAATCCCCTGAATTAGACTTTCTGGGAGAGGCCATTAAGGCACTGTGGCCTTTCCATCAACCTCACTGTTTTAGCCTTCTTTCATCTCAAATCATTTTTCTGATTCATCTAATTAAATTTTTAAATGTAACAAATGACAATACCTTCTGTACTATGATCACATCTGTTCCCCATCCCCCTTTTCATCCCCTTCTACTATTACCCCCTTCCTACTTCCTTGACCTTATTCCACTGGGGGAGTTTAACTAGAGTTCCTTGTGTCAGCATGAATAAGGGGTTATTTACAAAACCACGAATAACTTCCCTGTGAAGACAATACTGAAGAAAATGATACCCCTTCTCTAGGCAATCATTAACTTTCAATAGCACCCTCAGGGAAGGGTGGGACCTCATGTGCCAAACACACAGGCACACTGAGCTCTCCTTGCTCACTTTCTCCTCCCTCTAGGTGGGTCAGATCCCAGGTCCTAGGCATCCCATGTGGGAAGTTTACTCTCTCACTGGGGAGCAAGCTGGCCTCAGTCCAGAGCCTAGGAAAATGATAAGAGTTCTGTTCACAACAAAGCTTCAATGTCAAGATGGTGATTTCCCTCTGAAAATTAGGTTTTGTCCAGGTCTGGATGGAAGAGAACATTTTACTTTCTTTCACATATTCTAGCCCCTCATTACTTCTTTTCATTCCCCAAGTCCAGGTTGATGATAACTCAAGGTGACTAAGAGACAGAATTAAACAATAAAACAAAGAAAGGTTCACTCAAATGTATCTTACGATAGCATTATCGCCCTTAGTACAAACAACTATGTAGAAACAGGTTCCTGATCCCAAGGCTCTGCCCCATAAGTGTCAAGGGAATTCAGCCGTCTTAATTCTGAATACAATGTAATGAGAAAGTAGGATGAAGTTACAAAATTACCCAAATACACACAGCTACCAACCAGGGCCAGCCTGGCTCCAGAAACTGTGTTCTAATCCATTGAACTCTTCTCCAGCCCTTTGTCCTCCCACTGTGCCTCTAGAGTGATGTAAAATGAAGAGCTGCAGGAACATGGTGTTTAGACATAGGAGGCCCAAGAGATTAGCTCCCAATGTATTTCTTAGAAGGTAACAGAGTATCCTATTCATGAGTCAAATGCATGTAGAGGGAGACTACGTTAATTGGTTTTCCATCCGTCAAGCAGCTCCTCTCTAGACAGCCTGCTACTTCAGAGTCCTAATCCTTGCGTTCAGCCCTTTGGAATTCCACACTCTTCCATTTACCTAGTGTTGCATAGTCCAGAACTCTACTCCTTGCTACCTGGTAACCTTCTCTGCTTGTCACCTACCCTGTCCTACACAGTTTGCCACATGGCTCTGTGCACTGCTATGGTGAGTTCAGATGCTACCTCCTATGGCTGATGCCCTCAACCAGACTTAGCAGTCCTTGAAGACAGGACCATATCCTGGATCAGGTTTGCAGGGCCGCATTCCCTAACACAATAGGGGACACATGAAGCTGCTCAGTATAGGAAGAAGAAATTGTTTTCATGTTTTCTATTAATTTCTCTTGTTGCTCTGCTTGCTTATTCTCTTTACCTTGATTCTGCATTCAATCTCCTGCTTCTTCTATATTTCACGTAGCTCTTTTGTGCTTGAAATATACTACGGGGGTTGATATTTAACATGTGCAGTTCCCTGCAGACTGACTTTGTCTATGGCTAGTCACACATTCACCCTGCATTTGCACAAATGTAAACAGTAGTTACTAACATATGTGCAACAGTTACTATTTGTCAGCCACTGAAAATTAGAATGTGTTTGCTGAATGCAGTGACACTCACTCGTGATCTAAAATTTCCTCAGAGCTGAGATGTGAAAATTACTCTGTAACTGGAGTTTAAGGCCACCCTGGACAAAGTAGCCAGACACCACCACGAGAAAAAAAAATGGATGCACACTCAAAAACTACATGTTAATCCCATTGTCTCAGTGGCCTTGTTTTGGTATATAAAGCACAAGTTTACATACACAGTAAAACACTATGTTTTAAGTATTTTCTTTTTGTCTCTTCATTCTATAATTTTTTTCCAAGTGTGTGGTTATAAGTGATCCCTCAGCGGTTGTATTACCCATGGCCAGCAGGTGGCAGTGTTTGCTCATTTAGACTGAGGCCCTCTCCTGGCTTTAGCACTCTGGCTAAAGCCTGGTGTTTAGAGTGTTTTGGAAGTTACCCAGGTTCTTGTCAGTTTTCTTTCTCTGTGACTGGCTATTCATTTCCCTGCCCTTCTCATCAACACCACTGCCTCACTTACCTGTAAAAATCCGTCCAACCACATCCCAAAAGATGTGCTGTGTACACTGCAGCCTTCCATAAAGCAGTTGGAGGTTTATCCACCCAACCCCTCACCCACCCACCCACTGAGGTACAAACAAGAAATCAAGGTTTAAAATGACCAAGTTTGTAAACCATGAAAAGTTAAGTATTGTGTTCTGAAAGACGAGGAAAGGGAAGTCCCAGCTATCCTGCCAACACTCACAGCCTGCAAATACAGTATAGGCTGTGGTGGTCAGAGGTGATGCTCTGTCACTACATTTGGACTTGCCCTCACTTCAGGGTTCTTTTTTTAGTAAAGTTACCCCAGAAGCATGTGGACAATATGTAATAAGACAAAATGTGTTGACTTGCTCAGGAAGGGCAAGTTTCTGGGTTAATATAGTCTCAGGTGGTCCATGAAGACTCTGTCTTGACAGCAGCTCCTCTCCCCCTCTGTAGGAGTAATAACAATGCTGTAACAGGAGCAGCTACCATTAGCGAGTTTGTGCTACGTGCTGGGCAGCTGCATGTTCCTATGTATCGCCTCAGTGATCCTTGTAGTAGGCAGAAACTGTTATGTATGGGGCAAGCACAGTTTGGTTTAAAAAGTGTCATCCACTCAATAAGAGGAAGAGCCAGGATTACATCCAGACCCTCTTTCAACATCATGCCTTTAGCCTCCCACTCCTTTGGAGGTCGCCCAGGCTATCACATGCTCTGACTCCAGAGCTGAAACTACAATAATGCTATCACTGCCTCATGCCTGAACTTGCATTACTTATTGCCACTATAAACTCACAGTTCTGTGGAGAAACCAGGCCTTCCCACATGATCTGTCATTCCAGAAAGACTGAAGTCCTTTACTTCATGTCCATCTGCAGTAACATGGGAAAGAGGCCTGCCAATTCCCGGGCAGTCACCTCAGCCCAGGGGCAAATGGCCAGCGACATAGACACTGTCTCCAGGGTAGCACGGGGCTGCGTGGTTTTGTACATGGAAAAACAGGAAGAGAGCTTAGTGGTGCCTGGTTTTCTGGTTCGGTGCAAGGGTGTGTCTCCTTTGAGTCCTGAGTCATTCTCCTCACTCCCAGGAAGAAACAAGTCTGCATGAGGGAAATACACTGTGCTGTTCATGGCTGTGGAGATGGAGAAAAGAGCTAGTAATCCTGTAGCTGTGGACATGGATTCGGACAAGCTTTGTCTACAATGTGAAGCTGATCATACCCTGGCCTTGTTTTTTCCATAGAGTGCCATGACCAACTGTCCCCTTCCTGTTGGTTGCTTATGTTGAACTACTACATTCCCAAGTTCTGAGGGAGAGACAGGAGCAGCCTGTGGTGAGACTTCTACTTCACTGGATGTTTACGTTATATAAGCAAGGTGGCATAACTTCTGTTAAACATATATATTAAAACAGTGTAATCTCCAAATGGCTTTGTATTGATTAATTCCTCAATATGAAGCCAAAGCACAAGAAACAAAGTCATAACCCGACAAAGGTAACTACATCAAACAAAAACCTCTGATTTGAAAAGGAAACCAAAACATGTTAAATGGCAAAATACACGCTATAGCTTGTACCCATGCATGGGTACAAACTCGCATTTTGTACTCCAAGGACTCATGTGTTATGATATTGGTCTCCAGTGTAGAGCTGCTGGGAGATGGACAACAATTTACCAGATGAATCCCAGTGAGACAGACACTTAGGTCACTTAAGTGTATCCTCAAAAGGGATTGTGAGACCCTGGTCTCTTTTAATTCATTCTCTTCATATTTCATATTATCTTCTTCTTCTCTTCCTCCTACTCCTTCTTATTCTTCCTGCATTAAAGTTAACATTTCCTCTATTACACATTCCTACAATAATGTACCACCTAACCATGTGCCAAGAAGTACTGGGACCAACCAATCTGGGCTAATGCTTCCATAATGATGAGCCAAAACAAAGCTCTCTTTTTCAGAACTGATTTCTATCTCAGATCTAATTACAATAATGGGAAATTGACTAACACAGACAATATGAAATGGAAGAAGTGATGGAATTCAAATGGCCATTCAAATACATGAGTAGATGCTGAACACTTGATAGGGTGGCTGTTACAAAAAATAAAAATAAAAAAGATAATAAGTGCTATCGAAAATAGGGAGAATTGGGGAAATTGGTATACCATTGATGGCATGTAAAATAATACAGCCACTGTGATAAACAGTAGCATGGCTCCTCAAAAGATTAAAATTAGAATTCTATTATTGTGTAATTTTACTTTAGGGTATTTATGCAAAACTAGTGGACTCAATCTTGAAGAGATATCTATACTCCCATGTTCACGGCAACATTATTCACATCAGACAAAACACAAAATTTTAAAAAAAACACCAAAATGTCCCTTAATAGATAACAGAATAAAGAAAATGGGGCATACATAGACATAGCTATACAGATGTACAAATACAATGGAATATTATTTGCCTTAAAATGAAGGAAACTCTGCTGTTTGGACAATATGATGAACCTACATTATAATAACTAGAGTAAGCCAAACACAGAAGGGCAAACACTGCTTCCATTTCTATGAGGAATCATAAGTATTAAAAGTCACAGAAACAGAGGGTAGGCTGCTGATTGCTATGACCTGGAGTGGGCGGGAGAAATGAGAGTTGCTATTTATTGGAGATGAAGTTTTAGTTATATAATATAAAATAAGGAAGCACTAGAGACATGTTACACAACATATTGCCTGGCTTTAACAATGCTATATTGTGTACTTAAGCATTTGTTGAGGCGACCTCTCATAGTAAATGTTCTCACTACAATAAAAAGGTAAGACTTTAAAACATAACCAAGCAGGCATGTTGGAGAATGGCCATAATCCTAGCACCTGGGAGGCTTAGGTAGGAACAGTGACAGCATAAAGCTGCTCTGGGCTACATAGCAAGACTTTGGTTAAAAATATTAAACAGAAAGATAAGGAAAAGAAAAATTGATCTCATTAAGAGAGTATGAGTGTAAACTATGGATCAGGAGAGTACACATGTTCAACAATAATTTCCATCCCAAACTGGCTGAAGTCTACAAAGTATGAATTACACCAAGGCACAAATGTGGAGGTCAGAGTACAACCTCAAGTGTTGTTTCTTGCCTTTCACCTTATTTTGAGGACAGGACCCTGTTATTGTGCACTATAAACCAGGAGAGTTGGCACTTGGCCTTCTGGAGATTTTCCAGTCGCTGTTTCTCATCTCACTATAGGAGCACTGGATTATAGACATATCTGGTTTTACCCTGTGGAATCTCAGGTTTTAACTCTAGTCTTCATACATTCATGACAAGTGCTTTTGCCCACTGAGCAATATCGCCAGCCCAGTATTTTAATCTTAATTAATTTAAATGTAGATAATAATGAATACCTAATGAATACCATAGTAGACAATACTGGGTGAAAACCATTTGGAATGTATAATCAAAAGTATTAATAATTTGTGCTTAGACAAATCCAAATTTAAAGCCTACTTGCATCTCCACCACTCTGAAATGTTAGATCTGTTACTTGATTTTAATGAACACACTCCTCTGTAATGGGGAATTGGAAGGGATACATCTTAATCTTGAGTAAATACACATATTAGAATTAATGGACAGAAAGAAGCTATCATAGTAGCTGCTAGTAGTTAACGTTCAAAGAACAGCCTTTCCCTTTCACATAGCAACTGTTCAACTTAAAATAAGAACTGGTGAGAATTCTGATGGTTTTGCATGATCTCTTCAACAGTATAAGACGGCATCTATATACATACCTAAAGGGGACCTGCAGCACCTTGTGGTTCTTGAGCTGAGATTCTTCCAGAACTAAAACCCCCAAATATACTTATGCTCTTGTTTCCAGTGGGAAACACATGCCCCCAAAGCAGCCTGGCTATATAATCCACATTGGGAGTGTTTGTTATTTTTTATTATTTGTTTACTTATCTTCTTGAGTTCTTTAGAATCAACAATTTGCATTTAAAAATTAGTAGAGAGCTTGGATATTTTACCTACCTCTTCACTAAGTGAATAATCCTCAGAGATTTATTACTTTGCTGTAAAAAAGAGAGCCAATCCCTTATCATGTATTACTGAAGTGCAATGTGCACTTTCTTCAGCTTCCAGAAATTTGGAGTGTTTCTAATGCGTGTTACATTGTGGGAAATAGACGAGCTCTAATCCAATATGGCTGTTGATAAGATAAGAGTTTGGGAAATCTACAGGAAAATTACCATGGGAAAACCAAAGATTACCATCAAACAACCAAGGAGAGAAGCCTTGAAATGAAACCCCATCTGTTGAACCCCTGATCTTGTAATTTACCAATGAGAACTATTAAAAATAAGTTTTTGTTATTTAAGCCCCAAAGCCTGAGGTACTTTGGTATGGCATTCTCCAAGGTTAATACAGTAAAACCACATGAGGATTTTAATTTGCACACACTTGACAGAACAGACATTTTTGTCAACTACTACAATACAATTGCTATGGATTAAATAAAAGTTTGGCAGCTGTAGTTGATTACACACTTCTGTATGAACCAATAAAATGAAGCAAGTCTTAGAATGGTAGCAAAATTAGTGTGGGATTTCACCACTGACTTGTGGTGAAAGTCAAGATTTCACTTCAGTACTGACCAGTCAGATCATACCTAGAAAATTTTCTTAATTCTAAGCTTCCCATCAGTCCGGCAAGGTTCATATTAACCACATTTTTTCAGATAAGGAGACTAAAAGAAGAAGGCGAAAAGAGGTTTGTCCAAGGTCACAGAGCTTGTAAATTCAAGGGTCAGGATCCAACCACAATTTGCATAACTTCACATAGTGGTTAATAATGAATTCTACTTGACTGGCCCTAGAATTGCGTAAGAAGAAAAACCTGTGGGCATGACTATGAGGGAGTGTTCAGATTGTGTTAACTGAGATAGGAAGATATACTTTAACTGTGGATACGTCATTCATTCCATGGGATAGGAAGAGACAGAGATGCACTGAGAGACAGAGAGAGAGACAGAGAAAGTGAGACTGAGAAGGCGTCGCTAATGACCAGACTCCCCTCCCCCCTCCTTCCTGACTGCCATCAGCTGCCTCAAGCTCCCACTGCCATGCCTGCCCTGTTACGATAGACTGACTGTAAGCCAAACATGACAACAACAACAAATACTTTCATCTTTAAATTGATTTTTTTTCATGTATTTTGCCACAGCAATAAGAAAACCAATATACTTCACCAACTTCACAACTGAGATAGGGTAAGCAGACCAGGAAGGCGTTTGGCTATTGAGCCACCTGGGAACACACTACGAGTAGTCTGTTCAATCCGAACAGAGGCACCGTCAAAATATATTTATGGGACTCCTGGGATGATGATGATGGAATAGGGTTGAATATACATATCATTTCTTCCCAGTCTCCTAGTGCTTCTGGCAACCACCTGGGCTCCATGGCTCTCTGGCTCCCCAATCCTCCAATGCTTTCCAAAATGTACCTGGACTTCTCAGCCCATGATGCAAAATTAAGCCTTTTGTAAGTCTCCACAGTGCAGACAGACAACTCAGCTACAGGAATGGATTTGCCCACAGGCAATGGCTATAAGAGTGGGATTTGGGATTGTGTTTGCCCTAATAAACTCAGAAATTGTCCCATCTCTGCCTCTGACTCCTGGAATTAAAGGTATGCACCACCACTCTCAGCACTTGCATGTATCTTAAATTCCTTCATGCTGGGTCTCTCTGAACAACATGTCAGGTGGATCCCAGCTGGTAGCCACTCATCTTTCTCCAATTACATTTTCATGTAGGTACTACTGATTACTGATCTCTAGGTTGACAAGTGGGTTGTTAACTCAGCCTGCAAATCATTTTGGGTTTCTACAGTCAAATCTTCCCTTCTGAGCTGCTGCTATAGTATTGGAAGCTAGCGTCTAGTTTCAGAAAGATCTCCTCACCACTTAACTTTTGACAGATGACCCTGCCTTTCCTTTCACAAAGGAAATGGGGACCACAAAGAGGAAGAGTCTCACTTTCCTGCCACCAGCCCTGGAAACCCGCTGCTATCTGTACCCTCCTTCTCAGCTCTACCAAACAGGTACCAGCTCCTATAGAAGACTTTCCACTTTCTTGCTCTGTAAGCTCATCTATGTTCAGCCTCCTCCTTTTGTCCGTGTTCTAGCTACATAGTGTTTACAACTTCATATTTTTGGAAATTAAATCCTTTTGCTGTGCACAATCCTTTTCCATGTCAGGCAAGCTCTCACTTCCCTGTAACAGTCTTGCCCACCTTGAAGTGACTCAGTCCTCTACATCTATTCATACTCAGCATCTGGGTCCCCTCATACTCTCTAGTGAAACCCCTTACTGAGGTTACTAATAACTACACATTGCTAATCCCAGGTATCAGTTGCTAAACTGTTTCTTACTTAACTCTTGGCATCAAATAACTGGTTTTTGAGTCTTCTGTGGATGCTAAGCGCTGTAGATCCAGGCCTTTGTACTCTTTTCTGACAGCTTTCTCTCTTCTTCATTTCAAAGGCCTCCTCTCTTGTTCTTCAACCCAAATCTCCAAGAGTGTTCCTTTCTGGAGATCTCTCCTTTCTTATTATGGCATTCTCCTGTCTTACCATAATAAAACAGCATAGACAGTGGTGATTAAAAATGTATTTTTCACAGTTCTAGAAGCTAGACATTCAGAATGCCAATATAAACTATTGCTCAACTTTAGTATGTTTTATGAGTATTTTTCATGACCTCTGGGATGGTTTGTCTAGGAATGTTCTTGGAGGTCATTTTCCATATAATAGGTGGATTGATTGTATTCATGACCTCAATTCTTTAATTCATTATATGCATATATTTTGCACATAATGCATATAATCAATATATATATATATTCTGCCATCAAGTGGCAGAATACTTTTTCTTAGCCTTTGGAATTAAGTTCAGCCCTGTGATGTGCTTTGACTAATAGGGGTAGGAGATACAGTGCTTGTATAGGCTTGAGGGAATGATTACTTGCTTAGGCATTCCCTCTTGTATGTCTTTTATCTTTATAATAAAGATGTCCTCATATTTGTGTACTGCTCCCAGATGGAAGGTGAAATAATGTATAGAAACCTTCCCATCCAATCCTGATCCAAATCACCTGGCTCTCAATTGGCTGCAGATGCCTAGGAAGAAATAATTTGGAATAATTATCTATCTGAACTACCCTACACCCTCCCCCATCCCAGAGAAGTAATTTTTGGATGTTGTTTCAATCCACTAAGGTTTGGGTCTTTTCTCAAATAGTAATAATCACCTTACATTTTCACCGAGATTAATTCAATCACCTCCTAGATATTTTTTCCTTATTCAACAAATGTGTCTTTAATCTATTTCTTTTTAAAAGCGTGTGTGCTGTGTATATACGCATATATGTACATATTCTCATGTGCTTGGCTGCACTTTTGTGCAGTTCCACTGGGGTGCAGGTTTGTGTGCAGAACCAAGGTTAATACTGGAAGCCTTCCTCTACCTTTGCCTAATTCTTTGAGGTAGAGTGTCATAATTGAACCCAGAGCTCACTGATACAGGTTAGTCTAGCTAGTCACCTTGCTCGAGAGTTCCAGTTTTTCTTTTCCAGGCACTGGAATTATAGGTGGGCAGCCACACCCACTTGGCACTTATGGTATTTATGTGGATGCTGGGGATTCAAACTCCAATCCTCACTTTTTGGTCTGAATCATCCTCCCAGATCCATGTAATGTTTCTAGTGAAACATAGTACCCGTCTATGACACAAAATCGACCACTCTATCATTTATTTACTTTTTAAAATTATTCAAAGAACTTTGTCTTTATTTTAAATAATGACTCCTGCATAATCTAGCCCCTGATTATTCTTCTGGCCAGCCTCATTTCATATTATTTCCTGCCTCACAACTGAGTTGTTTGTTTGGTCTGGTTGAAGAATTCTCATTCTCATTCTCATTGTACAACTTTGAGCATATTATTTTCCTTATCAGAGAGACAAAGTACTTTCTTCTGGCTCTTTTAACAAAGTATCAAAACCTAGGTGATATTAAATCAATAATAATAATAGCAACAATAATAACAATAATTTCTGTTCTCTAGAAATATGAACCAATAATTTGTAATCTCAAGTGTCAGAAGGGCCACGTTTGTTCTGAAACAAGCACACATCCTTCCTTCTTTCTACTTCCCAGAAATTGCTCGTAGCATCTCTGGGTTTGCAGCAGCAGCACTTCAACCATGGCCCTCTTGTGTAGTTCTCTTCCCAGGCCTTCACACCCATGTCTCATGGAACATAATGTGTGTCGAATTAAGGCTTCTTCTGACTCCAGTGTGACCTAAACTTAATTAAATACATCTATAGTTCTATTAGTTAGAAATAAGTTCATGTTCCAAGATATTAGACATCAACCTGTCTTTGGGGGAGACACAGTTGAATTCAGTGTGGCAATCATTTTTAATTGCCTGTTTCTGGCTGCTGATCAGATGTCATTTTTGTTATCAGCTCTTTTAGGAAGTCTTTCCTTATCTCCTAGACCTGTTTAAAGGCCACTTCATTGTATAAGCAAGATACTTAGCGGGAAAAAAATTACTTTGATTCTGTAGCTTTCAAATGAATGGGATTTTCCTTTGTTGTAAATGTAATTGGGACACACCCACCAAGGTATGATATTGCCTACCAGATCTGGAAACATATTGGCCTAAAAGTTAAAACAATTCAGGGCTTCTTCTCAGTTTCGCATATCCATTTCTCTTTGGACATCTGTAGCATTTGTTTTTGCAAATGCAATCAGGATTTCTTTGTTCCTTATCACTTACAAACTTACAACCATGTCATTACCTCCAATTTTACATATCAGTGGTCCAGCCAGTCACAGGAACAAGATTTTCCCCCCAAATATCCAGGAGGAAATAATGTAGTTGGCACAGGTTTGGTTAGTGTTAAACTACTGACTAATTGACCTACCATAGGGTTTCTGTGTTTCAGGCACACTTTAAAGGGCACATTTCTGTGAGAATGTGAATGACACTGTCTCCTGAAAGATGGGTTTAATAAACTGTGATTTGAACCACACACAGAGGAGCTTTTCCTACTTAATATTAAAAGTATTAATAAGACAAAAGTCTTAAAGCTTATCTACATACTAGGGAAATATGCTTGATTATTTGCCAGGTACCATATTGAGCTCTGAATCATTGTTTCACTGATGCTTTGAGTAAGAATTTCTCTCCATCCCTTCTATATAGAAAGAATGTATAAATGAGTACCATAGAGTCCAAGAAAAAAAAGACTAAAATCCCATGATAGACCTTGAGTCCACTAGGGACAGGACATGTACTTGTTTATCTTCTTTTGCCTTCTGAAAAAATAAAACATTCATGGTTCATATGAAAATTTCAATGAATTATATAAATATCATCTCAACAAGATCTTGTCTTTATTGTAGACAAAGGCTTAAGTTGTTTGAAATCAATGTGCAACAAAATACTTTAAGTTGCTGCATGTGAAACAAGTACATTGCAGTTACACCAATTATGACAGTGTGTATTAGCAACATAATTTTTGTGGTCCTTCAGCTCAAACTCAGGGCATGCAAGAACTCTACCACTGAACTATATCACCAGTCTTTGGCATACTGTATATTAAAACAATTGTGCATTATCCATTTATAATACTACATATATTCTATGAAGAACGGGAGGACCATACTTGGCATGTTCCTTTGATTTCCAAAATATGTAGCTTGATAGCTCAACTGTATTTGTTGTGCCCATTAATGCATCCTTTCATCTACACCTTTTGCCTATAACTTTATAACACTCATTCTAGTCACTGTCCAAGTGATATGCTTTGGCTGATGAAATGTTAGCAAATATGAAGTGAATTGAAAAGGTCATATGTGTTTACACTTGCTATTTGGTAAGACTAGACGTTTCTACTTTGCCTCAGCATGAAAGTATGACTAGGTTAGCTTGCTGGAAAGAAATTCATGGAGAAGAAATAATAAAAGTATTTAAATAAGCCAAGCTCCAGATGTCTTTGAAAGATATAAAGGAGTTTAGCCAACAGAACTACTCACTTTCCTCAGATGACCAATAGTACAAGAATAAGTCAAAGGAAGATCAGAAGAAACACTAGCAAGGTAAGTCACTCATCCAAAGATCATAACATTATCTGAAGTAATTTTATGCAATATTTTACAGTAATACAGGACATGGATATCTCCACAATTTATTCCTGTGTTCTCTCAACTAAAATGGTGACTTAATTACTTTTTTGTTTATTTTCATAATATTCCCTCCCCTCGCTTATTTTATGCTACATTTATTGTGGCTTTGAGCCAGGGTCTTGCCACACAGTCTAATCTAGCCCAGATTTGCTGTGTAGCTCAGGTTGGCCTCAAACTCATGAGACTCCTGCTTCAGACTCTTGAGTACTGATTTAACAAGCATGCACTTCCAAAATCTTTGGCCTGCTTTCTTTCTCAGAATTCCCCAGAACTGTTCAGCATATAGGCCTTAAAATTCTGGTTGTCTAACTTTTTTTCATTCTTTCTAATTTCTTATGTTTTTGGTTGTGAGCCTAGCCTTTAACAGTGGAGCCATCTTTCCAGCCCTCATTCTTGCTAGTTCCTTAAGTGTCTCTCTTTTGCCCTTTTCAAGGTAGTAACTATGCTTTAGAATAAAGTTATTTTTCTTTTTACCATACCTCATAGCAATTGTGTTTTCCTCTTACATGCTGGGCCTTCTCTTACACTTACACATTCAATGTGTATGCAAAATCCACCTCACGCTGTTTTTTAATAAAATTTCATAAATTTTATGAGCAGAATATTAAGTATGACTGTCCTTGAAATCAGCCATGGTGGAAATATATACACCACAGAAACTGATGGTGGTTTATACCTGTAATCCCAGAATTTGGGAGGATATGCAAAGTGTATTGTCAGAAATTCATAGATAGCCTGAGCTACATGAGTTCCAGACAAGCATGAGCTATGGTGAGGCCTTGTCTTAAAAACTATAAAGTCCAGGAATGGTGGAAAACGTCTTATATACCAGCACTTGAGAGGCAGAGGCAAGAGGATCTTGTATCTCTATGAGTTCAAGGCCAGCCAGGGCTACAAGAGACACAAATAAATCAATAACAACAAAACTTCAAAAACAAGGAAAGAAATTGATAATGCTACAAATCAAGATTGTATGCCTACGCACAGAATGGGAGTTCTTAAATATATATTAGCACCCAATTTGTCTAAGTTACTGTTTTGTTGCTAAGAGAAGACACCATAACCAAGACAGCAATAATAAATGAAAGCATTTAATTGAGGGCTTGCTTATAGTTGTAGATGATTAGTCTATGATCATCATGGCAAGAATCAGACAGGCATATGGTGCTGGAGCAGTAGCTGAGAGCGCTACATCCTGATCCACAGGCTGCTAACAAGCAGAGTAGGTGGGTGGGTGGGGGTGACTAGGCCTGGAATGAGGTTTTGAAACCTCAAACCCACCCTCAGTGACACATATTCTCCAACAATGCCATAGCAACTCCAACAGGAACATACCTCCTAATACTTCCCACACAGTTCCAATAACTGGGACCATAAGCCTATGAGTCTATTGGGGCCATTCCCATGGAAACCACCACATTCTACTCTCTAGCCCCATAAGTTTATAGCCATATCATAATGCAAAAAGCATTTAGTCCAACTTCAAAAGTCTCCATAGTCCTTCAGTCTATGCTTGAAAGTCCAAAGTCTCTTCTGAGTCTCAAAACAATCTCTTAATTATAATCCCCTCAAACAGATCACATACTTCCAATCCAAAAGAGAGTGAAGGGAGCATAGTGGGGAAATACTGGACCAATGCAAGATTGAAAACTAGTTGGACAAACTCCTAACTCTGCATCTCCACATCAGATCTCCAACTCTTTACAGTTTTGTTGACTACAATACAACTTCTCTCTCTTTTGTTGTTAGTAGCTCTCCTTGTTGGGTATCCCACAATGCTGGCACGACATCTACAACATTTTAGGATCTCCAACACAATCCAGGCTGTACTTTCACAGCGTCATACAATGGCTTCTCTGAGCCTCCATGCATGGTGTCCCTGCATGGGGACATATCCTTGGCCTCAGTGGCTTTTCTTAGTCATGGAGGGATATTCCACAACCCCTTTCTTGTATCCTTCTTGACTACAAAACCAGAACCACATGACTGAAGCTGCCAAGTTCTGCTTGCTGGGGCTGGAACATGGCCCCCTCCTGGAATTTCATTTGCATAAGCTTTCAGTGGTTGTTTGGGCCTAGCCTTTTCCTTTCATATGTTGCAAGATTATCTGTGTGGAGTCTCACCCTGAGAATCCTGCTCCCTTTATTCCATTTGGCATCAGGCTTTTCTTTAAACTTCTAATCTCCTTGAGCATACAACCTGGCTCCAGAATTACATTTTCTGCTGCTACTTTCCTCCTCAAAATGTAAATTTTGTGTTTTTCTTTGCTGGCTTGTGCCTATTCACTGTAGAGCTACATAAGAGTAAACACTAAAAACCATGTGTCCTGAATGTCTTGAATCTCCTCAGCCAATAATATTAATCCAAACTTCTTCAATGTAGCCTTGGGGAGACTTATTTTTGGGAAAGGGAAGAGAACAGCACTTTCTTTGCCAAAATAGCACAAGAATGATCTCGAGGCCACTTACTAAAATACTTCCACTCTGAAACCAGGCTTTGATGGTTCAAATTGCATTCTGCACTACTGTCTTCTATGCTCCTATCGGGATGGCCATTAAACCCTGATGAAAGCATCCAACCACTTTTCTAGTACTAAGTCCCAAAGTCATTCATATTCCTCCAAATAACAATGTGATCGGGCGTATCACAACAATCATAGTCTTATCTGCCACTCTATTGCTGTACGATGTCATGACCAAAGATTATAAATAAAAGCATTTAATTGGGGGCTTGTCTATAGTTTTAGAGGGTTAGTCCATGATCATCATAGCAGGGAACAGACAGGCATGACATTGGAGAAGTAGCTGAGAGCTGTACATCCTGATCTGAAGGCAGCAGACAGAGAGGCACTAGGCCTTATGAGGAAGGCTTTTGAAACCTCAAAGCCCATTGCCAGTGGCCAGTGACACACCTCCTCCAACAAGGCCATAGCAATTTCAAAAAGGCCACACCTCCTTATCCTTCCCAATCAATTCTCACTGGGGACCAAACATTCAAACATATGGGCTTTGGGGACCATTTGCATTTAAACCACCAAACTGTTATCTATAGGGTTTTTGTATTTTCTTACTTTATTCTCACATTTTCTATTAGAGGAGGCAATAGCGAACAGTTGAAAGGAGAGGGAGTAGGTAGAGTGCTAAAATGAGCCAGAAAAACAGTGAAATCTCTGGAAACAGGAACTTTGAGTTTTTATTTATTTACATACAGTGGATATTCAAATTTCTAAAATACTGGTTTTGTAGATGGTATGCTCTTAATTTAAAATGACTTACGTGGTGAGTTATGACAAAATTGAAATGTGTCACATTTTAGCCACACAATCTACAAGCCATATTTCTTAATTAATATATCATTTTATTAGTAGATGAAAAGATGAAATATTCATTCCCTTTGATCCTTGTTAGCAAGGTGAGTGTGAGTACAAACACATAGAGATGCATGTAGGACCTACCTTGCATCTGAGGATGACAACAAGAGGAATTCAGAGAGTGTAAAATCCATCTACTGTCTGTGTTAGTAGCTGCTGCACCTTACATTTTATAATTGAGTCAGGAACTAAGTTTCACACATGGATCTTGAATGTAAGAACCTTCTGCCTGAACCTTGTAAGTATTTGGGATTACAGGCCTATACCAAATTATTTTGTGATGAAGTTAATAAGAATCAATTTCTGTTAGCTGCAGCAGGGTACCTGGCTGAAACATGCAGTTGCAAAAAAAATGTACAAGGGTGCTTATGACTAGGTAACTGTGTGATGGAACTTATGTTAAAATGCCATCCATAATGGTGTGTGCATTGCCAGACATCCATTAAGGAGATTAATTCAGTTGAAAGGACTATATCCGAATTTCATCTTTAGTTATACTTTTTCTGTGCTATTAGAGTTCATCATTTATGCAACTGAAATAAAAGTAAATCATGATATGCTAAAATAAGATTTAACTTAGAGAAAGAGTTACTCACTAACACTAACACAGCTTGACCCAATGTTTCTCCACTTCCCTCACTGAATAGACAAGTAATTTTCTTTTCTTTTCTTCCTTCCTTTCTTTCTTTTTTCTTTCTTTCTTTTTTCTTTCTTCTTTCCTTCCTCTCTTTTTTCTTTCTTTCTTTGAGAACTCCATAATGCTCACTTCATCTACCTCCCTCTCCTCCTTCTCCCTTCAATTCCTGATGTGTTTACCCTCTCAAATTAATGATCTCTTCTTTAATTATTGTTATTATTTCATGTCTATGCCTGTGTATGTATGTGTTTATATATAGAGGAATACATGTGGCTCTAACCCCTCATCAAAAAAGCTTCTTTTTATAATAGATGAATAATATTACAGATATGCAATTTATCAAAATGCAAAGTTACTGTGGGGTGCACAACCCCAACTGATGTATCTTGCAATACAGCCTCTATACATAAGGCTCAGAAGACTTCGAGGAAGAGATATTGAGAAGATTCTTAAGAGCCAATGGACCAGGACATAAACTGCTAGATACTGTCCTCTACATATGACAGGAAAAATGCACCCATGAAATCTCAACAATATGGCTGTCTGAACAAGATTGGCATGATGGCCACCTCGGTTGGAAAAGCCAGGGTTGATGGGGAAATTCCACATGGCTGTGCCCTCAAGGTGAAGAGCTATGGTTGGGTAGTGGCTAACGAGAGAGGGAGAATCAGTCCCCACCTAGCAATAGATTTATGTTTCCTAACTGCTTCTCTGAGTGGTTATCTTTATTTAGTTCCTTAACTTTTAGGCAACTTTATATAAAAGACCTACTGCAATTATCCTTTAATCTAGCAAGAAAGAATGTGATAGAAGTTTGGGCTTCTAGAAGGAGATTGGCCAGATTTGGTCTCCTTGTGTTGCTTAGCAGAAAATAGGTCTGTTTTATTTTCTTGTAACAAAAATAAAATTAACTGCATTTGGTGGCAGGGTCTTTGTAAAAACAAAAACAAAAACAAAACAAACAAAACAACACACAAATTAGACCTTTTTGTTTGCTAATCAAAGGGAAGTTCCATTATATAGATTCATTAATTACATTTTGACTTTTAGAGGTTGTCATTTGACTATGAATTTGTGTTGTTTGGCAACAATATAAAAGATTTCATACTTTCCAAGTTAAATCCATAAAACAAGGTATGATTACAAAAATCACAATTGGAACTCTGGGCCTCTGCTAGAGACCCGCCTATCTAAGTGGGTCCACCCTGAGTCCCTGCCTGCCTTTGACCCCCTCTGCAAGCCCTCTGCCAGAGGTGAGTCTGGGACGAGTTCGGGTCAAATCTCCCCCACACCCTTCTCTGAGAACTCCCTGGGTTAGCCCGGAATCTCGCTCCCCCCTATATCCTGTTCTCAGGGAGAACACTCCTAGTACTCTGATCCACAACCCCCCACCGCCATCCAGGACCTGCCCTCCCCCCACCCTGTGTCCTACCTAGCCACGGTTCCACTGCTCTGGTTGAACACTGGACCAGAAGGCAGGTCCAACAATCCCACCACCAATGGGAACTACCTGGATCTGCTCTGAGCACACTAGACCCACCTATCTTAGCAGGACATCCCTGAGTCACTACCTGCCTGACCTTTGATCCCCATCACCAGGCCTCTGCCGGAGCGAACTTCCTGGAAATGCTCTCAGCATACTAGACTTGCCTATCCACACAGGACCACCCTGAATCCCTGCCTGCCTGATCTTTGACCCCCATCGCCAGGCCTCTGCCTGAGGAGAGACCTCCTAGAGAGCTTGGACCACCCAGAGCTACAGAAATCGAACTACTGACCCACCTAAGCCCACTGGGAGAGTAGCGCAGAGACAGAGAGACCCCCACCTGCCCCCACTGGAAGAAGCGATGGGACAACGGCAATATGAGAAAATGGCAATAGAAGCATGACACCACCAGAATCTAGGGACTCTATACCAACTAGACCTGAACACATCAAAGCAGATAAAGCTGAAGAGAAGGACTTAAAAAGTATGTTAATAAAAATGATAGAGGCCCTTAAAGACGATATGGGAAAATCCCTTAAAGAAATGGAAGAAAAAACAAACAAAAAATTGGAAGAGGAAAAGTCTGCGTAAAAAATGCAAGAAATGAACAAATCTCTTAAAGAAAGTAAGTAAAGCCAAGAAAAAACAATCAAACAGGCGAAAGAAACATTTCAAGACTTGAAAACTGATGTGGAGACAATAAATGCTGAAGGAATGCTGAAAATAGAAAAACTGGGCAAATGATTGGGAACTATAGATGCAAGCATAACCAATAAAATACAAGAGATGGAAGAGAGAATCTCAGGCGCTGAAGATAAACTAGAGGAAATAGATTCATCGGCCAGAGAAAATCGTAAATCCAACAAAATCCTTAACACAAAACATCTGGGAAATGTGGGACACTGTGAAAAGGCCAAACCTAAGAATAATAGGCATAGAAGAAGGTGAGGAAGCCCAGCTCAAGGGTACAGAAAACATATTCAACAAAATCATCGAAGAAAACTTTCCCAATCTGAAGAAGGATATGCCCATGAAAGTATAAGAAGCATACGGAACAGCAAATAGACTGGACCAAAAAAAAAAAAAAAAAAAAAAAGACCCCTCGACACATAATAAACAAAACACATGACATACAGAATAAAGAAAGAATATTAAGAGCAGTGAAGGAAAAAGGACCGGTAACATATAAAGACAGACCTATCAAAATTACACCTGACTTCTCCATGAAAACTTTCAAGGCCAGAAGGTCCTGGATAGATGGTCTACAAGTACTAAATGCCCACGGATGCCAGCCCAGGTTACTATACCCAGCAAAACTCTCAATCACTATAGACAGAGAAAACAAGATATTTAATGACAAAGCCAGATTTCCACAATACATATCTACAAATCCAGCCCTAAAGAAAGTTCTAGAAGGAAAATTCCAACCCTAGGAAGTTAACTATGCTCACAAAAACATAGGCAATAGATGATCCCACTTCACTAGAACCAAGGGAAAAGTAGGGCAAATATATTCGCAATACCACCGCCAACAACAAATCTAAAAAAAAAAAATCAAGCTTTAACTATCAATAGTCCTTATTTTCTCTCAACATTAGTGGTCTTAACTGGCCTAAAGAAAGACACAGGCTAACAGAATGGATACAAAGACAGAATCAATCCTTCTGCTGCATACAAGAAACACATCTAAGCATCAAAGACAGACATTACCTCAAGGTAAAGGGTAGGGAAGAGATCTCCCAATCAAATGGATCAAAGAAGCAAGCAGGTGTAGTTATCCTAATATTGAACAAAGTAGACTTAAAACCAAAATCAATCAAAAGAGACGAAGAAGGTAATTGGGTATTCATCACAAGAGAAATCCATCAACACAAAGTCTCAATTCTGAACATCTATGCCCTAAATACAAAGGCACCCACATTTGTAAAAGGAAACACTCTAAAACTCAAAGCTAACATAAAACCTCACACACTCATGGTGGGAGAGACTTCAACAGCCCACTCTCACCACTAGACAGGACCACCAGACAGAAACTTAACAAAGAAACAAAAGAACTAACAGAAGTTATGTCTCAATTGGTTTAACAGACATCTATAGAACATTCCAACCAAACACAAAAGAATATACATTCTTCTCTGCTCCACATTGAACCTTTTCTAAAATCTACCACATACTCAGCAACATAACAAACCTCAACAGATATAAAAAATAAGAAATTGGAATACTCCCCTGTATCATATCAGACTGCCATGCTTTAAAATTAGAATTCAACAACAACACAAAGCGCAGAAATCCTACAAACTCATGGAAACTGAATAATGCACAATTGTACCATACCTGGGTCAAAGAAGAAATAAAGAAAGAAATTAAGGACTTCCTAGAATTCAAGGAGAATGAGGACACAACATACCCAATCTTATGGGACACCTTGAAAGCAGTGTTACGAGGGAAGTTCATTGCACTTAGTGCCCATATGAAGAAAATGGAGGATAATCACATTAGAGAATTAGCGCAACAGAAAGCCTTAGAACAAGAAGAAGCAAACTCACCCCAGAGGAGTAGATGCCAGGAAATAATCAATTTGAGGGCTGAAATTGAAATCAATAAAATAGAAACCAGGAAAACAATACAAAAAAATCAATGCAACAAAGAGTTGGTTTTCTGAGAAAATCAACAAGGTAGACAAACCTTTATCCAAATTAACCAAAAATGAGAGAGAGAGAACATGCAAATTAACAGAATCAGAAATGAAAAGGGGGACATAACAATAGACACTGAAGCAATCCAGACAATTTTCAGGTCATACTCTGAAACCTGTACTCCACAAAATTTGAAATTTCAAAGGAAATGGACAAATTTCTGGATAACTATCACTTACCAAAATTAAATCAAGAACTGATAAGCAACTTAAATAGGCCTATAACCACTAATGTAATAGAGACAATTATCAAACACCTTTCAAAAAAAGAAAAAAAAGCTCAGGGTCAGATGGCTTCGGTGCAGAATTCTACCAGAAATTCAAAGAAGAGCTAATACCAATACTCCTCAAATTGTTCCACACAATAGAAGCAAAAGGTCCATTACCAAACTCTTTTTAAGAGGTCACAATTACCTTGGTCCCTAAGCCACACAAAGACATAACTAAGAAAGAGAACTACAGACTAATATCTCTCATGAACATTGATAGAAAAATACTTAATAAAATACTGGCAAATCGAATCCAACAACACATCAGAAAAATCATCCACCATGACCAAGTAGGCTTCATCCCAGGGATGCAGGGATGGTTCAACATATGAAAATCTCTGAATGTGATCCACCATATAAACAAAGTGAAAAAGAAAAACCACATGATCATCTCACTAGATGCTGAAAAAGTCTTTGACAAAACTCAACACTCTTTCATGATAAAGGTCTTGGAGAGATCAGGGATAACAGGAACATACCTAAACATAAAAAAAGCAATATACAGTAATCCAACAGACAACATCAAAGTGAATGGAGAGAAGCTTAAGGCGATTCCTCTAAAATCAGGAACAAGACAAGGCTGCCTTCTCTCTCCATATCTCTTCAATATTGTACTTGAAGTTCTAGGTAAAGCTATAAGACAACAAAAGGAGATAAAGAGGATACAAATTGGAAAGGAAGATGTCAAACTGTCACTATTTGCAGAAGATATGATAGTTTACATAAGCGACCCCCCAAAAAAAATCTACCAGGGAACTCCTACAGCTGATAAACACCTTCAGCAAAGTAGCAGGATACAAGATAAACTAAAAATAATCAGTAGCCCTACTATATATAGGCAACAAAGGGGCTGAAAAAGAAAGGAATCAGAGAAACATCACCCTTTACAATAGGTACAAACAACATAAAGTATCTTGGGGTAATTCTTACAAAACAAGTGAAAGACCTATATAGCAAGAACTTTGTGTCTTTAAAGAAAGAAATTAAATTAAAGAAGATACCAGAAAATGGTAAAGATCTCCCATGCTCTTGGATACGTGGGATAAATACAGTAAAAATGGCAATCTTACTAAAAGCAACCTACAGATTTAGTGCAATCCCTATCAAAATCCCAGCACAATTCTTCACTGATCTTGAAAGGATAATAATCAACTTTATATGGAAAAACAAAAGACCCAGGATAGCCAAAACAACCCGGTACAATAAAGGAAAAATAGGAGGCATCATCATCCCTGTCTTCAAGATCTATTATAGAGCTATAGTCCTGAAAACAGCCTGGTATTGGCACAAAGAAGACAGGTAGACCAATGGAATCAAATAAAAAATCCTGATATTAACCCACATACCTACAGACACCTGATTTTTTGACAAAACAGCTTAAAGTATATACTAGGAGGAGGAAAGCATCTTCAACAAATGGTGCTGGCACAACTGGATGATGATGTGTAGAAGACTGCAGATAGATCCATGTCTATCCCAATGCACAAAACTCAAGCCCAAATGGATCAAGGACCTTAACATATATCCAGAAGAAGAGAAAGTAGGAGGTACCCATGAACAAATTGGGTAGATACAGGAGATCTCTTCTAGAACATAACTCCAGAGCATAGACACTGAGATTGACAATTAATTGATGGGATCTCCTCAAACTTTGAAGCTTCTGTTAGGCAAAGGAGACAGTTGATAAGACCAAATGGCAGCCCACAGACTGGGAAAAGATCTTCACCAATCCTACATATGACAGAGGGCTGATCTCTAAAATATACAAAGAACTCAACTAGTCACCAAAACACCAAATGACCCTATTTAAAAAATGGGGTACAGGACTGAAGAAAGAATTCTCAATAGAGGAAATCAAAAAGGTTGAAAGACACTTAAGAAAGTGCTCAACATCCTTAGCTATCAGGGAAATGCAAATCAAAACAACTCTGAGATACCATCTTACTCCTGCCATAATGGCTAAAATTAGGAACACCAATGATAACTTATGATGGAGAGGATGTGGAGAAAGGGAACACTCCTACACTGCTGGTGGGAGTTCAAACTTGTACAGCCATTTTGGAGATCAGTATGGTGGTTCCTCAGGAAAATGGGAATCTATTTACCACAGGACCTAGCAATCCCACTCTTAGGCATAAACGATCCATATCCATGCAACAAAGACATGTGTTCAACTATGTTCATAGCAGCATTATTTGTAATAGCAAGAACCTGGAAGCAACCTAGATGCCCCTCAACTGAAGAATGGATAAAGACAATATGGTGCATTTACACAATGGAATACTATTCTGGGGGGGGGAGAAAAAATGGAATCTTGGAATTAGCAGACAAATGGATGGAACTTGAAGAAACCATCCTGAATGAGGTAGCCCAGTCACAAAAAGAGGAATATGGTATGTACTCATTCATATATGGATTTTAGACATAGAGCAAAGGATCACCAGCTTATAATTCACACTGCCAGAGAAATTAGGATACATGGAGGATTCTAAGAGATTCATACAAGGTCCCTCACAGAAGGGGAAAGGAACAAGATCTCCTGAGCATATTGGGAGTGGGGGGAGCAGTGAGTGGAGGGGGGGTCTAGGAGAAAGAAGGGGGGAGAGGAAAGCATGTGGGACTAGGAAGATTGAGTCAGTGGAGGAATAGATGAGAGAGAGAAAGAGAGAGAGACAGAGAGACAGACAGAGAGAGAGAGAGAGAGAGAGAGAGAGAGAGAGAGAGAGAGAGAGAGAGAGAGAGAGAGAGAGAGAATAAAAGAGGGAACCATTATATGTTTCAAGAGAAAACTGACTTTTAGAGAAATGTCCAGAGACCTACTGGACTGACCCCAACTAAAATTTTGAGCAACAGTGGAAAGGCTACCATAAATGCCCTTCTCTGATAATGAGATTGATGACTAACTTATCCACCATCATAGAGCCCTCATCTAGTAGATGGTGGAAACAGAAGCAGACACCCACAGCTAAACCCTGAATTGAACTGGAATCCAGATGCAGAGAGGGAGGACAAGACCAGGCTACAAAAACCCACAGAGACAGCAGACCTGAACAAGGAGGAGTTAATGGGCCCCCAGACTGATAGCTGGGAAACCAGCATTGGACTGACTCCAACCCCCTGAACATGGGCCTGGGCAGTCTAAGGGACCTCTGACAGTGGAACCAGGATATATCCCTGGTGCACAAAAGGACTTGGGGAGCACATTCCCCATGAAGGGATACTCCCTTAGCCTAGAGGCAAGAGGGAGGGCCTAGTCACTACTCCAAATGACTTGACAGATTTAGATGACCCCTCTAGGAAGGCATCACCCTATATGTGAAGGGGGGGTATGATCGGAGGGTGGTTGTGGGGGATATGGGAGGGACGAAGAGAGGGAGGGAGGGATGGAGAGGGAACTGGAATCAATATGTAAAATAAAAAAAGAAAAATCACAATTGATTCAAATCCTTAGTAAATGTATTTAATATCTATATGGGTATGTAAAAATGTATATATATATATGTTTTTCCATTGAACTCTTAATTTTCAAAGTTATAACTAAAATGAAACTGATTATAAGCACACCTTTAAATGAATATATGGAGCAAAATCTACAAAAATTAAGTAATCAATAATTGTTTTAAATTACACTTTTTCTTTCTTCATGTACCTTCAATATATATGTAACAATCTTTCATTTCATCCTGAAGGTGTTATTCTAGCCTTTCTTATAAGGTAAGTCTACCAGAACTTCGTTCCTTCAGTTTTCCATTATCTGTTAATGATTTTATTTCTCCATTTTAGATTTGGGGTTTTTAAGACATGGTTTTATGGAATCTAGGCTCATACTCACTATGGGTGACCTATGAATAGATTTTTTTCATCACTTTAAATACATCACCCTGCTTGGGGATTGTTGAACTGAACATCTTCATGCCTGTTGCCAAAGTTGGAGGTTCCTTTGTACTATTTATACTATTTCTTCATATATTGTCATATATTAGTTGTTTTTTTATATTTTTGACTTAATTTTATTTTATAAGTATGAATTTGCATCCCATGTGTGACATGTGCCCTTGGAGTTCAGAAGAGGGTATTGGATCCCCTGGAACTAGAATAATAGATGGCTGTGAGCCATTGTGTATGTGTTAGAAACTAAATCTGAGTCCTATGCAAGACCAACAATTACTCTTAACCATGGAGCAATCCTTCAGGCCCTGGGCAGTTGTTATTCTTTCTTTCCTTTTTTTTTTTTAATCATGAGCAGTAATCTTCCTTTTATTCCTTCAAAAATAATCTATTTTACATACCAATCCCAGTTCCCTCTCCCTCCTGCCCTCCCACTCCCCCCCACATTCTCCTCTCCCCCCCATTCACTTTTCAGCGAAAGTGAGGCCTCCCATGGGGAATCATCAGACTCTGTTGCATCTCTTGAGGCAGGACAAAGGACCTCCTTCCTATATATATAGGCTGAGCAAGGTAACCCTCCATAGGGAATGGGCTCCAAAAGCCAGTTCATGCACTAGAGATAAATACTGGTTCCACTGTTAGTGGCCCCACAAATTGCCCAAGCCACCCAACTGGGATCCACATTCAGAGGACCTAGTTCAGTTTTATGCAGGATCCCCAGCTGTCAGTCTGAAGTCAGTGAGCTCCCATTTGTTCAGGTCAGCTGTTTCTGTGGGTTTCCCCAGCATGGTCTTGACCCCTTTGTTCATATTGTCGTTCGTCCCTCTCTATGACTAGATTCTGGGAGCTTGGCCCAATGCTTAGCTGTGGATCTCTGAATCTTCTTCCATCAGGTACTGGATGAAGGGTCTATGATGATAATTAAGGTAGTCATTACTCTGATTACAGTGGGAGAGC
The DNA here is from genome assembly GCA_030556225.1 of Cricetiscus sungorus. Lineage (NCBI taxonomy): Eukaryota > Metazoa > Chordata > Mammalia > Rodentia > Cricetidae > Cricetiscus > Cricetiscus sungorus. Next base: position 11,465,141 of record JANBXA010000609.1, read on the forward strand.
AGTTATGATACACTCTCCACTATTGCTTAGACTCTTACCTGGAGTCAATCTTATGATAGTTTCTCAGACAACTTAGAATACATCTATCTCAAGACCCAAAAATACCACTTTTGGGTATATACCCAAAGGATTCACATTCATACCACAAGGACATTTGCTCAACTGTGTTCATAGCAGCTTTATTCTGAATTGCAAGAACCTGAAAAGCAACTTAGTTGCTCCTCAACCAAAGAATGGATAAAGAAAATGTAGTATATTTACACAATGGAGTGTTACTCAGCAATAAAAAACAAAGTTATGAAATTTGCAGGCAACTAGATGGAACTAGAAAAAACCATCCTGAGTGAGGTAATCCAGACCTAGAAAGACAAGCAATGTATGTACTCACTCATAAGTAGATATTAGAACTAAAGCAAAGGATAACCAACCTACAGTCTACAACCCCAGAGAAGCACAAGGAGGACCCTAAGAGACATTCATGAACCACCCCTCCTCCTGGAAGGGGAAAGGAACAAAATTTCCTGAGTAAATTGGGAGCATTAGGGGAGGGTGGTGGGTGGTAGGGAAGTGGGAAGGGGAGAAGTGCAGTTGGGAGGAGAACATTATGGACTGAGAAGGTCAAGTTGGGTAAAGGACAGGGTGGGAGAGCAAGGAAAGAAATACCCTTGATAGAGGGAACCATTATGAAATTATAGAGAAACCTATCACTAGAAAAATTCCCAGTTGCTTTTCTTGCTGTGATAAAAATATTTGAAGAAACTGGCTTAAGGAAGAAACAGTTTAGGTTGACTCACAATTTGAAGCTAAAGGTTGTCATGGCAGCAGGAGCTTGCAGTGGCTGGTCACATTGCAAATACAGTCAGGAGAACTGCAGAGAACAATGCATGTTGATTTTCAGCTCCCTTTGCCTTTTCTACTCAGTTTACATCCCCAGCCCATTGAATGATACCACCCATAGTTAGCCTTCTACCAAAATCCAGAAACTCTCACAGGCATGCCCCAGAGATTTCTCTCATAGGTAACCCTAGAACCTGGCAAATACATTTCTCAGAAGCCTATTTATACCAAAAATCCAATCTAAATAGATATATAAGATTCAAGAATGTGCATAAGTATTTAAGTAAAAACAAAACAAAACAATAAAATCTCACAGGAAAGATTAACAGCATTCTCGATATGTTTTCCTGTTAAGGAAGTTGCTGAAACTACTGTGAGTGGTCCACCTCAAAGCGAGAATGGACCATCACCACCTATTATTGTTTTTATGTCCTATTCCAATGGCCATGATCTGGCCCATCTGGAATCACCATCACTACATAGTGTTCTTGATGTTCTGTTTTGGGGGTCCCATTGATCAGTCCTTCCCAGAGCTGGCCTCCTATCTAACTTCTCCACTTCTCTGCTTGATCTGGGTTTCAAAAGTAGTCCAAGGTGAGCTTTTGTGATCCTCTTAGGTGTTTCCTGGACATGCATCCAGTCTCAGACTAAGGTGGAGCTTTCTAGATGTTCCTACTCCACCTAGCTTTTTGCTTTGGCTGTCATAATAAACTTACAGAGATTAGATATCATCAAAACCAAAAGGTTGTATACTCAGAGTGCTGAATGCTAGAAGTTTTGGACCAAAGAACTGTCATTATTGCTTTCTTTTTTCTTGGTTAGTGACAGCGACATTGTCAGTTGCTGTGTACTCACTGGAGCTTGTGGCATGTGTGTGCAGACTTCTCTTAGTTTCTCTTCCTCCGTTTATCAGGGAACTGGAGATTGAACTATGACTCTACACTCTATAAGCTTTTAAGTGCTTCAAAACTAAGCACTAAAAGGCTTAATTGGGAATCCTAATTTTGCCAGGTGGGCAAGATGACCTTGGGCAACAACTATTCAGAAATAACAACACTGGTGTGCTTAAAAAATAATCCTGGCAATATCTTTGCTGTGTAAATCTCTCACCTGCCTTCCCAAGTGTCCAGATTTGCAGTCTCCTGCCTCTGTTTCAATTGTTCAAAGTGTCACTGGAGCCTGAAAGAGATTTAAGGATGGCGGTTAAGTATGTTAAATCTACAAGCCCAAGGTGTATATTAGCTGGGGAAATCTATTCAAGGTTTACTGATATTTGAGAACTAGCCCCAGTAGGCCAGGAACTTCAGTAAAGAGCTTTTCCTGCAGCTGTAAATGTGCCATGTGATTTCACATGGAGAAGGTGTATTATTTCTATCATACTATATATAAACAGTTGCAGATTGTTTTAGATAAAACCATCTTGTCCAGGTTTGGTACCCCATGTTAGGCAGCTCAGCACTCTGAAACAAGAGAGGCACCATGAGTTTCAGGCTTGCTTGACTACAGTTGCCAGATCTTGCCTCAAACCAAACCAAACAACTGAAATCCAGAGTCATCTTTCCCAAGGTTACTCAGAGTCACTCCAGTTTCAGATCTCCCCACTAGCTAGATTGCTGAGGTCTTGGTGATGCTGCATGATAATTCATTTTCTTCTGTGGTACACCCTTGCTTTCTTATCCTTTCTTTCCCTCCATACATATTAGCCTGCAAGAAATCTCCGTAAGAAAGTTGCACACTAATCTCTACCTTCGAGACTGCTTCGTAGGAAGCCCACTCTCTCAGAATAACTGGGATGCCTAAATGTCTGGGCAGATAAGATCCAAGAATCCAAACATTGTCAGCATGTCTCTCTTCAAATTGCCTTATCCCTTCTTTGTTACTAATTTGGATTTTATTTTTGTTGGTGTATTTCCTGTATATGCCCACTTTGTTTTTCAATTTAAAATTTTAAGTTCTTTCGAGAATTTCACATGAATACTGAATTTACATCATTTCCACATGTTTCCTCAATTCCTACCATGCCCCCTCTCAAATACATATATTATATAAAACCTACTCAGGCCATTTAGTGTTGCTCATCTGCATATGTATTTAAGGTTGACAGCTTGAGATTGGATCACTTATCAAGGTACCTTTCCCCAGGGGGGAAAAAGTGATTTTTTCCCCTCCCCTCTGCAGCTACTGATTGTTTGTTTATCTAGGGGCAGGGCCTTGTGATACCCCCCCCTTAACAATGGTACACTGGTGTTATCTTTATGCAAGTGTTATTTAGGCAACCACATTGTTGAGATTTTATGGGTGTTTCATCCTTGTCAAGGCTAGAAGACACTGTCTAGCAGGCACCCCAGTCTTGTTTCTTGAAATCTTTGTGCCCCTTCTTCCTCCATGTTCTGTGAGCATTAGGTGTAGGGGTTGCATACAATAATTGGGACGGGTCACCTTTGATGGTGAGGTTTTGTCAAATCAGTAGGGAGCTAGAGTCATATGGGAAGAAGGAACCTCAGTTGAGGAATCGCCTTCATCAGATTGTCCTGTGACTTGTCTGTGAGATATTTTCTTGATTACTGGCTGATGAACGAGGACTCAGACCACTCTGAGTGGTGACATCCTTGTGTAGGTGAGAAAGCAGGTTGAGTAAGCAATGGGGAGTGAGGCAGTTAAGTAGCACTTCTTGGTGGCCTGTTTCATTTCCTGCCTGAAATTTTGGCACTGACTTACTTCATGATGGATTATGTGTGACCTGGGAATTGTAAGATGGAATAAACCTGCGTTGCTTTTTGGTCACAGTGTTTATTATAGGAACAGAAAACAAACTAGAGCGGCACCCACAGTCACTAATTCTCTAAGCTTTGAGCAGTTGTGGATCTCTGTAGTAGCTGTTGCTTTAAAAAGAAGCTTCTTTGGTGAGGGAAGAGATAAGCTTCTTTGGTGTAGGCATAAGGTTAAAGGATTGGAATATAATCCAATATAAACTGTACTGGGTCAGGAAAATGGCAGTACTGGGTTCTCCTCTAGGGTCTATGAGTGCCCTGGTCACTAGTAGGTGGCTAGGTCCATTGCCAGGCACAAATACCTCCTACTGAGGGTGTCTTATAGTCCTGTTGGCTACCCTAAAGATACAAGTGCCACAATTGTATCATTGAGGATATCTTTCCTGGCTGGTCATTGTTGTGGTTTGCAGGCTTTACATCTGCGTAGGACTTGTGACAGCTTCCTCTCTTTGTAGCTTCGTAACACCTTCTGATACTGTGAGAGCTAGCCCTCAGTTCCAGCTCTATCCCTCCATGTCCTAGTATAATTCTTATCCAGACTTTTTAGCACAGGATAGTAGAGACAGACTAGTCACACAAGGCACACATCATTGACAAAGAGAGAGTGAAAAAACATTTTAATTTTGTTCCTCCAGAGGATTAAAACACTGATTAGTCTTGTTTATATGAAGGACCCACATCTAGGACAATCACTGTGCTCGATGGGACTTTTCAGTAATGAAGCTTAGGCAAGGACCACATCAATGCGAGTTGCAGATTTTTGCAAACATAACAATATGGGGAGTCTAACTAACACAAGCTAGCTACAAAGGAAGGAAAACACACTTTCATCAGCACTAGAAACAAAATTCATGAGGACTTTTGATTTATTTACAGATCTCCCTTTCTATAGCAATTTTCCTTCTTGAAATCTAATTTGCAAATTGAGCTATTAAGACAGAAAGACAGAATTACATTCAGTAAGTTAAAGCAGGGAATATTCTGAAACTTGGGGCTGCCTCTCTCCTCTGTTTCAAGGGCTTGAGAGTTCAAACTTAAGTTTTCCACAGTCTAACTGCTGAATGCCCACAGTTCAAGAGAGAGTGGAAGTTAAAGGGATTGAGACAAGATGAGCCCTTAGTTAATGCAGAGCTTTACGTTTTTCCCTTGCCTCATGGAATCAGTGCTACACAGCTCATCCTGTTGCTCCTTTACCAACCTTTCCGCTTACCTGTGTGTCCAAGCACACACTGCAGCTTTCTAAAGGGTAGTTCCCATGGAAGAAAGATTTTACCTTTCGTTGCAAGTGATCTTCTCCAGCTGCAAAACTGATTAAGGCTCTTAAGTCTCATGAAAATGCTACTCAGATGCTACTCAGGTTGTGGTGATGACTTTCTTGCACACACGCGCACGCGGGAGACATGGGTGTCAACAAAAGGGAATGGTTGCTTATCCATGGCAAAACTCTTCCTCCTCTGAATTTTCTTCTGAACTTTTAGAGGGAAGGGAAAGGAGGGGGAAATGTCCAAGAAGCACGTTTATGAGAAACAGAAAATATTAAAATATTGTCTCTTAGTATGTGAATGTTCATAGTACTCTCATTTCTTCTGCAGTAGAACACTGGCTTCAGAAAGCACGTGAAAAACGGGGAAAACATGAAGACTTGGAACAGGGAAGATGACCCATTAGGTAGGGAAAGAGAAAAGAGGGCAAAGTTACAGAAGAGGAGCCTCTGTTGAATTTTGCAAAGCTTGAAGTACTGGGAGTCATCATTACAAAGGACTCCCAGAGTCGAGAAGACAAAGAGAATACATTTAAGATGTTTTATTGTTCTTTAGGCAGATATGACTCACTTCTTTAGTTACTTGAAAAAAAAAAGTACTCATCTGAATTACTTTGTTTCAAAATCCAGTTAAATAACAGAACCCAATCACATTTCAACAGAGGGACTTTCACACCGGGAAAGTGTTAAACGGGTGATGGAAAAGTGGAGAATCCTAATAGGGCACAAGAGGCAGCATTTAAAAAGAACAATTCCAGGAAGTGGTTACCTCTCAGTTAGAGAGGAACTGGGAGGAGGTTGTCTAATTTCCCACCCCCCGCAGAGCAGCTGGGGCCAGCTGGCAACATGGAGCCCTATAATGCTACTAAGTAGCAGGTGTTCATAACACCAAAGGAAGGGCTGACTGGGGGAAGCTGGAGGCCCAGTAGCAAATCACCCACCTGGTGAAAGCCTGCTGAAGCAAAATTCTGCGGTGAGAAACGTTGTGGCTTCTCCTCTACTCCAGTTTAGCTAAACTAACCAGAAGCCATCAATCAAACGTGGCTGACAAATGTAGTTCTGTAAGAAGTACGGCAGTCCATGGCGAGGGTAGACAGACAGATCAGCAAACAATGAAGCACATAGCTTGCCAACGTTCTGATTTTCTAACCATTCTTTGAATTTATCTATTTTGAGAATGAACCTAGGAGGCCAGTTTGCCTTTATGTGAGTTATATATGGGCTGATTTCCATGGAGAATGTCAAAATACCTTTCTTTGAATATCATGCAGTGAAAGAAATGTACTATTATTACTATTTGCCACATCCCAGAGGTTGTCTGTGTATTTTGTAGACAGCAACAGTTTGTACCTCGGTTCTTTTGTCCTCTACCAGTTTGCTTCTTGAACTTCTCCATTAGCTGTAACTACTGTACAGCCACCCTTGTACAGTCAGTCAACTTTCATTACATAGTCAGTTCACCATCCTAACGTGTTTCATGTCTTAAAGACAGAATATCAACCAGGAGGTAGCTGTGTTACATCTAGCTTTAGCATCTCCCACACACCATATCACACCATACTACATACCTTTGATCTATGTTTACAAACAGCATATAGACTCTCTGCCTGGAAGCATGAGTATCATCTAAACATTTTGGTATTTCTGTTACATTTTCCTCTCCTGTAGTGTTATGTGGAGTGATTTAAGGTGGAGCTGACAAATTTAAGCTTATTTTCTTACTTACAGGCAATGTCAGCTGTTTGAACTTCAAATGACTGCCTGCATTATTCTCTGGGTCGTGGTTTCCTCATGTATAAATGTAATCATAAAATAGAAACTACTTTATAGGTATTGAGTTGTGAGAATCAACTTAATTGATGTATATGTTGTTACAAGTATGTTTCTGTGTATGTATATACATGTTTTTATATGTATGCTTCAACTCACAGATGTAGGTGCACAATATAGACACCTCTAGCCATTTTAGAAACAAAATTGGCACACAGCTAGCTCTCTATGTATTTATATGTATGCTTCAACTCACAGATGTAGGTGCACAATATAGACACCTCTATCCATTTTAGAACACAAAATTGGCACACAGCTAGCTCTCTATAGGCATTATCTATCACTCTTTTTACTTTATCCAATGAGGATAACTCCTGTTGTAAAAGCCTGTCAGAAAATGTCACATGTGTTTAACCCAGCACCCACATGATGTATCCATAGTTAGGTGGACAACCTGAAAATTGCAAGGAGATAACTAGTTAAAAAATATTTCACTGTGAACAATACATACATAAACTGCACAAATAATCTGATAAATAATAAAACAAAACTTGACAAATAGTCTCTGAGTTGTAGCAACTGATTTTATTTCCAATGTATTTACTTGTGATTGAATCACGAGGTCTTTTTTTCTTTCTGTAGTTTTTAATGTGTTTTAAAGATTTAAATTTGTTATGGAAACAGTCTTTCAGTTGACCAATGATTAGCTAATTTCTGATAATAGAAAAGGAAACATATTGCCCCAAGGCCGCTGTTTTCATTTCCTCATGCAAAGAAGAAGCACAGTAGAGAAGAAAAGCAGACCGAGCACACTCACCCTTTGCTACCATGGGGAACTGGGCTGTGAATGAGGGACTCTCCATCTTTGTCATTGTAAGTACCAACAACAGTGAAATTATAAACTCTTTAACATGTTAGAGTTTTCTTGGGAGCTAAAATAGAGTAATGGGTTTTCTTATTGTTGATTGCTTAAGAAATTTACTTACTGTGTGAAAAAGCATCTATCTATTTGTAAGTAGGCTGAGTTAATTGTCCCATTCTAAAATTCTCAATTAAAAATTTGCTTCAACGGCTCTCATTTCTCCTAGTTAAATTCTGAGTTACCAAGACTATGAAATTAGCCAACATTTAGCAGAGACAATATAAGATACTTCAGAGTAAAGATCTCTAATTCTGAGATTTTTTTCTTAATTACTCAGAGGCAAAATTCTCTGCTTTTTATATTATCTACTTAAAATGGTCAATTAAAACCTTGCTGTTTTCTGAATAGTATTTTTCTTATAGATTTCTTGGATGGGAAAGGAACCTTTATTTCAGCAATAAAGTCAAAACAACTGAAGTTCTCAAATTTTTTTTTTAAAACAAGCACAGTTTTTTTTCTATGAGGTCTGAACTGTAGTTACTTGCGAGTTTTATAACAAATCCAGATAAAAAATTGAAATAAACTATTTAGACTCATAAATATGCAGTCTGAATATTGTATATATTTATGCACATATGAGGTATGTATGTAATATGCATTTATATGTAAACCTGTTTATCTTGAGAAACAATTTTGAAAATATAATTATGGCTAATTTTCAATTACACATTGATTTATGTTCTATACTTTTAAGTTAGTGTTCTCAGCAAGCCAATTATGGATGAATCAAATTGACAGAAATTAAGTGTCTAAATATCCTTGCCAAACAGCTAATGAAGTATGGTATTAACATCACTTATGGATGAAAGTTTAAAACTTTACCATGTAGTGCATGGAGTCTTTGAGTTCTGGAGATGTAAATAAGTCAGTAGCATGAATAAAATTAAAACAATAAATATTAAATTGAAATATAGTTCATGCCAAACCAACATTCTAATGCAACATAGAAGCATGAGGAGTTGAAACTGTAGTCTTGAGTACTTACTACCATTTTAAGAGATTACTCACCTAAGAAACAAGTTGAAATAAAATCTTCATTCTAATTACAGTTTCCTCCAGGAAGTAAGCTTTTAAATTATATATGCATATACATGAAAGTAAAGACTAGAGTGAGGGAGAATGGCAGGGTAAGAAATGAAGTTTCTGTGGCATCTTCTTTGTAAAGATAGGCTGTTTTGAAGCATCCATCGGTATTTAATAGCTAGTGTTAATAATAACTAATAATTTAATATTGAAAAAGTCACTATAGAGCTCAAGGTAGAAGACTGGGCAGTATAGTATCACTCCTTGATAAGGTTGGCATAAAATACGAACTTATAATCTAGAGCATTTACTTTATTTTTTAAATTCCATGACTTTAACCCTCTTGCCCATGTTCAATATCCCCTCTTTTAAAAATTAAGGAAAAGTTACCAAATAGAATGGTAATCTGCATGTACTGCAAGTAGGTAACTGGCATCTGTGACAGTAGAGTTCAGTTTCCTACAGGTTGAGAGTCAACAATACTTTATTTGCATCTGTTCTCACTTTACTTACCAACCATTGTTACCTGTCCTTCTGAGCTTAAGATGAAATGAAGAGGGAAGAGAAAAGAGATGAGACAGGCTGCTATTAATTTAGTCTGGTGATCAAGTAGTGAAACAATCATGCAAAACACTGAAGGGAGATAGTCAGCTGCTGAAAAGTGGAGTGGCACTGGAATAGGAAAGAACTGCTTCTAAGCTGATGGTACCCAGTTTTGTAACCACCTTTGTCAAAATCAGAACTTAGGGGAAGCCCTGTCCTTATCTTGACTCTAGTATCATGTGGAATTTACCTATTTAGATTTATAAACCTCATCTGACTTTTTCTGTTTGTGCAGCTGGTGTGGTTGGGGTTGAACGTCTTCCTCTTTATCCACTATTACAAGGTTTATGATGATGGACCTAATTACTATTATACTCGGAAACTCCTTGGGGTGAGTAAACTTCTACCTCATACAATATTGGCCAGTTCACACTTCTAGGCAGATGTGCTTGTATGTATTCCGTTTAAGACTGAAAATAAATAAATATTCTGATCAACCAAGACAACATCACCAGCTACACTCCCCAATTGCAAATTTGTTTGCAAGAATTGCAAATTCTTTGGTCAGTGTAAGAAACTGAAGTGTGGCAGAGGGTCCTAGCTGCCTCCCAATTATCTGCCAAGCTTAACATAGGAATCTCTGGAATGGAAAGCCTCCTGGGAGCAATCATACAGGGGTGATGCTGGTGTGACAATTGAAGTTTTCTGTATTGTTCTAAGTTAGATGGTTCATACCAATATTTAATCGTATGGAGAAGCCCTCCTAATGACGTGTGAAATGATCTTGAGAAAATGGACGTCAAGCTACACCAGGAGACTTGTGCGAACTTGTTTGTGTGCTACATCATTTCAGGCCAGCACAGAGGAGGTCATTGAATTTCTTTGAGTCCTTAACTAATCCATTTCTTTGAACTGTCAGGTCTCTTCATCACAAATGAAAATAATTAGAACTACAGTCACTCCCAGAGCACATCATTTGTTATATAATGCTGAAAATATTAATTACTTATAGTAATATGTTATGATAATTTGTATAAGTAATATCAAACATATCACATTATGAAAATTGTCTCTAATGTATCCACACTGATCTGTTCTCTATGTATAATAGGTAACTTCTTTAGATATTGCTAAACAGATTTTGCCCAAGTATTAAGCTATACCAAGTTAAGGTACAGTTAAAGTCTAAATGCTAAGAGGACTTTGTTTAAAATCAAAGATCTAGTTTTTAGACTGACCTCATATGAATGGTATGCATGCTTAAAGATTTAGGAGGAAGTAAATTGATGCATACAACATACTTTAACATGTATCACATACATAAGGGGGGCTCAAAGGATAGGAGTTCTTCCTACACAAGCATGAAGGTAAGTGTTCAGTTGCCCAGCTTCCATGTAAAAAGCCAAGTGTAGCCACACGCAACTATAACTCCACTATTGGAAGAGGAAGGGAGTAGTAGAGACAGGATCCCTAGAGCTTACTGAACATCAGACTAGACAGGAGACAGTGAAATCCTGTTTCAAGCTGAGACCTTGTCACAAGGGAATAAAGCAGAGAGCAACAATAACACAGGAACACACCTGATAGTGTCCTCTGATGGAGAAAAGGGTGGAAAGATAGATAAATGATAATGCATGCATGCTAAAATGTGAAAGGTTTAGTCTGGGAGGTGGATAAACAAAACTCAAAGGAAATTAATTTCCACTCCCCTTCAGGTTTGAAACTTTGAACCCGTCCAGGTGGGGTGAAATCACAGCTTCAGGTTAAAATAAAGCGTATCAGTAGATCCTAAGAAAAGGTCCTCGGATATGAAGGAAATTCCATTTCGGATGTCCTAAAGGAGCTGTATGAGGTCCCATGATGGGGCTCAGGGAAGAGAAGTATGGGTGTTCTGCTCACCAGTCTCTCTACTCCCTATCTGTTCTCTTGTAGTCAGCACTGGCTCTTGCCAGGGCCCCTGCAGCCTGCCTGAATTTCAACTGCATGCTGATCCTACTGCCAGTGTGTCGAAATCTGCTCTCCTTCCTCAGGGGTTCCAGTGCGGTAAGAGCAAATCTGCCGAGTGCCTCAAATTTCAAGCCATCATGACAAATGTTCTTTTTAAGAGCAAAGTAATGCTTTGGGAAGCTTATCTTCAGTAGAATATTCATGATCTACACCGTGTTCTATACTGTAATATACATATACCTATACACATATGTATATATCTATAAAATAGTATATATCCAATTATACTATACTATTTAATGGCAGAGTTCCCTGAAGCAATCATAACTTGGAAATTTTAAGAAGCAGTTAAACAAACTATGTATCAACAATAGTAATGAAGCAAACATACATGTATTAGGGGTGTATTAGCCAACATGTGATATTTAGGAACTAACTGTTCAAGAATATTTTTAATTTTTTACTGAAGAAAACACATTTTCTGGGTAACATCTCAAGCAAATTCAATCAATGCACAAAACAACATACTGTAAGAAAATATTAGTAGGAATAGTTGATTCCTATGGTGGCACATGTCTATAATCCCAGCAATGAGGAGCCTGAGGCAGGGATATCTTAAGTTTGAGGCCATCACAGGCTACATAGTGAGTTCTAGGCTAAACTCAGCTACATAGTGAATTCTAGGCTACCCTGAGATCTGTTTAAAAAGAAAACAAAAGTAAAGAAAAGCAAAGTAAATGATTATAGCTTCATGGGTTTGGAAGGTTCAGAGCTTTCTACATGTCCAGAACCCCCTTTGCCCTCACATCAACTTTAAAATGAGCACCTCGATATAGAAAGAGTATTTTTAATCTATAAGATTTTATATACTTTTTAAAAACTGGTAGCGTTGTATGAAGATGAAAATTAAGTCATTGATATTTATTTAACACATGTTCAGAGCAAAAATACTGTAGGTCCCATAAAACATTAAAATAAAGAGCCATGGGGAAATAAAATAAGACAGAGACATTAGGTGGGGTGAGGAATGCCAGGAAAGGTTCAGAGAGAAAGTAGCCTGAGAATGGGCATGTGAGGATAAATCATATCTAGAATTTGATGATGAAATTGGAAAGTATTCTAGTCCAATCTTATGCAGATTCCCCAGTTGTCAGACCTGAGTCAGTAACCTCTCACTAGCTCAGGTCAGCTGATTCTGTGGGTTTCCCCATCACATTCTTGACTCCTTTGTTCATATTATTACTCTCTGAATACAGGTAACAATGGTGTGGCTGGGGCAATAAATGTGGCCACTGGCAGTGGGTCCAAGATCTAATAGTATCGCACAAACTGACTTAGTGGAACCCATTCTAAATGGAAAGATAACTTGCCCAGCCTAGACACGGGGGTGTGGTGGTGGGGCAGTGCCTTGGTTCATCCTCAATGAGCTGATGGGACAGACTTAGTAGACTTCCTAGGGGAGGCCTTTACCCTCTCCATGTAGCAGATGGGAGGAGGGTACAGGGAGTGGAAGGAGAAGGAGGAGAGGAGGGAGGGGGAAAACTTGGATTGGAATGTAAAAAAATAAATTATTTAGAAAGAAAGAAAGAAAGGTATTCTATGAGAAGGTGTGGAGACAATAGTGTAGGCAAAAGCATAGAAAATGGTGAGAAAATCTTATTTTCAAAAATGAGAAGTATCATAATACCTTCTGTATCACCCTTTATTGTGTTCTATTTAAATGTATTTGTTGGGCAGGGGTGCAGTTCAGTGCTTGCCAACCATGCATGAGGTTGTGAGGTCAATCATCAGTATCAAAAGAAAGGCAAAGGATGGTGTTTATCCAATGTATGAGTTGGTGATTAGATTGTTTTCCTCTTGTGAGTGTTTGTGTACTTAGAGAATAAAGATGAATATAGTCAGGTTCTATCTGGCTTGGAAGGAAGAGAGTGTATTCTTCCCATAGGAAAAATTATAGAAACAGTGCACAGAATTAGGCAGGTTGAACATGTCCTGCAAGCCAAAGACAGGCAGCATCCTAAGCTGGATGGATTAAGATACATTTCTGTATAACTAGTTTTTAAAGCTTTAAAGCCTAATTGTCAGCAAGACATTGCTTCACTTTGGATTTTTTTTTTGCTATTCCTGATCACATTGAAATAATTCTTGAGAAATAATTAGGGGTTAGTGCCCACCTAGGACCTGGAGTTTGAAGGCCAGCTAGTCTTGATGGGCTTCAGGTTCAGTGAAAGATTTTGCCTCAAAAATAAGGTGGAAAATAGAGGAGACACCTGACATCACCCTCTGGCCACCACACGAACTTGTCTACCCCTCCTAAAATTTTAAAATATTTAAGTTAAAATCAATTTTGAAGGAAAACAGCAAGCAAACTATGTTTATGAGAGTACAGTAATTGTAATGGGTGTCTAGGGCAGTGGTTCTCAACCTTCCTAATACTGTGACCCTTTAATGCAGTTCCTAATGTTGTGGTGACCCCAACCATGAAATTATTTCATTGCTACTTTATAACTCTAATTTTGCTAGTTATGAATCATAATGTAAACATTCGTGTTTTTCTACCCCCTGTGAAAGGCGTCATGACTCACAGTCTGAGAACCACTGCTCTAAGACTAGAAGAAAGCAGAAATTTTGCTGGGAAACTAAATACTTAAATGTATAGCTAAAGAATTAACACTTCAGCTGACAATTACTGAATAATATGAACTAGATTGTGATTTACAGATACAAGTTGTGTTTCACTTTGCCCCCCTCTTCCTAATCATACAAAATTCCTATTAGTCTAAAGAAGAGTTTTTCTTTAAAAACATACATCCCCCAATTTGCTAAAATGGGGTGAGCAGACAACAATTAAACTTTGCTACTACCTACCTCTTTACAAAATACCATTTCATCTTAAACATACTCCCTAAACTATACTCTTAGGGGTCTGAGAAGAGGGGAGAAGGTGCAGCTTGGTAATACAGCATTAACCTAGCATGCAGGAAGCCCCGAGTTTTGCCTCCAACACTGAAAATTCATACACAGTTGAGAAAAGTGTTAGCAGCAAAACAACAAGTCAAACAGACAGAAATAGAAGAATGTTGGCAAATCTTTTGAGATTCTCCAGAAAGGGTCAGGTGCTTTAGCTCTGGAAAATAGTGTGACAAAGCTTGTTTATCTAAGTCATTAATTTGATGTGTCACAATTTCACCTTGCAAACTGAGCAAAACCAGTACAAAACCTCACAACAGCACCTGGTGTTAGACATCGACCACAAGGCTTTCCAAATAATCTCCTGGATGGAAGACTCCACAGAGTTGAAATTTCGCTGGATTGAAAGGCTGAGATCCAAGCTGCTCATCCATCTTTTAAATGGTACAGGAGCCAGATGAAGAGTCGTCAGATGAAACCATTGCACAGTGACATTTTTTTTTTTTTTATGGAGACATGATTTGGGTACTGTAAAAAAAAATACTCCCTGTCCCCATTTGAGTACTTTCTATTTAGAGGAAGTAAAGCCTGAGAAACAGGCAGTGTTTTAACCAAGGTGGTCAGTTAAGAAATCCTGATTACTCCACAACCCCAAGTTGCATTGCCTTGAGTGCCCATGTCTCACAAGCAACACATATAGAATGTCAGCTTTGGGGTATCTTGTGGCCCACGGGTGAAGAGCCTCATGAGATTTTTTTTTCTTTTTTTTTGGTCAGTTGCTATATTCTTTTTTTTCCCCTTTTTTAATTTAAATTTGAAACAAGCTTGTTTTACATATCAATCCCAGTTCCTGCACCCTCCCATCCTCCCCTGTCCCCCCACTAATCCCCATTCCATCCCCTTTCTGCTTCTCAGGGAGAGTGAGGCCTTCCATGGGGAGTCTTCAAAGTCTGTCATATCATTTGGAGCAGGGCCTAGGCCCTCCCCCATGTGTCTAGGCTGAGGGAGTATCCCTCTATGTGGAATGGGCTCCCAAAGTCCATTCGTATATTCGGGATAAATACTGATCCACTACCAGAGGCCCCATAGACTGCGCAGTCCTCCTAACTAACACCCACGTTCAGGGGGTTAAATTGGAGAAAAGCTCAACTGTGTAATCAGATAGTTAGATCTTCACACAAAAGAACAGTTTTTCTCACTCATTCATTTATTTATTTAAATTAGCACACAAATCAAAGTTCTCCTTAGGGCATTTTCATGCATACTTGATTCTGGCTGTCATTTATCCTCTCCACAACCATCCCCCTCCCCCCGCCCCAGGACTGCACTTCATGCTTTCATACTACCTCTTCTGTGACCTTTCCTTCCCACTTCCCCTCCCTCAAAAGCAATGGTCTGTTACAGGCATGCCCTTCCTTCTGACATTCGAACTTTGAAAAAAATGACACTACTTTTCTGATTGAGATTTTAAATGAGTGAGTGTGCTGTGATCAGTGTTGGAAATTGGAACAGTCACGGCTCACTGAAATGCCACAGAACTCATGTCAAGGGAGTAAGGTGGGGACATAATTAAATGGGAGGATTGTGATTCAAAGCCAGGTCATTGTGCTCCCAGAACCCATTTGATTTTGTATGTGCCGGCCAAACTTCTTGAGCTGTTCCTGTGGCTCTGTTTAATGTGAGTATTTGACCCTGCTAAATAACCTACTCTAGAAATAGTAATGATATAATATTTTCAAGAACTTGTTAATGGAACATTCTGCTAACTAAACAGCTGTGGAATTTCTGTTCAGTTTTAGAGGTCCAAATCATTCAGACTTTGATTGTGAGCCAAAAAGCCCTCTGGCTGTGTGTCCTTACCCTCTCCAAAATAAATAGGGTGAAGGCTCTTAGCTAGCTTCGTTGACAGAGATGGGAAAAGTGTAGGCCTAAGCATATAGAAGTCTTTGGTGAACTTTTAATGATCTCGCTGTAACGTGTAGAAACAAATTTCTAATTTGTGACCTTCCTAATCTGCTCAAACTGAAACAGGAAAGTTAAAAAGTAAGGTCTTTTGCCTTATGTTTTATATAGCGCCAGAATCAGAGGGCCTTACATGGCTTCGCCTCGAGCTATGTGTCCTCCTAGAAGGAGTCCCTTCTGCTTTCTGTCTCAGGAATGATTTAGCAGGGAAGCAGGTCAAATGATGCAAATTGACCATAGATATACCCTTCTAGGAAGGGCTATAGCTTAGTAGTGAAAAACATGCCGAGTATAAAAGGCCCTAAATTGCATCTCCCATGTTGAAAAAAAGAACATGGATGAACATACTTTTAGTTGAAATATACTGATAATTAAATTTGTCATTTATTTAATTGTCACCCCAGTAGAAGTCTTCCAATATATTAATAACTATAGACACAGAGTGAGTAATGGCAGATGGCCACAAGCTAAAGAGCTTAGAGTCTTGTGGAAGAGATATAGAATAAACATGAGGTTTCAAAATTACAAGGAGTGCCATATAAAGTGTTACCCTTCATATTTATCACATATTTTTACTGTTACCATGTGTGTACATTACTGTCAGATTCTTTGCCTGAGTTCTGTAGGTAGATGTATGGATAGCTCTTGACCTAAAATGTTTATAACCATGTAATGCAAACAGAATCAGACCAAGTATACATAAAATAGAGCTACAAAAGCTCACAATAGACCCTATTCAATATGTACTGCATTTTAGTTCCACTTTTCACTATTTTGAAATTCAGTTTCAATAGAGCATAGAAATTTGCCAGGATGTCCCAACAATTGCCCTTGCACTATAATGTTAGTTTGTTGAAATTGGGCAAGGCTCTTTGTGACAGTAATAGAGAAACTTCCTTTTAGAAGTTAGTGGACAAAGGCAAAGAGGTAGTTTCTTGGGGAAGCTATAAGGCATGATGACAGCTTGGCTATTTGGGAGATGGCTGATAATAATTCAGAGCTGAGCCAAAGCACAGAAATGACATCTGTAGGTTAAGGAGGAACAGAAAGGGCCCAGGCAATCAAAGACAGCAAGGTTTTTCCTTCAAACTTTACCAACTAATCATACTGCCTCATTTTCAGGAAGTGGTAAGGAGATGATTTTCTTGAAAGGTCAGCATCAGCATGACTTATGCTTCTTTTCAGGGTTGTTTACAATTCCTGACCACACTGAAGACCATGGTTAGGGAAAATGAAGGATTGCTGCCCTGGTGGGACCTGTTCCATTGATTTATTAGTTTTCTCTTTGAATAAAAAGCACTTTGCATTAAATACATGTTAAGATATAATGGTTATCTCTGAATAGACACTGTATTACCTAATCATAGCATATCTCTTCATTATTCTAACACTACATCTATGTTTAATGGTTGTGTCAAAGGTTGGTAAGGGACATCAGCATCTAGTATTTCTTAAATTTTATGGATGTTAATGATAGTGTGTTAAAGATGGAACTATAGAGGTGACATAGGGAGCCCAACAAAGCCATATTATTTCTCTTCAAATTTGTTATGATGCAGGAGCTAGTTAATTTTTTTCCTCAATCCTTCAAGCAAATAGAAAATAAGCAGTGGCAAATATAGGTAGACTTAATGATCTTATTTTCAAGGCAGTAGAGTATGGTTCATTTGTGTGACCAAGTGATTAGTAAAGAAAAAAATTAAAAGTATGTATATAACATGCTGATCTTTGTTCAGGATGCTGGCCCTCCAACTGGAGAGCCAGGATTAGATGAGAACTTAGTTACACAATGATGCAAGATAGCTTCAGATTCTAATGAAACATCTCTCAGTGAATACATGCCTCCTAGAGAAGAACTTCTATGATTACATAGGTGAGAAAACTACTAGAGCTAAGTGGTAGGTTGGTGACTCACTATAGATACATGTGGAGGCAGAACTTACTTTCAAACATAATTCATTACTGCTTTCACCATACTAATTCCCTTGTTTGATTTCAGTTTTTCATTTTCTTTGTTTAAATTGTTTTTATTAATTTATTTTTACATTCCAATCCCAGTTACCCCTTCACCCTCTTCCCCTGCCACCTCCTATCTGCTCCTCAGAGAGGGCAAGGCCTTTTGTAGGAAGCCTAAGTCTGTCCCATCATCTCATTGAGGTAGAACCAAGGCACCTCTCCACCCCTACACCCCTTGTGTCTAGTCTGGACAAGTATCTCTCCATATAGAATGGGCTCCACTAAGCCAGTGTGTGCATTAGAGTTAGTTCTTGGACTCACTGCCAGTCTAGTTGGTTTTGGTTTTCTAGACAGGGGTTCTCTGTTTAACAGCCTTGGCTGTCCTAGAACTCACTCTGCAGAGCAGGCCTTGAACTCACAGAGATCTGCCTGCCTCTGCCTCCCAAATTCTGGGATTAAAGGCCTATGCCATTACTGCCTAGACCGTCCTATGATTTTTAAGTGGCTAATCTAGTTTGCCACCCCAGGAAGGATGCTATTAGTTATCTACTCCTGTGCAACAAATTGCCATAGATGCAATGGTTTTGAACAGTCCTCATTTACAAGCTGAAAAACAGAGGTCCAGCGTCCTGTATTTGACTTCTCTACTCAGAGTTCTATGAAACTGAGATTTTTTTTTTTTTTTTAAAAAATAATGTTGCTGGGTTAAGAGGAAATGAATGTACCTTGAAACTGATTTAGAATATTCTTGTGCATGTCTGGGCTCAGAGATAGCACTTGTTTTTAGCATGCACAAGGCCCTGGGTTCTATCCTCAGCTCTGTACAATGAAACAAACAAACAAACAAACAAACAAACAAACCAAAAACCACTTTTCAAGCTCCTTCTTGGCGAAATTCTGTTCATTACAGTTGCAGGTCTGTGCTCCCTATTTTCTGGCTAGCAGTCATCCATGGCCACTTTTGGACCCTACATGCCCCATCACCTCCCTACCATGTAGCTGTCTCCATTCTCCAGCCAGGAATAGTAACTTAAGTCCTTCTATAACTTAAGTCAAATCTATAACTTCTTCCACTTGGAAATTCTGGACCTAGATTTTAAGAGATTATGTGATAGCGTCATATTCCCAGAAAATAATCTCCATCTGTAAGTCAATTTTGGATTTTACATCTTCAGAATCCCTTTAATCATATAATCTAACAAAATTGTATGTCCTAATTATCGGTTCCATCCAAAGTCAAAGAAGAAGATTGCACAAGGTTATTACAAGTCGTTCCAGAACTCTTCCTACCAGAAGGATTCTTAAAATCTGAAAGACTATGGTAGCTAAGAGACAGGAGACCATTTTCTTAAAAGTATAAAGGAGTTCCCTGGTCTGAATGAGATCACTGTTGAAGGACAGTGGTAGCTGAATGATCACATGCCCTTTATTGATTTCTTTCCACTCTGGGGTTTGTTTTCCTACCCCCACTTCCTATGACCACTTTACACTAAGTATCCCAAAACTTAAATTCTTAAGTCAGATTTTTGAGGCACCTAAAATTACAATGATGATGTCCTTGCACCTGATTTGATGGAAAGCAGAGAGTTTTGATAGACAAACAATAGATTGAAGTCCCAGCCAAAGTGAAAATTTAAATTTTTTTAATCTCTAATGGAAACAAGAATACTTGCATTATTGCATCATGTGATGAGTAAATTTCCCGGGTCACACAAGACAATTAAGCTTTTCCATTTTATTTGTAATCCTTATCATCTTCCTTACAAGTATTTTTACGATTCTAAGGGTCTTCTTTTATGTAGCCTTCCCTCCTTTTAGGTGTGGTGAACTGAGAAACAGTAGAGTAAGTACAATTTCTCATAAAATATCTTTCTACAAAGTCAGAATCTTATTAAAAAGAAGTAACCTCTTTATTTAAATTAAATACAATATTTAGACCCATGTATGGACAGTACCTAAGATTGTTTTAGAAGTTCACTGTCCTCTTTAAAAAACTTTGACTTTTTGGCAGTACATTTAAGTTGTGGGACAATGTAGTTAGAACAAACATGTGGTCAGATTTTATAAGGATAAAACTCTTTTTCAACCATCAGCAAGGTTTGGCTTTCTCTGCTTTGAGCACTGATTTTACTCCACATTCAAATCTACGCATGCTAACATTTGGAGGTGGGCCAAATACACTGGACACACTTTCTAGTTTGAATGCCAAGTTATCATATAAATTACTGCAATATTGATACAAACAGTTCTCAGATGGTCTGGATTTAAATCCCATCTCTGTCACGTACTGGCTACATCACATAAGGCAGGATAATCACCTTTGTTTCCTCAGCTCTTAGGCAATGGTTTCTCCTTAATAAAACTGATGTAAGAGTAAGAATTAAGATTCTTACTTAAAGAAGCTCTTCTACAAGCTCTCAGTAATTGCTAGTTATTATTATTATTAATTATTATTATTATATGAGAATGATCTTTATTGTAATATCTCTGACCAAGTGAATCCACTTCCCTCCTTCTATAGAGTATAGGAGCAATTGGATTGAAGACCTATTAGCTTGTTCTACTGCTGTTCACTCATCTTTGTCCCCACTGGATTCCTAGGAATGTAACCATCAGCCTACTGTTTATGAATTTCTAGATCCCTTGTTTATTAAATAAATTAATTATAGCTAGAAACATATTTTGTCAAAATTCAAAACTTTATACAATGAAAAAGGTATTTAAAAGAGGACTTTATGTCACTATTATGAGAATAGAAAACATATTATTTAAGCTGGATGTCTGAACTCAGAGAGATGACTAACTACCTCTAGAATTTTTCTCATCAACCAAGTGGATGGAAATATATCCTTGTAGAGTGGTTATGAGAATTACATGAAATGATGCATGCAAAGTATCTGAGACATAGAAGGCTTTCATGTTAATTGTTCCTACCATTCTTTTTTCTCTTCATCCAAAGTGTTGCTCAACAAGAATCCGAAGACAACTGGATCGGAACCTCACTTTCCATAAAATGGTAGCATGGATGATAGCACTTCACACTGGTAAGTTTGAAATGACATTTGAAATGCAAACAAATTGCAATAGAGGACCAGTCTATTCTTTGATACATGTGTATCAGATTCTCCATGTCCAGATGAAATCAATTTAAAAGCATTCAAATTCTACTTTCTGATATTAGGATTCATGCCTACTGTTTGTGTGTGTGTTTTTTAAACTATAGGATCTTTCTATATAAATAAAATAAAAACATACTATATAGTCTGTCCTCATATTTTCAACATTTCCTATATTTTAGTATCAAAAATGTTTGTTAGTGAAAACACAAAATTTTTTATTCATTTTATCAAATCACTTTGCTCCACATATGGACTTTGTGGATTTTTGCAGTAAACCTACAGAAATTGAGCTATAAATTGAAAATATCTTAAGGAAGCCCTTAACACCTATATGCCTTGCTGATTATTACTACTATCTCATCATATGAATGCATACACTGTGTTTTTACATGTAATGTATTCTATTACTATTGTGGTGTGGGTGTGGTTGCCACAAAGGATATGCCTAGAACTGTTATACAATCTCCACAAAATTGCTGAAATAATTTATTTTCCAGAAAATAGACACAAATGCTAATGAACAAAACAGGCATGTGAGGAGTCTCTTACCTGATGAAAATGAACTTTTAGTTTAGAGGCGTTTCTCTTCTTATACCAGATTGCTCGGGACTTTGAGTTGTGGTAAATGAAATGCTTCAGAAAGAATGAATGATAATGTCTTGTTAGAAAGTAGCATACTATATATACCAGTAAGAATGCAGACACAGGTGCCATAGAGCTTGGGTTTGATTCCTAATTCAGCTGCTTCTTGGCTAGGTGACCTTGGCAAGATTTTTTTATTTGTGTTTGTTTGTTTTATTTTGTTTTGTTTTCAAGACAGGGTTTTTGGGCAAGGTTTTAAAGCAATCCATGCTTTGGTTCCTTTATCTTTTAGATTAGCTGATATTAAATGTACTTAGACCATTGGTTTACTATAAGGATTGAATAATTGTAAAGCTCTTAGAACAGTTCCATGCCCCTAAGAAGCTCTAGGCAAGCAATGGTGAAATAATGAATGCAATTTCTTTTTAACTCAAGAGATTCGTCATCTTGACCATCAGTTTGTAGTAATTCAATTACATTTGTCTCTGTTCTTTGGAGGTGACTTAGAAGACAGCACGTGAGTTCTTTTCTCACTTGAGCACAAATACATTAGGGGAAAAGGATGTGAATATATCAATGTGTAATCTCAGAAATTGGTTGGATCTTCACAACTGTTAAAAACCTTCATTTTAAAATTGAGAGAACCAATTGAGTCACACAGACAGAAAGAAACTTGGCCTATTAGAACTGTCTTGCCTCACTGGTTGTTGTACACAACATCCTAAACTGCATCCTTTTGTTTTGCTTGAGAGTCATAGGCTGTGGCCAGAGACCTAGATTCCAATAATATTGTTCACCCCTCTCCTCTTTGTCTCTTTTCTGTCCTCTTCAGCGATCCACACCATTGCACATCTGTTCAATGTGGAGTGGTGTGTGAATGCCAGAGTCAACAATTCTGACCCATATTCAGTAGCACTCTCTGAAATTGGTGACAAGGACAATGAAGAGTATCTCAATTTTGCTAGAGAAAAAATCAAGGTAAGCCTCCCATAAAGTCAACAATGAAAAAGTTTGCTAATGGCTTAGAATGTAAGTGTAAAGGAAATGTCTCCTACCCCATTGGTCCCATGTGTGCAGACTGCTCAGGTATTTCCTGAATCCTGGGCTCTCTTGGAGAAATATTCCATGCAGATCTTGTAGTAACTCACACTCACCCATGACTGTCCACACCACTAAAATAAGTCAAGGGATTCATGTCCAATCAAAGCTGGGTGTAATACTTGCTACAATGAAACATCTTATACCTTAAAGAAGTCCAAGTGAATCCCTGCAGAGAATTTTTTGAGGGACTTGCTAGGCAAGTTAAGCTTGTATTAGAAGGTTTGATGGAGTATGATCAGGAATTGGGGGTAGTTTGGGATTACTTTCTTAATTATTTTTCTGGGAGACAGAAAGAAAAGAGCAGGGCTAGCCTTGATAGGTAAAGAACCCATGTTTTGTCTAGACTCAAGCAAGATTTCAGAACAGTCTTTTTTAAAGATTTATTTACTTAATTTTTCTATGGGCATCCATGAACTCTCATGGGTATCAATAGGCTTTCATCCAATGAGTTCCTGAAGCTTCTTTCACTCAGAAAGGAGCTCAGGCCATTTTTAATGAACTCTGTGGCATAGGAAGACTGTTAAGGTCCCCACTGAATTTCAAACATATTTTCTGCATTTAGAAAAACAGCTACAAGTCAAAAATCAACTTTTCCAAAATTGTTATGTTCAAATTGATATAAGGAAAACTGGAGTGATTCATGAATTCTTTTTATATGATACCATGGATACTTTTTCTTTCCATTGCTTGCCCAGTGATGTATAAGGATGACAATTTGAACATATCAGTTGAACTGACATTGTCATACTTGGTTCCATTTTCCTTGGGTCACTTTTATTGGATCTGTACTTCCTCCAGAGTGTTTTCCTTTCTAGTCACTTTAGCCTGTCCCCCCTTGAGGCCACCAGTATCTCTGCCCAAATATATGCAGTTACTTCTCCCTGAGAAGCCTTTGGCAAACCACGGTGAGTGCAGGCCTTGAAGTGCAGCTTCTTCCCTTTAGTCAGTACAAACTCTGAGGTACAGCTTCCTCTCAGATTGGTTTGTGTATGCCAGAGTGTAGGAAATTTTCCCACCCTCATTCAATAGAATTCTCTGAGATTGGAGACAGAAAACAAAACAAACAACACAAGGACAGTCTCGAGGGGGATAGCCTCAGCCTGACCCTGTGCTTTTCTATGCATCACAGCCTGGACTTGCCAACTGGTAAGAGCTGCGGCCTACAGGTTTTACTATTTTTATAAAATAATGAGAGAGCATCTAAAGGGCAAGTTAAAGCTAGCCCCGTGAGATGTTGTCTGTGAGTTTCCCCTTGCCTGACTTCCTCCTTTTCTCTACTCCATACCTTCTTTGCTAAGCGGCTTTTCTTGAAACACCTAGTTTCTAAGTCACTTGCTCATCAGCTCTCATGTCAGGGTCCAGTCATAGCGAGCTCAGCCTCAGATAGTAGGTATTCTTAGAATTCATTGGCCAACTAAGTACTGTGATCTTTCCAAATCAAAGAGAGAGCATAGTACACTCTGAGGACATGTTGTACTATGCCAGTTCTTTAACACTGAATTCCATCAGAATCATCTGAATGTAACGGTTCTTATTTATCTATGATTCCTCAACAATGTGGGACAGTTTAATTTGAAAACCTCAATACTGTATCTCTCTGAGAGACATGATGAGCATAGCCAGAATGCCTTATATAAACAGCTTTAAAACAGAAACTCCTTCAGTTATGAGCCTACATGTTTCTATTTTTCAGAACCCTGAAGGGGGCTTGTATGTGGCCGTGACTCGGTTGGCTGGTATCACAGGAATTGTCATCACACTGTGTCTCATATTAATCATCACATCCTCTACAAAAACCATCCGGAGGTCTTACTTTGAAGTGTTCTGGTATACACACCATCTATTTGTGATCTTCTTCATTGGCCTTGCCATCCATGGAGCTGAGTGAGTTTCCTAATTCCATTGCCAAAGACTTGGGATTCACTTTCTAGATGTATTGTCCAGTGATAGGCACAGTGACTTCCTTGCTCTTGTGTGGCTATCCTGTCTGTTGAGGGATTGTAATAGGGCAGCAAGACATCAGTCAAAAGAAACAGCAACATATTTTGCTTTCTTGTTGTACCCATCTAACTCGTGATGCAGTTACTTAAAATAAGCTTGGAACATATACCTAGTTTCAAGCTAACCATACGCTGTGGTTAGTTTCAAGGCCACTGTGTATGATTGTGTAGATTGTCGACTAAAAATTTCTGCCTAAAGAGAAGGAACGTAGTCTACTCTCTGTTTGCCACACCTTAGTGAAAGGTAGGTTCTTGGATGTCCTCTGTATTGTTTACTATGGCTAAATCACAAGTAGGTTAGGTAAAATCCCAAAATAAAAGAGTTAGTGATTAATCAGTTGACATGGTATTCCATTGTCCAGGTGATTTTGATTTAAGCAAGTAATCATTGCCTACTGGTATGAGGATCTATGACAGGAACTGTGGATGAATGCTAGCTGGAAAAATACATAGGCATTGCTTTCAAACTTTTGAATATGATGAAAGCAATAACTTCTACCAAGCTCTATGTCAGGTGCTAAGAACTTAATATTCAATGTTTCTTTTAACCCCTCTCATGTCTAGACAAGGAACCCCAAAATAAAAATGGTACAATATGTGGGTCAGCCCACTCCCAGCTGGTATGTAGCCTGGAGAACATGCAGTCTAGAGTGAGCTGTGGTGAATACTCCCACAAAGATACACAGTGCTTGACTGTATGCGTGGAAAAACCTGCTTTAATATCAAGTTTCATTTTTCTACTCTACACCATCTGCACATAAAAGCCATACCCAGGGAAGTTCCATGATGGGTATAGAGTTCCGGGAACGTAAGGGTGGGGAGAGTAAATATGCAAAACTCAAGCCAAGTAACCTAGGGGTGACCAAGTGTTGAGAGTGAAAAGAGGAAGGATGAGAAGATGTAACTGTGGCCAACTTCTGTGTGCATTCTTAACCTACTTCCCATCTTGAACCCCTGATAAACTCTTTCTAAGCACTGAGATATCTGTAGGAATTAACAGTTCCCTAAATCTCCTAAAGCAACAGAGTGTCTTTAAGTGGAACTTGCTCACAATCCAGCTATCTCACTAAATCAGACAAAAGTGAAGGCATTTCTTCCCCTCCCTCCTTTACTAATCCCACCACTCCTATTTGCATAGTGGCACAGATAGTCATCTTCCTTTGGATCAGACAGGGATTTATTTGCCTTATTCTCAACCTAAGTCATAGTTGCTATTTAAGATGGTTAAGTGATTGCTCAGGGTCTCACGGCTAGGTAACAGCTGAAGCGGAATTAAAATTCTGATTTGCAGACTTTGGGTCCTATTGTTTAGAACATGAGGAAAATATTGTATTTTTTTCTATTAATTATTCCCCGTGTGAACTAGGGAATCAAGATCTTTTGTAATTACTATTCCTCAGACTTCTGCTTTGTCCCTGATGTTTTTCATGTGCCTTGTCCCTTAATCACTAAATTCAATCTTTGGTGACGAAATGTATCTGTTTTACAGATAGAGTAACTGATACTCAAAAGAAGCTGATTTTATCAAGACTACCAAAGTATGAATGGGTAGACTTGAGACTGGAAGTCAAGGCTATCTGTGTGCCCTCATGTAAAAATTGCAAACTCATACTTGCTTCTCAAGCTTATTTCACAAATTAACTGAGATAATTGGTTAATAGTACTTTTCCTCAAGCCTACCCATAGTAAGTCCTCGTGCAAGGAAAGTCTCTTCACCAAGACCTAGGAATAGGAATGGGTTAGTCTCCATAGTAACTTCCAGGCAAGCCAGAACAACCTAATGAGACCCTGTTTCACAAAAGGGTGGGGAATGGCCTTGAGTTAAACCATTCTCAGAACATACTAAATGATATTCTAAATTTTAGGCAGCCCAAATGAAGTTTACAAATGGACTTCCATGTCTCTTCTATTAATATTTTCTGAAGACTGTGCCATTTACCTTTTTTGAAATAATTTATTCCATTTTGTGCTTCCCTCTTTCCATCATTACTAACCCACAATTGTCTAATATTCTAATATTTGCTTACTTAATATTTATTGAGTTGAACTAAATAGGCTGTAAGTGCCTCAAGGAACATAGTATGATGCTCATATCTGTGAGGATGGTTAAATCTTCTTAGAAAGATATCATTTTTAAAATATCTTCCAGATGTAGTCCCACTATGTAGACTAGGTTGGCCTGAAATTCTCAAGCTCACACTCTTCATGTGTTAACACGTAGAGTTCAGGGATTACAGGCATGTACCAGGCCTGGTCTTGACAAGTTAGTGATCTACAAATAAAGCACTTCTGATAGCCTCAAAGCTATTGTGTATGGTTGTTTGGGTTGTCCAGAATAGTAAAATGCCTGTCTAAAATTCTGGAAGACAGTCAGTTCTCTGTTGGCCACACATGGCTTGTAGGAATGTCTTTACAGATGTCCCTTTTCAAATCTGCACAAAGGCACCACATGGGTTAACAATCAGCCTACTAGAACTATCTCTGTCTTTTTTTCTGCTTTCTGTTTGTCTGGATTCCAAGAGTCTAAAACACTCAAGCAGCTTACTGTTTTGTTATTAAGTGATGAAGACATATATATATATATATATATATATATATATATATATATATATATTTTATTCACCAGGCGAATTGTACGTGGACAGACTAAAGACAGTTTGGGCAAGCATAATATAGAGTTCTGTGAAGACAAAATCTCAAAATGGGGAACAATAAAGGAGTGCCCAGTACCAGAGTTCTCTGGGAATCCTCCTATGGTATGTATTTCTATTGCTTTTATACATAGTGCTATGACTGGTAGAATTAAGAAACAGGTACAAATGTTATAGATACTTTGCTATGTGAATTAGCTAGAACTTTTCTTGAAAAACAAACTTTACATTGATCTGTTGTCAATGTCCTAAAAAGAAGCTGAAGAGCATTGCTTTTAAATTGTTCTTTGGGATTAAGAGCCGTCACTACCACCACCACTGCCTCCTCCTCCTCTTCTTCTGGGTATGGGGATCACAGTAATAGAAATTAATGCTTTTCAAAGGTGCAGTTAGGGAGTCTATCCTGATCTGAGCTGTAGGGCTCAAATAAATCACCTATAAAGAGCTGTGGGTCTCTTTGGTTACCAAGAAGTCTATATGGCTTTCAGAATTGTTAAGAAAATGGGTGAAGTAGTGCATTGTGCTGCCTTTAGGCATCAGGAGACTCCATCTATCAGGACCACAAAGATGCACAGCCAGAATTATAAAAACACCAAGGGCAGTCACATTGTGGTAGAGTAGGGGTATAACAAGGGTAATTAGGGGGAAAGAAGGTAAAATACTTGCTTTCTCCCATAGAGAGTTATTTTGAGCTCCATTCTGAGCAGTCTTTATATCTCTGTCCCGTAATATGAGCTCTATAATCTTCATGTGCTCTTTCTTTCCATTGGCAGACACTATAACTCTATATTTTGATAGTTGCTGTGCTAGCCACTAGTGTAAAATGAAACAAAATTCAATATCTGTCTGGGGCTTCTGACTAATATTATAACTCGTTTCTTAAGCATTGTATAACATAAAGACAAATCTCCAATCACATTTCTCCTATTCTCTTGACCTGAGAATATTCTTTTACTATGCTCATCACTCTACAACAGCTTAACACCTTTGAGCATCCTTGCTCATGAATGAAATCAAGCTGATTAAGCAGTGACTTTCCCTACTATATTCAGCTATTGATAGAATGCATAAAAAACAAACATTATTTATTAATAGTTCTTTTCTGGGTGTGAGAAGTCACAGTTCCTTGATGACAGCTGCAGTGAGTTCTACTTCCTTTGCAGGCAACAGCCACAAAACTACTTCTAGGTTTCTGAGGATATCAAAGAAAATGTCCAAATCTGATGCCATTCAATGTCCCTCTATGGTATAGAGGGGATACTTTTAAAACACCAACCTAATAAAGATGAAGCAGAGCAAAAGAATACTCCTCACTTACAAATATTCTTCAGTTTTAGCTAGTGGTGTGTAGAATCTGAGTACTTTCGATTTATCCAACATTATAATGTCAAAAATATAGTTTAATAGACTATTGAAACTATAAGGTCCTAGTTATGGTTTCTAAACACCATGACAAATAGCAAATTGCGGGGGGGGGGATTGGTTTATTTCAGCTTATAACTTTCAGGTCACACTCCATCACTGAAAGAAGTTAGGTCATGAAGCCAAGGCAGGAACTAATGCAGAGGCCATGGAGGGGTATTGCTTACTGGCTTGTTCTTACTGGCTTGCTCCTCCTGGCTTTGCTCAGTCTACTTTCTTATAGAAACCAGGACCTCCACCCAAGTGTAGCACTTCCCACAGTGAGCTGGGCCCTCCCACATCATTCATCAATCAAGAAAAGGAATGCCCTACAGACCTGGCTACAGAAAATCTGGGTGGAGGCATTTTTTTCTCAATTGATATTCCTCTTCCAAGATACCTCTAGCTTGTGTCAAGTTGACAAGAGAAAAACCCAACAAAACCAACCAGGACATATGAGAAACATGCTTGTATTTTCTACTTCAGATTCCATTCTAGAAAATTAAATTTTAGATATTTTAAATTTTTTGGTACTGTAAATATTATACTAGGAATCCAACTGGTAGACCTGTTGGGCCTAAATGTTTATATAGAGACTAACAATCTATGAAACAATTTCTGTATTCTGCACAGAGACTTATATAGAAGCCTTAGAATCTTCCTGTGTGTCCCTTCACAAAAGCATTGCACAGCTCCTAGAGTCTATCAGAGTATTGAAGAAAATAACTGAAGTCTTGCACGAAATTTGTCATCTTGCAAAAGATTAATTTCAGACTCAGTGACTGGGAGAAAACAATTGCAATGTTGCATTACAAATCTCATACCACTGACATGAGACAGGTTCATTCTGACACCATCTGGGCTCTGTTGTAGGCTAGTCTAATGACAGTTGTGACACTGAGAGGAAATCTCATTCTTGTAGCAAGTCCTCTTTCAAATGTTTCACACTGTAGATACAGATCCTGTAACATATAATTCCATGTTACATGTTATATGGCTGTTTTACTGGCTTTACAGTTTATCTTAACTTTTGATATTTTCAAACATTCTGTTTGATTTTTTAAAAAAAGCTCATCAGTAGTAAATATTTAAGTGTACAGAGGTTAGCCTGGCTTGTAAAATGTTTTCTTATTATGAATATTTCACTAGCTACCACCACTCCCTTAACACAGCTCGTGTTTGTATTTAATGTGATTACAGACTTGGAAATGGATAGTGGCTCCTATGTTCCTGTATCTGTGTGAGAGGCTGGTCCGGTTTTGGAGATCTCAACAGAAGGTGGTCATCACCAAGGTATTCACTGATGTGGGAATTCTAAGTATTACTAGCTAAGTATTACATGGGCAGGTCCCCTCACATTCTCTATATTGTTGATCAAAAAGGTCTTAGCCACATTCTTTTTATTAAACTGAAAACAAAAGGCCTACAGTTTATTTTAATGAGTTTAACTTAATGATGACATGGATTGGCCTCTAAGTGGGGACATTACAAAGCATCACTTTTTATGATATCCCCCCACACATTATGTGTTAGTGAAACAAAAACTTCTAGGTACTAAAAAACAACAAGAAGCAAACAAAGGAGGTTGAAAGATCTTTCTAGTTCCTCCTTCTATTTTTTATAAGTAATCACAGTGTATTCGTGTCAAGTGGATTAGTGCATAAGCTTCATCTTGCATTTGGTCTCCAACCTCCAAGTCTGGAGTGCCTTTCTCTGTTTTCCTATGTTTTGTTTTTTCCTTACAAAATAAAGAGAGACATATACACTTAGACTCTATCAGACAGACAGGAAAGTTCCTTGTTGCTGAATAGCCATCTACTGTACACATACAGCATATTTTCCTTATCCAGTCATTGTATAGTTAGGTTGATTCCAGAGCATAGCTGTAGTGC
Source organism: Cricetiscus sungorus (assembly GCA_030556225.1). Classification (NCBI taxonomy): domain Eukaryota; kingdom Metazoa; phylum Chordata; class Mammalia; order Rodentia; family Cricetidae; genus Cricetiscus; species Cricetiscus sungorus. Next base: position 11,495,789 of record JANBXA010000609.1, read on the forward strand.
TGAAATAAACTTGGGAGTGAAGACATCTTTTTGACAAGAAAGGATATCTACTTTCTGGTTCCCTTATTCCATTATGTTTTAGAATTATCTATCCATTTACTAGATTTGGATTATTTGAATAGACTTTCTATGGACAATTGTATGTATGGACAATAAATATAGTACCTGTCTTAGGGAGAGATAGATGGTATCCTCCCTAAGTGGGGAAAATTGTAGAAACATTGCATGGAATTGGGCATGTTAAGGTGTGGTTCCAGTTAAAAACAGACAGCATGGTTAGCTTCATTTGGGGGCAATTGCAATAGTCAGTGAAATCTGTACCTTCTGGCTGGCTGACAATGCCACCTTTCATGACCAGGGAAGTCAGAAAAATGAGCAGGAAGCTTGTTTGTGTATTTGTTTTTTTCTATTTTTTTTCTTGTGCTTTCTTTAGCTTGAGAGAGAGAGGGGGGAGACAGACAGAGAGAGAGAGGGAGAGAGAGAGAGAGAGAGAGAGAGAGAGAGAGAAAGAGAGAGAGAGAGAGAGAGAGAGAGAGAGAGAGAGAGAGAGAGAGAGAGAGAGAGAGAGAGAGAGAGAGAGAGAGAGAGAGAGAGAGAGAGAGAGAGAAATCACAGCAGACTAAAGTCCGTGAAACAGAACTGAATGCAGAAATCTTATTAGGAGTATGTTCTCAGGGGATGTATTCAAAATGAAAGTAAAACCAGATGTGGGATCCCATTCCCATGATCCCAGTAATCACGAAGTTGAGGTAGGAAAGCATGGGCTCAAGGCCAGCTTGGGCTACATCACTCCTCTCAGACTACTCTGGGCTGCATACAGATACCATGTCTCAAAACAAACAAAAAAAGATGTTAAAATATTAAGGAAGATACAATGAGGAATAGAGAAGGGCTGACCTGGCCCGCACTGTGGTTGCAGCAACAATGTCAGCTAATCCTACAAGGGAATGTTGGAGTTGTCTCAGACTGAAGAGAAAACACTTCAGGCCATCATTAGCCAATGGCTACATTTGAGGACAAATCCCAAATGACATATATCGATTTCTGTGTTGGTCCTTAAATAAGAGCCACAAGTAGGACATCTTAACAAAGTATATTATCCATGTGAACCCTGAAAATGCAAATGTTTTGGTGACATGTAATTTTCAGGGTCATCTTTTATTCTGCAGGTGGTTACTCACCCTTTTAAAACCATTGAGCTTCAGATGAAGAAGAAGGGATTCAAGATGGAGGTAGGACAGTACATTTTTGTCAAGTGCCCCAAGGTATCCAAGCTGGAATGGCACCCATTCACCCTGACCTCTGCTCCTGAGGAAGACTTTTTTAGTATTCATATCCGTATTGTGGGAGACTGGACAGAAGGGCTATTCAATGCTTGTGGCTGTGATAAGCAAGAGTTCCAAGATGCCTGGAAACTGCCTAAGTGAGTACAGAATGCATATTGCAAATGTGCATGAGTTTATGAGAAATGGTGCTAAATAGTTGTGATTCCCTGCTGCCCCATGTGATCTTCGGAATGACAAAGCACAGGGGTTCAAAAAAATCAGTTGTGTGTCTGTTTACCAATGCATATAGTATATTTGTGCATATGTTTAGGTAAACTATAAAGTTTAGGTAAATTATAAAGCATTGAGATCAATATTTCTCAACTTTCTTTAAATATGTGAGGGTCAAGGACAAGTTATATTAACTTTTTCTGAAAAGCAAAAAGCATATTCAGAGATACTCTACAATTTTAAATGGCATTATTTGTTTGAAAGTATTATTTATTTTGCATCCTTCTCTCCACTTGTATAACACAGTACTGGGAACTCAGTAGATGCTAAAAAGGGGGGTTGTAGTTGTTTAGTGGAATAAAAAAGTGGAAAGTGGTGCTATCAAATCAACACTGACATTATGTTTTAAAAGGTCTTACTTAAATGTATAATGCAATTAGGAATTTTAAATTTGGATTGCCCAGTCAGGCATGGGGCCCATGCCTACAATCCCAGTATTCAGAAGTGGAAGCAAGAGGATCAGGAGTTCAAGGTTCTCCCTGACAACACAGAAAAAAATCAAGGAGCTTCCCATAAGATAGCTTCCTGTGCAGACCAGATGTCCTGAGTCCAATCCCTGTCCCCCTGGTTGAAGAAAAAAAAAACTCCTGAAAATTGTCCTCTAACCTCATGTGCATACACATAATATCAACAACAACAACAGTGATAATAACAAAAATCAGATATACTTTTCTATAATAAGAGACAGATGTGAGCTGGAGAGATAGCTCAGCCATTAAGAGCACTGGCTATTCTTCTAGAAGACCTGGGTTTGAGTCTAAGCACTTACAACTATTTAACTCTAGTTTTGGGGGTCCACCATCCTTTTATAGTCTCTGTGAGTACCAGGTATGTATCTGTACCAGATACATGCAAGCAAGACATTCATGCACAAACAATAAAATAAATCTAAAGAGGTGTAGAGGTGTGTGTGTGTGTGTGTGTGTGTGTGTGTGTGTGTGTGTGTTTGTGTGTGACTGTGTGTGTGTGTGTGTGTGTGTATGTGTGTGTGTGTGTTGTGTGTGTGTGTGTGTGTGTGTGTGTGTGTGTGTGTGTGTGTGTGTGTGTGTGTGTTGTGTGGAGATGAAAGAAGAGCAAGAAAATGAAAAAAAAGTACAAAAATGCTCATGGTAATCTAGCAAAGGTTTTCTGTTAAATAATCATTCATATTCTTATTTTCTTTTTTTTCATATTCTTATTTTCAATGCCCATGGTGGCATTAAATTACATGAAAGCCATTTAAGAAGATATCCTATACATATACTACCTCAGACTCAGCATAGGGCACATTTCCAACAATAAAGTGCATTCTATTTCCTGTGCAGATGAAGAAACACCTAAAACTGTTTATCCTCTTCCATTTACATTCAGGATTGCAGTTGATGGGCCCTTTGGCACAGCCAGTGAAGATGTGTTCAGCTATGAAGTGGTGATGCTAGTGGGAGCAGGGATCGGAGTCACGCCTTTTGCCTCCATTCTCAAGTCTGTCTGGTACAAATATTGCAATAATGCCACAAATCTGAGGCTCAAAAAGGTAAGTTCCTCTTATTTTCTGGAGGGCCTGGATTAGATCCCATGCTGAAAAGCAAGGCTTTCAGAGATCAGGGCAAGTGACGGAAAGATCTGAGTGATTGCAGAGAGTCCAGAGAGGCAGGTTTCTCCTCTAGGTCAGTTAATGTATTTGTGTACAAACAGACCAGTCAGCAAAAGTAATATGCTGTGTTTGCTGCAATATTCTAAATTCAGCACATTTGAGAAAACATCTTTTCTAGCATCCTGTATTATATAATGATATTAGTTTATATCATGACATTGACTCTATGTTCAGCTCTTCAATACTGCTTTTTAGCAGGATAGGGTGGGAGCCATGCAACATTTTACTTACCTATGGATGTCTTTTGGGGATAAATTCCCAGGGGATGGTTACACATCAATTATTTGATGAGTGGTGTCATGGTAAACCTGAAATTATTCTAGTAACTGATAAGAGAGTTTCTGATAGGGACATTGAGGTTTGCTTCACATTTCATGCTTCCATTTTACTTTTTTTCTATGTAATAAAGGTATGAGCAAAACTAATTTTTCCCCTAGGATCTTGGGAGGGTCTGGCAGTCCCAGGAGGGAAGACGTCCTATAGTAGCCACTGTGTTGATTCCTTTGGCCATTCTCAGAGCACATACGTAGGAAGCCAGGGATTCTGGGAGAGAAACAGCAGCTGGAAGAGGGACTAGAGAGCCACAAGATGGGGATTAGCTATGTACTAGCTAAACCATCAATTTATTGACTTACTTTTAGGTATTTGTTTTTATTGATGTGTGTGTGTGTGTGTGTGTGTGTGTGTGTGTGTGTGTGTGTGTGTGTGCTTATCTGTGTGTATGTACATGCATGTGCACGTTTATGCCAGATATGTAGAGGTGCGGCTAGAGGCTAGAAAAGCACAGATGCCCTTGAGAAAGTGTAACAGGCCATTGTGAGCTACTTGACATGGGTGCTGGGAACAGAACTTTCATCCCCTGGAAGAGAAGAGAGCACTCTGACCCACTGAACCACCTACTTCTCCAGCAGCTACCCCAAATGTTTTATTTGCTGATCTGCCTTCCTGAAGGTCAGAGAAGGTTTATGTAAATGTATGTAAATGAGCCTATGCAGCATACAGAGCGTGGTAATGCACACCTGTAATCCCAGCACTTGAGAGGCAGAAATAGGAGGATACCAAATTTGGAATCAACCTAGGCTATCTTAAAGACCCTGTCTTGAAACAATGACAGATATCACCAGAACCTGTTTCTAGACCTTCTGGGTGTCATGAAAATGTTTAGAACATTAGAAACTCATCTTTTGAAGCTAAAAAAGACTACCCCTTTTATCATCTGATTTGTGTCCCCTCCTTCTTCAGATCTACTTCTATTGGCTGTGCCGGGACACACATGCCTTCGAGTGGTTTGCAGATCTGCTGCAGCTGCTGGAGACCCAGATGCAGGAAAGGAACAATGCCGACTTCCTCAGCTATAACATCTACCTTACCGGCTGGGATGAGTCTCAGGTGAGGACAAGAATCCAGTTCTTAGCGTGTCCAGAGCTTGCTACCTTCCTTTTACATATGAGTATGTTCTGTGCACTGCATCCCCCCCCCAAAGACAGCTAATGGTTTCAAGTGACCCAGCTTGCTCACACTCACTATCACCATCAGATGTTTAGACCATTAAGACTCAATTCTAAACTAAGGGGCTTGTATTGATATTAAAACACTGTTCCCACCAATCAGCAGGAATCTCAAAACAGATGGACAAAACTCACTAAATGGTAATGAGGAAAAAAGTCTATCCTTTTCTCTTGTACATTAATTTATATGTTAAACATATTTATATGTTAAACATGTCTTATGATATAGTGAATAAATTTATATGCAGTCAGCTCTCTATATACTCGAGGTTCTGCTCTGTATAGTCCATTAACCTAACCATAGTGAACATATACAGTCTTTTTCTTGTTATTTCACCTTAAACAGCACAGTATGACAATGAGTTATAGGATTTACATTGACTTATGAGTCACAAGTAATCTAGATATGATTTAAAGTATGTAAGAGACTTGAGCATTAATGGATTTTGGGTCCTACAACTAATCTTTTGCAGAATCTGAATTCTGGTCCGGGCATTTGTTTTTGTTTTTTTGTTTTGTTTTGTTTTGTTTTTTGTTTGTTTGTTTTGCTTTTTGTTTTAGTTTGTTTTGTTTCTCGAGACAAGGCTTTTCTGTGCAACAGTCCTGGTTATCCTGGAACTAGCTCTGTAGACCAGGTTGGTCTTGAACTCACAGAGAGCTACCTGCCTGTGCCTCAAGAGTGCTGAGACTAAAGGTGTGCACCACCACCATCCAGTCCCCAGGCATTGTTTTTAGTGTTTATATGGACTGTCTAATTTTATTTGTCAAATTGATTACCTAATTAGAGTCAAAAGCCTAGAACTGAGTAGGTTATTTGCATAAAGGCATCTGGCAAGTAAATGGCAGTCTGACTTTTCCAGAGCCTGCATTCAGCCACTCCCAGCAATTTGTGGTTATTAATAATAAATAAATCAACATGTACATATAAGAAAAATTTAATATATTATATAATGCAAATGTGTGATGAAAAATACTTGGAGACTACTAAAATAAAATAAGTCAGTTGTCTTCAACTGAAAGCAATATAGCTTCTTCCCACAAGGAACACATGCTTAAGAAATGCTGTATGAAGCCTCATTAGGACTGATAATGGCTTGTTTTAAGTGCTAATCTGGGAAGGTAATCTCAATTGAGTAAATATTTAGATCAAATTGGTCTAGAGGCATATCTGTGGGGGATTGTCTTATTTGCTAATTGATGTGGGAAGATGCTACACATCACAGGTAGCAGCATTCCTGGGCAGGGCCCCCTGAACTATGCGGGATAGGAGAAAGCTAGATGGAAGCAGAAAGCAAGCAGCATGGGTGCACTTATTTCTTTCTGCTCTCCACTGTGGATATGACTAGCTGTTTCCAGTTCCTTCCACTTTGCCTTCTCTACAACAATGGTCTGAATTCTGGAATTGTGAGCCAAATAAACTCTTTCCTGCCTAAGTAGATTGTATCCTACTTTGAGATGGTAACAAGAAAGGAAACTAGGACAGGTTCCCAGTAGTATGAATTTGCTTTTCTTCATGGGCAATAGTGTCCTTGAAGGCAAAAGCAGAACTTTTGAGTCAACCAAGGAGGAAATAGTTAACTTTAGTATTTTTGGGTTTAGCCTTGTAGCCAACTAAAACTTGTTCCATGTGACCTTGAGGTCAGGATGTATCAAGGACAGGAAGGAATAATAGCTCACTATATTTACTGTCATCAGTTTATCTTTTAGCTTTGATAGCTTAGAACAAGGAGAGGAGTTCATTGTGTCACTATCAGTTTCCCTTGGGTTCCATAGCCGTTCAAATACCCAGCTGTTGGTTCATCTTGAACCCCACCATGAGTCACAAGCAGCTGCAGGTCTGATCACTTATGGAAAGGCCTGATTTCTTTTGATCCAACAATGGAAGACCAGCACTTGAAAATGAATCACAAGCAGCTGGGAGATTTCCTGTCAATAGCATTTGAAATCTGTCTCCTTTTAAATTTTCTCCTCCCCGCCTATACTAAGGAGGCCAGTAGTGAAGGTCTGTAGTCACCTGCCCCTAGGGACAGGGCTTTTGTAATGTATGAGGGCCACATTTCATTTGGGGAGGGACAGTCATCCTCATTTTCTTTCATCCTTGTGTTCTATTTCCTTTTTTCTTTTACCTTGAGTGTAGGTTGGCCTTACTTGGATTGTAAAAGAGGGTTTTTCTCTTTAATGCAGGGGGAATCTTGCTTCAAGTGATGTTTCCCTTACACCTGAACTTCTACAAAGCGTTTTACAAAGGCACCTTCTGTAAAGGGAGTTATTGACCATTGACTATTCCATTGTCTCATAAAGAACTGACCTGACTTATTGCTATCCATATGCCTAGCAGATGTGGTATAGAGGATCCTTTCATTCCCGTTCTTCCTGAATAGCACCACTCAGCATCATAACATACGGTGTGTGTGTGTGTGTGTGTGTGTGTGTGTGTGTGTGTGTGTGTGTGTGTATGAGTGGTAAGACTTCAATTTGATTTGTGAAATATGGGTTATACCATGCTTCTTTTTTTCTGAATGTATAACTTTTGTTACAGGCTAATCACTTTGCTGTACACCATGATGAGGAGAAAGATGTGATCACCGGCTTAAAACAAAAGACTCTGTATGGAAGGCCCAACTGGGATAATGAGTTCAAGACAATTGCAAGTCAACACCCTAAGTAAGGAGTCCTCCACTAAAGTGTTCTTGAAGTAGTGGTCTGTCTAAAGCAGCAGCCCCTGAGCAAAGACTATACTTTATAGTCTAAAAGTTAGCATTAACATTTCCATAATATGGTAATGGGGTGGAGTTCTTCTCCAACAGATGACTCATATTGTCCACTTTAAGAAAAAAACTTTAAATCATAGCAAAATTATATGCAGAGTAATTTTCTCAACATCCTAATCCAAGCTGCACCATAGCATTTCTTTATTTTAGTTGCCCACATTTCACTAGTGTATATGTTTAAGTAGAGTGTACAGCTTATGCTTATTATTAAGAATATTATGCCTTCACTTTCAGTTCAAGTGTCTGAGTCAAATCATAAGTTGAGAGATGACACACATTTCTTTGGGTTGTCACTACAGTTTTATCCATCATGAAACCTTGAGGAAATTCCCCTGTCTCCTAGAACACACAGAAAACACGAGCTTACCATAATATCTCTTTTTGAATAGATGTGGCACACACTTTGACTTGCCATTGCAACATAATGTAATCTACAAGTGTGTTGGGCTGCATGCATAGCTATTCTGAGATGCATGTGGTTTATTAGCCCTAGGTTAGATACATCTGCTTTATTTGAACTATGCCTTCTACACTTTGATAGGTACATACGATACTTGGCTATGTTTTTACATACATACTCTGATTTATTAGGTGTGAAGTGGAGCCCAGGAGCCTGGATTATTAAAAACATGATGATTTTGTAATTGGCATGGGGTCACATTTTACAAAGCAAGGATTTAAACTGTAAGACTTCAAGGGATAAAGTTGCTATCTGAGTTGGGGTATCCGATGAGGGTTTGTTATTAATTTTAAAATACTAGAAAGATTGGGTGGGCTAGAGTCCTAAAGGAAAGTACACTGTAGCTTCACATATTAGCCATGATATCCTTGTGGTAGAAATTTCCAAAAACTGTGCTTGGATTTCAATTTCTGGGGCTTTCAACCATTTTTTAGTTTTTCAGCTGTCCCTACAATCAGAGGTAAGCCCAATCCTTGTGAGTAATATGAACATATTTTGTCATTCGTCAAAAAAAGTAGGTCTAGAAGGGGCTCTACTTAATAGAAATTTACCCACCTACGTTGTTGTCTAGCTATTGCCAAAGCCTGAAACTTTCTTTTCTTTCTCAAAAGCACCAGAATAGGAGTTTTCCTTTGTGGCCCTGAAGCCTTGGCTGAAACTCTCAGCAAACAGAGCATCTCCAACTCTGAGTCTGGCCCTCGTGGAGTACATTTCATTTTCAACAAGGAAAATTTCTAATTCAGCAATTTCATGAAGAAATAAGTGTTTGCTGCCACATGCCCCGATATTGCTGGTTGACTGTATGAGTTCCATCCTCTGAAGAAAGATGGTGGAAGGGAAACTATAATGACATAGGCCCCCTCAAAAGACTTCCAAAGAATGTTTGTTAGTGATAGGTTACATTTGCATGGAGTTTCATGGCTTTCACAGCACTCTTACAAACATTGTCATGATACTTTAGTTCATATTTCCCTCTGCATGCCACAAGGGGGAAGGCAAGAACTGTCTGGGACTCATTTTAGGATAAACAATAAGAGCTCAAGTAATTTCATCACTTTCCCTCAGATTGAGAAGCTGAAACCAGATCTATGCCACTAATGCCAGGTCATCTCAAGAATCCGATTTTATACTTTCCCCAAACATGAGAGCTAATCAAAAAGTAGCTCATCATTCTTCATTTTTGTTTCATCTTTAACATTAGCATTATGCAAAAGGAGAGTTATTTTTTTGTGGAGGAGCTAATGATGGTGACAGTATTGACATGGAAGTATATTCCAGTTTACCAGCACAACAGCTTAACTGGGTCAGAGATTATTCCTACAAAGGAACAGTAGACTGGAGTTAAGGTAGCATTCTGCATTTAGCATGGTGCTTGGCAGAGTGGGTGTTCAAGGTCAGCTTATTGAAGGAATGAACAAATGAATGAAAACATTTAGAGCTATACAATTTCAGAGTAAGATTAATTTGAGGCCAGAGCCAAATTACCCTTTTCTTACTTTTACAGACCAGAGGATCCTGATTCCCCTGGCATGTAGAGAGCAGGATATGAACTAGTGAGATAAACTGGCCTAGTGTATTTATCCCATTGTTATTTGCAGGCAAGAGGGATGAATTCAGAGACCTAAGCTGCTATGATGATGCTGGCTATAAGTCCATAAGATGGGAAAGAAAAATACATCTGTTTACTGCCAGAAATGGCCTGCTCTCTGTTTTGTATGTATTGCATGTGATTGAAGGAGGCGTGCAGACTCATCTTGTTCTGACTTCAGATGGTGTTCTGCTCACAAATCTTGATGTTATGTGGACATTTTGAAGGGACTAAATGAAGAGGAATTCAGATGCCACTTATGTTACTTCTACACCCTTGTTCTGCCACCATCCTTTGAGCACTGAAGGTTGGTTCTGGCAAATAAGGCCTTCCTAGATGTGCACATGATACCATAAGAATTGTTCCCCCTGGAGAAAGGCCCAGCCTCTTCATGTTGCACCCCAGACATGAGTCCACTCATTCAACATGCATTTATTTTGTATAATTAACACGAGTAAGATCATGTACGCATAGTTATAGTTATTTGTAGCAAATTTTGAGCTAGAGGGAGACCTCAGTTACATGGAATTTGAACATATGTTTCTAACAAAGTGCTATTAAATAGTCTCTGTCTGTTTGTTGCTCCAAGAATGTTTCCCCAGTTTTCTATAGATACTAACGTAGTTCTCAAAATAGAGATGTGCAACGTGTTTCTTGTTTGAGAACTTCCTTCTTTTTTCTCCCAAACCCCCAGCCTCCAGCTCCCAGCTGCCAGCAGAGCTCTTTCAGCATTTACTTCTTAGAATTTAGTAGCAGGTATTGAGATATGTATTTAGCAACAAATATCAAAAGAGAAAATAAGGCTACACATGCTTTTCTTAGTTTTTCTTGCTTTTGCAATATTGTGTTTATGGAATTTGAATACATGCAGCCATTGCATATGAATGTTTTGGATGAGAAGATGATCTGGTCATGATTTTTGAAATAGCTATTAAAGCTTGCTTAGATGTTGAAATCAGTAACTTCCCCTGTGTCTGTGTTATTGAACTTGTTATTAAAGGACGACTCAGCTAGCAGACATCCCATCTCTTTACAGCCCTCACTGGAACTGTGCACACATGCTTGGTGACATTATCCTGAGTGGAAAGAACATCACCTAAGGCAGGTGGTACTAATACAAATATCTAACATTTGTTGAGCACCTACTACTATGCCAAGCATTTTACATATACCTCAGGTACCCCCCTCAGCAACATCACAATGTAAACATTTTAACCTTAATCTTGTTGATAAGAAAACGATCCAGGGAAATATAATTAATAAGCAAGGGTCCTACAATTAATGGATAAGTATATCAGCGATACAGCCACGTTTTCTAGCAATAGGGTTTATGCTCCTTCCACCAGTAAATTAAACAAGATTCATGGAATCAAAATACATGCTGTGAATGGTTGGATCATGGTGGCAATGAAGAGCAAATATTTTGGTATGTCAATGAAAAAATTAGATCCATGTGGATTTTCACTTTTAAATTAAAATAAAATAGGAAGCCTGAGGGAGGAAAGTGAGCATAGACATGATGTAATTTTATGTAAAATATATAAAAATATATTTTTAAAAAGAAGTGAAAAGCTGGGTATTCTGATGCACACATGTAATTCCAGCATTCAGAAGACGGAGTCAGTGTTATGAACTCAAGGCCAGTTTGGTCTATATATCCAGATCCCATTTGAACCCCTCTCCTACAATCAAGAGTCACTTTTCTTGAAGAAAGAAAATATTATATATATATATAATATATATATATAATTTATACCTTTCAGAGACTAACCATTGTTTGAAGTGTGTGTGTGTGTGTGTATGTGTGTGTGTGTGTGTTACATTTTCATGACGAAGAAATAAAATTATAAAATGACAGGATTTCTCAACTTTAAGTGTTGTTCTGCAGAACAAAAAATGCTGACAGTGTCTGGGCAATCTGACCAGTTTCTGAATTGTGGAAAAATAACCAAGCAGTTACGCATCGCTTGAGATTGCTATAGTCTTTGGTGTGTTGTGTTGTTGAACGAGCATTTGATATTCTACATACACTGAATGTTTCAGCTCAGAATTACTGAAAATAGATCATCAGTAACAAAGCAAATATAGGGCATTTGTGGTGCACACCTTAATCCCAGCACTCAGGAGACAGGCAGATCTTGTGAGTTCCAGGCCAGCTTGGTCTACAGAGTGAGTTCCAGGACAGGCTCCAAAGCAATACAGAGAAACCCTATCTTGAAAAACCAAAAAAAAAAAAAAAAAAAAAAAAAAGAAACAAAGCAAAGAAAATCAAAACAAAACAAAAAAGCAAAGAAAATATAAGATTTCAAATTGTACAAAAACAGAACTCAATCCCCCAAGTGACTATTATGTGTCTGAAGGGAAGTACTAGGAACAGCAATGTATGACAAGAAGCCACTGGGAGTTCATTTGGGGGATTTTACACTGAGAAGTAACAACAAACAGTTGTGCTGGTCTAAATTTTGGAAAAAGCCTCAAACATTATATTATGAAACTTGATCCTTCAGAGAAGATTGCACAAAGTTAGTAAACCTGATTTATATTAAAACATCAAGTTCAAAACATCTCCACTAATCCTACAATCACATTAGAATATTAAATAATCAGTTTCTTTCCATTCTGTTAGATCACTTGATTGCTATGTATCACTTCCTCCTTTTAGTTAGGCAATTCCCACTTGAGTAATAATACAATAGCTAGCCAAAAAGCTAAACTTTACTCTTCAGAATCAGATGGGGACAAGCCAAGTTACAAGAATAAATCACACATCTTTCCCAAAGAGTGTAGATCCGATTTCAGTTTGTGCTTTTGTTGGTTGATAAAAAAATTATTAACTAAAGCCCTTTTACTGTTTATGGACTGTGTCTCTGTTGGCTGAAAACCACCATGGTACTCTATTGACATGGAAGTTAATCCCTACCTTGTGTGTAAAGGTCAGCAGAGCTAGCTGATCCTCCTGCTTTTCAGTGGCAAGCTATGCATCAGCCACAGCTGAAACATCACACTCAGATATCTGTGCTGTCCGCTACCTGCCACATTCATTACTAGGTGCTCCATTCTGCTGGAGTACCTGTGGATTCTCTGAGATCAAATACAACAGCAAGCTTTACCAGGAACAAATTACAAATGAAGCCAGCTATAAAGCCTTTTAGAAGATGAGTATGTTTTTCCTTTATAAAAAATAATCAACAAACTTTACTTTCTAATTAAGGCTATGATATATCAAAAGCTAGGAGATGGGAGTAAAAGAAAAGTGAAACAAATAGATGGTATCCTCATTAGCTAGAGAGAAAATGGAATACAAATACATCATTTTATCAGCTTTTAAAGAAGCAAATAATGCTTCGATTAATTGCAGTTTATCCCCCCCCATTTCCATTTCTCTCTGTAGTCACATGATCTGTCTGCAATGTACCTTTGTGTCTCTTTCCATCAATAGAAATAGTCTTATTAAGTAGAACATTTAAGACATTAGTAGAAATATCCCCTTAAAGTACTGTACTTAGTACACTGGATCTTTAGATCTATAATGATTAAAACACACACGTACTTAGTACACTGGATCTTTAGATCTATAATGATTAAAACACACAACAAAGTAAAAAAAATACATAACAATGTGTTTGTTGATTTTCTAATTTTACAACTAATAGGCAAATCACAGAAGACCTAACTGTGGTGAAGATAGAATACAGAGTTATTAACTGTGATATTACATAACTGATGGCATAATAGAGGAGGTGGGGTATTGGTAAAAGTTGAAGGAGTAAAAATGTAGATGTGGGAGCTGAAGAAATAGTTCAGTGGTTAAGAAGCTTATTGTTCTAGCAGAGGACCTGGCTTCAGTTCCCAGCACAATATCAGATGGCTCACAACAACCTGTAACTCCAATTCTAGGAAATCTGATGCCCTCTGACCTTTGCGCACCTGGCATGTCAGTGGTGCACATAAACTCATGCAGGCATATGCATACACAAATTATACAATCTCTTTATAAAGGACATGGATGTGGGGCTGAAAAGGTGGCTCAGTGGTTAACAGCACTGACTGCTCTTCACAGGACCTGGGTTTGATTCCCAGCACCCACATGGTGGGTCACAATTGTCTGTAACTCCAGTTCTGGGAGATCTTATGCCTTCTTCTAGCCTTTGAGGGTACCAGGCATTCATGTGCTATATAGACACACATGCAGGCAAAGACATAAAATACAATTGTAAAATAAAATGATGATATATAGTGTCTGTGTATATAGAGACAACCATGAAGAGTAAACCCGGCTTCCTGTATTAATTTCTATTTTAGTCAAGATCTACTTATGCCACACCACTTAACTAACCATACTCTGGCAGATGGTCCTTCATTGAAGTGTATATGGGTAGGAGAAATAGGACTTGATGAATTAACAAAAGAAGAGGGCAAAACGTTGGGTTAGGGAAGTGGGATAGATGCAGAAGGAATAGGGGGAGAGGAGTGGATATGGTCAAAGCACATTATATGAAATTCTCAAAGAGTAAGAATAGTTTTTTTTAAAATCTCAGTGACTTTAAGCAACAGAAGTCACTTTCATGGCCATATTACATGACCATTGCATATTGACTGGGAATAAGGGATTGTTGAAGCCCTTATGGGCCCAGGCTCCCATCCTCATGCTACTATTATTAGCTAATAACTTTATATATTTCATCAAATTTTCTTTTTTAGAAAAGCTACTATCTCTGCTATTGCAGCATTGAGATATTAATTTCCACTATCACATACCTAGGGCATATTAAGATTGAAATCCAGACTGTGTTTTTCCACAAACTTACCTTATAGCATCACAGAAAAATGATGAAGCATTAAAGTGAATAAACTGAAATGCTGTCATTTGTGAGGAAGGTGGATAGGAGAAATGGCTAATTGAAAGCTAGAATTTTACTTAGTAACGACATGGAAAAGAAAATTAGGTCATGATGTTAAATAGTTTGAAAACTTGGTGAGAGTAACACACCTCTAATTTAGTAAATCAAATTGACAAAACTCTTAAGTACTGTAAGTACAGTGCAGTGTGACTTCCAGGTCAAGGGTCTCTGTGGATCCTGGTGAGGGAGGAGACCGGAAATGACATGCCCTCCACAGCCCCTCGTTTGTTGAACACTGTATACCCTCACTGGTGGTGCTGTTTGTGAAAAACGTAGGAGAAATTAGTTCACAGTGGTCACAATTTGGAATAGTTCCCTGTCTGGACTCTGCTTCTTGTCTACCACGATATGAGATTGCTCTGTCTCCTGGCGCCAGAAGGTGACTAGTTCGACTGTGCACACACTTGTGCTGTCATGATGTTGTAACCTTGCCAGAGGCCCATCAGCAGAGCATAGAACCATGGATTAAAATATTGAAACCATTAGCTAAAATAAATCTTTCCTTCTCCAAGTCCTTCTTTGGGGTATGTTTTATAATAAGAAAGGTGGCTAACACACTTAAGAACCTCTAGCTAAAGTAGTAGCATTAACAGAAGAAAATTCTAAAGTTTCATTTCTGGCTCTGCCCTGAATCCTTCAAGGCAAAGAATTAGGTATTTGGATTTTTTCTTTGCTTTTTAGCATTAAAGTTTTAAAAAAGACTTAATCTGTCCCCTTAATTTTGTAAATAAATTAAGTGCAGCTTAGAAAGGTGAAATGCTTATTTTCACGTCACACAAGCAATTAAAGGCAGAGTCACAGCTGAAATGTGGGCCTTCTTAAACTCCACCATGGGCTCCCAACTGGCAGCAGAGAAGCAACTTTAAGGGCATAAATGAAGCTGATCCCAGTGAACAGTGCTCAGTGTGTCTATAGAGGTTTCATAAAACTTCATTCAAATCAACATATGAGGAAACAAAGGAAACAAACCCTTCACATCCTTAGTGGTGCTGTTGAAAGTTTTGGGACAAGCATGATCACACACACACACACACACACACACACACACACACACACACACACACACCAAATAATTAGATGATATCCCAACCATGCTCCTGCCCAAATCAGAGCCATTTTTGCGACTTTTGTAGCTTTTGGAGAGTTAGTTTTGACAACAAAGAATTTCATTTGTGATTTATAACTTTCGAGCTGGCAAACTTATGTGCTATATATTTGAAGTTGTATTACTTTTCCTATTGGTGTGAAGAACTACAAGGAGAACAGGTTTGGTTTCAGCTGATGCTTGCAGAGGTTTCAGTCCATCATGGTGAGGGGAGTATGGCAGAACAGAGTAGTTCACACCATGGTGGCACGAGAGCATTTGCAGATACCTGTGCTGGTATTCTGTTTCCCTCTCTTATCTATTTAGGGCCTCAGAGCTGGACACTGCTGCCCTTTATGTATTTTTTTTCTGGAAATACTTAAGAATATTCCATGAACCTTGTAAATTTTCCAATGCAACCTAGTTGACAAAGCTAACCATCACATGGGCCTGAAGAGATGGCTCAGCAGTTAAGAGCATGTATTCTTTTGCTGAGGACACAAGTTCAGTTCCCAGCACTGGGCAGCTAACAACTGTCTGTAACTCCAGTTCCAGGGACATCTACATAGACAATTTAAAACAATAATAAAAATAAATCTTTAAAAAGAACCATAAGGACAATTTGTTACTTTTACATATCTTTTTTGAGTTGTTCTATTTTTTTTGTCTCTCGAGACTGAAGTTTCTCCATAGCTTTGAAGCCTGTCCTGGAACTCCCTATGTAAACCAGGCTCTCCTTGAACTCAAAAGCTCTGCCTGCCTCTGCCTCCCAAGTGCTGGGATTAGAGGTGTGCACCACCACCACCCAGCATACTTTTACACATTTGACCATCCAATAATTCTTCTTTTAGGAAGAATCTCTACATGAAAACCGAGGGATTTGTGCAAAGATTTTTACAAGCATATTTTTTGTAAGAGTGGAACACGGGATGCTACCTAAATGTTCAAAGCGAATAAACTATACCTACGCTCAACAAGGAGATTTTACACACTGAGAGGGAAAAATCCATAAGTGAAACATGATATAAAAATGGCAATCTTAGCTGGGCAGTGGTGGTGCATGCCTTTAATCCCAGCGCTTAAGAGGCAGAGGCAGGGGGATCTCTGTAAATTCGAGGCCAACCTGTTCTACAAAGCTACACAGAAAAAAAACCTGCCTCAGGAAATCAAAAAAAAGTGGGGAAACAATCTTGGCTTAGTAGGTAAATGTGCTGCCAAGCCTAATGACTTGAGTTTGATCCCTGGGGGCCACACGATAAAAGAATAGAACCAAGTTCTACAAGTTGTCCTCGGGCCTCCAAATGTGAGCCATTATGTAGCATTTAAAAATCATTGTTTTGCTATATTTTAAGAGTCACTTAGTTTTATTTTATGTGTGTGGGTGTTTTGCCTGCATGTACATATGTACACTGTGCGCATGTCTGGTATCCATACCGGCCAGAAGAGAGCACTGGATGCCTGGAACTTGAGGTGCAGGCAGTTGTAAGCTGCCTGCCACGCAGGCACGGGGAGTTGAAACAGAGTCCTCTAGAAGAGTAGCTAGTGCTCCTAATCACTGAGCCATCTCCATAGCCCTACATTTAACAAAGTTTAAAAAGAGCACTCTGCACTTACACATCATATATAGCTGTAAAAACAATATAATCAATATATCGATGCAAAACAGTAGCCTGAATCACACACAACAAAATGCCAGCTTTTACCTTCTGGGAGTAGATTCAGATGTGGAGGACAAAGAGGAGGCAAGATGGAAGTCACATATTTTGTTAGACCATTCTAGTCCTTTATTATACTGTTTTTATATTCAGGCTTCCTAATTAGTTCATTTAAATTTAATAGTTGTTTAACTATCTCAACCCACGTAATTTGCTTTATGCAAAAGTATGAATTTCCCCTTTCTTCTCCATGGTGGGCACTCTGGCTCTCTTTTTGTTCGCTTTTAAGAGCCTTCTTATGTAGCTCAGGCTGACCTACAACACTATGTGGCTCAGATGGCCGCAAACATACAGTCCTATTGCTTCAACTTCCTCTGTGTAACCCCATACCTGGTCTTCTTTCCATTTTCACATACATTTATGAGCCATATCAAAGAGAAAAGCCTTATTTGCCCTTTCCCTCTATGAACCGTGCTATTAGTTCTGTAGCACTGAGCCAAACAACTGTTCACATGACAGAAGCACGAAAAAGTGACAGATGCCACTAAATTGCCTCCATAAAAAACCTACTGATGATTCATAGGACATTAATTCTGTTAAGTATCTGGTCCCTATTAGCATGGTGACAACTGTGGCAGCTGCACCCAGTATTGACTTGGCCTTGAGCCCACATTGTAGCAGACTTCAGCCCCTGCTCTTTGCCCATTGACTATTGGTAGAATAAGTATGTATGGGCACATGGGAAGTTATAGGAGGAGGCTGGAGGAGTTAGTAGAAGCCTAGAGCTACTAGAAACTATGAAATTGAGTCAGTCCACTCAAGCATTAAGGGATCAGCCTTATCCCCACTTACAGTGTTTGCTTTTTATCCTGTAGTTTTCTATGCACATAATCATCTGTTCCTCTAACAGTCTTGATATTTCTTTCCTCCTTCACTCCTGCCTTTTGGAGGTGGAGGGGCTTTGTCTCCCTTGCTTTTTGTATTTGGCTTCCCAGAAGCAGCACGTTCTTACCTTCATCGGAGTGAAAATTCTCATACTGGAATTTAATATGAGAAGACCAGTTGCCCCAGGAAACTACCAATTATAGAACAGAAGAGTAATAGATTTTTATTGTTCTATTGTTTGCATCTCCTAACTAATTCACATATAAGGTAGGGGTCTGGATGTGATGCAGCACACCTGTAATCTCAGCACTTTGGACAGATCCCAGCACATGAGGAAAGAATTTCGTTCATCTTAAACTTTGCCTTGAGATGTGCCATAAAAGAGACTTAACCACTTCACCCTAGTCATGTTTTCTCATCTTTTTAAATAACTGTTATCAAGAATATGCACCTATTTTTACTCAGACTTATAAAATGCAGCAATAAGATCATTTTAAAATGCAATGATGGATGCAGGCGGTGAAATCCACCTAATGACTCATCATTAACACCCAAATTGGGAAGAAGGACAGAAAAGTGCTCTTTAATGAGATGTTGCCACTATTTAGGCAGTCTATTAGGACTTCACAAACACAAAATTATAGCTCTACAAAACATTGCAGTAAGTGCTTACACTAACTGAATTACCCATTTATTAGAGTATTATGTGTTAATACTCTAATTTTACTTAAAGTCCCCAATTTTTTTACAAGAAGCAACAGCTCATTTGCAATTTCACAAATAGTAAAAAATTATTTTCTAAAAATGACCATGAAAGGTTCATAAACAGTTACATAATGTATTTCACTAACTTCAAAGAAAAACTTTGTGTTAAAATCATAAAATGCTTGAAATAGAAGCTATTCATTATATTGTAATGGTAAAGACTAGATTTGGCTAACAATATTTTTGAGACACAGTTTTTCTAGGTCTGTCCTCACACTGTTGATCTTCTTACTTCAGACCCGCATATATATTCATATATTTATTTTGTAATATATTTATGTGGTCTCACATTTGTTTTCCTCCTCCATTCATCCTGCTT
Organism: Cricetiscus sungorus; assembly: GCA_030556225.1. Taxonomy (NCBI): domain Eukaryota; kingdom Metazoa; phylum Chordata; class Mammalia; order Rodentia; family Cricetidae; genus Cricetiscus; species Cricetiscus sungorus. The sequence goes on from JANBXA010000609.1 coordinate 11,514,914, forward strand.
GGAATTGGTTAAAGTAAGCACAATCCTGATTTCTTGAGCACGGAATTAAAACCAGAGACTAATGTACAGCACAGTAAGATAGTCTTTATTATATTTTAACTAGAAACAGCAGATAGCAAGCTCACGAGGTATGATTTATTTGAAAATGAGGCTTCAACAACAGTAATCAGAAAGAAGCCTTAACTGCACAGATAGTTTGGTCACTTTATAATTTTCAGAGGTACAAGAGCCAGCAGCATAAAGTAACAGAAAGGTAATGACAAGGAATTTCTGATGTGCCCAAATCACAGATCACTTCATTAAACCCTATCTTTGCATTCTTGCCATTACAGTTATTCAGCAAAATGTCAACCATGCAGGTAGTACTCATACAAGAATCCTGTCTTAATAGTGTCACCATTAACACTAAGCTTTTCTTTACCCTAAAATTTCAATGAATCGAGATTCCAGTCCTTACATGGATTGGTGTCAGTGGTGACATGTAAAATTGATTTCATTTTCAAGGTTAAATGGCAGACTGACTTTGCATTTGGTGACCAGCTGTGTACCCTACTTTTTATCACTGATTTTCTTAATAAACTTAACTCTATTTCATAAACCCTGAGATATTAGATAACCCGCTAATGATTGTTCACTTTTAATGTGTAGTCTACTCACTCAGTCCTAACTCCACATAAGTATTTTAAATTATGCACACATAGCTGTAACTAACGCAATGATAGAATTTATTATTTGTATAGCTAAGACTACTGTTAAGGCCTTTAAGTAAGAGTTGCATATTTTACGTATTTTACTTTGTCAGAAGCAACCCTTAAAATTATATCTCTAATTCTGTCACCAATTAGTGATTTCCTTTTAGTTAGTTCTCCATGAAGGTCCAGAGTTCTTTCCTTTCTTTTTTAGCCCTTCTTCAGAGATACCCGTTTTCCAACTGAATAGCTACCAAAAGAAACAATATGAACACCATGTTGAGAGCTGCCAGGTCTGGCAAAGAAATATGAGGAATAGGCATTCAATAGATAATGTTCCTCATGGAATGAGTAGATTGTAAGGCAGTTGTCTGAATCATATACTGTTGACCACATACTTAACAAATTTTGCTTAACCAAGAAATCTGGTTATCATTTAATTCCACCTCAAATGTAAATGCAAGAAATTGACATTAAAGCAACAAAAGTGGATTTGCCAGTTCTGTGGAAAAGCAAACAGGTTAGTCATAGCTGCTACTATAACATTAGATGCAGGTGGTGCTGTTGGGTGTCAAAGTTACTTTCCATGAACTATTTTATATTGCAATGAAGGAAATAAATTAAAATAAGTAAGAGAGGTATTAGCTAATTCATGTAATTTTCTCTGCACTGATCATTACAGTTGTTTCATTCACTTATTTATTTATCCCTGTTAAGTTTTCTAGTTTAAGGAGAATATAGGTATCTAAATAGATTATACCATCTATGTGGGTGCATAATGGTAGTGAAAGACTTGTATAAATATAACATTTTATGTCAGACAATACTTCTGCATTAATTTTTGGCTAACATTTGTGACTTTAAATTAAGCTGTATAGAATATGAGATAACCTGCCAAGTTCTTATTTATTATACTTTTGCTTACAATATTCAGTTTTTTTGCTGATAGCTTTAAAGTATATTGCACACTTGTCATCTAGTACATTAATAAGTAATTATTACTCTTTTTAGAAAGGACACACTCACAAACTTAAGTTAATGGCTTTAACCCATTCTATTTAGTGGGTTACAGAACAATTGCAATTGCAAAAACATTAACAATGCAGTTCATGGTTCGGTTCTCCCATCTTACAGTACAGGTTCCTGAAAGCATACAAGAAGAAAACATTGATATATCAGCAAAACATCAAAATTATCAGGCACTAAGTATCACACACACACACACACACACACACACACACACACACACACACACACACACACGCCCACACTCACCAATGCATACACACACTGCTTTTAGTAATATTTCTTCCTCTAACATGTTGTATCTTTACACTTCATACTTTGAAATCATACTTGCTAGTACATACAAAGCAATTCTATTAATACAGTGTTTTTTTTCAGACTTTAAGTAGAGCTACATAATACATCCAGACTGACTTTGCTGGAACTTTGATTCTGGGTAAATTCATTTACAGTCTCTTACCATCAGAAGTAGTATCCCAAAAACATGAGCTGGCTGTGTGAAATCCATATGCACTTCTCTGAACCACAGCACAGGTCACTACAAAGAAAGTCACAGAATGACACTTACTGAAAAAGGGAAAGGATCAAGGTTGAAATATTTGCATTAGAATTCTAAAATCTGAAAAAAAAGCAACACAAAAATAATTCTGCTAGTAGACTAAAATAGTCTCTTATTTTGAATATTGATCATCGTGAACTTAACTTCATGAGTGTCAGCCATTTCATGAACCATTACTATAACCACCAGCAATTGCACTGCAGAAAGAGTCCTGATCAAATTGTGTGCTCTGTGCCATTACCAGACTGCAGACAGAAGTGCAGGGGCTATTTCACTTTTGTAGTTTGTTTGTGCATCTTCACAGGTCTATACAGAGGCATGTATGGCTGACAGGAAGACAGCACTGAAGGGTCTCAGTGGACAAAGAGAACTGAAGCTACCAAGGGAAGACAGTTTAAACTGCTTTAGACTGAAAGACCTCCATTTTTACACTTCATTGTGTATTACATTCAAAGGGACAAGTCAGAAGTGCTTCCTACACTATTAGTATTCAACTATAGTGCCTGTCATTCAGATAGATCCTCCAAATTCAAAGAAAATGAGAAGGATAAAGGAAAGACACCACATCAGTACTTACCGATGTACTTATAGGCCTTTCCCAGCTTAACCAAATGTGCTAGGGATTGCTCCACTATGCTTGCAGTCCACTGGTTGATGTTGTTCTGATTATAGTCCTCCCCTCCTAGGACTCCATCAACGCACTAGGAGAGAGGACAGCTCCATTAGCCCAAATGAACCAAATTTTACACATACTGCAAGAGAAATTCAAGGCACAACCCCCAAAGGCATACTAGATGTCTGGTGTGCACTGTCTCTAACTGTTAAGAGTTTTCAAAGCATTTCCATAAGCTGTATCTCATTCTACAAAATATTACAGGTCATATAAAGATAAATTTGCCAGTGCCTTGTATAACACAGGAAAGACAAGTCATAAATAGTAAGTGATAAAAATGGCTACAGGATTAAGAAAAGAGAGCATTAACTGGTTTTAAAAATGGCTTAGAAACAGAATTAAAACTATGGTTCATGTGCTCAAAACAAAGGATAGGACTAATTTAAAAACATTATTCCATGGATGATAATTACAATCTCATTCATGCTACAAATATAATTGCTACAAAACAAGCAATATATCTGAGAGAAAATGAAGATACTCTAACAAAGGAAAGTCAAATCATATCCTACAGTTCTTACTTACATTCACTATTGACACCTGACTAAGAGCAATAGTGAATAAACATTCAATTTGGTTTCAGAATCTAGACCAGAACACACAAATTTGAATGTGTCTTCACTGACTACAATTGAGTTATAGTAAAGATTTACATGAAGGCTAATGGGAATAAAGTGAGCCAAATTACTCTTGAAATTTCAATAACATGTCAGAGGAGAGGAAGTGCCCTAAGGGGTAGGAGAACAGAGTTTTGATTTTTGTCTTTACCATTAGCAGGTTGATGACCTTTGGAAAAGCCTTTCCCACTACCCTCATGACCTTTTCTTAATGGGATAATTGCTTTATCTTTGTTGTTGTTGCTTTTGGTCATTTGCTAGCACCACTTTAAATTCTGCTCCAAACAACAGACGATACTATAAAGATGTAGCAGCCCTGCTGCTGACCCTGAGTATTTAACCCAACTAATTACCATCAACACTGAAACACACTACACAAACCAGAGTTTTAAACATCTCTGTATTCTTCCAGGGCAAAGCTCAGGTATTTAATAAATGTTTGTGGTTGAAGCAATTCTGACTTTTATGTACTTTCTGAATGTCCTAACATGAACACACTTTAGTCTACATTTTGAGTTTATGTCATTTACAATGATGTTTTTCTTTGAGGAAGTTTTTGGGTGTGGGGGAAATTCTATCACTCACTGAGTAAACTGACTTCTAGTACTAGTACATGAGTGGCATGGCAGTAAAAGTCAATTAGCAAGGAGATCTCAGAGCTAGAAATTAAAGGGAGGAGAATGAGATGAGTACAGACTAAAAGAGAAATGACTACAGAAATTATAGAATTATCTAGGACCGTCTGCAATGTCTGAAAGCAATGCTTGTACATCAATCCTTCCCAGTCCCTCAACGGAAATTATTCAGTGCCATAGAAAGGTGACTCAGGAAACAAAGACAAAGGAGAACACACACATGATCCCCAAGCAACATATTCTGAGAATGAGATTTCTCCTAAGTGCCATGCTTTTATTTAAACAATTTATGTTCAGTTGGTATCAAACTGTTGTCAATTAAACAGCTTACATTGCTAACAGCATTGCTAACCACATTCTCAGTAATGTTTATACTCTAAAATGCATCTAGTAGGCTAGGTGTGTGCCTATAATCCTAACATTTGAGGGTCTGAGGCAGGAGTATGACAATTTGGAGGCCATCCTGACCATATAACAACTCTACCCTAAAAAACAAAAACAAAAACAAAAAAAAAAAAAAAACAAGAAAAGAAGTAAAATGCATCTAGTAGTTTTTGGTACCACTTAACTACACACACACACACACACACACACACACACACACACACACACACACACCAGTTTAAGAAGCAGTTAATTACATATAACTCCAGATAACATGTCTACCACTATTTCTTGCTGTATGAGCTATAGGCATGTGTAGAACTCCTATAATAGGTGAAAATTTAGCTTCCCACTAGCTCCCTTACAACTCCTTCTCTCAAGGTAGAGGTCTCAGTATATTTACTTCAACACATTGCACCGGCAGAAACACATTTCTTCCTCATGCGTTACAGTTCTTTGCACATGCATGCATATACACACACCTACACCAAAAAAAAAAAGCCTACCATTCTTGATCTCTTATTTCATGCATCATTCCTTCCTATGGAGATGGAGTAAGTTACCTGTTTGCTGAGTGATCAGCACTGTTCTACCATACTCATGAGAGAAAATCACATTCCCAAGCATCTTGCACTTGGATTTTCAATTCTTCTTTCATTTCCACCCAGACCGAAGAGACACACAATCCAGTGTTTCTCTCTACTGACTCAAATTTTCCCGAGTGTGCTCGCAAAGCCAGTATTACAAGTTCAGAACTGAGCAGAGGCTAGTAAAACATGATACAGTCATCAACCTAGTTTTATCTACAATAAAGGTGGTGTTTCAGTCTTTCAAGTCAACACTTGTCTTTTCAGATGGCTCAAAACTTGGGTAAAGAAAATATATTAAAGTGGCTCTTCCAAAGACCCAGCATCTTTTATTTCATGTCTACCAGCCAAAGATAGTCTCTCTTGACATTTTACTTAGAAAAATAAGATTGTTACCTGTGCCTTTTAATTGTTCTTCCTTGTGCTCTGACATTATGATGGTATTGAAAACATTTGTATTTTAGTTTAATAAAATAGTCCTAATTATATATTTACATAATATGGTGTCTAAATATTTTAAATAGTTAAATGTTCTAATCCACAATTCTTCAACTATTAAAATAGAACAATGGTTTTTGATGCTGCTTAGCCCTGAGACATGGAGCCAGTCCTACTCACAAAGAGTCAAGCAGCTGAGCTCTGGATGAGATGATACCCTTGAACTCTCTGCAGGTGAATTGGTGGCCTGCAGTGCCCAGAAGGTGGGGCCAATGCAGCCCAGACAGAACTCAGTCAGGGCTTGCTAGAAGGACACAGGCCCCAAAAGCCATACCCACAACTAAAGCAAGCTTTGTGGTGGGCCAATTCAGCATTTTTCACCTAGGATCTGGCAGAGTTAATGATGACTCTGGACTGTAAAAGTGCTCTTAAAGTACCTCACTGCCAGGGTAGTCTATAGTAATAACCTCACCCCCAGGGGAGGCTATATTGATAACCTCACCCTCCACAGGGTAAGCTATATTGATAACCTCACCCACAGGTAGTCTAAAATGATAATCACAGGGTGATCTATATTGATAACCTTACCCACTGGCAGTCTATATTGATAACCTCACCCCAGGCAGTCTGTATTGACAACCTCACCCACAGGCAGGCTACACTGATAACCACAGGTGGTATTATTGGTAACACTAGAACCAGTAAAGGTATTTAGCTAAAACTGATTCTAAAAAACAGCTTCTTTCCTTTTTGTAGACTTGAAACATCGTTGCAGAATGTCTTTCAGAAAAGGTCCAAATAGGCCTCCCTAAATGCAAGAGACCACACACACACACACACACACACACACACACACACACACACACACACACACACATACACACACACACACACCCCTACAAAAAGTGAATAGATATTTTAAATCTTGGTGTTTGAGTATTAACATTTCTAACTTTGACCTAAAAACTCAAAACCCGGATTTAAAATTTTTCCATCTACACAAGCTTGGAGATAACAGCAAATATAACTCACCTCTTTGACTATATTATGTGCTTCCTCAGCATTAAAGCCAACCTAAAGAGGAAAAGATAAAATTGCTTTCAGTAAGGCTTCCCTTTATTTGTAGATATGGCGAGATAGAGGATACCCTCAACTGGCCTAAGAAAGTGATAGTGACAGAAGATTGCAGTGTTCGGGGCATCAGGTCTACTGAGGTTGCTAATTCTACTCCCCGTAGAATCAGATCCATTACAATTGGGCAGGACTTAAGCAAATATCATTTTGCAAAGTGCTTTTGCAATAGCGACTCTAATGAACATTCTAGATAATCATTGCATTATAAAGCTCAAGAAATTAGCAGGCAGTAGCTATAAATGATTTTGATTGTGTGCTATCAGTATACAGGAAATCATTTCAGCTAGATAACGTGGCCCATAAAAAAAGTATACTAAATTGTCATTGCCAATTTTATTTTGAACTGGTATGAGACAAACCCACCGCTTTTCCAAATTAAAGATTACAGCAATACTCTGCCATTCAAAATTAATGTCACTTTAATTGTATAAGTTGTTCTCTGACTTTTTTGGGAGCAACTTGTTACAATTGTGGGTTAACAGCAATTTTCAATGACACCTAAATGTCATTGAGTGCAAAACTAGGTTATGTGTTAAGAATGAAATACAAGCCAGGATGCTTTCGTTAATGTAAGAATGATTTCCATGGAGATATTTGAGGTACATTGGGAAAACAGTACTTTCGTGTTTTAAAAACCACTATGCAACTTACAACTACTTGAAATAAGTAAATTCTGAAGCTATGTTTTAATTATAGATTTTCATATTTTAACTCTACTAATTATCCTATAAAATTTTCCCACAAAAGAGGTCTCATATTTTAGTCCTAGCCATTTTTGCTTTAAGATCACATCCAAAATTGGCCTAAGAAATAAATGATGCACATTTTACTACAATTTGGAAAGTTTGGTTGGCCAGGGAAACATGAATAAGGTCTGTTGGTTTTCCATCTTTTTTTCTGGTTCTGGAGATGGAACTCGGGGCTTCTAAAGTGCTAGTCAAGCACTCTACCGATGAGCTATCTCTCTAATCCTATTTCTTTTAAAATTACATGTATTTAAGAAGTAGTGCAGAAAAGATTCCCTGGCATCCTTGCTAAGAGGTACATCTGAGGAAGAGCTAACCATGTAATTTGGGGGGGGGAAGTCCTTATTTATAACATTAGTGTGCTTCACCACTGATTCACATGTATGCATGCTCTCTGCAACACAGATTCTTCTGCAGAAACTCACACATTGGAGAAGCCTCTTACAAGGATCATATTACATTGCGCCTCCACCATCTCATTTTTCATTTTCTTGTACCACTAGACAGAAAATATCTGTCTACTCTGTCCTTGCAAACTCTTACAGGCTGTGGGGCAATTCAACAAGCCTCATCCTGGAAACATGGGCTGAAGTTTAAAGTCAGAGACCTGGGTTCCAATGGAGCATCTGTCACTCCTAGCAGTTTTAATTTGGGGCCTGTCACTTGGTCGCCATTAAAAGTCCGAGTTCCCATCAGTAACAGGAAAATCACTGACATCATGGAGTTCTGGTGAGGCTTAGGGAAACCTGAGTCAGTGAGCAAGGGCCCTTAATCCATAAAGTACTTCCTCTAGCTGTCCCTGGGAAGAGTTCCCAGGACCAGAGCCACCTTGAAGCACCAGCTCAAGGAGACCCAAAAGGGTGGAGGAAACAGAAAAACCGGTTTCCCAGGCCCAGATCGCAGACGGGCGGGGCTCGTCAACGCCCGCCGAAGCACCCCAAGTTAGGCCTCCCCTTACACCTACTGGGTCCTCCTAGACCCTGCAGACTGACCCCAAGAGCTTTCTGTCACCCAAGCCATCGCGATGATCAATCAGCCCACCCTCAGGCTTTCAGGGGTGGGAGACAGAGAGCCTTGGGGCAAGAAGGACCCCTGGTCCCGCTGAACAGACTCGGGTTCAGACTCCGCATCCTAACTCTGAAAGTACTAATAGACCACCCGACAGCGCCCCATAACCAGGGAGAGGGGCGCTTCCCGGCGCCAGAGGGGCGGTACCTCGTCGCAGGGCCGGTGGTACTCCTCCATGGTTGCTTTGGCAGTCCCCGAGGGCGGAGCAAAGCTCCGGTCGAGAGCTCCGCAGTCGCGCACTGGCCTTCCGCGAGGCCCCGCCTCCATTTATGGCCCAGGGCTTTTGTCTACGTAAGCCCCGCCTTTGTGTCGCACTGAAGCAACCTTCCAAGGACCCCACGGGTGGGGGGAGGGGAGACAGAGAGGGCGGGGGCGGGGATCAAAGGACAGGGAGGAGGGGCTGTGGTTGACTTGAGCCTCTTAACACAGCTTAGGGTACTTCCTAGGCCTAGAGTGTACTCTTGACTGGGCCTGTCTTCTGAAAATAAAGAGTCCATGTTAAGAGCTCAAATAGTATCTGAGGGGATTAATTAGGATGACCTTGTATCAGCCAGGCTAGACTCAGCACAAGCGCTTTAGGCATCACAGCTGTGGTCCTATGCACAGAATTTTCATCCACAGTTACCCAGCAAATGAATGTGGCAAGTGAGCAATCATCTTTGATTTCTGTGTACTAGTTACTGACTTTGAAAAATATAGTCTGCCCCCCCATTCACTTTTCTCAAATGGTAAACAATCCCTCTATTTTGTGACTAGTTATAAGGATCAAATAAGATAGTGTACACAACTAAAGTTGATGCTCCTCTTCTGTCAAGAGCTTTATTGTTTTAATAAAGAAGTACAAGACTTTTGAAAAAGGAGCAAATGCCCTAAATTGAATTATAAACCTTAGCAGAAGCATCCTGTTTATATTTATTTTAGGACTACTAAATTGCGGCTGATTCTTAGATTTTCCTCAAATTCTCAATAATTGAGATTTGCACTCCCCTTGGCCCCTTATTAAAGACGCACCTAAGATGCAGATATTTTCAGTGACTTGCCCAAGGCCTTACATACAGCATGTGTTATAAGAGCTTTATTAGCTCAAATACTGTAGTCTGACAGCACAACTCAAGGTCTTCAACACTGTTGTGAGCTTCCTCATACTGCTATAATGGATTACCATAGATACAGTGGTTTAAAGCAACACAAAAACCGTTTCATAGTTTTGGAGGTATAAGTTTGAACCACATCCATAAAGTGCTTTTTGCCATGCAAGTTAACTAGCACATTTTCAGATTCTGGGATTCAAATGTGGAAGTGTTTTGGTCAGAAGAAATATGCAGCCCACTACAGAGACTTTTATTTTGTTCTCCAGTAGCAAAGTCAAAAGGCTCATTAGTTTTCTAATCCCTTTCTCTTATTTTACAAGTGAAACAGGAATTGAGAGATGAAGTAACCTGTAAAGTCTATACAACTGTTAACTGAATCCTTAGGTTCCTGAATCCCAGGTCCCCCAATTCACCACTCTCTACTATTTATGAACTTTGAATCAAATAGAGCTGTTAAGTTGATGGTATGGTTTTTGTTTTAATGGTTCTCTATGTTATGGCTCATGCAGGAGTACTGCAAAAAAAAATGTAATTGGGGTTGGAGAAACGACTCAGCAGTTTAGAGCACTCACTGTTCTTGCAGAGGACCTAAGTTTGCATCCCAGTACCCATGTGCTGGCTAACTGCTGTCTGTACCTCTAGTTCTAGGGGACACAGCACCATTTTCTGGCCTCTTCAGGCATTAGGCACTCACATGGTGCACATACATACATTCAGGGAAACACACCATACACCCAATAAGCAACTTTAATAGTCTCTCAATGGGAGAAATTTCAAATAATTTTGAGAACATACTTTAAAAATTATTGTAGGCCAGGCTGTGGGGGTGCACACCTTTAATCCCAGCACTTGGGAGGCAGTGGCAAGCAGATCTCTGTGAGTTTGAGGCCAGCCTGATACAGAGTGAGTTCTAGGACAACCAGGGTGGTTACACAGAGATATCCTGTCTCGATATCACACACACACACACACACACACACACACACACACACACACACACACACACACACACAAAATCATTATAATTTTATTAAATATGCTCCTTTGGCTACAAATAACAAAAGACCCAAGTAGGAGAAACTGAAGTAATGATGTTAATGCTTTGTTTTATAAACAGGAATGCAAAGGTAAAAATATTTCTAATTTAGTTGCTCAAAAGCTTTTGTATGATCTTTGTGCCTTCCATTTTCATACACTATTGTCTCCAGAATCTCAGCAACAGATTTCTTTCTAGTCCCCAGGAATCCTTTCGTTAGGCCCAATTGGTCAAGATTTAGCCACATGATTCTCATTTTTACAGGACAGGAAAATCTATGGTTAGTGTTTTATTTTTTATTATGAATAGTTAATTCTACTATCAAAAATAGAATGGGGACAGGGACATGGCTTAATGTGTAATCTCAGTGGTGGGGAGCCAGAGAGAGAGTAGGATCCCTGGGGCCTGCTAGTCAGCCAGTCTAGCATAAATGGTGATTCCCATGTCCCCAGGAGAAAGTCTTAAAAACTAAGATGGTAAGTGATTGAGGAAGACATCAGTATTGATCTGTGGTCTCCACTGGGATTCTCTGTTGCATTTTCTATGACTCTCAGGGGAGGATTATGTCCCGAGTGTGTCATAACCTCATTTAAACTATGCACATGAGTATGTGTATTTCCAAAAACCATAGGGAAACATATGATATGCTTCCTTAAAATTACATGTGTGTGCATCTTTATATAGTCTATCCTTAAAATTATTTATATGGTTGTGAAGAAAAAAATAAAATAGAAAAGGTGTTAAAATAAATTAGTAAAATATTTCAAATAAAAAATTTTAAATGTTTCAGTAAATCCATGGAATTTGCTTTTATAAACATACTTTAAATCTGGGTTTAGTTTATAAATATTTATAAGCAATTTTTGCTCAAGTACTTTTTGTTTGCTTCCTTTTTGAAACAAGGTCTCACTTATGAAACCCAGGATGGACTAGAACTCACAATCCTCCTGCCTCAGTTTCCAGAGTACTATGGTCTTAGACATGTAGCACATACTAGCACTGTTTAAATAGGTATTTTGCCCTAAATCTTTTTCTTGTTTATATTTTGTTGTGGTGGTTTTAAGCAGAGTCTCTCTGTGTCGCGCAGCCTGGCTGTGATCCTGTTGTCTTGTCTGCTCCCCCTGAAGAGTTGGATTACAAGTGTGTCTCAAATAAAAAAAAAAAAAAAGATTTATTGGTGGAAAATCTTCCTCCTAGGAAAATTTACTTAATAAAACATTTAAACTCGTATTCTAAATGATTCACATTCCATCTAATGGGGAATTAAGGAATGAGCATCAGCTTTTTCACTGATAATTTTGACGGGGAAAATTGTAACAATGAATGCTGAAGGCAATTAGAGATGTCAAATGACAAAACCCTGGAGAAAGTAGAGCATGGCATTTGAATCAGGTTTACAGCTGGAATTGAGAAGCTGCTGTGGGCCAAGACTTAAGATAATCAGATTCTGAGGCATGCCAAGGAGGGAAATTCCAGTAAGAAATCATACTTTAGGTCAAAAGAAACCTAAAGGATTACAAACTAGGATTACAAGCCCAGAGCCTGACTGTGAAGCTACAAAGTGTGGTTTTAAATCACTTCAGCCCCTGCAGTTGGATTAAGGTGTTCTGATTTTGCTAAAGTCTCTAGGCAGCTGCAACAAAACAAAGTGATTCAATTTTTTTGGGATGCTAGAAATACTATCATAAGATACAAAGCAGATTTATATTTTTCACATATATGAAGTGCAAAATGAAACATAAGTAGGTGCAAAATCACATTACCATAATCATCGGACGGTGGAAACAGCCCATTAAGGATCTAGATGGTACAATTTTCAGAGAGACTTTAAAATAACTATGTTTATACTACATTCAAAGATATAAAAGACAAGATTGAACATTTTATTCCACAACTGGAAACTACTTTAAAAATCCAAATTGAATTTCTAGAAGTAAAACTACAGAGACAACAACCCCCAAACTTATAGGAAGGCTTCTCTAGTAGCTGAGACAAAGCTGGGGTTTTAACTAGCGACGTTTTGCAAGTTGTTTTGAGGTTTAGAGAGGGCGCTCAAAGGTTAAGAGCACTTGCTGCTCTTACGAAAGACCTGAGTTCAGGTCCCAGCATCCACATGGTGTCTTATAAGCATCTGTGATTCCTGTCCTTGGAGATCTAATGCCTTCTTTGGAACTGAGTGGGCACCAGTCACTGAAGTAGTGCATAATCATATACTCAGGCCAAATACTCATACACTGAAAATAAATATAAAACAGTTGGCCCAGGTTGGGTATGGCATGCACCTTTAATCTCAGCACTTGGGAGGCAGAGACTGGCATATGTCTGTGAGTTTGAGACCTGTTTGGTTTACCTAGCAAATTCCATGCCAGCCATGGCTACACAGTGACATCTTGTCTCAAAATTAATTAATTCATTAAAAATTGGCCTTAAAAATCCTAGAAATGTGGAGGGGAAGTGGACACAAAGTCCCACCTCTAACCAAGAAGGTATTTGCAATCGACAGCTGCTGGGAAAGAGAAAAATCAGTTTTCCACAATGGAGTTTCACTGGATGCCTCAACCACACTCCAAAACAGTCTCAATGCCCAGGAATAGCTGGCCAACAAAAGGGAGTCTGTGTGTGTGTGTGTGTGTGTGTGTGTGTTTAGTTTGATTTTTATTCTTGGTTGGAGAGAGACAGAGAGAGACAGAGAGACAGACACACATACAGAGAGAGACAGAGACAGAGAAAGAGAGAGAGAATGTGTAGTTGAGTAGATAGTGGAGTGGGGAAGATCTGGGAGAAGTTGGGGGAAAGGGAAGGAGTCTGATCAAAATATAGTGTATGAAAAGATATTTAATAAAAAGTTTAAAATTGTTCTGAAAAAACAAATACTCAGAACAAAGCAGAGATTTAACTGAAGGTGGAATATATAGAAATGAAAAGAACACCATGAGCACATTTTGTGTACATAATTGGATTTCTAAAAGATGATGAGAGAATTCACAGAGCAATATAGTAATGTTATTCAAAAATTAGTAGAAGAATTTTATTAATCATATTCTTCATAAGAAGTTGAAATCTCTCCACATATAACATTCAAGAAGATTTATTTACTGTGTAAACTGCTTGTCTCATTGCTGTGACAAAATACCCTGACAAAAGGAAATTTTGGAAGGAGAGTTTCTGTTAGCTCACAGTGCCATGGTATAATCCATCATGGCAGGTAAAGTTCTGGGGACAGTGGCTTGGGACAGCTGCTCACATTGCATCCACAGTAAGGAAGCAGCGCATACTCATGCTTTGCTTGCTTCTCCTTTTTATTCAGCCAAGGACCCAAGCACATGGAATGGTGCTGATCACCCAGGTCAACATAATCTGTATGATCCCTCTCAGGCTTACCTAGCTGCTTGTCTACAAGTGAACGCACTGATGATATTTAACCATAACACTAATAATAATTTGTGTCTATAAGGAATAGTATAGGAACTTGATCCAATTTCTCTTTCAATATCTACCCCTTACCAAAGTATACATAGGCACTTTTCATGGATAATCCCTTTTATTTTAGGTGGCAGTATAATCAATTTCATCCCATGTTTAAATGATACAATAACTAATAGGTTTTCTATATATCAATGGACACATTTTATGCTTCATATTTATTACATTTGTAGAGGTCATGTAAGTACGGGTCCAGTTAATATCACCAATGTAATGGAACACTGTAATAATGCACAACTATGAGACATGAGGAAGTCCCCTCTCAACCCTGCTATGGAGAACAACTTGTAATTTAACTTAGGTCCTTCACTTTAGATCCATGCTCTTCATGTGCATATTCCTCATGTGTGATTTCTAAAGCTATGATAATATACCAGGAGACTCCATAAATTTGATCAGAAGCTTTATTATCATAGAGACTAAGTGCTCCAGTCACTCAACCACCTTCAATTCCTACTCTTCCACCTACATTTCATTTCCTGGTGTTGAAATAAATAATAGTGATATCATTTCACATAGTTAATGTGTTATGCCCCATTTCTTTGTAAAAGAATATTGTCCACATCCAGTCATGAGGGCTAAGCTCTGTAATCCCAACAATAGGGAGGCCAAGGTAAGAGAGTTGTTGTGAATTTGAGTACAGCCTGGACTATGTAATGAGTTCCAGGACAGCCTGAGCTACTTAGCAAACACTGTCTCAAGGAAAGCAAAACCATATATGATACATGAACAATCCAATTTCAGAATTTCATTCTGAGGGTCTACTTCCTTGGATTAGTCAGGGTTCTCCAAAGAAACAGACACAGTAGGACATAAGAATGGTGACATTTGTCAGGGAACATAGCAGGTGATTTCCAACAAAAGGAAGCAAAAAATACACACATATACACGATTTACTAAAGTTGCTTACAGGATGTGGTCCAACAATGGTTGTCTCCTAACACAAAGGTCAATTATTCCTTAGTTGTTCAGTCTATGAGACTGGATGTCTCAGCTGGTTTCCAGTCTGTCTTGGGATACATGCAGCAGAAGTAAGTTCTATTATAGCAGAACAATACCTCTGAAGCAGATAGAAAAACTTACCAGTGAGAATGAGGGCAAGCAGATGGAAAGCAAAACCTTCATTCTTCCACGTCCTTTGTTTGGGTTCCCACCAGAAGGTGTGGGCCCAGATTTATGATGGGTCTTCTGATCTCAAGTATAAACATCTTAAGTGAGTCTGATCACCTCAAAAGATTGAGTCAAGAAGACCCCTCACATGTGTGTCCAGCTGCTTGGGTTTTAGTTAATTCCAGATGTACTGAAGCTGACAACTAGGATTAGTGAAATCCATTTAAGTCCGGGGCTAGAAGCATAGGTCCACAATGTATGGACTGCCTAGCATGGGCACTGTGCTAGGTTCGGTCTCTAGCGACACACACACACACACACACACACACACACACACACACACACACACACACGAGAGAGAGAGAGAGAGAGAGAGAGAGAGAGAGAGAGAGAGAGAGAGAGAGAGAGGAGAGAGAGAGAGAGAAAGAGGGAGAGAGAGAGAGAGAAAGAGAGAGAGAGAGAGAGAGAGAGAGAGAGAGAGAGAGAGAGAGAGAGAGAGAGAGAGAGAGAGAGATCATTCTAAAGTAGAAAGTAGGGCAGATGTGGATGTGTAGAGACAAACAGAGGATAGTATGAATGAATCTCTAGTATCTATATGCATAGGCCCCCAAATCCCTAAGAACCCTAAGTGGGATGACTAAAATAAAACATGTATTTGTCATATCACAGTAAAAAGAAAACCTTAAAAGTTACACCCTCAAACAAGCAACTTCAATTATCTTTGAATTCTTTCAAAAAGGAAACGTGAAGATTGTTTGTTTCCCAGACAAACAATGTGTCTGACTTCAAAAATTCCTTCAAAATATACAAACTTAAGACATCAATCTAGTACTAATATCCTTTAAAGTAAATATTAAATAAAAAGTGTATATACAAGTAAGCATGGAGAACACCAGAAATAATCTGCAAAGAACACCAAAATCTATGCTTTTGTCCAAAGAAATGATCCCAGATGAAAATTTGGATTAAGTAAATTAAAAAAAGAACACTTAAAAGGGAGTAAAACTTTTTTTTTAAGACATGGTTTCTCTGTGTAGTCTGGAACCCACTCTGTAGACCAGACTGGCCTTGAATTCACAGAAATCCTACAGCCTCTGCCCCCCTCAGTGCTGGGATTAAAGGTGTGTGCCACCACTGTCCTGAAGGAGGTAAATGTTTATATAAACAATTACCTTATAAAGTATGAAGTTTCCAATGTATACTAAAGTAAAACACAAGATTATAGACCATATAAATTGATATGTAGATACACTGAAAATTTGTTAAAAGCTTTTTTTGTCCAGGAAATGGGTAATCATACCATGTAGTAGTCAACTGTGATGACCTAAAGATATTTTATGCAGGATAATGACTAATAAGAAACATTTTTAAGTGTTGAACTACCAAGTTAACAAACTTTGAAAATATAATGTTAAAAATATCCATCTGAAAGAAGCACCAAAGATGGGGGTAAGGAGGAGTATAGGAAACAAATCACAAGTGGAATGAATAGGTATAGGAAGACAAATTTAGTCTCAAGTATAGTATAATGATCATAAATACAAGCAGATCATGTGTTGTGTTCCATTTACATGACCAAGGACAGAACAAGTTCTATCCCAGCTATATATCATTTACACATGCAATCAAGGCTGCAGAAAAGTTGAAAGTGAAAGCCATTAAAAGATATACTATTTATCCAAAGCTGTGGGAGGAAGAAACAAACCAAATAGCAATAAAAACAAAAACAAATAAAAAAAAAACTATTACAGGAAAGAAGACAGGATTTGTAATAATGATTCAGTTCAATGGGTGGAAGTAATGGTCGCAAATTTCAGACACACAATCCACTTTAAAATATAGGAACTAGAAACTAATAAAATTAAAAGACAAAAATTGATAAAGTCATAGTATTGTGTTCTTTTATTGGGTTTTTGAGACAGAATTTCTCTGAGTAACAGCCCCGGCTGTCCTGGAACTCATTCTGTAGATCAGGCTGTCCTCGGACTCACAGAGGTCCTTCTGCCTCTGCCTCCTGAGTGCTGGGATTAAAGGTGTGTGCCACCACTGCCCATTATGTTATGAGTTTTTACATTAAGAGTCATGCCACAATGTATTTGTGGGAATTGGAGGACAACTTTATGGAGTTAGTTTTATTCCCACCATGTTGGTCCCAGGGTGAAAACTCAAGGGTGGTGGCTGTTTGGTTTCATCCTTTTGCTCACTCCTGCATGATCATAGAAGCACCATTCCTGATTCTCCAAACCCCACCCACTTAGAGAGTCTCAAAACAAAAGGTGGGCACCAAAAAGCCCAGTTCCCCATTCTTGATGGCGACTGATGCTTCCTCCCCTGAAGTTGCCAGCAGTCCAAGTCCCTGCCATTTACCATCAGCTTTTGATCATACTTGGGCACAAACCCAGTTTGTGGCTGACACATCATCACCCCTTGCCTACAACCTTGTAGCATCCTTCTGCTTTATTTCTGGCACGTGGTTTTTCTGGCCTCCATCTCTGGGACTGCAGAAAGTACCCAGGAGTTGCTTTGCTCAAATAAACCTTTTGTTACACTTTTTCAATTCAGCTTGATCTGGCTTACTGTGTCAACAGAGACACCTATTATTGGGGGGACAGAAAACCTATTAGTGGCAAGCAATTTTACCTGCTGAGATAGCTCACGAGTCCTAGTGTCAGATGTCTTAATGGTATAATTTCTATAATTTCAATAGGCAGCAAAACAAGACAGCCAAAATACATCAGACAAAAAATAAAGATTTGATAAGCATGATTAACATATTTTATTTGTTGTGTGTAGAACTCTGAATACAACAGAAGAAAATATAGTTTTGAAGTACAAACAGAAGCTTATGAAAATTAGATTATCTTGTTAGAGAATTTAATCAGCTTTATTTTATGAGCAATTACTGTGATAT
The DNA here is from genome assembly GCA_030556225.1 of Cricetiscus sungorus. NCBI lineage: Eukaryota > Metazoa > Chordata > Mammalia > Rodentia > Cricetidae > Cricetiscus > Cricetiscus sungorus. The sequence continues at coordinate 11,533,101 of JANBXA010000609.1, forward strand.
AGTGATAGGTAGGGTCTTTATTTTGTAGCCGACTGCCTTTCATCATCAAACTATAGATGCGTGCACATTCCTGTGCAAAACACAAAAGTATTTATTTTGTCTCGGGATTAGCCATATTTTTAGTTTGTTTTCAATTTATCTGATAATTTCATACATTTGAACAGTGTGTTTACATAATTTCCACCCCTTACTCTTCCCACCAAATCCTCTGTATTTAATCCTTCTTTAATTCATGACCTCTTCTATTATTATATTTCATATTTATACACATATACACAACCTACTGAGTGTAATTAGTGCTGTGCTTATTTACACATCTTTAGGGTTGACTACTTAGGATTGATGACTTGTTCCTAAAATAAATATTGGTTCTCTGTAGTGGCATCTAGCCTTGCCAGTGAACTTGTAGCAGTGGCCACACCCTTTGGGCGTGGTTTTGGGTGCAGAAGTGACTGTTTTAAGATAGAGAGGGGCACAACCTCTCCTGGGTCTCAGAGAGGGCAGTGACTGCATCTTCTGGAGCAGCTGGGCCACGGGGCGGTTATTTACTTTTATCTGTGTAAGTTGTTCCCCAATAAAGCATCTAATTATCATTTATGTTGGGTCTGGTGAATTCCTTATTCCCCTGCCTTCAGTTCTCACTCCCTCAGTAGCTATTGATTACCTACAGTTACCATTTAGGGGTGGGGCCTTGTGAAATTTTTCTCCACCCATGTTAACATGTTGGAGGACCCAGGTCCTGCCCCAAATGATGTAAGAGACTTTGATGAAGGCCTCACCCTCCCCGGGCAGCGGATTAGGGGTGGGATAGGAAGGTGGGGGGGAGGGAGGATGGAAGGGAGAGGGAACTGGGACTGTTTCTAAATTAAATCAATATAAAAATAAACCATGTTGACTGGTGTGGTGTGTGCAGGTCTTGCGGAAGCAATGATATGGTAGCGAGTTCATGAGTACACTATGTCGGCAGTTGTCCCAGTCCTCAGGCTCTTAACAACAGTTTCACCTTCTGTTCCATTATGATTGCTGAGCTTTAGGTGTCGGAGTTGTGTTATAGATGTCCCATTTGGGTCTGGGCACCTCAGCTTTACCCATTCTCTACATTCTTACCAGTTATGGTTCTCTCCAACAGGCTACAAAAGGAGTGTCTCTCTTATGAGGGTGAAAGCAGCACTTACCTGTGGATATAGAGTTACACATTTATATGGCAGTGGGCAGCTAATTTGGAAACGCTGTAGCATTGTATTGTCTTCTAAGGTCTATGACCTCTCGAATCACAGATTATCAGCTAGGTTTACAGTACCAGGCATGAGTTCCCTCAAATGATAAGTAATTTCCTAGCATGCATGAAGCCTTGGTTCCCATCCCCGAGACTGCAAGAACTTGCCATACATTTGTAATTTCAGTACTTGGGAAGTGTAGGCTGGTGGGTCATGAATTCAGGGTCCTCGTCATCCTTGTAGAATTGTAGAGCCTGGGTTTCATGAGACCCTGCCCTGTTTCTGCTCCCTGCCCCCACCAAAAAAGAAAGAAGGGAAAGAAAAAAGAAAACTTGGTTGTTGGTGAAAAACCATGTTAGGAAGCTCAGGGTCAGGGCTTAGAAGCCAGGAGCGAGCAAGCAAGCGCACCTCTTCTGCTGCTATGTAGCCAGACTCAGACATTACTGACAATGCCTGAAACCATCAGCGTTCTCTGCTGCTTCTGGTATTTCTTTCTTTCTGTTACCAGCTCCTTCCTTATTACTGAAAGTGGGCAAAAAGCAAAACAACAACAACAAAATGCTCACCCTATAGAAGCTTTACATGGGCCTGATGTAACAATGCCATAAAAAAGTGTCTCCCAGCTGATTCTAAGTGAGCTTAAACAACATGGTTCTAGGTACTTAAACCAGTAACAGCTATTTGGACAAATCATAGTCACTTGTTTGGGCTAATCATAGCATTGCCTGGTGAACTAATAGGGATCATGGAGTTTTGTGTTTTGGACCAATCATGGCCTTGCCTGTTAGCACCATGACAGTTTTTCTGCTAGGCCTCAAGCTATTATCCAGCAGTAGATGGCTAACACAAAATGAACTCAATGATATTTTACGAGGTTTTTGTTTGTTTGATTTTGTTGTTTTGTCTCATATTACTTAGGGTATTAAAAAAACCTTACTACTGGTACTTTGCTTGTATATTATGGTTTCTGATTTTGTGGTCTTTATGCGATTTGTGTCTGTGTTTCTTGGGCTCTTTTTCTTTGTAAATTCTAGTTTGTCTTATTTGCATGTTTATTTCCACATACATACATACATACATACATACATACAGAGAGAACAACAGCATGGAGTTGGATGACTATGGAGATGGTGAAGATCTAGGAGGAGATGAGGAGGGGAAACTGTGATCAGAATATATTTTATGGAAAACTTTTATTTTCAATAAAAATACATTTAGTACCCAAACCAAACAACAGCAAAACCATTTGTCTGCTAGACCACTGGAGGAAATGCTCCCTCTAGGGCCAAGGTGGCAAGAGCTGCAGGGTCATCTAGTATTCATTATAGATCTCAATAGAAAAAAAGTCTGCTGCAAGTGCTTCTAACAGCTCTGATTGGAGCTGTGTCTTCAGATGCTCAGGCAATCGACTCAGTCTTTTGCATGTTTGTGTTAAAGAGTTCTTGGACTAAGACCCTGGTATAAGGGTAGTCCAGCTTGCTGTTGGATTGAGAGTCCTTTTGCTCAAGGCAGCCTGGGCAACAAGCAAGTTCAGTTGCTGCTTTTTAGGTCACTCTATTGATAGCATCTTTTGCATTTACAGGAATACATGTAACAAAAAAGTGCTTACAATATCAACTTTAAAATTTTATCATTAATACTGTGGTAATTTAAAAGAAAATGGCCCTCAAAGGAAGTGGCACTATTAGGAGGTTTGGCTTTGTTGGAGTAGCTGTGGCCTTATTGGTGGAAGTGTGTCACTATGGAGGTGTGCTTTGAGGTCCCATATTTGGCCAAGATACTGTCCACTCCCCGAGACTAAGATATAGGACACTTGACTACTTCTCCAGCACCATGTCTGCCTTAATGCCACCATGTTGCACCATAATGATAATGGAGTAAACCTCTGAAAATGTAAGCCACACGATTAGATCCTTTTCCTTTATAAGAGTTGCTATGGTCATGCTGTCTCTTCACTGCAACAGAAACCCTAAAGAAGACAAATACTGACAGAAATTTTAAAAAATGAATTTAGGTATATGGGCATTTTTCCTGCATGTATGTCTGTGCCACATGCATACCTGAGGCCAAAAGAGGGCTTTGGATGCCCTGAACTACAGTTAGAAATGACTGTGAGCTGCCAGATAGGTGCTGGGAATTGAACTTAGGTCCTCTGGGACATCAGCTGGTATTTCCAAACATCAAGCCATTCCTTCAGTCCCACTGACAGTTACCTTAACAATACTTAACAGTGACCCAGTGCCCAGGGGGAGATGGGTCACTTTCTTATTTATTAAACCTGCAGTTATTAATGTTATGAGTAGACTATCATGTTATGTCAATATTGATAAATGTCTCCAATTTTACATACTATTTCTATATCCCTAAGGTTGTGTCCCAGGTTATCAGCTTCTATAATACTCCTGCTTTTTGGATGTTGGCTACTGTACTCAAGCCTTTGTTCAAGGCCTTTGTAATATCTGGTCCTAGTATAACAGAATAAATTTTGTTCCACTGCACAAATCATTATTGTAGAAGTGCAAAGTCGGACAATTTTTCTAATACCCAAACTAATTACCAAGAGCAGAACACTAATTTTTAATTTCCCTGACTTAGGGAGAACAGGACTAAGTAATGGAGAATGAAGTAGAGGATATAGATGGAGTAGGAAGATGCTGCACTGGCTGAGATAGGCTTTCTTCCATTTCAGAATCACTAATCAGTAATGTCAGACCTGTTCTGACAATGAAAATCGTGATGGTATGGAATTAGTCTTTGGAGTAGTGAAAAAAAAAGATTGTAACCCTGACTAAAAGGGAAAGTATTGGCTCAGGACCCTGAAGGTCAAGTTCTCAGTACAAAGGAGACTTCTTTGCCCCATAGGGACAGAGAGGGCAGGGAGTAAGAGACAAAGATAGGAGATAGAGGATGAGGGAGCCAGTGAAGGGAACAAGAGAAAGGGGGAGGGAGGGAGGTATTTATCCCAGAGGGACAAAGGACTGCCTCTGAATAGAGGGGAGACTAACTTGGCCCATAGGCAAATGACACTCTATAAAAGTATAGGGGGAAACCTGTGTAAGGATGTTTAATTTTTATTGACCATGTTAATTAGGTGAGCCAAAGGGGGCTTTTGATTGTTGGATCTTAGTAGTCAGCCTCAGAGGAGGGATTGGCCAAATAAAGGACTACACCTTGAGGGTAAGCTTCAGGGATGTAATCTAATTTTTTTAAACAAGGCAGAGAGGATGGGGGGTGGGGGCAAGTCCTGCCAGAACCATGTTTGTCATGCTTGAGCCAGGGTCCCTTCACTGACTGTAAACATCAGAAGAAGAGATTAAAAAAAAAAGATCTAGATGCAAAGAGGTGGCTCAGTGGTTAAGAGCACTTGATCCTCTTGCAAGAGGACTCGGGTTGTCAGTACCCATAAGTACCTCATTTCACAACAGATTGTCTCCAGTTCCAGGTGATCACACACTGTCTTCTGGCCTCTGGGAGCATCAGCATGCACACGGTTCACAGACACACATGGAGGCAAAATACCCGTACATAAAATGCAATTAATGTTTCAAAGTTTGATTCTAAATCTTACTTCCTAAGATTCTGTATCAGTACTTTATTTTATTGTTAAACTTCCCTGGATGAGTGATTATAATATGCAGTCAGGGTTAAGATCCCATGGTACCAAGAATTTTCTACTTACAAATGTCATTAAAATAATGTATATGTATACACATTGTGGATTTTAATACACACACACACACACACACACACACACACACACACACACACACACACCTACAGACAAGCAGAATTAACCAGGATTGAAACTTTTCTGGAGGGTTTTAAATATTTACTCTTCACCACTAATGAGGCTTTGAAAAGCACTTTTTTAAGGAGAGAGTTTTGATTGACGGATCAGGATTTCAAACCTTGATAAGTTAGTGATGAACAACAACAACAAAATGGTAAGATCATTTGATTCCAGATACAAATGAAATCAAAGAAATAAGATAACTGAAATGATGGTTTAGAAGAAAGGAGATGGAAAGAAGCAGAGTAAGGCTGAGAAAGTCAGATGATTGAAAATGAAATACTGTTGAGGTCAACATGGAAGTAGGAGAATCGTCTTCTCTGAACTGTTTTAATGTCTCACTGTGAGCCATGAGAAGACTATAATAGACTACTTATTCATACCAGAGCTGAGAGGCAGTTGTTAATCAGCTTCTATGATATGCCTCCATGTCTTCTATGGCTCTTTGAAACATGTTTTGCTATGAGTGAATAGAGACAGGTAAGTACAAAGCCTAGAGTGTAGCACCATGGTTAGCATATCAGGTAGGAGATATTAAGTGACATTGGGGATGGGAGTGCTGGGGTTAGGGGGAGTGGGTAAAGAGAACATTTCCACCTTGGCTGCTCCTTCTTAAATCTCACAAGACATCTGTTCTGCATCCTTTCTTCTCTTTTTCCTGCCCCTGTCTCTGCCATAAATGTTACTATGACTTAGTATTTGTTTATGTAGGAAATGGTAAAATGACATCTATGTCTCCAGCAAGCTCTGCATGTTCACACAGTATAAATACATAACAAAAATTATCATATGTTTGACTAAGGCTTACAGACTTAACCAATCTTCATTTGTGTGTGTGTTGTCCCCCCCTCTGTTTCTGATTTTTCTAATGAAGTTCATACTTTTATAATGATTGTAATTAATGAGGCTACAATTACCTTGGTACCTAAGCAACACAAAGACACAACTAAGAAAGAGAACTACAGACCAATATCCTTCATGAACATTGATGCAAAAATACTCAATAAAATACTGGCAAATTGAATCCAAGAACACATCAGAGAAATCATTCACCATGACCAAGTAGGCTTTATACAAGGGATGCAGGGACGGTTCAACATACAAAAAATCTATCAATGTAATCCGCCATATAAACAAACTGAAAAAGAAAAACCACATGATCATCTCACTAGATGCTGAAAAAACCCTTGACAAAATGCAACACCTCTTCATGATAAAGGTCTTGGAGAGATCAGGGACATACCTAAACATAATAAAGGTAATATACAGCAAACCAACAGCCAACATCAAACTAAATGGAGAGAAACTCAATGTGATTCCTTTAAAACCAGGAACAAGACAAGGCTGCCTTCTCTCTCCATATCTCTTCAATATTGTACTTGAAGTCCTAGCTAGAGCAGTAAGACAACAAAAGGAGATCAAGCAGATATAAATCGGAGAGGGAAAAGTCAAACTTTCACTACTTGCAGATGATGTGATAGTTTACATTAGTAACACAAAAACTTCTACCAGAGAACTCCGACAGCTGACAAATACCTCCAGCAAAGTGGCAGGATACAATATTAACTCAAAAAAAATCAGTAGCCCTATTTATATACAGACGATAAAGGGGCTGAGAAAGAAATTAGAGAAACATCACCCTTTACAATAGGCACAAACAGCATAAAATATCTTAGGGTAACACTAACCAAACAAGTGAAAAACCTATATAGCAAGAACTTTTAGTCTTTGAAGAAAGAAATTAAAGAAGACACCAGAAAATGGAAGAATCTTCCATGATCTTGGATAGGTAGGATCAACATAGTAAAAATGGCAATCTTGCCAAAAGGAGTCTACAGATTCAATACAATTCCCATCAAAATCCCAGCACAATTCTTCATTGAACTTGAAAAGATAATACTCAACTTTATATGGAAAAGCAAAAGACCCAGGATAGCCAAAACAACCCTGTACAATAAAGGAACTTCTGAAAACATCATCCTCTCTTACTTCAAGCTCTACTATAGTGCTATAGTCCAGAAAACAGCTTGATACTGGCTCAAAAATAGACAGGTAGACCAATGGAATTGAATGGAAAATCCTGATTTTAACCCACACACCTATGAAGAACACCTGATTTTTGTCAAAACAGCTAAAATTATACAATGGGAGGAGAAAAGCATCTTCAACAAATGGTGCCAGCATAACTGGATGCTAGTATGTAGAAGTCTGTATGTCTATCACCATCCACAAAACTCAAGTCCAAATAGATCAAAGACCTGAACATAAATCCAGCCACATTGAACCTCTTAGAAGAGAAAGTGGGAGGTACCTGTGAACAGATTAGTACAGGAGACCACTTCCTGAACATAACACCAGTAGTTCAGACACTGTAATAGACAATTAATAAATGGTACTTCCTGAAACTGAAAAGCTTCTATAAGGCAAGGACACTGTCGACAAGACCAAATGACAGCCCACAGACTGAAAAAAGATCTTCACCAACCCCACATCTGACAGAGGGCTGATATCCAAAATATACAAGGAACTCAAGTAGCTAGTTACCAAAACACCAAATAATCCAATTAAAAAGTGAGGTATGGAGCTGAATAGATAATCCTCAAAAGAGGAATCCAATATGGCTGAAAGACACTTAATAAAATTCTCAACATCCTTAGCCATCAGGGAAATGCAAATCAAGGCAACTCTGAGACACCATCTTATTCCTGTCAGAATGGCTAAAATCAGAAACACCAATGACAATTTATGCTGGAGAGGATGTGGAGAGAGGGAAACACTCCTCCATTGCTGGTGAGATTGTAAACTTGTACAGCCATTTTGGAGATCAGTATGGTGGGGTCCTCAGGAAAATGGGAATCAGTCTACCACAGCATCCGGTAGGCATATACCGAAATGATCCACGTCCATGAAACAAAGACATCTGTTCAACTATGTTTATAGCAGCATTATTTGTAATAGCCAGAACCTGAAAACAACCTAGATGTCCCTCAACTGAAGAATGGATGAAGACGTAACACATTCAATGGAGTACTACTCAGTGAGGGGAAAAAAAATAGAATCTTGAAATTTGCAGGCAAATGGATGGAACAAGAAGAAACCATCCTGAGTGAGGTAAGCCAGTCACAAAATCACGAATATGGTATGTACTCACTCATATATGAATTTTTGACATAGACCAAGGGATCATCAGCCTGCAATTCACACCGCCAGCGAAGCTAGGATACAAGGAGGACCCAAAGAGAGTCATATAAGGTCTCCCACAGAAAGGGAAAGGGACAAGATCTCCTGAGCAGTGAGTGGAAAGGGAGTTAGAAGAAAGTGAACTGCAGAAGAGTAGGGGTGAGGCAGATTGAATCAGGGGAAGAATAGAAGAAAGCAAGAAAACAGATTCCATAATAGAGGGAGCCATTATAGGTTTAAGAGAAATCTGGCACTAGAGAAATGTACAGTGACCTACAAGGATCATCTCAATTAACAATCTGAGAAACAGTGGAGTTGCTACCTTAAATGCCCTTCCCTGATAATGAGATTGATAACTACCTTATATGCCATCCTACAGCCCTCATTTAGTTGCTGATGGAGACAGAAGCAGACATTCACAGCTAAACACTAAGCAGAACTCCTGGAATCCAGTTGCTGAGAGGGAGGAGTGATGTGCAAAGGGGTCAAGACCAGGCTATAGAAACCCAGAGGCAACTGACCTGAACAAGGGAGAGCTCATGGACCCCAGGCTGATAGCTGGGAAACCAGCATTGTGACAACTCAGACACCCTGAACGTGGGTCTCAGTTAGAAGGCCTGGGCAGTCTAAGGGACCTCTGACAGTGGAACCAGGATGTATCCCTGGTGCATGAAAGGACTTTGGGAGCACCTTCCCCATGGAGGGATACTCCCCTTAACCTAGAGACATGAGGGAGGGACTAGTCCCTACCCCACATGACTTGACAGATTTTGATGAATCCTCCTGGAAGGTCTCACCCTTCTTGTTGAATGGGTGGGGGGATGCGATGGGAGGGTGGGGGAGGTGCATGAGAAGATGGGAGGGCAAGGGAACTGAGATCAATAAGTAAAATAAGAAAAAATAATAAAAATGGTTGTAATTAAAATATTTTATGGGCACCTCATGCTTTATTTCATACACACCTTACATGATTTAAATAAATATCATGACTCAGAATATTTTCTTTCTTTGAAGAGAAAAAAATTTGCCCCTTCTTATTTAGTCTCTGACTTTGAGTAGCAGGCAATGCTTTGACTCAGGCTATATATCTGACCCCAGTTGTCCATGATTTCTCAGTACCATTCTACCATATCTGATGGGAAAATAAGTGCATGAATCAGTTCAGTGCTGTTCCAAGAGAAGAACAGGTGCATGGATACCCATTTAGCCCCACTCAGCTCTTAATTTTTGTCATTCTTCTACCATGCCTCATGAAGGACATTTTTGGTGCTTTTGAAGAGCTGGTGATGTATTTACAAGTATAAAATGGGTTCATTAAGTTTAATCAGTTTGCTCATCAAAAATCTGCAACTTTATGAGAGGAAATCAGTTATTGTCAAAGTTTATATGCTAATGACCCTCTTCATAGTCAAAGCACATTTACCATCCTTATTCATAGGCCAGATGAGGACTTAGATTCACTGAATTTTAAAACAAAATGCCATTTTCCTTTTTTAATAGGGATAAAGAAGTCTGAATGTGAATAAAACTAGCATTTGTGTCATAGTCTTCATACACTGGGACACCAGCTTCAATCATATATGCTTATTTGGTACAGGCTGCAGCCCTGATTTTAAAATGTATAATAAACCAGGAGTATACATAGACTGACCTCAGTTCACATAAACGGACTTGGTAGATTTCCATCAAAGTCATCAATTGTGTTCCATCTTCCATAGGTAATGCTGTGAATGATATAGCTCAACGAGCTGAGTAAACATGATTAAACACACTTATGAATCCTCTATAAATCATTAGAAAATATAAACTTTGGGTTTTCTGTTGGTTGAAATGTTCAAGTCACAAAGGTCTTCCACACATTGACACATAGAGGACTTGAGAAATAATACAAGCTCTTTAGGAAGTGTTTTATGTTCAGTATAGAGATAAGAGTCTTAGCTTCATCTTATCTCTGGTTAATCCTTGGTGGAATGGAGGATTTAGAGCCTCAAGATTGCCAGTCATTACAGGAAAGACACAAGGCAGGGTGGCAGGAAGAAATCACCACAAAATGGGGAAAGGTAAAGGTTTTCCGATTCTAGAGAAAAATAATTCTTCAGCAAGGCTTCTGCTATATTTCTGTGGATTCCTTCTACAGTCAGGTTTTCATGGAAGTAGGGGATTGTCTAAGATAAACTGATTAACTCAGCTCTGACATAATATACTTTCAAACACTCATCTACTCTACACCCCTCTAGCTCCAAAACATTTTTGTCACCAACAGCATATAACTTTCACTTTACCAAGAAACTGAACCTGTCATTTGTGGGCTCTTTGAATAGGTGCAAGACAAATTTGTATGTGCAATCCCTCTACTACAAACTATTTGAATATTTATGCCTCCTCTCTTACTCAGAACACAAAACTACTGTTTTTTGTCTTGTCGCAAGGTAATTCCTTCAGAGAACAGTAGAAAGTCTTTGTTCTCTGGCCCATGAGGTACACAAGGAACTTGTTGAAACTGTGCATCTATGAGCCTTACCATTCTTGGCTCTTTATGCACTAAAACCATAGCCCGCTTGACATATTTCATTTAGCAAGAACAGCAGTAAATGGAGGTACAAAACTCCCAAAACAAGGGTTGTTCATTTAGGGACTTTCTCAAAACTGTGGACTGTGATGGATTAGGTCTTCTTGTTTTGGGCTGTGTTGGTTTCTATATGCTGGACTCTTAGGTCAGAGTGATGCCTTGGTGCTTATAACATGGTGTCCAGTCTGGAGGTCTCTTGTATTCCTTTTTACTTTTAATCTCACTCTTTCTTGGTTATATTGACTGTACTATGGTTGCTACACTGTCTTTTATCTTTCACTCAAGTGTTGATTCTATGACAAGTGAGAACATACTCTGAGATTGCATTTCTAACATAAAGAAATTGCATCAATGCCTAAAGCAATTGATACTTTTGTTTCTGATTAATGAATGGAAAACTAAGAAGCAGAGTGTTATTTTGAAATCCAGAATATATATTCAGTCTAGTGATAATAAGTTTTGTTCTTTCAGAGGTTCCTTTATCATAATCTATACTCACAGTACCATTTGAGCAACAAAGCATCAGCAAAGCTCTACTGCTGCCAGCAGATTTATCTGCACTCGCTTAAACATTCCAAGTAGTTATTCGTGCGTAAGTTGAAAATTATCTAGGAAGTGAGTACAGCACACCTTTGATTGCATCCATCCATGATGGTTTTGGGGGACAATTAATTTAGGAAGGAAGACTAGCCTTGCAGGTGAATGGCCCTATCCCTTATACCGAAGGCCCAGGGGAAGGCAAAGAGGGAAAGGCAACATCCCAGGACAGATAATTTTCTTCCCTGACTGCTGGCTAATATGGTATGGGCTACTCTGCTTTACTATGCTCTTTTTCACAGAGAACTACTGGGCTCAGATGCTTGGGGTCATGAGCAAAAGAAATAATGCCCCCATTTAAGTTGTTTCTTAGTTTGTAGTTCAGGTCCAAAGTTTGACAAACATAATTCTAAACCTGACACACAGTCTCCATCTTCAAATAGCTGTCAAGTTTAGGGCATCGACACTATGCCCTGCTACCCAGGGACTGCTCGTGGGTATATAATATAATATGCCCAGTATAATATTTATCGGACAGTTAAATACTAAATTAATTTAAAAAGGGAAACTGCATAGGGAAAATACTTTGTACAGAATTCTACTTATTCTCTTTCCTTTTTATATGTTAGAAACAAATGACGTGGTTGAGTTTAGTGTGATTTTCCAAACATAACACCACTCAAACAATAATATTTTACACTAATGTGAAAGCACAAAAGGTCACCTCCAAAAATCAAGTCATGCACGTAGGAGGTAAAAAAAAAACATGTAAGGCTTAACCTTTGAAGGTTATATTTCAGCTTCATATAAAATGAATCATTTATTTCCACATAGCACATACCATGTTGTGAGGATCTGGAGGAAGACATAGCATAAAATCTGGCTGTGTGTCACCTTCTACTTACATAGTACAAAACACATTGTGGTGTGCCTCTTTTCATTAGACTAACCTTTTCTGGCACGAAATTGAACGCTTGCTAATTTTACTGAAAGGTTCATTTCAATACCTGATGTAGGGAGGCTGCTATGTTCTTACTTACTGTGTTCTAGATTTGAAGCTATGGGAGAAGTTATAAAGGGGATGTTGGGGTAGCCTGGATCTTGCACAAAGGGTAGGTAGTAACCACAGTGAGGAAGGCAGAACTACATTGGAGAGTAAACAATAGGAGGGAGTGTTTAGAGGGATGGAAAGACACAGCATGTGTGAACAAGCACAGCTGCCCTAGCTCTGTGCAGTGACACATGTTTGCAGTCCTCACTAAGGCTGGAGAATTGTTTGAGCCCAGGAGTTTGACCAGTCTAGGAGCACAGCAAGATTCAAACTCCAAAAGTGGAGGGAGGGGAATATTTTAATTTTACTGAAGAAAGGGTACTTAAAGAAATTTAAGCATAGGATTTATAAAGTATGTAGTGGATAGCTAGATGATGCAGGGACGATGTTCCGAGATTAAAAAAATAAAACAGTACAGAGACTGAAATAGCAAAGATACTCAATGTCAAAGGGTGCTTAGTGGAGGACTCTCCAAAATGCAGAGAAAAGACGTTATAGAGGAAGCACCATCACAGGCAAACACAAACACAAGGCAGTAGAAAAGAAATTGCATTAGTAGTTTCTATTTTTTTTTTTTTTACCTCTCTCTGAACTAACTTCCATTGGACTGGGTATATTCCTTATCTTCGCACTCTGAATATAAGCTCAATTGTAGAGAATGACTGACACAATAATCGATTTGAAAAATAAAAGCAGCTTGTGTATTTGGTCTATGTCTGTGCCTCATAAAGTACAAGGCTGGATAATTCACTGTTGCTAGGAAGTTAAGTCACCCTCAGCCGAGCTCAGACTATGGACTATCACTTAACCTGACTCAGATTTACTTGAAAATAATGTGTGCTATTTTAATTCACTGAGTTTGGAGATGATTTGTTATGTAGCAATAGTTGATTACTATACAATTCTAAAGGAATATTATCAGAGCTATCAAGTAGCCAAAAAGAAAAGCAAATAAAGTAATGATTGAAAATAGGGTACCAACTCACAGAAGGGGAAAGGAACAAGATCTCTTGAGTATATTGGGAGTGGGGAGGCAGTGAGTGGAGAGGGGACTAGGAGAAAGAGAAGGGGAGGAGAGGAAAGCACGTGGGACTAGGAAGATTGAGTCAGGGGAGGAATAGATGAGAGAAAGGAAGAGAGAGGAAGAGAGAGAGAGAGAGAGAGAGAGAGAGAGAGAGAGAGAGAGAGAGAGAGAGAGAGAGAGAGAGAAAGAATAAAAGAGTGAGCCATTATAGGTTTGAAGAGAAGCCTGACTTTAGAGAAATGTCCAGAGACCTACAAGACTGACTCCAACTGACAATTTGAGCGACAGTGGAAAGGCTAATGCCCTTCCCTGATAGTGAGATTGATGACTAATTTATCCACCATCATAGAGCCCTCATCTAGTAGCTGATGGAAACAGAAGCAGACACCCATAGCTAAACACTGAGCAGAGCTGGAATATAGATTCAGAGAGGAAGGACAAGACCAGGCTCCAGAAACCCACAGAGACAGCTGATCTGAACAAGGAGGAGCTCATGGGCCCCAAGACTGATAGTTGGGAATCCAGCATTGGACTGACTCAGACCCCCTGAACATGGATCTCAGTTAGAAGGCCTGGGCAGTCTAAGGGACCTCTGACAGTGAAATCAGGATGTATCCCTGGTGCATGAAAGGACTTTGGGAGCACATTCCCCATGGAGGGATACTCCCTTAACCTAGAGGCAGGAGGAGGGCCTAGTCCCTACTGCAAATGACTGGACAGATTTTGATGACCCCTCCTAGAAGGCTTCACCTACATGTGGAGTGGTGGGGGAATGGGATGGGAGGGTGGTCGGGGGGCATGGGATGGTGGAAGAGAGGGAGGGAGGGGCGGAGAACTGGAATGATATGTAAAATAAGAAAAAGAAAGAAAGAAAGATTAGAACACCATTGCTTACTTCATTAGTAAAGGTGGCTGGAAAGGTGGGTTTAGAATCAATGCTGCAGAGAATTTGAAGAATGTGAGGATAGAAAAATCTACTTTTCATGGAACTAGACTGTAAAGGCCATGTGCAAGATAAAGAGCAATAGTTAGAGGGATCTGAGTAGAGGTGTGCAAGTTGAGGATGCTACAGATGCCAGTATATTTATATGCTTAGGAGAATGAACTTACAAAATGGCAATTTCTGTATACCCACTTTTATATAAAGTGCAAAGAGTGGCTGATGGTTCACAGATAAGCATGGTCATTCTACAAACAAAACTGAGTTTAGTTTAATTCACAACCAATAGAAAATGCCGGCATGGCTGCACATGGCCATAACCCAAACATTGGGGGTGAAGAAGGCATGGCTCAGCCTAGCTGAAGTCTGATCTTCTGGTTCTGTGAGTGACACTCCCTCAAGGCAATACATCAATGATTATCTATAGAGAAAGATGCCCAATGTCCTGCCTGCTTTGGCCTATGCATGTACATGGTGAGCACACACATGCATGCAGCACACACACATCATTCCATATACAGACATACCGATAAAATAAAGTAACTTACCAAGAGGGATAGCCATTAATAGCTCCCAGGAGGTGAAAAGGGGGAAAGTTTGCTTTTTTTTCCTGAGAACTAACACAGGACTATAAATATGTAATGGCTAAGTACATACACTTGTCCTGTTTCTCAAGAAAAGCCTTGTATTTTCTGACTTGGGGCACATGAGGAGTGGAGGTCTTTTAGATTGTAATATTTCAAGGTAGTGTGATGTAGTGAAGGCAAGAGATAATGAAGACCAAAGGAACACACGGTGAACGAAGTTGTATGAGTGCAACTGGACAGGCAAACAATGGGCAGCCCTGCCATATATAAATTTAAGTAAGAGCTGATTTTTCTCATATGACAAAAATGCTGAAAAGGGGATCTAGTATCATGCTGCAACTCTGATGTTTGTTGTTGTGGTATTAGCTCCTGGGCAAGGACATTTGTAAATGGAGGTTTCTGTGTCCTGTCTCATCCCACAGCCTCTTTTACATAATCACTCAGAGGTTTACCTTGATTATTAATGCTTGACCAACAGCTCAGGCTTATTACTAACTTTTACATTTAAACTAACCTTTATTTCTATCTATGTTTTGCCACATGGCTCAGGGCATGTTACCTCATTTTCTATATGTCCTGTTTGTCCAGCATCTGGCTGGCATCTCCTTTGACTCCACCCTTCTTCTCTCCATCATTCTTAGTTTGGCTTTTCTACCTGACCTTATCCTGCTTGGCTATTGTTCAGTCCACGTCTTTATTAAACCAGAGCTTAATTTACACAGTGTACAGGAATATTTCACATCAGGCATCCTCATAACCGTGTTCTGAGCAAGGAGGAGTCAATGGTTTTCTCTTAAGGAGGAAGGGTAGCCTTTCACGGTGGCTTCCCTTAACCTCCTTGTTCAGAGCCATGTCACATCGCCTCCCTTGTTGCAAAGAAGAATAGTAATTCAAGGCTTTTATGTTTTTAGCTGCTCTAGTAGAGGGGTACTAGGAAGGCGGGTTCAATAATGGCTTAATAACGCAGTGTCTGTCATAGAAATGACTCCAATGAATTGACATATTTCAAGAAAAATAAGGAACCCAGGAAAGAAACTTGAAGCAAATAAGGGCTAAAATTTTAGTGATATAAAAAGCTAGTGCTATTAAGAAACACTATGTTTTCCCACAGCTTATATGACTAGTGAAAACAAGTCCTGTTGCATAAACTTCAAACCTGAAAAGGAAAATGAATCTGGAAGGCTCCAAAGAAAATTAGGCAACAGGTTCAAGAGAAAAATAAACAATCACTGACATATCAATTACATATTGCTTTATAATAATCATAACATATGTTTCCAGCAATAATCAATTGTAAATTCCTTTTAGAAACTTTGTGATAGACTGGGTAACCTGGCTTTTTGTTAGATATTTATATATCTAAGGTCATCTGGCTAGTTATCTGGTGATGGTTGATCTTAGACATTCTTGTTCTCTCAACATGGTCCCAACATTGTAAGTTGGATTTATTCTCATCCAGAGGAAGGTATCATAGAGATGCAAAGTCTCTTGTACCCTGGTCTTGAAATATAATTGGAACAATATAATATCTTTTACTTTGCATTGGGGAAAACAAGGCTACCCCAGATGCTAAAAGTGAGGAAATCCACCTTTTTGGAAAAGGAACATATATCATATAATCTAAACAAATTTGGTGTACAGATTCAAATGGGGGAAACTGGAGCCTTTTAGTTATAATCTATCACACTGTATGTTTTCTTGAAGAATTATTGAAATTCATGATTCTGGAAACTCTATCTGCTTCATATAGACATGCAATAAATGTCCATAGCTCAACCTATCTTAGGTCAGTCAAAATAGGTGTTTTAAAATGACAGGACTGCTGGGCACTTTTAACTCTAGCACTCAGGAGGCAAAGGCATGTAAATCTCTACAAGTTCATGGCCATCCTGGTCTATAGAGTGAATTTTCAGGCCAGTCTTGGACACAACGAGACTTGTCTCAAAAAAGTCAGGAATGGGAGCTGTAGAGATTGTTTAGTAGTTAATAACACTTGTTGCTCTTGTAGAGGTCACAGGTTCAGTTCCCAGATAACAGTCATGTGGAACTCCAGATCCAGAGTATCTGAGGCCTTCTCCTGGTTTCAATGGGAACTGCAAGAATGTGGTGCATAGACATATATTCAGGCAAAACACCCATACAATAAAAATAACATTTAATGAAAGGTCAGTGATAATAGTAATAAATATAGTGTTGACACACTAACCCTAGTTGCATTGAGTTCTTGTCATTTATTTAATGATAATTTCCCCTTCATCTCCACAGTAATATAATAAAGTGCAGCTTCATCATTAAACTGCTTGACTATCACGTGCCTGGTTTATCAAGCAACTTTAGAGCACTGGTAAAGCTCAGACACAGTGATGGATGGAAGAGAACTGTTTGTGTATTCAATGATCCTTAACATAGCTGAAACAAAAACATCAAGTCTACTGTTCTCAAAGCTGTGATTATCAATAGTTCTCCTGACTGCATTTGTCCCCATCCAAAGCACCCACATCTCATCTGTGGCAGCATGCCCCCCCCTTCTTCCCTCGGCTCCTCTTTCCTCTTCCCCCTTTCTAGTTAGCTCTGTATGAACACAGGATTAGAAGAGGGGAAATTGGAATCCTAAATCTATGGTCTGCATGAGTAAGTTTCTCTGACAATGATGTTCTCAAATATCATGATGATGCTGTTATCAAGTTACGAGACCTGAAGGGGAACATAATTCCCTTACCAGTTGTTCAGTCATGAATCAGTACAGACGCTAAGAAACAGAAGATGTTTAAGCTCAGTCACAGCTTTTGACACAGTTTAACAAATTTTCCCTTGGAAGTTACTTTCTTTTCAGTGACACTTTTCATGCTAGTGTGTTAAAAATGCCACCGACTCAAGCTTTTTATTAACTTGTCAATGTATCCAAAGTGTTTCTCAGAACCTCTGCGGGGATTTTCTTGTCTATTAAACCTACACCGTGCCACATAGGCTTTCCTCCCTAATTAACAGTGACAGGTTCTTTTTAGTGGAAATATCCCACTCTCACAGTACAAGAGGGAGCAGGTGGGTGGAAATGGATTTGGATCATTTGCTAGACAAGGAAAAGGAAGCTAACAGTGCTAACAACCATATGGCTTCAAAGGGAATATTAAGGAAATGGGCCTAGGCAGTGAAGTCAGACAAGTCAACAATGAATTGAAGTGACACTGGCTGCTTCTTAAAGGAACTGAAATACCTTGGAGTGAGATTTTTTTTCCTTACCTTGAGACTTCATTGCTGGTATGTGAGTATCTATACTGCTGATATGTGAGACTGCTCTGGGAGCTAGTATCCCTGGTTGTCATGGAACCTGCTTTGTAGACCATGCTGGCCTTGAACTCAGAGATCCTTGGGATTAAAGGCCTGTGCCACCACCACCCATCTTCCATAGGAGTCTTTGATAGACTGCAGTTTTCTGTTTGTTTTGAGTGACCTCCACAGTCTGCCTTCTTCCTCAGTCCCACTGATTCATATCATCCTGGACAGAACTATGGATTCAATTTCATTTCCTACCCAATTCCTCATCTTAGTAGGTTTAGATTCCAGGGGATCATGGTTCTGTCTTAATTTTACTCTAAATTTACTAATATAACCAAAGGTATGGATCAGATTCCTAGAACACCCCTAATAGAAGGCCAAGAAATTTCAGTGTGGTTGTATCAGAGTCAGACTTATTCTCTCTCACAGAAGGTTGTCATTTATGTAGTATTGTTTGAGACAACAGACCCTACCTATTACCCAGGTAATCATATGAAAAGCTTCTCAGAAAATGCAAAGTTCATACAATTGGAGTAATGAATCTGTTTGGCAAGTTCCAAATAGATCCAAATAGAAGGATCCTTTGCAATTTCCACTCAAAGTTTAAATGACACACACATTCAGACATAGAATGCTTTTGGACATCTAGCTTTAGGTGTGGCATGTGTAGATCTTGGAAGTTTTCAGTCCCATCTTTATGTCACGAAAAATATAAAGTTAAAAAAAAAATGCCAATCTTCTTGGCTCTATTAGAGAGCTGAGATGCTAGGGGCAGTAACATTGTGAGATGTGGGGAGTCACAACCCAGCTCTGTTTACACGAAAGAGAAGCAAGTTGGAGCATACATTAGTAAGAAGGGCGCTTCCCCTGTTTCATCCTCTTGTGTTATCTCTTTTTAGATGGGAAAATAAAGCCAGGAGACATCTTTGAAGGTCACAACACCTCACTGTGCACAGGGTGCCACAGTGGTGACAGTGGATTTTCCTCTGGTTTAATTTATTTTAATTTTATGAGCATTGATTGGTGTTTTGCCTGGATTTATGTCTTTGTGAAGGTATCAGGTCCCTTGGAACTGGAGTTACAGACAGTTGTGAGCTGCCATGTGGTTGCTGGGAATTGAACCCGGGTCCTCTGGCAGAACAGCCAGTGCTCTTAACCACTGAGCCATCTCTCCACCTCTAGATAGTGGATTTCAAATGAAAGTTCAGCACAATGAGAATTATTGTGTTTTGTTAGGGATAGCTAATGTCAACAAGGAAGGCAAAAATAACAATAGCCAGTGTACAATAAATACTGTTAGTGTATAACTCAGTGATAGAGGAATTACTTAGTATATATGAATCCCAGGTTTCATTCCTAGCACTATGAATAAGCAAACATTACATGAGAAAACAAATGCCTTAAAAAACTTCATAAGCTCTGAAACCCATAGTTACAGATACAATCAAACACAGCCCAACTCCTAACCACATTTACGTGGAATTTATGGTAAAGGCCCATGTTTCCATTAATATATATTAATATATTATACTTGACTTTTAATAAATAATTCAAACCATTTTTAAAAGGAGTAAAAATCACAGTATGGGTCTGGGAATGTGTTTCTGTGGGTAGAATGCTTGCTCAGCATGCATGAGGCCCTGAGTTTGATCTCCAGTATTGCATTAACCTGGTGTGGTGGATCATGCAGGTCCTGTAATCTTGACATTCAGGATTGGATACAAGAGGATTAGAAGTTCAAGGACATCAACTATACAGTCACTCAAGCCTAGGTTGAGTTTCCAGGGACCTGTGTTCAAAATTAAAAGCAAAAGAAAAAAGAAAGAAGGAAAGGAAGGAAAGATGGGAGGGAATAAAAAATTAAATGTAGTAATTATCAAAAAGTAGATTTAAAATACTGTAATTAGGAGAATGGAAAGAAGACTTACGTAAGAGCAGTTCCTGCCCTTCTAGAGGTCCTGGGTTGGATTCCAAGAACTCACATGGCGGCTCACAACTGCCAGTAACTACAATTTCAGGAGATCTGTGGGCACCAGGCACACATGTGGTAGGTAGATTTGGATCCATGCAGAAAAAACATATGCACATGCTTAAAATAAAAATGAATAAGTATTAAAAACATAATTGTAATTAATACATTAAGGACTATAGTATATGAAAGAGACAGCATATAAAAACAGATGGCTAATGAAGTAGAGGGTAAGAAACGCTGAAAAAAGGAATACTAGAAAAAAAACAAGTCTAACAAAATTTTAAAAAATACTTTTGATGGACTCATCATTATACTGGACATGGCTAAGAAAATAATCAGTGAACTGGAAGGCAAATTAATTGAAACTTTCCAAAATGAAATGAAAAGATACAATATTATCTATGTATCTTCAACAAGTAAAACAATATTTCAACCATAATTACCATAATTAAAACATGCTGGCTGGGTGGTGGTGGTGCATACATTTAATCCCAACACTTGGTAGGCAGAGGCAGGTGGATCTCTGTGAGTGCGAGGCCAACCTGGTCTACAGAGCAAGTTCCAGGACAGCCTCCAAAGAAATACAGAGAAACCCTGTCTAGAAAAGCCAAAAAGAAAAAAAACATACTTTAGGGAGAAATATGAGATTACATAAAGGATATCCTTTTCTAGAAAATTATAAGGATCCATAAAATGTTTCAACAAACTCCTTATTTGCAGTAAATTGAATACTGAAGGAGAGAGATTTTCTAAGCAATGATATTGCTTTCTTATCTGAGACTACTGAAATTATTAAGATAAAGTTACTTGAGCTATTTAACATGAAGGAAGATTTCTTTCACTCCCATAAGAAGGCTCAGGTTGATAGAAATATAAAGACACTCCGATCCACACTGTCATTAGAGGACTCACATTTCTTTCTGCTTGTAGCTTTGCCATCTTCTATGACATTTTTCTCATCTTCTGAGTCATAGTTGACTCATTATCAGCATGTCTGTGTTAACAAATATGGAAAAGGAGGAAAGGAAGCAAAGCCCACAGATTGTCCTTTTAAGAATGAGTAAATGATTGAACACATCACTGGCATTTTCTAGGTTTGTCAACATTTTCTTTTACTTAGTAACATTTGTGCTTGGTGCCTGTCTTTCCCTCAGTTTTCTTTCTTGTGCACCCAGAGTAACAGTGACTTCACTGGAGGCACCTGAAACAATGAATTTTGGAGAGAAGGCAAAAGCTTTTATCTGAGCTTTTGTGTTGGTCTGGTCCTTTCAAGCTTATCAAGAATAATTATGGAAGACTCCCTAGAAAGGTTTGAGAGGGCACTGATGCTGCAGGACTGTAATCCTAGATATTTAGGAGATTGAATCAAGAGTTCAAAGCCTGCTTGGTTTATAGAGACTTGGAACTACCATTTTATCTCTATGGTCCATGGAATATCAGTTTCTTTGCTTATTTCACAAGTGCTAAGGAAATAAATATTTTTTGTTCTGTTAAATCAGACTCATTTCTGATGGTAAATTATACATTGGTTTATTCAGATGCTCTATCCAAAATTATACACCACACATTATAAATTTATGTGTATACGTACATACATATATGTATATACATGCATAGTACTTACATATATATCTTAAATAAAGTTATACCACTTGAGCTTCCAGTTCTTCCCACAAGAAACATAGACTACCTAAACAAAGCCCTCAATATCAGGCATGAGTAACTTTTATCCAAGTTATTGGTTAGGGTGTTTGCAGTGACTCCTAGAATAATACAGACTATTTATGTTGCCATTGGTTGCCTCTTGCTAAAGAGAGCATACACTTTGGACACAGGACTCAGAAGACTTGAGCTGGATCTAAACTGAAAGTCTCCTCCCTATAGTCTACCTTTCATAGTATCAGAAAGTACTGTATAAGCTGCCAAGAGAGCAAAGTAATCAGCAGTCCTATACAGCAGTAATGCCAATGAGCTATAACAATGACCAGCATGGCAAGATAACCCTGAATTACACTAGTGCCACTCATAGTTTAGAATAACCAGGAGTTGTGCAATTGGACTTACAGCCCACTCAATAGGAGGAAAATCATGCCTTAGTACAAGAAGTCTAGCCAACTACCGAGAGCTGGTGAGGTCATGGAATCTACTGCCATCATTTTACTACACTAGCATGATCCTTAGCTTTATTGGAAAATGTCTCCCATACACATAGATAAGTGTATCTCTCAAACAGAGACCATTATTGAAAACCCCAACAGAGATCAATGAATCATGTGGAGAACAAGCCCAAGAGATATACCTACAATGCAACTCCAGCACTTAAGACTCAATGAACATCTTGGTAGAGGAGACAGAAGGATTGCAGAGCCACAGGACCAGGAAGTCAGCCCTGAGATAGTGTCTCCTAGAAACAATGGAGAAATAACCTCAATAGTATGGCTACATAAATAAGACTTGACAAATGATAGACATGTTAATGTGGAAGAGAAAAAATCTCAGAGTTCTTTAGACAAAGAACTATGGGCAACTAACAACTACTGAGAGAGAGAATTAGCCTTTCCTAGGGATGAGCCCCATAATTAGCTATCCAACCAAACTGGTTAGCCTTGAGGTCATATACACAAAAACTACATACTCTAAAAGTTGCATTCATATATTTATGTGTATATGTTACAATAATAATAATAAGAAAGAAACCAGCAATTTGAGAGAGTTAGGGGACTTGAAAGACATTGGAGATTTGGGTCATGAGCAGGGTTGGAGGGAGGATAAGGAAATTGGGAAGTAATGCCATTTTGTTTTAATTTTTTAAAATTTAATAAAAAAGAAAACAATATCCTGAATAATAGTCAATGTATTTTTTCCTCACAGACAAATCTAATTTGGGAAGCAGACAGACATGTAGAAAAATTCTTCAAAGTCATCTGACTTTCTTCTTTCTTGTTGTCAAGGATGTTAACCCTCATCTGTTGTGTTAAAGGTGCTCACTAATATTATATCTTCTGCCTTACATAAATAAGGCAAAGGGAAGTAGAAAGTACAAACATTCTTTTTAAGACTGTCACACAAATTTCATGCATCACTGCCACTTAGGGGTGTACCAGAGCTTGCTTGTATCAACACTCTGAGGCATTTGTGCAAGTTTAACAAACTGAGTTTGTTATTAAATAAAGTCATTATAAAAGCTAAACTTTATAAAATCAACACTGAACAAATTTTGCTAAATATAATACAAAAAAACCTTTGATATGTCTTTAAAATATTTTGGTAGTTGTTGCTATTATCTATGCATGGAATGAGAGCATTCCATGAACGTTGTTTGTAAGGGAAGATACTGTGTATCTTGTAAATATCTTCCCAAGGCTTCATTCAGTGATATACTAGCTTAAAAGTAGAAATAGCTGGACTATTTGTATCATAGACACTGATGAGACCTAAAAATGATACACTTAATTCAGAGAATTGAATCTTTACTATTATTTCCATTGTATTTGTTAGTCAGAATATGCCAACATAGTCATACGTAGCTGCAAGAGAAGTTAAGATATGCAGTCTTTAGTGAAGGTAGATATACACTTTTCCTAAATTTAATGATTATATTATCAAGTGGAAGAAGATTATGCATATTGTTAGACGATTAGAAGTATTATATTTAAAATACAAAAATTAAGAGTTTGACAAGCTTCTATGTCTGGGAATCTGCTCTGTCAGTAGTTCATTAAGAGAGATGATGATCAACTCAAAACACAAATTTTGAGATCTGTCCAATCCACCATCACAAAGTTGCTAAAATCTTGAGATTTTAGGTTATTATTCTTCAAATAAAACAAACTTCCCTTCCTTGTGTCTGTGCCTAGAAAATGTAAAAATATACAAGTAAATCTATAAATGTAATGGGAAACAAGAATGGGAGCCCATCATAGGCCAGATACCATGAAAAACCATGATAGGACAAGAAATGAGTAGTAAAACACAAAACATGCCCAAGAGAGTAAGGGTTTTGAACAGTAGGTGCCACAAAATGAGATGCCATACCTGGGTCAACTTTCAGAGACATTCAAGTAAATGCATTGAATATATACACATACAAAGTCTGACTGTGAATGGTAGTTCAGGCCACTAACTGGGGGGGGGGAGGTGTGAAGAGGCCAGAGATCTTTGTAAGTTTGGGATTGGCCTGAACTACATAGTGAGGTCCAGTCTAAAACAAGTCCGTACATTTGATTTGATAAGAAACTGGAATGTGGGGATACCTGGCTCATCCTGCCTTCCTTAAGGATAGCCTGGTTTTAAGTTTTGGGTCTGTGGGTATGTTTTTCACCAAGCTCTACAATTTATTGTTATAGAGATAAATGAGGCAAGGGAATATCTGACCAATAACTAGATGGAATGTTTGAGTATTTATTTATAATATAAATATTCAATCAATCTGTTTGCTCTTTCTATGTTTAAAATACAATGATGTTTCAGCATGCAATATGGTCGGAGACTTGCTTTATGCATATGTGACGTATATGAAATGGGCAATGTATCCAAATAGTTTATCTCTCAAATTTATATTATCAAATATGTCAGAAGTAAAAACATTTCCAGTCTGATGTATGTTAAGATGGTTACATCTCTCCTCCTAATAGAAAATGGAAGACTCTATTTTCAGCAATTTATTTCCCCAGGGTATCAAAAAAGCCATTACATAGTTACGATGCATTCTTGGTGTTGATGATGCAAATGATTGATGCTTTTGTGGATTTAACTGAGTTGGGATCTTCTGTTGCGATAAATGATTCTCCAGGCTACTGGACATTTGACATATATAAACAAGAAAAAATAAAACAAAAAAATGAAACTAGGTATCGTGGCATTCAGGATATTGTGGCAGAATGATAAGTATGAATTCAAGGCCAGCCTAGACTACATAGTGAATTTCAGGCCAGCTAGAGCTTCATAGGGAGTCCTTGTCTCAAGAAAATAGCCACAAAAATACTTTAGTAATTTATGTCTCATTTTTTATTGGAGTTATGTCTTGAATACTATATCTAAAATACCATGGAGCCCAAAAACAAACACAATGCTGCCCATACATGGTTATGTAATATATGCATGCAGTGCCTGCAGAGGCCAGAAGAGGGCACTGGCTCCCTTGCAACTGGAGTGCTAAGACTCAAACTTGGGTCTTCTGGGAGAAAAACAACTGCTCATAACTCCTGAGTCATCTCTCTAGGCCTTATTTATTATTTTTTAACATCTGTTTGAAAATTGTAGTGGGTTGAATGAAAAATAGCCCCTATAGGCTTATATGGAATGATATTATGAGGAGGTATGATGTTATTGGAGTAGGTGCTGCTTTGTTGGAGGAAGTATGTCACTGGGGGATGTGCTTTGACATTTATTTCAAATTCTCAACCCTGCCCAGTGTCACTCTCTCTTCCTGCTGCCAGCTGAAGATCTAGATGTATATTCTTGGCTCTTCCAGAGCAGTGTCTACCCACACACTGTCATGTATCCCACCATGATGATAATAGACTGAACTTCTAAACTGTAAGCCAGGCCCAAGGAAATGTTTTTCTTTATAAGGAAAAAGGAAAACATTTCCTGTTCATGGAGTCTAGTCATAGCAATAAAACCCTAACTAAGAAAAATGTCTTCAGGAAAACATTTTCCATTAGGCAATTTTGTGTTTAAGTTTATCCTTCATCAGGAAAGTAAAACTCTATCCTGGGTCAGGAGATTTTTTTTCCTTTTCATGTCTCCTCCATTTTTAAAGTTTTTTTTCTAATCCTGCCTTTGTATTACAGAGGACAAGGAGAGAAATAGCTTAACTATTTTTTTAAAATAAATACTGAGGCCTAGTACATGCTTAGTGTTCTGTCTTTAAAATAGGTTCTGCTATTCTCCCCAAGTTGCTAATGCTAGGCAGATCTGTAACTTTTCATTTCATGCAGACTTCAGAGGGAATAATATAAATACCACAGTTTGGAAGGGGAGAATGATTGTAATAACCCACCTTCTCTCCATACAGGCTGAATCAGCAGAAAAGGAAGGAAGAATAAGACAGAGTTGATAAATTTTCACAGACACCTTGAAACTGTGCTTTTCACTGTGACAGGGATGGGTATTTATAATGAGTCTTGTTCCATTCTCCCCTCCTTTCACTTTTTGGAAAATCTCAAGTGATTGAAAGTTCATGAGAGGGTGTTAAGTGGAGAGGAAAACGGGAGGATGCAGAAGCATTATGTTAATTTACATCTCAAAAGCTAGTAGTGAGCTAAGCTCAGGAAAGAAAAACCCCAGAAAGGCTTTAAATTTATGTGAGGGAGGTTCCAGGCAGATTTTCAGAGAGAATGAGCAGGCAGATTAGGGGAAGCTACCAGAAATGAACGCCTCAGTGATGCATAAGAGAGGATGCTAGGGAAGTCTTGCTTCATGATGAGAAGAAGTTAAAAACACAATTTTCATATTTGGTTGTGTATGGGGGTGTGGGGTGTGGTGTATGTGTGGTGTGTGTGGGTGTGTGTGTGTGTGTGTGTGTGTGTGTGTGTGTGCGCGCGCGCGTGTGCATGTAGGCTTTGTTTATCTTTTGGACTCCACTCTACTACGGTCATATTAATTAAGAATAAAAACAAAATAATTCTGTCAGACCACTTTCCAAAAGGTCTTTCCCTTTCTCTTTTTCCACACATCTTTTTACTCTCTTTGTAGTTTGTGTGAGGTAATGAAAAGTGCTGAAGACCAGGAACCAAAAACCCTGCATCTGGAGGGAGTCTCTGTTTAAACTTACTAGGCCACAAGACATCATATCATCACCTTTTATCTCGAATTTTTTAAAATTCATTTTAATGGAAAGAGTATGGATGTTTTCCTGAATGTATGTATGCGCATCATGGACATCCAGTTACTGGGGAGATCAGAAGAGGGTGTTGGATCCCTGAAACTCGAGTTAGAATGGTTGTGAACTGTCGTGTGGATGCTGAGAATTGAAACTGAGTAGTCTGCAAGAGCAGCCAGTGCTCTTAAGCAGTCATTTGTTCTGCCAGTCCCTTCCTGACCCTTTAAAACCTTAGCTTCCTCATAGGTAAAATGAAAGGTTAGCTTGGCTATGCAATGTACATGTTGCTACTAGGGCTTTCTTTGCATCAAGACCTGCAGTCCTCCCAAACAGCCAGTTTACTTCTTAACATTCCTTCACAGTTCCTTTCTTGCTTGAAATAAAGAACCTGTCAGATAAACACTCCCACACCATCAATTTTTATGTGTTCAGAAGCAGTTTTATCATAAATAAAAGGGCAATGGGAAGTAAACTTCTCTAAAGTGACACTTTATGGCAGGTCTTGTGGGTCCAGTAAAAGGAATGGAGTTATGAAATTGGCCTCTCAAGGTGTAATTTAGGGGGAAAACATGCACAGTACCATAAGCAAATATATGCATGCATGGATGGATGGATGGATGGATGGATGTTTTGTTGTTTTCTTTGTCAGTACTGTTTTGAGGGGAATTCAGAATGACCTGGATGTCAAATATAAGACCTTAAGCTGCCAGAAGACACTGAATTGATCACAGCAAGAGAATAGTAAGCAGGTGGTTCATGGCTGTACTGTTTCTGTCTGGTTAATAACTGAAGCTGCAGGTAACCCATACAGCACTCATTGTGGAGTGCTGTGAAAACTGTCAGGCTCTGTGTGACATCAGGTTGTAGCATTTTTTGGTAGACTCTTTAATGGATTTAGACTTCTATATGTTTTGTGGAATTATAATTCTCTGTGGAAATCTTGCTATGACCAAGACACATCAAGAATTAGAAACTAAGAAGTTCAGAGCACACAACTTTAAGGCTCCTTGTAGAGGCTTATATTGATAGAGAAAAGAAAGAAAAAAATTGGCTTTTCAGATACAGAACCTTGAAATTTTTTCATATGATTCAAAAATTTGATTTGGTTAGTAGGTTTTTTTTTTGAGACAGGGACTCAAGTGTTCTTGGCTAGCCTTAGAATTCACTATGTTGACCAGGCTGGCCTCCAACTCATAGAGATCTACTCTGCCTCCTAACTGATGGAATTAAAGATGTGCACCAACAGCTCTTGATTTGGTATAAAGGTTTAAAGGTTTCTGTAATGAGGTCATATGAAACCATACAACTCCTTTATGTGAGATGAGTTTCTGTTTGTGGATAATTATATAATTTTCTAAAGCCATTTTTGTTTTGCTGCTATATATGTCTGTGCATGTTTGCATGCCTGGTACCAACAGAAGCTAGAAGAGAGTACATCTATGATCTAGAATCCCCTGAGACTAGAATTACAGGTGGTTTTAAGTCACCCCTTGCACTCTGATAATTGAATGTGGGTCCTCTGGAATAACAGCCAGTGCTCTCAACTGCTGAGCCATCTCTCCAGCCCCCATATAATGAATTTTTTTAAAGTAGAAAAATGAAAAATCAAGGCATAGTTTATCTAGGAGCCCACCCACTGGGAAAGAATTACTTTACTTTCTCTTGCCTACTTTAATCTTAGTTCTGACAAAATGAAGGGCTTTTTTGGCAAATTGACAGTTCCTTAGAATTTAGCTGAAGGCAAACCAAACGAATGGAGTGCTGCTACCTCTTAAGGAAAATGAGCAATCCTGCAGAACTGGAGTTAACTTGCTTCCCAAACAGATAATGATATAGGAAATTGGGCTGGGGAGGAGATGGCTCAATAGTCAAGAGCATTGTTTGCTCTTCCAGAGGACCTGGGTTCAAATCAATTTCCAGAACCCAGATGGAAGCTCACAACCTCTGCCATGCTCATTCCAGGAGATCCTAAGATCGTCTCTGGTCTCCAAGGCACCAGGCATGTATGTTTGTTTGTGGTGCACAAACACAAATACTGGCAAAATACACATACCCATAAAAGAAAGAAATGAACAGCACATTTGTGCATCAATAATTAATTGCATTCTCATGTCTTTACTTCATGATATACTAATGCGTGGCAGCCATAAATTTATTTGTATATTCTCTGTGACACTGAAGAAGCCTTAAATGGCACATATATGTTCTCTAAGTTTTACATTTGTATTTTGCATTGTGTAAGAGTCATGTAAACACACTGCAACTAAAAATGAGTACACCACTCCCTGAAGGTTTATAGACAGTTAACAGTAGCTACAGGGAGGGGCAATATTGGTAGTTAATAGTGGCCAGGGGAGAAGGAGACAGTTTTTCTAGTGGCAGAGCATTGTTCCAATAAAATCCCTTCACTACACTAAAATAAGCAACACTTATTAAAGTGAAGCGCTCTCTCTCTCTCTCTCTCTCTCTCTCTCTCTCTCTCTCTCTCTCTCTCTCTCACACACACACACACACACACACAAACACACACACACACACACACACACACACACACACACACACACACACTGCACGAAATTAGAAATTGATTAGAGGAAAGGAATCAGCAAGAATGCAATGAGAACAAAATAAAGATGCCATAATGAAACCCATTATTATATATAATTAATATGTGCCAATCCAAAAGCATTATAGCTCACAACAGACAAGCATAGCTGGACAGGGTGACTCAGGCATGTAATTCTAGCACTTCAGGGGAGGGAAAATGAGGTTCAGGAGTTCAAGGTCATCACTGAATGTAGAGTAAGTTCTAAAATTCAAATCTCACATAAAACCTCACATACCTACAATGGGAGATTTCAACACCCCATTGTCAACTAGACAGGTCTACCAGACAGAAACTTAACAAATAAAGGAACTAACATAAATTATGACCCAATTGGGTTTAATAGACATTTATAGGGCATTCCATCCAAACATAAAAGATTATATCTTCTTCTCAGTACCACATGGAACATCTCTAAAATTGACCACATAGTCAGCAATACAGCAAACCTCAATAGGTACTTTTGTACCTATTGGGGTAACACCTGTATCTTATCAGACCACCATGCTTTAAAGTTAGAATTCAACAACAACACAAATTGAAGAAAGCCTACAAACTCATGGAAAATGAACAATGTGCAATTGCACCACTCCTGGGTCAAGGAAAAAATAAAGAAAGAAATTAAAGATTTCCCAGAATTCATTGAGAATGAAGACATAACATACCCAAAATTATGGAGCACTTTGAAAGTAGTGCTACTAGGAAAGTTAATTACACTAAGTCCCCACATGAAGAAACTGAAGAATTAGAGAATTAACAGCACAACAGAAAGCTCTAAAACAAAAAGAAGCAACTCTACCTGGAGGAGTAGATACTAGAAAATAATCAAATTGAGGGATGAAATCAATAAAGTAGAAACTAGTAAAACAATACAAAGAATCAATGTAACAAAGAGTTGATTCTTCAATAAAATCAGAAAAGATAGATAAACCTTTATCCAAACTAACCAAAAGGCAGAGAGAGAACATGCAAATTAACAAAATCAGAAATGAAAAGGGGAACATGACAACAGACACTGAGGAAATTCAGAGAGTCTTCAGGCAATATTTTGATAATCTGTACTCCACAAAATTCAAAAATTTTATGGATATAGACAATTTTCTGGATAGATATCACTTACCAAAATTAAACCAAGAACAGATAAGCAATTTGAATAGACCTATAACCCCTAATTAAATAGAAGTAGTCACCAAAAGTCTCCCAACCAAAAAAAGCCTAGGGTCAGATGGTTTTGGTGCAGAATTCTACCAGAAATTCAAAGAACAGCTAATACCAATGCTCATGAAAGTGTTCCATACAATAGAAACATTAGGGTCATTGCTAAATTCTTTTTGTGAGGCTACAGTTATTCTGGAACCCAAGCCACACAAAGACACAATTAAGAAAGAGATCTATAGATCAATACCCCCATGAAATTTGATACAAAAATACCCAATAAAATACTGGCAAATAGAATCCAATAGAATATTAGAGAAATCATCTACCATGACCAAGTAGGCTTCATCCCAGGGATGCAGGGATGGTTCAGCATATGAAAATCCATCATTGTAATTCACCATATAAACAAACTGAAAAAGAAAAACCACATGATCTTCTCACTAGATGCTGAAAAAAACATTTGACAAAATCCAACACCCCTTCATGATAAAGGTCTTGGAGAAAATAGGAATAACAGGAACATACCTAAACATAATAAAAACAATATACAGTAAACCAGAAGCCGACGTCAAACTAAATGGAAAAAAACTTAATGGGATTCCTTTAAAATCAAGAACAAGACAAGGCTGTCTACTCTCTCCATATCTCCAGACAATAAAGGTGCTGAGAAAGAAATCAGAGAAACATTACCCTTTACAATAGGCACAAAGGCACAAACAACATAACACATCTTTGGGTAACACTTACCAAACAAGTAAAAGACCTATATAATAAGAACACTGAGTCTTTAAAAAAAGAAATTAAAGAAGACACCAGAAAATGGAAAGATTGCCCATGCTCTTGGATAGGGCAAATCAACATAGTAAAAATGGCAATCATTCCAAAAGCAATCTACAGATTCAATGCAATCTCCATCAAAATCCCAGCATAATTCTTCACAGACCTGGAAAGAACAGTCCTCAACTTTATATGGAAAAACAAAAGACCCAGGATAGCCATTATAGAGCTATATCCTGAAAACAGCTTGGTACTAGCACAAAAATATACAGGTAGTCCAATGGAATCGAATTGAAAACCCTGATATTAACCCACACACCTACGAACACCTGATTTTTGACAAAGAAGCTAAATTTATACAACGAAAAAAGAAACCATCTTCAACAAATTGTGCTGGTATAACCGGATGCTGGTGTGTAGAAGACTGTGTATAGACCCATATCTATCACCATGTACAATAACAGTTAAAATGGATCAAAGACTTCAACATAAACCCACCAACACTGAAACCTCTTAGAAGAGGAAGTGGGGAGTACCCTTGTACAAATTAGTACTGGAAGCCGCTTCTTGGACATAACATCAGTAGCATAGACATTGAGATTGACAATTAACAAATGGGACCTCCTGAAACTGAGAAGCTTCTGTAAGACAAAGGACACAGTCAACAAGCCAAATGGCAACCCACAGAATGGCAAAGGATGGTTACCAACCCCACAATGACAGAGGGCTGATCTCCAAACTATACAAAGAACTCAAGAGGCTAGTTACCAAAACACCAAATAATCCAATTAAAAAATGGATTACACATTTCTCATGCCATAATTTATTCAAATATACATAAGCACATATAGCCTTAAAAATAATCAACCCTAAGTGATGAATAGTTACTGATAAAAATACTACTGGTGCAAAAAAGCATGATTAGATTCAGCTCCTGTAAAGTTAACTATGGATGTAGAAACTACACATGGAGATATTTATACCATATAAGGAAAAGTAAAACCCCAAACAGGGTGATTGTTTCACACGGCAAAACTTAGCTGCCTTTTCAGGATTAAAAATTTGAATTTCAGGATATAAAAATTGTCTAATCATTAACTAATCTACTTTTTTGAGATTTAACTCTGTAGCTGATGTATGCACCATTTTTAGTTTTGTAAAACACATAAGTAAAACACATTGTCAATTGTGAGATGTTTTGACTTAACTGAAGCTATTTAATATTTGTTTAATGATGTTATTTGCAAAATTTCCATAAAATTTATATTTTGTCCCCACTTGAAAAAAAATAAAAAGTGAGTTATAGAACTAAATAGAGAATTCTCAATGGTGGAATCTAAAATGGCTGGAAGACACTTAAGAAAGTGCTCAACATCCTTAGCCATCAGGGAAATGCAAATCAAAACAACTCTGAGATATCATCTTACTCCTGCCAGAATGGCTAAAATCAAAAACACCAAAGACAGTTGATGCTGGAGAGGATGTGGATAGAGGGGTACACTTCTCCACTGCTGGTGGGTGTGCAAACTCATACAACCACTTTGGAAATTAGTATGGTGGTTCCTCAGGAAAATGGGAATCAGTCTACTTCAAGATTCAGTAATTCCATTCTTAGGTATATACCCAAAAGATGCACATTCATAAAACAAGGACATCTGTTCCACTATGTTCATAGCAGCATTATTTTTAATAGCCATAAGCTGGAAGCAACCTAAATGTCTCTTAACTGAAGAATGGATAGAGAAAATGTAGTAATTTACACAATGGAAAAAAAAAAACAATGGAATCTTGAAATTCACAGGCAAATGAATGGAACTAGAAGAAATCATCCTGAGTGAGGTAACCCAGTCACAAAAAGACAAGCATGTTATGTACTCATTCATGTATGGATTTCAGACATAGAGCAAAGGATCACCAGCCTACAATCCACACCTCCAGAAAAGCTAGGAAACAAGGAGGACCCTAAGAGAGACATACATGGCTCCCTGGAGAAGGGGAAAGGGACAAGAGCTCCTGAGCAAATTAGGAGCATAGAGGGAGGGGAGAGGGAGAAAGAGAAGGGGAGAAGAGGAGGGGAGAGCTGGGCATGAGGGAACAGGAAGATTGAGACAGAGAAAGAATAAAGGAGAACAAGAAAAGAGATACCATAATAGAGGGAACCATTATAGATTTAAGAAGAAATCTGGCACTAAGAAAATGCCCAGAGATCTACAAGGATGAACCCAACCTAACAATCTAAGCAATAGTGGGGAGGCTACCTTAAATGCCCTTTCATGATAATGAAATTGACGACTACCTTATGTGCCATTCTAGAGCCTTCATCTAGCAGCTGATGGAAGCAGAAGCAGACACCCACAGCTAAACACTAGCTGAACTCCTGGAATCCAGTTACAGAGAGGGAGGAGTGATGAGCAAAGGGGTCAAGAGCAGACTGGAGAAACTCACAGAAACAGGAAGAAGGAGGAGCTCATGGACCCCAGTCTGATAGCTGGGAACCAGCATGGGACTGACCCAGACCCCTTGAATGTGGGTGTCAGTTAAAAGGCCTGGGTAATCTATAGGGCCTCTGGTAGTGAATCAGTATTCATCCCTAGTACACAAATGCACTTTGGGAGCCCGTTCCACATAGAGGGATACTCCCTCAGCATAGACACATTGGGGAGGGCCTAAGCTATTCTCCAAATGATATGACAGACTTTGAAGATCCTCCATGAAAGGCCACACTCTCCCTGGGGAGCAGAAAGGAAATGGGCTGGGGTTTGATGGGGGTGATAGGGAAGGATGGGAGTTTTAGGTAACTGGGAAGGACATGTAAAACAACCTTGTTTCAAATTTAAAGAAAAAAGAAATAATGTCCAGGAGAAACAACTATAAGGGTAGAAAATAGTTTAGTCCTTGACTTAGCTGGTCTCATAGAAAATAATAGGAAGTGATTGCATATGGTGACCCAGTATGAGGAATAGGTTCCCAAAAGCCAGACAAAGCATTAGAGACAGCCCTGTTCCCACAAAGATTCTCACAAGAGTGGTCCTCTACACAACTGTAACATAGATGCAGAGGGCCTAAGTGAGTCCCATGCAGGCTCTCTGGTTGTCAGTTCAGACTCTGTGAATTCCCATGAGTCCACCAGGTTAGTTCTTTCTGTGGGTTTCTTGTGATATCCCTGACCACCTTGGCTCATACAATTATTTTCCTTCTCTTCAGCAGGATTCCCAAAGCTTAGCTTAATGTTTGTCTGTGGGTCTCTGCTCCTGTTTCCATCAGTTACTAGATGAAAGTTGGCTGATGCTAATTGGGGTAGTCATGTGTGTGTATTCCAGTGCATTTTTTTATGAGTAACTGTGACATGGAACAAATGTCTGAGGCTTACCTGTGGGGAATGAGGGCATGGGTCTCCTTATCTTTCTGGAGACACTTTCCCTATGTCATCTGGCATCACTTTCCATTTTCTGGTCATTGAGTAGGTGCAGGAAAATAGTAAGTAAGGGAGCGGAGAATGCCTATAGAAAGAGATGCTAAGCCTGTCCCAAACTTTTTATCTCTTTAAGTAAATAAAATGTATATGAAATGTGCAGAGAAATTTATACTTTAGTTTAAGTCAATAATTATGTTTGAACTCTGTTTTTGAGGAAGTAACTATGATAAAGCAAAACTATATCTGAGAGAGGAATTGCTATTGACCTAGTTAACAGTGCATTAATGATGGAAGATCAGCTACTATCTATTCTATAAATCACAGATATATCATAGATAAAGCAGACATTTAATCAGAGCTGTAAAGATCTTCTGGCTAAGTAGACAGCAATAAACAAGCATAATCTTATTTCATGAATGAAAAGTATATGACAATGGATTCAGACACATGAGAGAGTAATTTCTCAAGCAGGTTAATTTCAGGTATGTAGTTCAGCTTTTATTTATTTAAACTTGCAGTAAATGAGGTTGAAGAATATTTCTTAAATCAGAATGTAAAACTTTATTTAGTACAGCATACATGTAATCAAATACATTAATCTTGTTTTCTTTTTAAAAATGTTTTATTTATTCTTTGAGAATTTCATGCCATACATATGGATCATATTCTTACCCCTTCCCAAACTCCTCCCACATCCTTCCCTACCTCCTTCCCCCCCAAATTCATGTTCTTGTTCTATATCAAAAAGACAAGAACAAAACACACATGCAAACAGAAAGAACAGAAAGTGCTATCTAATTTGTATTTATCAACTACTCTTCAGCATGGGGTCTGTCTTGACATGTGATTGTTATACCATTTGTCAGTTAATTGAGAAAAACTGCACATACATTAATCTTAAATGTACACCTTGATAGAATTTGAAGTCTTTACTATCACAAGTCAGGTCATGTTACAGAGCATTCCTCCTACCTCAGATAGCTCCTTCTTGCTCCTCTCCTCAGCAATATTACTTTATCTCACCTTAGCAACCTTTGATTTTACTTCTTGAATTTCATATAAATGAAACCACATCATATGTCCTCTTTTCTCCCACCCCTTTGAATGTCTTAGGCTTGAAAGAACAAAATGTCATAGGGCATCATCTACACTGTTCTATATAGTAATAGATAATTTTTCTTGTTTGTTCTTCTGTATTCCTTTGATTAAATATACTGGAATGAATATGTCTAGTTTGTAGGCAACAGATCTGGAGACTTCTCAGCATCTGTAATTTTAATAGGTTAGTCTCTCTGGGTTTACATTTCTCTGTTTCCTTGTGGTTTTGTTTCTCTGATAAAAAACAAAATAGCCCTCCAAATACTGTTGATGTAACCAGAAAAATGGTAGTACATGGTGTCAGTATTGATAATTATTTTCCAGAGGTTGTAAATAATATTCTCAAAAGTATTTCTATTTCCTCAGACCTGGAGTCAATATCAGATAATACCTAACAATTTCTTAACCTTTGGCAAAGTATTTAACCTCTTTTTTCTTTGCTGTTGATGAGGACAATAACAACTACTCCATGGCGTTAGTCTACAGCTTTAATATTTGCTATATAGCAGCTAGTCAATCATTCCTAATTTACTTTCTTACCCCCCTCTCATTCTCCTCCTCCTACTGTTGTTCTGTTTCCTCCTTCCCCTCATTCTTCCCCTTTCTTTTTCTTTTTTTCACTCTCTTTCTTTCTTAATGAGAGTTGATAAAAATAGTAATAATGTTAAGTTCTTATAATTATTTTAACAAACAAAAATGTTATCATGATGTTGAGGGAAGTAGTTGGGTGGAGGACTGTTAAAGAAGGAAAAAGAATGAAAAGCGAAAAGCATAGGAGGGCAAGACATCATGTCCTCATCCTTAAAATAAAGTTCTCCACTGGGGGGCAGAGAAAAGATGAGTAGAAGAGAACCCCTGATGTTGTGAAAATTATGCCTTATTATCTATCAATGTTAAGTACACTGAAAATGGTAGACTGAGTCACCTGTAATGATATATTATAAGGTGAACTGCACTGAATTGAAGACAAGTCCATGAGACAGTATATCAAAATTAAAGTCTTATTTGCATACATAATGTCAGTTAGAGCAAATGTTCATTGCATGATAATGCACCCTGGAGGAGAGGCCATTAGATTGATTTGCACTCATTTCAATGTTCATGTGGGATGTTGATTTTGTCTGTGTAATTGCCAGAGTAGTTAAGGCACTGTGCTGGTGAAATAGGCAGGCAAATGGCTGCACAGAAACTGTATCACACAAATATGGAAGCCTATGTGCTGATTTAAGGAAAACTCCATGCTTTTAAACAACCCCGAACAGCAACAACAACAACAACAACAACAAAACATCATTCTACACATCTCCTTGCTCACTCAAGATTATTCTTCTGGCCTGATTTTGGAAATGAAGGGGTTGTTTTTATAACAAACATTAAATTTTACAGTACATTATAAGTGGTAGGAGATTGTGAATATGGGCACAAATTTTGTCAATCCTCATATGCATACTCCATCATAACTTTGTCTTCTTAGCATTAAAACTCTTAGTTTGTTTTTCCACCCCCCAGTTTTAAGCTGGCCAGATGACTTAGTTTGATCAGTAAGATCTTAATTAGTAAATAGAACACCACAACAAGTAGATATGTCAAAGTACTTGTTTACAGAGGCTTGCTGCTTTTCTGCTCTTGGAACCACGAATCCACCATGTGCATGAATCCCAGTAAGCATGCTGGAAAGATGAGAAGCTATGCAAAACAAACAGAGCTACCCCAACTGATAGCCTACCATATACTAGAAATGTGTGTTGTGAAGCTGTTTCATATCATGTGGTCAGTGGTAGTTCTGCCTTCCAGCTGGCTAGCAAACATGAGCAAACACAGAAGAGATGAGCCCAGATAAGCCAGATTAAGATAACTGCTCTGTCAACCCTCAAAATCATGACCTAAGCTAAATGGTTACTCTTGTTTTGCCAAGTTTAAATTTCTGGCATCTGTCATGCAAGAGTTAGCTGGTATATATGAAACCCAGTTTTCTCTGTCCCCAGTCCCAGTTCTAGGGCTCTCAAAGAAGAGGAATTCAGATGGGACACAGAAGTAGAACTAGCATTCATGAGTTTAGTTAGAGCAAGCAAGGGGGGAAGAATACATTCTTTAGAAAAACAAAGGGCTGAATTGGAGAGATAGCTCAGTGGGGAAAAGCACTTGCTTTGCCAACCTGACGAAAGGCGGAAAAGCCACTTGTTTTAACTTCACCACACTGGCTGTGCCTTAGCCTACTGCCATTTCAGGCAGCCATCGTGACTCCACAGTTACTGGCATGTTTCTCAAGCAGCCACCAGCCCCTCAGACCACAGCCTAGTGAGAATTCTATTCTTGCTGTCTCTAAAAGTAGCTTTAACTAAATCTCTATTGTTCTAATTATGAATAAGACTTGAGATTCAAAGGCTGTGGTAAAAACCTGAAGGCTCAGAAGGCTGAGTAGCAACTACCTAACCCTCTCACCTTGCTAGCATCCTCAGTGCTTCCTCTTTGCCAAACCAGAAAAGCCTGTGCCACTCCAAACTCTGTCTCTTCCAGATGCCCTCTGAGACTCTACAATTACTTTCTGTCAATTAATTGCCAGTGCAGCCTCCTGACCCAAGGTTAATTTCATTTAATTAATGCAAATGAAAACTTGGGATTCACAGTGTGAGTGAACATTCTCCAACAGGAACTGACTCTCCATAATTGTTCTGACATTTACACACATTCACACTTTATGACATGTGTGTCTCTCTCACACACACACATACACACACACATACACACACATACACACACTCACACAGAGTGGTGGAGAGGGAGGAAGGGAGAAAGAGACAGACAGACAGACAGACAGACAGACAGACAGACAATTATAAAAGACCAAGGCCCCACATTCCCTTTTGAGAATTCATGATAAGAAAAGTAAGCAGAAAGGCATCGTCAAGAAACAATGCTTTTGCACTAGCAGTGGTGGCTTTCTCCCTGTTGTCCATTCTTTGGTGTCTTCCCCAGGGTGAGCACTCTCAGGAAAAGACTGCCCAGGCCTTCTAACTAACACCCATGTTCAGGGGATCTGGGTCAGTCCTATGCTGGTTTCCCAGCTATCAGACTGGGGTCGATGAGTTCCCCCTTGTTCAGGTCAGCCATCTCTGTGGGTTTTGTCAGTCTGGTCTTGACTCCTTTGCTCATCACTCCTCCCTTTCTGCAACTGGATTCCAGGAGTTTAACTCAGTGTTTAGCTGTAGGTGTCTGCTTCTGTTTCCATCAGCTACTAGATGAGGGCTCCATGATGGCATAAAAGTTAGTTATCAATCTCATTATCAGGGAAGGACATTTAAGGTAGCTTCTCCACTATTACTCAGATTGTTAGTTGGGGTCTTCCTTGTAGATCTCTGGACATTTCCCTTTGCCAGATTTCTCTTTAAACCTATAATGGCTCCCTCTATCCTACTAACTCTTTTCTTGTTCTTTTTCATCCTTCCCCTGACTCAGTCTTCCTGCTCCATCATGTTCTCCTCTCTCCTCCTCTCTTCCTCTTCTCCTTTTGTCCCCTTCTCTATCTCCTAACTTCTGCTCCTCTCCTTCCCTGCTCCCAATTTGCTCAGGAGATCTTGTCCCTTTCCCCTTCTCAGGGGGACCATGTATGTCTCTCTTACGGTCCTCTTTTTTTCCTAGTTTTTCTTGTGGTGTGGGGTGTAGGCTGGTGATCCTTTGCTCTATGTCTAAAATCCATATATGAACATACCGTGTTTGTCTTTTTGTGACTGGGTTACCTCACTCAGGATGGTTTCTCCTAGTTCCATTCATTTGCCTGCAGATTTCAAGATTCCATTGTTGTTTGTTTGCTTTGCTTTTTGTTGTTGTTGTTTTTTTTCTACTGAAAAGTACTCCATTGTGTAAATGTACCACATTTTCTCCATCCATTCTTCGGTTGAGGGGCATTTAGGTTGCTTCCAGGTTCTGGCTATTACAAAAAATGCTGCTATGAATGTAGTTGAACAGATGTCCTTGTTGTATGAATGTGCATCTTTTGGGTATATGCCTAAAAGTGAAATTGCAGGGTCTTGTAGTAGACTGATTCCCATTTTCCCCAGGAACTGCCATACTGATTTCCAAAGTGGAGAAGAGTTGAGGAGAGTTTCCCTTTCTCCACATCCTCTCCAGCATAAACTGTCTTTGGTGTTTTTGATTTTAGCCATTCTGACAGGAGTAAGATGGTATCTTAGAGTTGTTTTGATTTGCATTTCCTTGATAGCTAAGGAGGTTGAACACTTTCTTAAGTGTCTTTCAGCCATTTTAGACTCCTCCATTGAGAATTCTCTATTTAGTTCTGTAACCCACCTTTTAATTGGATTATTTAGTGTTTTGGTAACTAGCTTCTTGTGTTCTTTGTATATTTTGGAAATAAGCCCTCTATCAGATGTGGGGTTAGTGAATATTTTTTCCCATTCGGTGGGCTGCTGTTTTGTCTTGACTGTATCCTTTGTCTTACAGAAGCTTTTCACTTTTTAAAAAGTTTTTTGGACAAGTTTTAATTTAAATTTGAAACAAGCTTGTTTTACATATCAATTCCAGTTCCTGCACCCTTCCATCCTCTCCAGTTCCCCCCACTAATCCCCATCCCATTCCCTTTCTGCTCCCTAGAGAGCAGACTTCCATTGGGATCTTCAAAATCTGCCATATCATTTAGGGCAGGGCCTAGGCCCTCCCCCATGTGTCTAGGCTGAGAAAGTATTCCTCTATGTGGGATGGGCTCCCAAAGTCCATTTGTACACTAGGGATAAATAATTATCTAAGAGTATAGAGGATGAGAGAAAGGAGAAAGTGTGTACATGTGTGTGTAGTGGGTATTGAAATTTTACTTTATCAGTAAAGGCCATTTGAGAAGATGGCCTTTGAATACAATTTGAAAATACAAAGAAGTGATTCATGTGCTTATTTAAGAAACTTAATATGGAGGCTGGAGAGGTGGCTCCGTGATTGAGACCTGGGTTTGATTCCACTCTCATGATGGCTTAGAAAAATCTGTAACTCCAGTTTCAAGGGGTTTAACACACTCTCCTGGCCTCTGTGGGCACCATACATGCAACTGATGCCCAGACATATATGCAGATAAAATTTCATACATACGAAAATAAAAAAGAAACTGAATATGTCAAGCCAAAAAAATTGACCAGTGGAAAGTTTCCGAAGCATATCATGCTCATCTTTTTTTCTAGGAGGCAGCAATTTGGGAAGCCTTCTCCATGGCAGGTGGTATTCCCATAGATTGTCATGTCTCATATGAGGCAAGGCTACTTAATTGATCCAGAGGTATAAGACTGATAAAATCTGGGCCAATCAATTTATCACTACTAGCAATGAGAAACTTGAGACATGAAAACCCAGAGACTGAGAGATATTGAAACTGAGGGTTAATTTTAATTTTTAACTTGGTTGGATTTGGGACCACACAGGATATTTGTGGCAGATGTTTGGTTATGCCTGTAAATTTATTTCAGAGAGAATTAACTTAAAAAATACCTAACTTCACTGTGGTGGCACCATCCTATGGACTGACTGCTTGAATGGAGCAAAAGTCAGAAAAGGAGAAAGCCTCCTTTTTTGTTTCCTAGCCTGCTAAGATGTAAACAAGCAACTGTCACATACCTGTCTGATCTATAGTTTCCCAGCCATGATGGAAGCCATGATGGATTGTATTTCCTCTGACCATGAGGTAACATCAATCATTGCCCTCTTAAATTAGCTCCTGTCAGATTTTGGTCACAGCAGTGAGAAATGTGACTAACTAACACAGAGCTGAAGTTGGACTGTTTAGGCCACTGGAACAAAAGTACAACAAACAAAGCAATTTAACAGCAATCGAAGTTTATTGATAACTGGTCAGAAGATTGGGAAGTCAAGATCAAAGTGCAGACCCAAATCATGCACACCTCCTAATTCACTGACAGATGTGAGTGTTTTGTTTGTTTGTTTGCTTTTTTTTTTTTTTTTTTTTTTTTTTTGCTATGTGTTCTCATGGTGGAGGAGAAAAAAGAAAAAAGATCTCCCTGGAAACTCTTTTATGAAGGGCACCATGACCTATCTATTACTCAGTAAAATAACACTGTCACATTTTGAGTTAGGTTTCAATATACTTAATTTTGGGGAAACACAAACATTTAGACTGCAACATTGGCTGAACTTGAAGAACCTAGAATCCAAACCAATGTGTAGTTACTTATTTCAGGAGGTTACCTGATGTTTGTCCTTATCAAGGATTGAGAGTTTAGTTTGTTTTTGAGTCTGGGTAGTGCTCCTGATGCATTATGGTGAATTTGCTCTAAATCTTATTTTATTCTTAAATAAGGGAAAGTTAATTTTTGTTGCTTGCAAATAAAAGTGTCTTAACTAGTATATTTATTTTATGATTTCTCTCCATTTCTTTAATATATTCCTTCTCTTCTGAAGTAGATTATTAGTTTCTTCAAGACAGGAATAATCCCCTCAATTTATCTTGTATTTTCCCTCTACCCAGCTGTGCTTATAGAACAAGATAATAATAGCTAAGCATACATCCAATTACTACTGTGTGTCAAGCACTGAGCTAAGTGTGAATATAGATCATTTTATTTAAGCTTTACAATAAGTCTGTGAATGACCACTCTGATTTTCTCTAATTTTTATAGATGAGGTCTCAGAGGTCACTGGATTAATGCCACGGTGAACCAATGGCATATGGATTCAAAACCAGATACTTACTTTTTAAAATAAGTATTTACATTCTTATTTATGTGCGTGTATATGAACCTTCCCCCTCCTGTGTGTGTGTGTGTGTGTGTGTGTGTGTGTGTGTGTGTGTGTGTGTGTGTGTGTGTGTGTTTTGTGTGTAGTGACTATGGAATCCAGAAAATTATGTCAGATTCCTTGAAGCTGGAATTATAGGTAGTTGTAAGCTATCCCATGTAGGTGTTGTGATCTGAACAACAGATAATTGTGACAATTGAGCCATCTCTCCAGTCACTTTAGCAGACATTTTAAAAATTCACGCATTGCATCATGAAAAAATACTAATTATTTCTATGAAGTCAGATCTTGGGACAATCAGCTATCCTTCATCTTCCATCCAATCAGGGTTGCTCAGGAATTCCACAATTGTAGCAGGACAGTTTCATTCTAGGAACTATAATATTCAGACTCTATAAAATCAGTTCTAGTCAGAAAATGTTCTTTCCTGCAAGCCATTGCCATCACAATAGCAGCCCCCAGACGATTACTGTTCTTGCAACAAAATTTTTGGCTTAGATACATTTGCAAATTTTAAAATAAGAAGCCAATAACATACTAAGAAAGAAAATAGAAGTATTATGAAGAGAACTAGTTATTCCTGGTAATAAAGAAAGAAGACAAATCTATTACTCATTTGGAAAGAATGTTAGTTAAATCTTTGTGATTCCTTCTAGCAAACCTTACTAAGTCCTTGTTACTTATAAAGACATTGAGGCTAAATTTTAATTTTTTTCCCCTTTTGATAACTCCCAACCTTAAGAATCCTACATTCAGAGAAAAAAAATGTGAAATACCTAATTCCAACTACCAAGTACCGTTCTACCTCTAAGTTCACAACACATTCTTGTTCCCTGTTTCATCTGCTGTTTAATTATGTGCTGCCCCATGACACTAGAATGCTACTCCATAATTACCATAATGTTATTTCATTGCCATGTAGATTCTTTACAATTTTACTTCTCAGGCCTTGCCTTTTATGTCAAGTACCGATAAAAATGGACTATTTCCATGACAAAAACATATTTATAGTTAGCTTAGTGTGGTTTAATGTCA
The DNA here is from genome assembly GCA_030556225.1 of Cricetiscus sungorus. Classification (NCBI taxonomy): domain Eukaryota; kingdom Metazoa; phylum Chordata; class Mammalia; order Rodentia; family Cricetidae; genus Cricetiscus; species Cricetiscus sungorus. The sequence continues at coordinate 11,576,908 of JANBXA010000609.1, forward strand.
CAATGTTATAAAATTATCTGCCACCAAAGAAAAGGTTGAATTGAACCAGAATTAATGGCAAATAGACTTTTGAGATATTTTAAAAAATCAAGGGCTGGAGAGATAGCTCAGTAGTTGAGAGCACTTACTGCTCCTCCAGAAGACCTGAGTTCGATTCCCAACACCCACATATCAGTTTGTAGGTGTATGTAACTCCAGCTCCAGAGGATCCAATACCTCTCTGGCCTTCTCAATCACCAGGAACACATGTGATGCATAGTCATACATGCAGGCACAACACCCATATACATAAAATAAAAAATCTAACAACACATTAGGTAGACTTTATATAGTTAGAATTACATAATTTTCAAATATTGGTATCATGCAGAACATTGTTAATCATAACATATTCATTACATGTCTTCAGCATACCAATTTTGCTTATACATATGGAATAAGTTGAATGAAGATAAAGCTGCCATTATTTTAAACTAGTATTAAGTGAGAGGAACATACACACAGTGGGGGCGGGGAAGGCTTGTCTCTTATTCATTGCCATAGTTCTAATGCCTAGAACAGTGTCTGGTATGTAATGGGAAGGTATGCACTCCAATATTTTATGAGTGTCTACTGCATGCCCAAATGTGTTCTCAGTACTGGGAAGACAGCATTAAAAATGCAGAAATGATGCTTCCTTGTAGTTTACATTTAAAAGTTAGAGGCCATAGAATGAAGAAATGAATATGATATCTAGTATGTCAGACAATGATGTAATCTATCGGGAGAATAAAGCAAGAAGGAGGGATAGAGTCATTATTTGAAATAGGGTGTGAAGGAACACCTCAGTGATAGATGAGCAATAGAAAACAAAAGAAGGTGAGAGAGTGAATGTTGGTGTTATTGCATGGGGCAGTGCTTTAGTTTGCTATGAGATGACTACCAGTAAACAAGTGGGGAAGTGTGGAAGTGAAAAGATTGATGAAGATGACTGGGACTATGTCATGCAGAGCCTCCTGACCATCGTAAAAAATGAAGATTTTATTCTGATGGAGTTAGAAACAATAGAGGGTCTTCCCATCAGGAGGTAGCATAAGCACTATTTTTAAAATTAGTATACAAAGTAACTTACATATATATTGAGTTTTCATAGATAAATATATGTTTGTGAATATATATGCTATCATACACTATATATAAATATATTATATATATATAATGTGGTATATGTGGTATGCACACGAAATCATCATTTCAAGGCTTTTTCTAGAAATCCAAGGAGAATAAATAATGAGGGACAAAGGGCAGAAGCAAGGAGACCAGTTAGCCTACTTGTAGCAACACTGAGAAGTGGTAGCTGCATAAGCATGATAGCAGTGGTGAGTGTGAGAAATTATCAGGCTCCAGATGTGATTTAAAGGCAGAATGGACTGGCTGTACTGGTTGACTCATTATAACATATGATTTCAAGAGAAAATTAAAGCACAGCTTAGGTTGTTAGAGTTTGAACTTCAAAATGTTTGGAGCTGCCACTAAAAACAAAGGACTGGGGCCTGGAGAGATGATTCAGTGGTTAATAGTGCTTACTGCTCTTGCAGAGGACCTTGGTTTCTGTCCCAGCATCTACATGGGAAGGTTCATAACTTCTCCAGACTCTAGTTGTAGGGGATCCAAGGCCCTCCTGTAGCCCCACATTTTTTGAATGTGGTACACATAAACTCACATAGGTACATAAGCACATACACAAATAACACAAAACACACAATTTAAAATTTTAATTGTACTTTTATTGTATGTGAATGAGTTTTTTGGGGGGTGGATACTTTTTTGCCAACACCCTATTCTCACTACATCTGTGTCTGGTGAGAATAGGGTGTTGGGTCCCTAGAACTTGAGTTACAGGTTACACACATGTGATTCACTATATGGGAGCTGGGAATTTAACCTGCATCCTGTGGAAAAGCAACTCTCCAGCCCTCCTAAATACACATATTTTTTAAACAAAAGTTTAAATTAATAGGGAAATTTCATAAGGTATAGATCAGGGAGAGATATGGAGAGGTGGGTTACCTGTAAGACAGGTTTGAAAATCCTATTAGTCGTGAAGGTGAAGACCTTGACTAGATTGCTGTCTGCAATCCTTCAAGGGAAACATTTAGAAAAAATGTGTAAATTTGGGAGTCACTATCAATATAATTGGAAATTTAAAACATGAATCAGAATTAGATTATAAATGCTTTATAAGTATTTAAACAGTAATAAGTAAATGTACACTTTTACTTCAATAACAAATGAATTACTTATAACAGAAAAAAAGAAAGCATTCAACTTGGCTGAAGCACATTCAAGAACCCCTTTTCAGAAGTTAGGCTCTGAACACAGTGATTTTTCTTCAAGGAGATAACCCTTAGCCTTGCATGGTTCTTGCCTCAGGCAGATTGTTCTTTTACCTGGGCTCACTCTATGGGCAACTTAACTTAGGGGTCCACTTCTAGCTGCATGGTCTCTGCTCCTTCAAGACATAATTTCCACTCTGGTAGACTTTTTGTTTTTTGACGTTCTCTGAGGCATTCTCTAGACTCACCAGGCTGTGTATCTGAGCTGCCTCAGTCATTACCAGCTACATTAATTTTTAAATTTTGTTACTGCTTTGCTTATAAAGTCATGTAAGTTTTGAGTGTTCTGCTAAAGCTGTATTTTTTCCTCTAAGCCTGCTTAGCTTTAACATGTGCTAATTGTGAGTTTACAGTATAATAATAGATTTTAGGGTAGGGTATATAATTTTATAATGCAAATATTTGCATACATGTATACATGTTGCATTTGTCCCCATCATTTTTGGACATCTTAACCTTTAAGAATTATGCTTATCTTATAGGGTGTCAGGTACATAAATCCTTCTCTACCTCTAGAAACACTGGCAAATGAACAAATAGGGATATGCATACATGCACTAAACTCATCTCTTAGAATAAACTACTTGCTTGTCCATTATCCAAGATAGACAATCAGAACACACCATCTCACTGCTAAACATAGCCTGAACCGACCAGAACTAACACCTGTCTGTCCCTCATTACCCACAACAGCCAATAAAAGTATATTTATGACTGTCCACCATGACCCAAGTTTCAGTATGACTTAAATTAGTAACCATGATGTATGTGCTTCTTCAATATGACCCAAGCCAGTGAGTCAGAGTATACTACTTGCCTGTCCAACATTTCTCAAGTTAACCAATGGAAATATACTACCCAACTGACCAGCCTAGTCCTATTTTCCTGTCAGTTGATTGAATCTAGCCAATCAGAACTATTTTTAAGTTTCATTTTCTGCATGAGTACCTGAAGCCCATGGAAGTCAGAAGAGGGCATCCTATTCCATGGAACTGGAGTTATGGAGAATTGTGAACCACGACCATGTAGATGCTGGAAACTGAACCTGGGCCCTCTCCAGCCCCCATAGTGGCATTCTTAGTGGTCATGACCTGCCTTATTCATGTTGGTTTTCCTAGGACCAATCATAATGCCTGGGTCACAGAAGCTACACAGTAAATTATGAATTAATGAATATATGATTCTAGTAATAATATATGATTCTGCCTGATCACCTTGGATAAGAGGATATATTATCTTGCATACATATATGCAACTTGTTGAAGAGTGTAGTATTTTTGACAGGTATGGGGTTTTTTTATTGAAGCTAAAAACAAAACAAGAAATAACAAAGCATTTCTTGCTAGTCAGTTTTCTGTTATTGTAACAAATACCTGTGGCAATCAACTTATAAAGTGAAAAAGGTTATTTTGGATTAGAGTTTTAGAGGTTCTGGCCCATGATCGACTGGCCCCATTGCTTTGTCCCCTTGATAAGACAGAAGTGTACTGCAAAGCAAAATTGTTCAGCTCATGGGTGAAAAGTAATAAAAAAGAGGAAGGAAGGTACCAGGGTCCCAGTTCCTTAATCTGATTATACATCCCTAATGGCTTTAAATCCTCTCCTCTCACTAGGCCAAACCTTGTAGCATCAGGGGCTAGGAACCAATAGTTCCACACATTTGGAGGAAACCCAAAATCCAAATTACAGCAAATTCATTGAGATAAAAATAGCAAATAAGGCAAGAAGAGAACATATGCAGTAGGGAAGCATTAGAAAAGATAGCAAAGTGGGAAAAATAGTCTACTTTATGGAATTAAGGAGTAGCGCTAGAGCAATTGAGGGCTGTCATTATTCCACAAAGTAGATGTAGAAGAAAAGTCAAAGAAAAGACTGATACACACACACACACACACACACACACACAATCCATCTATTCATCCATCCATACATACATACATCCATTCATATATATATATATATATATATGTGTATATATGTATGTATGTATGAGATGTAGGGAGGACCTGCATAGTAACTTTGCTCCCTGAGTAAGCTTTGGTTTTTAACTGTATGTCAGGACATCTACAGGATTATTGGGAAGTTAAAATGGAAAAAACCCAAAACCAAAAACAACAACAACAAAATTCCTCCTAGCTCCTAGCTTTCATATATTCTGTTATGGGAGAAATCTATGTCGATAATGATGATGAGACAGTAGCGGGATGATGAGAGAGGGTGGACATTGGGGAAGATAGATAGCCTACTGCTCTTAGTAGGCACAATCTTCCTTCCTTCCCCAGAGCTGTAGGAAACATGGCTCTGTTAAAGCTAAAGTAACTTATTTCTGTATGTTATATATATATATATATATATATATATATATATATATATATATATACATACACACACACACACACACACACACACACACACACATATATATATATATATATATATATAGTGGTACATGCCATTAACATTAATTCCAGATGCAGAAATATCTGAGTTCTATGCCAACCTAGACCAGCCAAGACTACCAAAAAATAAAAAAGTTAATATGAAGACACTAATCCCCTCTCCCCGGAATTAACACTCATCTTCCTTAGTCTCCTGCGTACTTGGATTGCAGACATGTGCTGCCTACTCCAGTTTTGTCTCAGTTTTGGAATAATACAGGCAGGACTGTCATTTAATCACCTTCTGCACCTGAGCAGAACAAGAGACTGTTAACAAGGAAACACCATGTCCTGAGGCAGAATCTAGAGCCTTGTTTGATGGAGGTGGTACCGATTATTTGAGCTTATTCCACACTAGGGCATCCTAAGTGTGTCAACCCCACTTTGGGAGAGCCTTCATTGTTCTTCTCACTGAGGGTCTAGAGAACAGGGTGTTCCTTGCTACACCATGAGTTCATCATTCCTCCAAACTAGTTTTCCAGGACCCTGGGGCATCTGCAAGAGGAAAATATCAAAAGGGGCTTCTTAGGAAACAGTACTAACTAGTGTGTGGCCAATGGTGGGGAGTATGGTACTTCAAGAATAGCTATTGAGTGTAGAAGAGGTGGAACCTTGCTCATATCCAGCTGGGAGGCATGGTGAGGAACGAGTCCCTGGTAGATCCAGCCAGCTGGAGGAGCCAGCCACACCATCTCCAGGATGGGTGGGTCCTGGTGCTACCACAAAGGGAAGAATGAGGATGGGGTGGGGGGGACCTCTGTGAGGGTTTGATTGGTCCTGAAGACTTTGGCAATACTGAGCCCAGATGACATGTGGAAAGTGTGTAGGGCTTTCATGCAGGGACCTGGAGAGGCTGGGGTCAAGTGGTGAAGGAGTCCAGCGACAGGCGCGTGGTTGTGTGCTGGGGTGGGCTGTGCCTCGCTGGATTGTGGCGCCGCCATCTGGTGGAGCCTGGCACTGAACCTGTGGGTAGGGGCGGTTGGAGACCGCCTCCCTGCGCGGTCCCTCTACCTGCTGGGGGCGGGGAGAAAGAAAGGCGGGCACCAAGCGATTGGGTGAGTCACTCCTTTCCCTAGGGTTAGGAGAGGGACTTCTCTTCTTTCCTAGGGTCTGCGCATCTGCTCCAGGCTCCGGCTCCAGTTACGCGACTCCCTCTGCCACTCTCCCGGGTGGCGCGCGTCTCCGCCTACCTTCTGAAGACCGGACCAGTCGTGTTTCCTTGTAGGTGAGGACTAGGTAAGTTCTCGCCATTTAATACCCTCTGTTAGGGTGCTGGCTGCGGGGGGGTGTTGACAGGGGTTCTTCCAGGCTATGTCTCTGTCTGCCTTTGCTTCCTTCCTCTGGTTCTTTCTATTGTAGACGGAAAGTTAGATTTTAAAAAACGCGTCAGAGAATATCTGTGCTTAGACTCCCTGGCAAACCAAACTCTGGAGCCATATTCTTAATTTCCCGGGTACCTTCAAATGTCCTGATGCTGCGTTTATGGGACAAGGTATGTTTGATTTATTTAGTCTTTGCTTACTCAATCCCCCCCCCTTTTTGTTCCTGGGTAATCTTTAGAGGTGGGGACAGAAGAGCTTGAGAGCTGAGCTGGGATCCTTTGCTATATGCTGTCTTCATTCAGCAAGGTGGCTGTGTGTCTCATGTAGCCTGAGTTGGGATCTTGGAAGAACCGTTGTAGCCCAGGACACATCAGAGCTGGAAAAGAACTGCAGTTATTGCGTACCTATAAAGTGACCACGGACAGAAGCAAAATATTTTGGAGGTCAAGTCTGTGCCAATGCAACACCAATGTTGACAAAATTCATTGCAAAACTCCATGGAATATTCTAGAAAAAAAATTTAGGTTCTTTCTGCTTTTGTATTTTCTGATTTTCAAGATGCTTCAAAGCCTGTTATTTCCCTTGCAGGAATATCAGTGAGGATCTATTCTGTTTCTTAGAAGGATTTACCTGTATAAAGCTTCATGTTAGTTTAGGGGAGGGAGTGTCAAAGTCATTGCTTTTAGAAAAACCGATTTGGGGAGAGGGTGTTTCTCCTTTCACTACCATTAAGAAGCAAACTGTTTCTGTGACTATTAAATAGACACTGATTATTGCTGTCGTTTTTGCATAGAAGTAACAGAGAGAAGATGCTGAAATACATGAATCTGTGGCTCGTGCTGGCAACTGCTTTTCAGTATTATTCAGTTTGATGTAATGTTAACAGGTGGTTTTAATTCACATCATAAAATGATTTTGTTACCTGATGGTACCGTACCAAAGTACTCCTAAAATCAAGTGTTGCCTTTTGTCTTTTGGGAGTTAAATATGTATGGGTGAAGGAATATTTTCTGGCTACTTATTAGCCCCTGATCATAGATTGCTGTTTTCTGAATTATCCTGTGGATTTCAATCTATGGCCATATAAACAATCCCCTCTTGAAAGAAAATTAGTGAAACTTGAGATGGCTAGTCAGGCCACAGGGAGTCCTTGATAATCATCTTCCAATGACCTGCAGGAAGCCCTTCAAAGCAAGTTCTAGTTCTCACTTCCCTGATGACCTAGCTCTATCATGAGTCTTACTCACATCTTTATCACTGGGATTTAGTAAAGTAGAAGTATGTTATAAATATGAGTGAATGATTAGATAATTTTGCTGCTCAGATTTCTCAAATTCTATTTAGACAAGTTTCCTCTTCAACCCTAGAATATAGTAATAAAGTCCATGTAATTCAATGGTATTCATAACGTGTCGATTATCAGAGTATACTATCTTATGTAAGAATGTAAATATATACATGTGTGTATCACACACATACACATTTATTTTCAAAAGTGGCTTTAGCAATAGAGAAGCCTGATAGCGGTGAACACAAAAAGACAAGGATGTCACTTCAGCCGCTCCAGATATGATGTCCTTACATGGTATTCTAGGACAAGAAACAAAAGGTAGGAAGGAGAGAATGTTTTCCTTTTCAGAGGACTACAAAAGGCTTTTCTTCAAAGGTTCCCAACAAATGTCCTCTTATGTCGTTAGCAGGAGCTGGAGCACATAAACTGCTCTTAGTGGCAAGAGTGGTTGGGGAAGTATCAAGAGTTTTTGCTTCTATAATGGAAGGTTTCTTGTGAGGGGTGCTGTTGATGGCTTTGGAGAGCTGGCCAGAAGGTCTGCCAGAATGGTTTGAAAAATTTTGAAGTTGTGATTGTGTCATCAATTGGGCCAAGTAGCAAAATCACATTTAGAAAAGATTCCCCCTGCCCCAAATTGTATCCTATTTTAGGTATATCAATGAAATCTTCATGTGTTGAACATTAATCCACATCATGAAATTTTAAGAAAGTGGATTCTTAATCTGACTGTGATGTATATAAGTAATGGTAGAGATTTCACCACTGGATACTGGTGGCTTTATAAGAAAGTGGTGGAGGAGGTCAGAGAACACTTATGTGCATTTTCTGTCAATTACTTTGTGAAACCCTGCACTATCTCAGGACTCTGCTAGCAAGATCACCACCAGAGTTGGATCTTTGAATATCAAGGGCCCTGAACACACACACACACACACACACACACACACACACACACACACACACACACACAGAGAGAGAGAGAGAGAGAGAGAGAGAGAGAGAGAGAGAGAGAGAGAGAGAGAGAGAGAGACTCAGACACAGAGAGACACACAGAGAAATGGACTCTTACATTCACATTCAGAAACTATATCTTATATGTTCACATATAAATCTCGCATGGCTTCCATTAATATTAAATATAAGTCAGACCCTCCAGTTCCTGGAACACAGAAAACTTTTAGAAAATAGTTCTCTGAGTCAATTATTGGGTTTGAGTGCTACAGAAAAAAAAGTGGGAAAGATTTAGCACTTATATGCTATTTAGTACCGTGGCACCAGAATTCTGGTGTGAGGATTTATAGAATCTAAGTTTTTTACTTGGATCCTAGGAACCTTGAAGGTATCTTAATGAAAGGAACAATGAAAACCTAGAAAATGGGTGCTGACAACTTAGGTGAACAGATTTTCTTGAGGAGGGGCTTTGTAGCATGAAAAATAAAAGACCCAGAGACAGATATTAGGGTTCAAGCTTCAAGCTGAAGATCAGAGAAGAGAATTAGCCAAGCCAGTAGATCTTTCTTCTACCTCAGGCTGAAATGGCAATTCTGTCTCCACAAATCCTCAGAGGCAAAAGCTCTCAGATCCTGTTTCCTCCTCCTTATATTCCTTTCTCTGCCCAACCCTATCCTCCTCTCTCTACCTCCTTAATGCTGGGATTAAAGGCATGTGATTACAAGTGAAGGGATCACCTTTGTCTGAGCTGTTTCTTTTAAGACTGGAACAATTTTGTGTAGTCAGTGTGACCTCGAACTGACAGAGATCAGTCTACTTCTTAATCCTGAGTCTTGGGATTAAAGGTGTGTACCACCACCTCCTAGCTTCTCTAGCTAACTAGTGTGGCTGGCTTTGAATTCTGAACCCTCAGGCAAACTTTAGTAAATTATAAATAATTTACCACCACAGGACTTCTCTATACCTGTTCTGTGGAAGATGTCCTATAGAAGGGGGAGGGCAATATCAAAATAAAAGACCAGATAACTTAAAATGTTGATGTATGACAGGAACACTATCATTATAAAACTGTTTTGACTTCCTCTTTTGCAGGAGTACTTAATGCATACAAGTTCCAACTTTGAGAACATAACAGCAGGAGATTGGATAAGCAAAGATCAGAGACTGGAATTTTAGATTTTAAAGCTCTGAGTCTTTGGATGGGTTGCCTGTTAAGCCTGGTGTAGATATCAACAGCTTTCAAACATTTCTGCACAGTAACAATCTGTGGGGAGTTTTTAAAACCCAGATTTACAGGTTAATCCTTAGGTCACTTACTTTGGAAACTTTGGGAATGGAAACCAAGCATTACAAGTGTTTTTAAAAATGTCTTCTATAATTGCCAGTACCTACTTGAGTTTAGAGACTTAATTTTCTAGAACTGCCACACTACATACCACAAAGGAAGTCCTGGAGATTAAAAGTCTAAGATCAAAGAATCAGCAGGGTTTCCTACTTGTGAGGCTGATGCCTTTGATTTGGATGCAGCTACCCTCTTGCTGTGTTTGTCCATAGTCTTTCCTCTGTGCAAATCTGTGGTGCAACATCCACTTTCTAAGGACATAAATATCAGTAGGTTTACTCTAATCACCCCATTTTCACATGATCACATTTTTAAAGGACCTGTTTCCAAATATAGACATATATTCAGGCCCCGCCTGTTAGAACTTGAACATAACAAGGTGAAGGTGCACAATCCAGCCTGTGACAGAAAGTGGGGTACAAGCATGACAGTTCTCACATTTGAATACACACATAAGTCACCTAGAAACTTTATTAAAATTCGGAGGCCACTTCTTAGTATGAGGCTCGAGAGTACACAGTTCTTATACATTTCTGGTGACATAATGTTGCTGTCTTTTAAGTAGTGTGATCTATGTAGATCAGTGACAATCAGACTTTAGCAGTCACCAAGCTCACCACGAAGAAATAGAAACAGATTTCTGGATGTCACAATTTGTGATTTTAGTAGTTTGGTGTAGAGCCTAAGATTTACATTTCAAGCATGTTTTCAGATGATATATGCATGTTACTTGTCTAGGGATGATGGTTTGCAAGCCACAGATCACTGACATTTTGACATATTTTGGTATTGGTGAGGTCAAGGTCATCACATATATCACGGTATTTGAAGTTTATCTGTGATGTTCACTATCTTAATACTGATAGTGTTACATTTTATTTTGTCAAGGTTAGCCCCTAGATAAGGAAAATGTGATAAAATACTTTGTTGGAACTTTTTACATGTCTTATAGAAATAGAAGTAGGTGACTATGCATAGCCTCATTTATCTCTAGTCATATTCTCCAACCAGAAAGTTCACGTGCGGCTTCCTATTTTTACCAGCTTAGAGATGATTGTATAAGACTTCTCCTATGCAATTTAAAAAGGATTAACCACTCTGGAGAATGTATGTCTCTCAGAGGGGCTATGTGATTTTCTCAAAACACATTAATTTAAAATAATTTCTTATTTAGGGCTATTATCATTTCTCCATGAGACTCATATATATACCAATGAGTATCTCTTGCCCAAAATAACTGGAGATGAGAAAAACATGTTGCTTGTTCATTGAGAGTTAAATGAGTAAAATTGATTTTTGTGGGTCTTTTAATCACTTATGAAACATGTATCTAGCACTGTTATATTAACTTCACAAGAACATAAAATTATTTTATGCATATTTTCATTGTTATTAATGTTATGCATCATATGCATTCATTTGTAATTAGGTAAGACAAGTTACATTTTAAAAAGATTTTTACCATTTTTAATTATTTGGGGGGAAAATGGGTATGGGTGTATGTGCATGCAAGTACCAGGAAAAGGGCATGGGATCCACTGGAGCTGGAGTTATAAGCTGTTTGTGAGCTACCAGATGTAGGTACTGGGAACCAAACTTAGATCATCTGCAGGAGCAGTATGCACTCTTAAATGCTGGCTCTCCACACAACCCATTTACTCTGGGACTAGATACAAAGGATGACTTTTACTAAAAAATTTTTTCCTTACATTTTTTCCAAAGTTATGCCAGATGTATAGGGCCTCTAGTCAGAATAAAGTTATCCACTAAAACTCTAAAGAACACGTAACATCTTTTCCACATGCTATAAGGACTTTGAGTTCCCTTCCTAGCTTTCCCTAATTTTGTGCTTGTTGTTTTTTGTCCTCAGTTGCCTGCGTGCCCCCCCTGCACTGTCCAGGGGAATAGCTTTTAGGCAATGTTTCCAGTCTAAGTGTTTGACTCACTGGATGAGACACGTGCACATGCGCAGTTGGTAAGATGAATACAATAGACTGTAGGAGCCCAGCAGCATTAAGCATTGGAACTGTACAGTGGATTCTGATTCTCCTGATTTCATGCTCAGCAATCAACCTTATGATGTTCGTTGCCTACAGGGAGAGGATAACCTGGTCAGGCTGTCTGTTCTGCTTGACAGTTATATTCGTCATTGTAAATTACTAAACCAACACTCTGGCTTTAAACACTCATGACTGTTGTGGGTATGAGTCAGCACCCAGCACCCTCAAGCTTGATAAATTCAGGGACACTGATAAGATCTGTTATCTGACAGATGGCTCCACAAGCCCTGATGCTGCTGACTCACTAAAGTGCATTAAAAGCTGCCACCATTTATTACTATTAAGCATTTTATGCATACCAAACACCATGCAATTTTATTTACCTTATCTCATTTAGTCCTCATATTAACTCTGTGAAGTATTTGCTATTTTCATTTTACTTCATTTTTAAGGCAGACATGTAGATTTAAAATATCCACCAAGTTCAATAGCTACTGTAATGCAATTTTTAAAAGTATATGCATATTTTTAATTATCATGAAACATAACAATTCCCTTAGGACATTTTTATCTATACTTAGTCTGGGTTGATCCTCTCATGGTCACATACCCTCTGCTCTCACCCATCCACATTCCTTTCCCTGTCCATACTTGTACACTTCCGCTCCCAATGTTTTCCTAGTGACAGAAACTTGTAGTTGCCGTCCAATATTCACCCTCACCTTCTCTCTTAGGAACTAAACCCCATTGTTCTTGCTGGTAATAGTGTATCTAAAGAGGAGTCTAGCATGTAGCATCTCCTACATGTGGGTGTGAAGCTACAACTGAATTTCACCAGTGAGGGAAAGCTATTTTATGGCATGATTCTTCAAAGTCCAAGGGGAGGGAGTCAGCATGCTTGACCCTTGTCCTTTCCCCTGCTTCTTTCTCCTGCTGCTATAGAATCCAGACAAGATAGCTGGTGCCATCTTAGACCATGAGGCAATCTGTTGCATGCAAGTTAGCTTTGAACTTGTTGGAATAGCTAGATAAAGAAGAAAATGGGCCTGTGTTGGAACCAGGGAAATTCTGTGTCAGTTTTACTTCCAAGACATTTGTTCTGTTACCAGAACTAACTGGCATTCTCTGACCAGAGAAGCAAAGTCAGAATGGTTATTCAGTAGGCAGTGGGCAGTGTCTACATACTGTGTACCAACGACCTGCTATTTTTATTGTCATAAATACATGTGTTGAGTTTTTTCCATTTACTGGCTTTGTCTACTGCACACATCATTACAGCCCACGTACATATTGTATATTGATCATATCTCCCCTCACCCACCAACCCTTCCTTTTCTTGCCCTTTCCCCTTCTATTAGTTCTCCTTGTCCCCTTTGACAGTTTAAACTGTTTATTACATTTATTATTTATTCATGTGCCCACACTTGTACTGGCAAGTGCACATACACAGAGATCAAAGTTTAACTGTAAGGAGCTGTCTCTCCCTTTTACCATGCTGGGTCCTGGAGATTGAGCTTGGGCCATCAGCCTTGGTGAGAAGCACCTTTACTGGCTGAGTCATCTGGCCAGTTAAACAGTTTTTATTGTTTATTTATTTGCTCAGTTACTTACCTATATTTTGTGTATGGGAGACACATTAAAGGACAATTTTCGAGTGTTGGTTCTCTCTTCCATCATGTGGGTCTAGGAATGAAAATCAGGCCATCAGGCTTGGTGCTTTTACTTGTTTAGCCATCTACTAGCCCATCCTTGACAGGTTTACTTCTGTTTTTATTTGTACATATGCACATCATGTTCTGTGTCTATATAAATCTAAAAACCACAATTGAAAAGAAGTGGTTTTTCTCCTCTAGAGATTCAGCCAAGCTTTTAAATAAGCTTTCAGCCTAGTAACTAACTTCATCGTGTATATCCAGGTAGTTCCTTCCTTAAGCCCTAGTGACTATCCCGCTTTCCATACTAGAGGTTCTTTGTTGCTTCTACATAAATGCTTGTTGGAGTACCCTAGCACTCATACACACGTGTTATGTAATCTGAGGGAGTTAATAGCCCAAGATGAGAGCTGGCATTGAATTCCCCTTTACAATTATTTATTTACTTTTCTTCTTTTACATATTGATAACAGTTCCCTTTCCCTCCCTCCCTCTTTCCCTCTCTCCAGCCCTTCCATGTCCCCTTCCCATCGCACTTCCCCTACTCCACATGTAGGGTGGTGCCTTCCAGGAGGGGGTCAACAAAATCTGTCTAGTCATTAGGAGTAGGGACTAGCCCCCCACTCCTGTCTCTAGGTTAAGGGAGTATCCCTCCAAGGGGAATGTGCTCCCAAAGTCCTTTTGTGCACCTGGATACATCTTGGTTCTACTGTCAGAGGTCCCTAGACTGCCCAGCCTTCTAACTGAGACCCATGTTTAGGGGGTCTGAGTCAGTCCCATGCTGGATTCCCAGCTATCAGTCTGGGGGGTCCATGAGCTCCCCCTTGTTTAGGTCAGCTGTCTCTGGATTTCTGTATCCTGGTCTTGTCCACTCCTCTCTGCATCTGGTGAATCCCCTTTATTATATCTATCCTTGACCACATAATTCTCCTTTGTATTTTAGTAGAGTTTCTTTCCAATAGGTTCACAGATGGTCTAGTTTCTACAGTTGCAGGTTACTTAGAAATATATTCCTATATTAGTTTTCTTTTTCTTTTCACTGGGAACTCTGAATCAAACAAATGTAACTGTGTACAAACCATTGTTTCATGCACTTATATAAGTTCATCATATAAGCTGTGAATTAAAATGTACTGATGGCACTTGTGAATTCTTGTGGCTTTTGATGAAGCAACATACTTTTTTGGTGTGAAAGTATGATGGACACTTGATGGAATCTGATAACAGAAAGTGTGTGGCTGTGGATCTGCAGGAGCTCATATACCTTTTTGGTGAGAACACAATTTGGGATTATTTTGGAAAAGCAAATTCTGTTGCTGCTATAGTTTAAGTATGATTTGTATGTGTTTTCCAACAACTTGTAAGCTGGAAGCTTGGTTTGCATGGTCTTAAGAGGTGTTGGAGTCTATAAGAGCTCAAGAGGTAGCACCTAGTAGAAGATGATTACGTTGTGGGTTAATGTAGTTTTTCATGGGACAGGTTTAGTTATCATGAGAGTAGATTCTTAAAAAGTTGGACCACTCTATGAACTTTCCCTATTCTGAATGTAATCTGTTGCTTTTCTATCTCTCCATGTTGTGGTGCAGCCCAGGAGACCTCATCAGAGGCTAAACAGAGATTTTAGCCTCCAAGACTGTGAGTTAGGGGCAACACTTTTCTTTATAAAGTCTCAGCCTCAAATATTTTGTTACATCAACAGAAAACAGACTAATACAGACATTATCTTGGTAAGCTGAATCTACAAACCCTATGACTCAATATTTTTATTCATACTTAATCTCTAGAGGAATTCTGAATATGAGTCAGTGTCTGAATGTGAATCAGCTGGATGGATACAAGCTAGAGTTATCTAGGAAGAGGAACATAACCTGACAAAAAGGCTTCCTTCAGACTGCCTGTAGGCTAGTCTGTGGGACATCTTCTGATGTGGGAGAGCTCAGCTAAGCAAGTCAGGAGAAGCAAGCTAGTAAGTAGCACTCCTCTATGGCTTCTGCTTCTGTTCCCCACCCCCAGGTTCCTGCCTTGAGTTCCTGACCTGCTTCCCTCAGTGATAGACTATAAAGTGTAATCCAAAAGAAACCCTTTCCTTCTCCAAGTTGTTTTTTGTTAGGGAGTTTATCACAGGCATAGAAGCCTAACTAAGACAACTGTAGCTCTCTAGAAATAATGAACATCACATGATTCATAATAAATGATTCTAGAATAACATAATCATCAATTGATAGGGAAATGGATAAATGTAATATTTGTTTTTGGAGTAAAATGAATTACCTATTGCTATAGGGAAGAATACAGGCTTATTATAAATAAAATATTGAGTCAAAACTAAATCAGGTATTGCTCTTATGAAACTCATAAACAATACTATACACTCTATCTTAGGTATTTTATATATACAAGATATATACACATGTTCATATATGCACATATTTGCACACACATATGTATGTATGTATGTATGTATCTCAGAATCCAGGCCAGTACTGGGGAGACATATGGGATTGGGTAGTTCTATAAAGAAATTGCATTAGCATTTAGTAATGTTGTAGATATTGAGTTGGGTAATGGATTCATAAAGACTTATTTGTTAAAACCATCTACAACTTAGTCAAATAAGACAGACACTTTTGTATTTGCCATCTATTATATGCATACATTCATACGCATGCATACATACATACACCACTGACAAAGATGCTGGACTAGCAGAGGCAGCCTCAGTGAAAGCTTCTGCTAGTCTTCACTCCAGCAGTTCTTAGAGCACCTGATTATGTAATGGATTTCCTCCCTTTGTATTTCCTAATACCTTTTAGTCAACTAGAATGGAAGGAAACATGATTTAGTTTTCCTTACCATTATCATGGGTCACATCTTCTCGTACAAGTGGGAAAGAGCGATCCATTGTGTCCTCTCTGCTTCTGTCCATTTACCTCCATTTGCTGTGCTAGTGTGCTCTGCCCAGTGCTTTCTGATGTAAATAGTACATCTGCGGCCCCACTGCTAAGTCTCACCGCAACTTCTATAATGCTACATTTTTCATGTTTTTGAGGACATGTTTGTGGAGTGTGTGTGTGATGGTTGGAGGGCAATTTTTAGGAGTTGTTTCTCTCTTTCCACAATGTATGTGTCGGAGACTGATCTCAGGTCACCAGGTATGGCTGCAAGTAACTTTACCTGTCAAACTATCTCTCCCAGCCCAATTCAAACTTTAAAGTAGACATGAGCATAAAACAAAGGCCTGACATGTGGGGTGCTCTATGACTTTAATCCCAGAATGTGGAAGGCAACAAATCTCCATGAGGCTATGAGGCCAGCCTTGTCTACATAGGGAGATCTAGAATAGCCAAGTCTACATAGTGAGATACTATCTTAAAAAAAAAGTTCTGTATTTCATGATATCACCAGTACTGTAATATGACATGAAAGATGCCTTCAATTTCTTTGGGTGACACTGTCACAGATTCTGATAATGTTACTTCACTTTGTTGCCTGCATTTGTAATTGAAGCACATATTAAATTTCATTTAAAAATTACTGGATGTAATGATGCATTTTTTTCTCATTCAAGTTAATAGACTTTCTAAATTCTCTGTGTATGTGTGTATGAGTGCGTGTTTGTGCACATGTGTGTTTGTAGGCTAAAGATCAGCCACAGGTGTCACTCTTTTTTTTATAATTTTTAAATTTAAATATATTTTGATCATTCTTCCCCTCCTCCAAGCCCTTCCAAATACTCTCTCTCCCTACTTTAAGAACCTTAAGTTCTTTCTCAAAAGCAAACAAAACCCAACACGACAACAAACCCCTAAAACAAAACAAAAACACAAAACAGTAAATAAATGAAAGTACCCACACTAAAAGCTGTGGAGTTAATTAAATTTTGGTCAACTATGCTTGAATATGAGGCCTGCCCTGGAGTGGTTGATGTACCTAGTGTCACTCTACTGGAGTAAACGGATTTCCCCATTCTCAGCAGGTATAAGTGACAGTTCAGTTGTTAACATTTACCCTAATAGCTATGTATTTCTTCATTCATCCATTCATTTTTTTAAAAAATAGACAAAATAAAATATAGTAGGATAAAACCAAAATGATCACATCAGAGTTCAATAAGATAAACAGAAGGAAAAGAGCTCATGGAAAGGCACAAGAACCAGACACACACTCATTTGCACACTCAGGAATTACATAAAACTGGAAGCCATAATATATACACAGAGGACCTAGCATGGACCCGTGCAGCCCCTGTGTTTGCTACCTCAGTCTATGGGAGTTCATATTAGCTTTAATCATGTTGATTATTAGGACTTGTTCTCCTGGCATCCTCCATCCCATCTGGCTCTTACACTCTTTCTTCCTCCTCTTCCCAGAGGATCCCTGAGTTCTGAGGGGATGAATTTGATAAAGACAGAGGGCAGAGTATTTTAAGGTCTCTCTCTCTCTCTGCAATGTCTGGCTGTGGGTCTCTGTGTTTGTTCTCACTTGCTGCATGGGGAAGAGTCTCTGTTGATGGCTGAGCAAGGCATTGATCTATCAGTATAGCAGAATGCTATTAGGAGTCATTTTATCACTACATTTTTTTTTTCTTTTCTTAGACCAGTATTATTTGGTTTTCTCCTAGGTTCATGAACTATTTAGTCTCAAGTTCTTGGTCACCCAAGTAGTGTCAGGTATGGGTTCTCTATTGTGAAGTGGGACTTAAGTTAAATCCTTTGTTGGTTGCTTACTCCCAAAAGTTTTGTGCCTCCATTACCCTACCTTGTAGACAGGACACCATTGTTGGTAAATGGTTTTCAGCTAGTTTTGTGTTTATGTTTCTCTTTTGAGAGCTTGCACAATACCTTCCTATCCTAAAGACCCTGGAACATACAGGTGAAATCTCTTTGTAGGCACTGGCTTGGCATCTCCATCTTCAATGAGTTGTGTAGGTATTGTCTTCAGCAATGGAGCCTTGCTGTCAGTGTCTGGAGAGAAGTTTGGTTATCACTGTTTTCAGAGCAAATATTCACATATCAGTGAATACATACCATATTTGTCTTTCTGAATCTGGGATACCTCATTCAGAATGATTTTTTCCAGTTCCATCCATTCATCTCCAAATTTCATGATGGCATTTCTTTTTAATGGCTAAGTAGTACTCAGTTCTATAAATGTACCAGATATTCTTTATTCATTATTTTGTTGAGGGGTGTTTAGGTTATTTCTAATTCCTGGCTGTTATTATTACAACAGCAATGACAATGGTTGAGCAAGTGTCTCTGTGGTAGGATGAAGTGTCCTTTGGGTATATATAGATTTTTGAAGTATATTGTCTCCCAATCCTCCTGAAGAACTGCCACACTGATTTCCATAGTGGCTCTACAAGATTGAACTCCCACCAACAATGCTTGGCTTAGCCTGGGCTTGTTCTTGCTAGCTCTTATAACTTAACTTGTTTCTCATCTACATTTTGCCTCTGGGCTTTTTGCCGTTTTTGTTTTCTTTCCTTCTGTATATCTTACTTTCACTGCTTGGCTGGCTTTTAGCTACCTGGCTTCTGGCCCCTGACATCTCTCCCATTCTCTCCTCTCCTCTCTTCTCTTCTCTCTCTTCTCCCAAGCCTAGATTCCTCCTTCTATTTATTCTCTCTGCATGTAGGCCTCTCCTATTTCTCTTCTGTCTATCTATTGGCTGTTGAGCTTTTTATTAAACCACTCAGGTGCCTTAGGCAGGCATAGTGAAACAAATGCAATACATCTTTACATAATTAAACACACACCCTTACACTATTAAACAAATGCAGCATAAACAAATGTAACACACCATCGTAGTGTTCAAGTAATATTCCATAGGATAAACAAATGTAAAACATTTCTGCCCAGTTAAAATAATATTCCACAACACTATATTGAATAGGTATATAGAGAGTGGACAGCCTTGTATTTTTCTATTTTTAGTGGAACTGCTTTTGGTTTCTCTCCCTCTAAGTTGATGTTGGCTATGGGCTTGCAATAACCTGCCTTTATTACATTTAAGCATGTCCCTTGTGCCCTTAATCTCTCCAGGACTTTTTATCATGAAAGAGTGTTGGATCTTGTCAAATGTCTTTTCTGCATCTAATATGATGATCATGTGGTTTTTGTCTTGCAGTTTGTTTATCTACTGGATTACAGAGTCATTCTTAAGGAGCTTCCAACTTGCTTTCTGAGAGATGGATGGTCTCTTCACTAGGACCTGGGGCACACTGATTAAACTACTTTGTCAGGGAGACCTAGAAATCTTTTATTTAGGAATCTTTGCCTATCTCTGCCTCCCTAGTCCCAGGATAAGAAACCCATGTACCACCATATGGGTGCTGGGTATCAAGTATTTTACTAACTGAGCTATCTGTCACAGGCCCTCTAATGTTTACTGAAACATCCTTAGAAGGCATTCCATTTTAAGCATAGCCAAGAAAATCAATGCAAAGAAGAGAAATAATTATTAAATTAATACCAAATGTTATCTAAGCCATATGCCACAAGGGTGCAGCTTCACTCAGTGAATGGTAGAGAAGGTATGGGTGCATTCCAGGCCTCAGTCAAACCTCCCACAGCTTCTGAGAAACTTTACATTCCATCTCTTTACAAGTTTATCTCCATACTTTTGTCTTGGCTTCCTGCCTCCTAGTTAGATGTGTTGGTCTCCCTCTTAATTTCATCAGTTTCCTGGCTCCACTATGCTTTTCTCCTGAGAACCATACACTGCAGAACTCTCTGCTGTCCCCCACATAACAGTACAGAGTAAGTTTTAGGCTCTCCATAGCTTGCTTTTCTTCTTCAAGACTTTTCCACTGGGCTGAGTGGTAGTGACAAGAGTGTATCCATTAACATTCTTGCTCTCAGAGGCCAAATGAACAATCTTTTTTATAAAAAAGAATTAGTTGTTTATTTATGTATTTATTTAATGTGCCTGTGTGTATATGTCTTTGTCTGTGTGCATACCATGTGCATACCTGGTGCCTACAGAATCCAGAAGAGGGCATCAATTACCTTAGAGCTGGAATTATATACAGACAGCTGTAAATCAGCATGTGGGTGGTGAGTATTGAACCTGAGTCTTCTACAAGAGCATTAAGGCTCTTAACACCCGAGCTATCTCTCCAGCTCTCAGTATGTCACAATATTAAAGCATAAGGAAAATAGTAATTTTCCTGACTGCCCATAAATCATGACTGTTCAAATACACAGTGAAGCTAGTGTGTACTTAATATGCAGTTCATGTATACTAGTTCATTTTTCAACCCAGAGTCCTTGTTAAATGGGCTTATTATTAAGCTATAGCTTTAGTAACAGCTGTTTCCTGGGCTACACAAACACCTGTCTCCTGTTTGAATTTTCTGCTTGTATGAGTGTGATTAGTTATTTAAATAGTATATCATTTATATATTCCAAACTATGCACTGATTAACTGATTCAGGGATAGATTAACTATTTCTCTGGAATTAATAGTGGACATTTATTGCAGTTTATTTGGGGATACTTTTTGCTAACAGGAAAATATTTCCAAGATAGGACAAAGAGTTTCATCCACTTAAATCCAGCCTTTCCTGTTATTAGCATCTTAGTCTGGGTAGTATGTTCATTACATAAAGCAATATTGATATGTCACCATTATAGTCCACTTTGAATAGAGCCTATCTTTTATTCAGATTTTCTTAATTGTTAATTAATGATCTTTAGCTGTTCTAGCATCCCATGAGTAGTAATTCCCCAACAACATTTAGTTTGATTTCTCTTAAGTTCCTCTTGGCTGTGACACTTCCTTAGACTTTCCTTGCTTATGATAATCTTGAGTTTTAAAGAATGCAGATCAACTGGGATTTGTCTTATGTTTTCCATATGATAGGATGGGGCTGTGTATTTTGGAGAGGAAGACTCCAGAGGTTAAATGCCATTCTAACTCCCTATATCAGGGGTATATACTGTCAACATTATTGTGTTTACCTTGGCCACTCTCTGGCTGAGGTAGTGTTTGTCAAGTCTCACTACCTTAAAGTGATTCCTTGCCTCTGCTTCCCCACTGAAAGCCAAGTTGCTAGGTATAGCCCTCACTTAAGGAATTAGAGGAGTTACATTTCATTTCCTTGAATGTAATTTATCAAAATAACTTATTTGAAATTCTGCCCTGGAGAGTTGTCACTTCTCTCTAATTTACTTACTTATTCAATCAAGCATTTGTTTATTCCAGCAAGGCTTTATGGTAATGAATTTTAATTAAATAATCTAATAATCCAATTTTATTTTTGACCAGTGACATGGATTTCTGTGTATGGCCCTGGTTCCTAGCACATACAAAAAAAGTGAAATCAGTGGATACATGTGGAATTTGTTCAGTATAACCTATTTGTGTCCAATACTTTATAATTTTGTGCAATTCTTTGCCAAATGAGTAAAAATGTGTCATAGTAAAGTCAATTGTAAAAGGCATAGTAAAAAAGACTAATCATTAAAGAGCCCACAGTGAAAATTAGGATTGCTACCATTCTCATGCCTTTGTATTCCTCTTCAGAGTAACTCGTAACACTGCTACTTTTTAAACATTTATTTATGTATACATGTGTGGGTCTCAGTATCAGTATGTACACTACATATGTACAGGTACCTACAAAGACTAGAAGAGGACACTGGATCCCCTGGAATTAGAGTTACAGGTAATTATGAGATGTCAGATGTGGGCAACTGAACCCTGGACTCTACCAGAATAGCAAGTGCTCTTAGCCACTGAGCCATCTCTCTAGCCTCTATTACTGTTATTTTGATAAGAAATTCCATATATGCAGTATCTGTCAATCTGCCACTCTAAATTCAAAGGAAAGGGACCAAGAAGGGACAGGGGAATAAAGCTAAAAAGACAGGCAGAACAAAGAACTACATACTTAATTCTAGCAGTACATTTGCTTAGCTATCTGACACCCAGACACAGTGGTGATCTGAGTTGCAACTGACCACAGACACATGAGTAAATTCAACCAAAATAAGTCAAACTTAGGCCATATGAACCTTGCAAAATGCATGAGCTAAATAAATACTTGCTTTTTATATCACTGCATTTTAGGGAATTGTTCCTTATCATGAGGGTGACAATGAATAACTGGCACCAGCAGTTTAAAGACTCTCTAGAAGGTGAGAGAACCCCTTCCTTTTCTCTCTTTTTTAAATTTTAAATTGCAAACAATGTTGTTTACATTTCAATCCCAGTTCCCTCTCCCTCCCCTCTTCCCCTGCCTTCCACTGGCCCCCTATCTCATCCCCTTTCTGCTCCCAGGGGGCGGTGAGGCCTCCCATGGGGGATCTTCAAAGTCTGTCACATCATTTGGAGCAGGGCCTAGGTCCTCCCCCATGAGTCTAGGCTAACAGGGTATCCCTATATGTGGAATGGGCTCCCAAAGTCCATTTGTACACTAGGGATAAATACTGATCCACTACCAGAGGCCCCATAGACTGCCTAGTCCTCCAAACTAACAACCACATTCAGGGGGTCTAGTTCTGTCCTATGCTGGTTTGCAGCTATCAAACTGGCATCCATGAGCTCCCCCTTGTTCAGGTCAGCTCTTTCTGTGGGTTTCTGTAGCCTGGTCTTGACCCCTTTGCTCATCACTTTTCTCTCTCTGCAACTGGATGCCAGGAGTTCTGCTCAGTCAGAGAACCATTTTCAAATGCTTACTGGCTGGCAGCACTACCAATCAAACAACAGGTTGAGTTTTAGGATAAACTTCACTTCTCTTACTTTATTGTGATACTAGAAACACATACTAGTGTCTTCACTTGGTGTTCCACAAAGAAAGCAGTATTGAAAGACTGGCAAAGTGTGGACCCGCACGCCCAGACTCAGGAAAGGCGCCCCTCTCCCCAAATCACTCATGAGAAGTGGTCTTGATGCAAAAGCATGAGGTCTTTTATATTCCAAGTACACTGGGGTCCACAGCCATACGCCACGCAGGGGTAGAGGACTGGGGACCCTGGGTACAGAATTAAGACAGCTTTTATAGGGTTACAACAAAGCCCGCACATCGTAAACCAATCATCTCATAGCATCCAGTGAGGACCAGTCAATTTAAACTATCCAAGCCCTTTCTTAGCCCCAGAGGTCTGCATTTGCACGGGGCTCCTGGGTGGGGTGACAAAGCTCATTTCCTGAGTTCACTCAATCACAGGTGCTGTTGTAAACAACCTTGTCCTAAACAGCAAAGAATGTGACCTTTTGCCTACTTACTGCCAGGGTACAGGGTCTGGGATTTAAACTTCTAGCTTCCTGGGGTCAGTGGAGAGTTAGGCTGAAATTTTCCATCCTTACAGTATTGCCTCCAACTCAGTGCTTGCAAAAATCAGTGATTTCCACATGCCGTTTATAATGTGGATGTTTGTGACTAATATAGCTTAAATCATGTGTATAAGTAACTCTAGGTGCAAGGGAGTTGGGAACTTCTGTTTTGTTTACCTATATTTTTAACTTTCTATTCTCTGAAGTACAAGAGGGCTTTCTAGAAAGAGATTGGAGAAGGTGTGAGTTAGTCATTCTCTAATATCTGCCCTGGAAGTAGAAATTAAAACTTAGTGATCCCTTTTGGATTTTCTGTGTCTGCATAGGGTTGGTCAAACTGTTAATAGTCCCATCACTTGGAATCTCAGTGGAAGACCATAACCCTGGGAATGCTTTGGATCAGAATTGCTATTCCAGTCTTAGATCCAGAAACAACAGTTTGGTTCTAATCTTCATGACTGAGAGAAGAACCTGCTTTTCCCTCTTTTGTTTCTGGCTGAATAAGTAGCTTGTGAATAAATTCAGGTTTAACAGCATTTTAATTTCAATAGATTGGGCACTGTAAACAAGGACTTTGACCTCATTTCTACATTCTCCACATATGAGTGGAAAGCTACAGCAAAAGCATTAAGAAAGATGTATTGTTTGCTTCTTTTGAGGAAAGAATGCAAAGAAAGAACAAAGTTCTGCATTGTCTCATCTCCTGTATGCGTATGTCAGTCTTTGTGACCATAATAACTAAATACCTTACAGGTGACACTATTGAGCCTATCACTTGTAAACTCATCCCTGATCTTCAACTAACTGTGTTTCTACAACAAGTTATAACAGTTGTCTCTATTGCTTGGTAAGGAGCACATGGCAACAACTGATAAAGATATTTTTACTAACTGAAAAGCCTTTGGCTGTAGCATATGTTAGAGCACCATTTTAGAAATTGGCCAAGTGGAACTGTTATTTGTTCTTCCTTTTTTCCCCTGAAGATCTTGTTCCAGTTAAATATTTGTTCAATGAAACATTCCCATGACCTTTTTGTGTTTTAATTTAAAAGGCAAACCATGCTTCTTCTGATATTAAAAAATTATATATAGCAGGCCAAAAAATTAAGAAAATTTCATTTCTGCAGTATTTTAAAGAGTGATTTTTTAGTAAGTTTTGGTGAAATTGGTATTTGTCTATGTAGACAATGTTGGTACCTTTGACTTGTTACTACTAACAGTGGGAGGAAACCTACTGGAATGTGTATAACATCATGGATATATATATATATATATATATATATATATATATATATATATATTGGTCTATCAAAATTCCTAACAGTTGCAGGGTGACCAGAACATTTGCTTGGAGGATCAAGAGTCTGATATTGCTCAAATACTACTTGCTAATATGGCTCTGTGCATTTAGTCATTTGGTTTTCATAATATTGTAAATTGATGACAAGTCTAAATATGGATCAATAATATGCTTGGCTAACCAGGAGTTTTTGGAAGCCACTCATAATTTTTGTTATTTTCTGATGTAGTTTTCTTTGTGTGTTATGAAAAACATTCACAATAAGGTCAAAAGCATCTGGTCAACAAGACACCAGAGTAGAAGACACACTACATTCAGGGACAGTCTTCCAACACAGATTGGCCTCCATCTGTCAGTGCTTCTCTAACCATCTCACTGTAGAGTCATCTTCCTTAGGCAACCAGGCTAATCACTGCCCTTTGATGACATCATACACTTTAAACCTTTTCTTTCTCTTTTTATCCTTTCCAGAAGATTTCTCTGGCCATCCTTGTACATCTGTTGTTTACCACACAGGGCCTGCTCTAATGGAGGTGAAGGGAAAGCTTAGTAAAAAATATAGACTTCTCTTTATTTACTCAGCCTTTCCCACTGCCTGTGCCTCTAAACTTCTGTAACGGCTCTATTTTTGACATCTAGATGAGCTTTCTATGTTTCTAAGATGATGACTACCAGTTCAACTGATAGTGTCTGGGCAATACAAATAGGCCTTGTATCAATGTATTGTACACATAGTCCATCTTAGTTCATGGGTTACAGTTCCTGGGCCTTCAGCAGGAAGACACAGTGCTCAAACATCAGTGCTACATGCATTCCTGGGTGCCTACTGTACATGTGACCCTAACTTCTGACTTTGCTTTTATTTTTGAAGGCCCACACAATCCTTGTGTTATCAAGAACCATAGGATTCCTTTGCTGCTTCTCTGTAGTAGCAGATGAGAAAGAATTCTGTGTAGGAATTCTATGTTTGTTTTTTTATTTCAAATTTCTCTATGTAATTTGCATGTGTGATGTACTAGATACTGCAAGAGATTTGGCCTGGGAATGTGACTGATGTTCTTATTTAATCCCATCAACTATATTTAAGAGGTAGTTACAATTATTATTCTTCATTTGAGATAAAGAAACAGACATGACAATGATAAGTAACCTAACAATATGAAGCGGAGGAGCCAGGCTTTACACTAAGGCAGTCTGTCTCTGTCCTGTTAGCTTCTATACCACAACTGCCTTGCCTGTGGCTCAGTGGGATCTATCTATCTATCTATTGATGTCTCTGGTTCCTGTGTGGGTCAGAAAGTTTAAATGAATTGAAGCTATTATGAATCCTGGAACCTCTTCAATTATGCTTGTATCACCAAGAATTATAGAACATCCCTTGCTAGAACTAAATGGAACTATATGTTTCTAAGGTCACAAAATAAAGTATTTCAAAACCACCCATGCCATTAAGATCATCACTTCTTATGTAATGACACAAAGATGCAGACTGTGACTTCAAACCAAGTTAAAGTGTAATGCCATTGCTCTTTATCAGGTGTAATGATGTGTATGTTACATGACTTCTTTAACCCAACACTTGTAAATGTTATGTGTTTGCTATCATTTCTATTTCATGTTTCCCTTGACCTCTGGTCTTCTTCACAACAGAGCACATTGTAAACTACCTTTTACATCTATTAGAAAGCCATGTGCCTCTATTATATGAAATTAAACAAGCATGGTGGTAACTATTAAAGGAAAGATGTCAGAGTATCTTTTTTTTAATAAATGGAATGCTGACTTGAAGAGAAAGGAGTGAATTACATTAACAAGGAAGTTAAATTTAGGATTTAAGTTATTATTCTTTTATTACCATTGCTTGTTTCCTGTCATTCATTTGTTATGCATTGTGAGGACAACTGTCTCCTTTTGCCTTTTATAGTCTCATAACTGAGGCATCTTCTTTGAAACACCCCAGCCAACTCTTCTAGCTCATTTTCATCTCAAAGAAAAAAAAATTAAATTTCTAATGTTGTCTAGAAATTTTAGGCATGCACACTCTTTCTTTTGTATTATTTCTTGTGGTGGGTTTGGCATGAGGAATAGATGAACATCATGGATGTTGGAGAAAATATCACTTTTCCACTTTTGAAGATTATATTGGATGGAAAACCTTCAAGACAGAGAATCACCAAACTTTAGTTATAGGATTCAAATATCAGAGAATAAAATTGCAATGTGGTCATAACAAAAAAAAATCTAGGACTTAGAGTTCATGATCCATTTTAAAGGGTCGAGTGGAAATAATAAGATAAACATTAGTTAAGGTGAAATGAGAATGAATTTTATGGAGCATTTAAATTAAAATTTCCTTTTCCTTTGGAGCTGAGACTGGAAAGGATATACCATGTGTATTCACAGTTCTTACATTTGCCTTCTGGAAAGGTCCTTTGCTATCCTTGGAATCGAAGGAACCTTTCTAGAGCAATTATTCTTTGTTTAGATCTTTGCCTTTCAGAGATGGGTGGAAGGGATGTGTGATCTCTCCCTTTCATAAGCCAGGAGCATGATTAATTGTGACTGCTAGGAACTCCCGGCATTATGTTCAAGGAATTCTGTTGTTTGTTTGTTTGTTTTGCCATATGCATAACTTCATTGTGTCTGTCTCCTGTTCCCTTACTTAGCTGATCGAATAACTGCTTTTCTTCAGCTCCCTAGTAACCCACTCTTCCTGTTATGACTGGATCTGATTGACACATTCATTCCCAAACTGTGGATAGGGGCTACTTTCTCAAAATCCACACAACAAATCTGTTTGGTTTTAGGATTGTGGATAACACTGTGTAATAACACCCCTGAAAGTGAGTTTGTCAGATGAGTGTGCTTCAATCTCTTTGCCCTTGTGTAGGCTGCCCTACTACCTTCATTCCTTGTCTCTTGCCTCGAAACCAAATTATGAAGTCCTTCCTTATTCCCCACCTGTAGGAGTCATAGTTTACACATCTCCAAGTCCTCCATCTTTCCCATGAGAGAGGGAGAAGTCCTGCCAGATTATTGCTGTGCATAACAGATATTGTTCTATATCACTCTATAGAGTCAATTGCTTCTCATAAGAAGTCATGGTTTTGCCACCACTTCAGTCGAGAGCATGTACTTTATCTCTCACCTATTTGCCTGCAAAGGCTCTCCAGGTTTTGTCCCTGTGAGATAAAAATATAGCTACATGTAAAGATATCTACAGGTACCAATGAGGTGATGAATACTTTTAATCTCAGCATTTCCTAGGCTTGAGGCTGGAGGGTCATCAGTTTGAGGCTTGACTATGTTACACAGCAAGTGCCTATCTCACCAAGCAAATCTCCAGGTCCATACCCAGCATTATTTTGAATCTCCAGAGATAATAGTTTACAATAGAGGAATGTAATTATTGAATCTGGAAATAAGATGAACCAAAGAAGAGGCCTAGTAGTACTTACCAAGTTAATCAAAAAATTCTGGGTTTCAATCATTTGTTCATTCATTCAAGTATTTGGACACATGTTTAATGGGTTCTTGTCAAAAGTCAAATACTCCATCAAATATCAAAGATATATTGGACACAAATCTTACTTTGGAAACCTTGTATAATCTCTTGGGGAAGAGCTGGCATAAATAGAGACATGGTAGAATTTTCTGTGCATCCTTATAAACTTACAAGATCTAATCTTCAAACATTTGTTTAATGAATAATAGAAATTAAAATTAATCTGCATTAAACATTTCTTTTTTTCTCTTCTATTTCCTTTTGTAATAACACAGAGCAGTTTTGACTATGGGATTGGCAATCACTGGTCTGGTCGATAATGAGGTTTGACAACTATGCTATGCCTGTTACAGACATACTTTTAACAACTTTCGTGCATTTTTAATTTTTCTTGTGTGTTGTTGGCCAGTCTTGAGAAGAACTCAGCATTCCTGAATCTTATCATCTTTTCTTGTTAATTCTTGTTATGGGTACTCGTGACTTCACACTTATAACTACTCAATCTTACTTCACACTTATAACTACTCAATCTTCCTTTCTTTTTCCCTCTGACTCAGTGGTTTTCGTGTAGTAGCTGCTCTGTCACATTTTTTACCAGTAGGTGCCAGTGTCTGATATGGCTTCAAGATGTAGATCATATACTTCTTTGGGAAAACGTTTTCATGAACTCAGAAAGAGCAAAGTATTCTGCATATAGGAAGCCACTCAAATCTTATATACTGATTATGGTGTGAGCTTTTTCTGAGATGTGAGCAAATGTCTACACATTCCATATAAGGTACCAATGACAGAAGCAAAGACACGGTTCTCCTCAAGTGCAGCTTGATGAGCCATGGAGTATAATTGAGATTACTCACAGAACCATGGGCAACTTGTAAGTGGCTACACCACTGAATAAAAACTCTCACAGCAACTGCTAACTATACAAATTCTTAGGGACAGGCAGGGCCTGTTTCCTCCCATGATATGCAGGTAGTATGTTAGTAATCACAGCTGATTACAGCTCAAGTGGGCAACAGTCATGTTTTTCCTGGAGAACCACGTTCCAAAAGACCAATTGAAAAATGGCATGATTTGAATTAAGGAGTAGACTCTGATACCATTTTGTCATTTAATTTCTTTATAGAATCCTCATGAGTATGTCTACATATCATAACACTTTAAAATATATATTTAAATCAACTTAAAAAGCAACTATGCTATTCAGTTACTTAAACATTCAATGAACTCTTACACATTTGGGTGACTCACCAACCAATCTACAGTCATGGCACCATGTTGTTTTCTTCCCATGCTTTGGGATTGAACCTACAGCCTTAGCCATTCCAGGCAAACCCTCTACCACTGAGCTTACTGGGCCTAGTTCTCAGTGACATCTTACTATTGGTGATCTTTGTTCCAGGATCTCTGTTTGAACGGTTGGTTTAGTATAAGGTGACCTTAAAATAAATCAATGTATCATTGAGCATTAAGAGAGTTGCTGTGAATAATTACGTCAGTATAATAGGCATAAATTGGGATGTAAAATCTAGGGTGTACTATTATACACCAGAATACACAAACTAGCCAAACACCTGAAATTTTGTTTTAATACACACCCCCCCACATATATATATATATATATATATATATATATATATATATATATATATGCATGGGTTTAATACAATCTTCCAATGCATTTATACAGTGGGCTGTAATCAAACTAGAGTAATTAGTGCATCTACCACTCATGTATTTAGCATTCATATTTATATTTTAGAAATTGTTTTGAAAGGGTTCTGGCCTCAAGTTCATGACTTTTTTCTGCCTCCCAAGTTTGGGGCTTATAGATGGCAGTTTCCATGCCTAGCTTTAAGCTACCCTTCTAATTTCATCTTCTCACAGGCACAAAATCAAAATTAAGTCTTCATATAACTCATCTCTGATTATTAGCACATTTATTTTCCCTTTTTATCATAAAATTTCCATTTTGTCTTTATTTCAATGGCAGTTTTGGTTTTTTTTCTTAGTTATTATAAGCCTCTTCATTTCTAAATTAGAAGTTAGAAATTTTTAGCATTTTATTTGTGTGTGTGTGTGTGTGTGTGTGTGTGTGTGTGTGTGTATGTGTGTGTGTGTGTGCGTGCATGTATGTCACAATGACTTGTAGGAGTTGGTTTTCTCTTTCTAGTATTTGGATCCTAGGGATTGAATTAAGGTAATCATGACAGAAGTTTGTTTTCCAGTTTTATAGGCTTTACAATACATTGAGTAGGACCAGAAGTTGCTATTCTAAAATATATCTATAGTTCATGTGTATAATTTCCAAATTAAAGACAGAATTTATCATGGAACAGATAGGGACTTTTGTATATGTGAGATAAACTAATCCATGACTTGGTTATGTTGAGATGAAGCCTAGATTCAGTCATGTGTAAAAATACCAAATGCTATCTTTAAAAAATATCCTGTTTGGATATACTGTATCTCTGTAGGATTTTGGTGAATTGTTGGGCTTTTCTCTTTTTTTGCTTTCTTTGCAAGGAGAAAGTTACATGGCTAGTAATGTATAGGTCAGAGTGCCAGACAAAGGCATATTATCTGAGGAGAAAGTGGCTTTTCTTCCGAGCAGCAAGAACTGTGGCCTTGTGCAGTCAGTATGAGATCCCAGAGAGTGGTTGTAATTAGTGGGCTCTATAACAGCTTTCAGATTTTTATACTCATAAATCATCTGCCTTCTTATCACAAGGCTTCAGTAACATTGATTAAAAATCATAGTTTTGTCCATTATGCAAAGCAATAGTGTTTATTCTGCTTTGGTGAAAAGTGGAATGATGAACAAGAACAAGTATTGCTGAGACACTTGGAAGTGAAGACAAACCTATAAAGGAGAACAGACCTGAGGAACAGGTAAAAGATGGCAGAAGTGGTCTGTTGCTGATCTTTGAGAGAATCTGGGTTGGATTCCCGGCACTCCACAATCTTCTGTACCTCCAGTCCCAGGTGTCCAACATCCTCTTCTCAAATTCACAACACACAGGTGGTGCACAAACATGCAGGCATAACACCTAAAGTAAAAATAAGTCTTAAAAAGAGGAGCTGAGACAGCTGGAAACATAGAGGTGTGTGTACAGATCACCTTCACATATGGTTGTGTAAAATGATGTTGAGTGCTATAATTGAGAGGAATAAAAACTATAACTGATTTGATTTTTCAGATTCTTGTAAAAGTAAAATTTAAAAACGTGACAAGGATTTTGAAGTCATTCAGGTAGCTCAGAGATTATCCAAAGAAAGTCAAATGCAAGAGTGGTAGGAATTCAGAGAAAATTCTAGTTAAGCCAAGCAAACAAATTACTTTCAGGCTAAAGCTGAAAGCGCCACAGGCTGGTATCCCTCAGAACACTGTCAGAGAATCTCCGTTTCCATGGTGAGGATGAAGTGACTAAGGCCATCTCTTGGGCCCTTCCTCTATCAGGTCCTGTATCCTGACAACCTCATCCATGCTTCAAGAGGAAAACAACAGTTTAATGATTTACTAATCCTATTTACTCAGCCATTATGGTTGTGAGATGAAGATGCCACTCCCCCCCCCCTTTTCATGGTGTTCTGAGCACATGGATGCTCAGAATAAAGATTGCATTTCTAGTTTTTTCTATTTGAGCTTGACATATGAATGCACTTTAATCAAAGGACTATAACCTGGCTGGCATTGAAATCATGCTCCTGCTGCCTCCGCCTCTAAGACGTTAAAATTATAGGCCACCACATCTGTCTCTGAGAAAGCTATTTTTGAAAGAAAAAAAAATTATATTCTTTCAGCCCACCTTTCTTCTCCCTGGTTGGACTGCAGATGTGATGACAATAATTTTCATGGCAGAGACACTATGGCAGAGTAGCAAGATAGATGCAGCTTAGGCCCCCAAAATTGTTTGTGGAATTGCTAATCAGCATTCTTGACTTTTGTAGATTTTTACACTAGGGAAGTACATTATTTTCTTCTTCAGCTACTGCTGTGGATGGACATAGTTCTAATTCATTTAGTGTAGAAATCTCAACCCACTTAAAATTAAGACATTTTTAGTTTTTTTTTCCTGTAAGTATATTCTCTACCCATGGAACATAAAGACAATTGTATTTATCACTGCTGTAATGCTGTGACAATCACAAGATCTTAGTGACATACTCCTAGCAGGTTCGAGCAGACATGGTTTCATGGCAGTGACAGAGATACAAGAAGTGAAGGATTGTTTTTTCAAACCTCTGCTTGACCTTTGTAAATATTTCAGTGTCTAAAGATTGTACCTGAACTCAGACACAAATGGAATATGTGTCTCTTGATGGGTAAAATTACAGTTACTTGGCAAAAAGCATGACTAGGGTGCAGTCCAAATTGGTCAATCTAACCAATATTTTAAAAATAGACTTCAAATAAAATTTGGGGACAGTTTTTTATAATACTTTGTGTAGACTTGATAGTTGATGTGTTTGTGATATTGAAGCAAAGTCAGCATGTTATCTCTAACAAGAGACTTAGATTATGATTATGATTTCAACTGCACAATTTTGGCATTGATTTTAATCTTTTTCATTTTGGAAGGTGGAAGACAAACTTACTGTACTTAAACACAGTGACAATAAGATGATGAGATTTACTAAATCTGAGCTACAATTTACATTGTTTATACATTGACTACTTTTGAAGTACATTATTTGGGAATTTTCTTCACTATTATGTCTTCTAAAAAGTGTTCCCTGACAATTCTATAAAAGACTGTACTCTAATCTGGTATGTTATCACTATCTGCTATTATGTTATATATTTGTACATTACATGTTTTACCTACTATATGCACTTTCTACAAAGACAAGTGTCCTGTATTGTGCTCAGAATACCTACAAATGTGCTTACTTTGTACTAGGTGGTCAAACATTTGCTGACTGTACCTGTGATCAAGCTTGCACAAGACAGGGCTATCAACATTCTGTCATAGGAGGGGGAGCTCAGGAAGCCTCACCCCTTTCTGAGTATTGATAGGTAGCTAACTGTTGTTAAAGGGCACAGAGCCCACACCCCACACACTTCCCTGAGAAGCTATAGGCAGTTAGTGGTTGCTGGGAAAGGAACTTTTTTTTGCAAACAGTATAACTGCTGGTTAGGTGCCTATACTGACTGCTGTAAATAAGTTCTCATTTATGCTTCTTTTTGCAACCCTAAGCAAACTCATGGGTTCACCGAAGCACAGACAAGGAAGACATTAAAATAGAAATGGAACTAGTTGGGAGGAAAGGGAATCAGCTCAACTGAGAGCCAAACAAGAAAGGCAGTATGATCAAAATACAACATAATGTGAATGAGAATTTTATAATGAAACCCATCACTGTGTATAATGTATGTGCTGCATGTGTATGCTTTGTATGAATATATACATGAAAAATGTAAAACCAAAGTTCGTAGAGTTTTTCTACATGTAAAAGTTGCTCAAGGGTTAAAAACTTCAATCACTAATCCCAAAGAGTGTTTAAGATGTACAAGTGGCAGATATGAAGTACTTAGAGCTGAACACCAGGAAAGGAGTAGGGAGATGATTATATTACAGGCTGTCCCCATAGGGCCTGGGAGGATGGTGACAAAATCCAGAAAATGAAGGGATTGGGGGGAAATGGAGGGAAGGGAAGCTATTCAGTCTTCTAACTCTCCCAAACTGAAACTGGCTTCTGATATTCTAAACAACCTCAGATGGATGAAAACTTCAGATTTATAGGTGCTTCTGTACCCAGGAGCTCTACCTAGGATATTCCAGACAAATTCCATTGAGAGGGAGGAATAAATAGTTTAAAGAGCCAATGATAAAGGTAGCCACTGGGAGGATTAGAACTGGCATAGCAGAAATGAGATATTATATTCTTGTTAAAAAATGTTGGGATAAGAGTCACCCAAACACTAAACAATCCACTTAAAAATGGGATACAGCTCTAAATAGAGAATTCTCAGTAGAGGAATTCGAAATGGCTGAAAGACACTTAAGAAAGTGCTCAACATCCTTAGCCATCAGGGAAATGCACATCAAAACAACTCAGATACCATCTTACTCCTGTCAGAATAGCTAAAATCAAAAACACAAAAAACAGATTATGCTGGAAAGGATGTGGATAGAGGGGCACACTCCTCCATTGCTGGTGGGAGTACAAACTTGTATAGCCACTTTGGATGGTTCCTCAGTATGGCGGTTCCTCAGGAAAATGGAATCAGTCTATCACAAGATCCAGTAATTCCACTCTTAGGCATATACCCAAATCATCCACATCCATGCAAAAAAGACATATGTTCAACTATGTTCATAGAAGCATTATTTGCAATAGCAAGAACTAGAAGAAACCATCCTGACTGAGGCAATCCAGACACAGAAAGAAAAACATGGCATGTACTGACTCATAAGTGGATATTAAACACAGAGCAAAGGGTCAACAGCCTATAATAACAACTCCAGAGAAGCTAGGAAACAAGGAAGACCCTAAGAGACATACATGAATCCCTAAGAAGGGGGAAGGGGACAAGGTCTTCTGAGTAAACTGGGAGCATTGGGGAGGGGAAGGCAGGTAGGAGAAAGAGGAGGGGAGAATGGAAGGGGTAGGAGAACATGAGGGATCACGAATGTCAGGTTGGTCTCTAGACCTTTCTTTAGGTTCAGTTTTCTCTTCAAACCAATAATGGCTCCCTCTTTTATGTTCTCTTTCTCTTTCTCTTTCTCTTTCTCTCTCTCTACCTCTCTCTCTCTCTCTCTCTCTCTCTCTCTCTCTCTCTCTCTCTCTCTCTCCTGTCTTCTATTTCTACACGGACTCAATCTTCCTAGTTGCACATGATTTCCTCTCCTCCTCTTCCCTTTCTCCTAGTTCTCTCTCCATTCACTGCCCCCCCTTCCTATGTGCTCTTGGGGACTTGTCCTTTCCACCTTTTGTGAGGGACCATATATGAATCTCTTAGAATACACATTGTATCCCAGTTCATCTGGTAGTGTGAATTATAGACTGGTGATCCTTTGCTCTAGGTCTAAAATCCATATATGAACGAGTACATACCATGTTGTTCTTTTTGTGACTGGGTTACATCATTCAGGATGGTTTCTTTAAGTTCCATCCACTTGCCTGTAAATTTCAAGATTCCATTATTTTTTTTTCTGCAGAGTAGTATTCCATTGTGTAGATAAATGTGTCACATCTTCTTTAGCCATTCTTCACTTGAGGGGCATCTAGGTTGCTTCCAGGTTCTTGCTATTACAAATAATGCTGCTTTGAACATAGTTGAGCACATTTCTTTGTTGCATGGATGTGGATCATTTGGTTATATGCCTAAGAGGGGGTTTGCTGGGTCCTGCGGTAAATTAATTCCCATACCCCCTTAACCTAGAGACAGGAGAGAAGTCCTAGTCCCTACTTCAAATGACTTGACAGATTTACATGACTCAACCTGGATAGCATGGCCCTACAAGTGGAATGCGAGTGGGAGGATGGGAAGGAAGGGTGGCCAGGGTGCATGCCACAGGGGAAAGAGGGTAAGTGGGAGGGAGAAAGGGAGGGAGGGAGAGGAAATTGGGATCGACATGTAAAAATTATAAATTATATTATTAATAATAAAAAAGAATGTCAGGTTGGAGGAAGAGCAGAGAAAGAGAACAAGGAAAGAGATAACTTAATAGAGGTAGCCATTATGGGCTTAATGAGAAATCTGGCACTAGGGAAATCTCCAGGAACCCACTAGGATTACCCCTCCTAAAAATCTAAGAAATTAGTGGAGAGGCTACCTTAAATGCCCTTCCCCTATAATAAGATTGATGACTACCTTAAATGCCATCCTACAGCCTTCATCCAGTAGTTGATGGAATCAGAAGCAGACACCAACAGCTAAACCCTGATTTGAACTCCGGGAATCTAGTTGTAGAGAAGGAATGATTAGCAAAGGGGTTAGGACCAGGCTGGAGAAACCCACAGAAACAGCTGACCTGAGCAAGTGGGAGCTCACAGACCCAGTCTGGCAGCTGGGGAACCAGCAGAGGACCAAACCAGCCCCCCTGAATGTGGGTGTCAGTTAGGAGGCCTTGGACAGTCTATGGGGCCTCTGGAAGTGAAACCAGTATTTATACCTAGTGCATGAATGGGCTTTGGGAATTCATTCTCTATGGAGGGATAATGTGTCAG
This sequence comes from Cricetiscus sungorus, assembly GCA_030556225.1. Classification (NCBI taxonomy): domain Eukaryota; kingdom Metazoa; phylum Chordata; class Mammalia; order Rodentia; family Cricetidae; genus Cricetiscus; species Cricetiscus sungorus. Next base: position 11,613,542 of record JANBXA010000609.1, read on the forward strand.
CCTAGATAAAAGGGGGAGGGCCTAGGTCCTGCCTCAAATGATGTGACTGACTTTGATGATCCCTCATGGGAGGCCTTATGGAGGGCATTGGAGGACAGGATGGAAAGGAAACTGGGATTGGTATGTAAAATAAGATTGTTTTTAATTTAAATAAAAATTAAATAAAAACAATTTTCAGGTACATTGTACCTATGTGACCCTGGATGGCCTGGAACTCACTAAGATACTCCTGTCTCTGCTTCTGGAGTGTTGGAATTATATATATATATATATATATATATATATATATATATATATATATATATATATATATTCAATCTACAAATGGCTGCTTGTCATCTTATCTTCTCACAATTTAAAATTTATGCTGTTTGAGCTTTCTACATTTATTTTAAAAATTTTGTCTGTCTTTAACAAAGGTTTAGACTAAGACAAAAAAGAATGTAAGAGGTAAATGAACACCTCACCCCAATTATAAAAATCCACAGTTTGAAATCTAATAATATTCATCTATTTCAAAATTGTTAATGTTATGGAGACTGGAGAGACAGCCCCATGGTTAATAATACTATCTGGTCTTCTAGAGGTCCTGAGTTCAATTCCCAGCAACCACATGATGGCTCACAGCCATTTGTAATGAGATCTGGTGCCCTCTTCTGGCTTGCAGGGATATATGCAGACAGAACAGTTAAAACATTGTTAATCTTATGAAGATATCAGTGTAAGACTATAACAGAGATGCCAGTGTTATCCATGTGGGTTCTGTGGGACAAGCACAGACTAGACTAGGAGAGAAAACAGATCATAATGTAGAGAGAAAAAGCAATCATTTTATTGAGCACTAGGTGACAGCTCCTGGTGGGGTGTGAGAGCAAATCAGAATTGGTAGTACAGTGCTGAGTTAGGCATTTTATAAAATTCCTGCGTGCTCTCAACTTCCTTTTCACTTTTGCCTATATGTTTGTCTCTGAACAGGTATTTTCTTCTCCCTTGGCTTTTCCTATGAGAAAGGAAATAGTCCTCTTAGGAAGCCTACCTCTGTTCTCCTTATCCCTCTATATTTTTAAACTTTTGAAGCTAAGAATCTAATTCCTGTATCTAAAGCAGTGAGACTTTCCTAAAAGATGGTTTTGCTCTACTGTTTGTTTTTCATCACTTCTGTCTACTTAAGAAATTATCTCAACAAAGTCAATATTCATTTAGGTATCAGTCTGTGTCAAAAGTCTTAAATGACTACTTTGTGAGAAGCTATTTCACATGGAGTTTTTAGTACATTCAATGCCCTATGTATCTGTGACTAGAGACATGTATAGTTGTGTATTTAAGTGATATATTATGCAAAATGTATGTAGTTTTAAAAGCACATAACAGTCCATATATGCAGAGTTATCAACAATTTCTGCTGCTCAGTACAGTGCTTTTTTAGCAGCCCATTGTGACCGAAGAGGGCGGGGCTTATTACAGCCCTGGGAGGGGCTCCAGCCAACCTGAGCCAGGGGTACAGCAGGCTAGAGCATGCCCTGCTTCTCCTTGACCTGAGGCTAGGATGAATAACCTGACTTATTTCCACCAAGGATAAAAGATGCAAGAAATCCCTGTGATAGCATCCTAGATAAAGAAGATAATGTGAGGAGATTATGAATTATGGAAGGCTAACAAGGACATTCTTTCCATTCACAAAGGTATTTATCATTTTGTTCTTCTAAAGGAACAACTACCACAGGACTACTTCCATACTGTATTGGCCCTTGCTAATATTGTTGTTTAGTCCTACTATTAATGGGTCTTTGGAGACCACTACCCCCAACTCTTTATAGAAAGGTTCCATTGCATGTCTGGTATAAGGCTGTCCTTACAGACATAGGAAGGATATTTGGCACTTTCTAAATGTGCTTATTATCTGAACACTGCTTGTCATATTTGTTTAAACATAGACATTTTCTATCTCATGATTGAGATAGAATGCCTGAAATAAATGCCTGGCCTTAGCTTGACTTGTTTCTAGTCAGCTTTACTTAATTTAAATTATCCCACCTATCTTTTGCCTTTGGGCTTTTACGTTTCTGTATTGTGTATATCTTTCTTTACTTTTTATTCTGTGTCTGGCTGAGCAGCCATGTGGCTCTGTGGCTGGACCTTGACATCCTCCTCTCCTTCTTGATCATCCCTCTTCTCTCTCTTTTTTTTTTTACTCTTATTATTCTCTCTGCCTGGCAGCCCCATCAATCTCTGTCCTGTCTAGATATTGCCTAGATCTTTATTAGACCAATTAGGTGTTTTAGACAGGCAAAGTAACAAGCTTTACAGACTTAAACAAATGCAGCATCAAAGAATGTAACACATCTTTGCATCATTAGAAAAATAACATAAACAAATATTTTCGGTTTTGCTTGTTTTGAGACAGGGTTTCTCTCTATTGCTTTGGAATCTGTCCTGGAATTAGCTCTATAGACCAGGCTGGCCTTGAACTCACAGAGATCCTCCTGCCTCTGCCACCTGAGTGCTGGGATTAAAGGTATGCATCACCAATGCCTGGACAGCAAAAATAAATGCAACAAATCTTCAACTAATATATCTCACTACATGGGAGTGTCACTTGATCTCTTTGTTCTTCTTCCCAGTGCATCCATATTGGAGAAATCTCCCTTTTCTGCCTTATACTATTAACTTTCCACTGGGTGACTGAGGACTTGTGGCCAGACCTGATGTGGTGCCTAGGCTGTGACCCATAAGTTCCATAACAAAGATAGCAACAACAATCCCGGTAGTGTCCACAACAGACTTTCCTGCTTCTGTTTGTGGTTGTCTACCAGTTTGGTTGGTGATGGTGACATGTAACAAAGCTCTTCCAAACCTAACAGCTTGAAATAAGGATTTTATTTTGTAAATCAAAAATTTGGGAATGATTCAACAAGACTTTGTTTTTTCTTGTTCTGGTGAGATAGAATAGACAAAGTTAGAAGACTGACTTCAAGAAGGAATTAAATTTTAAAAGACCTTTTTTCCTTCTAGTTCTGGTGATATTGAATAGATAGGGTTAGACAATTGACCTCAAAAAGCAATTTAAAAAACACACCCAAGACTTAGCTTTTCTAGGCCTTTCATCTCTACATGTTTTATCTTCAAGATCTCTTCCAGCAAGGGGTTCTTATGGCATGGTACTCTCAAGAGACTTGATCTTCTTCCATGGTGGTTGGCTTTCAATGGGCATGTTCTTCTGCAAAAAAGTAAACTGTCAGAATCAAATTTTCAGAGCTTGAGAAATTAACGGTGGCTTATAGCAATCTGGAAAGCAATTGTTCAAGAACAGCTAAAGCTCGATAAGAACAGCAAGCTTGGTGGCATTGTGACTTTGCATATACTTATACCCCAACTTTTAGCACTGTGACAGCATTGACAATCCATCACAGTAAACCAGAATCCCAGAAGCCACCAAATGAGTGGAACAGAGTTGAAGTATTTTCAAAGCCACAATTTAGAGAATTATCCTTATTTGACCCAGGTTGCAGGGAAAACATGTTCAAGACTGTCATTATTGGATTGATGCGGATCTTGTAGAGTATGGGAAAGGTTTTCTGCAGAGCATTTCTCAAGCAGGCAGGGACAATGGTTGGACCTTGAAATTTCCTATGGTAGACAACAATTGGAGTTCATAATAAGTTAACTAAGAAACATGAATGGAAAAAAACTGTGGAATTGTTATAGTGGACACAGGATCATTGATAAAAGAACTTAAAAGTGAACACAAAGAGGACTTGAGGACAATTTATTGGTGTTCAGAAAATAGCCTGAATTTGGAAAAGGTGTTAGGGAAAAGGATACAGAAGAAAGGAGACAGAAAGCTATGGTTTTTACAAATAAAAAGGTATATCTCAATGACAATTACCAAGGGAGACACAGTTTCTACAGCTGTACAGCCACTGGTTGAATGTCATGTTCAGGTAAATGACTGTCCCTCTATATTCTGATTAGAAACCCTAGTCCTCATATTGGGTTGCTTTGCCCAGCTTTTATACCAGGCAAGGTGCTTAATCTTACTACAACTTGATATGCCAAGTTTTGTCATTATGCATGAGAGGCCTGCCATTTTCTGAATAGAAATAGTGAAGGAGTGGGTGGGAGGGGCAGAAGAGAAGTGAGGAAGTGAATGGAAGAGAGGAAGGAGGGAAAACTGCAGCTGGGAGGTTAAAAAAAAAGAAAAAGGAAACCCTATGACACTAGGGTTTACTAAGAAGTAAAAGGGGCCTAATTGAAAGAAGATTGATGAGTGTAGGAATGTACACAAGAAAGATGAAGGTTGTGGGTGTGAATATGATCAACATACATTTCATATACGTGTCAAAACATCAGAATGAAACAACTACTATATGTATATATACATATACATACATACATACATGCACAAACACACACACACACACACACACACACACACACACACACACACACACATACACATACATATATCTCCTAGGCTCATACAAAAACAAAGAAAAATTATACATCTTGGAAGATGCACCAGGAAAAGAGGAAGAACCAAGTGTATAGGACCTTTATTCTTACTATATTCTTTTTTATTAATAATATACTTTTAAAATTTTACATGTTGATCCCAGTTTCCTCTCCCTCCTTCCTTCCCTCCCACCCACCAACTTACCCTCTTTCCCCCCTCACATGCACTCTGACCACCCTCCCATCCAATCCCCACACCCCCATTCCACATGTAGGGCTGTGTTATCCAGGTGGGGTCATGTAAATCTGTCAAGTCATTTGAAGTAGGGACTAGGATTTCTCTCCTGTCTCTAGGTTCAGGGAGTATCCCTCCATGGGGAATGTGCCCCCAAGGTCCTTTGTGCATCAGGAATACATCCTGGTTCCACTGTCTGAGGTCCCTTAGATTGCTCAGTCCTTCTAGCTGAGACCCATATTCAGGGGGTCTCAGCTAGAAGACCCATGAGTCAGTCCCATGCTGGATTCCCAGCTATCAGTCTGGGGGCCCATTAGCTCCTCCTTGTTCAGGTCAGCTGCCTTTGTGTGTTTCTGCAACCTGGACTGGTCCTTGCTCTCTGCATCTGGATTCTAGTTTGACTCGGTATTTAGTTATGGGTGTTTGCTTCTGTTTCCAACAGATGCTAGATGAGGGCTCTATGATGGTGGATAAGTTAGTTGATAATCTCACTATCAGGGAAGGGTATTTATGGTAGCCTTTCCACAGTTGCTCAAATTGTTAGTTGGAGTCAGTCTTGTAGGTTTCTAGATCTTTCTTTAGGTTCAGTTTTCTCTTCAAACCAATAATGGCTCCCTCTTTTATGTTCTCTCTCTCTCTCTCTCTCTCTCTCTCTCTCTCTCTCTCTCTCTCTCTCTCTCTCTCTCTCCTTTTTGCCTTCTATTCCTACCCTGACTCAACCTTCCTAGTTCTCTCTCCATTCACTGCCCCCCAATTCCCATGTGAGGGACCATATATGAACCTCTTAGAATACACCTTGTATCCTAATTTCTTTGGTAGTGTAAATTATAGGCTGGTGATCCTTTGCTCTAAGTCTAAAATTCATATATGAGCGAGTACATACCCTGTTCCTCTTTTTGTGACTGGGTTACCTCATTCAGGATGGTTTCTTCAAGTTCCATCCACTTGCCAGCGAATTTCAAGATTCCGTTATTTTTTTGTGCAGAGTAGTATTCCATTGTATAGATGTACCACATCTTCTTTATCCATTCTTCAGTTGAGGGGCATCTAGGTTGCTTCCAGTTTCTTGCTATTACAAATAATGCTCCTATGAACATAGTTGAGCACATTTCTTTGCTGAATGGATGTAGATCATTTGGTTATGTGCCTAAGAGGGGGATTGCTGGGTCCTGCGGTAAACTAATTCTCATTTTCCTGAGGAACTGCCATACTGATCTCCAAAATGGCTGTACAAGTTTGCACTCCCACTAGCAATGGAGGAATGTTCCCCTCTCTCCACATCCTCTCCAGCATAAGTTGTCATTGGTGTTTCTAATTTTAGCCATTCTGGCAAGAGTATGATGGTATCTCAAAGTTGTTTTGATTTGCATTTCCCTGATAGCTAAAGATGTTGAGCACATTCTTGAGGATCTTTCAGCCTCTTTGATTTCCTTTATTGAGAATTCTTTCTTCAATTTTGTACCCCATTTTTTAATAGGGTTACTTGGTGGGTTTTTTTTGACTAGTTTCTTGAGTTCTTTGTATATTTTGGAGATTAGCCCTTTGTCAGATGTAGGCTTGGTAAAATTCTTTTCCAATTCTGTGGGCTGCTGTTTGGTCTTGTCCACTGTGTCCTTACAGAAGTTTCTAAATTTGAGGGGGACCCATTTATTCATTGTTGATCTCAGTGTCTGTGCTACTGGAGTTATGTACAGGAAGTGGTCTCCTATACCAATTTGTTCAAGGGTACCTCCTACTTTCTCTTCTAAGAGGTCTTTGATTCATTTGGACTTGAGTTTTGTGCATGGTGATAGACATGGGTCTATCTGCAGTCTTCTACACACCATCATCCAATTGTGCCAGCACCATTTGTTGAAGATGCTTTCCTCCCCCCATTGTATTCTTTTAGCTGTTTTGTCAAAAATCAGGTGTTCATAGGTGTGTGGGTTAATATCAGGATTTTCGATTCGATTATATTGGTCTACCTGTCTATTTTTGTGCCAATACTAGGCTGTTTTCAGAACTATAGCTCTGTAGTAGAGCTTAAAGTCAGGGATGGTGATGATGCCTCCTGAAGTTCTTCTATTGTATAGGGTTGTTTTGGCTATCCTGGCTCTTTTGTTTTTCCATATAAAGTTGATTATTATCCTTTCAAGATCAGTGAAGGAATGTGCTGGGATTTTGATGGGGATTGCATTGAATATGTAGATTGCTTTTGACAAGATTGCCATTTTTACTATATTTACCTTACCTATCCAAGAGCATGGGAGATCTTTCCATTTTCTGGTTACTTCTTTAATTTTTTTCTTTAAAGACACAAAGTTCTTATGATATAAATCTTTTACTTGTTGGTAAGCATTACCTCAAGATACTTTATGTTGTTTGTGGCTATTGTAAAGGGTGACATTTCTCTGATTTCTTTCTCAGCCTCCTTGTTGTGTGAATAAAGTAGGGCTACTGATTTTTTTTGAGTTTATCTTGTATCCTGCTAGTTTGCTGAAGGTTTTTTATCAGCTGTAGGAGTTCCCTGGTAGAGTTTATTGGGTCGCTTATGTGAACTATCATATTATCTGCAAATAGAGACAGTTTGACTTCTTCCTTTCCAATTTGGATCCTCTTTATCTCCTTTTGTTGTCTTATAACTTTAGCTAGAACATCAAGTACAATATTGAAGAGATATGGAGAGAGAGGACAGCCTTGTCTTATTCCTGATTTTAGAGGAATCACCTTAAGCTTCCCTCCATTCAGTTTGATGTTGGCTGTTGGTTTACTGTATATTGCTCTTATTATGTTTGGGTATGTTCCTGTTATCCATGATCTCTCCACAACCTTTATCATGAAAGGGTGTTGAATTTTGTTGAAGGCTTTTTCAGCATCTAGGGAGATGATCATATGGTTTTTCATTTTTAGTTTGTTTATAGGCAGATCACGTTGATAGATTTTTGTATGTTAAGCCATCCCTGCAACCCAGAGATGAAGCCTACTTGGTCATGGTGGATGATTTCTGTTGTATTTTGGATTTGGTTTGCCAGTATTGTATTGAGTATTTTTTGCATTGATGTTCATCAGGGATATTGGTCTGTAGTTCTCTTTCTTAGTTGTGTCTTTGTGAGGTTTGGGTACCAAGGTGATTGTGGCCTCATAGAAAGAGTTTGGTAATGAGCCTTCTGTTTTTACTGTGTTGAACAATGTGAGGAGTATAAGTATTAGCTCTTCCTTGAATTTCTGGTAGAATTCTGCACTGAGGCCATCTGTCTTGCCCTGTGGTTTTTTTTTTTTTGTTGGAAGGCTTTTAATGACTGCTTCTATTTCATTGGGGGTTATAGGTCTATTTAAGTTTTTTGTCTGTTCTTGATTTAATTTTGGTAAGTGGTAGTTATCCAGAAATTTGTTTATTTCCTTTGTATTTTCAAATTTTGTCAAGTACAGGTTTTCAAAGTAGACCTGAAAATTGTCTGGATTTCCTCTGTGTCCATGGTTATGACCCCTTTTCGTTTCTGATTTTGTTAATTTGCATGTTCTCTCTCTGCTTTCTCGTTAGTTTGGATAAGGGTTTTTCTATCCTGTTGATTTTCTCAAAAAACCAAGTCTTTGTTGTGTTGATTTTTTGTACTGTTTTCCTGGTTTCTATTTTATTGATTTCCGACCTCAAATTTATTATTCCTGGCGTTTACTTCTCCAGAGTGAGTTTGCTCCTTTTTGTTCTAAGGCTTTCAGTTTCACTGTTAATTCTCTAATGTCACTATGCTATGTTTTCTTCATATGGGCACTTAGTGCAGTGAACTTCCCTCGTAACACTGCTTTCAAGGTGTCCCATATGTTTGTGTATGTTGTGTCCTCATTCTCGTTGAATTGAAGGAAGTCCTTTATTTCTTTATTTTTTCTTGATCCAGGTATGTTGCAATTGCACATTGTTCAGTTCCATGAGTTTGTAGGGTTTCTGGGATTTGTGTTCTTGTTGAATTCCAATTTTAAAGCATGGTGGTCTGATAAGATACAGGGAACTATTCCAATTCTTTGTATCTGTTGAGGTTTGTTATGCCACCTAGTATGTGGTTGATTTTAGAGAAGGTTCCATGTGGAGCAGAGAAGATGGTATATTCTTTTGTGTTTGGATGGAATGTTCTATAGATGTCTGTTAAACCCAGCTGAGACATCACTTCTGTTAGTTCCTTTGTTTCTTTGTCGAGTTTCTGATTGGTGGTCCTGTCTAGTGGTGAGAGTGTTGTGTTGAAGTCTCCCATTATAAGTGGGTGAGGTTTTATGTGAGGTTTGAGTTTTAGTAGCATTTCATTTATGAATGTGGGTGCCTTTGTATTTGGGGCATAGATCTTCATAATCGAGATTTTGTGTGAAGGATTTCTCCTGCGATGAATATGAAATGACCTTCTTCATCTGTTTTGATTAATTTTGGTTTGAAGTCTAACATGTTAGATATTAGGATAGCCACAACTGCTTGCTTCTTGGGTCCATTTGATTGGAAGGTCTTTTCTCAGCCCTTTACCCTGAGGTAATGTCTATCTTTGAAGTTTAGATGTGTTTCTTGTATGCAGCAGAAGGATGGATTCTGTCTTTGTATCCATTCTGTTAGCCTGTGTCTTTTTATAGGCGAGTTAAGAACGTTAATATTGAGGGAGAGTAAGGACCATTGATTGTTATTGCTTATTTGTTTTAGATTTCTTTTTGGCAGTGGTATTGTGAATGTATTTGTCCTACTTTACCCTTGGTTTCTGGTGAAGTGGGATTGTGTGTTGCCTACATCTTTGTGAGCATAGTTAACTTCCTTGGGTTGGAGTTTTCCTTCCAAATCTTTCTGTAGCGCTGGATTTGTAGATATGTATTGTGAAAATCTGGCTTTGTCATTAAATATCTTATTTTCTCCATTTATAATGATTGAGAGTTTTGCTGGGTATGGTAGCCTTGGTTGGCATCTGTGGACTCTTAGTATGTGTAGAACATCTATCCAGGACCTTCTGGCCTTGAGGGTTTCCATGGAGAAGTAAGGCATAATTTTGATAGGTCTGCCTTTATATGTTACCTGTTCTTTTTCCTTCGTTGCTCTTAATATTCTTTCTTTATTCTGTATTTTAGGTGCTTTTATTATTATATGTCGAGGGGTCTTTTTTCTTTGGTCCAGTCTATTTGGTGTTTGGTATGCTTCTTGTACTTTCATGGGCATGCCCCTCTTCAGATTGGGAAAGTTTTCTTCAATGATTTTTTTGAATAAGGTTTTGGCACCTTTGAGCCGGGCTTCCTCACCTTCTTCTATGCCTATTATTCTTAGGTTTGGCCATTTCACTCTGTCCCACATTTTCTGGATGTTTTATGTTAAGGATTTGATGGATTTACGATTTTCTTTGGTCTATGAATCTATTTCATCTAGTTTATCTTCCGCACCTGAAATTCTTTTTTCCATCTCTTGAATTCTGTTGGTTATGCTTGCATTGTAGTTCCAGATCATTTTCCCAGTTTTTCTATTTCCAGCATTCCTTCAGTTTGTGTTTTCTTTATTGTCACCATTTTCATTTTCAAGTCTTGAACGGTTTCCTTCACCTGTTTGTTTTTTGCTTGGCTTTCTATATCTTCTTTAAGAAATTTATTCATTTCTTCCAAATTTTTGTTTGTTTTTTCTTCCATTTCTTTAAGGGTTTTTCTCACATCTTCTTTGACGTCCTCTGTTATTTTTATGATGATAATTTTTAAGTCTTTCTCTTCTAATTCATTTGCTTTGTTGTGTTCCAGTCTAGTTCGTGTAGATTCCCTAGATTCTGGTGGTGTTATGCTTGCCTTTCTGTTAGGTGTTTTTTTGTATTGCTGTCTTCCCATAGCTTCTTCCAGTAGGTGTTGGTGGGGTCTCTCCCTTTCTATGGGCTTAGGTAGGTCAGAGGTTCAATGTCTGTAGCTTTTGGTGGTCCAATCTCTCTAGGAGGTCCCTCTGCAGGCAGGGGCCTGGTGATGATGGTCAAAGATGAGGCTCCATCAGAGGACAGCTGGGGCCTCTTTGGCAGAGTCCAGCCCATAGGATGTTTCCTCAGGGATAGTCGGGTCTAGCAGGGACCTGGGACTCTCCAGCTGACTTGGGCCTTTTTAGCAGAGGCCCTGTGATGGGGGTCAAGGATGCAGCTTGCAGGAACTCAGAGTGGTCTCACAAAGATAAGCAGATCTGGGAGGGGCCCAGAACTCCAGTAGAGGACTGGTGGTGGGGGTCAGAGACCAGGCAGGAAATTATGGGTTGTCCCACGTGGATAGGCAGGTCTATTGTGCTCAGATGAGCTTCAGGAATTTCCCTGAAGGTGGCTGGATTGTTGGCTCCACCCTCTGTCTCAGTGCTCAACCAGAGCAGTGGGACAGAGGGCAGGGTAGGGCAGAGGGTAGGGGGAGGGCAGGCTCTTGGTGGGGGTGAGTGGGGGTGTATCAGAGCTCCAAGAGCACTCTCGATGGGGACAGGACACAGGGGCAGTGAGATCCGGGACCCACCCAGGGATTTTCCGGAGAAGGGTGTAGGGGAGAATCTACCCCACCGGAATTAGACCCAGACTCACCTCTAGCCAAGGCCTGGTGCTGGGGTTCTTATTATATTCTTATTATTGTTTTCTTTAAGGGGCTAAGAAATTTCTCCCCTTTCAGGGTGCTGTGGACTTTGGGCATGAAAAGTGTGTTCTGACTCTCCAGGCCAACCAGGCAGGAAATAGTAACACTTGGCCTTGCAGCCAGCTAAATCTTGCTCGGTGTGACCTTGAGGTCAGGATGTATCAAGGACAGGAAGGAATAATAGCTCACTATATTTACTGTCATCAGTTTATCTTTTAGTTTTGGTAGCTTGGAACGAGGAGAGAAGGGTTCATTGTGTCACTATCAGTTTCCCTTGGGTTCCATAGCCGTTCAAATACCCAGCTGTTGGTTCATCTTGAACCCCACCATGAGTCACAAGCAGCTGCAAGTCTGATCACTTACGGAAAGGCCTGGGCTGATTTCTTTTTGATCCAACAATGGAAGACCAGCACTTGAAAATGAATCACAAGCAACTGGGAGATTTCCTGTCAATAGCATTTGAAATCTGTCTCCTTTTAAATTTTCTCCTCCCCGCCTATACTAAGGAGGCCAGTAGTGAAGGTCTGTAGTCACCTGCCCCTAGGGACAGGGCTTTTGTAATGCATGAGGGCCACATTTCATTGGGGGGTCAGTTATATTTCTCATATTATTTTATGCTTGGGTATGTCATATTTCTTCTTAAGTTCTGGGAAAAACAGATGAAAGGGACTTGACACAAAGAAGCCCTCCCTTACCAAGTCCTTTAGAAAAGGGGTTGTCTGCTTGGATATAACTGACCCCTAATTACACCATTTGTCTCAGGCTGAAACTGACACATTGCTATTCCTATGTGTCTTTTGGTGTCGGGGAAGCAGATGACCACAGAAGACTGTCATTCCTGTGTCACAGCCCCTATCAGAATGAGCTTCACAAGGACCATGAAACACGTCAACACTTTCATGGGACTCTAAAACACAAAGTAAATATGTGAAACTCTACTCATGTTTAGTGAAGTCCTTTGAAGAACTTTTAGTAGGCAGGGTTCAGAAATGTCTAGCTGTGTGACTGGTGGTGGCATGCCCTCTCAAGTATACAAAGGTGTTCAATAGAAACTAGGAAACTTACTAGTGTTATACATCTAAGGAAAGCCACATCCAACCAAGGTAACAAAAAGACTCTTAAATGATCATACATGAGAAAGAATGTGAACCTCCCAAAATTAGTTTAAGGAGACATTAGGCAAAATACTAAGAAACCCTGAGAAATGGACAGAAATTTACCCCAAGTTGCTGTGTTATTTTAAACGTCTTCATTTTAGCAAAATTATAAGGCATTCAAAAGAAAGTGTGGCTCATGCTCATCATAAAAGTAGCTAATAGGTACCATAAGGAATCTCAAATAGTGGCATTATTAGACAGGGACTTGAAAGCTATTTTGAATATATTCAATGAAACAAATGAAACCAAATGCCTAAAGAACTGAAGGAAGCAGGGTATGGTGGTGCACACCTGTATCCTGGAGTAATGGAAGAAGTAAGATTTAGGAGTTCAAGGCCATTTCCAGATACTGAGTTTAAGACAAGCCTGGGCTCCATGAGACCTTGTCACAAAACAAAACCCAGCAAAAACAGAACAAGACAAAATAAAACAGAACAGAATAAAGGATACCAGGCATGGTAGTTCACAGCACCTGAACGGGTGAGGCAGTAGGATCACCCATAAGTTCAAGGCCAGCCTGAGCTACAAAATGAGACACTCTCACAAAAGCAAAATAAATAGAGAGAGAGAGAGAGAGAGAGAGAGAGAGAGAGAGAGACTAAAGTATACAACAGTGCCTTACCTAAAAAGGCAAGGTGCTGATATACTTGAAGTACTTAAAAAAACAAAAACAAAAACAAAAACAAAACTATTTATACCCAGATAAACAAACAAACAAACAAACAAAACAATCAAGAGAATTTGTCATGTGATAGATGACCAGCTCAGTAAAAGAATTAAATGGGATCTTTTAGGCTGAAATAATAAAAGATACTAGACTGTTATCCAAACCCACACAAAAATTTATGAGTAACTAGTATGGTAACCACATAGATAAACATAAAAGACAGTATAACTTGATATTTTGTTTATGCCTTTTATATCTGGTTCAAAAGGAAATTATTTAAATCCATAATTATAATTTATTAAAGGCTTTAATTTGTTTAACAATAATACCATAAGGATAGACTCGTGACAAACTGGAGCAAAAGGTTTTTATATTGTGCTGCAATTAAATAAGTATTAATTGATGGTCCTGGTGGTACAAGCCTGTAATCCCAGATGTTCGGGAGGTGGGAGCAAGAGGATCAAAGTTTCAGGTTGGTCTTGTCTACAGAGTGAGTGTTGTGGGATATCCACCAGAGAAGACTGCTCAGACATGACTTTAAGCAAACAGAAAGTCATTATTAGCTGGCCAGGGACTACAGTGTGTATCTGAGATCCTCATGTAGCCCTGTTGGACCCTAATTCTGGGGTCCTGATGGGCCGGTGGGAAAGCCCTGAGACACAAACACCAAAACCAGGAGATGCAACAAGCAAGAGGTCTTTATTGAACGAATGCACTTGGGTGACAGCAACTTCGGGGAAAGCTGCACACCCCCCAAAGGGTTCAGGCTCCTTTTTTATAGAGACCACAAATAAGCATACATGCATGGGGCACAAGGTGATTGATTACAAAGTATGATCTCATGTTTGAGAGATCACCCAGCTATGACCTGTTGTTATTCAAAGGATAAACCATAGAATGACTTGGAAAGTCCCCAGACTGTCAGTTGTCCAGGAATGACATGAACAGTTTGTCTGGGGCCATTTGTTCCAGTGTTGGGGGCCTATTTCCTTGTGAGCCAAGACCTGGGAGAGACTTCACTTCAGTTATTTCATAAGAGATTGATGATTCAGTTACTAGCCCTATTTAACAGAATCAGCCTAGCATAACCACCAGCCCCATCACCATAGTAACTTTCTTGTTCTCATATCTGTTCTTTTCTCCCATGTCAATATCCATTCTTTATGGTTTTCTATATTCCGCTTGCTAGAACTATTTTCCTGCCCCATTCTCACATCTCTGCTCTGCAAACTAAAATCTTTCAGCCCAAGCCGTTCTCAGGTGAGCTTTTAAGCACAAAGACTATGTCCTGGGTGGATGTACTTCAGTTAACAAGAACAGTTAGCTAGAAGCGGAACTACAGAAGCCAAAAAACAAGGTTAGACCATTTAGAAACATTCCCAGAACTAAGGACGTTGTTTTAGTTTTGGCAGATGGTGCTGTCTGCATGTTGAGTTTTACAGGCTGAATGGTACCTCTATCATGGAGTCAGTTGTGCTAAGGTCTAGGATCCTGTTACGTGAGTTCTAGATCAGCCTGTGTAACTCAGTGAAACCAGGTTTCAAAAAGTAAATAAATTAATAGATAAAGAGAGAGGTGGGGACATGCATAGTTCAGTGGTAGATCACTTGTCCATCTTGCCTGAGGCCCTAGGTTAAATATCTAATACAGAAAAAAGTTGGTTTAATTGAAATTTCTAAGATAAGTATTGATAAAATAAGTAACAAATATACCTAAATAATTGACAGATGCATTAAGTTGTATGCTATATAGAACAATTTTAACACAAAAAGGCAATAATGGAGGAATAGAGTAACAATAAAACACAAGACATAGAGGAAATAAATATGAAGATTTCAGAGACAAATCCTAATTCATTATTAATATTGTTACATATAAGTGAATTGGGCACTCTAACTAAAAGGCCTAAATTGCCATGATAGAATTAAACACATAAATAACCAACTATATGCTGGCTACAAGAGACATTCTTTATATTCAATCACAAATGATTGAGAATTAAAAGTTAGAAAAGATGCAGTATGCAAACAGTAATTAAAAGCACTTAAGAAAGCTATTCTAAGTCCTAGTCCTCCTACACACACTTGGAGAGATGAATGTGGGCCCTCCTCAGGTCTTCTTTCTCTTCACCCTCCTTGGAGGTTCCTGAATCAGAGACTGTGTGCATAGTAGACCTGCCCAGGGAGTTCAAACCACCCATAGTCTGCTGACATCACAGTCCTACCCACATGGAGAGAGCCTTCATCCAGTAGCTGATGGAAGCAGAAGCAGACACCCACAGCTAAACACTGAGCTGAACTCCTGGGATCCAGTTGTAGAGAGGGAGGAGTGATGAGCAAAGTGGTCAACACCAGGCTGGAAAAACCCACAGAAACAGCTGACCTGAACAAGGGGGAGCTCATGGACCCCAGATTGACATCTGGGAAAACACAATAGGACTGAACCAGACACCCTGAAAGTGGGTGTTAGTTAGGAAGTCTGGACAGTCTATGGGCTCTCTGGTAGTGGATCAGTATTTATCTCTAGTATACAAATGGACTTTGGGAGTCCATTTCCCATGGAGGGCTACTCTCTCACCCTAGGTACATGGGAGGGGGTGTAAGTTCTCCCCCAAATGATATAACATACTTTGATGATTCCCCATGGAAGGCCTCACTCTCCCTGGGGAGTGGATGCGGGGTGGGATGGGGAAAGCCAGTGGGGGGAATGGGAGGATGGGAGGGAGAGGGACCTGGGATATATAAAATAAGATTGTTTTTAAATTAAATTTAAAAATCCAAAAAAAGAAAGCTATTCTATTATCATACAAAAGAGATTTGGAGAAAAATTGTTGCTATAGTAGCTGGCAAGATGGCTCAGTGAATGCAAGCATGGAGACCCGACTTCCAATCCTCAGCATCCACATGAAAAGATAGGTGCAGCCATACATGCCAATAACCCTAACTTTGGGGCTTAGAAACAAGTAGATTCTTGTAAGTCACTGGCCAGACAGCCAAACTGGAACAGTGAACTTCTAGCTCAGTGACAGACCCTGTCTCAAGGGAATGAGGTGGAGAGTGGTAGAGAAGGACAGCCAGTGCTTCTACATGTGTGTGCCAGTGGGAACCGAGGAGCACAGTCATGTATGCTTCTCCACATACATATACCAAGCCCACACATAATTGTTGCTAGAGACAAAGAAACAAATTTTAAAATGATAAAATGACAATATGTTCCATCAAGAAGATTTGATAATCATAAATATATACCCAACTGATGCCTCAAACACCTCGAAACAGTTGAAGCTGACAGAAAATACCATGGGGAGTATTTTTGTATTCATCTTCAGAAAACACCATATATGACAACCTCATGTATTAAAAACTAGAAAAATTATACCGTTATGATATTGATATCATCTTGCTTCAGTAACTGTCATTTATATATGTTATAGTCCTTAATGGGTGATTAACACTCAAATGCCATTACCATTTATTTTTGTGTATGTGGGTCTCTCTGTGTGTTTATGTTCCTGTGTATTGTGTATATGTGGGTGTATATTATGTTATGTTCCTGTGTACTGTGTATGTGTGGGTGTATATTACGTTTTGTATGGAGGCCAAAGTTTGACTTTGGGTGTCCCTCCTCAGATGCAATCTACCTTTAAAATTTTTTAATTTATAACAGGATTGCTCATTGCCTGGAACTCTACTGGTAGGCTAGGTTGACTGGCTAGGAAGTTCTAGGTGTCCATTTGTCTCTTCTTTCCTCATATGGAAATTATAAATGGGTACCACCACATCCTACTCTTCTGTGGGTTCTGGGGAATCAAACCAAGGTATGTATGCTGACATAGAAACACCTTACTGATTGAGCTATAGTTCCAACTTCTCAAGACTATTTATTAAAATCTCAGTAACACAATCCATGTGATTTTAAAAGGACTGAGAGCCATAGCATCTAGATTGGTCACATCCATTATATCAGCCCGACTTGCATTACAGATCTAGAGGTGGTGTATTTCTAACAGGTGCTGTGGTGACTGACACCCGCTAAGTCCTGCTTGCCAGTTCTTATAGCCTGCCAGAAATCTGAGGTTCTCTTTAGTGGACATTCAGAATGTCATTCATCACCTAAACATTTTTATGCTTTGTGTTGCACTTGAGAAGTGTCCTCATAATCTTCAAAATGTGAATTGATAGATATGATAAGCATACTATGAATGGCACATAAGATTATGAGTATCTCCAGAAGCTGTGACTATAATGAGATACTACTGTCATTGTGGCTTGTCATTTGGTACAGTTTATTTTATTTTATTTGAAATAAATTGATTGGATCTAATCAAAATACAAGTTCAAAGAGCAGAGAACTAAATCCAGTTGATGGAAGATAGGAGCAGGGAGTGTCAGAGAGATTAAAAATAAAGTAAGACTGAGATGCACCATTCCTAGCTTTGAAGTGGAGGGGACAGTGTCAAGGGAGGCAACCGGAAAGTTTAAAGAAAAATATTTGCCAACAACCTTGGTGAACTTTATGTTGAAGCAGATTCTCCAACTAGAACCTCTAGAGAACCTAGCCTAGCCAGCCTGCTAACCTAAGTCATATCCACCCAAAATTCTGACCTTCAGGATTATGAGGTCATGAATGGGAATTGTTAGAAGTTGCTTAGTTACTGGTAATTTGATCCACAGCCTCAGCAACATGGTGAATCAACAGAGTACCAGTGAGGAATTTTCCTGTTAAACATTCTTTCTTCTTCCGGTGGACATGCCAGTCAGGTACACAGTAGATGTGAAGGTGTCTGGGGCTCCTGATGAGCATTTCATATTTAGTGATTTTACTAACACAGGCAGAAATGCATTTAGTGATTGCCATATATGTGATACATAGTTTCTTCAAAGGGATTGGACTATAATGCTATCTGAGGGACACATGGGCTAAGGCAATACTCCTGTACAAACGATTGAGAAGTCTGAAGGGCACATATAATCCATCTGCACATTTTAGCTTTGTTTTCACAGTAGTGCAGTAGTTTCACTGAACCTGAGGAATTTATAGGACCTTTGCTAGGAATGCCCTTTGTTATACAGTTTTCTTCATCAACAATGTCCTTATTCCAGGTGCAGGTGCTTAGGACTTAGCAGTCCTACTACCCTACAAAATAGAACAGCTTTGCTCTCAGATGGTATCTCTCCGAAATCTCACCCCAAATTTTGGCATGATTCAGCCCATGGCTGGCTTTAAACTGTAGACATAAATAGTTATTTACAATGATTATTTTGTTCCTTTATATTTTCTCAACCTGTCTTTTCTAAGGTCACATGCTTTAAAGCTTTGGTTTGAATGCCAAATAAACTCAGAACTGAGGTTCTGATGCTAACTGTTAATGTTCTTTTGTGTGTGTGTTCAAATTCTCTTTATTTTTTTTTTAATTTTCATCCAGTTTTCTTTTAAAATAGATTTTTTTTCATTTATTTTACATACCCACAACAGTGTCCCCTCTCCACTCTCCTCCCTATGTTGCCCCTCCTTCCCATCTACCCCCCAACCTCCACTTCTCCTTCATCTTCATTCAAAAAGGGTCAGGCCTCCCATGGGCTTGCACAAAACATGTCATGTCAAGCTGAGGAAGGACCAAATTCCTCCTCATGCATCAAGGCTGGGCTAGGTAATCTGGGATGGGGAATGGGTTCCCAAAAGTCAGCCAAGCCCCAGGGACATGTCCTGATCTCACTGTTAGGAGCCTTGCATGCAGATCAAGTAACACAAACTGTCACACACATGCAGAGAACACACATCAGTCTCATGCAGACACTGTTAACTTTCCAAATGAGACTTTCCTTCTCTGAATTTTATCATTCTGTCCCAACTTTCTCCTACTAATCCCTCTCAATCTCTCTCTTCCTCTCTCCCATCTGCCTATATAAGTATATATATATATATATATATATATGTGTGTGTGTGTGTGTGTGTGTGTGTCTGTGTGTCTGTGTGTGTGTGTGTGTGTCTGTGTGTGTGTATAAAGATGGATCCCATAAGTGGGAACACAGTTCCCACTTGGTATTTTCTCTTTTCTTTAGTTAACCTCCGAAACTATAAAAGATCAGTTCTGATAAATTACTATAAAATACTGAGACAGACCATTTGGCAATTGTTTTTCATCCCAATGAAGATAGAAACTCTAAACAATTTATTTGCTAAATCAAATACCTAGTTACATGAGTACGCATCCATACAAATATTTTAGCACTGTTTATGAGGGTGACTTAAGAGATAATTAGTACTATTAGTTTCCTTTTGAAGAAGTCATTCACTCACAATTTTATTTCTCTTCAATTTTTTTGTTATTTTTTTATGTGTATATAGGTATTTTGGTTGCCTGTAACATGTCTGCCAGGTGACCTCACAGACCAGAAAAGGGTAAAAGGGCAATGGATCTCATAGAATTGGAACTACAGACATTTGTGAGCTGCCATGTAGGTGCTGGGAATTGAACCTGTTTATTCTGAAGGACCACTTAACCACTGAGCCATCATTCCAGCTCCTACAAATGTATTTTTTTCCTATTTCTTTTTTTAGACAGGGTTTATCTGTGTAGCCATGGGTGTCCTGAAACTCACTGTGTAGATCAGGGTGGCCTTGAACTCACAGAGATCCATCTGCCTCTGCCTCCTGAGTGCTGGGATAAAAGGCTTGTGCCACCATTGCCTGATCACAAACGTATTTCTTAAAATTTACTTCTTGTCATAATTTTCTTTTACATTTATTTCTCAGCTTTCCCTTGCTGTGCTGATGCGAGTATAGAATTTTTTAGGCAGTTGCAGGATTTGACTTGAGATAGTCAAGAAGAGTATTGCTAAATGTATAACAGGAAATAGAATCTGTTAAAGTATCTTAATGTGCTGCATGCTGTCATCATAGGTGAATTGTCTGAGCTCCACAAGTCATACTTCAATACATTTGATAAAGTCAGAAAGGCCTGAATTCCAAGTGAAAATTCCTTAAGTACTAGGCATCTGTGTATAAGGTAAGAAAGTATGACATTTCAAAATTTTTATGACCTAAATCATGTTTATAGTAGGTGATGAATCAATACTTCTTAAGACACAGGAAGTATGCAATGCTACATGGTATCAAATACAATATTCTGGGTGTGTGTTCACAAACTATGCCTAATATTGCTAAGTAGATTTTAGATCAACATTGGTGATCTTCAGATTTTTTTGAAAGAAGAAGATTATTTTATGGGAAGTTGCCTCATTTAAAAGTATCATATAATCTAAACATAATGAACAGGTGGGACAACAAAACATTTCTGTAGCCTGGATTTAGACAAGGAATCCGTTGGTAACTCTTGAAACCAAATTTTCTGTGGCCTAATTATCCTTATTAATTCTTTCTTATGATTACAGATTTTCAGGCTTGATCCAATCAGGGACAGTTTCAATCAATGGAGTAATGGAGTAAAAAGGGGTCCAATCCAATCAATAACTGTTTGAAGTCACAGATTGACCAGCACTTCATCTTGATTCAGGCAGTTGGCAGCCTGATCCAGGATTGATCCAGTCAAAGCTTGGTCTAAACAGTGGTTAACCTAATAAATAATGTTACAAATCAGAGTTTTGACCTAAGCATTGGCTAATCTAATAAGGGGATTGACAGCACCTAATTTTATTACGGCTAATTATTTGAGGGCTCTCCAAACAGAAACTGATCTAATCTGATGTTGATCCTAACAGCAACATAGCTAATCAGTACTTCATTGGATTGGGGTTGATATAACCAGTGCTTAATTGAATCAGGGCCTTGACTCAATCAATGGCTAACCATTTCAAGCAATTATTTTGGGTGAAAGGTAGGTGCATAATATATAATATGACTTAGACAAGAATGTCATATTTTACATAAAAATCAACATAGGAACATAAAATGTGTTTATTATACTATTTTTTGATTAACTTCTGTGGTGATTCTGTAGAAAGTAGTCTTATAAGCTGTGATAGGACAATGATAGGAGTCTTTCTAGGAGAAATCATGATTAAATTATTGTAATAAAGGGTAAATGCCAGAGTCTTGGAACATAAATCACTCCTGCAGGCAACTGTATACATTATATTTTTCAAGGCCATTTCTGGAAATAAAGCTTTAGAGAAGGTTGCAGAGGGACTTTCTTATCCCTGCTGGCAATCTATGTGATTACTGAGAATCAGTGGTAGGATTAGATGAGTTCATTCAATGGATTAGTTGAAGTTTCTGTTTTCCTTTTAATCATGCGTGTGTGTGTGTGTGTGTGTGTGTGTGTGTGTGTGTGTGTGTGTGTGTGTGTGTATGTGTGCATCTATCATCTATCCCTATCCTCTATCTATCTATCCATCTATCTATCTATCTATCTATCTATCTATCTATCTATCTATCTATCAATCTATCTATCTATCTATCTCATCTATCTATGATGCTCTTCCATAGCATTTACATAGGGGTTTAGAGAAAAATATCATAAAGCTCATCAGCTTTGGGGATTCCCATTTTCTAGACTCATTGTATAGCAGCAACTGAAAACAACTCTACCACACCCAACTTGTGCTCTGATAGTCCTGAAGAGAAATAGAGAAGGTGGCTGATGGCCATTTTTGCAGTATACTGTCTAAGCGTCCTTATTACTTTCTGATCATTGAATTCATACTTGATATAAGCAGAGTAATGATGACTGAGGTAACACATCTTTCCCATAAAATGTTCTGAGAGTATTCAGTTAATCATGATTGTCAACTTGTCTGGATTGAGAGATGGCTATGATTTCAGTAAAGCACATCTCTGGGTATGTTTGTGAGGGTGTTTCTAGATAGGAAAAGATCCTGAGGCCTCTGCACTAATGAATTGATTAATATATTGTTGAATTCAAGATTTGACTAGACATAGGCGCTTATCATAGAAGATGGTTCTTAGTTTCAGGAAATTAATTGCTCTCTCTCTCTCTGTCTCTCTCTCTCTCTCTGTGTGTGTGTGTGTGTGTGTGTGTGTGTGTATGTGTGTGTGTGTGTGTGTGTGTGTGTGAGAGAGAGAGAGAGAGAGAGAGAGAGAGAGAGAGATGCATCTTGCACCTCTCCCCCTCCCACCTACCTGCTTTATAGACATGGGATGAGCAGCTCTATTTTATCATATTCCATACCCTCTCTGCCATGATGTTTCACCTCAGGCATAGAAAAAAAAGACATCTATTACTTGGACGGTAAGCTCTGAAATCGTGTGCCAAAAATAAATCCTTCCTCCTTTTAAGTTGTTTTCTCTGGAATTTTGACAAAGTGATGAAGAACGAGCCCACATATCCCTTCAGTGCTCACCAGAGTATACAAAAGACTATTGCAGCAGTGACAGCTACTCTCTGCCTCTTTGCTGCTTCAGTTTTGTGTCTATGATTACCTTGTACTCTGGGGAAGGAACACAAGGACCTTTAACTGGTGACTGACTGGTAAGGAGTTGTGGGTAGAACCACCACAAGCTCTTTGCTCTTCCATCAACATATTGTTAAAATGTAAATTTGCATTTTCAGCCACTTAGCAGACATTGCTCATCTTATTGATCTAAGGATCACACAGTGGGATCACAGTATGAAAAATACCAAGTCATACCAAGGCCCAAATATGTTTAAATGTAGTCATATTTTTTGGTAGAATAAGTTCCTAAAGTCAATTTTAATTGTGCCTCCTATCTTAGGAAACCAACTACTTGAAATTACTTGTTGGGTGGGGCAGGGAGGGAATACCTTCATTTATATTTTATCTGAGTCATTCCTGTACTATGATTTTGGTTTTTTAGGTGCTAGGTCAACTATTTTGGTAAGCTTAAACTGTTATTAAAATCATTAGTGTTTCATGTTTTCTAATATTTTGAAATAATTCAAATGCATTATTCATGAGTCTGAATGGATTAAATGTGACTTGTATAAATACTCTTTATAATAATAAGCCTTTCATAAACATAGATATGAATTATTTTATCAGCACATTCTTTATGTCCATAATGTGTCAGTGTTTTAGGTGCATGTGCAGATTTTATGGCATTTTCCCTTTATGATTACATATTTTCTTAAAGAAAATATCACATTACTTCGTACTTTTCTTAATTTTATCTACTGTCATCTCCTACCTAAATGAGTCATGTCAAGTATTACATGCCACGTCTTTTGACAATTACCTGATATTTAAAGCAATTTTCATGTATTCTGTCACTTTCTTCCTTCTTAGTTCTTTGATGACATTATAAGCAGCAAACTACATTGACTTGAGAGAAGATTTTGTGGGAGGATACTCAAATTAAATGGTGCTTATGGTTGTCATTCATTCCATATAACTAAGAATGCTCACAGATGGCTTATGCTGTCCTGGTCCACTCTCAGCAAAGTTTTGAATGGCCATTTCCTCCAGTCTTCTCAGTCTCATATGGGTGCTTCTGTCTCCTTTCTCACTGTTGTGATTCCCTTTATTCTCAGATGAATACTTTTTCCTTTTTAATTATTTTTTTTAATTTTATATACCTATTCTAGTTCCCTCTCTCTCCCCTCCACCCACTCCTCCCACTGTCACCCCAACCCCTATTTACTCCTCAGAGAGGGTGAGGCCTCCCATGGAGAGACAACAAAGTCTGTCACTTCACATTGAAGCAGGAGCAAAGCCCTCCTCCTGTATCTAGGCAGAAAGAGTATCACTTCATAGGGAATGGGCTCTAAAAAGCCAGTTCTTGCACTAGAGATAAAAATACAAATCCAAGTGCCAGTGGCCCCACAAACTGCCCAAGCCCCTCAACTGTCACCAACATTCAGAGGGTCTAGTTCTGTTCTTTGCAGGTTCCCCAGATGTCATTCCAGAGTCAGTGAGCTCCTACTTGCTCAGGTCAGATACATTTAACCAAAGACCTTTGTGTGTGGAAATCTGGATCTTAAAGGAGGAGTAGCTCAGTACCATGATCTTACAACTGCTTCTCACACCAACATGACCTCAACTCTTAGCTGTTCCCTGGTGCAGGGAATTTCTTCTCAGGTGCCCTATAGTGCTTATCTCCTTGACCTGTTCTCCTCCTCTACTGTAATCATCTGTTTGGGTCACCTTAACTGGGTTACCATTTCACCAACTAAGGTCTCCTTTCTGGTTCTCAATGATTGGCAATTTAAACAAGGGACCTTACTTTTCTCCATGCCAAAGTTTGTCCAGACCCAGCACCACAATATAATATTTCTCTAATTGAGAAGGCTGTCTACGTCTTGCTTGACTTGGGTCCTTCTCTTACAGAGAGGAAAGTACCTGTATTTAATGTGACTTTAAGTATGTATTTCTTCTGTTATGGTAGTTAAAAGGAAAGATAATGGGACCTCCTTGCTACTGAGAATATTAGTACAATTTTGGGAGGGAAAACTATGATAAATTAAGAAGTAAGTACATCCTTATGTTAACAAGGGGTGAATACTGTAGTTATAGGAGCTATTGTTGAGGAGAAAGATTGGGCACCACTCCAAGGAGGAAAAATGGTGATTTAAAATGAGGAAGTTGGGTGTCGGTAGGATCTGTCCATGAGAGACCAGGAGCTAGCCAGACCCTTGACAGGCAGAGAGATGGGGAAGATAGCTACTGATCAGTCCTAAAGATGGCAAACTCTGACTTCTTCCTTTCCCTCCTGACAAAGGTCTGGTGGAATTTTTTCCCACCAGCTGGGCTTTCATTCTGGCTGACAAGTCCAGGCTAGTGATATATTCAAACTCAGCCTTGAACTGGTTTCCCTAAAGCTATGGAGCAATCAGCCCTCCTTTATTTAAACTGACCAGTCCAAAATTAGGGGCCAACAAAAATCAATTAACTCCATCATGGATTTAGTTCCTCTCTCTGCTCTACAAAGGAGCCATCCCTCTGCTTCTCTCTCTCTCTCTCTCTCTCTCTCTCTCTCTCTCTCTCTCTCTCTCTCTCTCTCTCTCTCTCGTGTGTGTGTGTGTGTGTGTGTGTGTGTGTGTGTGTGTATGTGTGTGTGTACATCACCTTCAGAGGGCAATTCTTAGGAGTTAGTACTTTCCTTCTACAATGTATGTCTCAGAGGGCGAGCTCAGGTCACCAAGCATGGCTGCAAGCACCTTTACCTGGCAAACTATCTCCCCTGGCCCAATTCAGAAGTGTATTAAAGGGTTGCAACATTAGGAAGGTTGAGAACCATTGACTTAGAAGGATTCTTGCTTGAACTAGATTCTGTAGAAACAGTGAGGAAAGGCCAAAGTCCATTTTACTTGGTCAGAGGGCTCAACTGAGACTGAGTGACTAAAGTTTTATCTAAGGAGAGTATTTGCCACTCAGTGTTCCTTCTTCTTCCCAGAAAAGGAGAAATTATTTTTTTCTCTTAGTCATAATAAATCCAATTCTTGTTTGGGCACAGCTTTTGTTTATTAAGGTTTAGCCAAAACAACAGTAAAGGTTGGTTCCTATATAGTTTTGTTGGATGATACAAGATATTAGGCATTTACACATGAGTATTCCTATGAGGACAAATGGAGCGCAAACTTAAAAGTTGCAAGCTCAGTTTCTGAGCCCATACGGGAAGTAGGCATTCGTCTTAGATTGAGCTCAAAGCATAATGAGGTAGTAGTGGCAATCTGCTTAATTTCCTAATTTGTATTTTGATGTTTTCTTTGTATTCTGATGGACTTTCTGAGCCTTTATGCAGCATCAGGGGTGAGAGGTGCCTGCGCATGATCTATCGCTATGATACCCTTTAAATTCATATTATGTCACCTAGCTTTTAGATTAAATGTTTTTGGAAAAGAGATTAATTCTCAGAGGTGCAAAATCAGGAGAATTGAAGGAATAAATGGCAACGCTACTTTGAAAAATTGTAACCTGGTATTGGAGGAGGCAAAAATAATTAGGAATGGATGAGGTTGTGCTGTAATGTTTAACCATTTGCTTGTTCTAGTTTGGATTCACCTGAGAAGGGAATCTTATTTGAGAAATTGCCCAACTCAATTTGGCATGCGGGTATACATGCGAAGGACTGTCTTGATAGTTTATTGTTATGAAAGGGCTCAGCCTACTGTGGGTATTATCATCCCTAGGCAGGGGGTCCTGGTAGATAGCAAAACATTCATCTGAGAACAAGTGTTTCTCTTCAGTTTCTGCTTCAAGCCCCTGCTTGAGTTTCTCCCTAACTTCCCTTAGTGATGCCCTATGACCTGGAAGTATACATAAGCCAAATAATTACTTTCCTCCCCTCATTTGCTTGGGGTTAGAATGATTTATAACAGTAACAAAAAGGAAACTATAGCAGTGTCTTATTGAAACAAATTTTCTCCTTACATTGTTCCTCTTTTTAATTTTTATTTACTTTTAATTTTGAGAATTTTATATATGAGTACCA
Source organism: Cricetiscus sungorus (assembly GCA_030556225.1). Classification (NCBI taxonomy): domain Eukaryota; kingdom Metazoa; phylum Chordata; class Mammalia; order Rodentia; family Cricetidae; genus Cricetiscus; species Cricetiscus sungorus. The sequence goes on from JANBXA010000609.1 coordinate 11,639,994, forward strand.
TATTTACATCACTATTGCATCCCTTCTTTCCTAACTTCTCCCATGCTTTCCCACTCCCTCTCAAATTCTTGATCTTTTCTATAGTTATTATTGTTATACACACACAGACCATGCTGAGTCCATTATTATTGCCATTAGCCTGCCAAGAGACTCATCTGTGGAGGAAATTGATTCTTCCTCTCTCAGCAGCCATAGGTGGTCTGTAACATTTTGTCTGTGGGGGAGGGGGTTAAGAAATTTCCACCGTCCATGTTGGCATGCTGACTGGTGTCACTTATGCAGGTAATATTTAGGCAACAAAATCATTGAGGTGTCATGTCTAGAAGACTATCTCACAGCAGGTGTCCTGGTCCTCTGGCTCATATAATCTTTGCATTCCTTCTTCCATTATTTCCCGTGTCTTGGGTATAGGAGTTGTGCTGTAATATATCAACTGGGGATGGAAAACAGTCACTATTCTTTTTATTTTGATCAGCTATGGAACTCTGTAGTAGCCTCTCTCTGCTACACAGAGACTTTTTTAAATGAGGGGTGATATCTCATCTTTGTTGTTGGATGTTGGTATGTGTCCAAGTGACTCCCAAAAAGTTTATTGCCATTGTTTGAGGTTACATCCCAGAAGTTGAAGGTAAAACCCTGTTGCTAAAGACACCTCATACTTTAGACATGGGGCTTGAAGAAATACAGCTGAAACTGACATGAAAGCCTCCCTAAGGACTAATTTTCACATTATCAGAAAGTACTATGCAAATTGCCAAGGGAGAGAAGCAATTATAGTCATACCCAGCTGTCAAACCTACAAACCACAGCAATGACCAGCCTGGTAATATATTCCCAACAGAGCAATAGTGACACTGCTATTTTAAAGGAAATCAACAGCTGTCTAGTTGAACTTAAGATTCTCTCAACTGGAGGAAATCAATGCCTGGTGCTGTAAACTTAACCAGCTATCTGTGCCTGATGAGGTTATGTACCCTAGAAGAGAAGCTACTACATTGCTACCTTCCCACACCAGGATACTTTTTCTTCTCTAAAAAAGATGAAGTGTAAGAAACTTTAAAATTTCCCCTTTGATTTCTTATTTGCAAATGAGGTCTGGTCTCATTAGATTTTGGCCTGATTATTATATAACCACAATAAGAATGGCAATTGGTCACATAGGACTTTCAAAGTTAGGACATTTTGTTTGTCTGGGCTATTGTAGGATGAACAGTCTCCCTATGTAACCCAGGCTGGAGTTTAATTCATATTCATCCATCTTTAGACTACAGGGTTTCAGGGATCACAGGCCTGTGCTTCCATTACTCGGAGCTACTGAAACTTTCCATGAGAAATATCATATTAAGGTTTGGGCAGATGGCTCAGACATTAGGAGCACTTGCTTCTTTTGGAAAGGACCTGGTTTCAGTTCCCAACAACTCAACACCCACATGGTGGTTCACCATCTTTAACTTAAGATCCAAGGGATCAGACATGTTCTTCTGGCTTCTGTGGGTATTGCACAAGTTTGGTACATAGACATATATGCAAACAAAATACTCATACACATAAAATAAAATAAAAAATTTGAAAAACCAAATCACATGTTTAGAAACCTCTTAAGACTAAAAGGCCAAGTCAATAGGTATAGATTTGGGGCAAATATCTCTGTTGTTGAGATTTCCTTGTTTATATTGAAGTTCCTGGGAATGCTAAAGAGTGACTCTCTAATGAGTAAAGTAGGAATCCCACAAATCAGGTACTATCCTAATATTCCAAGAGGGCATTTATAAGGATTGGTTCTATAAAATATACTTTTGTTTCCTGAATCTATCTTATCATTTCTGATGTTATGCAAATAATTTTCCAATATGATATTCAACTAAAGCCTTGATAGTACAATTAATGTTTTCAATTGTGTACTATTATGAAAGATTCTTATTAAAGTTTATACAGATAATTAATTGGCTTGATAATTAGAATTTTAAAATTATAAGCAAACAGAACAAGAAAGGGACACTTAATTTTTACTTGTCAAAATTATATCTTACTGAATTCTGTGTGTTACATACAACTTGAGAGAAAAGTAGAAAGTTTTAATCTGGGAAAAAAACATTAACAGAACAGCAAGGTTTTAAATAGGAAGGCAATAAAACTGTGGTCATTCTCCTCAGAATCAGTTCACTTAGCCCCGTGTAACTGAGTTACTGATCCTGGTTCTGCCTCTGCCTGTCTTAGGTGAGACATTTTATGAGTTTCTGAGCTTGTTTTCTTTCTTTCTTTCTTTCTTTCCTTCTTTCTCTCTCTCTCTCTCTCTCTCTCTCTCTCTCTCTCTCTCTCTCTCTCTCTCTCTCTCTCTCCCTCCCTCCCTTCCTCCTTCCTTCCTTCCTTTTTTTTCTTTTTCTTCTTCTTTTTTTTTGGCTAGAGTCCTGGATATTTTTGCACAGATCAGTTTTAATGGTCAGAGACATGTATTTCAGAGTACTTCTTAGAGTTGAATTTTTTTTTAAAGATGAAGCACATTGGGATAGTAGCTGAATTTGAACTTGAGAAAAGAAATCAGAATAAAATAATGACTATCAATGAGAAATAAAAGACATCACAATGGGTAAGGGAAAAATGTTCTATTGCGGTTTAATAAGGTTCATAATAAATAGGCCAAATAGATGTTTATTCAGGGAGAAATAACTCACAACATAGACAGATGAACACCAGCAGGAACCGGATACTCTTCTCTCCATGTACCACCAGCAAGAAAGCATTCCTGGGCTCCTCCTCAGACCTAGTTCCATGGGTCACTTCTGCCCCTGGCCCCACCCCCAATGGGTGTGGTCAGTGCCACAGAAGCAGACAAAGTGAATATCTCACTACAATGTTAAGAGGTTAAGAGTGCTGACTCCTCTTCCAGAGGACCAGAGTCTCTTTCCCAGCACTCTTGTTGAGTGACTCACAATTGCCTCTAACTCTAGCTCAAGGGGATCTAATATCTTCTTCTGGCCCTTGTGGGAACTCACTGTGTATCCAAGGCTAACTTTACACTCTCAAGGATCCTCTTGTATCAGCCTCTAAAGTGCTAGAAATACAGGCATAAGACACCATTCATGGCTTTATCATTGTATTTTATTTTTTTATTAGAGTAAAGCACACTGTGATATACAAGTATGATTGTCTGAGACTATGTCCCAAGTTAGTTTTTGTTTTTGACATTTCCTGTGCCACTGAATCAAACCATCCATTCCCCTCTCTTTTGATTGTTGTGTTTAAAACAAGATATTTTTGAAGTTTATCTCTCTGTAATATTTGTTCCTTTCCACAACCAGACCACCAGTTTGAACCAGGGCATGTCATGGTCTCATGATGTCTCAGAGACCCTGTGGTCACAGACAGAGCTAGGATTAAACAGAGCCCAATTTCTCCATGTCTTCTATGTAATTACTAACAAACATTGTCCCTTAAGAACTAGAAACTTGAAATGTTTTAGAGAAGATGACATAATGTCAGTTTATTATCAGAATGGGTTCACAGGCCTAGTGTTTTAGGGTGGTCTAGATCTTACTGTTATGAATATCTGGGGGCGCTCTATTAAGAGAAGGCGGACAAGAGGAAGCAGTTGGTATTTCTAAGTCACCCTCATTTTAAGTTTTGGAACTTGTAATATATAAGACATCAATTGGACCAGGAGGGAAGGTGAGAAAGGATCAATTAAAATAACAACAAATAGGCTATAGGGAGCAGTATAAATTACAGCTGATTTTGTTGATAGGAATATAATACAAAAGATTTGTGCCATTTGGTCCAGTGTAGAATACGATTGATATCTGGGAAAGATAGGCCAATGTCTCTGTTGAATAACCATTTGAAACAAAATCTTTTCATTGATGGAAGAAATAAACTTGATTAGCTATTGAAGAAGCCAGGAACTGAAAATGTAGAACACCCTTCACAATCCTATTAGAGTGGCAAGGGTGAGTTTGCTTCTTTTTGTTCCAAGGCTTTCAATTGCGGTGTTAAATCTCTATTGTGACTATCCTCTGTTTTCTTCATATGGGCACTTAGTACAATGAACTCCCCTCTTAACACTGCTTTCAAGGTGTCCTATAAGTTTGGGTATGTTGTGTCCTCATTCTCGTTGAAGTGAAGGAAGTCCTTTATTTCTTTCTTTATTTCTTCTTTGACCCAGGTGTGGTGCAATTGCACATTGTTCAGTTTCTAAGAGTTTGTAGGGTTTCTGGGATTTGTGTTGTTGAATTCCAATTTTAAAGCATGGTGGTCTTGTAAGATACAGGGAACCTTTTCCAATTCTTTTGTATCTGTTGAGGTTTTTTATGCCACATAGTATTTGGTCGATTTTAGAGAATGTTTCATGTGGAGCAGAGAAGATGGTATATTCTTTTGTGTTTGGATGGAATGTTCTATAGATGTGTGTTAAACCCAGCTGAGACATCACTTCTGTTAGTTCTTTTGTTTCTTTGTCGAGTTTCTGATTGGTGGTCCTGTCTAGTGGTGAGAGTGGTGTGTTGAAGTCTCCCACTATAAGTATGTGTGGTTTTATGTGAGGTTTGAGTTTTAGTAGCGTTTCTTTTACAAATGTCGGTGCCTTTGTATTTGGGGCACAGATGTTCAGAATTGAGACTTTGTGTTGCTGGATTTCTCATGCAATGAATATGAAATGACCTTCTTCATCTGTTTTGATTAATTTTGGTTTGAAGTCTAACTTGTTAGATATTAGGATAGCCACACCTGCTTGCTTCTTGGGTCCATTTGATTGGAAGATCTTTTCCAAAACCTTTACTCTCAGGTAATGTCTATCTTTGAAGCTTAGATGTGTTTCTTCTATGCAGCAAAAGGATGGATTCTGTCTTTGTATCCATTCTGTTAGCCTGTGTCTTTTTATAGGCTAGTTAAGACCATGAATGTTGAGGGAGAGTAAGGACCATTGATTGTTATTGCTTGTTTGTTTTAGATTTGTTTTGCCAGTGATATTGTGAATATATTAGTCTTGTTTTACCCTTGGTTTCTGGTGAAGTGGGCTTATGTGTTGCCTACATCTTTGTGAGCATAGTTAACTTCCTTGGGTTGGAGTTTTCCTTCCAAATCTTTCTGTAGCGCTGGATTTGTAGATATGTATTGTGAAAATCTGGCTTTGTCATTAAATATCTTGTTTTCTCCATCTATAGCGATTGAGAGTTTTGCTGGGTATGGTAGCCTTGGTTGGCATCTGTGGACTCTTAGTATGTGTAGAACATCTATCCAGGACCTTCTGGCCTTTAGGGTTTCCATGGAGAAATCAGGCATAATTTTGATAGGTCTGCCTTTATATGTTACCTGTTCTTTTTCCTTCACTGCTCTTAATATTCTTTCTTTATTCTGTATTTTAGGTGCTTTTATTATTATATGTCGAGGGGTCTTTTTTCTTTGGTCCAGTCTATTTGGTGTTTGGTATGCTTCTTGTACTTTCATGGGCAAGCCCCTCTTCAGATTGGGAAAGTTTTCTTCAATGATTTTTTTGAATAAGGTTTTGGCACCTTTGAGCTGGGCTTCCTCACCATCTTCTATGCCTATTATTCTTAGGTTTGGCCTTTTCACTCTGTCCCACGTTTTCTGGATGTTTTGTGTTAAGGATTTGATGGATTTACAATTTTCTTTGGTCTATGAATCTATTTCCTCTAGTTTATCTTCTGCGCCTGAAATTCTCTCTTCCATCTCTTGAATTCTGTTTGTTATGCTTGCATCTGTAGTTTCAGATCGTTTTCCCAATTTTTCTATTTCCAGCATTCCTTCGGTTTGTGTTTTCTTTATTGTCTCCATTTTCGTTTTCAAGTCTTGAACGGTTTCCTTCAAATTAAATTTCCTTTAATTTTTCTTGGCTTTCTGTGTCTTCTTTAAGAAATTTATTCATTTCTTCCAAATTTTTGTTTTTTGTTCCATTTCTTTAAGGGTTTTTCTCACATCTTCTTTGATGTCCTCTATTATTTTTATGATGATAATTTTTAAGTCATTTTCTTCTGCTTCATCTGTTTTGTTGTGTTCCGGTCTAGTTGATGTAGATTCCCTAGGTTCTTGTGGCTTTATGCTTGTCTTTATGTGTCATGTGTTTTCTTGTATTTCTGCCTTCCCATAGCTTCTTCCAGTAGGTGTTGGTGAGGTATCTCCCTCTCTCTATGGTACTTCCTCGGTGTGCTTAGGTGGATCAGAGTTTCGATGTTTGTAGTTCTGGGTGGTTCAAGCTTTCTAGGAGTTCTCTCCACAGTCAGAGGCCTGGCGATGGGGGTCAAAAGTCAGGCCCCAGCAGAACACTGATGATGGTACTCAGGATGTTACTTAAGCTGATAGGGAGATCTAGTCTGGGCCTGATACTCTCCACCTGAAGCCTCTTTGGCAGAGGCCCTCTGATGGGGGTCAAGGATGCAGCCTGCAGTAACTTGGGTGGTCCCGATGAGATAGGCAGATCTCTGGGAGGGGCCCAGAATTCCAGTAGAGTACTAGTGGTGGTGGTCAGAGTCCAGGCAGGTGGAAATTTTGGGTGGTCTCGGGTCTAGTGTGCTCAGAGCAGCTCCTGGAAGTTCCCCGAAGGTGGCTGGATTGTTGGCTCCACCTTCTGTCCCAGTGCTCAACCAGAGTGTTGGGACAGTGATTAGGTTAGGGCACAGGGTAGGCAGAGGGGAGGTTCTCAGTGAGTGTGGGTGTGGGTGTATCAGAGCTCCAAGGGCGCTCTCCATGGAGATAGGACAAAGGGGCAGCAAAATCCGGGGCCAACCCAGGGAGTTCCCAGGGAAGGGTGTAGGGTAGAGTCCACTGGAATTGGTCCCAGACTCACCTCTAGTCAAGGCCTGGCGATGAGGGACAAAGACTGGGCTGATACTCAGGATGTTTCTGCACTGATAGGCGTATCTAGCTGGGACCTGGAACTCTCCATTTGAGGCCTCTTTAGCAGAGGCCCTGCGATTCCTACTAGCTCTTATAACTTAATCTGCTTTAATTAATCTACATTTTATCATGCAACTTTTTACCTTTCTTTAATTTTGTATGTCTGACTTGCTCCATGTCTTGTTGGCATCTCTATTCCTCCATTATCTCCTTCTACTTCCTGTCTGTACAGAAGTTCCCCTTATATCTCTTGCCTAGCTACTGGCCATTCACCTCTTTATTGCACCAACCAGAGCAATACATTTTCACACAATGTACACATATCCCACAACATTTCTTCCTTATCGTCCAAATAAAAAGAAAAGATTTTGAACTCTAACATGGTAAAATTACATATGAGAAGAGCAATTATCACATAAGAATTATGTTTACAATGTCCAGTCTATCTGTATTTTGGAAAATTCTGGGAAATATTTCATTTTCTATCGTATTTTGGTGAGTCTAAAGTTTGTATCTAATTTACTTTCTATCCTAACTTGTATTGCCAACCAAAATATTTAGACCTCAAAACACTTTCATAAATAAACAACTTAAGCTTTTATGTTTCTCAAGCTTATAAACTTTACATGTCTTATGTAAGTTTATTTTCTGAATTTGGTAACAAGGAAAACTGTAGCTATAACTATCTCATCTTCAACTCCATCAGAGAACTGAGAAAGATATAATATTACCTGAGTAAATAGGAAGTACAGAGTAAACATCTTTCAAAACTATACAATTGACAGGAGCAGCTGGCTTCCTGGACAGTCCCCCAAGGGTTTGAGACTAATGGTTATTCAAAAGGAGACTAAAAAAATTCATCCCTTTACCCTATCATTCCTATACTATGTACTCATTTTTCCCTTAGAAAGAGATCCCTAAATCTAATCTCCCTTTTTATGTTCAGTTTTTCCTTACCATTACCATTAAAAACTTGTAACCAATGCCCCTAAACATTGTCAAATGTCCATAACCCATCAAATGACCAAAATATCATGCCCATCTACCTCTTGGTGATGTGGGTGTTGTGTCATCCAGACTGCTTCTTTTGTCTGAGGGTGATGACATCTTTAGGGGACCCTGACAAAATTGAGATAATGACTAAGTATTGGGGAGGGGTAACTGTATCACTTGTCCACTCTCTGTGTAAGGGGAATATAATGGGAAAGTGCAGGCTTATCTGAAGTCCTGGCTGGAGTAGTATGTGAGGCTGGACTATTTCAGCTAGCAGCTTTGAAGTTGTTCTGGATGCAGAATTTTGAGAAAACCACAACAGAGTCATTCTGAGAGGCTGGATCACCTTAGTTAGTTTCTTGACTTTATTGGTGTTTGGTCCTTTTTCTCTTTCTGAAAACACACACACTTTTAAAGAATATTACACACACAAACACACACATACACACACACACACCATCAACTTATTGAGTATGTTCAACATTGATCATATGTACATGTATCCAAGGGTGGCCACTTGGGATTGAACAACCTATGTGGAATCTGGTCCCAGGGGAAACTGATTCTTTTTCTGTTACCAGCCATTGACCACCTATAGCTCCTTATCTAGGAGAGAAACCATGACATAACAACATGGAAAGGACCTTTCTAAAAGGAAAGTATAAATTTTTAGTTTGCAGTCCAGTAGGGATCTATTGTATCTTGTTTTGAGCATTTCTTGAAAAATCATTTTTTAACCCAGACAGATGAACCCAATAGGCCACATCATGAAGTTTGACAGCTGTTGGAGTGTTGTCCTTTTTAAATTATCTAAAGCTGGTCATCTAAATGGCTATCTGAGTAGGTTTTTTGGAGTGCTGTGTTTCCTGGCTAAGCAAGGTCAAGTTGATAAACCTGCTGTGGGTTTGTAGACTTTTGTTTTATAACATCAGGCATTTTGTTGTTATGATTATATTTTCCTTCTGGGTGTTTAAGACCATGTAAGTGGCACAAATCAATCTGTCTTTTTACTGTTAAAGTCAGTCAAGCATCCTTAGAGTCTTGAGGAAAGCTCTTGTCTCCTTTGCTTTTTCCTCTTCAATTTGTATCCTCTGTTGGGGTGGCTCAGGTCCTTGTTTACCATGTGACTTTTCTTTGCAGTGAGAATGAATGCTTGTTAAATCCAACCTCTGGACTTTCTACAGACCCTCTGATCAATGAAATAGGCAACTTAGGGAGTTGTTGGTCCTTTTTAGAAATGTTCAACCACCTCCTAAGTTCTAGATAACCTTGGAAGGAAGCACAAAATTGTAGGCTGCCATCTTAGCTCTCTAATTCATTGGCTCAGTCCTCCAAGCTTTGGTCTATTGTTTCACCCAATTTGTAGGGAGTAGTCAATTTTTTTGTTTTACCTTTTGTGTTAAGCAAAGTTTGGCAAAGCTCTGGAAAAAAATGAACATATATTTAAAACAAATTATTTAAACACTCAGAATTAAATTTGCAAATACTCAGTTTCCAAAGTAATTAACATCTTTGGAAACTTAACAAATAACAATAATCTTCAAACTTTATTTTTCTTCTTTGAAATGTTACCAACCACATACTAACACCATAAGAAAACATCATTTGAAACAGAGGACTAGAATTTAATTTTTATATAAAATTCAATATTAACAAAATCAGAATTTATTAAAAAAATCTTTGCTCACCATTAACCATCATATATGTGCCATTTTTAAGTGTCATCCTCTATAATCTTTTTGTGACTTACTTGAAAAGTCTAACCTGTAACAGGTTCCATTGATGCTTGTTCTCACATGAGTCTGAGAATTATAGATAAATTGCAGCAAGAGCTGGTAAAGGAGGCAAAGCTTCCAATGATTTTGGAGAGTGAACTGCCTTATGTATGTAAGCAAAAACACTGAACTAAGGGACAACATAGTTGAATATCTTTATAAGTTATCCCCGTACTTTTAGTTTTTGATATAAGGGCATAACAAACAGTTAGAATTTGAAGGACTAATTGGGGTAGAATATGAGTATCCAGTGGTGATGACTCGACAAGAGATTTCTTGTTGGGCAAAATGACAGCAAGTTATATTTCCTTTTTTATTATTAAACTATTTTTCATTATTATTTTTTCTTATTTTATATATCTATCCCAGTTCCCTCACCCTCCCATCCTCCCATGCCTCCTGAGCTCGGTCCCATCCCTTTCCCCTCCCACTCCACAGGGAGGGTGATGGCCTCCAGGAGGGATCAACAAAATCTGTATCTGTCAAGCCATTTGGAGTAGGGACTAGGCCCTCCCTCCTGTTTCTAGGTTAAGGGAGTATCCCACCATGGGGAATGTGCTCCCGAAGTCCTTTCATGCACCGGGGATACATCCTGGTTCCACTGTCAGAGGTCGGATAGACTTCCCAGGCCTTCTAACTGAGACCCATGTTTAGGGAGTCTGGGTCGGTCCAATACTGGTTTCCCAGCAATCACTCTGGGGTCCATGAGGTCCCCCTTGTTCAGGTAAGCTGTCTCTGTGGGTTTCTGTAGCCTGGTCATGTCCCCATTTTCTTACCACTCCTCCCTCTCTGCATCTGGATTCCAGTTTGGCTCAGTGTTTAGCTGTGGGTGTCTGCTTCTGCTTCCATCAGCTATGAGATGAGGGTTCTATGATGGCATATAAATTAGTTATCAATCTCATTATCATGGAAGGACATTTAAGGTATCCTCCGCACTATTGCTCAGATTGTTAGTTGGGGTCAGACTTGTAGTTCTCTGGACATTTCTCTAGTCTCTTCAAACCTATAATGGATTCCTCCATTATAGTATCACTTTTCTTTTTTTAATTTTTTATTTTTATTTTACATATCGATTCCTGTTCCTTCCCCCTCCCTCCTTCCCTCCTTCACTCTCTCCCATCCTCTCATGCCCCCCAACCTCCCTCCTCTCCCATCCCCCTTACTCCACATGTAGAGTAATGCCTTCCAGGAGGGGTCATCTAAATCTGTCAAGTCATTTGGAGCAGGGACTAGCTCATCTATTATGGAGGGATACTCCATTAATCAAGAGACAGGAGAGAAGGCCTAGTACAATTTTTTTTTTTTGCCCCCAACTCAATCCTCCTGGTCCCTCATGTTCCCCTTCCCCCTCCTCTTCTCCCCTTCTCTTTCTTCTAACTCCCTCTCGACTCACTGCCCTCCAATATGCTCAGGAAATCTTGTCCCTTTATCCTTCTGTGGGGGACCTTGAATGGATCTCTTAGGTTCCTCCTTATATGATAGCTTCTCTGGCTATTCATATAAGTGTGAATTATAGGCAGGTGATCCTTTGCTCTGTCTAAAATCCATATATGAGTGAGTATATACCATGATAGTCTTTTCGTGACTGGCTTACTTCACTCAGGATGGTTTCTTCTAGTTTCATTCATTTGCCTGCAAATTTCAAGGTTCCATTGACCCACCACACCCCGCTGAGTAGTATTCCATTGTGTAAATGTACCACATCTTTATTCTTCAGTTGTGGGGCATCTAGGTTGCTTCCAGGTTCTTGCTATTACAAATAATGATGCTATGAACATAGTTGAGCACATGTCTTTGTTGCATGGATGTGGATCATTTGGTTATATGCCTAAGAGGGGGATTGCTGGGTCCTGTGGTAAACTAATTCTCATTTTCCTGAGAAACCGACATGCTGATCTCCAAAATGGCTGTACAAGTTTGCACTCCCACCAGAAATGGAGGAATGTTCCCCTCTCTCCACATCCTCTCCAGCATAAATTATCATTGGTGTTTCTGATTTTAACCATTCTGACAGGAATAAGATGGTATCTCAGAGTGCCTTGATTTGCATTTACTTGATGGCTAATGATGTCCAGCACTTTCTTAAGTGTCTTTCAACCATTTTGGAGTTCTCTATTGAAAATTCTCTATTCAGTTCTGTATCCCACTTTTTAATTGGGTTATTTGGTGTTTTGGTGTCTAGCTTCTTGTGTTCTTTGTGTATTATGGAAATCAGCCCTTTCTCAGGTGTGGGTTGGTAAAGATCTTTTCCCATTGTTTGAGCTGCTGTTTTGTCTTGTGGACTGAGTTCTTTGCCTTATTGAAGCATCTCAGTTTCAGGAGGTCCCATTTATTAATCGTCAATCTCAATGTCTATGCTACTGGGGTTATGTTCAGGAAGTGGTCTCCTGTACCAATTAATTCAAAGGTATCTCCCACTTTCTCTTCTAAGAGGTTTCAGTGTGGGTTGGTTTACGTTGAAGTCCTTGATCCATTTGGACTTGAGTTTTGTGCATGGTGATGGACATGGGTCTATCTGCAGTCTTCTGCACATCATCATCCAGTTATGCCAGCACCATTTGTTGAAGATGCTTTCCTCCTTCCATTGTATAATTTTAGCTATTTTTTTTTAAAAAAAATCAGGTATTTGTAGGTATGTGGGTTAATATTAATATTATCGATTCAATTCCATTGGTCTACCTGTTTATTTTTGTGCCAATACCAAGCTGGTTTTAGGACTGTAGGTCTATAGTAGAAATTGAAGTCAGGGATAGTGATGCCTGCTAAAGTTCCTTTATTGTACAGGGTTGTTTTGGCTATCCTGGGTCTTTTGTTTTTCCATATAAAGTTGATTATTATCCTTTCAAGATCAGTAAAGGAATGTGCTTGGATTTTGATGGGGATTGCATTGAATCTGTAGATTGCTTTTGGCAAGATTGCCATTTTTACTCATTTATCCTACCTATCCAAGAGCATGGGAGATCTTTCCATTTTCTGGTATCTTCTTTAATTTCTTTCTTCAAAGATGCAAAGTTCTTGCTATGTAGGTCTTCACTTGTTTGGTTAGCATTACCCCCAAGATATTTTATGTTGTTTGTGCCTATTGTAAAGGGTGAAGTTTCTTTGATTTCTTTCTTAGCCCCTTTATTGTCTATATATACCCTTTATTATATACATATATATATGTATATATATATGTATATCTGTGTGGTGTGTATGTATGTATATATGCATGGCTACTGATTTTCTTTTGAGTTAATCTTCTATTCTGCCACTTTGCTGAAGGTGTTTTTCAGATGTAGGAGTTCCCTGGAAGAGTTCAAGTCACTTATATAAACTATCATATCTGCAAATTTTAAAAATTTGACTTCTTCCTTTCCAGTTTGAATCTCCTTGATCTTTTTTTGTTGTCTTATTCCTATAGCTAGAACTTAAAGTACAATATTGAAGAGACATGGAGAGAGTGGACAGCCTTGTCTTGTTCTTGATTTTAGAGGAATCCCATTAAGTTTTTCTCCAATTAGTTTGAGGTTGGCTTCTGGTTTACTGTATATTGCTTTTATTATGTTTAGGTATATTTTTGTTATCCCTGATCTCCCCAAGACCTTTATCATGAAAAGGTGTTGGGTTTTGTCAAAGGCTTTTCAGCATCTAGTGAAATGATCTTATTCATATGATTTTTCTTTTACACTTTGTTTATATAGTGGGTTACATCGATAGATTTTCTTATGTTGATCTATCCCTGCATCCCTGAGATGAAGCCTACTTGGTCATGGTGGATGATTTCTCTGATGTGTTGTTGGATTCTATTTGCCAGTATTTTATTGCATATTTTTGCATCAATGTTCATGAGGGATATGGGTCTGTAGTTCTCTTTCTTAGTTGGGTCCCAACGTAATTGTACCCTAGTAAAAAGTTTGGTAATGAACATTCCGCTTCTATTGTGTGGAACAATTTGAGAGTATTAGTATTAGTTCTTCTTTGAGTTCCTGGTAGAATTCTGCACTGAAGCCATCTAGCCCTGGCCTTTTTTTTGTTTGGGAGGCTTATGATGACTGTTTTTATTTCATTAGGGGTTATATAGGCCTATAGGTCTATTTCAATTGCTTATCTATTCTTGATTTAATTTTGGTAAGTGATAGCTATCTAGAAATTTGTCCATTTCCTGTAATTGTTTTTTTTGGGGAGTACAGGTTTTTAAAGTATGACCTGTAGAGATTTCCTCAGTGTCCATTGTTATATCTCTCTTTTCATTTCTGATTTTGCTGATTTATTTGCATGTTCTCTATTTGCCTTTTGCTTATTTTGGATAAAATTTTATATATCATTTTGATTTTATCAAAGAACCAACTCTTTGTTACATTGATTCTTTGTATTGTTTTCCTAGTTTCTACTTTATTGAGGTCAGCCCTCAAATTGATTATTTCCTTGTGTCTACTCCCCCAGGGTGAGTTTGCTTCATTTCGTTCTAGAGCTTTCCGTTGTGCTGTTAATTCTCTAATGTGACTATCTTCTGTTTTCTTCTAATTGGCAATTAGTAGAATGCACTTTCCTTGTAGCACTGCTTTCAAAGTGCTCCATAAGTTTGGGTATGTTGTGTCTTCATTCTCATTGAATTCTAGGAAGTTTTTAATTTTTTTATTTCTTCTTTGACCCAGGAATGGTTGCAATTTCACATTGTTTAGTTTCCATGAGTTTGTAGGGTTTCTGCAATTTGTGGTATTATTGAATTCCAACTTTAAAGCATGGTGGTATGATAAGATAAAGGTCGCTATCCCATATTTGTTTATTTGTTTGCTTGTTTGTTTGTTTGTATCTGATGCGGTTTGCTATGTTGCCAAATATGTGGTTGATTTTAGAGAAGGATGCGTGTAGAGCCGAGAAGATGGTATATTCTTTTGTGTTTGGATGGGATTTTCTATAGATATCTGTTAAACCCAACTGGGACATGACTTCTATTAGTTCTTTGGTTTGTTAAGTTTCTGACTGGTGGTCCTGTACAGTGGTGAGAGTGGTGTGTTGAATTCTCCCACTATGAGTGTGTGAGGTTTTATGTGAGATTTGAGTTTTAGTAATGTTTCTTTTACAAATGTGGGTGCCTTTGTACTCACATATATGTTCAGAATTGAGACTTTGTACTGATGGGTTTCTTCTGTGATGAATCTGAAATGACCTTTTTCATCTCTTTTGATTTATTCTGGTTTGAAGTCTAACTTCTTAGCTATTAATATAGCCACACCTGTTTGCTTCTTGGAGCCATTTGATTGGAAGATCTTTTCCCAGCCCTTTACCCTGAGGTAATGTCTGTCTTTGAAGCTTAGATGTGTTTCTTGTATTCAACAGAAGGATGGATTTTTTTTCTTCATATCCATTCTGTTAGCCTGTGTCTTTTTATAGGCGATTCAAGATCATTAATATTGAGGGAAAGTAAGGACCACTGATCGAATTCTTATTTGTTTTAGATTTGTTGTTGGCAGTGGTATTGTGAGTATAATTGCCTTGTTTTTTCTTTTGGGATCTGGCAAAATGGGATTATCTATTGCCTATGTCTTTGTGAATGTAGTTAACTTCCTTGGGTTAGAGTTTTACTTCCAGAATTCTGTAGTGATGGATTTGTAGATATTTATTGTGAAAATCTGGCCTTGTCATTGAATATCTTGTTTTTTCCATTTATAGCAATTGAGAGTTTTGCTGGGTATAGTAGCCTGGGCTGGCATTCATGGATTCTTAATGGGTGTAGAGTATCTATCCAGGACCTTCTGGCCTTGAGAGTTTTCATGGAAAAGTCAAGTGTAATTTAGTGTAATTTTAATAGGTCTGCCTTTATATGTTACCTGTCCTTTTTCCTTTGGTGCTCTTAATATTCTTTCTGCATTCTGTATGTTAGGTGTTTTGATTATTCGGTGTTGAGGAACCTTTTTTTGTACAGTCTATTTGGTGTTTGGCATACATGTCTATATGTCTATATGCACACACACACTATACCACCCCCCATACACAAAACAAATCAATAAAACTACAGGGTGAAGCAACACTTATAAAGTCTCAACACCATGGCTAACTAAATACATCTTCAATAAGGATGTCACCAATAGACATGCAAACATGGAGGGTGGAAATATCATGGGGACCCAACTCTCAATAAAATAAATAGGGAATGTTGAGAGAGAAATATCCTTACCTCAGCAAAAAGCCCCCCTATTGATTATCCAATACCAAGGTGTCAGTTCTAATATCATACACACACAAGTGACATTATATGACGTGGGATTTGAGTGAGAATGCCCCACATAGACTCATATGTTTAAATAACTGGTCTGTAATTGGTGGAACTGTTTATAAAGGATTAGGAGGTATGGTCTTGTAGGAGGAGGTGTGTTTCTGAAAGTAAATTTTTTAGGTTTCAAATTCATTTACCATTCCCATCTCTCTCTCTCTCTCTCTCTCTCTCTCTCTCTCTCTCTCTCTCTCTCTCCTCTCTTTCTCTCTCTCTCTCTCCTGCCTCCTGCTAAAGCTCTCAGCTAGTATTCCAGCACCATGCCTGCCTATTGATATGCTTACAACTATGATGGCTATGAACTAACCTTCTGAAATGATAAGCCTCCATTAAATGCTTTTTTTCTACAAGTTGCCTTGGTTATGGTACTTTGTCATAGCAATAGAAAAGTAACTAACATAGAAGTTGATACCTGGAGTAGGGTACTGCTGTGACCAGCCTGCTTATGCTGTGTGTGTGTGTGTGTGTGTGTGTGTGTGTGTGTGTGTGTGTGTGTTTCTTTTTGAAGGAATATAGAAGCCTTGAGGACTTTTGATTAGGAAAGCAGTTGAATGCTTTAAGTTGGACTTAGTGGGCCATCCAAAGTAGGATCTTGGAAGACAATAGGGTTGAAAGCAATATATAGTGTGGAAACCAGCCCAAAAGGTTCCAGTTGGGAACAATGTTACCAACTAGGCTAGAAACCATTCTTTTGATATTTAGCTAAGATTGTGTGTGGTGTTTTTTTCCCCATGCCATAAGAATCTACATGAGGCTAAATTGAAGAGTTTGGGTCTAATTACTTGCAGAGGAGATTTCAACCAGCCTAACATTGACTGTGTTTGTGTTTATTAATAGTCATAAGAGCAGATGTACAATGGAAAAGAGCAAGGGAGGAAAAAATAAACAGAAAATGTATAATTTGAGGAGAAAAAAAAACAGAACCAGGCAATTTAATGTTGGAGCCTTGGTTTGTACTGAAAGAGATAAATAGAATGGAATAAAGGAAGTGGTGCCATCAGGGCAAGGCAAGACCCCACCCAGTGAATCACGCAACTTTTGAAAAGAGTGGGCCTTAGAAATTATGTGTCCTTAGAGAGCAACAACAAATCAAAGCTTATGTAAATGAAATTCAAGGAGGGAACCAGGTTCTACATCAGGCTAATAGCAGAACTTAACAGTTTTGGCTTCAGCCATGTGTTTCTGACTTTAGAGTCAAGAAGGATACTGGAGTAAAGGGGTTATGGAATCCTCCTTCATGGTCTAGGAAAGACCCTGAGGTCAGGGATATGGTAGGGAAGTCCCTGCGTAGAGGCCTTGAGAGACCATTTTGTGAAGCTGTGAAAGTTAACTTGGATTGTCTCAGAGACCCCAAGATGTTAGAGATGTCAGACCTATGGTTATCTTCTAAAGAAGACTAGTGGAACCAGCCCAAGAAACAGAAGTGTGCTGATGTCAACGAATCAGAAGGGGATGAATCATCTAAGCCCTTTGGATCAGAGATACAGGATTCCCTTTGGGAAGGTTTAGGAGGCATGGCCTTGTTGTTGGAGATCTGTCACTGAGGGTAGGCTTCCTGCACCATTCTCAGTTTTCTCTCTCTTTACCCCTTGCTTATGGATCAGAAATAAGCTCTAACTAGTGCTCCAATATTTTGCCTGCCTGGTTCTTACCTTGAGTTATTTTCCTGGCTTCCATCAATAAACTATGACCTGACATATGTAAGCCAAATAAATCCTTCCAGACTCCAAGTTGCTTTTCATAATAATCTTTATTACAGCAATGGAAAACTAACTAAAACAGTAACCTAGGCTGGTCTCAAATTTATAATAATCTGCCTACCTTTGCCTCTTGAGTGCTAATATTACAGGCATGAATCACCACACCTGGCTCTAGAAAGGGAATTTTAAATTAATGTACATCTATTATTATAATATTTGAGTTGAGAAGATTTTCTTTTCTCTAAAGAGTGGTCTATTATGTAAGTTACAATGAAACAGTGCACTTTACCTACAATAAAATGATGATTCTTAATTTTTTAACAATAGAGCACATTTTAGAACTAAGATGAAGGAAGACCATTTATATATAATTTATTCACAAATGGTTTAATTATAATTCTAAATATCTGCTTCTTTTTAAAGAAGCATAACATCTTAGGAGATCAGTACACAAAAATTTAGATAATTTAATAGTTCTTTGGTGTAAAATTTGTAAATAATCTTTTTGTCATAATAATACACTTTTTAAAAACTTTTTTGAGACAATGTCTTACTCTGTAGCCTAGGATGATCTAGACTGGCATCAAACTCACAACAACCTCCCTAACTGAGTCTCCTAAGTGCTGGATGTGATAATGTGTGAGCCACTGTGCCCAGTGGTCAGTTTTTTAAATACAGCTTTCCTGATGTATAATCTATGTGCGCAAAGTCACCAAGTTAAACTGTTTACTGTATAAGGTTTCTATTGAATGTGTGCAATTATTTAATTACCACAAACAAGGAGTAGAGCATTTCTGCTTTTCCTTAAGGTCCTTTAGCCAGTTTATGGACAATGCCTTTACCCTAGACCCAGGTAATTACTGATTTGCTTTCTTTTAAAAGAAAATATTCATTTTCAGATTTTTTTTAATATTTGGAATTGTGCTATTACAACTTTGTCTTTGGGAATAGATATTTAAAAGGCAGGTGCTGCTATGTCAGTTTAGTTAAATATCAGCATTGAGTTCCTTACCTGGGTTTGTGACCTCTCCAGATCTTGAGTGTTAGCTGGATATACTGTACCAGGTTTGAATTTGACTATACACACCCTCCTCCCATGGAACTAGCCTCAAATCCAATTGGTGGGCTGTTGGTTATTCCAAAACAGTCATACCACTATTGTGTAGATTGGCATATTGTCTCATCAAGTTGGACTTTTGGCTCATGGGGTTCACAACTAACTAAGACCAACCATGATTCCTTTCTCTCTCAGCAGCCTCTGGTGTTTCAGATGCTAGCCAGCATGAAGCTTGGTGCCAGCATACATACTTTCTTACAGTTAAGGTGTGTTGTATCTTTTGTATTATGACATTATCTTCCATTTCTGTTGGCAACCAACAGTATTGGTAAGAGCTCATATTATTGTAGGCTTCTGGACCCTTCGCTACCCACTCCTGTGGTGTATTTCATACTTGGGACTATTAACCCTTTTCCAACCCAGATCATATGCCCTTCTCTTTAAACATTTCCACTTCCTGTATTCTCTCTCTCTTTTATTTTTCTTTTACCATTGTTCTATTGTCTTTCATCATTCAAGGTACTCCACTCCATGTCCTTAGCCTGTTTCTTGGCTTCCATCAGTACTCCATGTTCAACAAGCAGAACTTAAGAGTAAAAACCAGTATCCACCTATAGGAAAGAACATGTAGTATTGTCTTTCTGGGCTTGGGATATCTCTTTGTATACAGTTTTTCGTTTCATCAATTTCCCTCCAAATTTAATAATTTCCTTTTACTTTGCAGCTGAATAAAATTCCATTTGTGTATGTACCACATTTTCATTATCCATTCATCACTGTTTCCTAGGTATTGTGAATAGGGTAGCAGTGAATTTGGGTGTGTTATATAGTGTCATATGATCATTATATAGTGTTATATAATTTCATATGATAGTTATAATTTTAGGGTTTTTTTGAGAAAGCTAAGAATGATTTCCAAATGTTTATATGTTTTCATTTGTATTTTTTTTCTGATGGCTAAGGAAATTGAATAGACAGTATTCCCAGATATTTGTATTCCTTCCTCTGAGATCTCTTTTTAGTTATGTAGCCTCTCTTTTAAATTTTTGTTTGTTTTGTGGTTTTTAGTTTTTTGAGTTTTTGTGTATTCTTGTCACTATTCCTCTGGATGCAAACCTGGCAATATTTTTCTCCAGTTTTGTGAACTGTTTTTTCATTCTATTTGCAATTTCTTTACAGCTATTTTTTTTACAAAGTAGATTTGTCTACTTTGTTAGTTATCTAATGTTGATACATTATCTAATATTAATACCAGTGTCAACTCTCAGTTTAGAATCTGATCTTTGATCTGGTTATAAAGATAGGGCATTCCAGTATGTGATGGTTAGTGTTGATAGTTAACAGGGTCTGGAATTATATGGGAGACATGCTCCTAGGCACACCCATGGGAGATTGTTTAGATAAGGGTAAGCTTCTGAGCAGCCTGTGAGGTGATATCATGATTAGGTTAATTGATGTGGGAGGAACAACTCTAAAAGTAGTGCTATTCTGTTCCCTGGGCTTGGGTCCTTAACTGCATAAGAATGACTGTGAACACAATGTGATGACCTGCTTCCAATACCTGCTTCTTTGTCTTTTTCCTGCAATTATGAACAGTATCTTCAAACTGTGAGCCAAAAATAAGCCATTGCTTCTTTACTTTTGTGACTGTAACCTCACACTTTGAGTCAAAATAAACACCTCCTTCCTGGAACAGTAAAAGTAATTAAGACACTGCACTAAATAGAAATATTTATTACCTCATTTTGCAACACCATTATGAGGTAGTTATTGTTATATTCATTTCTTTTTACAGACGAGTAAAGAGATGGAAGATTAAATAACATTCCACAGTCATACATGCTTGATGACAGAAAATGCAGGTGACCTTTATCTTAAATACCACACTATAATTATTGCTAGACTCTATTCCTGAAGGTTAATTTGTAAACTGATTTTAGCTTGTTTAAAAATTGTTAGTTCACAGCCTTTAAAATATGTTCTAACATATTTGATGGATAAAGATGATAAATATATTGTCACTAGGGATGTATACTGGTATGCTCTAAGAGTAAGTTATTTGTTTCATACTGTGTTCCTCAGTTATACAATAGTCTTTTACATCCTGTTGAAAACATCACAGAAGCTGTCAGAATGTGATATTTAGTCTGACCTTTTCTCTTTTCAAAAATACTCCTTTAGGCATTCAAGCTATTCGGCCATTTACGACCTTGTTTGAATTACACATGTCACAGGGTGAAGGCTTCATTTATCAGCTAACACCTGATTTATTAATTTGGACTTATCTTTATTAAAATGAACTATAGAGAGAATATGACTCTGGGTAGAAAACAGAACATATAGAAAGGACAAATATTGCAAACAGCAAAAGCCTAAATTTATTCAGTTTGTACCTTAACCCCCAAATCTAGTGAAGGATCATATTTCATCCTTTCCCTCTCAAGCCCAATTCTGAAAGGAGGTTCAAGCCTGTTTTCTGTCACTTCAGGAATAACTTATTATCCCTTCCCTAAACTGACCCATTCTAGAGTATTGCTTTCCTTTCCCCATTAACCACAATCAGAACTACTGCCTGGTTATGAATTCTGTGCATAGTTTTCTATGAAGTTACATTTATAGGTAGTAGAAACTTTAGGAAGACTTCAAGTTATCTGGGGTTGAATAACATCCAATTTCTCTGCATTTACTCTATTAGTCTATCTATCTATCTATCTATCTATCTATCTATCTATCTATCTATCTATCTATCTTTTGTTTTGAAAATATTATCATCAGATTTTTGTATGAGTGTTAGGGGAGGAAACATAATAGGAAATAATTGTGTCTATTTCTATTCTTTGATTCAGGGCATATCCTTTCATTAAGAAGGTTTATCTAGAAGGTATTTTCATGTACCTTTAATAGTTTCATCTGAAGATTACACGGGTAGTCTCTGATAATTCTAAGATTCAAAAACAAAACCAGTAGCATCTGTTAACAATTGATAACTCTTGTGTTCTAACCATGACCCTTCATTTTTTACCTGGGAACAAGACCTTTCAGTTTTATTTCTCCATTTATTTAAAAGACATTAGAAAACTGAAGGTCTTTCACCATTAAAATTCTTTGTTTGTCTCTATTCCTGTTATTGCTTTCTCAATGTGTGTGTGTGTGTGTGTGTGTGTATTATTTATTCTTATTTTACACATTGATCACAGTTGCCTCTCCCTCCCATTTCCCCCAACTCCCATTCTATCCCCCCCCAAACTCCACACGGAGGGTGATGCCTTCCAGGAGGGTTCGTCAAAATCTGTCAAGTCATTTGGAGTAGGAGTTAGGCCCTTCCCCTGTCTCTAGGCTAAGGGAGTATCCCTCCATGGGGAATGTGCTCCCTAAATCCTTTCATGCACCAAAGGTACATCCTGGTTTCACTGTCAGAGGTCCCTTAGACTGCCCAGGCCTTCTGACTCAGACCCACGTTCAGGAGATTGGATTCAGTCCAATGCTGGTTTCCTAGCTATCAGTCTGGGCGTCCGTGAGCTCCCCCTTGTTCAGGTCAGCTGTTGAGTCCTTTTCTTATCACTCCTACCTCTCTGCATCTGGATTCTAGGAGTTCAGCTTAATGTTTAGCTGTGGGTGTCCTCTTCTGTTTCCATTAGCTACTAGATGAGGGCTCTATGATGGCATATAAGATAGTTATCAATATCATTGTCATGGAAGGGCATTTAAGGTAGCTTCTTCACTATTGCTCAGATTGTTAATTGGTGTCATCCCTGTAGGTCTCTGGACATTTCTCTAGAGTCAGTTTTCTCTTCAAACCTACAATGGTTCCCTCTATTGTGGTGTTTCTTTTTTTCCACTCTTGTCTATACGTCTCCTGACTCAATCTTCCTGGTCCCACATGTTCTCCTCTCCTCCCCTTCTCTTTCTCCTAAATCCATCTCCACTCACTGTCCCACTGCCAGCATCTCCCAATATGCTCAGGGGATCTTTTTCATTTCCCCTTCTCTGAGGGACCCTGTTAGGTTCCTCCTTGTATCCTAGTTTCTCTGACGGTATGATTTATAGGCTGGTGATCCTTTGCTTTATGTCTAAAATCCATATATGAGTGAGCACATACCATGTTCCTCTTTTTGTGGCTGGTTTACCTCACTCAGGATGTTTTTTTCAAGTTCCATCCATTTGCCTGCAAATTTCAATATTCCATTGTTTTTTTTTTTCCTGCTGACTAGTATTTCATTGTGTAAATGTGCCACATCTTTATCCATTCTTCAGATGAGGGGCATCTAGGTTGCTTCCAGGTTCTTGCTATTACAAATAATGCTGCTATGAACATAGTTGAACACATGTCTTTGTTGCATGGATGTGCATCTTTTGGGTATATGCCCAAGAAGTGGGATTGCCAAGTCCTGTGGTAGACTGATTCCCATTTTACTGAGGTACTGCCATACTGATCTCTAAAATGACTGTACAAGTTTGCACTCCCACCAGTAGTGGAAGAGTGTTCCCCTTTCTCCACATCCTCTTCAGCATAAACTGTCTTTAGTGTTTCTAATTTTAGCCATTCTGACAGGAGTAAGATGGCATCTCAAAGTTGTTTTGATTTGTATTTCTCTGATAGCTAAGGCTGTTGCACATTTCTTAAGTGTCTTTCAACCATTTTTGATTTCCTCTATTGAGAATTCTCTCTTCAGTTCTGTACCCCATTTTTAAATAGGGTTATTTGGTGTTTTGTTGACTAGTTTCTTGAGTTCTTTGTATATTTTGGAGACAGCCCTCTGTCAGATGTAGAATTGGTGAAGATCTTTCCCCAGTCTGTGGGCTGCCAGTTGGTCTTGTCCACTGTGTCTTCCTTTGCCTTACAGTAGCTTTTTAGTTTAAGGAGGTCCCATTTATTAATTGTCGATCTCAGTGTCTGTGCTACTGGTGTTATGTTCAGGAAGCGGTCTCCTATACCAATTTGTTCATGGGTATCTCCCACTTTTTCTTCTAAGAAGTTCAGTGTGGCTGGATTTATGTTGAGGTCTTTGATTTATTTGGACTTGAGTTTTGTGCATGGTGATAGACATGGGTCTATTTGCAGTCTTCTACACACTGTCATCCAGTTGTGCCAGTACCATTTGTTGAAGATGCTTTCTTCCTTGAATTGTGTACTTTTAGCTTTTTTTTTTTCAAAACTAGGTGTGTTGGTTAATATCAGGATTTTCGATTCGATTCCATTGCTCTATTTTTGTGCCAATACCAAGCTGTTTTTAGGACTAAAGCTCTATTGTAGAGCTTGAAGTCGGGGATGGTGATGCCTCCTAAAGTTCCTTTATTGTACAGCATTGTTTTGACTATCCTGGGTCTTTTGTTTTTCCATATAAAGTGGTTACCTGGAGAATACCATCAGTGTGTCTACTCTGATAGATGGCAGAGGCATGATGGCACATCACTTTTGTGGGAAAAGTACAAGTTGAGATTGATTGTCTCCAGTGGAAAAGTTCTGCAGTGCTGAGTCAGTATTATTAATTTCCCGGCCATATTATTACCCTTCTTACCAAAGGCCCATTTTTTTGTTATGTATGTATGCACAAGTTTCAAATGGGGACATTTTCTGCCTGTTGGAAGCATGCTTTGATAGCTGAAAATAACTTAAAGGCCTCAGACTTAGCTCAGACTATTGTGGGCAGAGGCTTGTACACAAATACTCCAGATCTTCACTTTTAGCTGTAATAATTCTGAATTGTATTCTCTGAAAACCAGATGCTCTGAATGGGATTGTGCCCCAAATACCCATCACAGGAGGCTGCTTAGGATTGTGCCTTGTATTTCTTCCATCTTTAACATACTGCTGGTGCTCCTTAAGAGCTGTGTCATATGTACTCAAAATCTGGTCTCAAAACCACTTGTTGCCCATCTTGAACTAAAATAAACAGCATAAAGATATAGTTCTTACTTTCATATTCATGTTTAAGCTATCCACATCAATACATTTTGCTCATTATAGCATTACTACCAGATTTTAATCCAGGACTGATTACTGTTCCCATGGTAGCAGCTGGAGCTCACTGCCAGTAGTATCCTAGTAAATGTTTAACAACCAGCTCCAGGAAAAAACATTGTCATTGATTTTGTTGATTCCTGCAGTATACATTCTCCTACAATAAGCGATTTCCAAGCTACCAACATGTTATTACTGAATGTCATGTTGAGAGCAAATATGCACAGTGGACGCTCATGAGTTTCTATAAGCTGGTTTTAGTATATAATCTAGTTACATTTTTGTTGCTGTGGCAACACCTTGGGCAAAAGAAACTTAAGGGAGAAAAGTGTTTGTTTCATCTTACAGGTTGCAGTCCAGTTTTGAGTGTAATAAGGGCAGGAACTTGAAGCGGGAACCATGGAGAAATATTGCTTATTACATCTCTCACAGGCTCTTGCTTGGCTAGCTTTCTAGGACCACCAGCTCAAGGGATGTCTGCCCACAGTGGCTTTGGGAATTAATAATCAAGGCAATCCCCCACAGACATAGCCACAGGGCAGTCTGCTCTAGACAATCCCTCAATTGAAACTCCCTTCTCATGTTACTTTAGGCTGTGGCAAGCTGGCTACTAATGTTAATGAGAACTACTACCACTGCTTACTGGAGTGAAGGGTCACAAAATGGGGAGTTTTGCTGGTGAATATGACAGAATTTTCTCATGTTATAGAATAAATATAAACTAATCATATTTTAATATTTTAAGGTGTACTCTGATGTCTAAGTGAGGAAAAGATCTATCTATTAGCATAGAGTTAGGCACACCCTGGATCTAGTTTCTTTAATTATTGCTCATTTGGGAAAGAAGGCAAGAAGCAGAATGTAGTTAATGTGGCAAAGGATTTGAGTTTTCTAGGGTTGGTGGTAATGGGGAAGTGGAGGAAAATAGGGTTAAGCCAAAGAAATTGTTGCTAATGTCTTACTTTGTCGTATCGGGTTTTGTTGTTTTTTTTGTTTTGCTTTGCTCTTTCCTCTTTAAACAAATACTTCTCATTACATCTGAAGATGCCTGGATGAAATTATATTCAGTTCTGAGGATTCAACATTTAGTAAAACAGCCACTACCCTCATCCAGTCCTCATTCATACTAGTGAGAATGAACATGCTAACCAATTGACTATGTATGTACTAAATGTTAAGGCAGGAGGAAAGGCGCTGTTTATTAACAGAAACCTCATTTGGAACTTTAGAGGAGGTGTCAGACTTGCAGAACAAGGCATGAAAACAGAGTTGAAAATAGAACAGTATCGAGGAAATTGAGGGAAAAATCAGCCTCTTGGAAAGAAAGACTGTTGTTATATATGATTATAATGATCACTTAATTTGCTGTTTGGGATGACATGGATTTGGGCAGTGAGAGAGGAAGAATCAGTGAAAACATTAAGCAGGAAAAAGACATGTAATAATAAGGTGATCATTACGACATAGTGTGAACATGAAACAGGCTGAGACTCAACCAGGACAGTTTATTCTGGTATGATTAGGTAGTCATTCCAATATTTCTATAGTAAATATGCTGAAGGTTTAGTTTGCTAATCTGGTGGTTTGATTGATACAAATATTACATATGGTAATAAATTTTATTCTTAACAATCTAATTTATGACCATTGAATTTGTACCCTAAGACAGTTGTAACTATAAAAATGCCAGGAGCAAATCTATGTACTATGTAGGTATTAACACTATAAACATGTTTCACAATCCTATATTTTTCCTTATTTCGCTAAGTGTCTAAAGTACAAAGAAATCACTTGTCCTATTTTGCTTGGTTGATATCCAAAAGAGCTAGGATACAAACCCAGGCTGGTTTTTACTACAATGGCAGCATTATGCCTGTGCTTTGGTCTCTTTGTGTATGTAGGTTATCATCTGTATAAGAATTAGTTACAGCAAGTTAGTTAAATTCACTTACTGAAGTAAATTGTTTTCAGCTGTGTGAATTAGCAGTTTGATCATTTCATTTGATAAATTTGTAGCCTGATAAAAATGTTGAACTTTTTTGTAGATAATCAGAACCATAGCACTATGCATTTTTTATTTTTACCTGTTCTATTTGCTTAAAAAGTATCCTTATATTTTTATGTACTTTGTATTTTTATTTGCTTAGTGTGTTTGGTTTTTTTTTTTCCTGCAGCTCGAAGCCAGGGCCTCACACACGATAGGCAATGAACTACAATCCTCAGTTGCAGGTACTGTTATAAATACATGAGAAACCCTAAGTGATTCCAAACCAAGGCAGTATATTGCATACTTTTTGAACTTTACAGGTGAGGAAACTGAGTCACCAAAGGTTTGACCATGACTAAGGTGTTCCTGAGTGTGGTGGTGCACATCTATAATTACTCCAACACTTAAGGGAAGGTTGAGTCAGGAAGACCAGTAATTCAAGGGTAACTTCAGGCAAAGTTAGTTTGAGGCCCACCTGGGCATCATGAGACCCTGTTTTAAAACAAAACAAACCAAAACAAAAAAAAAACACAACTAAATACACAAATCAAATATAACAAACCAAAATACCAGCAAAACTAAAACCAAAACAAGACTAAAGTCAAACGGCTACAAAGTACCTTGGGATGGCACACCAAAGCAAATTGACTAAAGAGGATGTTTCTCCCCTCTTGGCTATGATCTTTTCCTTACCTAGAACACGTTACCTTAGTCTCAGGTAATTCTAATTTGCTAATGACGAGAATGTTTCTTTTTTATATTGAGCGCAATTTTCCTAATGTTTCATCAAAGTATAATATGGTGTCTGTGCATTAATATTTCTAAATATTTCACATAAATTACATAAAAGTTAGGTCTATAGATTTTCCCGTACTTTACTGATATATAACTAATATAAAGCAAGTGTGATAATGTATCAACATATATATATATATATATATATATATATATAGATATATGTCTGTGTGTGTTAATAATACCACAAGCAATTTAATGAAACTATACCTATCATTTTAAGAAATTTATTTCTCTTCAGTTTTTCTTTTTTAGGTAGTAAGGACATTTAACATGGCATCTGCCCTTGAGAAAGATTTAAATGCATGTATTAGTTTGCTTTTTTATCACTATAATAAAATTCCTGAGGCTGGGCATTTATAAGTAAAAGAGGTTTATTTAATTCTGTGTTTGGAAGGCAAAGAGTCCAAATGTACATTGACTACACTGAGAATGCTCATTCTCTATTGGCTTTTCTTTTTTGTTTGATTTAAAGACTCTGTGTGTGTGTGTGTGTGTGTGTGTGTGTGTGTGTGTGTGTGTGTGTGTGTGTGTGTTTATGTGCCCCGCCCCACATGATTGCAGTGTCCTTGGAGGCTAGAAGAGGTGCCAGGTCCCCTGGATCTGTAGTTGTAGGCTATGAGTCACTCAAAGTGAGTGCTGAGAACCAAACTTGGGTCCTCTGGAAGAGCCACACAAAATGCTGCAGTGAGGGGAGGAGCCAGGCTAGATCTTTTTATAACAGCTTTCTTTTCTTATTTAAATTAGAAACAATCTTATTTTACATATCAATCCCAGTTCCCTCTCCCTCCCATCCTCCCAAGCTCACCACCAGCCCCCCATCCCATCTTCCTTCTGCTCCCCAGGGAGGGTGAGGCCTTCCATGGGAGATCATCAAAGACTGTCATATCCTTTGGGGCAGGGCCTAGCTCCTTTTGGGGCAGGGCCTAGGCTGCCTTGTGTCTAGGCTGAGAGAGTATCCCTCAATAGGGAATGGGCTCTCAAAGTCCATTCCTATTCTAGGGATAAATACTGACCCACTACCAGAGAGCCCATAGTCTTTCCAGGTCTCCTAACTAACACCCACATTCTGGGGGTCTGGGTCAGTCCTATGCTGGTTTCCCAGCTATCAGAATGGGGTCCATAAGCTGACCTTTGTTCAGGTCAGCTGTTTCTGTGGGTTTCTCCAGCCTGGCCTTGACCCCTTTGCTCATCACTCCTCCCTCTCTACAAATAAATTCCACGAGTTCAGCTCAGTGCTTAGCTGTGGGTCTCTGCTTCTGTTTCCATCAGATACTGGACGAGAGCTCTAGGATGGCATATAAGGTAGTCATCAATCTCATTGCTGGGGAAGACTGGGGAAGGGCATTTAAGGTAGCCACTCCACTAATGCTCAAATTGATAGGTGGGTTCGTCCTTGTAGATAGCTGGACATTTTCTTAGTGCCAGAATTCTCTTTAAACCTATAATGGCTTCCTCCTTTCTTGCTCTCCTCTACTCTTTCCCTGACTTAATCTTCCGGTTTCCTTAGGTTCCCTCCTCCCACCTCCTCTCCTCCCCTTCCCTTTCTCCAACTCACTCTCCCCTACTCCTGGGTTCCCAATTTTCTTCAGAGATCTTGTCCCTTTCCCCTTCTTAGGGCGACCATGTATGTCTCTCTTAGGGTCCTCCTTGTTTTCTAGCTTCTCTGGAGGTGTAGATTGTTGGCTGGTAGTCTATGTCTAAAATCCATATATGAGTGAGTACATACCATGTTTTCCTTTCTGGGTCTTGATTATCTCACTTGGGATGGTTTCTTCTAGTTCCATCTATTCACCTGTGAATTTCAAGATTCCATTGTTTTTTTTTTTTTCACTGAGTAATACTCCATTATGTAAATGTACCACATTTTCTCCATCCATTCTTCAGTTGAGGGGCCTTTAGGTTGCTTCCAGGTTCTAGCTATTACAAATAATGGTGCTATGAACATAGTTGAACAGATGTTCTTGTGGCATGAATGTGCATCTTTTGGGTATATGCCTAAGAGAGGAATTGCTGGATCTTAAGGTAGACTGATTTCCATTTTCCTGAGGAACCTCCATACTGGTTTCCAAAGTGAGTGTACAAGTTTGCACTCTCAGCTGCAGTGGCGCTTATAAGAACAAATTTGATCACTTGTGAGGACAGACCTTACTGTGACCTAAAGTCTTCCAATTAGGTGCCATCTGTTAAAGGCTCCACCCTTTCTACATCACTGAATGAGCAACCAGACATCCAACATATGAACCCTTAGGGGACAAACAAACCATATCCAGGTATTACACATTGTTAACTGCACATGCCCTGCATGATTTTTCATTGTTTAAAATCTTTTAGTTTATTTTTTTAGAATTTAATACATATGTACAATATATGAATTGTATCCAACCCCTCCTCCTGGGTTCCCTCTCCTTTCTAAGTTCATGTCTTTTATTATTTTTTTTTAAATCTACTGACTCTAATACTTGCTGCCTATATGTGCTTGGCTATCAAGATAACCACTAGAGCATGGCCAACCTACAAGAGGCCATAGCCCTGAATAAAACTTACTCTCTCCTTCCCTCAACATTAGCTGCCCATAGCTCATCAGCTAGAGGTAAGGCCTCATGAGACCATACCATATCAATACTGGAATGTTGGGACATTAACATGGACATTTAAAATAAATAAAACCTCTTTATTTATAAGTACCCAGCCTTGGGAATTTTATTATATTGACCAAAAACAAACTGATACATGCACTTAATGTTTCTCAAGGGACGATACCATGTTAAATGTTCTTACATTTGTCATATTAAATGTCCTTATACATACTGGAATGTTGACTAGCTTGATCAGTCAACAGATTTTTTTTTTAACTTCCCTTGGACTCAGAATGTAAGAGCCATCACTGATACTCCATAATTTGCTTTCTGATTGATGGATATATTTTAATTTTCCATGCTGGAACTGATACGTTTAGGCACTGCCTAATTTAGATCCTAATACAGGAAGAGCAACCTTATATTCATTGTTAGATATTTTAAGGTACAAATTGCAAAATGGTCTCTATTAATATTCTTCTCAAATTAGGTATGCATACAAGAGAATAGAAATTTTGTTTTAGAAAATCTGTATTTAAATTAAAAGCGGAGCTGTAAGGACTCTGAAGTATATGATATCAGTATGAAAACACTTGAAATTAACACCTAGATTGTTTATTTGTTTTGTTATTATTTTGTGATTAAAATCTCATGAACAACTCCCTGAAACAAGTACAAATCCACACTGAAATTCTATGCTATGATGGGCTCATGTACTAGGGATATTTTAGCTTTCAAGAATATTCCTAGGCTGGAGAAACCCATAGAAACTATTAACCTGAACAAGGGGGAAGGAAGCACAGGGATTCCAGTCTAATAGCTGAGAAACCAGCATAGGACCAACCCAGATTCCCTGAATGTGGTGTTAGTTGGGAGGACTAGGCAGTCTGTGGGGCCTCTGGTAGTGGATCAGTATTTATCCCTACTATACGATTGGACTTTGGGAGCCCGTTCCACATATAAGGATACTCCCTCAGCCTAGACACATTGGGGAGGGCCTAGGCCCTGCTCCAAATGATATGACAGACTTTGAAGACTCCTGATGGAAGGCCTCACCTTCCCTGGGGAGCAGAAAGTGGATAACATGGGGGGTTGGTAAAGGGAATAAGGGAAAAATGGAGGGTTCAGGATTTGGGATTGATATGTAAAACAACCTTGTTTCAAATTTAAATGAAAAAATTGTAAAAAATCAAAAATCAAAAAACTATTTCTAGCAGGGTATGGTGGTCCATGCATGCAACCCTAGCACATGGAGTTCAAGACCAGCCTCAGCTACATAGTGAGTTTAATGAAAGCTTGGGCTACATGAAACTACTCATATGAAATGAGCAAAGCAAAGTCCATGATAGTTTCCACATGTTAAGACACAGGAGTTCTCCCCACCCCACACCCGACTTTTTAGACTGCTTTTACTTCATTAATTGAAACGCCAAGCATTGCCATGTGATGAAAGAACACTTGACACAGAATTATAGAGTAAATATCTATGATCGAGCTTCAGTTTAGAAAAATTCAGCCCTTTAAACACTATCAGAAAAGACAGCATGAGTCAGAGTACAGAGTTTGCTTCTTATCTTATTTTCACAGGTGACTAATGCTTCACAGATGGCTGATTTCAATGACAAAGTATGCCTTTGCTCCCATTTCTGAGTTTGAATTAATTCCTTCCCTCTTCCCTATCCTTCATGTCCTTGACTTCAGTAAGAACCTTCTTGATTATGGAACTATTTTTGTTTTTTCTATTATGGAATTGACTTCTGGAATGTCCTTTGCTTTTGGTGGTTAATTTTGAACTAGAAAACATGAGTTTCTTGAGTCAAACATCATTTAAATCTTTTGAGGAAAATCAACCCATCCAACCAAGATCTCCTGGATCATTTTACTATTGACCAAAGGTTACTGAGTGTTCAATAAAATCTTAGCATTAGGTATTAAAAGATAAACATACCATATTAGCCTATTCTAAATGATATTTTCATAATTTATAATATTTGAACTCAGTTTAAAATTGCTTGAAATTGATGCCAAGGTGCTCTGTTTTACTGTTCTTGCTTAAGGCAGGATCCCATTCTGTAGGCTAGCCTCAAACTTGGAACAATCCTGTCTCTGCCTCCTAAGTGGGACTTATAGGAATGAGCTTCCTCGCCTTCATGATCTACTTATCAACTGTAGGAACTGAAGAATAAGATAATATTTAGTATATGTAATACATGAACTAGATGGCTTGCATGGAATTCTTCCAACATTTGTGAAGAAAGGAACACTATACACATTTTACAGATAAGAAAACTTAGAATTTAAAGTTACACATTTGGCAGACCTGGGGTTGCAAGAAAGAGAGGTATGTGACCTCAACTTCTGGGCTCGCTCAACTGTCTACCACAAGAGATTCTGACTTGTGGGCTATTCTCCTTTTATTCAAGTTCTGTTTTTCCACAGTGAGAAAAATCCTAAGAAGAAAACAAATATAGGCCATAAAAGTGAATTGAGGCAACTACAGTGGCTGAATAATGAAAAGTTGGATCAATGGGTCAAATACTATTTTATAAGTCATTTGGAAGTAGCACCTGGCAGCTCAGTGCTTGACTGTGACGAGGAGAAGTGTGTGGGCTTAGCAAATTTGGATTTAAGTGACCATCATATTCAGCTTCTGTTTCATACCAAATGGCTGGTCAGCTATTTTAGGTTGGTACTGTGGCATAAAAAGCATTTAAAAC
Source organism: Cricetiscus sungorus (assembly GCA_030556225.1). Classification (NCBI taxonomy): domain Eukaryota; kingdom Metazoa; phylum Chordata; class Mammalia; order Rodentia; family Cricetidae; genus Cricetiscus; species Cricetiscus sungorus. The sequence goes on from JANBXA010000609.1 coordinate 11,672,661, forward strand.
TTGAAAAAGTTTTTCCCATTCTTGGTAGGAAATAATTTCTGACATGATATCAACTCGAATTAACTATGTTCTGCTTATATGTTCTAGTTTTGTCCTACTTATGTCCCTGAAACAATGCAGAATTCATGAATTCATTAAATAAGCAAAGATTCTTGGTTCAAGTTTATATGTGAATATCAGATAATTATTGACCCTCAGGAAAAGAATATGGATACCTGAAGAATTTTAACATCTTGGATAGTTTTTATGATTGTTGATGTCTTTTCACTTAGTTTAACCTCAGGAGACCAGTGATTTGTTTTCATGTGATAACACATATTTCTGGGACTGAGTTGAGAAAGAATCCTTGAAATTTTTCTTCTTCAATGTCCTGGCCAATAAATACTCTGGGAGATTTCTTGGTATCTACATTGGGATACTAGTGAGAATTCAAAATTATGACCCTGCTGCCCAGATCATGAACGTTTTAATGGTATTTTTTCTATGTGTATTGAATGGTGTAGAATAAAAAGGACATGAACCATGTGTGTTGGATACATATGTAATTCCAGTACTTTCAAGGCTAAGGCAGGAGGTTTGGAAGTTCAACTCATTCCAGGCAGTTGTGGTGCATGCCTTTAATCCCAACATTTGTGAGGCAGAGGCAGGTGGAACCCTGTGAGTTAAAGGTCAACCTGGTCTACAAATTGATTCCAGGACAGACAGAGCTGTTACACAGAGAAACTGGATCTTGAAACACCTCCTACCTCAAAGAAAGTTTAACTCAAACCTCAACTACATAGTAAAGAATAACAAGCTACTCCATAAGGCTGAGATCGAGAGGTCCTAAGCTTAGGGTTGTTGTGGTCAACAAAGGGGTGTCAAGGCTGGCATGGCCAACTTGGAACGCCCTTGTCTCAAAGTAAAATTATATAAAACGTCTGTGGATATAGCACAGTGGGGGGATGTTAGTGACATATTCTAGTTTCTTTTGATTGCTTTGGCAAAGCACTTGAGCAAAAGCAACTTAGGGAGAAAAAAGTTTATTTATTCACAGATTACATTCCACCATTGAGGGAAGTCAGGTTAGGAACTTTATGTAGAAACTGGGGAGGAACACCACTTGCTGTGTCTCTCATGGGTTTAGCTAGTCTTCTTATCCTTTCCAAGATACCTAACATGAATGAGGCCCTAGAACAGTCTCTATTATCTGCCTGCCTGCCTGTCCATCTATCTTTACCTCCCTTTCCCTCTTTCCCCTCTCCCTCTTTCCTTCACCTCCTCTCCCCCTCTTTCTCTCCCTCTCTACCTCCCCCTCTTTCCTCCTCTCTTCCTTTCCCCTCTCCCCCTCTCTCTTCTTCTCTTCTTCCCCCCCCCCATACACGCTAGAATTAAGAGTCAGCTGCTTGCTGGGCAGGGGTGGTGCTCACATTTAATCCAAGCATTTGGGAGGCAGAGCCAGGAAGATCTCTGTGAGTTCGAGGCTAGGCTGGTCTACAGAGTGAGTTCTAGGACAGCCATAGCTGTTACCAAAGAAACTCTGGCTCAAAAAATTAAAAAAGGAGGTCAGCTGCTACAAATTTCAGGAGGAAATTTCTCCACAGATAGCAGTACAAATTTTAATTATTTTTAACTTTAATTTTAATATTTACATAAATATTAGTTTTTTTCCTTTGTTTATGTTTTTATACCACATTTGTGCCTAGTGCCTTTGGAGAGCAGACAATTTGTGGGTTACCATGTGAGTGTTGGGACTCAAGTTCCAATCCCCTGCAAGAGTAGCCATCACTCTTAACTAATAAGCCATGGCCCTGGGAAGTTAATTTTAAAAGAAGAAGGCGTTCACTAGGTGAGATTGGAAAGACAGTGAGGGTAAGGGTATAAGGCATGTCCTAGAGGAAAGAGTGTTGTAGTGTTAGTCTAAAGGTCAGAGAAAATGGCATACTTGAAAAACTATGAAAGTGTATTCATTAAAAGAACTCATTAGAGAACTACACAGTGTATCCATTAAAAGAACACAGTTTCATAGTCTTGATACATACACATCCTCCCCCTCAATGAGACTTTTGTTCTCTAGTATCCATTGTACTTCATTTCCTCCAGTTCTAGCCTCTGAAAAATAGTGATTGGCTTCCTGTTTCTGAAGATCAACTTACCTTTTCCAGATTTAAAACTTTTGTTTAGTTTTAAAAACTGGGTCTCCTCTGTGTAGAGCACACTAGCTTGGAACTCACTATGTATATTAGCATGGCCTTGAGCTCCCAGCAATGTAACTGCCTTTGTCTCCCAAATGCTGTAATTATTGTTGCACGACATGTCCTAATCTGGTTTATGTTCTGTTACTATAATGAAACTTGAACCAAAACCAGCTTGGAGAGGAAAGGGTTTATTTCAGCTTAGACTTTATAGCCCATTACTGAGAGAAGTTAGGGAAGGAACTCAAGGTATAAGCCTAGAAGGAGGCTTGATACCTATAGCTTAATCTTTCTTTGTAAGATTTATTTTCTGAGTATTTTGCACACATATATGCAGATTTATAGGTATAAAAATAAATTCAGAAGACAGTTTAGCAGCATGACCATTTAGCAAATTACCATTAATAGATTTCCCTCTAGGTCATATGGGCTTTTGATCTGGTTTTCAACATGAGACAATTGAATTCCCCCCTGTGAAGAAAACCTCAAATCCAATCAGAAATTGTTTGGTTACCTCTATAACCTTCATGCCAATATTGCACCAATGAGCACATCTCACCTTTCATGTTGGCATTCAGAGTTCATTGCTAGATACTACCACTGATGTCTTTTCAAACAGCCTGCATAGTACTGCATAGTGCAAGGTGTTCTAAAAGCCTTCAAGTAGGGGAGACACTTGAGGTTCCACATTTATTTTTCTACACCCTATAATCAAAGCGTTTTATATCTTCAACAGTAGGGTCTTCCCATATAGTTATGTTTGTTAGCCAAAATCAATGAAAATATAATGTAGTAGTAACTCATAGGGAGGTATCTCCCACTTGCCATGGAAATTTTCACTTAATAACATGTTTTCTGGGAAGCATTGTCTATCCATGAAATGTTTTTTCTCTCTTTTAAATTAATCATTCATCATTCTTTACTAGGTTACAAAATAATGGGTTCCCATAAGGTTTTTCATGCATCATTTGTTTTCATTAACCTACTCCAACCCCCTATTCTTACCTGTTCACCTGCTCACATCCCTGCTTAAACCTCTAACCCCCAATATTCTCCCCCTGCTGTTACATAAAGTGTTTTATTATCTCATCTCTTAGGTCATTTATAGCCTTCTTATGTGCTTTGTCTAGCTTCCTGACACCTATTGATATTTCCAAGTTGAGAACATGCCTTGAGTGTATCAGCAGTGGAACTATTTTCAGGTTCCACCCATTTTCATTCAAATTATATTTTTTTCTGTACATAGTTGAACAAGATTCAACTGTGTATATGTACCACATATTCATTATCCATGGATCAGTTGATGGATATCTAGGCTGTTTCCATTTCTTAGATGTTGTGAATGGGGCAATGAGAAACACGCATATGGCAATTTTATGTGTAGGAGGATTTATGCCTAGGCCTAGTAGAGATAGGTTATATGGTATTATACGGTAATTTTTATTTTCGGTTTTTTGAGAAACCCCTACACTGTATTTCATAATGAATACACTAATTTATTTTCCCACCAATAGCGTATAAGGATTCTCCTTTCTCCACATCCTTGCGAGCATTTGTTGTCATTTGTTTTCGTGGGGATAGCTACATTGTCTAGGGTTTCATTTCCCCCATTCTCCCATCTCCCTCCCTGCTTAAATTTTCCTACTCCCAACATTCTCAGTCTCTACTATCATTTTTACTTATATTCTATTTCCCTCCCTCTCTTCCTACATCTCCCTTTCATGGACTCTTTTGTTTCCTGGGCTCCAGCTATATTACTCCTGACTTGAGCTCTTCTAGAATTCCTTTTCACAAGTTGGAAGCTTATCTGTGTGGGGTCTTACTCTGAGGTCACCACTCCTTTTATTTCATTTATAAGATCAGGGTTTTCTTTAAAATTTTGTATCTCCTTGAGCACTGGACTTAGCTTCATTACACTTCCTGGTGCCCTCTTTCTCCTGAAGATCTGGTTCCCTCTTCAGGTTTCCAAGCACCAGACATGCAAGTAGAGGATGGACACAGATGTAGTTCTGTGGTTCTCAACCTGTGGGTCTTGAGCCCTTTGCAGGTAGGGGTCAAACGACCCTTTCACAGGGGTGCATATCAGATATTCTGCATATCAGATATTTACATGATGACTATTAACTAGCAAAATTGCAATTATAAAGTAGCAATGTAAAAAAATTTGCTGGGCAGTGGTGGTGCACTCATGCCAGCACTCATGAGGCAGAAACAGGCAGATCTCTGTGAGTCTGAGGCTAGTCTGGTCTACAGAGTGAGTTCCAAAGCAAGCTGCAAAGCTACAGAGAAAAATTCTTTCTTGAACATACCCCCATAAAAAAAGAAAATAATTTTATGGTTGGGGGATCACTATAGCTATAGCTTTATTAAAGACTCATAGCATTAGGAAGATTGCCACTGACGTAGGCAAAACATCCAATACATGAAATAAGTAAAATAAAATGAAACAAAAAATAAAGTAGCTATAGTTGTATGCTTTATATATGTATCCTCTACTCTATTTCCATTGATCTGTGTGTCTGTGTTTGTGCCGGTACCATGGTGTTAATATGATCATTGCTCTAAAGTATTATTTGAAATTATATTCTTTTTTGTAGGTTGTTTTGATTATCCTTGGTTATTTAAGCTTTTCTGTACCTCCATATAAATTTTGATATTATCATTTTATGGTTGTGAATTTGACTACATTTTCATTGGAACAGTAAGATGCTTTTGGTAGAATTGGACATGTTTTTTTGAGGCAGGATCTGGTTGTGTAGCTCTGGTTAATCTCACTATGTAAGTCAAGATTGCTTGGAATCAACAGAGACCCACCTTGCCTCTACTTTCCATGCAGTAGGATTAAAGATGTGTGCTACCATACCTGGACTTAGATTGTTCATTTTCACATGAATACTATTTTGATTCATGAGCATAAAATGTCATTCTTCTAGTGTCTTCAATTTTTTTCACTGTTTTAAATTTTTCACTGTAGGATGTAGTTGTTCTCTTGATTAAGCCTATTCCCATGTATATTCTTTTTTACAATAATTGTGAATGCAGTTGTCTTCGGGTTTCTATTGCAATGATGAAACACCATGACTAAAGCAACTTGGGGAGGAAAGGGTTTATTTGGCTTATACTTCCATATCTCTGTTCATCACTAAAGGGAGTCAGGACAGAAACTCAAACAGGGCAGGAACCTGGAGGCAGGAGCTGATGCAGAGGCCATGGAGAGGTGCTGTTTACTGGCTTGTTCCTCATTGCTTGTATAGCCTGCTTTCTTATAGAACCCAGGACCACCAGCCCAGGGATGGCACCACCCACAGTGAGCTGGGACCTCCTCATCCATCAATCACTAATTAAGAAAATATCTATGGTATGGCCCACAGCAGTCTCTTATGGAGGCATTTTCTCAATCAAGGTTTCCTCCTGTCAGATGACAATAGTATGTGTCAAGTTGATATAAATCTAGTCAGCACATTTGCCTTATATATTTTTTCAGTATGTTTGTCATTGATATGTATAGGTCAGCTGAGGCTTTTGTGTGTTGATTTTGTATACTGGCACTTTACTGAATGTGTTTTTCAGCTCTAATAGTATATTATACTTTTGGTGGCAACATTGGAGTATTTTATGTATAGAATAATATCATTTGCATATTGGGTACTGTGACTTATTCTCCTATTTGTGTCATTTTTGTGTCCTTCTCTTGTCTTATTGCTGAAGTCAAGATATCAGACATTATACTATATGATATCAGACATTATACTGTATAAGAACAGAGGAAGTGAACAAATTGTCTTGTTCCTGATATTATATAGAATGCATTGAGTTTGCTTGTTGGTTTTTTTTCTTTTTGCATGATTTTGGCTATAGGATTTTTATTCGGAGCTTTTACTAAGTTGAGGTATGCTCTATTCATACCTACTCCACAACTTTGATCACGAATGTTAAATGAACTTTTTGAAAAGCCTTTTCTGCGTCTATTGAAATAATTATATAATTTCTGTCCTTAAGTTCATTTATGTGACGATTTACATTTTTATTTTGAAATGGGGTCTCATATAGCTCTGACCTGGAACTTACTGTGTGGCTCAGCCTGAGTTTGAACTTACTTTCTGACTCTGGTGTTCTTACTTAAGGTTATCTGTTGCTGTGAAGAGACATCATGACCATGACAACTGTTATAAGGGGTTCAATTACAGTTTCAGTGGTTCAGTCCATCATCATCATGATGGGGAGCATGGCAGAATGCAGGCAGATATGGCGCTATAGGAGTAGCTGAGAATCCTACATCTTTCAGGCAATAGGAAGTTGACTGAGGCACTGGGTGGTATCCTGAGCATAGGAAACTTCAAAGCCCATCCCCACAGTGACACACTTCCTCCAACAAGTCCACATAACTACTCAAACAAAGCCACAACTCCTAATAGTACTACTCCCTATGAGATTGTAGGGACCAATTACATTAAAATTGCCACAAGTATTTGCCACCACATATGGCTTTTCATTTTCTTAATATTGTCTTTTGATGAGATTCTTTTCATCTTAATAGTCTACTATTATTAACTGTTTTATTTTTTCATTTATGCTTTTGAAGTCTTATGAAATCTTTGCCTAGCTTAAAGTCACACAAATTCTATTTCCTTCAGGAAGTTTTGTAGTTTTTAAATATTTCACATTTAGTCTATCATCTATTTCTAATTTATTATGTTTCATATATGTCATATGTTATAAGTGCATATTCCTGTGGCTTTGAGTGCATTAATTATCAATGACTCTTCCAGAACTCCTTTTATGAGTTCTGAATGAACCTCTGCCCCCATTAAAACAAGTTCCCCATTCCTTTGACCCCAATCCCTGCACTCACCATTCTAGTTTTTGTTTCTAGGAGTTTGACTATTATATATTACTTGTGATGAATGGAATCATACAGTGTTAGTCATTTTCTAAGTGACTTATTTCCTCTGTGTGTTTGTATGTACGTGTGTATCTTGTGAGCAAACCCAAGGCCTTTTGAGTGTCAAATAAGCACAGTAGCTGAGAGCTATACCCTCAGATTTTATCTTAGACAATATTTTATCCACAATTCCTTACAGAATGCCTGCAATATACTAGGTAATTTTCAAAGAATGAAAAGGAGGGAAGGAAAAATTCTGGTAAAGCATTAACTTAAAGAATTAATATAAGAAATTGCAAAAGGAAGTAATGTCTGCTGTTATTGATAACTTGTTACTTTTGGAATTGCTTATACATTCCTACCTGTGTTTTATCATTTAGTCTTATTACAGTCCTCTGATTTAGATGGCATCCTTACTTTACAAATGCAAAACCTGAAAATTGGGGCAGTTAATGGACCTAAACAGAGTGACTTTCCTGGGTTTCAGAGTTTGAACCAACTAAGGTTTGAGCTAAGTTGTGGGAGAAACCATTTTAACTCTAGAAAAGAAGTTTGAACTCCAGTTACAGAGGTCGAAATCAGCAGTAGAAGAGTATTTACTGTAACATGTGAATGGAAGTATTTGCTACAGAAACTGTAGAATGAAATTAGATGTTTGTGGAAATTGAATCCTAAAGAGAAAAATGGGAAGTATCAAAAAAGTGATAGGAAGAACTTCAGAAGAGTTATACCCCAATAGCTACCAAGAAGGCCTGAGGAAAGGAAGTGGGAGGCTCATAGCTCACAGGAAGAGAAGACTTAAAAAATAAAGGCTAAAAGTGGTCATTATGCCTCATAGATAGCAACTAGGTCAATGGGTCTATGAAAAGAGTACGTTTTTATTGCAACTGGTTTGAACAGAGTCAGATTAGAAGGCACCAAAAAGTGAATAAAAGTTAGATGACAGGAAACATAAACCTTTGTTTATGAAGACAAAAGCAATGAGAAGAGTGACCAGAGATCGAACTATGAGTTTGCCACTGTTCTAAGGAGAAAATATTTAACCATGGTGTATGTGTTGCGGGGTGGAAGTTCATTGAGGTGTTTGAGGAGGTTGAAGTGCCAGGGCCAGTGAATGGGAATCCCTATGAGAGACATCATTGTCTAAGTTTGTGCTACTCAAACTGTAGTCAACAGACTAATACTAGTCAGTGGATGGTGACTTATTTGTCTGAAAGGTGGCAGGCACAGAAATGGAAAATGGAGCCTGGGAGATGATGATGGTTCAATAGGTAAGAAAACTAATTGTACAATGTGAGGACCAGAATTAAAGCACCCAATTAAAAAACAGGTATGGTCACTTAAATGTCTTTAGCTCACTGCTGAGGAGACCAGAGACAGGAGGGTTAATGAGGCTTGCTGGTTACCAGTCTATGTCTCAGTTCAGTATGAAAACCCTATTCCAGGGGGATAATGTGTAAAGAGCAGTACACCTGATGTCCTCCACTGACCTGCACATGCACACCCACATGCACACGTGCCCATATACTGCACACATAAGTTCCCCCATATAAATAAGCAAATGTAAAAAGAAAGTTAAGAAAGTCCAAATCAATTTGACAGTCACTTGATATTAACTCTATTGCTTATTATAAACATTTTTAAATTCAGGGCCTACCTTTTATATCCTTCATCATTGGTTTCCTGCTGGTTTTTAAAAATTACATTAATTGATTGGTGTGTGTGTGTGTGTGTGTGTGTGTGTGTGTGTGTGTGTGTTTAAGGACAACTTGAGTAACTTAGTTGTCTCTGTGTTATGATTCCAGGGATTAGACCCAAGTAATCATTCCCAGTGGCAAGTGCTTAACCCCCTGATAAACACAGTTGATTTTTAGCCTTTGGTAATTTCGTGCATGTATAGAATGATTTTAGACCATATCCACCCATTTTTCATCTTCAAGTCCCCACACAACCCTTCCAACATATCCCTCTCCCAATTTCATGTTCTCTTTTACCTTTTATCCTCTAAGTAATCCATCAAGTCCAGTTAGTATTGTCTATGTGTGCATGGGTTTGGGGACATCTGCTGGAGCATGGGAAAGCTACCCAAGACCAGAATCCTGAAAACTGACTCTCCTTTCAACAGCCAATAATGCTCGAGACCAATAACACTTCAACTAGGGGTGAGCCCTGGTGACCTCTTCTCTATCTATGCTGGAATGTTAAAAACTAGACCTTGGGAAGGCAGACATAGCTGCCTTGAGTGCAATATCCTTGCCTTATTCAGAAGACACTATTTTTTAGGTACTTTTCCTACATCTGGATATTAGCAATCTTCCCACTCCCTTCTTCTGCATTGTTTTATATTCCACTGAGCTGAGCACTGCATAATCATTTATTTTCCTTACTTGAATCAGTTGTGAATGTATGTATTGACTTCCATCCAGTACAAAAATAAGGTTCTCTGATGAGGAATATAATTTGTGGCTATAAGGATACTATTCACAAAGCAGTTTGGTACTGTGTCCACTTCATAAAAAAGTGATAGTAGAATGTTCCCTGGGAGCCATAACCTCCATAGGGTCAGGCTCTTCCACAGGTTACATTAAGAGGCATTAATTCCCTCATATGGGGTGAGTCTTAAATGCAATTAGAAAGCTGTTGGTAAACTCATAACATTTATGCCACTATAGCAACAATAGACATATCTATCTAGGCCAGGTATTATTGTAGCTTATAGTGTCCACAGCTAACTAAGACAGCTGATAACCCCCTCTCCCAGCAGATTCCATAGTAACTTATGTCACTATAAAACCTAGTTATTATGGGGGAAACTTGAAGATCAGTACAACTTTATTTCTCCATATTCTGTGTCCAATGTGTGTGCTGTCTTCAGCAATAGAGATTTGTTTATTTTGTTTTGAGATAGGGTCTCATTATATAACCCTGACTACACAGTGAGTATGAAAATGGTCAGGGTTATACTCTTGAACTCTTAGAAATCCCCCTGCTTCTGCTTCTCAAATGTAGGGATTTAAAAGCATGTGCCACTGTGCTCAGCTCAGCAGTAAAGTCTTAGTATGAAGTAGCCTGTGTTGCTTGGGGTGTGGTGGTCTCTGGGACTCCCTTGTCCAGCAATTTTTAAGAGAGGGTTATTTCTCAACCTGGCACTAGGCTTTTTGTTTGGTAACTTATGGATTCTGGGAGAAATGTTATTACTTTAGGTAATGCCAGTTAAGCTTATTTTAAGAAAATATATATCTTTAGAAAACCTATAAATAGACTACTATGTGGCTTTTTCAAACATCCTTAATGTTACCCATTGTTCCCCCACCTCTGCCTTACTTTCCCATCTCCTTTCCCACTTAACCCCTCCCTTCATTCCTCTGTCCCACTTCATACCATTTGTGTTCTTCTATATCCTCCCTTGTACTCTTTCTCTACCACCACAAATGACCCCTTTCTAGTATCCTGCATTATACAATGACTCCAGGTTAAACACACAAATCTAAAGATCTGAAGCTACATTGTACATATGAGTAATAAAGTGTGCCATTTGGCTTTGTAGGTCTTGGTTACTTCACTCAGTATAAAAATTTCTAGGTCTGTTCAAGTTCTATTTTGTTATCTTTTGTTGTGATAAAACATTCTAGCCAAAAGAAACTTGGAAAGAAAGGGTTTATTTGTCCTGTACTTCCAGGTTGCCAACTTTCACTGTGGTAAGTCAGGGCAAGGACTCAAGGCAGGAACCTAGAAGCAGAAATCATGGAGGAAGATGGCTTACTGGCTTGTTCTGTCTCATGCTTAGCTGTCTTTCATATATAGCTCAGTATTGACCAGCCTGGGGGTAGTGCAGTTCACAATGGACTGTGCCCACCAATATCAATTAGCAATGAAATCTCCTTCACATACATGCCCATAGCTACCTGATGAAGACTCTTAATTGAGACTCTACTAACAGATCTCTTTAGGCTTTGTTAGGTTGGTAATTAAGGGTCACTGGGATAACCAGTTTACCTTCAAATTTCATAATTTCAGTTTTCTATACAGTTGAATAAAGTTCTACTGTATATATGAACCACATTTTCGTGGCTATCAGTTAATATATATCTAGGCTGATTCCATTTCTCAACTATTGTGATTAGAGCAGCAAGAACATGAATGATCAAGTATCTCTGTAGTAAGACATGGTGTTTTGAATACATGCCCAGGACTGGTATAGATTTCTCCATCATATGGCAGTGCTGTATCTAAGGAACCTCCATAATGATTTCCCTAGTGTCTGCACCAGTTTTAACTTGTAGGGATAGTGAATAAGGGCTCTCTTTCCCACACAGCCTCAGCATTTTTGTTCTGTTTAGAGAATTTCACATGTGCATTTGTTTTCTTAGTCTTACCCATTCTGATAGGAGTAAGATGAAATCTCAGTTTTAATTTGCATTTCTGTGGTTGCTATGGATGTTAAACACTTTTAAAATATTTCTTAGCCTTTTTGTATTTCTTCTTTTGGGAACTCTTTGTTCAGATCTAAAATCCATTAGAAAAGTGTACTCTTTGAAAATTTCATGCATGCATCCAATGTATCTTGATTGTATTCAAGCCTCACTCCCTCACTCCAACTCCCCCAGAATATCTAATATCCTATTTCTTCCAACTTCATGTCTTCTTTTATTTTTTATTTACTCATTCACTTCTTTATTTATATTTAATCCACAAAGTCTACTCTGTGCTGCCCACATGATCATGGGAAATCTACTTGTGACCACATTCCTGAAGAATGACTATCCATCCCCCAGCAGCCATCAGCTCCAAGCATCTCCTATATTTAGGGGTGGGACCTTCTGAGGCTACACCTCTCTCCATGCTGGAATATATGCATATATATTCTTATTTTATATATCGATCCCAGTTTTCTATCCCTCCCTCCCATGCCCCCTGACCCCTCACCCATCCCACCCTCCCACTCCACAGGGAGGGTGGTGCCTTCTAGGAGGAATCATAAAAATCTGTCAAGTCATTTGGAGTAGGGACTAGGCCCTCCCTCCTGCCTCCTGTTGTTGAGTTCATGTGTGCAGCAGCCCTGCCATATTCATATGAGAGAACTTCACAGCTCTTTCCCAGTTCTTACATTCTTTCTGTCCTCCATCTTCATGATGTTACCTGACCCACAGTGTGGGATGATACAGATGTCTCAGTCATTAACCTATTGCAATAAAGATGCTTCTCTGACAAAGACTGGATAGAGCACAAGCATATGGATATAAAGATAAGTATTTATAAGGCAGTTTGATAACAGGATTCTTTGGGGGAAAAACACCAATAGATTCTTCTCTAGGTCCTATGACTTCCCTAGCCATAGAATTTAAACATATTTACACTACTGGGCATGGTATCCATCTAGTGGAGCAGATATTAAATCCAATCAAGAAAGAATATTGTTACCCCTGTAAATAATCTTTCCACTCATGCACAAGTGGGCACATCTTGCCTGGCTGGTTGGTACTGTAGCGTTCAGCAATGGATAAGACCATTGATGACTTTTCTCTCCCAGTAGCTTGTATAGCACCTTCCAGCTCCATGGAAACTAGCAAGTGAGGAGGGTTTTCTGGTCAGTTAAAGATTGATTTCTTTGAGTTCTACAGCCACAGGGTGTGGTGTCTTCACAAGTAAGCCAAAGTTATTGTGGGAAACCAAGAACAATGGCAATGACCCGCATTGCTTTGGGTGCCTCTGAAGCCTCTCTAACGGAAAGAAGCAACCTGTGCCTAAAGCCAAGATTTTCATTTAATTGTGTCTGATGGGAGCAGCATTGTTCACCAAAGTTAGATGTTTCTATTACAATTTCTTTTTTACTAAGCTTAAAAATAGTGGGTTTTCATGGGGTTTCTTCATACATCCTTATTTTTTTTTCAGCATATCTTCTACTGTCCCTTGCTTCCACTCCTCTGTCCTCAACCCCACTTAAACCCTTAGGTGCCATATCATATATGTTCTGGTATCTGTTCTTATTTTTCTTTTAACTTAGATAAAGATAATAAGCTCTGAAGTGGCTTCTCTATGAACACTTCATTTTGAATAGGACTTCCCTGGCCCCTCATTTTTCCATCCTCTTTAATTCACCACTGCTTGAGCCCTTCTGCCACTAGGATTTTCCTTTTATGCTTTTATTTCAGCTTTATTCTACTTTTTCCACTCCCCAAATTTATTCTCCTTATCAATGACCAATTTCTAGTTTTCTAACTTTCACTCCTCTTAAACACACAAAATCTTTGAAGCTTTCAAAGCTTTGAGGCTTTGAAGCTTTGAGTTGAAATCTTTGAGTTTCATATGAGAGAGAACAAGAAGTATTGTTTGTCTTTCTGGGCCTGGGTGATCTCACTCTGTATTATTATTTTCCTTCCAGTACTATTTACCTACAATTTTCATTGTTTAATTTTTCTTTATAGGTGAGTAAAATTCCATTGAGTATATGCACCACATTTTTGTTATCCATTTATTATTTGGTAGATTTTTAAGTTATTTTCATTTGCTAGTTTTTGTGACTAGGGTATTGATAAACACAGTTTTCCAGGTATCATCGCCATTGGGTATATATTACTTTGTTTATAACACCGTAGTGGTAGAGCTCAATCATTTGGTAGATCTACTTCTAGCTTTTGTTTTTTTTTAAATAAATTCCCAGACTGATTTCCAGAATGGCTGTACTAGTTTTCACTCCCACCAATAGTGTATGATTGCCATCCTCTTCCCACATCCATGTATGTGAGCATTTGTTGTTGTTTCTATTCCTGATGATGTGCATTCTGATTAGTGTGTTATGATCTCAAAATATTATTACTGAGAATTTTTGTATTGTCTAATGAGAAAATATAAGATAAAATAAAATCTATCATTAGAGTTGGACAAGACAAACCAACAGAAGAGCCCAAGGGAAGGCACAAGAATCAAAGACCTACTCATTTGCACACTCAGGAATCACAAAAAACTAGAAGCCATAATATATACATAGAGGACCTAGCATGGACCATGCAGGCCCTGTGCATGATGCCTCAGTCTATGGGAGTTCATGTGAGCTTTGTGCATATTGATCCAGAGGGCCTTGTTCTCCTGGTGTCTTCCATCCCCTCTGTTGCTTATGCTCTTTCTGCCTCCTCTTCCACAAGGTTCTCTGAACTCTGAGGGAAAGAATTTGATAAAGACAGAGGGCAGATTGTTCCAAGGTCTGTCTCTCTCTCTCTCTCTCTCTCTCTCTCTCTCTCTCTCTCTCTCTCTCTCTCTCTCTGTATGTCTAGCTGTGGGTCTCTGTATTTGTTCCCATCTGCTGCAGAGGTAGCTTCTCTGATGATGTCTGAGCAAGGCACTTACCTCTGACTATACCTGTCCATCATGAGGATCCATTTTATCACTATACATTTCTCTTTTTAGGTCAGTATTATTTGGTTTTGCCCTAGGTCTATAGGCTATCTAGTCTCAGGTTTCTGATCACTAGAGCAGTGTAAGGTATGGGATCCATCTCATGGAGTTGGCTTTAAGTCAAATCTTTTATTGGTAAGTTATTTCCACAAGCTTTGTGACACCATTGCTCTAGCATATCTTGTAGGCAGTATACCGTTGTAAAGGTTTTGTAGCTGCTTAGTGTTTATAATACTCTTTTGACAGTGTGAAGAGTATGTTTCTATATCAAAGAAGTTGTAATGTAGGGGTGAAGGCACCAACTTGACATATAAGCACCAACTTGACATCTCCTTGTTTAATATAAGTGTTATATTTAGCACTGGGGTCTTGCTGTCAATAGGTGGAGAGTAATCTATAGTCTTAGTAACAGCTGGGTTGTTTTAGGGGGATTTCCATGGAGCCCTTTTGTCCAATAACACAATTAGGTATAACCCAATCCCAGGACAAGAAACTGAATTTGGTGACAAGAGATGGCCACTTTCCCTTTTCTAACAAGATCTGTCTGTCCCTCCATTGTTCTATGGAATATAGTTTTGTTATAATCAACTTAAAAGCTAATATCCACATATGAGCAAATACATACCATATTTGCTTTTTGGGGGTTGGTGGCATCTGGGATAAATCACTCAGCATGACTTTTTTTCTAGTTCCATCTATTTGCCTCCAAATTTCTTTTTTAAAATAACATTTTTTATTTAAATTTGAAAGAAGCTTGTTTTACATGTCAATCCCAGTTCCCTCACCCTCCTCTCCTCCTTATCCCCCCACCAACCCTCATTCCGTCCTCTTTCTGTTTTCCATAAGGATGAGGCCTTCCATGGGGGATCTTCAAAGTCTGTCATGTCATTGGAATAGGGCCTAAGACTTCCCCCATGTGTCTAGGCTAAGAGAATATCCTTCTATGTGGAATAGGCTCCCGAAATCCATGCATACACTAGGGATCCCTACCAGAGGCCCCATATACTTCCCAGTCCTTCTGACTGACACCCATATTCAGGGAATTTGGGTCAGCCCTATGCTGGTTTCCCAGCTATCAGTCTAGGCTCCATGAGCTCCCCCTTGTTCAGGTAAGCTGATTCTGTGGGTTTCTCCATCCTGGTCTTGATCCCTTTGCTCATCACTCCTCCCTCTCTGCAACTGGATTCCAGGAATTCAGTTCATTGTTTAGCTATGGGTGTCTGCTTCTGCTTCTATCAGCTATTGGATGAAGGCTCTAGGATGGCATTATCATTAGGGAAGGATATTTAAGGTAGCTTCTCCACTATTGCTTACATTGTTACTTGGGATCATCCTTGTAGATCTCTGGACATTTCCCTAGTGACAGATTTCTCCTCAAACCTATAATGGCTCCCTCTATAATGACATCTCTTTTCTCATTCTCCTCCATTCTTTCCCTGACTCAATCTTCCTGCTTCCTCATGTCCTCCTCTCCCCTCTTCCTCTCCCCTTCTCTTTCTCCTAACTCTCTCTCCTCTAACCCCATATTCCCAATTTGCTTGAGAGATCTTGTCCCTTTCCTCGTCTGTAGGGGTTCATGTGTGTCTCTCTTAGGATCCTTCTTGTTTCCTAGCTTCTCTGGCAGTATGGATTGTAGGCTGCTGATCCTTTACTCTATGTCTAAAATGCATATATGAGTGAGTATATACCATATTTGTCTTTTTGTGACTGGGTTACTTCACTCATGATGGTTTCTTCAAGTTCCATCCATTTGCCTTTTAATTTCAAGACTCCATTGTTTTTTGTTTTATTCTGCTGAGTAGTATTCCATTGTGTAAATGTACCACATTTTCTCCATCCATTCTCTGGTTCAGGGCATTTAGGTTGATTCCAGGTTCTTGCTACTACAAATATTGCTGATATGAACATAGTTGAACATATGTCCTTGTTGTATGAATGTGCATCTTTTGGGTATATGCCTAAGCATAGAATTGTTGGATCTTGTGGTAGACTGATTCTCATTTTCCTGTGGAATCACCATACTGATTTCCAAAATGGCTGAATGAGTTTGCACTCCCACCAGTAGTGTAGGAGAGTTGCCCTTTCTCCACATCCTCTCCAGCATCATCTGTCTTTGCTGTTTTTTACTTTAGCCATTCTGACAGGAGTAAGATAGTATCTCAGAGTTGTTTTGATTTGTTTTTCCCTGATGGCTAAGGATGTTGAGCACTTTCTTAAGTGTCTTTCAGCCATTTTGGATTCCTCTATTGAGAATTCTCTATTCAGTTCTGTACCCCACTTTTTAATTGGATTATTTGGTGTTTTGGTAACTATCTTCTTGAGTTCTTTGTATATTTTGGAAATCCACCCTCTGTCAGATGTGGGGTTGGTGATGATCTTTTCCCAGTCTGTGGGCTGCCATTTTCTCTTGTTGACTGTGTCCTTTGTTTTACAGAAGCTTTTCAGTTTGCCCCCAAATTTCATGTTGTCAATTTTTTATTGGCTGAGTAACACTCCATTGTATAAATATACCACATTTCCTTTATCCATTCTTCAGTTAAGGGGCATCTAGGTTGCTTCCAATTTCTGTGTATTATGAATAGAGCAACAATGAACACAGTTGATCAAGCATCTCTGTGTTCAGATGAAGTATGCTTTGGGTATCTGTCCAAGAGTTATATGACTTATTTTATGAGAAGCAGTTTTGGAAATTACATGACAAATTATTTTCCAGACTACCAAGTTATCTGTCACAGAACAGCTTTTTAAGTGTGCTAAGTCTCTAGGGTTGTTTCATTTGCAATGGAATAAATATTCTAGATTTTCCATGAAATAATGAGTGTCTGATGATTTGTGGATTCACAGTAACATAGCATATATCACTTATCTTTTGCCATAGTAATGCTATGTCAACTGGCCAATCTTAATAAATTTAAAAAATGAATTCTTTTAGCTTAATACTGTGAAGTGCTTTGCCACTAGTTTTCCAGAAAAATTTTATAAATTATTTTTCAAGCAACCATTTAAAAATCTCTGGAAATAGTCCCATAGACATAACAAATGGAGATTATTTTTGTTGTTTTTCCAAGACTGGGAACTCTTTTACTTCCAGCTGGCATCGAACTCACAGCAATTCTCCTGCCTCATTTTCCGAAGTATAGAGAAAAAAAATAGGTGAACTCCTATACCTAGCAGAAATATTTATTCAGGAAAATGTATGAACTCTTACTGAGATTAATTAGAATACGTATCTGAATTGAGACCCCAGCCTTGCTCCCGCCGGGTTAGTAAAATGGAAACTTTACTCAAGACTTACAGCAAAGAACACATTCATCTATTTCTGTTCATCTCCCATGCCAAGGACTATTTTTAGGAGTATTTGAAGATAACAGCATTGTTTTCACCCTGTCACTAGGAGCAAACCTGAACAAGTGCAACAGAAAGATTAGGGCTTGATTCTCCTTCTCAGCCCCAATTCATGTAAGGAAAGCTCGCTACTCTGGCTGTGACATCAGAGGGAACTGATCATTTCTAATGTGAATTGTGATTCATGTGTGACCTTCTCTGAGAAAGGAGACACCATCATTGTCTCTTTTAGGAATGCTTCAGTCCTCAAAAGAGGGTTTCACTCTGAGGCTGCTGCATCTCTGTTTTTGGCTCCAGTGCAAGAACCAAGGTTTAGAGAAGTTACCATGGTAAAGAAACACACCATGGAACAGAGCTCCCTGAATTTGCCAAATGTATGGACATTCAAACCTAAGGGTACTCTCAAAACCAGTGGGAGTTGTGGAGAGTAAACTGGAGAGAGATGAATAGATTAATTAGAAATACAGACATAAGTCTACATTGGCTAATTTGGTGGAGGAAAGCTGGGAAAGACACAGAAGATGTGTGTGGGGTGGGGAATGCTCCCGGGACACAGTAAATCTTAATCATTGCACTAGAGAAATAACACTTCTGAGATGCCTGCATATATATCATACAGGTCTCTTTCTTTTCCCCAAGGAAATTGTTAAACACAGTAGAAAAGTGGATGCAGAACTCAGTGGTAGAGCCCTTGCTTTGTATGCACCACCAGGCCTTAGGTTCAATCCCCAATCAAGAGCAGTGAGCTTATGCTTATTGCTTTTCATTGTGGCAGCAAGAGTAGTAAAAGAAACAAAAAGAGTCCTGTCAGAACTTCTGTCTCCTTCGGGAGTCTGATCTTACCCCAGTCTACGTGGAGGGGAATCACTCAAATAATCCAGCCTTCCAGGAAACAAACACATAGGTAAATAATCCTTAGGAGGGGGATCAATATCTTCAGTTGCTAAAATATCTGAGATTTCCAGTTTCCAACCAAAATGATGAGAGATGCAAAGAAACAGCAAACCTGAATGGCAGAAGAATCAATAAACTTATTGATAAGATGATTTAGATTACCTGTTTTTAAAAGATAGTCCCTGCCTCAAAAACACAACAAACAAACAAACAAACAAAAACAAAAAATGATAGCATATTATATTTATTTTTGTATCTATTTGGGGTTACTACAGTAGGTAAGTGTGCTGAGACAAACAGAAGATTGCTTAGAGCTAAGGAGTATGAGGGACTAGATGAATAATTGCAAATGGTGTAGGGTTTCACCTTTTCCTATTTGTTTCAATTTTATATTCTTTGGCAGTTTTATATGCATATAGAATGCATTTCAGTAGTCATCACCTCCATTACCCCCTCTTATCCTCCTTTTCTCTTCTACTGAAATTCTTCTTTCTAACAATCCCTCTCCTCCTATTTGCATGGCTTCTCGGGTGTGTGACTGCTTAATTGGGCTTCATCTTGATATGATGAAAACGCATGGTGGGTACACATCTGACTGTGCTACAAACCCTTAAACTACTACACACTTGAAATGATTGGATTCTATGATATGTGGGGTGTATTTCAGTAAAGCCTTTATAAAAATCAAAGCCCTCAGCCATTTATATGTATCATTTTCTGTAGTTTGTAAGGTACACTTACTTTGAGGTGTCTATGATCTTAGTTATGATTGTTGAATATCATTGGTCACTAGAGTTGGTTTTGCTATGTCTGTGTTCATTCATCTAATGCCTTAGAAAAACAATTGGTTTGAATTGGCTCAGCTTTGTATGGTGTCTTTGTGACAATTAACATTGAAATACTGACTTTTTGAAGGAATGCCTAAAGATCTGGTAAAGCATTATTTTTGGCTATGACTTTGAGAATATTTGTAGAAGAGGCTGGGGTGTGAGCAGGTGTATCAGTTTATGAAGATCCATTCTGAAAACAGGTAGACACCACCCAGTCAACTATGGCCCAGGTAGAATAAGTTAAAGGTAAGGTATTTTGGTTTATCTCTTATGGATCTGGGATGCTCTCCTCCTAACATTCCTGGACATCATAATAGGAGTTTTTCAAGCCTTGAAACTATATTTTGTACCAGCAACCCTTATGCACCCAAGATTTCAGGTTATTTGCCTCAGATTGAGTTACAATAACAGTTTTCCTGGCTTTGAGGACTTAGACTAAACCAAATTCCCAGTATCCCAGGGTCTCCTCCAGCTTGCAAATGATGACACTTTGCAGTCTCTATATTTGCATGAGCCAGCTTTCCCAATAAGGCCACTTGAATATATACATGTATATATTCATATATATGTATAATTGAATCATAAAAGTAAAAGATGTACATCTTATTGATTATTTTCTGTGTAGCTCTGATTAATACACCTTTCATTTTCTAGGAAACTGACTCATGATTCTTGGCATGCTAGAAATAAGAGATTCAACTGAGAGTGAAAAACCACAAACCTCCAATAAAGACTAGGACCATCCATCATTTTCCATTCCATTTATCCAGAGAGGTAGTAAGACAAGCCCAGATTAAAAGGCGAGGACATATGTTCTATGTCTATTTGAGAAGAGCTACAAAACCACGTTCTTAAAACGTGGGAGGAATGGTTAAAGAGACTGAGATAATGTGGTCACTTCTGCAAACAATCTGCCATTCATTCACTGCCCATGCCCCATTAGAACCTCTTTCTATACCTATAAGAATATGATAATGCAGGTTTTGTTTGGCATTTATTATGTATCAGTTCCCTCAGTATCTGATGCCATGAAGCTTTAATATATGTATTTGTTTAATAAATGATGAAATAATGGGCAAAATGTAAGAAGAAAGCATTTCTAAGGAGGTATCCTGCCTGTGCTTCCATAGCCTATATAATTTGAGTGCATAGTTTCTTCACTCTCAAATGTCACAACCTGTCACGCTTTGTGTGTGGGACTTCATTAGACCATCAGAACCCATTCCTGTTTATATGCAAGTTCGAGGTGGGGGAGCATTATCTTCCATTGGAGTGTGTGTTTCCAAAAGGCTCCATGAAGTTCTTCAGCTGCTATATAATGAATGATGTCTTCCCTTTTCTGTTTCACTTCCTAACTCCCCTCTCACAAGTTCTTGGGAACATCTCCCATGTTAAACTAAGAAATAACCTTCAAAATAATCTAGAATCTACATTGTCCCTATAAATGTTAGCTTATGTGGCTAAAGAAAATTCACAGGTATGTTTAAGGTTCTTGATACAGAGATTCTTCTTTAGAGCATCTCCACTTAAGAGCAAGGCAGAGATAGAGATTTGGCACAGAAGAAAACATGAGTTGGGAAAGACATAGGAAATATTCTTTTCCAGAGCTTACAGAATGAGGATGCCACTGAAATGCCCTGCTTTCAGCCTAGTGTAACTGATTTTGGTCTTCTGACTTGCTGGTATGTAATAGTCTAAATGTGTTTGAAGGAACCATCTTTGTAGTAGTTCATTATAGCAACTATAGGAATAAAACTTATAGCCTCTACTACCTGAAAATGGGTTGCTCCTCTAATGAGTGTGTCAAACTGTGGATGTGCTTTGCATTTGGATGCTAGATGAACACAGGAGAGAAATCCTATGCTATCTTAGGAAATGCCTAAAAGGCATCATGAACAGATTCCAGATAGCAGTGTGACCATTGCAGACATAGCTGGAGAAAGCTTAGAAGGAAGTTCAAAACATACCATTGGAAAAGGATGAGTTGGGGTTGTGTCTTCAGAGAACTAGAAAATCACCTCTGGTCCTTGGGTGAGATGTCCTAACATTAGGGACATTTCCACACTAGTACATTACCAAGGACATCAGAGAACAGGATACAGTTGTTGTTTTCTTTCACAGTAGCATGATATGTTTTAATAATAAAATGGGCATGCAGAGACAATAAAGAACCAGGTGTCTCTGTGTTTGTTAATGCTTTCACCAAGGTTGACCTGAAAATGTCATTCTGAGCCAGGTATTCTGGAGACTTATGCAGAAGGATCACACGTTCAAAGCCTGCTTGGGCTACGAAGTGAGTTTGTGACCTGTCTGGGTACCTCAGTGAGGCCCTGTCTTTCTATTGAAAGTAAAAGAGTAAAAAGGTTGGGAACATTGTATTTTAGCATTGGTTTAGTATGTGTGAGTCTGAGGGTTCAAACTCTAGCACTGTGGATGGAAGGAAAGAATGAAGGAGGAAAAAAAAAGTAAAAGCAAAAGTATTCAGAGAGGAAGGCCTAGACCACATGCCACACATAGAAGTAGCTATTGCTGGAAAGTATATTAAAATAGCACAATGATAATGCAAAAAGTAGGACTGATGTATACACTTTGGAAGAACTAACAGGATACTAACTTTGAACATTTCGTATGTGCTGGTTCAGGCATTTGAGGTCTAGTGCCCACTAGTGTCCATTTGAACAGAAACTGTAATAGCTGGCGTAGTGCTCCAAGTCTAATGCAGGTCCAATCTAGCTAGTTTTGCTTTGTAGCGTTAACAATTATTCCACTCTGGTTATAAGTTCCTGTTGGGTGTTTAAGACCATAAAGATGACTAAGAATGGATCCCCCCTCTCCTGTTGTTGGTTGAGGCTCCTTAGGGCTTACTATTGGGAACTTAAGTAGAACCCACTGGCTTATCTTGGGTTTTTCTTCATTAGTTGTATCATCTTGGATGCATCTGGATCTCACCTTGTGGCTTCCCTTGGAAGCACTGCAGACATTCTTCACTATAGTCTTCCTCTGTACATACGCTGTACTGATAAAGCTCTTCCCTGTGTGGTTATATGACCTTTCTGGCTAAGGTCAGGTGACTTACTGGAATTGTAAGTAGATGTTGTCATCTCTTGAGTCCTGGATGACCTTGGACAGTAAGGGCCATGATATTGGTTGCCCTCTTATTCCTTTTACCCTCTTTCACTTTAGTATCCAAGTTTTGATCATTCAGAAGGATAATTTAATCAGTCTTGAAGAAGGAATAATACCATGTTTAGTTTTAACTTTTGTCTATCATTTACATAATGCCCAAATATATAGCACTTTTAACACTTAAGGATATGCATACACACCCACCCATCCCCACAAGGTGTGGGTTATTGTGTATATTATACACATTAGTAATTAACTCTGAGTCACCAATAATGCATCAATGTCATATTAAGGAAAGAGATAAAGCACTTTGAATCATTTAACCAAGAGCAGGACCAGTTATGAATTCCTCCCTTCATGCTTCATGTGTCCTCCATCCCCTTGGCTTTCTGTTGCACGAGCCTGAATCTGTACATGCTTGTGCCCATCTTGTGAATCTTGTCCCTGTGTCTGTGCCTGTTCCTGTGTGTCTGTTTCTCTATGTGTGTTTCAGTCTCTGTGTTATATGAGTTGTGTGCCTATGTCCCTGTCAAAGGGCTTCACTCTGTGTTCATTGAACAGCAAAGAGAGCATCACATGGGGAAAGAATGAGACACTTCACAGAAATCTTTAACAGAATTGTACAAGGGACTAAGTAAGTCACTGGCTTCAATTTATCCTGACTAACCCAGATAACAAACACCATTATTTATCAACCAATACTCCTAAATGATTGCTTTCAAACTCTATGGTAGATTTTAGGAAGTTGCTTTCAATGTCTGTATTTGCTGTTTTCACCAAATGATACACACATTACTCTGGGTCAGGGTTATGGAAGAAGACATAACTTAAGAATGCAGCTATGCATTAGCTTAGATTGTAAAATTTGATTGCAAGACAAATCCAAGGTGAGTGAGTAAAGTTGGCTGTTTCTTTTGTTCTCTTAAAGGCAGGTTAAACAATCAGGCTGAGTATGCAGTAGGCTAGCAGTCTTAAAGTGCCTTCCAGGTGAATTATTAACTTTGACTATAATGTACAACACATGTTCCAGTCTCATATGGGGTAAGAGATATTTTCAGAATATTGCATCACCACAGAATATACCAGAATAACCTCAAAAATACTTATTAGAGTGTTGAAGTGATTTTAAGAGACTTTAAAATAAACAGATATAAATCCATATTCTGTGAAGCCTCATTTTTCCTGAAAACTGGACAAGTAAATTTCCTAAGTACTTAAAGGTCTGACAAACTAAGCAAAAAAATAAGTGATGTCCATGAAATATGAATCCTTGTTCTTTAAGCTATTTTCCATAAATGTTATAAAGAACAGATTCTTAAGAAAATCTCCCAGTTTAGAGAGAATTAAGTATTAGTTTTATAGTAATGAACTAAAATTTGACATTAAGGATTTTTAGGTTTAGTTTTATTTGTGGTGTGTGTGTGTGTGTGTGTGTGTGTGTGTGTGTGTGTGTGTGTGTGTATGTGTGCTTGTACATGTACACATACATGCATGTGTGTGCATAGGTGCCTGTGGAAGCCAATGTCAGATTTGCTAGGGCTGGAGTTATAGACTTCTGTGAGCCTCCTGATGTGGGTGCTGGGAACTGGTAACTGTACTTGAATCCTCTGCAAGAGAAGCAAATGTTCTTAGCTGATGAGTCATCTCTTCAGTCCCCCAGATTAGGGGTTTTTTAAAAGTGAACTTGAAATATATCCATCTTAATCAAGCATGTACCATTTTTCTTTATGACTTCTTTGCTTTTTATTTTCTTTTTGGAGATCAGGTTTCACTTTTTGTCCCAGGATACCCTTTTACTCGTTGTTTCTGACCCTGATCTTGTGGCCATCCTTCTATTTCAGCTTCCAAAGTCCTAGATTTACAAGTTTGAGCAACCACTCCCAACTCTTAAGTTTTAGTATCAATAAACCATTTTGAAATATACTTCATATTTATGGTTTGTGCTTATGTCTTTATACTTCCATGTGGAGTGATCCTTTATTTATAGGATAAAAATATATTTTCTCACACACATTCCTAAAACTTTTTCTTTTCTGCAGACATATATATTTCTCACTCTTGCTGACTATTTTCTGCCTTAATTTTCTTAAAATAACTGAATGAAAATAGTTTTTATAGCACTGTAGAATAAATTCTTTCAGTATTTTAGAATA
This sequence comes from Cricetiscus sungorus, assembly GCA_030556225.1. NCBI lineage: Eukaryota > Metazoa > Chordata > Mammalia > Rodentia > Cricetidae > Cricetiscus > Cricetiscus sungorus. The sequence goes on from JANBXA010000609.1 coordinate 11,697,457, forward strand.
AGATTTTATTTGCCTTGGAGTATTTGTATGTATTATTGGCCTTTTAAAAATTAGACAGTATAAAGCTGGGCATTGGTGGCACGCATCTTTAATCCCAGCACTCAGGAGGCAGAGGCAGGAAGATCTCTCTGTGAGTTCGAGGCAAGCCTGGCCTACAAGAGCTAGTTCCAGGACAGGTCCTTAAGCCAAACAACAACAACAACAACAAAATAGACAATATGTGTTGATCATAGTTTTACTTCACCTAAGTCCCACTAGCTCTTCTCCCTATCCACCCAACTTCATGATCTTTCTCTTAGTTCCTTTTGATCTCTCAAAGACCAAAACACAACACAACAAAACAAAAACCAATGAAAAATCAGAAAGAAAAACAAACAAACAAACAAAAATCACAAGAAAATGTGGAGTCCAGTTTGAACTGGCCACTGCTTCTTGGCATACAGTCTGCCCTGCAAAGTAGTGGATATACCCAGTAACACTCACTAATAATCTACTATAATAAGCGCAGGAATAAAATGACTCTTAATGCCATATTGCTATAGCCATAGATCAGTACAAATCACTCAAACTTCATAAGGAAAATTCCTTCATGCAGTAGATGCCTCCTTTTATATCTTTATATATTTCAGTTATAAGCCCTCTATTAGATGTATAATTGGTAAAGATCTCTTCCAGTTCTGTAGGCTGCCTGTTTGTTTGAATTATGGAGTCTTTAACCATACAGAAACTTTTCAGTTTCATGAATTCTCATGAATTGTTGATCTGTGCCTGTGCTATTGGTGTCCTGAGCAGAAAGTCTTTTTCTGTGTCGATGAGTTCAAGAATATTTCCTACTTTCCCTTCTATCAGATTCAGGGTAGCTGATCTTATGTTGAGATACTTTATCTACTTGGAGTTGAGTTTTATGCAGGACAATAGATTTGTATCTATTTTCATTCTTCTACATCTACTTACTCTGACCAGAACCATTTGTTGAAGCAAAAACAAAACAAAACAAAACACCAAAAAACAAAATTCATAGATGTGTGAACTTATGCTTGGTTCTTCAATTCAATTCCATAGATCAACATGTCTACTTTTATGTCATTATCATGCTGTTTTTATTACTATACCTCTGTAATTTGAAATCTGGGGTGGTTTTACCTCCAGCAGTTCTTTTATTATTAAGGATTGTCTTTGATATCTTGCATTTTTTTTCTGTATGAAGTTGGAAATAGATTTTTTTCAATTACTGTGAAAACTGTATTAGAATTTTTATGGGGATTTTATTAAATCTATAGATTCTTTTAGTAGGTTGGACATTTTCCTAGGATCCATGATCATGACAGATCTATCTTCTGGGATCTTCCTGAACATTTTTCTCCAATATATGAAAGTTTTTTCATACAAGTAACTTTTTCTTCAATGTATGAAAGTTTTTATCATAGAAGTCTTTCACTTGCTTAGTTAGAGATATCTCAATATAGTTGATTGTTTTTAGACTATTTGAAAGTTGTTGTTTCCCTGATTTCTTTCTCAGTCTGTTTGTAATTTATATATAGGAAGGCTATTTGTTTTATGTGTTAATTATGTATCCTGATACTTTGCTGAAAGTTTAGCTGTAGAAACTTCTTGATATATCTCTAAGGTTTTTTTATGTGTAAAATCATATCATATGCAAATAAGAATACTTTGACTTCCTCCTTTATCATTGTGTATCTTTGATCTCCCTCAGTTGTTTTATTGTTCTAGCTAATACCTCAAGTAATATATTGACAGGTCTGGACAGGATGGACTTCTGTATTAACTAGTTTTTATTGCTGTAATAAAACCAAGGTAACATATTAGAAAGAACTATTTATTTTGGGCTTTATAGTTCCAAAGGAACTATATCCAAAGTCCATTATCATCAGGGCAAACTTGAAATCCTATAGTGCAATGTCCTATGCCTAGCTTTGCTGCTCGCAAGATACAGCTATTGAGCTGGTTCCATTCCCTGTGTGTGAAATTATGAGTTTTGTATGTTGGTCTGCCTTTGTAGTGAGTTAGATTAACTGGTTTATGTATATTGAACTATTCCTGCATTCCTAGAATGAAGCCATGGCAGACAATCTTTTTTATGTGTTTTGAATTCAGTTTGCAAGTCTTTTATTGAGACTCTTTGCATATATATTCATAAGGGATGTTGGTCAGTAGTTTTCTTATTTTGTTAAGCCTTTGTGTGGTTTTTATATCAGAGAAATAATGACTTCATATAAAGAATTAAGAAATGTTCCTTCACTTTCTATTTTGTGGAATAACTTGAGGGATAATGGCTTTAGTTATTTGATGATCTGGTAGAATTCTGTCTTGAACTCATTTGGTCCTGAGCTTATTGTCTATTTCATCTTTAACTTTTGAAGATCTTACATATCAAGAAATTCATATTTTTCTTTTAGATTTCTCCAGTTTTGTGAAAAAATGATTTCTTTCTTTTATGTTTTGTTTGTTTGTTTGTTTGTTTGTTTGACACAGGGTTTCTCTGTATTGCTTTGGAGCTTGTCCTGGAAAGTGCTCTGGAGACAAGACTGGCCTCGAAGTCACAGAGATCCACCTGCCTGTGGCTCCTGATGCTGGAATTAAAGGTGTGAACCACCAACACCCAGCTCAGAATAATAATTTTTAAATTATGTCCTGTGAGTCCCTAAATTTCTTTGGTGTCTGTTATAATATCTCTCTTTTCAACCTCTAATTTTATTAATTTGTATCTTTTCTGTCTTTTGGTTTTGCTGGTTGAGTGTTTAATCAATCTTGTTAATTTTCTCAAAGAACTTATTTCTTTGTTTCATTGGTTTTTTCTCTATATTTTCTTTCATTGATTTCAGTCCTAGGTTTTTTTTTTCCTTCCCATTTCTCTTTTTTTAGGTGCTATTTCTTTTTTCTTCTTCTTTTCCTATATCTTCCAAATGGATGGTTAAATTATTAAAATGAAAACTCCTTAATTTTTTATGTAGGCACTAAGTGCTATGATCTTGCCTCTTAGGACTGTGTTCCACAATTTTTGATATGATGTGTTTGTATTCAGTTCTAAAAAGTTTCTAATTTCTTTCTTGTGATTATTTTCCCACAATTTCTGTGGAATAAGCAAATTGTTTAGCTTTCACGAGTTTGTGTACTTTCTGTCATTTATGTTGCTGTTGATGTCCAGCTTTAATCTGTGGTGATTAGATGGGAGTCAGGATGTTATTTTAATTATCCTGTATCTGCCAAGACATTCCTTCTAACCTAATACATGGTCAATTTTGGAGAAAGTTTCATGAGTTTCTGAGAAGAAAATGTATTCTTTCTTGTTTGGGTGGAATGTTCTGTAGATGTCTGTTAGGTCTATTTGATTTATGATGTTATTTAATTCCGTGTTTCTCAGTTTATGTTTTATTTGGATGATCTATTTATTGGCAAGAATGGGATATTGAAGTCATCCAATATTGCTGTGTGAGGGTCAGCATGTGATTTTAACTGTACTAGTGTTTATGAACTTGGGTGCCCTTGTATTTTGTGCAAAATTATTTAGAATTGTCATATCCTCTTAGTGGATGTTTTTCCCTTAATGAAGCTATAATGTCCTTTTCTATACCTTCTGACTAGTTTTGTTTGGAAGTTTGTTTTTTCAAATGTCAAAATAGCTACACGTCTTAGAGTTACTCTTGCTGTGATGAAACACCATGGCCAAAAGCAAAGGATTACTTGGATTATACTTCCATATTGCTGTTCAACCTTGAAAGAAATCAGGACAGGAACTCAAATAGGGCAGAGACCTGGAGGCAGGAGCTGATGCAGAGGCCATGGAGGGGTGCTGCTCAGTGGTTTGCTCCTCATGGCTTGCTAAGCCTGCTTTCTTATAGAAACAGGACTACAAGCCCATGGGTGGTATCATTCACAATGACTTGGGTCCTACAGTTTGATCTGCTTACAGCCAGATCTTCTGGAAGCATTTTCTCAGTTGAAGTTCCCTCCTTTCAGATGAGTATATCTTGTATTAAGTTGACATACAACTAGCTAGCATACTACACCTGTTTGATTCTTTATCCACTTGCTTATAATAAATACAATTTTTGTACCCTTTTATCACAAGGTGATATCTGTTCTTGATGGTAAGACTATGTTATATGGAAGCAGCAGAAAGATCGATCCCATTTTCTAATACTATCCAATACTATGTCTTTTCATTTAAGAATTAAAACCATTAATATTGAGAATTATTGAGCAGTTTATTAATTTCTGTTATTTTGTTTTGAGGATCAGTTTTCTCCTCTTTTGATGTACTATTTTGGGATCATTTATTCCTTGTGCCATCTTGGGTGTAGTTAACTTTCTCCTAATGCTGAAATTTTCCTCCTAGTATCTTCTGTAGAGCTGGATTGGTTGCCAGGAGTTGCTTAAATTGGTGTTTATTATGAAATGTTTTTATTTCTCTGTTAATTGTGATTGATAGTTTTGTTGTGAATAGTAATCTGGGCTGGCATCTGTGGCCTCTCAAAGTTTGTAGAGTAACCATCCAGATCTCGCTGTCAGAGTCTCACTGTCAGTGTTACTCTAACAGTCTACTTTTATATGTTAGTTGATTTTTCCCCTTACAGCTTTTAATATCCTTTCTTTGTTGGGGACATTTAGTGTTTTGATTATTATGTGTCACAGGGGGTTTCTTTTCTGGTCCTTTGTATTTGGTGTACTGTAAGGCTCTTGTACCATGACAGCCGTCTTTCTTAAGATCATGGAAATTTTCTTCTATGATTTGTTAAAAGTATTTTCTGTGTTTTTGAACTTAATTTCTTCTTCCTTCCTCTATACTTATTTTGGCTTTTCATAGTTTCTCAGATTTCTGTGATGTTTTAAGCTTAGATAATTTTGGTTTTAAAATTTTCTTTGGCTGATGTCTCCATTTTTTCTACTTTGTCTTCAAGATCTGGTATTCTCTTTTCCATGTATTTTAATATGTTGGTTATTTGACAGTTTTTAATGAACATACAAAATAATAATTCTAATTATGGAATTTTCATATATAATTTGTTTTTATTAATCATTCCTTATCTATTCCTTCTATACTTAGGTAACTCCACCCTAAATCCCTCTCATACCCATTTAGTATGGGTATCATATTTTTTTCAATTCTATCCATTATCCAATGATTTTATTTTTCTTTATAGTTCAATAACATTTCCTCATCTGTATGTACCACATTTCCATTATCCATTCATCAGTCTATTGAAATCTAGGCTAGTTCAATTTACTAGCTATTATGATTAGAACAGCAATGAGCAGAGATGTACAGATGTCTATAGAAAGATACAGAGTTCTATGGAACAGTCAGATCATATGGTAGTTCTAGTTTTAGTTTCCTGAGATGCCTCCACCCTGACTTCAGTGTTTGCACTAGTTTGTTTACAGAACCATCAGCAATTAACAAGTGTTGGTCACCCCCTACATTTGTGGGTTTTTTCTTTTAAAATTTTATTTAAATTAATAACAATCTTATTTTACACACCAATCCCAGTAACATCTCCTTTCTGTCCTCCTATCCCCTCCCCTGCCAATACCCCATCCTACAGCCCATCCACTTCCCAGGGAGGGTGAGGCCTCCCATGGGGGATCATCAAAGTCTGTCACGTCATTTGGGGCAGGAACTAGGCCCTCTCTCATGTATCTAGGCTGAGGGTGTATCCCTCCATTGGGAATGGGCTACAAAAGCCCATTTGTGCACTAGGGATAAATACTGGTTCCACTGCCAGGGGCTCCACCATAGACTGCCCAGGCACCCCAACTCACACCCAAGTTCAAGGGGTCTAATTCAATCCTATGCTGGTTCCCCAGCTGTCAGACTCTTTACATTCTTAGCAAGATTGTTACATGTTTTCTTTTTAACTTATATATTTTTATTTAAATTAGAAACAATCTTATTTTATATGTTAATCCCAGTTCCTTCTCACTTCCATCCTTCCATACCCCCCACCAACCTCCATCCCATCCCTCTTCTGCTCCATAGAAAGTGAGGCCTTTTATTGGGGGATCATAAAATTTGTCACATCATTTGGTGCAGGGTCTAGGCCCAACCCCATGTGTCTAGGCTGAGAGAGTATCCATCTATGTTGGATGGGCTCCCAATGTCCATTCACACTCTGGGGATAAATGCTGTTCCACTACCAGAGGTCATATAGACTGCCTAGGACTCCTAACTGACACAGATGTTCAGGGGCCTGGTTTGGTTTCCCAGCTATCAGTCTGGGGTTCATGAACTTCCCCCTTGTTCAGGTCAGCTGATTCTGTGGGCTTCTTCATTCTGGTCTTGACTCCTTGCTCATCACTCTTCCCTCTTTGCAACTGGATTCCAGGAGGTTGGCTCAGTGTTTAGCTATGTTTGTCTGCTTCTGCTTCCATCAGCTACTAGATGAAGGCTCTAGGATGGCATATAAGTTAGTTATCAATCTCATTATCAGGGAAGGACATTTAAGGTAGTCTCTCCACTGTTGCTCAGATTGTTAGTTGGGGTCATCCTTGTATGTCTCTGGACATTTCCCTAGTGCCAAATATCTCTTTAAGCCTGTTATAAGTTTTCTTAATGATGGTCATTCTGATTGGGGTGAGTTGGAATGTCAAGGTAGTTTTACTTTGAGTATCCCTAATGGCTAATGATGTTGAACAATTTAAACATGTTTTTAGTTAGCTTGTGTTTTTTTTTTTCTGAGAATTTTCTGTATAGCACTTTAATTTATTGAGTAGTGGATTTGGGATGTTTATTTCATGCATTTTTATATAGTCAAGATAATAACCCCCTTGCTGAAATATAACTAGCAAATATATTCTCTCATTCTATAAACTTACTCTTGAAGTGTCTTATCACTTTGCTGATGGTTCTTTTAGCTATACAGAAGCTTTTTAATTTCATGTACTCCTATCTGTCAATTTTTGGGTTTATTTCCTGTTCAGTGAGTTTTTTTTCAGAAAGTTTTTTTTTTACCTACATTTATATATTGATGACTTTTACTCTAACACTTTCAGTTTTTAAATTTAAGATTTTGATCTATTTTTAATCTATGTTTGTTCATGATGATGGGGTGGATACCGTTTAATTCTTCAGTAGGTGGATGAACAGTTTTACCAATACCATTTATTGGTTAGGTTTGTTTTCTTCTGATATATTTGTTTACACCTTTGACAATAAACAAAAAGCCATAGTTGTATGGATTTATTTCTGTGTACTTTAGTCCATTGGAATGCATATTGACTTTTGTGCCAGTACCATGCAGTTTTGTTACTATTAAGGTATAGAATAATCTGAGATCAGTTCCTCATGTTGTGGTAACCATTGACCATAAAATTGGTTTTGTTGCTACTTTATAACTGTAATTTTGCTATTTTTATGAATCATTATGAAATATGTGTTTTCTTAGGTGACCCCTGTGAAAGGGCCATTGACTCCCAAAGGGCTTGTGATCCACAAATTAAGAGCCACTGAATTAGACAAATAATGCACGAATTGGGTATGGAGAAATGAACAGCATGTCAAAGCACTCCAAGTCCTTCTCCGTTTCTTAGCTGTAATTATTTACTGGCTCAGATGCAGATTTCAATTAGGCATATAGCTTACTCTTTTATAGTCAAACTCCAACACAAAGTCTTACTTAGATATTTTTCCATACCAGATCTTTATTTTTCACAAATTTCTCTCAATTTGACACAGGAAAACTCAGGCAAGACATTTTCTTCTTTCATAAGCTATGAAGTTTTACTAATAAAGATGCTATTGTTTAATTATTACAATAGTCCACAATGCATCAAGTATGGAGAGCCATTGTTTGAGTTAATCCAGGAAACCAATGACCTGAGTTATGCTCTCCTCAGCCAATCTCACCTCTGTTTGTATCATAATGAAAACCCAGGAAACTTAAACCTGGAAATCATGGACATTGTATTTTGAATATCTGTTATAAGTACATACAAGCCTTGAAGAATTTTTTCCAAAGAACTTTAAATCAACTAATTTGTTTGATTACAGGACTAGGTACTTCCAGTTTTATATTTTTTTTCATATAATTTGGGTTTTTTTCACTGGATACTTCAGACAACTTTCCCAATTGCTCACATAAATGAGATGTTTTTCTTCATGATCTGGGGTTCAGAATCTTCCAAATGACGTGGTGTACACCCCAATGGTGACTTCTGGGTATTTAATATCTGGTTGTTTACTCTAGTGAAGAGACAAACAGGCAGGGGACTGATAGCTCCTTTGTTGTTGCCATGGGCACAACTCTCTTTGCAGTGTATGAAAGAGATTTGTTTTCTTGAAAAAGAAAGAAAACAAGAAGCCAAATGGGGATGATGATGGGGAAGAAAATCTCTGGAACATCCTCAAAGCACCTTCTGTTTTCGTGCCAGCCAGGTTGTGGATCCCAATGAAGTAGTTCCTAACGGCGGTCCTTTGACAAACACTGACTGTTTACTCCAAGTTGTCCCCACTAGTATAGGTTTGAAATTGCCTGAGCGCATTCACTGTCAATGCATTTATGTATATTTGCCTAAGTTTCTTTATTATTAATTTTATTTAAATTAAAAACAATCTTATTTTACATACTAAGCCCAGTTCCTCTCCATCCTATTTCTACCACCAAACCCCTATCTCACCCCCTATCCACTCCCCAGGGAGAGTGAGGCCTCTGATGGGGGAATCATCAAAGTCTGTCACATCATTTGGGGCAGGATCTAGACCCTCCACTGTGTATCTAGGCTGAGTGAATATCTTTTCATAGGAAATGTGTTCCCAAAACACATCCGTGCACTAGGGACAAATACTGGTTCCACTACCAGAGGTTCCATAGACTGCCCTGAACCTCCACCTCACACCCATATTCAGGGTGCCTGGTTTGGTCTTATGCTGATTCCCCAGCTGTCAGACTGGGGTCCATAAGCTCCCACTTGCTCAAGTCAGCTGTTTCTGTGGGTTTCCCCAGAATGGTCTTGATCCCTTGCTCATCACTCCTCCCTCTCTACAAATGGATTTTAGGACTTCAGCTCAGTGCTTAGCTGTGAACCTCTACTTTTGCTTCCATCAGCTACTGGATGAAGGCTCTAGGATGGCATATAAAGTAGTCATCAACCTCATTATCGGGGAAGAGCATTTAAGGAAACCTCTCTACTATTGCTTAGATTCTTAGTTGGGGTCATCCTTGTGGGTTCCTGGAGATTTCCCTTGTGCCAGATTTCTAGTTAAACCCATAATGGTCCATGTGTGTCTCTCTTAGGGTCCTTCTTGTTTCCTAGCTTCTCTGGGTTTGTGGATTGTAGGCTGGTTGTCCTTTGTTCTATGTCTAATATCCCTTTTATGAGTGAGTATATAAAATTTTTTTTTTTTTTTTTTTTTTTTTACCGTCTGGGTTCCCTCACTCAGGATGGTTTCTTCTAGTTCCATCCATTTGCCTGCAAATTTGAAAATGTATTTTTTTTTCTGCCGAGTAGTGCTCCATTGTGTAAATATACCAATTTTCTTTATCCATTTTTCAGTTGAGAGGCATTTAGGATGCTTCCAGTTTCTGACTACTACAAAAATGCTCCTATGAGCATAGTTAAACAGATGTCTTTGTTGCATGAATGTGCATCCTTTGGATATATGCCTAAGGGTGGAATTACTGGATCTTGAGGTAGACTGCTTCCCATTTTCCTGAGAAATGGCCATACTGATTTTCATAGTGGCTGTACAAGTTTGCACTCTCCCCAGCAATGGAGAAGTATTCCCCTTCCTGTGCATCCTCTCCATCATAAATTGCCATTGGTGTTTTTTATTTTAGCCATTCTGACAGGTATAAGATAGTATCTCAGAGTTGTTTTGATTTGCATTTCTCTGATGGCTAAGGATGTTGAACAATTTCTGAAGTGCCTTTTGGCTATTTTAGATTCCTCTATGAGAGTTCTCTATTTTGTTCTGTAACCCAGTTTTTAATTGGGTTATTTGGTATTTTGGTGACTAGCTTCTTGAGTTCTTTGTATATTTTGAAGGTCAGCCCTCTGTCAGATTTGGGGTTGGTAAAGATTATTCCCATTCTGTGGGCTGCTGTTTGGTCTTGTCGACTGTGTCCTTTGCCTCAAAGAAGAAGCTTCTTAGTTTCAGGAGGTCCCATTTATTAATTGTTTATCTCAGTGTCTGTGCTACTGGTGTTCTGTTCAGGAAGTGGTCTCCTGCATCAATTCATTCAAGGATACCTCCTACTTTCTCTTCTAAGAGGTTCAGTGTGGCTAAATTTATGGTGAGGTTTTTCATCCATTTGTACTTAAATTGTGTGCATGCCCCTATATATGGATCTATTTGCAATCTTCTACATGCCAGCATCCAGAACCATTTGTTGAAGATGCCTTCTTTTTTTCCACTGTATACTTTTAAGCTTCTTTGACAAAACCCAGGTTATCATAGGTGTGTGGATTAATATCAGGGTTTCAATTCAATTCCATTGGTCAATCTGTCTGTTTTTGTGTCAATGAAATACTCAACTTTATATGGAGAAACAAAAAAAAAAACTGAGGATAGCCAAACAAGCTGGTACAATAAAGGAACTTCCAGAGGCATCACCATGCCTAATTTCAAGCTCTACTATAGAGTTATAATAATGAAAACATCTGCCTAAGTTTCTTAGCCCCCATGCAGGTATTGCATGATTTTAAATATTAACTCTTAATTATGGCCCATGACCTCTATAATAGAGGAACATACCATATCCTGTGGGCTATGAGAGTTTCTAGATTTAGAGGACCTATTTACACTGAGAAAAACACGTCTTTCTCCACTAAGAAAGCTTTGTATTTGTTTAATCTCCATCCATGTCACATAAGACTAAATTGCATCTTGCTCCTCTTTCTTATCTTCATGTCTACCTGATAGTAGTTAAGGAAACATGTGACTTACCAAGTAAATATGGAAACGGCAGCCATCCCTGGATTCTAGGTCTGCAAATAGCAAGGCTTATAGTGAAGAACTTGGTGGGCAGCACAAATGCAAACAATAAAATCAAGAGTGCTTAGCTAGATGACTGAGAACTATCTAGGCCTCAGATTCCTGTGAAAGAACTGAAGTACACATAATGTACTTATGCTTACAATCTACTAAGCATACTGAAGTGGTTTTGCTAGTGTTTATTGCTGTGAAAAAATATTCTGCTTGGGGAAGAGAGAGTTGATTTGGATTACAGATTAAAATCCATGCCATTGAGGATAACCAAGGTAGAAATGGTTGAAATCATGGTAGAGTACTCCTTACTGGCTTGCTGCTGCTAGCTTCCTTAGCTACCTTTGTTTTCCTTTTTATTTTTGAGATTATAATATAACCACACCATTTCCATTTTCTCCCTCCAAACTACTTTTCTTCTGTGTACCCCTCAGTCCCTCTTTGGTGTCTTCATATTTGTGGCCTCTTTTCAGTTAGTTGTTTATATTTGATATATATATTCAATAGTGTAATTCTTTTTTACTCTTTCAGATATCCTACCTGTTATTTGATATGTTTGCTCTTATTTCTGTATTTATGTCTTCCATTCCTTAATTAAAGCCACCACTTTTTTTCCATGCTCTGATCATGCTAGTCCCCTTTCTTTTACTCCTCCACTGCCTACCCTGGCAATGATTCCCTTTTACTTTGCTCATTTCTATAATTCCTCCAGGATGTATACTCATATCTGAAGATTTGGAGCTAGGCAACTCCAGTGGGAGAGAACATAGAATGTTTGTCTTTCTGCACGGCTTCATTCAATATTATCTTTTTCTAGTTCCTAGCCATTTACTTGAAAAGTTCACAATTTCATTTTTCTTTATAGCTAAATAGTTTTCCATGGCATATCAATTCCACATTTTCATTATCCATTCAACTGTTGAAGGGCATTTAGGTTGTTTCCATTTCCTAGCTATTGTGAATAGTGTATCAATGGATGTAGTTGAGCAAGTATCTATGGTGTAGGCATATGTCAAAGAGTGTTACAGGTAAGATTTATTTTTAGCATTTTGAAAATTCTCCATAATGATTTCCATAGAGACTGTACCAGTTTTCAATCTCACTAACAGTGAATGAGGGTTGTCTTTTCCCTACGTCCCTGTAGTATTTGTGGTCAGCTGTTTGTTGAACTTTGCTATTCTGACTGGGCTAAGATGAAATCTCAAAGTTGTTTTGATTTGTATTTCCCTAATTGTTATAGATGATAAATATTTTGAGATATTTCTTGGCCATTTTTTCCTCTTTGAAGAATTTTCTGTCCAGGTTCCAGGCCTGTTTTTGAATGAGTCATTTATTTGTTTGTTTGTTTGTTTGTTTATTCATTTATTTATAGCCCTAACAAAGCTTTATTTTTATTAATAATATAATTTAAAAATTTTACATGTCGATTCCAGTTTCCTCTCCCTTCCTCCCTCCCTCCCACCCACTTAGCCTCTTTCCCCCCCTCACATGCACACTGACCACCCTCCCCTCCCATACCCCCACCTCCATTCCACATGTAGGGCTATGCTATCCAGGTTGGGTCATGTAAATCTGTCAAGTCATTTAAAGTAGGGTCTGGGACTTCTCTACTGTCTCTAGGTTAAGGGAGTATCCCTCCATGGGGGATGTGTCCCCCAGGTCCTTTTGTGCATCAGGAATACATCCTGGTTCCACTGTCTGAAGTTTCTTAGACTGCTCAGTCCTTTTAGCTTGCTCAGTCCTTTTAGCTGAGATCCATATCAGGGGGTCTGAGTCAGTCCCATGCTGGATTCCCAGCTATCAGTCTGGGGGGGGGGGCATCAGCTCCTCCGTGTTCAGGTCAGCTGTCTTTGTGTGTTTTTGCAACCTGGTCTGGTCCTCTCTTTCTGTGTCTGGATTCTAGTTCAACTCAGTGTTTAGTTTTGAGTGTTTGCTTCTGTTTCCAACAGGTACTAGATGAGGGCTCCATGATGGTGGATAAGTTAGTTGATGATCTCACTATCAGGGAAGGGCATTTATGGTAGCCTTTCCACTGTTGCTCAAATTGTTAGTTGGAGTCAGTCTTGTAGTTCTCTAGACCTTCCTTTAGGTTCAGTTTTCTCTTCAAACCAATAATGGCTCCCTCTTTTATGTTCTCTCTCTCTTCTTTTCTCTCTCTCTCTCTCTCTCTCTCTCTCTCTCTCTCTCTCTCTCTCTCTCTCTCTCTCCCTTTTCTGCCTTCTATTCCTACCCTGACTCAATTTTATTCTTTATATATTTTGGATATTAGTCCTCTGTCAGAAGTATAGCTAACAAAGATTCTTTTCCGTTTTGTGAACGTCCTCTTCTCTCTGCTCCTTGTTTATCTAGCTATGCAGAAATTTTTTAGTTTTATGAAGTCCTGCTCATCACTTTTTGGCCTTAATTAGTAGGCAAATGGAGTCCTACTCAGAAACCGCATTTATTTACCTCTGTCACATTGCATATTGCCCATGTTTTCTTCTAGCAGTTTCAGAGTTTCAAGATTCACATTTAGGTCTTTGATCTACTGGGACTTATTTTTTTTTGTACTGAGTAGTAGGTATGAGTATGTGGACACACAGTTTTCCCAGCATCATTTGTTGAAGGTGTTCATTGGGATTATTTTGAATCTGTAAATAGTCTTTGGTAAAATGGTCATTTTCATAATATTAATTTATCAATACATGAGCATGGGATCCATTTCCATTTTCTAGTATCTTTCTCTCCCTCTTAGTAGCTTTAAAGTTTACATTGTAGATGTCCTTCACTTCCTTGGTTATGTTTATTCCTAATTATTTTACTTTATTTGAAGCTATCATGAATGAGAGTATGCCCATGATTTCCTTCTCTGTATGTTTGGTATTGGCATATAGAAAGCTATTTGTGCAAGTTGATTCTGTATTCTGCCACACTGCTGAATTGTTTTTCATTTCTAGAAGTTTTCTGGTAGAAAATCTGGGAGTTCCAATGTACAGTAGCATCATGTTATCTATAAATAGGATTAATTGGACTACTTTTCCCCCTGTTGGTGTCCCCTTTAATACCCTTCTCTGCCTTATTGGCCTACCTAATGCTTAGAGCATAATGGGAGAGGCTATCCCTGTCTCATTCCTGGATCCAGTGGGATTTCTTCAAGCTTTTTATTTCATTTAGGATAATGTTGGCCATGGATTTCTATACTTTTACTATTAGACTCTAGGACCAACATATCAGGGCTTGTCCATCTTCAGTGGACTGGTCTTCCTTCATCACTCATCAGACAAGAAAATTGCCCCATAGACTTGCCTACAGGCCAGTCTAATGAAGCCTCAGATGAGACTTCATCATCCCAGATGATTCCAGCTTGTTTCTGCTTGACAAAAGTACCATTACAGTTGTCATGTCTAGAGAAGGGGAGACCACGGAAAGCCTATGACACCAGGACAGCTTTTACCAGAAAGCAGGTTGGGAATCAAGCCGGGAAAAAGCAGACCTGAAATGGAGTTTCCACAAACAGAGAGATCAATAGTGTCTCTAATAGAGCTGTTGTAGAAGAACAAGCACCTTAGGAGACATTCTAGGGCTACTGCAGCTCTTGAAGAGAGCAGTATCTACAGAAGAAAACAGGAGAACCAGAAGGGGTTTTAAACCATGAGCATCAAATACTATGGCTTCTGAGAGCCAGGACTGAGAAAACAAGTAGTTGTGAGCTCTTCTGAGGCAGGTGACACCAGAGAAACAAGCAAGGAGAGGAGGCAGATGCCAACAGAGATCCTCAAAATGATCAGGGACATAGAAAAGGGTGCTACAAGAACAAACTTGAGGGCTTTGGGATGAAGGAAAGGGAACTGAAACTCAAGACAGGGAGAGAGAGGTGTCCTAGTGGCAAGAACCCCAGGGAAAGGAAAGAGGGAAAGAGAAGATCCTAGGCAATAGGATTCAGGTAAAGGAAAGTAGCCTGAAAGAAGTCCCTAGAAAGAGTATCCCAAAGCAAAACAAGGAAGTAGGTGGAGCAAGTAGTGGGGACTTACCATAAGGGAAGATAGAGTGTGTATGGAAGAATAAGTATGCTCCAGGAGGGTACTAGGGGAGACAGAGTGGCACCTCAAGCTACAGTGTCAGTGAGGAGGGTTTTACCTTGTATTCACTTGCCCTGACATATCCAAGTCACAGTATCAAATCTGTTCCTGGGGAATCATTGAGGTCATTTGGATGAGGTAATCTAAGGCTAGACATACCTCCTTTAGACCACTTTCCCAAAGAATGAAACAGAGACTAGGGGTAAGTATAGGGGAGTTTTTTTAAAAAGCAGAAGTAGAAGGATAAACCTTAGTTTGTCAGCTGGGCGCACAGTACAGTATTATCAGCTGGGCATACAGACATATCAGATAGATGTGACATGGTTGGATGAAAACAGCAGTCTGCCCAGGACCTCTTAAGTAGTAGGTGTTAAACAGTGTTCCACTTTATTCCGAGAACTCGGGAAGAAAGAAGCACATTGATTACTGTTGGATTTGTTCAGAAAGTCAGCTTCAAATATGTTCTTTGTGGTTTCCATCCTCACTATGGGTGTTTGAGATAGGAGATGGCTAACCAGGTTTGTTAACACGAACGATATTGTATGTTTTGTTAGCTTTGGACTAGGGAGGCACAGATACTATATTTACTGTCATTCACCTTTAGCTTTGTGGTTAATTTAAGGCCCCAAGTTGCTCTTCTAGTTTACCTTTTACTGAGGCTGGACAGGCAATTTGGGATTACTTAATGATGTATTCGTGTCTGAAGGTTCTAAACTGCCTCTTTCAGAATATCCCCTCTTTCCTAGTTTCCTTTTTTGCACACTCCAACAGTTTGAAGAGGTCAGTATAACCTCTACCTGGAAAGTATATTTGGTATGTTTATCAGTATCCTCTAGTTAATGAAATGTTATAAAGACAGGCAATTTTCAGCTAAAACACATTATTTCCACAATGATAATATGACTGTAATTGAGGGGAGTTAAATGTCTCAAAATCAGGGCAGGGAGGTGAAACTGCTGTGATAGACATTTCTAGGCTGAGGCCTAGTCTGAACTGGGCACCACTGGGCACCAATGACATCTGAAAGCCTAAGATGTCATAAAGGTTGCTGCTCACAAATGAGCTGGGGATGCAATGGGCAGGGCTGAACATTGAGTGTCTTCAGAGAACCAGTCCTGCTGGTGAACCAAGCAGAGCTTACCGGAGCCCAACCCATCAAACCATCATGTCAGGGAAGAAGAACCAAGAAAAATCTTGCAGTGACAACAAGGAGATGGAAGATCCTTCTTCTAGGCCTGAGGTACAGGTCCCTGTGAACTACGTGTACCGTCTACTGCAGGAGGAGCAATATACACCCTGCCTAGGCTCCACCACTTCAGATTTCCTCTTCGCTATGCTTGACTACCTTACTGACTATATCTTGGAGGTGGTGGGCTCCGAAGCCAACATCAACAGCCAGCAAGACATCCCACAAGATGGAGAGAGGCAAGGGGACAACAACCGTGAACCTTCTCATGCCTTCAAGAACGCGCCTTTCTCTCTGTTTGATGAGATGCCTGGACCCAGAAGGAATGGCTAAAGAATGGGAGACAGAACCCAAGGGTGGGAAGCCTCATAGACTCAGCTAGAACCACGATGGCTAATAGCAGAGGAGGTTCCCCTGGTGTCCAGGAATACTAATAAAGTGTTTAAATGAAAGATGGTTCTTCTAATTCTTTTCAATTTGTCTTTCTGAGTTAGAGGAGTCCATAAGATACTAAGGAGAGGGTGGAGAATGGAAGTTGTGGTTAGTAATGTGTGTATGAATCAGTGACTTACAGTGAGCACTTCTTTGTGGGGGTGGCTTGGGTGGAGGGGTAGTATTAGATGATGGGAGGAATTGGGTAGAGGGAAGGGCCAAGAAGGCTCCCTCATCTACCCTGAGTACAAAAGAAGCCCCAGAGAAGTTTGGAAGTTGGCTGGAGCCTCACTGGCAAGTTGGACTTTCAGTATGGTAACTTAGGAGACACTGGCGATGACTGCTTGGTAGTTTTTTTTTTCATGGGAGTGAAGGGCTCAGAAGAAAATGGGTACTGGGATGGGTTACACATTGCAGGCATGAGCTTAATGGAACAGAGCATTCACATGATGCTGGAGTGATGCTGAAGACAGATGGAAATACACATTTTAGATGATTAAAAATGGTTAAGCATCAGGTTTCAGGAAGTGCCTTTCTAGAGAGCCTGCAGTCTATAGAAATTAATCGCTTTTGGGTAGAAGAGAGAATCTAGTTTGCCAGATTATTTCTACTGTCCATTTGTCTATTAACTCAGCTCAACTGAGGATGTTATACTCCCTGGAAATACTAGTTGACCTTTTAAATGTCTAGATAAGTTAACCAAAGTATTTTCATTTATACTTGACCCATGATTTAATTGCAGAGTTGAAGAAATAAGCTCTATTTCTTTAAACTCATATCTCCTCCCAGGCCAAAAGGCTTGCCAACAGGGAATCAAACAAGTCCAACCTCAAATTCCATCTGAGACACCAAACAAAATCTAAGGAATGATGACTACTGATCACACAGAACTGTTCACCCAGCATGTTTAATCCACCTACTATGAAGCCATAGCTTCTCCCAGATTAAGGCCTTTCTTCTGCAGAACTGCCGTGAAATTGTCTTAGAGGGTGATATTTACTTCTATACCATGGGACAGAACCCAGATTTTACACATAGACAGCTTTTTTAACCTCTGAATAAGGTCTGAGTAAACTGACAGATTCCCTGTAGCTTCTCATCTGCCTGTGGGAGAGATTTTGTGTGTAACAGATCTGTCAGTGACCAACAGTTTACAGAAGGATGTACAAAATGTCAAAGGTGATACTAGACTCTTAGATGCTGGGATGGTATGCTAAAGTGGATGAACAGTTTTCATTAAAAAAACAAATGTTTAATGTATTTTTAAAGAAAAGTGGAATAATTTCCCCAAAAAGGGAATGTAATCACTAATGTGAGCAGTTTCCTAACATGGTCACTTCTAGACTGGAGGAGGACCAGAGCCCATCGGGCACTAATGATGTAACAAAGCCTAGTGTCACAAAGGCCTCTCTCCTGACCAATCAGGAGCAGAGACAGACACTTGGTGGCTATAAAAGCCCGTGTTTTGAGAGACCTAGGTCAGAAGAGAGAGAGAGAGATCTGAAGCTAACTCAAAGTCATCATACCAGCACCATGGAACAGAAAAGGCGTAAGGAGTCCAAATCCCGTTCCACAAGGGATCAGCCGCAATTTCCTGTGGATCGCATAGAACGCTTCTTCCGAGAAGGAAACGTCTCTCAACGTCTGAGTGCTTCTGCACCCGTGTTCCTTGCTGGTGTGCTCGAGTACTTGACATCCAACGTTCTGGAACTGGCTGGCAAGGAGGCTCACGCCAATGGCACAAAGCTCATAACCCCAGAGCATGTGTCCCGCGTACTACAGAACAACGAACAGCTCCGTGAATTCCTCAAAAAGGATGACAACTCTGCGGTCCCTGAGCCATCACAACCCGAAGAGCACTGATGACCCCTTGGTCACAGAGGCTAGGGGGTTCACTACTTAAGCCTCAAATTGCCTCAATGCCCTCCTAGGTGGGGGGGGGATAATTGAACATGTTAATAAAAGTGTTGAAATCATTACTTGTGGTTCTGATTCCTTTTAGTCCATCATTTTGAGCTAGAGGTGACAGTGGAACACCCAGTAATGCCGGGCGTAGGGGTGGGGTGGGGCAGTTGGATTGGGGTTAGAAGTATCATCATGGGATACTTAAACTGATTTGAGAGGAACGTTTCTAATGGGGGATGGTGTGAGCAGTGGCCTTGCTGTGATGAGGTGGCTGAGGGAAACAACACTGAAGAATTCCTGGTGAGCTGTGAGCATAGAAGGCTACAGGGTTACCAGTATGGTGCTGCTGTCTGGAGTGCGGTTGGGAAAACAGGGACTATGGTTGGGAAGACTTCAATCATGGATGGGAATGCAAGTCAATAGGTGATGACAGTGGGTGGGGAAAGCCATGGAGTAGAGTGGCACACTGTTGGCGCTAACCTCAAGGATCAGGGTATAAGCATTGCAGCTCAGATGGAAAGGGATCCTGGCAGTCTGGAGCTAAGGACTACCACACAGTCACCATAAACTGAGTCGCTTATAGCCCTGCTCCAGGGAAGTTTTCTCCATTGTAGCAACTCTGTCTTGGCAGGGGAGGGTTTCCCCAGCAAAGTTGTTACATGTCCCCAAATGTACTCTACTCCAGAGAAAGAAGGTCTCACGCAAAATTCATTCCAGAGATTTATTAGGAAGGAGGAATTTAGGAGGGCAGCTGCCTCTGCCAGAATGGAAGAAGGTAGCTGCCACCTGAACTGGCACGGGGCTTTATACAGGGCTTCTTGGGGGTGGAGATTTTTAGGTTGGGAATTGGTCAGATTTCAATCCCTGAGTTTGGACAAGATCAGAGATTGTCTGGATTTCTTGCTCAGGGATTGGTTTCCTACTCAGGGACTGGTTTGTTTTCATGAAGAGTCAGGAGCAGAGTGTATTTCTTTGGTTCTGGTTCCAGGGCGAAAGTGTGTGAAGTGTAGTGTGTGTGTGTGTGTGTGTGTGTGTGTGTGTGTGTGTGTGTGTGTGTGTGTGTGTGTTTTGTTTTGTTCTTTGTTTTGTTGTTTTTGGTTTTTGAGGCAGGGGTTCTCTGTATTGCTTGGAGCCTGTTCTGGAACTCACTCTGTAGGCCAGGCTGGCATTGAATTCACAGAGATGTGCCTGCCTCTGCCTCCTGAGTGCTGGGATTGAAGACGTGTGCCACCAACACCTGGCCCAAAGCATGTTCTTTAAGTCTCTGGCGCTAGGGCCAAAGTGTATTTCTTTGGCTGGTTCTGGTTTCAGGGCTAATCTATTTTCTTTGGCTGGTCCTTTTACCCTATAAGGGGTGTTTTCAGAACACTGGGGCGACAATGAAACCAGAAGAAAACATAGAAAATAGAAACTATGGTCTATGTTTTCCTTTAGAAAAATTAAATTCTCTGCCTTATTTTTAAAAGAGAGTTTGTACACAAGGGTTACTACCTATGGTGCTAAGGTGTAGTGTGGAATATAGGCTTCAGTTTTCTGTGCACATTATAGTTGTATATAAATGCTATCTGGTTTCAGAACTACATTCAGGCAGGTCTAACTGGTTACAGAACATTGGTTTCTTCTAGTCCAGTTGTCTTCAGTGAGAATGCCATGGAATTAGTCATGATACTCAGATACCTTTTCTCAAACAATGTTCTTTGTGTGAAGTCAGCCTAATGCTCAGGTTTAGAGTACTAGGTTTTTAAAAACAGCTGTTTGATGCTGAAAAGTCATTTATTTGGCTTATACCAAAGGCTTATAGTAGTCTAAAACACAGGCTAGCATCACAAAGGTACTGACTAAGTATGAGAGAAGTTACAGTAGATAATTTAGTTAAACATGCAGAATGAACAGTTCTGTGTGGACTTTATAGTCTATGCAGTGGTTTAAGGTCCCAGGCTTTCTCGTCTCTCTGAGATAGTTCCTTTTCTGGGCATGAGTTTGGAAGTTGGACTTGATTCAGCCATGTCTGGCAAAGCCATTTGTAGATTCAAGGATCAGGAGGGATACTGTTTTCCCTTTAAACATTGTGTTGCCTAAGGCTTTTATAGGAAACATGGAGCCCATGCAGAGCACAGTAAAAGCCTAATGAAGCCCTTATCAAATGCCAATTCTACAAGCACAAGGAACCCGACTCTCAGGGGATGTAATACGGCAGTATGAACACTGATGTCCTCAGGAAGTCATGAGCCACTCAAGTATAATCTCTATGCCTTTATGGGAAGTGAAAGGGAGAGGGTTAAGATGGATTCCCTATAGTGTGGACACTTTGAGACAAACCAGTATCTATTAATGCTCTGTTGAGAGAGGGTACAATTAAATACCAGAAATAGGTTTACGCTGTAGCCTCCATGTTTCCCAATTGGCTTCTAACCTGGTCTGTGATCACATTAGTGTCATGGTAGGCCAGGATCAGGATCTGACATGGCTCAAATTAACATTATTATATTAAGAATGGCTGTGTTACAGCTAGAAATGGAGTCACATACCTATGATGATGGCATATGAGAAGTTAAGTCAGGAAAATAAGTAGCTCTGGGCAGTCTTAGCTACATAGCACATTTGTGGACAGGCAGAAATTCATAACAATCTGTTTCAAAAAATAAAACCAACCAATCAAATGAAAAACAGCTCAGTGTTCTATTGCTGTGAAGAGACACCACAATGAAGGCAACGCTTATCAAAGACAGCAGTTAACTGGGGGTTTGCTTGTAGTTTCAGAGGTTTAGTTCATTATCAGCATGGCAGTACAGGAGAAAAAATGGTGCTAGAGAAGTAACTAAGAACTACAGAGTGATATGTTGGCCAAGACAAAGAATATGAGCTTGACATGGGCTTTGGAAACCTCAATGCCTCAGTGACACTTCCTCCAACAAGGCCATACCTCCCAATACTCTTAAATAGTGCTCTGGTGACCAAGCATTCAAAGCTATGAGCCTATGGGAGACATTACTATTCAAACCATTACATTCCACTTCCTGGCCATATCATATTGCAAAATTTGAGTCAGCTGAACTTCAAAAGTATCCATAGTCTATCACAGTCTCAACACTGTTTAAAAGTCAAAAGTCTCTTCCTGAGAGTCAAAGCAGTCTCTAACTATAACCCCTTGTAAAATCAGAAAGAAAATGAATGACATATTTCCAACATATAATGGTACAGAATATAGATTACCATTCCAAAAGAGAGGAAAAGGAGCATAGTGAAGAAATACTAGACAGAAGCAAAACCACAAGCCAGTAAGGTAAACTTCAAACTCTGTATCTCTATGTCTGCTGTCAAAGTGGTCTTCAGATCTCCAACTCTTTTCAGCATTGTTGACTTTTCTCTCTTGGTTTGGTTCCACACCATGTTAGCAGCTCTTCCTGGCATGACTATGGCACCTCCATCACCTTGGAGTTTCCAACAAAATCCAGGCTTCCCTATCACAACTTCACATAATGGTATCTCTGAACCTTCATGAAGAGACACCCCTGATGCACACTTGGCCTCTGTGACTCTCCTTATCCACAGAGGGAGATTTCACAACCCCTTTCTTGTATCTTTAACTCTAAAGTCAGAACCATGTGAGTGAAACTGCCAATTTCCAATGCTTTCTGGGGTTGGAACATGACCCTCATCATTCAGTTACATCCATATCAGCTTTTTGTTGTTGATCTTTTTCCTTATTGCATAAAATTTTCTTCAATTCCTTTTTACAAGTTGGAAACTTAGCTAAATGGGGTCTTGCCCTGACCTCACCATTCCCTTTCTTCCATTTGGCATTGGGTTTTTCTTTAAACTTTTTATCTCCTTGAGCACTTGACTTGGCCCCAGTACACTTCAAGGTTCCCATTTTCTCATCAAACAATGCATTTTGTATATGTTTCCTTGCTTAGCTTGCTTCTTTCATTAGCCACTTGACACAGTCAATGCTAGGCTGTCTTGAAATTTCCTCTGCCAACACCACCAATTCACAACTCTTCAATTTAGTCTCAGGTAGACTTTTTTAGACAAGGGCAGAAAAGAGCCACATTCTTTACCAAAATATTCCACGAATGGTCTCTAGGCCATTTGCTAACATTCTTTTCCTCTGAAACATTTTGAACCTGTCTATCATAATCTACATTGCTCTCAGCACCATGGCTCCCACACTCCTAGTATTGAACATACAACCACACTTAAAACATTTAACTGCTTTACTAATCCAAAGTCCTAAAGTCCATATTTTGCCCACATGCATCATGATCATGCTAGTCACAGCAATACCCTGCTTCCTGGTATCAACTTCTGTCTTAGTGTTCTTAGTCAGTTACTGTGAAGGGACACTGTGACCAAGTCACTATGGCCAATGCTTTCTTATAAAAGAAAACATTTAATTGGGGTCTTGCTCACAGTTTCAGAGGTTTAGTCCATTGTCACCATTACAGGAAGCATGGTGGCACACAGGCAGAATTGGTCCTGGAGAAGTAGCTAAGAGATACATCCTGATCAGCTGGGCAAGAGAGATATTCTGTACTTGGAATGGGCTTTTGAAGCCTCAAAGTCCATTATTAGTGATATACTTCCTCCAACAAGGCCATACCTTCTAATCCTTTCAAAGCGCCACTCTCTGGTGACCAAGCATTCAAATCTATGAGACTTTAAGGGTCATTCTTATTCAAACCACCACAGCAACCAAATTAAACAAGCAAACTACAACAATAAAAATTAAGACTTGATAGTAGGATCTTGGAGTGTAACAGTTGCTTGGTTTGGGCAGGAACACAAGACTTGAGAAATAAGATGACTATATATGATGAGCTGCCTTCAATGTAATTTTTATACTAGGAAATAAGGCATTCAGTGTTATTATAAGAACACCTTTTGTTAGAACCCTGCTTTGAAAATATTAAATGCTCTGAAAAGTGGTCTTCCCTTAGCAGCATCATATAGGGAATCAGAAAGGATCAGCAGACCTGGGCTTTCAAATACTTCTGCTCCCAACCCCCCAACCCCCCCAAAATCTCAATTTCTGACTTCCAGTGAAATTGAGATTGCCTGAGAATATATGTACTTATATTTAGATAAAAATGATTCGTTGCTGACCCATGAAAACCAGATCCCTACATTTCTACAACTCTTACCTTGTTCTATGACATGCCAGTTGATGACTCGGTCTTTCCTATGTGTTTGTTTGTGGCACTTCCCACAGCTTGATTTCATCATTCCTGCTATAATAGAAAACAAAAATAATAATCTCTGAGGAAAGTCACTTGCATTTAACAAACTCATGGAGTTTTGTGCCAAACTACCTTTGATATGATAATTGGATTTTTTCCTTTATTATTCTATTAGTTATGTTTCTATTGCTATAATAAACTACCATGAGGAAAAGCAACTTGAAGAAGAAAGGTTTTATTTGGCCTGCACTTGCACATCACAGCCCATTGTTGAAACAAGGGAGGAATTTAAGGCAGGAATCTGGAGACATGAACTGAAACAGAAGCCATGGAAGAACACTGAGTACTAGTTTTCCCAGTTTGCTATTTTATACACCCTGGAACTACCAGTTCAGGGATGCCATTACCTAGAGTGGGCCTTTCCACATCAATCTTAAACTGACAATTTCTCTATAGGTTTGCCTACAGGCCAATTGTATGGAGGCTTTTTGTCAGTTGGAGTTCCCACTTTTCAGATAACTCTAGTTTGTGTCAAGTTGACAAAAAAACTAACTGAAAAACATCAACCTCTTGTCAACTTGATATATAAGCATGCCACTATTTATTTATAAACTTTCATTTCTTGTTTATCTCTGAGATGTCATGATAATATTAAAATCATAGTGCAAAATCTATTATTGCTTTAAAAGTCTCACAGTGTTTATAAATCTCAACATTTTAAAGGTTCAGGCTCTTAAATATCCAACATATTTTTCAAAGAGAGACTTTTGAGTCTCTCTAAAAATCCAAGTTATCCTAAATGTGCATTTCTATAAAATAAAACAAGTAAAACAATTTTACTTTAAGAGGGAAGAACCAAAGCACAGTCACAATCAAATAAAAGAAAATCCCAAATCCAATGGTATAAAAAATTCGGTGCTTGATGTGCGGTAGCCCTCATGATCTTGGTTTGTCTTTTGCGGAATTCCACCATTTTTGCCACCCTTAGTAGTCCCATGGCACTGACATGTCCAATATGTTGGGGTGCCCACTGTAACTGAAGTTGCACCTTCACAAATGTTTTTTCCTAACCTCTTTACAGAGACTCTATCCCTGCAGCAACATGTTGAGCCTCTCTTAGCTACTTTCCATGACCCCTTCATGCCTTCAAAGCTAGTAAAACCTGGGTAAAGCTTAAACATTACCAAATTCAGCTGCCAGCATGAGATTCTTCTGAACCACAGCTTCTTATACGCTGACATTAAGGATATAGTCCCAGAAGAGTCCATATCAATGATGCTGGTCTCTTCTCAATCACTGTTAATTTCTTTCTTTCTTTTTTTTAAAAATAATTTTAATTTATTTATTTTTATTTTTTTATGGTTTGTTGTTTATTTTGGGTGAAATTTTTAAAGGACATATTTTATTTAATATTACTAAGTCTATATAATGTTTTCTCATTGTTTTTAATTTAATGTGCTACCCCCTTTCTTCTAGCATTTACCTTTTCTTTTTCCTGATTCTAATTCTATTGTTAAGACTTTTTCCATTTTTCAAACAGATCTGAATGAAATTGTTTATAATACCTTTGTTGATTTATGACCATAGAAGACATCTTTAGTAAATACCAAACAGCGAAATTCTAGATTTGCTTTATAATATTCACGGGCATCCATGGTCACTGCTTCTGTCTTCTGTGACTATTGCTTCTGCATTAAGATCCATTGCTGTAAGCAACTCCCTACTTCAGAGGTAATCACATTTAAAATATTTGGAGTCAGAAAATTACATATGTAAATTAAGATAGGAGTTTGTTAAAAATGAATGATAATTTATAACACACATGCTTGTAATTGTATCCCTTTTATTACATACATGAAGTGTTAAGGGATTACATCTGTTCACACTAGAAACTTCAAAAAATAATCTCGTTCAAAATACCATTGAAATTTAAGTGTTTATTAAGTGAAATTAAGAATAATACATAAGTGGCAATAGGTCTCTTATTCTAAGTTACAATCAGAACTTACTATAATTCAGATAGGAAAGCTCTGTACCTTTTGTATTGTCTTCCATGCAAAACAGTCATTTACATTTAGAGAGTGTTTCCATTATGAATGAACCATAACATCTGATGGTGAAAAGTTTGACAGATTGTCTAGTTTTTATTTTACATGTCGATCCCAGTTCCCCCCTCCCTCCCTCCCTCTTACCCTCTCTTTCCCCTCATATGCACCCTGACCACCCTCCCCTCCCCCTACCCCCATTCCACATGTAGGGCTATGCTATCCAGGTTGGGTCATGTAAATCTGTCAAGTCATTTGAAGTAGGGACTAGGACTTCTCTCCTGTCTCTAGGTTAAGAGAGTATCCCTCCATGGGGGATGTGTATGCAAGGTCCTTTTGTGCACCAGGAATACATCCTGGTTCCACTGTCTGAGGTCCCTTAGACTGCTCAGTCCTTGTAACTGAGACCCATGTTCAGGGGGTCTGAGTCAGTCCCATGCTGGATTCCCAGCTATCAGTCTGGGGGGCCCATTAGCTCCTCCTTGTTCAGGTCAGCTGTCTCTATGTGTTTCTGCAACCTGGTCTTGTCCTCTCTCTCTCTGCACTAATTTCTTAGCTCTAGCTAACTAGCATCAATTGTCCCCCAAAAGCAAAGATTTCACTTAAGTGGTTTTGATTTCCTCTTCAGCTCTAGCTGACCAGAACCACAAAAATGTCTCCCATCCATGTTGATAAGTTTGCATGTTATCATTATGTGGGTCTTGTTTAAGTAACCATATTACTGAGATTTCACAGATGCTATGTGTTGAAGACACTGTCTCCCAGCAGGGGAACTGGATTATAAATCCTCCTCAACCCTCTTCTGGGATGTTCCCTGGGATTTGGATGTAGAGGATACTTGTAGATATAACAACTGGGACTAGGAGTCCTATGCTTATTTATGCATTTTGACCAGTTGTGGTTTTTTTGTAATGACCTCTGTCTTCTACAAAAGAAGTTCTTTGATGGGGGTGAGAACTACACTTATTGGTGTGTATAAGAATATGTATTTAGAATACAATTAGGCAGGGCAGTGGTGGCACACACATTTTTAATCACAGTATTCAGGAAGAAGAGGCAGGCAGATCTCTGAGTTAGAGACCAGCCTGGTCTACAGAGAGAGTTTCTGGACATGCTCCAAAGTTACAGGGAAACCGTGTCTCACAAAACCAAAATAATAATAATAATAATAATAATAGAATAAGTTAGAAGCTATATCAATTTAGGAAAATTTTACTATTGGGGAGAACTTCTTGGCTGAACATTTTTTTGTGTGTAACTCATGATTAATGATAAATCAGATAAATCTTTTTGAAAGACCTTGTTTGTCACAAAGTGACAGAATATTTATAACTTTCCAAAGGTTTGTGGGAAAAAGAAAACCTTAAATATAAAATTCATTTCAAAGTATTTAAGTCTCCAACTTTGAGATGTCTTGAAGAAATATACAAATAAAATAGCCAGGGTACTGGAGTATTTATGATAAGGTCATAGAAGCTTGAAAAAATGAGTGCTATGTAGCCCTAGCTAGTCATGTTCTTACTTTGTTTTCTAGGCTGGCCTTAGACTTGGGGGCAATCTTCCTGGCTCAACTATCAAGTCCTGTGATTATACGTCCAGACCTTTCCTTTTACTTTAAAGAGAACAATCAGGGCATGATAATGTGAGAATAATTTATTGGAAGTTATTCTGTTCAGATACATAACATTTGCTTGACAGCTGTGGTTACCCATCCAGATTCTACATGAGATGGGGCTTATCAACATTCCACCATGGAAGCAGTTAACAGTTGCTGGGCAGGGCAGGGCAGCGGGGGTGGGGGGTTGGTTCCTCAGTGATGATTGGCAGTTAACTGTTGCTGGGAATGTTATTTTTGTTTTCCTTAGTGGTAAAGTTAAGTTTCCTGTGCTTTGGTAAATAACCATAAAAGAAACCTTAATGAAATGCAATGAGTTGAATAAAAGATATGAATATAGGAGTAGACGGGAAAATGAAGCAATTCATTAGGAGAAAGAAGGGAATAAGAGGGCAATGGGGGTGAATATAACAAATGTGCATGAATGTAGATAACTTCCTGGGAGTACATTACTAAGAAGAAAAGAAAGTGAGTTGGCACATTCTGACATCCAGAACTGTATGCATACAAATATGCATGCTTTTTAAGTCACCAAAAATGTTGCTAATATTATTTACCAACACAGAAAAATGGATCCATCTGAAGAGTGGTCCTTTAACCTATTTTGTTAAATCAGACTCAAGCTGTAACAAAACAGAGCAAGTACATTCTCTAGTTGAGTTCAGTATCCAGTATAAAAATGTGATTTTAAAGTCTTCACAACAACATTTTGAAAATTTTATGCATTAACTCATGAACTCTGTGTCAGCCTTGAAAATACTTAAAACAAATTTGTTTCCTCTTTCAAACTATGTTTCTATAAACTTTTTGAAGTTTTCTGTACCAATTTAATTTTGTTTTATTTGACTATTTTTTTCTATTCTAGAATAAAAAGCCATTTGCCTTCAGTACAGAAACATGCCTTCTATGCAAGGACTGGTTGTCTCAGAAACATATTCGCGATTGAACTTTGTTGTTTCAGAAACAGATTTGCTACTTAACTTTGTTGTTTCAAACGTAGGGGCCAAAAAGGCCCTCAGTCTGTAAGCTTAGAACTTAGGAAACCTGGCCATGAAATTGGGTCTGGAAAGAGGGAAAGGTGAGGGAGATGGTAAAAGTTCCTAGCTTGACTCTCTTATAGTTTTGGTTGTGAGCCTAGCCTTTAAAGGCTGAGCCATCTCTCCAGCCCATAGTCTGAGTCTCTAAGCCCCAAATTTAGGAATGCAAGGACTAAGTGGGGGAAAAGTGAATGTCTCATCCCAGAAAGAGCAAGTTTGCACTGCCTCTGCCTTTCTGTTCTTTTGAGGCCCTCAATGAGTTAGATGATGTCTACCAACATCAGGTACGGGGCTCATGACTAGGCCTGCAGATTCAAATGCTAATCTCTTCCAGAAGCAACTTCCCAGACACAGGCAGGATTAATCTTTTGTCAACTTCTGTGTGACTTAGCCAACTCAAATTGGCAAGCAGGATTGATAATGCCAAAACAAAATATGAAATAAATCTTGTTTCAATTTTGTGAATTTCAATTCTTCAAGAAATCATATTAGATACATCACGCAGAGAATTCCTTTCAACTCAGAGATTTTTATGAGCTAATGTTTTAGTATCATTCAGAAGAAGAACAAATGATACACTCATGTAATTGGAAGAGAAGAAAGGAATTTCTGAATTAAAGACAGAAGAAGTCACACAGGTCAAGAGAAATAGCACCCACAACTTCAATTTTGCAGTTTCACTCATAGTCAAAAATAACCACAGACGTAGTAAATATTAGTCGAGATACTTAAGTAAAACAAAGCAAAAATAGTAAATTCTCCTAATGGTTGTGATTCTTAATTTATTTGATCTAAAATTCATACAAATAATAAGTGACAAACCACATTATCTATTACCTCTCTTTTAACAGTGATTAGACTTCCATCTCACCCAAGTACTAGCCATATGACCTTTTTAGCTACTAAGACATGAAAAGGTGGGGTTCATTTTGGGTCATATGGGTATAGATGGATAAGGTTTCACAAATCAGAAATCCACTTACAAAGCTCTTAAAGTCATCAAACTAAAACCAACATTTTTATTTAGTCTTGCCAATATTACAGAGTAATTGATGGTCCTTAAGTGTCTGAAATCATGCAAACACTAAGTTAGTACCTTAGCATATTGACACTGGGAAGCTAGAGTTGGCAATGTTCTGTGGGTGAATTGGATCCTCTCGGTGAGTTAAGAAAAAACTGTGTGAGCAAACCATGCATGAAGGATACTTTTCTATCTCTGAAATTTGTCAGAATTCATCTGGCCAGGTCTGATGAATGTACTGAGAATTTGCTTTGACATCTAAAATTATATAAAAAGATAACTTTTAAAAACAGGGCTAAAGCATGATATATACATACATACATACATACATACATACATACATGCATACATACATATATGAAATGAACATTTTTTAAATGTGGTCTTTGAGACAATGTCTTAGTTACTTTTCCATTGTTGTGCCAAATAACATGACCAAAGCAAATTACAAAAGGAAGCATTTAATTTGGCTTATGGTTTCAGGGTGTTAGAGTTCATCATGGTGGAACAAATTTTGGTGACAGGAACAATGGAGAGCAAAGAGGTTACATCTTGATCTGCAAGTAGGAGCCAGAGAGAGGGTGGGGGGAAAGTAGTTTTTGAAGCTTCAAAGCCTGCCTATCCACAATGATACACCTCCTCCAACAAGATCATACCTCCTAACCCTTCCCAAACAGTTCCACCAACTATAAACCAAGTATTCAAACATAGGAATCTAAGAGGGAACATTGTGATTCAAACCACCACAGACATGATCTTGTTATAGTACCTAGGCTGGCCTGGAGCTCATGATCCTCTTGTTTAGGCCTGTAAGTGTTAGGATTATAGGTTTGTGGCACTATACCTGGCAACATATGTTGAATTTCTTCTTTTTTTAAAATCTCATGAATCAACTGGAAGCCATAAATAACCACTTTAAATGAGAATAAAACAAAACAAAACAAAACAAAACACTAGACACAAGAATATACTCTCATGTACTGTTGAGCTTTACCTAGAGATCAGAGTGATAGGTTTTTGGATGTCTCAATTCTCTTAGGGTAGGACAGTAGTATGTCGAGGTGGAAGCAGTAGCAAGAGGTACCCTCTAGTGTTACATTACATACACAGGCTCAAGGGATAAGGACCCTTATCCACAGACAGCTGCTGGTGTTGAAGCTCTCAGCCTGGGTTCTGAGACTCCTGAAGTGTTGAAGTTCTCTGGAATGTTTTTGGTGAAGAAGACCTGTGGGTTTTCTTTTGGTTCCTGGGAAGAAGACCTGATATTTTTGTTTTGGTTCCTAACAGCCTTTTATCTTTTAGTCTCAGCTCTTTGCCTTCTCTTGTTGTCACCATCCTTTCACCATCTTTCTTCTTCCTGTTACTTACAAAGTGCTTAGTAGCTTCTTTAACTGGCAGTTGCTTTTTCTGCCTGCTGGCAGGCTGCTTTGGTGTTGCTGTCTCTTACCATGTTCTTACTATGCCTGTTGCTCTCTTTTGTTTCTGCTGCTCCATTCCTTTGTTACCAGCTCAGCTCACAGGACTAAAAGTCAGCAAGAAAAAAAAGTTCAATGGCAGACTAACTGAACAGTTAACAAAACAAGAGGTACAAATAGCTAATACATATTTGAAAAATATCCAACAACCTTAGCTATGAGGGAAATGGGAAGCTAGAGTTTCAGTGTCTGATGACTTGTAGAGCTTTGTAAGTGGTTTTCTGTCAGAATGTCTACCATTAC
This sequence comes from Cricetiscus sungorus, assembly GCA_030556225.1. Lineage (NCBI taxonomy): Eukaryota > Metazoa > Chordata > Mammalia > Rodentia > Cricetidae > Cricetiscus > Cricetiscus sungorus. The sequence continues at coordinate 11,728,596 of JANBXA010000609.1, forward strand.
AAACACACATAATTCTAGTCAAGATGTTGGTGAAACAAAACCCTCATAGATTGCTGGTGAGAATGTAAATTAGCTTAGCCATTGTGGAAATCAGAATGGAGGTTCATCAAAAACTTCAAAGTTGAATTACCATATCATCCTGGGAAATACTCAAAAGACTCAAAATCATCTCAACACAGAGATACTTGCATACAGTATTTACTGATGCATTATTAACCATAGCCAAGAAATAGAGCCACTGTGGATGCCCATCAAAATTGAGTGAAATAAATGTGGTGTATATATAAATCAATATCATTCCTCCGGCCATGAAGAATGAATGAAACTATGTCCCTTTCAGGAGAGTGGATGGTCCTGGACACCAGCATGTTAAAAATATAAGCCAGACTCAAACTCCCAAGTACTGTGTTATCGTTTCATTTCTGTTACTATGACAAACATGCCAGCAAAAAGCAACTCAGGTGGAGGAATAGGTTTATTTAGCTCACAATTCCAGATTATAGTTCGTTTTTGCAAGGAAGTCATAGCATGAACTAACAGCATCACATCCATAGTCAAAAGCAGAGAGAGAATAAACATATACTTGCTTGCTCAGTCTAGGCTAGCTGAGAATAGTGCCAACCACAGTGGACTGGGTTAATTAGTAGTCAGGACAATTCCCTATGGACATGCCCACAGGCCTACCTAGTTTAAATAATTATTCATTATTATTCTTCCCATGTATCTCTTGGTAATCTCAAATTGACAGTTAAAACTAAGCAGCACAACCTACCCGTTTATTAATTTGACATAGCAATACTATGTAAGTCATAACTTTTCAACCATTGTCCTCCAAATCTTACACTATTTAAAGTTCAAATTTAAAGTCTTCTTAGTTTTTTTAACACTTAAAAATATCCCAAACTAAGTCAGGAGGTGGTGGCACATGCCTTTAATCCCAGCACTTGGGAGGGAGAAGCAGGCAGATCTCTGAATTCAAGACCAGCCAAATCTATGTGAGAGAGTTCCTGGACAGATAGGGATACACAGAGAAACCCTGCCTCAAAACAAAAACAAAAACCCATCAACAACAAGAACAAAAAATCCAAAACCTTTTGTAAGTCTCAAGCCACTTTAGAAATTCTATGTCATTAATTATATAGCAAAACATTCTTATTTCAACAATCACAATTATACAACAATCACAATTAAGCAAAATCAAAATCAAAATTCATGTTTATAAATCAGCTCCTCTAGCTTATTGTCTGGCATCTGAGGCTTGTAGCCTCACCCCTCCAACTCTGCTGCTGCACATACAGCTTGTCTTTTAGACAAGCTCTGCACGGTTTCAGCTCTCCTTGTGGGCATCCCACAATGCTGACATCTTCAATATCCTTGGATCTCCATTGCAGCAGAGGAATCGTTTTTACCCTCTTAGGGCCTCTCTGCAGAAACTCTGACCCCACCTCAGCTGCTGTTCATGATCCCCTTAATCTTTCATTTTTCATGCCTACAAAATGAGTACTGTGTGGATAATCCTTATATTGCAAACTTAGGCTTGACATGTAGACTAGTCCCTTAAACCATAGCTATAGCAGCTTCTGTGTGCTGATCTTGAGGAAACAGTCTCCAATTATCCCAGTGAAGTGTAAGAGGTTTCACTTCAATGCTTCTGGTCCCTTTGAAAAGCACAACTGTTTTTTCAGCCTTGACATGATCAGCGCACACAGATTCTTCACTAGAATATTACATTAATTCCCCCTAGACCAATTGACAACCAAGGCCTTGTTCTCTCTGAAACATGATCTAAGCCTTTTACTCTCAGCATTTTTATTTTCCAAGGAACCAGAAGAATGACCTATTAAACTCTGAGTGCTTAACAACTTTTCTAAACCAAAGTTGCAAATGCTTTCACATTCTCTACACAAAAGCAGTCTAAGCATCAAAGCCTGACACATTGTCAGGTCTATTACAGAACCACCTTACCAGCTCAGTACCAGTTTCTGTTCTAATTTTATTGCCATTGCTGTGATAAAATGCCCTGACAACAAACAACATAAAGGCTAACAAGTTTTATTAGGCTTACAATTCTAGGTTTGCTTTGAATGCACCTATATTGCTCACTTAATTCCATCTCTAACCTACCCTTTTCCTGTCTTGTATAGTTGACTAGAGAATGGAAATACCCACAGAGACCTGAGTCTTTCACATCAATTAAGAATCAAGATATTCATTCATAGACATGGCCATAGACAAACCTGATCTAGACAGTTCCTCCGGTGATTCCTTGTTGCAGAAAACAACCAAAACACACTGCAAAGAAAGATATTTATGTATGACAATGGTGGCTCTTACTTAGAATTTCAGCAGTTGGGAGAATAAAGTAGGAAGATTGTTATGAGTTGAAGATCAGCCTGAGCTACATAGTAAGTACTAGGCCTGTCTGGACTACAATGTGAGTCTACATCAGCAAACAAAACAATATGTGTGTGTGTGTGTGTGTGTGTGTGTGTGTGTGTGTGTGTGTGTGTGTGTGTGTGTGTGTTATTTTTGCTTATGGAATCTATGTATGTATGTATGTATGTATGTATGTAAGTATGTATGTGAAAATGTATATGAAAGTAGAAAGGGAAACCCACGGGGAAGTCCAAGGAAGAAGAGGTCTATAGCAAGTTGGGAGAAAGAAGGGAACAGAACTGAATAGAGGGGCTGGGAAGACAATGTTTTCATTGCAGTTTGTGATAATTAAAAAAAAAACATGTTACAAACTGTTTGCAACAGGGGGCTGAGGCTACACTTTGAAGCACTGGGACAACAAACAGCAATTGTCTGGTAGTTTCCTCAAGGTAACTGTGGAGTGCTCTAGATACCGCGTAGTCACATAGGGGGAATTCTGCTGGCTAAATGAGAATTCTTTTGCTCAGGTCAGCCAGGGCAGCAAGAAAGAGTCCATTCAGAGAGTCTGCTAATCTAGAGTCAATTTGCTCTATTCATTGCTCAGTTACAGGAACATTAAGAATTTCTCATGGATGTTACTAGTGATTTTAATAGTGTTTACCATATACCATGGTACTGGTTCTAAGGAAATCTTCCTCATTGTTCAGCAGTAACTGACTATGAGCTTCTGTTCCTATGATTTACTAATTGGGTACCTGAGAAAATTACTCTTTGTTTATTTCTAATATGCACATAATGGCATTATCATAGGCTGAATAATTTGGAGGAAGTGTAGGAGGTGATACATGTAAAGCACTTTAAACAGTGCCTGACACATTGTTATCACCCCCCGCCCAAGGGTCTGTATGAATAGTGTTTTTCAGGGGTAGAAAAGAATATTCAAAGAATGAATCACCTTCAAAACAGTGTTATAAAAGGGGTGTCATGTCAAGATCTTAAATGTTTACAAGACGAAATTGATCACCTTCCCTCTCCTTGCTCAGCTCTATAGACTTTGCTTCCTTCCTGAAATAGTTGTCTACTATAGATAAACATTACTGGGTGTCACTGGGTATGTTTAAAGTGTAAATACATTGTGGGAACAAGGGAGGCTGGTTTTTCAAGTTCCTGATCTGAGGACTTCCTGCGGGTCAAGTAGTCCACTCCAGTTTGTGTGTCTGGAAGAAAAGTGAGCCTACAAAATCGTTCTGACCTTACTGAGGTAAGGCTGATGTCCTTAGGGACCTCTAGTGTGGTATACACTTTCTTGACTTTTGTATTTTGTAGTTATTTGAGATGGACAGAAAGTTCACTGGTTAGGGAAAAATTATTCTTTCTATCATTTTATACTGGGTCTCACCATAAAGTAGAAAATGGAAAAGGGGGCAGTTAAACTGCTGAGAGTTCATAGCTTTGGGTAAAAGTGTAAGTATTTTCTTAATTCACTATTCAAAGTGAAATCTTGTGGTAGACTCTGCTAACCATCTCTAAGACTAAATAGGTGTCCTAATGACAAAAACAAATCAAGTTCATAGTAAAATTACTGAGTGTTTTACCAAAGAGTGTTCGTGCCTTTTTTCTCTGAATTCCTTTTATTTATTTGAAATCTCAGATTTTTTTTTTAAATTTTGGTTTTTATCGAGACAGAGTTTCTCAGTATTGCTTTGGAGCCTGTCCTGGAACTAGCTCTGTAAACCATGCTGGCCTCAAACTCACAGAGATCCACCTGCCTCTGCTTCCCAAGTGCCAGGATTAAAGGTGTGCTCTACAAAAGCCCTGCTGAAATCTCAGATATTGTAATTAACATTATTAAAGATATTTATATTCTTTTTTCTCTTGTTTATGGTTTGTTTATTTGACACAGAGTCTCTCACTATATCACCCTCTGGAACTCACTATGTAGCCCAGCCTGACCTCAAACTCATGATAATTCTCTTTAATATAGAGTGTTTTAAGTAAGATTGCTATTTTCCTTATTTAAATGAAATACATGTAGTAGGGGCTCACTATCCAGCCCACAGAAGCCTAAAACTTGTGGCAATCTCCTGCTTGTGATACTGAATACTAAGATTACAGAGTTACAGGACCCACCATGAACTGCTGAAAATATTCTTGCAGTATAATTTATCAAACTGTATACATAGAGACAAAATGAGTTTATATTTGAAACATTTAAGTATGATGAATGTCAAATGTTCCTTATATGTGAAAATGTATATAAAGTACTAAATAATCTAAAAGAAGGGATTGCAGATTTTCATTTTGAACTTTATTTATGAGCTGACTAGATAGAAGCTTCCATGAATAACTGTTACAGTTTATACACTATGACTTACACACATGGGGTCATTCTATTACTCTAGTGAAACCCTTAAGTACTATAGAACTTATACATACTATATAATCCTTAAGTCTCTCTGTCAGTAGATAAACACTTGTCAACACATGTATACATTTCTATATAAATAACTAGTATCAAAAAGATGAGAAGACATCATAAATAATCTTATTGGTCTTTCAGTTGCTGAAATTCATTTTTGAGAGCTTGTTTGGAGGTTCTAGCAGAGGAACAAAGCTACTCGTATACCCTTGACCCAAGACCTGTCGGTCCTCCTCTATTCGGGGAAGGTTGTCCTCTTCCACCGAGTGTGCAGCTTCTGGAGGGACACACATGGAGCTCTGAGGAAGGAAGGGGTCACCCGCCTACCTAGCCAGATCAGCCGAATCAACCCTGGCGATCAATGGGGTGACAGATGTCGCAGCCAGATCGCCCTCACATGCACCAAAATTCATTTTTGTCTCTTATTTACAGGCTCCTTACATTCTCTGCTAGCCTCTATGTGGGTGAGCTGTGTTGTCCTTCAGTTTATTCACACTTGATAAAGTCTTCTGGTTGTTTTTTTTTCTACTAAGTTGCATCTTGGAGTGCCTTTAGTATTTTTGTTGCAACTACTATCTTATAATTATTTAGTATGTAAAGATAAGGGAGGAAAATGCTGCTTTAAAATATGGGAAATAATCAGTTCATTTGCCTAACTTTATCACACAATGGCATATGTTATGACTGTTTTGCCAACATGTATAAACACATGGTTAATCATCTTCAGTATTTTCAATTTGGTTAGCTTGTAGCCATCTTTTATACATCCATATGTTACATGTGTGTACTATCTTTTCCTCTCTTATCACCTCCTTCCCACACAATTTCACACATTTCAGTTGATTTCACAGAACTCCCCAGTCTGGTTTCATTCCAAATGTTCAAAAAGAGAGCACAGCTGTCCTTTCTATTCTAGAAATCTCTTTACCTAGCATGGGTGTTGAGTATTTCAGAGTGAAGAGATCTTAGGAAGACCATTAAGCACAATGTCTACATCACTCAAGGTGTTTCCTTATTAGTGGATACTAGTTCCCTCAGATGATATTGTTTGCTTTGCCTGCCAAGTTGAAAGAAAACCTGATGCTTGGAATATTCCGGATGGTGCTTTTTAATTGCTTAAATGTAAAATACTCATTTAATTCTCATAAGAATGCTATGGCACAGGCATTGTCATGCCATTTACATCAGGATCACATATGAATAATCTAGGATATGTATTATTAATGGGTAATGTATCCAGTCTTCAAATCAGGCAACCCAGCAGATCTTATATTCTAAGTTTTGGAGTGCTGCTATCTCAGGGCTTTTGTTATCACATGTTATGGTTCCAGTTTTTCTTTATTTGTAGGTTTTTTAATGTGGGGGTTGTGTTTGTTTGTAATAGAGTACTGTGTTGCTTTGTCCAGCCTGGAACTCACTATATATATCAGGCTGGCCTTGAACTCACAGAGATCTACCTGAGCACTGGTATTACAGACAGATATTAGCCACCATGACCAGCTTTGATGTGTGGTATTCTATGTCTAATATCCTTTTCATAATAAATAAAAATATTTAAATAATTTTGAGACAAGGTCTTGCTATGTAGCCCAGGCTATCCTCAAACTTGTGTTCCTCACGCCTCAGCATCCTGAGTACTAGGGTTATAGACATATGGTATCATGATCTTAAATGAAGTTAACTTTAAATATTCCCAATATCCAGTTGTGTTTGATGGAAGAAGTGAGTTTTTTCATCTATCACTATATTTTAGAATTAAATATTTGCAGTACTGATGCTTCTATTTCCTATATGGCAATAGAATGATGCTTTTCCCCCTGTGGTAAATATTGTTAGCCATAAAGATATTTGCATTAGTCTATGTTATTTTAATTTTTCTTCATTAACATTGTAGAGTTCAAGATGTAAAAACATGGTAATTTTACACATGAAATCTCGGCACTTAGGAGGTGTAAGCAATAGGATAACAAGTTCAATGCCAGCCTGAGCTACATAGAGACTGTCTCAAATCCAAAAACAAGTTTAGACTATTTTTACAATGCCACTTTTTTTTGTTCCTGCTTCTTTTTTAATTTCAGTATTTCAAACAATTTTCAATCTCTTCTTAAATTCACACGACTCTACATCTTTATGTATTCACAATATTCACATTGTGACCTGTTTTAATTACTTCTGGTTCACTTAAATGTTCTCTCTAACTTGAATTTTTAAATTTTTTTGTAATCTTTATTAAATAAAAAAACTAAATAGGCTTTTACTTCATTTTCCTCTTCACTGAATAAAAGTATTAAAGTGAAACTTTCCTGAAGTAAGTGAAGCCTTAAGAACCTTACTCATTTCGAACTCAGCATAGTCCTATTTGTAACTCCTGGTAAAGTTTAATTTAGCACTTTCCACTCCTTGTAACAGTTGATTTATTCAGGCTAATTCAATTTACTATTTTGAACAGAATATCAGGAAGCACTGTGTTCCTACATTAAGAACAGATCCAATTCATTTAAGGATTGGTGGTTCATGTAAATAGACTTCCATAGCATTTTCATTTTAGCGGTATGCAGTCAGAAAATGTTTCTAAGACAGTATCAGGACTTGGAAGGAACTAGGAAAATTAACACGAGAGCAACTCTAAAATCAGCACCATTCTAAAGCAGTTAAAGTCCTCAAAACTACACAATATAATTCTTACAAGTAATGTTGGCCATTTTTTTCAAAGGATAAAAGGGATAGACTTTAACTGAGTTGGAATAACAGGTGGAGTGACTGCAAGAAATCAAACTTGGAACACAGGCAACATATCATGATAGTCTAGGATTCAAAAATAGACTTTAAACGCAAACACATACCTTTATATGGATCATAAAAAGGAAGTTCAATAACAACCCACTTGGTAAACAGATGACTATAACCAACACATTTTTCTAATTCAAACATCTTGTTAAAATTTCTAATTCAAATAGTTTAGTTAAGTTCCTTAATATATATTTCCAAGAGCTGCACTTATAGACACTGATAGTTTGTGTCTCCTTGTATGAATTCTCAGTGAAATTAATGTATAACTTAGAGTTTTGAAGTTAATTTCATTAAATAGTTTCAAACCAAGCAGTAAAAGCCTACTCCAAACAGGCCGTCTTTTATTCTTCAATTTTTCAGCAAATAAGGCTATATACAAAGATGTTTGTAGGAGTTGAAGATGTTTCTTGGTTGTAGGGCCCTCAACTAGCATGTTCAAGGCCCTGAATTTGATTCATAGCACCACATACTAGAATTGTAGGTGTAAACAAACAAATATTATAATCCATCTTCTGAGTAGAGCTAGATGTATACTGAAAACTCAGTAATGAAGACTCACTTTACTGAATTCCTTGTAATTAGGAAATTATTTATCTTAAGTGCATGAAAAATGTATGTTCTGTATTTTTATATGTATTTTATTTTTCATCCTTCTCTCTTTGTCTGCCTCTCTCCTTCCCTCTTTCTTTCTCTCCCTTCTTCCCTCCATCTGTGTGTATGTGTGCACACACACCTGAACCTGTCTAAATCAGTTCTACACAAAAATTCACATGGCTACTGATTACCTTTCAAGTAAATTCATGTCTATTGTTATTGTTGTGAATAAAAGTCATGTGCTTGTTTCTGAACTCATACACTATATGATATAACTATATATTAGTTCTCAGTCCTACATAATATGTTCTGAAGGAACTGGGATGAAATCTAGTAGAAACCTTTCATTTTATTGAGGGAAATATTAACCAAGGACTGCAAACATGAAAGATAGGCCCAATATTGCTATTAATAATAGGAATTATTCTCATTTCTGAGGATTTAACATTTCTCAATCACTAGTCAAATAGTTTCTGTGGTACCAAGACATACAGAAGTTCAGTCGTTCACTTGGAATCCCACACATATAGCTCACACATTTGAGGCCTAGCTTTGACCCAGTGTTTGGGCTCACACTGGTCAACTTAAGTTTTTTTTCTGGTGGATTCTTTCTGACACCCATTTTTTCACTGCCCTAATTTCAGTCTTTTTCCTTTGTTCTTAGCCTATACTGGAATCTGCAAAGCTTTTGTTAATCTGGCTCTAGCACCTTGTTGGCCTCTTGTCAATGATCTTTTGCTAAGGTCCCTTGCATTATCTAGGGCCCTCATTAGTCAAGATTTCCTAGTTCTATTGGCCCCTTCAGCACCCCCATTTTCTCAACCCTGAACTTTTCTTCCTCCTTTTTCTTAGCTCACAGAAACTAAGGAGGACCAGGCTTTCCCCAATCTCATCAATCTCTTCTCATCAATCTCTACCCTGAGGTCTACAGATTTACTTTCTTTCTTTCTTTAGTCAGATAAAATTGTTCCAGTTTTATCTTTTGTCCTCTCTATACTAAGAAAAAATTCAAATAGTCATGCCTCCAAAAGTTGATATTGGTAGAAAGAATAGATAACTTGAAATATATTCAAAACAAAATATATTGACTACTACCTTATAATGATATTTCCTAAAGTATCTGTGGCAGAACAAATTAGCTTTTTTGTTTTAATTTTTCAAACAATTCCAAAAGAAAAGTTATATTAACTGAATATTAAAAATTATATATATATATATGGTGATTGACTGAGTATACAGTAACTAGGTAAGTGTCTTTCTGGCACTGCCTATTTTTTTTATGATCCCTCCAAATTGGGGAAATAGAGGATATTTTTAGCTCAAGGTCAAGAAGAAAAATGCCATATCTGTCAAGCAAAGAAAAACAATGATATCACAAAGCTTAAAGTTCACTGTAGTAGATAACTTTATAACTTAGTCAGTGTACACAAGAATACAAAGAAGCTGAAGCAGTCCCTGGCCTCAGGCTTGATGGTTTGACAGTGATGGAACTGAGATGAACTAAACATGTTGTTTTAGAATGTGCCCAAATCATGAAAAGTCAATAATAGTAAAAGCAATAGCATTATTAGAGATAGTTAATCATAATATGAATCTTAGCTCACCACTTATAAACTATGTGGCCATAGGCAAGTTATTGAATACATTTCTACTATGTTTTCCTTATTTGTAATTTAGAAATAATAAAGCTAACTAACTCAAAGATCAAATCAGTTAGTGTTTATAAAGCAAGACCTTAGAACAGGAACTGACTCTTTTATCTAAATGCCATACAAGGATTATCTTTGCCATGAGCTGCAAGGAAATAAGACTTAGGCAATATAGTCATTGAGTGGTAATGACATATTCCAATAAAAAATATAATACAACATAACACATATCCTTTGTGACTTTCAAAAACTTGGATATTTTGAAGTTTATAATAATTTCTATTTGGCTTTACATTTGACGTCTGTGGAATGCCATTATTTCATAGAGAAAAGAAGAACTGTAACAGGGATCCTTGAAGGAATTTTACATTATACATTCTTTTTGGTTTACCTAGATAAATGTTATTGCATACTACCCTCACATTATATAGGTGGAAATGAGGATTAAGCATGGTAGTTTCTTTGACACAGAGATGTTGTCTGACAACAGACCCTCCAGATATTCCCCATATGAGGTAGCTATTAGACCACCATAGGGCATTTTTATAGCAATGTTTGGACCCCAAACTGATAAAACTGATAAAAGTACATATAACATACAATTCACTCATTTGAAGTGAGTGGTGCAGTGGGCTTTTCAGACACATGTACTTATTATTTATAATTTTTAATTGACCTTTACAATATCTTGTTCTGTGATAGATATGATAAAAGAGTTCTTAATATTTGGGCTTATGATCTTGTAGAAGTCTTGAGTAAATGTCTAGCAATTTGTAAACCTTTCCTAGAAACCCCAGTTTCAATTATTGTCCTAGGGGCAGAAATAAAAGCCAGAAACTATTAAGGAACTTCCCACCACTGTGTTCTCCAACTTTAAAATACATACATTTCAGTAAGGGCCCTTCTTAAAAATCAAAAGAAGTGTGCAATGTAACTTTTGGCAATAATATATAGCAGGAATTGTAATCTTAATTGTTGCATAAGCACAATGATGATTTGGGCCTTGGCCCTAAAATTCTGAAATATTTACTAATTGTTATGTGCTAGAAAGAAAGTATTTGACAACCATTTGTACAGTTGATTGTGTAAAACCATCTTTTAGGCATATAAATATTGTTCACCTTACTCTGCAGAGCTTCAAAAGTGCTTGATAAACAGACCTATTGTAGAATATTAGTGTTTAATGATGCAAAGATGTGTTGTATTCTTTTATGTTGCATTTGTTTAGCTCTGTAGTCATGTTGCTTTGCCTGTCTAAAACACCCGATTGTTCTAATAAATAGCTGAATGTCTAATAGTTAGGCAGGAGAAGGATAGGTGGTGCTGCCAGACAGAGAGAATAAATAGAAGAATGAGGAGGACAGAGAAAAGAAGGACAGGAGATGCCAGGGACCAGCCACCCAACCAGCCATGGAGTAAGAAGAGAAGAAAGATATCTAGAATAAAGAAAGGTTAAAAAACACAGAGTTAAAATGTAGTTAAAGAGAAACAGGATAATTTAAGTTAGAAAAGCTGGCTAGAAACAAGCCAAGCTAAAGTCGGGTACTCATAAGTAAGAATCAGTCTCCGTGTATTTATTTGGGAGCTAGGTATCAGGCCCCCAAAGAACACAGGGCAAAAAAGAAGAGAAAAAAGTATGTAGGCCAGTGCCAAGAACTAAGTATGTGCGGAAGCAGGCTGGCTGTATTCAAAGACAATTCCTCTTTTTGAAGAGCAATCTGGGTAGGTGAAAGTCAATTTTGGGTTGAATTTGAAAATAGAACTTCCAGGGATTCAGATGTAGTTCTGTGGTTGACTAATTAGAACTTGATTATTGATACACTCAGTTTTTTAAATGTGATAGTCTTGTGTATGCCTAAAAGATTAGGATGCCTTTATGGTGACTGATGGTTCAGCTTCCAGGCAGGCATATGAATGACCCCAAGTTTAATTCCTAACACTACACAATGAAGGAGTTACAATGAAGGAGTTTCCTGGAGTTACAATCTACTTTCATACTAGCACTATGTATTAATAAAGGACCTATGCTGGTTATTTTTATGTCAACTTGATATAAGTGAGGGTTGGCTAGGAGGAGAAAACCTCAAAAATCTTCTTCATCAGACTGACCTGTAGGCAAGTCTATGGGGGGCATTTTCTTGAATAATTATTGATGTAGGAAGACCCAGTCTACTTTAAATGATGCCACCCCTGTTTATATAGTCCTGGAAGTATGAGAACACTGGATGAACAAGAACACGGAGAACAAGCTATTTATTCTCCTTCATGGTCTCTGCTTCAGTTCCTGCCTCCAGGAAACAGTTCCTGTTTGAGCTACTGCCTTCACTTCTGTCAATGATGGACTCTGACCTCAAATTGTAGGCCAAATAAGCTTTTTCCACCACAAGTTTCTTTTATTTATGGTGTTTATCATGCCAGCAGATAAGGAAATTAGGGCAGGACCTTTGTGGTTTCTTGGTTTTGTCATTTCTTCCTGCATGTTTAGGATCAATATTCCCTAGGAAAAAATCCCGCATTCTTATTGAGAGCTTGATTACTTGTGGCTCATAAAACTATCAGGTGTAATGGTAATGTAATGGTACATCTTTTTAAACCAGCTTGCAAGCTACTCACATATATTGAGGTATATTCAGAGTGTTGGATTTCAAGTCATTTGGCTGTGGTTATTTTGGTCTATGCAGATAAAAATCCTAGGCTCTTGAAGGGTGGCAAGAACAATAGCAGTTGGTGGTCTTTGGTGTTACACTCTTGGAACAGACCTCTTAGCTTGGAACAGAACCCTTAGCTTTAGAAATGTTACAGTTCTTGTGTAGTTCCAGTAGGTCAGGTTTCCTTGGTGCCTGGTGGTGTTGCAGCTTCATAGGTAGGACTAGTTATTGGGATTTCTTAGCTTTTGACAGTAGCCAGTGCTCAGCTCTTCAGTAGAGCTAAGAGGTCAAGATTCCTTAGCCATTATCATCAGCAAGCATTTCAGCTCATGACCTATAGTCTGGGACCTCTTGTCCTAAGGACTTGACAGATCTTTGGAACAGGAACTCTTCCACTGACCAGGTTGTGTAGTTTCTGTTCTTTGGTTTCTTGTAGCCATTTATTCTTCAGTCTCACTCTCTGTCTTCTTTTGCCATCTCTCTACATCCTCTGTCCCTCTTCCTATCATGGCTGCCCTTAAAATTGGTCAGCTGTGTTTGCTTCTTCATCTGTCAAGCATCCAGCTTTCTTAGCTTGGCTTTCCTTCCACTGCTGTTCTCAGTGCCTACCCCAACCATTCTGCCATCTCTTATGTTTCTTCCTTCGTGTTACTAGCTCTGCCTGTGTAACTGAAATGGGCAAGAAAAGCCCACCCCAAAGGAGCCTAGTCTGAGCCTAATGCTCAGATACCAAGGAGAATGCCTCCTGGCTGACTTGCTGAGTTGGAACAGTCTGCTTATATAGCCTGACAAGGAATATTTGTACCAACCATAGCAATTTATTTCACCCTCTTGCTTTATTTTCACAGTCCTGTTATACCACTAAGGGAAGTGTGTCCTTCCTGAACTATATGAAAATAGCTCAGAGGGCAACCAGAATTTATCAAAGCTTATGACAGCAAAACCTCTGGTACAAACGAATTCAGACAGCCCTGGCTGGGACTGTGCTTAAGGGGCTCAGGCAGGCAGCTACAGTTTTCTCAAGTATTTTACATGTCTGATACTGGTATCAAGGTATTTTATTTTGGTCAAGAAATCCTGAGAGCCTGGGGAGATTATAAAAGCAGCTAATTGGCAGTTAAATTGCCCCATTCCCCCAATTCATTATTTATTTCCAGGAAAATGAGCATGAGAATATCTGCTTACAGCGTGAATAAAAAGACTGTATTAAGTGCTAAGTCTGATTTATCTTAACATATTTTGATGCTTTAAAAATATTTATTTTTATTTTTTAATCATGTGTAGATTTTGCATGTGGGCATGTGCACATGAGTACAGGTGTCCTTAGAGGCCAACAATGTCTGATCTCCTGAAGCTGAAGTTACAGACTGTTGTGAGTCACCTGAAGGGGGTGCTGGGAACTGAACTCAGGCCTTTGGAAGAACAGCATGTACTCTTAACTGCTAACCTATCTCTCCAGTCCCTGCTTTTAACACTTCCTAACACCTGCCCAGTGTCCAGGGACACATGAAGATCTTACTGCCATTCCTTTTCTGACATTCACTCATTTCCAACCCTGTGAATAGAGTCTCCACTGCACTAATGCTAGAATATGCATGGCTTTGCACAGTTCTCCAGTATTCCAGTAGTCTCTCATATCACAATCCTCTCTGGCATAGCCTTTGCTCAGGTGTCTATCTCAGACTATTATTTCCTTGACTAATATGTCAATGATAATTTCAGATCTCTTAACCAAATGCAAACCCTCTCTTCTTTCTCTCTTTTAAATCCAAGGTTTTGCCTCTTCTGAATACTCAAGGGCAAGGCCTATAGCTATGTGAATTTAGCATGTTCCAGGTGAATATAAGCACAATGTTTGACTTGCATGTAATTAGATCAAAAGCAAAACTAATCCCAGGATATACTAATTTGTGTTATAAGAAACTTTGGCGGACACTTGATTTGGTTAAGTTAATTCATATAGTATAGTTCCTTTTCTAGCTATAGTATAATAATCTTTGCATCATGAGGTATTTGTAACAGATTTCTTGATTGGTTAGCTGAAAATTAAATGTAACAATGGTCTGTACCGTTACCTCTGAGTGATAAACTTGACCTCCAGCTTAATACACTCACCTACCATGCCCACTAAATATTTCTAGTCCTTTTCATTATCTTCCTTATTATTTTACCCTTTTCTTTGAGTCATGATTAACATAGTTCTGTCTTTTCTTGAACTCACTAAGTAGCTGAGGATGACCTTGGATACCTGATTCTCTTGTCTCTACATTCTTAGTGTTGTGATTACAAGTTTTAAACACTGCGCCTAGCTCAAAATTCTCAGTACTACAAGCTTAAAATATTTTAAAGCAAATTTGATAAAATGGTAGGTGGCACAGGAGGGCATCAATAAAACTGTTTTTGAGAGTCTCACTGTAGTAAGGCTGATCTTGTACTACTTACTCACTGTGCAGCATGAGTTGGTCTTGAGTGCCTGATCTTGTATTTTGTCCACAAAGTGTTGAAGTTAAAGGGGTATACCATTATGCCTGTTGCTCCATGCATTCTTTAAGGGTTGCTGCTCCTTATGGTTCTATCCTTGGTTCCTTTTTTTCTCTTTAAGTAATCTCATTTATTTGCTTATATGTAGCCACCACCTTATATCTAGGTCACCACTCAAAGGCTTCCGGGGGCGGGGGGAGCTCTCCTCTCCACAATTAATCCCTCAGAGAAGACCAAGGAAAGGTGAGTGTGCTTTCTGCCTGTTCCCCAGCCTTTGCCCACTGCAGGGACATTCAGATGTGATGGGGTGCCTTGTCAGGGCAGGAACTAGGTTTATTGCATCAAGCAGGGACTTATAAAGGGTTGGGTAGGGGTAGGAATAGGAATCTTAGGATGGGGTAAGGTGATGTGAAGAGAAAGGGCCAATAATATTCCACCAACCTAGCTGTGAGCAGTCTTACTCAGGAAGTTCCATTAGGCCTTGCATCCTGGCCTTTTTAGGCCCAACATGCTTTGCCTGACTGGCCCTTCAACCAGTCATTAAGGAGTGCTGGTCTTTCAAAAACACATGTCTAAAATAGAATAAATAGAATAACATATCACTAGGCTTTGTTTATCTGATG
Organism: Cricetiscus sungorus; assembly: GCA_030556225.1. Lineage (NCBI taxonomy): Eukaryota > Metazoa > Chordata > Mammalia > Rodentia > Cricetidae > Cricetiscus > Cricetiscus sungorus. Next base: position 11,744,176 of record JANBXA010000609.1, read on the forward strand.
AACTCTAAGATGGTGATTAGAAGTTCCATATTTCAAATTCCCAACAGATCTTTGTTGATGTTTGCTTCAGAAACACAATGGCCTCAGGTCTGAACTAAAACTAATCATTTTTCTATCTCACTTTTTCTTGTCATTGAGTCTCTAACTCTGTTAACATTATTTCTAACATCAGCATCCATTACTTTTCACACATTATGTTAAGTCAAAATCCCTGGCATTTTAATGTATATAAGCATATCACAGACTTGTTTTTGAACAAAACTCTTAAATATTCATATATACATTAAAATTTTAAGAACCTTTGCATCCCCTATGGGAAAGCTTAGAGTCATTCTATTCTCTCTTACAAATTACCTCCATGTAGCTAGTCACAGGAGCTTGTTGAAACAATTAATTCCCTTATATCTCAATAATGGTCCTCATTTCCTTTCTCTTAACAGAGCTTCAGTTGCTAATCACAACCTGTTACTCTCAAGGTCCTCCTCATGCTTTGCCTAACTGGTCCTTCCACCAGTTATTAAGGAGTGCTGGTCTTTCAAAATACATGTCTAAAATAGAAACCTATGGTATTGATTCCTTGGCATAAAGGCATTCAACAGCTTGACAGCAAGGTCATGGATGTGTTTCTTCAACTAAAATCCTAATAAGAATCCAACTTATAGGATATTGAAACATTGAAACGAAGCTGGTATGTTTGAATTAGGGGTCAGCTCCATGGGCTTGGCCATACACATCCCTTTGCTGTATTTATAAGAATATATTCCCAGAGAGAGTTTCACAAAATACTGAAGTTCAAGGCTATATATTCAAATAATATATCTTCAAAATTTTGGTATTCCCTTCTTTCTTTCTTGTTAATCCATACCTCAGGCCAGTGAGTAACAGTATATCCTGAACTGGGGTGTTTTCTTGTGAATTTCTCATGCCTTTCTTTACAATCTAGAATTGCAATTTGCTTCTTCTTAATTGTTATTTTGTGTTATCATCTATGGCTCTTTCTGTTTATCTTTCTCTATTAGGAAATGATAGTGCTCTTCAGTCTAGGACCCATGGTTTCTTTATGTATGTATTCCTTCAGAAGAGTTACTGATATTTTTCACATCAATTGTATGCATATTTCTATGATTTGCAAGTAGCTCTCTCTTTTTTTAGATTTTTAATACCCAAATAAATCAAATAAAAAATTGGTTGACCTTAAATCACAAAAATATTCTTTTTCTGCTTTGTGGATGAACATGATAACTATTATGTATGTGCACATGTATCATGAGAAATTAAGCTCAGCTAAAATGGCTACAATATTTTTTTGGTAGAAGCCAATTTTTAAAATGTATTTAGTTTGTATCCCAGCCATAGTTTCCCTTCCTTCCTCCTCTCCCAGTCCGTACTCTGCCTCTGTTCTTACCCACCCCCAATCCACTCCTCTGTATCTGTTCAGGAAAGGACAGGTCTACTATTGATAGCAACAAAACATGGCATTCAAGTTATAGACTTGAATAAGACTAAGCACCTCCCCACATATTGAGGCTGGGCAAGGTGATCCAGTATGAGAAGTAGGGTCCCAACGGCCAGAAAAAGAGTCAGAAATGGCCCCTGCTCCCACTGGTAATTGTGCCACAAGCGAGTGCCTAGCTCAGTCCCATGCAGGCTCCAGTTCAGACTCTGTGAGTCCCTACAAGCACAGCTTAGTTGATTTTGTGGGGTTTTTTTGTAGTGAATGTGACCCCCTGGTTCTTACAGTCTTTTCTCCCCCTCTTCTGTAGGATTCCTCAAGCTCTGCCTAGTGTTTGGTTGTGGGTCTGCATCTGTTTCCATCAGTTGCTGGATGAAGCCTCTCTGATAACAATTGGACTAGGCACCAATCTATGAGTATAACAGAATATTGTTTGGTATTATAGCATTGACATTTTTTTTCTACAGCTGTGTTTGGTTCTATCTTAGGTCTCTGGTCATCCATTCTGTGGGTTCTGGTGCTCCAGGAAGTTTTAGGGGTGGGCTTAGTTTCCTGGCATGAGTTTTAGGCTAAATCAGGGCTAGACACCCTCAGTCTCTAGGCTACCCTTTCCACAGCACATCCCACAGACGGGACAGACTGTAAGTTGAAGATTATATGACTGGGTTGGTTTCCCATTCCCTCCATTTCAAGTCTTTCCTGGTCATAAGACATTACCAGTAAAGGCTACATATCCATTATTGCTAGGAGTCTTAGCTGGGGTCATCATTATAGAATCTTTGGAGATTCCCTTGCTCCCAAGTTTTACCTGATCCTGAAATAATCCACTTTTCCAGTAGTCTCTTTCAGTACTCTCCACCTCTGTCATTCCCTCATTCCTCATAATTTGACCTCTCATGTTCCCATACCCACCAGCCCACTGTTGCTCATGAAATCTCTTCTATTTCCTCTTCCCAGGGAGGTCTGGCCATCCCCTTTGAACCCTCTCTGGGTCTGTGGATTGTAGTATAGTTATCCTTTATTTTACAGCTAATATCCATGTATAAGTGAGTAGATACCATGCTTCTCTTTCTTGGTTACCTCACTCAGGATGATTTTCTTTAGGTCAATCTATTTGCCTTCCCATTTCATGAAGTCATTGTTTTTAACAGGTTAATAATACTCCATTGAATAAATTAACCACATTTTCTGTATCCATTCCTCAGATTGAGGGATATTTAGTTTTTTCCAGATTCTGGCTATTAAAAATTAAGCCATGTCCTTGTGATGTGATTGAGCAAGTATCTTTATGGAATGATTGAGTATCCTTTTGGTATATATTTGTTTTCTGAGAAACCACCATACTGATTTCCAAAGTGGCTGAATAAGTTTGCACTCCCACAAGCAAATGTGTAAGTGTTCCCCTTGCTCCAAATCCTCTCCAACATGAACTGTCACTTGTATTTTTGATCTTAGCTATTCTGACAGCTGGAACTGTCATTTGTGTTTTTTATCTTAGCTATTCTGACAGCTGTAAGATGAAATCTCAGAATTGTTTTGAGTTGTGTTTCTCTGTTGGCTAAGGTTGTTGAACTTCTAAAGAGTTTCTCAGCCATTTGAGATTCCTCTGTTGAATTTTCTGTTTAGATCTGTACCCCATTTTTAAATTGCGTTATTTGGTTTGTTCATGTCTAGTTTCTTGAGTTGTTTATATATTTTGGAGATCAGCCCTCTGTGAGATATAGGAATGGTGAAGATATAGGGAAGGTTTTTTCCCATTCTGTAGGCCTCTGTTTTGTCCTATTGACTATGTCATTTGCCTTACAGAAACTTTTCAGTTTCATGAGGTCTCTTTTACTAAGTGTTGGTCTTAGTGTCTGCTATTGGTGTCCTGTTCAGGGAGTTGTCTCCTTTGCCAATGTGTTAAAGGTTATTCCCCACTTTCTCTTTGATCAGGTACATTGTAACAGGATCTATGTTGAGGTCTCTGATAGCTGTTGGATGATCACTTTGTATCCTGTGAATATATGTTGCTCTCATTTGTTGATAATAAAAGCTAAATTGTCTTATTGCCAGGCAGAATAAAGCTAGGTGGGAAAGCCAAACAGAGTTACAGGGAAAAGAAGGGCAAAGTAGGGGGTGATGGGAGCCAGCTGCCTAAGAAGCAAGATGCTAGAGGACCCGTAAAGCCATGGCCACATGGTGATACATAGATAAATAAAAATTGGTTAATTTAAATGTAAGAGTTAATGAATAATAAGCCATAGCTATAGGCAAAATATCTTGTAATTAATATTAAGCCTCTGAATGATTATTTAAAAGTGGCTGCAGGATAGGGCAGGGCAGAGAAACTTCTGGTTACAATGATACATTAGTGCTTTAGTTTTATGTAGGGTGATTGATGTGGATCTATTTGCATTTTTCTACATGCCAGCATCCAGTTATACCAGCACCATTTGCTGAAGATGTTTTCTGTTTTCCATTGTATAATTTTGGATTCTTTGTTGAAAATAAAGTGTCTGTGGGTATGTGGGTTTATAACATGGTCTTCAATTTGACTCTATTGATCCACATGTCTATTTTATACCAATACCATATGTTTATTTATTACTATAGCTCTGTAGTAGGGTTTAAAATCAGGGCTGGTGATACCTCTTGAAGTTATTTGATTGTGTAGCATTGTTTTGGCTACCCTGGGATTTTTGTTTTTCCACATGAAGTTGTGTATTGTTCTTTCAGGGCCTGTAAAGAATTGTGTTAGGATTTTAATAGTATTGCATTGAATATGTAGATTTCTTTATGTAAGGTGGTCATTTTTTACTATATTAATCCTACAGATCCATGAGCATGACAGATCTTTCCATCTTCTGATAGCTTTTCCAACTTCTTTCTTCAAAGATTTGAAGTTCTTGTTGTACGGGCTTTTCACTTACTTAGTTACTTCACTTGGTAAGAGATTTGAAGGGTATTGAAGCCCTGATTTCTTTCTCAACCCATGTATTATTTGTATATAGGAGGGCTAGTGATATTTTTAGTTAATCTTGTATCCAGCCACTTGACTAAAGGTATTTATCAGCTATACAAGTTCCTTGGTAGAATTTTTGGGGTTGCTTATGTATATTACTATATGATGAGTAATGATATTTTTACTTCATCCTTTACAATTTGTATCCTCTTGACTTCCCTTAGTTGTCTTTTTGTTCTAGCTAGAACTTCAAGTACTGTATTGAATAGGTATGGAGAGAGTGAACAAACTTTTCTGGTTCCTGATTTTAGTGGGATTTCTTTGATTTTCTCTCCACTTAATTTGATGTTGGCAATTGGCTTGATGTAGTTTTTATTATGTCTAGGTATAGTCTCTTGTGTCCCTGATCTCTACAAGACTTTTTATCATGAAGGAGTGTTGGATTTTGTCAAAGGCTTTTTTAAAACATCTAATAAGATGATCACATGCTTTTTCTTTCAGTTTGTTTTTATGATCGATTACATTAATAGATTTTCATATGTTGAACCATCCCTGCATTTTGGATGAAGCCTAGTTGTTCACTGTGAATGAACTTTTTGATATGTTCATAGATTCAGTTTGCTAATATTTTATTGAGTATTTTAATATCAATGTTCATGAGGAAAATTGGTTTGTAATTCTCTTTCTTTATTGAGTCTTTTTTGGTTGGGTGACTTTTAAAGACTGTTCTATTTCCTTAGGGGTTATAGGTCTATTTAGATTGTCTGGTTTGATTTAAGTTCGATAAGTGGTAGCTATTAAGACATTTGTTAATTTCTTTTACATTTGTTAATTTCTTTTAGATTTTACAATTTTCTGGAGTACAGGTTTTCGAAGTATGACCTAACAATGCTCTGGATTTTCTCAGAGTTTATTGTTATGTCACTCTATTTGTTTCTGATTTTGTTAACTGGGGGTAATCTCTCTATGCCTTTTAGTTAGTTTGGATACTAGTTTATTTTGTTGATTTCCTTAAAGAATCAACTCTGTTTCATTGATTCTTTGTATTCTCTTTGTTTCTATTTTATTGATTTCAACCCACACTTTATTTCCTGCCATCTACTCCTCTTGGGTGTGTTTGTTTCTTTTGTTATAGAGCTTTCAGGTGTGTTGCTAAGTCACTGGTGTGAGATCTCTCCAAATTCTTAATGAAGGCACTTAGTGTTATAAATATTGCTCTTAGCACTGCTTACATTATGCCCCACAAATTTGGGTATGTTGTACATTCATTTTCATTGACATCTAGGAAGTATTTAATTTCTTTATTTCTTCCTTGACCCAGTGGTAACACAGTAGAGTTGTTTAGTTTCCAGTTTCCATGAGTTTGTAAGGTTTCTGGGGGTTTTGGCGGGGTTGGTTTTGGGGGGGTTGTTTGTTTGTTTTGCTTTACTTTTTTGTCATTGTTGAAATCCAGCTTAGTTCCATGGTAGATTGATAAAATACAGGGGGTTATTTCAACTTTTTTTCTAACTGTTGAGACTTGCTTTGTGGCAAAAATATATGGTTAATTTTGGAGAATGTTCCATGAGGTGCTGAGAGGAAGGTATATTCTTTTGTGTTTGGGTGAAATATAGATAACTGTTAGGTCTACTTGAGTCATTACTTTTATTAGTTCCATTATTTCTCTGTTTCGTTTCTGTTTGAACTACCTGTCTATTGGTGAGAGTGGGGTGTTGAAGTCTCCCACTATTAATGTTAGGGGTCTGATGTGTGATTTAAGCTTTATTAATATTATTTTTACAAATGTAGGTGCCCTTACATTTGGGGCATAGATGTTCAGAATTGAGACATCATTTAAGTGGATTTTTCTTTTGATGAGCATGAAATGCCCTTCTTTACCTTTTTTGATTGATTTTAGTTTGAAATCATGTTTGTTATATATTAGAGTAGCTAGACCAGCTTGTTTCTTAGGTTTATTTGATTGGAAATTTTTCCCAACCCTTTACTCTGAGGTAATGTCTGTCTGTGAGGCTGAGGTGTGTTTTTTGTATGCAGCAGAGGGATGTATCCTGCTGTCATGTCCATTTTGTTAGCCTGTGTCTTTTTATTAGCAATTTGAGTGCATTGATATTGAGGGATATTAATGACCAATGATTGTTAATTCCTGTTATTTTGTTGTTGTTGGTGGTGGTGGTAGTGGTGGTGGTGGTGGTGGTGGTGTGTGTGTGTGTGTGTGTGTGTGTGTGTGTGGAGAGAGAGAGAGAGAGAGAGAGAGAGAGAGAGAGAGAGAGAGAGAGAGAGAGAGAGAGAGAGAGAGAGAGCTTACCTTATTTGGGTTGTTGGTGCGGGATTATCTACTCCCCCTGTTTTTGTAACTGTAGTTAACTTCCTGGGGCATAGAGTTTTCCCTCTAATATCTTCTGTAGGACTGGATTTGTTTGATTCTAATAGGTCTGCCTTTTTATGTCACTTGGCCTTTTCCCCTAGCCACTTTTAATATTCTTTCTTTGTTCTGTATCTTTAATGTTTTGATTATTATGTGTCACGGGGGATTTTCTTTTCTGATCCAATCTCTTTGCTGTTCTTTAAGATTCTGGTATCTTCTTTATAGTTTGGGGGAAATTTTCTTCTATGATCCTGTTTAATATATTCTCTGGATTTTTGAACTGGGTTTCTTCTTCTTCTATCCCTATGATTCTTATGTTTGGTCTTTTCATAGTCTCAGATATCCTTGATCTTTCTTTCTTCCTTCCTTTCTTCCTTTCTTCCTTCCTTTCTTTGTTTTTGTTTGTTTGTTTGTTTGTTTTTGTTTTTGTTTTTCAAGACAGAGTTTCCCTGTGTAGCTTTGGAGCCTGTCCTGGAACTAGTTTTTGTATATCAGGCTAGTCTCAAACTCACAGAGATACACCTGCCTCTGCTTCCCAAGTTCTGTGATTAAAGGCATCTGCCACCACTGTACAACTTCCATGATGCTTTGTGTTAGGATTTTTTTTTTTTTACATTTAACATTTTTCTTTGACTTGTGCATCAATTTCCTCTATTGTGTTTTTAACACCTTAGATTCTCTCTTCCATCTCTTGAATTCTGTTGGTTATCTTTACATCTGTACTTCCTGTTCACCTACCCAGATTTTCCATGTCCAGAATTCCCTCCAATTATTTGTGTTTTCTTTACTGCTTCTATTTCCATTTTCAGGTCTTGAATAATTTTCTTCCCTTGTTTCTTTTTATCCATTTTTTTTGTCTCCTCAATTTCTTTAAGGGAATTTTAAATTTCCTCTTTAAAGACCTTTATCATCTTCATAAAGTAATTTTAAAGGCCATTTTCTTGTGTTTCAGCTGTGTTGGATTGTTCAGGTCTTGCTGTAATTAGATAGCTGTGTTGTAATGGTATCATATTGCCCTTTCTGTTGTTGAGTATGTTCTTATACTGGGATTCAGGCATCTGGATTTGGGAAGATTATAAGTCTAGGTGTTGATTCCTGCGTTTCTTTGTTGAGTGGGTGTTTTGTTCCTTGGTTTCTCTTTCCTCTTTTGTCTTCTGTTCTAAATGGCCAAAGGTTCTGGTGACTAGCAAGTCTTCAGGTTCATTTGGGTATCTCCTCTGGGGTTTTGTGAGCCTGGTGTCCCTAAATCCCACCTGGCCTCTGGCAAAGTTGTAAGCTAGGATATAAAACCCAGGGGAAGGGGACAGTCTAGATATGTTGGGTGGGCTTAAGGGGATTTAGTAGGTGGTTGGCAGTGTCTTACTTGGGGTTGCTATGACTACCCTTGGCTCTGGTACAGCTGCTGCAGCTGTGTGCCCTAGTGTGTAGCCCAGGGGACACAGTCTAATGTTGTTGGGCAGGCTTTGAGGAGTCTTAGTGAGCAGTGGATCATGTCTTACCTGGGATTCTTAGATCCAGCCTGACTTATGGTAAAGCAGAAGTCTGTTTCTGAAGTTGTAGGCAGGGGCTGCAGTCTATCGAAGCCATTTTTATTGATACTTTTTATAAGTAATGTATACTAATTATAAAAACATAAAATAAGGAAAACTGAAGAAGATTAAAACATTCATGATTCAACCAATTACACAGAGACTTAGTATTTTGGCTTAGTTCATGCTTTTAATTCTTTTATAGTAGTTACTTGAATATATGTGCAGTTGGGGAAATGTGCTGCATATAATTGCTTTTTTGTTTTGTTTTATTCTGAGACAGGATCTGGCTAAGTAGCTCTGGCTGTCCTAGAACTCACTATGTAGATCAAGCTATCTTCAACATTATAGTGATCCAGCTACCTCTGCCTTCTGAGTGCTGGGATTAAAAGGCACGTACCACCTTGCCTAGTTGCATAATTACTATTATGTTTGATTTTTGTTCATATTTTATTCTGAACCATCCAATATTGCTTCATATATTTTAAAATATTTTGGTACTATTTAATTTTTATTATTAATAAGAAACTGTGATATTTCTAGAAAAATGTAGGAAGCCAGAGATACCCTGGGTGTTTCATAAATCAAAATAAATGGAGATGTTTTTGATGGATTTCTTTTTAATGGTACATTGTTTAGCTTTAGTAGGTCTAAATGATTTATTTTTATCATGTGCTAAGAAATTCTATTAATAATTCATTTCAATAGAAACAACAAGTCCATGGTACAAACATTAATATTTTCATTTTAAATATAAATAAACAAAGACACAAAAACTTGCAGCTTTTTCATTCTTAGGGAAGAAGTTAAACCAAATCTGAGAAAGCCAAATCAAAGCCAGCCTTTCCTCTAAATATCCATTACTGCGTACTCTGTAGACTCTAAGTCACTTAATGATGGTTTATGAACTTCTGAAATGCTCTCTCCTTGTCATTAGAACATGTATCATCAAGGTAGAGAGTCTGTCATTCACTCATCATCTAAGCTTCAACTGTTTTCAGAAAGGCTTATGAATCTCTTTTACAAATAATGGAGCACGTACAAGTGTATGAAACCTTTAGTTTTGCCTGTCAAGGCCTATGTTGAGAAAGAGCATTAGCTCTTGATCTATTACCCTTTCATGAGTTCATGAACTAAAGAGCTAGTTTCCTAACACCAGTAATATTGTTGACCGATAGATGGATTTCAAATAATTTCTATTTCTTATAACTGAACTCCTTTTTCACTGATTTGTGCAACTCTGTGTGAGAACTATTATACGGATACCTCTTAAGAACTGAAGTATCCTTGCTAACTTTCCTTTATACAATTAAAGTGCTTACGCTTGTTTTGATTCAGTAATAATAATAATTAGGTAATCTTGATGCAAATTCAATGTCTCCATTTTAATCAAGAGATAAAAGAATGCAAAAATGGCTCATCCTAAATCTGACATTATTTCAAATGACTATAACCCTATTTGCCATCCAACAAAAAGCCTTGAGAGAGACACAAATGTGTAGCATCCAGTCAAACTCATTCAACACACAAAACTAAAACTTATTGAGATTTATTTTCTTTAAGTCACTAAAGTTTTGTGGTACTTGGTTGCTGACCAACAGATAACTAAATTGTTAAGAAGCAAGTATGCACATTGTATTTTGAGCTAATGGGAATTTGGATCACTGCTTTGTTAACTATAGGTTGTATGGTATACTAGTACTGGAGGTTTGCATTCTTATGTAAAGGCCAGGACACTGAGGATGGTGGAATAAGCAAATCTATTAAAGGCTGACTCTCAGGAAAATAGAGGGGACATATGTTCCATCTTTGGGGGAATCAAGAGTATAAAGGTATTTACACTACCACAGAGGTTACAGTGAAACAACAGGCAGAATTATTCACTTAAGGCAAATTTTCTCTTCAGATTTCAACTTTTTGTCTTCTTAGATTTACACTTCACCTTCTTGGGTTTTGTTTGGCTGCTTTGGTTTGGTTAGCTTTTATCCAATTCTGAGGATTGAATGTAAGACTACCTCTGATCCCATTCCGTATCCTGACCTTCTTACTTCTACTTTCCTGTCTTTGACTCAACAAAAAAGGTTTAAAAATTATGGGAGTCTTTAGAAGAATAAAATGTTGAATATTGTTAGAACATAGACACATGGGGAAGGGGGTGGTGTAGGACCATGTGCAAAAGTTTCAAGGACCATATTAAACCATTTAGACTTTTAAGAGTAAAGGGAACAAGGTTTAGGATGTGTATCAGTCTAACAGAGCATTTAACTTGCATGGGCAGGGCCCATGAAGGCTTGCATGAAGGCTTGAGCAAGGAGAGGAAATGTGCTTAGGGTCTCAGGCAAGTGCCCATGCAAGGGCCAGACATGAACTCGGAGACGCTGGCTTAAGACCAAACATTTAACAGTTATCTTGAGTTAGTTGCTGAGGGACTGTTACTGACTTAATTTCAGAACTTCTGTCAGTTGACAATACAAAAGTGGGGAAATGTAGCATGATTATTAATAGTCAAAGAACTAAAAGCCAATGACCACCAAGCTACCAGTAGATAAAATTAATTCATCTATGTGATATGAATTTGTGATAAGTAAAAGGCCTTATACACCTAAGTAGAATGACCCTGAATTATCATGTGCCCTGAGAGTGAGGCAAGTATGGGGGGGAACACTCATGATTGTTTTTAAAATGAGAGTGATAATTCTAAATTTTTAATAATCTTCTGCTGACATTGATTTTTATTTAAATTAGAAACAATTTTATTTTACATATCAATCCAGTTCTCTTTCTTTCTCATCCTGCCACATCCCTCATCAACCCCCCATCCACTCCTCAGGGAGAATGTGGATGATCCCATAGGGGAATCATTAAAGTCTGTCACATCATTTGGGGCAGGACCTAGGACCTCCCCCATGTGTCTAGGCTGAGAAAGAATCCCTCCATTGGGAATGGACTCCCAACGTCCATTTGTACCCTAGACAAAAATACTGATCCACTACCACAGGCCCCATACACTGCCCAGTCCTCCTAACAAACACCCACATTCAGAGTGTTAGTCCTATGCTGGTTTCCTAGCTGTCAGTCTGGGGTCCATGAGCTCCCCCTTGTTCAGGTCAGTTGATTCTGTGGGTTTCTCCATCCTGGTCTTAACCCATTTGCTTATCACTCCTCCCTCTCTGCATCTGGATTCCAGGAGTTTGGCTCAGTGTTTAGCTGTGGGTGTCTGCTTCTACTTCCGTAAGCTACTGGATGAAGGCTCCATGATGGCATATAAGGTAGTCAGTATCATTATCACGGAAGGGCATTTAAGGTAGTCTCTTCATTATTGCTCAGATTGTTAGTTGGGGTCATCCTTGTAGATCTCTGGGCATTGTCTGATTCTTATACTGTCACATAGAAGCAAGCAAAAAGAGTTGATTCTATTGTTTATTAATTCTATATTAAGAACATTCATAAACACTTTGTTTTAAAGTGTCATGCAAAACAATTACTAATGGAGCTGGAGAGATGGCTCAGAGGTTAAGCACCACTTCTGCTCTTTCAGAGGACCCAAGCTCTGTTATTAGCACCCAAATAGGGAAGCCCACAAGCATCTGTAACTCCAACTCCAGGAGATACAACACCTTCTTCTGACCTCCAAGGACACCCACATAGATGGCATACATTTGCTCACTTAACTGTGGGTGTCTGCTTCTGTTTCCATCAGCTACTAGGTGAAGTCTCTAGGATGGCATTTAAGGTAGTCATAATTCTCATTACAAGGGAAGGGCATTTAAGGTAGCCTCTCCTTTGATGACCACTGGAGTTAATGAGATTTTCAAAGTGACCATGTCCCAAGCGGAAGAGCTTAGCCTGTTCATCAAAGCTATTAACCACACATGGAGGAATACACATTTGAAGTGTGTAAGCCCACGGTTCTATTTACATAAAGAAGTAAGAATAAAGTGAAAATGAATTCATCCTTCCTAATCTGACTAGTGTTCAAAGTATGTTTAACCAATCGGATGAGAATAGTAAACTCATTTGCTCATTTTTCTTTTGCTCTGTTAAAGGGCATTGGTGGTAAAGGATTCCTGAAGTAGAGCTATGGTCTAGCTGAAGGGAGGTTTCATAAATTGGTACATAGTTGGGTAAACTAATTGTAGCCCAGTTTAGTCCCCAGTGAAAATGCTCAGAAATGCAATTTAGCCAGCACACAATGAACAAGTGGATGAGATATGGTTTCAAACTCAAATAAACACAGTGGATTCTGCAGGCAGGACTAGAGCATTCACAACTGAAGGGAAAACAACATAATCTAAGAAGGATCTAGAAGAAAATGAAATTTAAATAAGGGAGTAGCTTATGAATTTAGTGATTAATGATATGAAATTTTCCTAGACTGAGTATGAAACACTTCTTCCACCACGTTGTTCGTAGGGACCCAAACTCAGATCATCAGGCTTGGTAGCAAACCCCTTCCCTTCCTTCATTCATTCACAGGAAATCTCATGTATTTTGAGAGTGTAGACTTTTATGTGCAGTTCAAGACATGTACAACTATTAATTGAATTCATGCATTCCCAACCTGTTGAATATTTTAAAAATATATTCTGTAAAATATGCATGTAGGACATATTAAATCTGACATTTTAAGTATAAAGTATGTTGCAAGTGAACCTGCATGATCTGTTCAGGCACTGAATTTCCAATTATTTTTTCCATTTCAGCTTAAAAACAAATGAGACACACAGGATGGAAAGGCAAATTGTGTACTTTATCTGGGGAGACAGCAACAGACACAGGTAGAAAATGCCGAGGATTGTGTTTTCTATAGGGTCTGCCTTGTCCTTGCCCTTGCTGCTTCCTCTTTGCTTCTAATCCCCACAGTCTAATGTAATGGTCTTTGTAGATTGGCAAAAGGCCTTGAGTAAATCTAGTCTGGAGGGACCTGGGACATTTCCTCAAATGGAGCTACATCTTGGTTGGTAGGAATCATTTCAATTTGGAGTCATTACAGCAATGTTCTGGTTGCTACACACTGAATGCAACAAACACATTAGTGGCTTTGAAAAGTTACAGAGGCTCTGAAAAAGATCCTTTTCTTTTGAATCAACTAACATCTTTTAGGTCAGTTTGACATCATGGGCAGACAGCTGTCTCATAGCAGCCTTTGAATAGGTATTAAGTTATGCCTGGAAGCCTGGCAAGAACCAAGGAAACTATATAGCATGTAGTTCATAGGTGTGAATGGACACTGAAGGACAGCACTTTTAGCAATCCCCTAATCTGTAAAACAGCTGTAAGAATTGTCATTCTTAAGGGGTTATAAAAAGAGAACCCAGGTACAAAACTAAAGCTAAGGACATGCTCTCTAGGACCTAATGACCTGATGTTATGAATAGTAGTTTGAATGCATCTGTTTTCAGCATGGTTGGTCCCTCTACCTAGAAGGGATGTGTTCCAACATTTCCAGTAATTACGTAGAGCTGTGACTAGTACTAAATACATACACACACACATACACACACACACACACACACACACACACACACACACACACACTCACAGTCCATGTAGTTTTTTTTTATAATTTGAAAGTTGTGCTTGAGGTAAGTACACTAATATTTCAAAAATGAAATAATTGACTGCGTGCTATGTGTGATATGACCTAATTAATTTTTCTCACCTTTGTTTTTTCTACCTTTTCAGTATTTTCTACATTCTTGGCCCAGAGGAATTGATTCCTGTTCTGAAGTTTTTTGAGAGATCAAAGTTCAGAAATCATTAGCAAATCGGAGCTTCTGACTGGGTCCCACAACAAAGGATTTAGAGAACTGGTTTTTGTTTGTTTGTTTTCAGAGCAAACAATAATGACTTTCATGGACTGCAATCTCAGTAGAACACACTTTCTCTGTAGCCTGAAAGAATACCAAGCACTCATCAGCAAATCTGTGGAGACCTTATAAAAAAACCTTTGAACTGCAAATCCAGGTTGGCCAGTGGGAGCTTTAACAGTTTTAAATATCCATTTGCCTTCTGGAAGATTCAACTGCTGCCACTCAGAGCTGCTGCTGCAGTACCATGTCTAAGAACTCAGAGTTCATCAACCTGTCGTTTTTATTAGATCATGAGAAGGAAATGATCCTGGGAGTCCTAAAGAGAGACGAATATTTGAAAAAAGTAGAAGACAAGAGAATAAGGTAATGTACATTTTTTGTTTGTTTGGTTTTGCTTTGCCCTTTTTGACTGCTTTCTATTTGTTTGCAGTCCTTTTGATTGGAAATTTGACAGTTGTACTGGAGACAAATACTGATCAGGAACTTTATGATGTTCCAGAAGTAGCTCAAACATTTAAAAATGTCCTTGGCACTATACCATTTAGCCAGGGAAGAGAATGGAAATGAGCAAACAATAGGATGAGATGAAGGCACTCATTTTCTAACAGCAAACCCAGTAGCTAAGAAGAAAGACTCCCCAAGTCTGGAGTGTGTAATTGTATCTTTGAGTAACTTGCTACACTGTTAGTTACTTTTACATCGTTGTAACTGTACAAAAAAGTGAGGCTACTGGGGGGCAGGGAGCTTAACTTGATTTCTAGTTCAGAGAATGTCATCCATCATGATGAGGAAAGGATGATAGCTGGGATTATGTTACCTGAGCAGACCAGAAAACAGGAAAACAGACTAGAGGCAGAAATGGCTTACAGAGATCTCAACTTCCTACTGTGCAACTCTACAGTCAACAGTTAAGCCTTGTGCCTAGCAAGCATCTATATGCTGTCAAATCAATGCCACCATCTGGGGGCCAAGTTTTCAAACACATAAACCCACACACTGACATCATACAATACAACCTGGCAGATCTAGTGTATTCCTCAAAGGTTCATGTGTTGAAGACATTGTCCCAATGGGAGGGGATGGTATCTGTAAGAGGTGAGCTCTAGCTAGTAGTTTTGTGTCACTGAAAGCACGACACTTAAAAGGGTTATTGGATACTGCTTTCTTACCACCATGAGGTATACAAGCATCCCTTACTATAGCCTCTTGTCACTAAATTTTTCTACAATCTCCAAAAACAGAACCAAGAAGCCATTGAATGATATCCCTTTTTTTTAATTTTTTGATCTCAGGTAGTTTTGTTCCACTAATAGAAGAACTATTTATTACTACCCTCAATTTTTCTAATTTAGATTCTTCACCAACAAAACAATAATAATAACATTATTCCTCTTAGCAATCTGTAAGATTAAGGAAGCTGATACATATGCTTATGAATTCACCTACCACAGTAACCTTCAGACTATATATTGTGAAAAGGGGTTGCCTCATGAGCCTTCTTTCTCTAGCAACAATTAGTTGTTTATTAATTCACAGGAATGGATAAGGCTTTGTGAACCCCTCCCCCACCTCTGCAACAGAAAATGAATGGTTTCAATCTAATGCAGGTCTCCCATTGGTAATCAAAGCTGTCTGCAGTTTGTGAGTGCAATAGTGGACATGATATGCCTGGGAACATCTCACAACAGATACTTTTGTAATAGTTATAGCTATTTTGATTACCCTTTTGGAAACACACTCATGTTGTTACCATCCGATCAGTAAAATTGAACAGCAAAAAACATTGCTTCAGCGTGGCATTTACTGACTGTTCTGACCTGTCAGTTGTATGCCATTATCCAAAGTTACTATGACTTTTATCAAAAGTTAAAAACTGACAAAAAGATCTTTAAGTTGATCTTCTCTGTGTGATGACTGAAAAATTAAAGGGCAAAGTTATTGTTTGTTCTGCATGCCTAATTAAACTGAAATATGCCACTAAGCAAGTCTGAACTTAGTAACATCAATAACCCATGCACCCCAGCTAAGAAACTGCCTTCCAACTTTTTTTGTGGAGGTTCATTCTTTTATTTCAGTCCTGAAGGAAGAGAAGGAAGGAGAAAGATTAGAGAAAAGCAAACAAGGTAAACATTTGGTTCAAATGAATTTAATGCATTTTCAGGAATAATACATTCAATCTGGAAGTCAGGGAGGCCAATAAGTATAAAGAATAATATTGTATTAATACTCTATAAATGTTTAATCTGCAAGTATTATGTTTTTCACCAAATCTTATTACTCTCCCACTAAGAATGAAATTAGTTTGACCTTCTAAAAAGCCTGAAGACTCACTGACTCCACAGAAATCCCAGAGAAATATAGATTGGTACCTCTAGCTTGGTTACCATTTTATTTTAATCCTAATAGAATTTTCACAAAGCCTCTTAACCTATTAATAGCAATCTGAACAAGAGGAACTCTGGAAAGATGGCCCAGGATTTGAGTGAATACTGCTTGTGCCAAGGACCTGAGTTCCAGTCCGTGCACCCATTCTGAGTGGCTCTCAACTGCAGTGACTCTAACTTCAGGTGAATCTGACGCCTTTGATTGCCTTGGGCACCGGCACTCACATGCATATATCCACACAGAGATACATACATGAACATAATTAAAAATAAGTTATCCCTGTGAAAGTGCTATCTTCTCTTTTTTTTCTTCTTATTTTTACTTATTTTACATATCGATACCAGTTCCTGCTCCCTCCCATCCTCCCAACCCCCCCCCACTTCACAGGGTGGGTGAGGCCTTCCAGGAGGGATCATCAAAATCTGTCAAGTCATTTGGAGTAGGACCTAGGCCCTCCCTCCTGCCTCTAGGCTAAGGGAGTATCCCTCCATGGGGAATGTGCTTCCAAAGTCCTTTTGTGCACCAGGGATACATCCTGGTTCCACTGTCAGAGGTCCCTTAGACTGCCCAAGCCTTCTAACTGAGACCCATGTTCAGGGGTTCTGAGCCATTCCAATGCTGATTTCCCAGCTATCAGTCTGGAGTCCATGAGCTCCTCCTTCTTCAGGTCAGCTGTTTCTGTGGGTTTCTACAGCCTGGTCTTGACCCCTTTGCCCATCCCTCCTCCCTCTCTGCAACTGCATTTCAGGAGTTCAGCTCAGTGTTTAGCTGTGGGTGTCTGCTTCTGTTTCCATCAGCTACTAGATGAGGGCTCTAGGATGGCATTATAAGTTAGTTATCAATGTCATTATCATTTAAAGTAGCCTTTCCACTATTGCTAGATTATTAGTTGGGATCATCCTTGTAGGTCTCTGGACATTTCTCTAATGTCAGTTTTCTCTTCAAACCTATAATGGCTCATTCTATTATGGTATCTCTTTTCTTGCTGTCATCTCTTTGTCCCCTGACTCAATCTTCCTGGTCCTTCATGTTCTCCTCCCTCATCCTTTTCTCCCCTTATCTTTCTCCTAACTCCCTCTTCACTCACAACCCCCACCCACTTCTGCTCCCAATATGCTCAGGAAATCTTGGCCCTTTCCCCTTCTGTAGGAGACCTTGTATGATTCTCTTAGGGTCCTCCTTGTAGCCTAGCTTCTCTGGCAGTGTGAATTGTAGGCTGGTGATGCTTTGCTCTCTATATAAAATCTATATATGAGTGACTACATACCATGTTTGTCTTTTTGTGGCTGGATTACCTTACTCAGGATGGTTTCTTCTAGTTCCATCCATTTGCCTGAGAATTTCCAGATTCCATTGTTTCCCTCGCCCGCTGAGTAGTATTCCATTGTGCAAATGTACCACATCTTCTTTATCCATTCTTCAGATGAGGGCCATCTAGGTTGCTTCCAGGTTCTAGCTACTACAAATAATGCTGCTATGAACATAGTTGAACATATATCCTTGCTGTATGAATGTGCATCTTTTGGGTATATGCCTAAGAGTGGAATTGCCTGGTCTTGTGGTAGACTGATTCCCATTTTCCTTGGGAACCACCATACTGATCTCCAAAATGGCTGTACAAGTTTGCACTCCCACCAGCAGTGGAGGAGTGTTCTCCTCTCTCCATATCCTCTCCAGCATAAACTGTCTTTGGTGTTTCTGATTTTAGCTATTCTGACAGGAGTAAGATGGTATCTCAAAGTTTTTTTGATTTACATTTCCCTGATAGCTAAGGATGTTGAACATTTTTTTAAGTGTCTTTCAGCCATTTTGGATTCCTCTATTTAGAATTCTCTATTCAGGTCTGTACCTTACTTTTTAATTGGGTTAGTTGGTGTTTTGGTGACTAGCTTCTTAAGTTATATTTTGGAGATCAGCCCTCTGTCAGATGTAGGGTTGGTGAATAAATTTTCTCACTCTGTGAACTGCCATTTTGTCTTGTTGACTGTGCCCTTTGCCTTACAGAGCTTTTAAGTTTGAGGAGGTCCCTTTTATTAATTGTTGGTCTCAGTGTTTGTGCTACTGGTGTTAGGTTCAGAATGCAGTCTCCTTTACCAATTCGTTCAAGGGGCCCTCCCACTTTCTTTTCTAAGAGGTTCAGTGTGGCTGGATTTATGTTGAGGTCTTTGATCTATTTGGACTTAAGTTTTGTGCATGGCAATAGACATGGGTCTATCTGCAGTCTTCTACACACCAGCATCCAATTATGCCAGCACCATTTGTTGAAGATGCTTTCCTCTTTCCATTGTGTTCTTTTAGCTGTTTTGTCAAAACAGGTGTTTGTTGGTGTATGAGCTAATATCATGATTTTTGATTCAATTCCATTGGTCTACCTGTCTACTTTTGGGCCAATACTAAGCTGTTTTCAGGACTATAGCTCTATACTTGAGCTTGAAGTTGGGGATGGTGATGCCTCCTGAAGTTCCTTTATTGTACAGGATTATTTTGGCTATCCTGGGTCTTTTGTTTTTCCATATAAAGTTCATTATTATCCTTTCAAGGTCAGTGAAAAATTGTAAATGCTATCTTCTTAAAGGAACTCAAACTGTTAATGAGTTACACAGAATAATGAAAAAGTTCAACCAAGAACTTACTAATTTTAGTGAATAGATATATGTAGTCCAAGTGAAATTTGATTTTAGGGAATTTTCTTCAAGTGATTTTTACTGTTTTGCTGTTAAGGCATATTCTAGACACAGGCGTACAAAAACCTGGTATTTGGAGACATGTCAAGCATTTTACCAATAAATGCACATGCATATGTTGAACTGCTTTTTGTTTGAAATAATGTCACTGTAGTCATAAATAAGTTTGCTGCTTTTTTGATGGCTTTAATATATATATGTATATATATGCATGTATCTCTTTTTAGAGATGTGTAGTATATTATTTTACTTACAATTTATACAATCATTTTAAAGTTATATATTAGATATAGGAATAGACAGGAAAGTGAACTGTCTTCCTTATATGTGTATGTACAATGAAGTCTATCTTCATCCTTGTCTCTCCCATGTATGCCTATTTTAGTGTTCTGTCTTTTAATGTATTATTGTCTTTAGGGATAATTGATGTTGAGGACTAAACCTCTAGGTAGTGCAAGGTGCTCAGTAGTGATAGCCAGGACACTGCCATTCTCTTTTTTACTGTAGTTTGTATAAACCGTATGAAGAAGTCAATTTAATCTAGAACATGACTGAATGTTGGAGCCAAATGTGGCAAATGAAAAATATTTGCCTTCCCCCACCTCCTACTGTTGGCAGTTCATAAGAAAATGTATAACATCATGTATATTTCTGGGAAAGTAAGCATTTTATTTCTAATAAGTAACATAAGTAAAATTTTATTATTAAATATCACATTTCAGATTTTAAATTTCAAGTAAATAATCTTTTGGTATCTATAGGATCATACACTTCATGGAGTGTTTTTGATATTGTTCAAAGGTGAACATCTCATTTTCCAGTCATAGAACCTAAAATTAATTATCACTTTGTGTTTGAGATGCATATAAGATTTTTTTCCAAAAGCACATTTAAGGCACTTGGTAATTTTCAGTGAGTTTCTGTTAAATGGTAGCCTGACTTGTACCAACAATCAGGAAAACTGAAAGTGTTTCTGTAATGTCTCATCTATGAAAATATGAATCTACATAATACCTTTTTAAAATGTGGAAATTAAGTACTGAAACCTTTGCTGTACATATTCTCCTTCCTTGCCATCGTTCAAATAACCCACACTGTACAAATTCAATTCAGACACATTTCAGAAATCTACTTGTGTTATATATCTGCAAAAACTGTCAGTACCCAGTGATGACAGAAGCATTTTGAAAGATATTTTCAAGGGCAATGTGTTCTCTTTAAAGCATCTTGATTTCTTGCATAAATGCCCAATTTCTTTCTATCAAGTCAGTCTATTCTTCCATTTGTCATAGCAACCATCTTTTAAAGCCCATTACTTTGTCTTTCATTGTTTCTTAAAGAAATGGTGTTTTTCTACCCATTGCTGTACTTATTCTATCCTCGTCTCCATTCTCTAAGTAACATACCATTCTAGTAATATGATGTTTTTCTTTTTGGATGCTTGGGAAAGACACACTTTGAAATATGCATCCTTATTCCTCTGTGAGTAAGGATAGACAACAATATTTGTTCTCAGAAGACTTGGTTTGCTAATTACACGTGAAATCAATTCCCTGCATGGTATCAGACAAGAATTAATAAACAGAAATTGTCAGTGTACTGATTTATTTCTCACTTCTTTAGAACCGTGATGAGTTATCTTTGTCTTGTGATTTCTGAAGCCATTGTCTTAAGTTGCATTTGTTAAAAGCAGATCTTGATCTTAGGGTTTGTATGCAAGTGATCTATGTTTTTAAACCAGCAAACCTTGAAGTCCTAGGGAAAGCAAGAAGGAGAAAGAGGAGTAATCCAGCAAAGGTCACATGTCAGGCAGCATCTGTCAGGGGGAGATTTGACAGAGCTTTACCAGGGCAGACAATATTTGCTATTTAATTTTCCATCTTTAAATGCATCCAGAATGCCATCACATATTTGCAGTACATGTACAAGTACATTTCATGCATCTTGAATGTCCATAATTATTCTTTGAGCTCTTTTTATAGTGATAGGACATTAGTCACACTCTTCTTTGCATACCTGTGGCTTTATCTATTTGTCTTAATTGTACTATTTTTCAGTATTATTACTCTTTTACTTATTTATGTATTGTGAGGTGAGGTGCCAGTTGCCTTAGAGTTTCTATTGCTGGATAAAAATGTAATGATCAAAGGCACCTTGGGGAGGAAAGGGTTTATTTCACCTTACAATTCTCAGGTCATTCTATCAGGTTTCAGGGCAGAAACCTGAAGGCAAGAATTATGGCATGGAGGAAGGCTTCTTACTGAATTGTACCTCAAGGCTTGCTCAGTTCACTTTGGTTTTTATTTTTTCCTTTTTAAATTTAAATTAGAAACAAACTTGCTTTACATGTCAGTCCCAGTTCCCTCTCCCTCCCATTCTCCCCTGCCCCCTCCACCAGCTCCCTATCCCATCCCCTTTCTGCTCCCCAGGGAGGGTGAGGCCTAACATGGGGGAATCTTTAAAGTCTGTCATATCATTTGGGGCAGGGCCTAGGCCTTCCCACGCATGTCTAGGCTGACAGAGTATCTCTCTATGTGGAATGGGCTCCCAATGTCCACTTGTATACTAGGGAAAATACTGATCCACTACCAGAGGCCCCATATCTTGCCCAGGCCTCCTAACTAACACACACATTCAGGGGCTCTGGGTCTATCTTATGCTATCAGTTTTCCAGCTATCAGTGTTCACTTACTTATACACCCCAGGACCACCTTCCCAGGGTTAGCACCATCCACCATGGGCTGGGACAACCCATATCAATTACTGATTAAGAAAACTCACCACAAACTTGCCTACAGATGAGTCTTAATGGAGGCCTTTTCTAAATTGAGAGACTTCCCAAATGATTCTAGCTAGTATCATGTTGACATAAATCTAGGGAAGATGCCCACTGTCTAGCTTTTCACATGGTTTTGGGGGAACTCCTAGTGTATTACTAAGTGCTAAGCTTTATGCTGCTAGGAATTACTTCATGCCATCTATACATGCATGAATTGCAGATTGTCTTCTTTTATCAAGACAACCTTCGAAAATGGAATTGGCAGAATTCCCAAAGTCTTCATCTGGGCAGGAACCACTGCCATCCTGTTCTGTGGTTCTTCTGTCAGAGTCTTCTTTTAGTCCAAATCCTGGTTCAACTTTCTCCCAATCCTCAGAGGGTGTTGTTGTTGTTGTTGTTGTTGTTGTTGTTGTTGTTGTTGTTGTTTTTCCTGAGTATTTGAGTGGCATGTGTGTCCCCGAGGTTTGTGACACTTTTTTTTATTTTTATTCATTTTACATGCCAAACACAGTTCCCCCTCCCTCTCCTCCTGCTGCCCCCATGCCCTTCCCACCCCCATCCACTCCTCAGAAAGGGTAAGGCCTCCCGTGTGGAGTCAACAAAGTCTGGCATACCAAGTTGGGGCAGGACCAAGCCCCCAATCAATACACATCAAGGCTGAACAAGGTATCCCACTATAGGGAATGAGCTCTAAAGAGCCAGCTCATGCACTAGGGATAGATCCTTGTCCCACTGCCATGGGTGTTGATCTTTTAATAGGCTTTGATCTGAAAACTAATCACAATGGCTAGGATATTTATTAGAATGAAAGTGGTGTTTACTAAAATGCAACTTCATAGGTGATATGTGTCATGAGACAGTTTGTGACAAGATTCAACCTGGGAAGATGCTGTATAGTAAAACTAGGCCAGCAAAAGAAAGCCTTTGTGTTTATTAAGGCTTACCTTTGAGGGTGCTCAAAATGGATTTGCACAGCTAGGAAAGATACAGAATTCACAAACACAGTGTCCTTTCTGAGCAGAGCAATTTAATAAACACAGAGTCTGTAAGAGGAGGCTCGTGTATAGGAAGAAGCAACAAGCTGCCTATCTGCTTTCTTGGCTCTAAAATGGGAACCATGCCTTTGTCATGGTTGTCAAATGTTAATGTCTTGGCACATAAAAAGGAGTTCATGCCATTGTTGTAGCTATACACTGTACTGTATGGTAATCTAACATACACACAGAAGCAGATATCAAAACAAAAAGGTAGTATATGTCTGTCTAGCCTAGTGTTATTTTCTTTTTTGGTGCTTGAGATGGAATCCAGGGCCTCATGTATGGTTAATAAGTGTTGTACCACTGAGACATACCTTCTACCCCCACAAAACTAATGTTGTTTAAATATTTTTGAGATTACCATATAACCCCTTCTCTTTCCTCCCTCCATACCCTCCCATGTACCCAGCCTTGCTGCTTTTCAAATTCATCCCTCTCTCCTCATATCCATGCATGTGTGTGTGTGTGTGCGCGTGTGTGTATACACATATGCATTCCTAAATATAATCTGCTTTGTTTACATAATGTTACTTGTATATATGTTTTCAGGGCTGACCATTTTTCACTGAATCAGTAACTAAATGGTGTGCCTTTCCCCGTGGAAAACAATTTATCCCAGCATTACTTAGCTGCCTGTAGTTTTTTGTGTAAGGTTGGGGCCTATTGTGCTTTCTCCTATCCACGTTGTCTTGCCTATTGGTGTTGTCCTTTTTCAGCTCATGTTTAGGCAACCATGCCATCCACCCTGACTGTTATTCAAGCAAAAATGAAATAGCTCTAGAGTAGCACTATCTCTGAATATTAACGAAGGAAGGAGTGTTAGGAACTGGACAGCCATCACCATCAGGCTGCTGATATATAATTCTGCCTGTGTGTATTGATTTCTGTGGTCCTTGAAACTTTTGCTCTAGATAAGGATTTAGTTTGCTTGAAGTTGAAGGGATTATAGCAGAGGCTGAAGAAAATCCCAAGAGTTTTTGAGTAGACAGTGCTAATATTTATTGAGTCTTTATTGGACTTGCTTGGAAAGATATTTGGCTACAAATGACAGTATTATAATCACTTAAACAATCTGGAAATATTCCACCTATCTTCATTAATGTAAAATTCTAGGTTGAGTAGCAGTTCTATTGTACTGTTTCCTTAACATTTACTGTCCCAGCACCCTGAAATTTTATTTCTTGATTCAAGATTAGTCCTTAGGTCTTATACCAGTCTCAAGGAAGGTCTTATACCAGTCTCAAGGAAGTAATAAGAACTTAAGGAAAAGTACTTGTTCTTGTTTGGTTATTGTTTTTAAATTCCCTTATATTTTTTGATAATTAATTCTTAAAATTTATTGTATTTCCTTTATTTATATACTTAGATATGTTTGTAAACATTCATGCCACAGTATGGGTAGGATATGTAGATCAGAAGGCAACTTGTTAATTTTCTCCTTCCACCATGGGATTCCAGGGATCAAACTCTCTTCATCCTTGTTGGGAATTCCAGTATGTGCTGTGCCACTACATTGACTCATTAGATATTAATTTGGTCTGATGAATAATTTGAAAAGAATACCTGCTTGTCTATAAGTTGTTACTTCTCTGTTTATTTTTTCTTTTGCTATGCATAAACTTTTTAGTTTGATAAGATTCCATTGTTTACTTATGCTCTTATTTCCTGTGTTTTGGGATCCCAATTCAAAAGATTGTTGCCTATAATGATGTCATGAAGTGCTTCCCCATTATTTTCATCTAGGAGTTTCATACATTGCATTACATTTTGAGTTGCTTTTTATGTTAGGTGAGAGTTAAGGGTCAGATTTCAACTATTTACATATGTGCATTCAATTTTTTTCATCCCTGTTTTTTTTGATGATTTTGTCCAGTATATATCATGAGAATATTTGGTTAAAATAAGTGGACTATGAATGCATGAATTTATTTCTAGAATCTTTTATGGTGGTTTGAGTAAGAATGCCCTCCATGAGCTCATATGTTTGAATACCTGGTTCTTAGTTGATGGACCTGTTTGGGGAGAATTATGAAGTGTGGCCTTGTCCAAAGATGTGCTTCAGTGAGAGCAGGCTTTGAAGTTTCTAGACTCATGCCATTTCCTGTGTGCTCTCTGCCTCCTGCTTCTAATTCTAGGTGTGAACTCTTAGTTGTTTCTGCCACCATGCCTTGACTCCAGCCTGGAACCGTAACCTAACTAAATGCTTTATTTTTTACATCTCTCTATTATATTCCATTGGTTAACAGATTTGTTTTTATGTGATATTGCAATACTTTGTTAAGTGGATCTGGACTATATCTCAAAATCAAGTATTGTGATACCTTCTTTTGTTTAAGTCTGTTTTTATTTAATTTGTGGTATTTTTGTTCTCATATGGAATTAGGACAATTTAGAAATCTAGTCTCTAGAAGAGATCCTGAAATATTTATTAAGATTATGATTAATTACAGTTCCTCAAGGTATGCTAAATTCTTAAATCTTCACAATAATATGCAGTGGGGAATACTTGGAAATATGGAGAGGATAGTATCTTTAGACTTGAGGTAGAGATGTTAAATAATTGTGTTACTATCTCAGACAAGATAAATGGCACACCACTGAGCATTTGCACCCAGCCAGACTTGAGTGCACAACTCTGTGGTTTGGGCCACTATGTAGACCTCCCTTTCTTATTATCTTGGACCTTGATGTGCCCAAATGCATGAGATTATTGAAAGCATCAAGAATCAAGAGAGCTTTATAAACTATATAAGACTTCTTCCAAGCAACTCACTACTTGTATTCAGAAATTTGTTCTTTGGTGCAAAGTTCTGTTAAATACAGCTTGCTCTAGTCAAGATAACAGAAGACAATTTTTTTATGATAGCAGTTACTTATTTGAAAATAATATGTCTGGGTTATGATAATGAAAGGAATTTTTACATGTTGAGCTGTTTGGATGGTTAAATAGAAAAATGAATTCAATATGTCATTATAACACAGACATAAAACTCAGTCATTCAGCAATAATTAGGGTAATCCATCTATTCAGTCTTTAAGATTTTAGGTGAATTGTTGTAGATCATTAACTCATATTTTCATATTAAAGTTTCTTTCTGTACATCAACAAAGAAAACTAAGAATAAATATTTTAAATGTTTATAACATCACAGGGTTATCCCAAATAAGGAATGATATTATTTTTAATTAAATATCCTCAATAGCAAAACTATTTTGCATTTTTTATGTTGTCTTTTCTGGTAGCTCAGGCTGTCTTCTTACACGCTGGGATTAAATGTGTATGCCATTACACCTGGTTGAAAACATATAAAGTATCAGCTATATCATTTTTTCTTAAGGTATTGAGATTGAACCTAGAGCTTTCCATGTGCTGCTAGGCAAACACTCTACTACTGAACTGTTCTTCAGTCCTCTCTGATCCTCTTTGGATAAAAACAAGTAGATGCTGAAGAGATGCACACACCTGTAATCAGCATTTAGGGGATTCAGACAGTACAGCAACAAGCTGAAGGCCAGACTGTGATAAATAATGAGAACTTGTCTATAAACTGTAGAGAAGTCATTAGAATTGTTAATATTTTGGAGAATCAAAATAGTTTTTCTTTATGAATAAAATGATTTAAACAAAGGTTAAGGAAGACAAAAGGGAGATGGGAAAGGAACTAGATTTTTATTTTCAAGTTGGAGTAACTGAAACTGAGAAGGCCTCACTGGAGTGCCTAGTGATAATCAGTAACCAGATAACCAGACGTGCTCTCTTCCTTTTCTCTCATCCTTCCCCTCCCATCTCCTTCCTTAACTTCCTTCACTCTCTTGCTTGCTTTTTTTACTTTTTGCTTAAAGTCCTATTTTGTCCAACGAGTGATATCTTTTTTGTCTTAGGTACTAAGTTGCATGCTGAAGTGTGCACGTAATACGTTAAATCTCTTGAGTTTTAATCTTGTCTCTATGTCTATAGTCTTACCACTTTGCAATGTATGTCCTTTAGAAACACAAAACCACTTTACAAACATGGGGACACAAACATGAACACATTAAAAGCAATCAAATAAAGATTCAGTTTGAAAGGTATGGTACGTTCTGTGAAGAACCTGAACATATTATTCTCGATAAAAATAAGATAGGCACCAACTGTAGATTGGGTGGTCAGAGATAGTACCTCTAGAGAAGCAGTAATAAACAAGAAGAGATGGCTCAGCAGTTAACAGCACTGACTGCTCTTCCAGAAGACCTGGTTCAATTCCAAGCACTCACATGGCAGCCTACAACCATCTGTAACTAGTTACAGAGAATCTGAAATGCTTTCTGGCCCCCATGGGCATTGCATGCATGTGGTATACATATTCCTATGCAGACAAAATACCATTCATATAAAATAAAAATAAATATTTTTATAGATATGACCAGCCAGCCATGTTGAAAATTAAACTGAATGGTTATTATTCAGTGTATGCTAAGTTGTGTGGCAATAACAACAACAAAACCCCACTACATATCTGTACCAACGTGGACTGAGGATGTTACTTCACAACATCCTCAGATTACAGCCCATATTTGTAGACCAGACACTGTTTTAGACATTGATTTCTCTCTAAAAAGATACAAATGATATCCTTGATCATAAAACTTTTATGTAAAATCACATATCATATTTCATGAACCTGTACAAATTCCATCACCATAACTTGTTCTAAAGGGAACATTTGAAATATTTGTGAAACGTGTTATATCCTGGAGCATAGAGGGAAGGCATGCTCAGCAAAAGAAACAATATGAAACTTGAAGTAGCATTTTTTTGCCAGCATATAGTGACTAGAAGGGGGATGACTAGAGAAAGGAGGGGACACAGCAAGAACCACATTAGAAAAAATTATATGAAGCATAGGAAGGGCTGTGAATTTCATTCAAATTATAAAGAGTAGCCACGGAAAATTTTTAAGCAGATCAAAATTATTTTAGAAATATTTTAAAAAGCTATTGTTCAATGGCACAGATTATTCCATACTGAATGAATTAGAATCAATTTAGAAGGAAAGAAAATGGAACACACACATTTTCAAAATTCTAACTGAAACTTTATGGTGGGCCCAGCAGCTTTATTCAAGGTAATATACTAACTGGTTTAAACATTCTTCTCTTTTAAAGTACATATTCTCTAATTCTGTCTTCTTTCCTTATGTCACTAAATGTACAAGTGCTTCAATCTATTATAGTGAAGCATCAGAAGAAAGACAAGGACAGGTATTGTGGAACAATCTCCTCTGAGCATGACTGTTGGAAGAGATTTATAAGGCCCTGGTGTCTTGAAGATGTGTAGAGAGCAGTTTTAGAGAGGGAAGGAGGAGGAGGTGTGGGGGAGGGAGAACAGAGAGAGACAGACAGAGTTTTAGTAGGTATTCTCCCATATATTGTCCATGTTCCTGCTAGTAACCTCCCACCTGTGTTCCAGTAAGTATTCTCAATTGCATTCCTGGTCCAAGCTGCACTTGAGTAGAACAGTTTGCTTCTATTGCTGGTGTCCAATTTGTGCCAAGTAGATATTTGTCGACATCTCTTCAAAAGTAATTAATGCAACAGGGGCTTCTCTTCCCCTTCCTCTTCTAGCTCCTCTTCTCTCTGCTCTTTTCCTCCTAAAGATCTGGGTCTGTTGATGGTGGAAGAGCATCACTTCCTTTAGCATTTGATGATGGGTCATTTTCATTTGTTATGACTGCTTCTTCATATGAGGCTGATGACATATAATGACTATTGCTTATCATTTCAACCTATTTAATATGCATGTGTTACCATAAGGTAGAATTCTGAGTCTGGATCTGTGGAGCAGGAGATACACAGTGCATGCAGAGCTTTCGCATTCTGGGTACCAAGGGGAGGTGCGTAAGAGAAAGACAGAGGGATATGAAGAAGTGATAGAGTCATAAGTAAATGAGCTCAGAAAAAAATTTAGTCTGAGAATATAAGATGTTTGAATTCATGATTTTTAATACAATGTTCTTCCTAGACATGACAAGTCCCAAGGCTTATCTGTGACAGTGTATTACTCACAAGAATAATTAGAAGTGAAGTCAAATGTGAGAAGGCAAAAAAAAAACTGAGAACACAGTGAGTTGAACTTGTTATGCACAAAGATGTTATAGTCTCCAAGAAATTAGAGGGCATATTTATACCCAGTGTCTCTTATAACAGATTATCACAAACCTCATGGCTTTATGCAATGTGAACTTATTTTCACTCCTCTAGAAAGCAGAAATTCAAAGTAACTATCATTGACTTAAAAAATCAATGTGTTGACATAATATTACTTCCTTCATCAGAATATTGTCCTAGACTCCTTCATTCTGGTGTTTCTTCACATTCTTTGGCTGTAGTCATATTGCATCAGTTTCTGTGGTCACAGTGGCTTCTCCTCTGCATTTCTTGCCCTCATCATTCTATATCATATCCTTTTCTATTATTTTTATTGAAAGAATACATGTGATTAAATTGGCATATCTGGATAATCCAGGATAATTTTCCAATATATTTGAAATCACTTTTTTCTTTTTTTAATTTGTAAGACTTTTAATTGAAACACATTTTGATAGTGGTTTTCCCTTTCCCAACTCCACCCTGATCCGCCTCCCTTCCCCACCTACTCAAATCCAAACCATTTCTTTCTCTCTGTCATTAGGATGCAAACATCTAAGTGCTGTAATGTTTACTAGGTCCAAATATGATGTGTTTGGCAGTTGTTCTGTTGACATAGAAGGGAAATAATAGTATGAAAATATTCAAAGGATAAGTGAGGTGATTAAGTAAGTAATAGATGATAAAAATTAAGGAAACTGTCTCATTTACTTTCTATTGCTGTAATAAATACCTTGACCAAAAGGTAGTTGAGAGGAAAGGCTTTATCTCAGTTTTCATCCTGTAGTTTATCATCCAGGGACATCATGGTAGGAACTTAAGGCAGGAACCTGGAGGCAGGAACTCATGCAGAGGCCATGGAAGAGTGCTGCTTACTGGCTTTCTCCCCATGGCTTGCTCAACGTATTTTAGTATAGAACTCAGGATGCCCAGGGATGTCATTGCCCAAAATTATCCCTACAGACCAATTTGATGGAAGCATTTTCTCAATTGAGATTTTTCTCTTCCCAGATAATCCTGGCTTGTGTCATGTTAAAAAAACAAACAAAACAAAACACTAATGATCATGGAGCTAGAGTGGGAAGATGACATAGCTGGATAGTTTTAATCCCAAAGGGATGTGGTAGCAATTAAATGAGTGGCCCAATGCCAGCTAGGACCCTTCTGTTAACCATCACTGAAATTTATAAATAAAGCTGTTGATGCATGTAGTAAAACAGAACACCCATGTCAGAGTATTTGTGTGACCCAGAGCCTGATTCTTGTCTTTTCATTTTCTTGTAAAGTAAATATAGGGATATTGTGAAGTGAGGCATAAAATGCATTGCAGTTAGCTGCTGTCTCTAGAACAGAGGGATTGCTGTCTTGTGGGGAATTCACAATTCAACACAATACACAATCACTCAGAAAAGGGGAATTAGAATTATTTTTCACCCAATATTCTTTACTTACTTCCACAAAACAAGGTCGAGTGTCAATTCCTTAGCCTCCCTTGTAACTACTTGATAATGATGTGACATATGTGACATTGTCTGGTCAAATACAAGAAGTATCATGGGAGGATTTCTGAAGTCGATTTTGCTCTGTCTGTGAAGATACATACATAGAAGCACCTAAGCACATATTTAAAAAAGGCTACAATGTTTGAGCTGTCTAGTCATTTTGCACAAGAATAAGCCATATTTTGTGCATAATGAAGAAGCAAGATGAGAGGATACTGGATCCTTAATGATGCTATTTTGCATCTAACTAATTGAAGCAATGGCCTAACTCGGGGTTTCTTGTTATCTGAAAGAACAGAAAATAAACCCAGCCATAAAGCCTGGTTGTCAGAAGCATTTATGGCTTCTGAGGATGGCTTTTCTTTTTATGAGAGAAAAGAGGAGGTACTGAGGTAGCAGATGTCTTCCTGAGGCTACTATAGCCATGCACATATAAATGAATGCCACCTGGATTTCTAAGAGCTGGCTGCTTGAACAGAGAGCAGATACACCTCTAAATTTATCTCTTTTTTTCTAGTTTCCCATACTACCTTCATCTTGGTATCATTTTTCAATTGGACATTTTCTGCATGTATTCTAATTACTATCCACTATTGTTTGATTATATCCTTCAGTACTCTTGTGATGAGGGCACTGGAGAGGTGGCTTAGAGATTTAGGGCACTTGTTGCTCTTGCATAGTACCCAGCTTTGATTTGCAGAAACCACATGGTGGTTCACAAGCATCCATAACTCCAGTCCTAGAAGATCTGACATCCTCTTCTAACCTCTTCAGGCACCAGGAATACATGTGGTACATGTACAAACACACAGGCAAAACACTCATACACAAAATAAGAATACGAATGCTGGTGTTTTGGAAACTTAATGCTCATATTTGGAAGTAGGAGTCTAATGGGAGATGCTTAGATCATCAGGGCTCATTCTGCCCTCCTCATTAATGGATCCATGTCTTCATCATTTTTCTAGCAGTAAGTTTCTTACTAGCAGTAAGATTAAAGCCCTTTTGTGTTCTCTTGACCCTCCTCATGCCCTTCTACCTTTGCCATCAGTGACACAGCAAAAAAAGCCACCACCAGATATCAGCACACATTCCCCTGAATATTGAGGTACTTGATATTGAGCCCACGTGTTTGGACATGCTAGGCGAGCACTCTGTCACTAAGGTATAGCCTCAGTCCTCTGTTTTTCCCTTTTAATGTTGAAAGAGGACCTATAAAATACAGGCTGGCCTTGAATTCATTCAAGATAGGCTTTGAACTTGTGATCCTTCTGTCCAATTAGCTGGGATTACAGATTTACACTAGTAAGGGGCTGACAGCCCCTTCATTTTGGACTTCTCAGCCCCTGAAATGATAAGAAATTAACTTCCATCTTTATGAAATACTTTGTATCTTGTTACAGCAACATGGAACAGAATGGAATATTTTTTCAGTTACTCTTCTGCCTCAAGAATGTCTGAAAAATGACTGTGCTCTTAATGCGGATTAGAATAGACATGATTGAATTCAATGTCTAAGAAAGGCTGAAAAAATCATTAAGCTCTTTTATATTCTGTATCAGCCTGTGAAAACCTTTCCAGACTTTATAGCATGTCTCAGAGACAGTTGGCATCACAAACATTGTCTTAGGAATTGCCCAACTAAGACCCTCATATATTTGCTTTCCTCTAGCCTGATCTATACTGGGTTCCAAGTTCTTTCAGGCTAAGAAATTATTTTCCATGTTAAATAAGTGACTGTGAAGTAAAAGTACACACAAAAACTGAAAGTAAATGTTTGACTTGTATGTGGCTATAACTTCCCAAAGTAGTTCCAGTTACTCAAGTAAAAGGAACTGGTAAGAGGTTAAACTTTGAGTACCCAATGGTATGTTCTTTGGCAGGAGAGAATTTCCCTCTAGGATACATCCCAATCCCCTCTCTATTCTGCTTGTTACTTTGATCCACCAACATATTCACATAAGATTGCTCAAAAATCCATTCTGATAAACTTAAAACCTATACATTTCACAAGTACCTAAAAACATTTTTCAATTTCATTTGAGTCAGGAGCTCTGGTAGAAGACATAACAATAAACTGTAAGCTCTAAAGCACAAATTTGGAAAATGTGTTGTTGGGCTCTTATCATTTGTGTTTAGATGAACAAGACAGTAAAGTTATAAGTGTTCTCTACGGTTGTTGCACCACTTGGGTAATTTGTCCCCATCTGTGTAACATGAAACATAGTGGAAGTCCATAGTAGGTGTCCTAAATTCACTCATTTTGATAGCTGCTCACCAGAAGGCCTAAAACAGAATAGAGGCCTATAAATACAAATGTTAACAGCCAATTACAATCTCCTTTGGTGGGTTTTTCATGCCACTGACAAGAGTTTGTGTTTTTAAAATATATTTAATTTTTAAGTGCGTGCGTGTGTGTGTGTGTGTGTGTGTGTGTGTGTGTGTGTGTGTGTGTGTGTGTGTAAATATGTACGTGTGTGAGTGTAGATGCTTACAGAGGACAGAAGAGGGCATTAAATGACCTGGAACTGGAGTTACAAGAAGTTGTGTGAGTTTGGACAACTGCACTCAAGTCCTCTACAAGAACTGTACTAGAACTTACTGCTCTGTCTCTCCAGCCCCTGATAAAAGAATTTTAAAACTGACTCAGAAGGAGACTTAAAGTCAATTATATTAGCATAAGAGGGAAACAACAGTAGGGAGAAATGGAGGAGAAAGAAAGTTCTACCTTTGAGTTAGAGTCAACATGGTGGACTAGAAACATCTCTAGAAATGGAGATGGGTTCTTCATGAAAATGATATGTATGCCCAGAATGTCAGGGAAAGCATTGTTAGGACTTTGGCTGGTATTCCAGAAGAGGTAAGGAATAAGATTATTCTTTGGGGGCTGGACCTCAGAAAAGTGGGTAGATTCAGCAGGGAAGGTCTGTAAGCAGTGGATTTGGGGGTGGGGAAGGTCCTGACATAAATAAGTACATTATCTCGTCAATGGGATAGTTCTTCTCTCTTTAGCATGTTTTCATTTAAATTAGCTATCCTGGGGGGTGTTTTCCTGACCAATTTTCCTGACTGATAGGCCCATTTGGATTAATTCTTAAGGGAGGTGATAATATTTTATATGTTAGGATGTCAGAATGTTTCTACCCAGGGCCCAATGTGGAAATATTTTGATCTTTTGACCAATACATATTAGCTTTCTTTTAACAGACCTAAACCAAAGTCCTGTTAATGCAGTATTTTAAATGGTAAAGATGCAGCAACTGTGATATTTTTTTGTCTAATGGTATCAGGAAAACAGGAGGTAGGCTCCAAAGTTGACTACGATGGAAGCATCCATCCTCAGTGTCCTCCAGCCTGCTTATGTCTGACATCCTACCAAATACATGCTGAAGTAATGTATGAAAATGTCAATAATTTTGGAAAGCTTACTCCTTAGTTTAAAATTCTTGACTTAATATTCTCTCATTAGGCTGAGAATGAAAAGTTCTAGATTCTGGTTCTATCTATGTGCTTATTATTCTTAAAAATATTTTATTTTTATTAACATGAATTAACTGTCAATAGCATTCACTGATTCCATTACTACACATGAACCAGTGCAGATTCATAAGACGTCACAAAAGAAATAATTATTACTTTCAATTATTCAACTGCTTTATAACCCAGGATGGAGTTAGACCCTTAGCATGTGCTCAAGAAAATACAGTCATCATTTTGTACACAAGACAATGCTAGTCTTGTTGAATCTGCCAAAAATGTAATAAATGTGGAAAGAAAATAGTATAAAAGATGTGGAATGTTTCCAGGTGTTCTTTCTGGCCACTGAAGACAAGATAAGAGACCAATGACCCAAAGGAATGGCATATCTATAAAGTATTAAAATGGGAGCAGGCCAATCTTCTAAAGCAGTGTTTGCCAAACCTTGCAGTATACTAGAACAAATAAAGACACTTTAGACATTATGTTCCCCAGGCCACCTCCCAAACCAATAGCCTTCAAATTTGTGGACATCAGACTTGGCCAGCAGTATTTCCAAGCTGTTCCAATGTCTAGACAAAAAACTGTGCTGCTCATAATATCATCAATTGGATGTTTTGATAAAAAGCAGATTTTGATCAAGTAAACCAGATCCTGATAAGTATGTCTAAGAATTTCCTAAATGCTGCTTCTAGAAAAAGGACTATGCTTGCAATTCCAAGTTTCTAAAGGACAGATAAACACATTTCTTGTCAAATAGTTTTTATTTTTTATCATTTTTTGTTTTACATGTTGATCCCACTTCCCTCCCTCCCTCCTTCTTACCCTTTCTCCCCCTTCACATGCACCCTGACCATCCTCCCCTCCCATC
Organism: Cricetiscus sungorus; assembly: GCA_030556225.1. Classification (NCBI taxonomy): domain Eukaryota; kingdom Metazoa; phylum Chordata; class Mammalia; order Rodentia; family Cricetidae; genus Cricetiscus; species Cricetiscus sungorus. The sequence goes on from JANBXA010000609.1 coordinate 11,779,141, forward strand.
CCCCACCCCCATTCCACATGTAGAGCTATGCTGTCCAGGTGGGGTCATGTAAATCTGTCAAGTTATTTGAAGTAGGGACTAGGACTCCTCTCCTGTCTCTAGGGTAAGGGAGTATCCCTCTATGGAGGATGTGTCCGCAAGGTTCTTTTGTGCACCAGGAATACATAACTAAACACTGAGTCAAACTAGAATCCAGATGCAGAGAAAGAGGACAAGACCAGGTTGCAGAAACACATAAAGACAGCTGACCTGAACAAGGAGGAGCTAATGCCCCCCCCCCGACTGAAAGCTGGGAATCCAGCATAGGACTAACTCAGACCCCCTGAATATGGGTCTCAGCTAGAAGGACTGAGCAGTCTAAGGGACCTCAGTCAAATAGTTTTTAAAGGTGGATATGAAAATGACCTGTACCTAATACCTATGTGACAGGATTCATGATAGGGACTTCACTTTCATTAACTCATAAAGACAACCATTGAAGAATGTAATTATTCCTGGTTTAGAAAAGGAGAGTTGAAATTAAGTGGATAAATCATTGCATGCAGTTGAGCAGCTAATTTATGTTGTGTCCTGGACTCAAGCATAGCTGTGTGTGTGACAAAAATGTTAATGTGCATTGTTGGAAAATCTCCCATGCTAAGCAGAAGCATGTACAACTGAGATAGAATATGTGTACAACTGAGATAGAATATGCTTGTAGTTGTAACTCAAGGGAAGAAATAACATGGCTGAATATTGTTACTCTTATCTCATGTGGTTTCATAGAGAGTACTTCCAGGATTATCATATCAAAGGTGTCATGAATAAATGAATAAACATGAATAAAAAACAGTGCTGGTGGAAGATAGCAAAAGTAAAACACATACTTATTCAACAGATAATTTCAAAAGATCATTGACTCTGGATAAAGAAATTGTATTGGCTCTGATTCCTTGATTTAATTATGGAAATATTTATAAATAAAGAAGGTTGTGCTCCTATGAGGATTTTTAGTTACACATAAGTATTTATTTGTGGGTTGGGGAAGTAACACACGTACGCCATGTCTGTCATGTGATGTGGGTGTCAGAGGAGGTCCTCTCTCCTTCTACCATGTGGGTCCCAGGGATTGAACTTGGATGTCAGGCTTTGCAGCAAGAACTTTTACCAACCAAGAAATCTTGCCAGTCCTCTTCATCATTTTTAATGTGTTTTTTTTCTCTTACCAGGAAGCTGAAAAATGAACTTTTAGAGGCAAAGCGTAAAAGTGGGAAGACCCACCAAGAGTCCAGTAGAGTCTGTGTTCACTGTCAGAAAAACCTTGGCCTCATCTTTGACCGGGGAGACCCATGCCAAGCATGCTCACTCAGGGTATGCAGTGAGTGTCGAGTCATGGGCCTTGGTGGCAGCTGGAAGTGCACTGTCTGTGCCAAAGTCGCGTGAGTTTTCTGCCTTTCTCTGAAAAATCCATATTTTGTGATAAGATTTGAATGAGGAAAGTAAGAAGTGAGGAAAAGAATTTTAAATTGAGAGTAGATTTAAAAGTACAGCCTAGTTACAGGCTTGACGTGTGAATGTGTGTGTGTGTGTGTGTGTGTGTGTGTGTGTGTGTGTGTGTGTGTGTGTGTATGTGTGTGTGCATGTGTGTGCGTGTGTATTAGAGATAGAGAGACAGAAACAAAGAGGAAAATAGAAACAGGCACAGAGATAAAGGAGTGTTCAGTGGGAAAGAATCAGGTAGAAACAGATATAAAAATGGGGAAATATATTTTTTTTTAAAGAAAGAACCCTGAAGCATAATAAAATTGGAAGCCTAATGAAATCTGTGTGTCCCTGTATTTAAAAGCCAGCCATGTATTTTCTTTTCTATAAGCCCTTCAAGACTCTGCATGGCTTCTCCAAAGGCATAGACAGAATTCTCTTGACATCCTTAAACATGTTTGATAACTGGAAGATAAGCACCAAACATCCTTGCTGCATGCCTTAGCTGAGGTGGAACAGTTACTTCTTGTTCTCTGGGGCTAGCTGTTCATCTAAAAGGACAAAGGAAGGCAGCCTTCCCATTAGGCTTCAGGTTAGATCAGTGTTTCTCAACCTTCCTAATGCTGTGACCCTTTAATACAGTTCCTCATGTTGGCTGACCCCCAACCATAAGATTATTTTCCTTGCTACTTCATAACTGTTATTTTGCTACTGCTATGAATCATAATATAAATATCTGTGTTTTGTAATGGTCTTAGGTGACCCCTGTGAAAGGGTTATTTAACCCCAAAGAGGTTTGCAACCCACATGTTGAGAAATACTGCACTAAGATCTAAGTGTGATTATTCTATGTAGGCATCAGCTTGACATCTCCATGTGCAATGAGTTGTTGTGGGGCCTTGCTGTCAATTTTTGGAGAGCAACTTACTGTCTTGGCAACAGCCTGGGTTGTTTGGAGATTTCCATTGGACCCCTTTGGCCAGTGGTTCTCAAGCTGTGGGTGTGTCACAACCCCTTTGAAGATCACATATCAGGTATCCTACATATCAGATATTTACATTATGATTCATAGAAGTAGAAAAATAATTTTATGGTTGGAGATAACCAAAACATGAGGAACTATACTAAAGGGTCACAGCATTTTGACCAACAATTCAATTAGATGTAACCCAGTCCCAGTACTGGAAGCTTCATTTGGTGACAGGAAATGACCAGCTGGGACTGTCTCTATTTTAGTTTCTATTGCTCCAATGATACGCTATGACAAAAGCAAGTTGGGTATAAAAGGGCTCCTTGGGCTTAAATTTTCACTTTGCAGTCCATCACTGAATGGAGCTAGTACAGAAACTCAAACAGGACAGCAACCTGAAAGCAGGGGCTAATGCAGAGGCCCTGGAGAGGAGCGGTTTATTGGCTTGTTAACCATGGCTTGTTTAGCCTGCTTTTTATAGAACTCAGAATCACCAAGCCTAGGGATGACACCACCCACAATGGTTGGGCCCTCCCCTACCAATCACTAATTAAGAAAATGCCTTATAGGGTTACCTACAGCTGGGTTTTATAGAGACTTTTTTGTTTGTTTGTTTTTGTTTTTGTTTTTCATTTGAAGCTCCCTCCTCTCAGATGACTTTACCTTGTGTCAAGGTCTGTAAAGAATCGTGTTGGAATTTTTGTGGGGATTGCGTTAAATCACTAGATTGATTTTGGTAGGATGGCCATATTTTCTACATTGATCCTACCAATTCATGAGCATGGAAGATATTTTCATCTTCTGATATCTTCTTCAATATCTTTCTTCAAAGACTTGAAGTTTTTAATCATACAAGTCTTTAACTTGCTTGGTTAGAGTTACCTCAAGATACTTTATATTTTTGAGGTTATTGTGATGGATATTGTTACCCTGATTTCTTTCTCAAGCCATTTGTCATTTGTATATAGGAGGACTGCTGATTTATTTTTTGCCATTTTTTTTTATTGAGCTATACATTTATCCCTACTCTCTTTCTCCCCTCACCACTCCCCTTATACCCTTCCTGCCCTGCATGCTCCTATTTTACTCAAGAGATCTTATCTTTTTTTCCCTTCTGAGACAGATCCATGTATATATCTCTTAGGGTCTTCCTCTTTGTTATCTAGGTTATCTGGGGTTGTTGCCTATAAGCTGGTTGTCCTTTGCTTTATGTCTAATATCCACTTATGAGTGAGAATATATTATATTTGTCTTTCTGGGGTTGGGTTACTTCATTCAGGGTGGCTCTTTCTAGTTCTGTCCATTTGCTTGCACTGAGTAGTATCCAATGTGTAAGTGTACCACATTTTCCTGATCTATTCTTCAGTTGAGGGACATCTAGACTGATTCCAGGTTCGGGCTATTACAAATAATTCTACTATGACCATAGTTGGACAAATGTGCCTGTGGTGTGAGTATGCATCCTTTGGTATATGCTAGGTCTTTAGGTAGATTGATGCTCAATTTTCTAAGAAACTGCCATACTCACTTCCAAAGTGGCTGTACAATTTGCACTCCCACCAGCAATGGAGGAGTGTTCCCCTATCTCCACATACTTTCCAGCATAAACTGTCATTGGTATTTTTTAATTTTAGAAAGATGGTATCTCAGAGTTATTTTGTTTTGCATTTCACTGATGGCTAAGGATGTTGAGCATTTCCTTAAGTGTCTTTCGGCCATTTGAGATTCCTCTGTTGAGAGTTCTCTTTTTACATCTGTACTCCATTTTTTAATTGGATTATTTGGTGTTTTGGTGACTAGCTTCTTGAGTTCTTTGTATATTTTGGAAATCAATCCTCTATCATATGTGAGGTTGGTAAAAGTCTTTTCCCATTCTGTAGGCTATCATTTTGTCTTGTTGACTGTGATCTTTGCTTTACAGAAGTTTCTCAGTTTCAGCAGATCCCATTTATTCATTGTTGTTCTCAGTGCCTGTGTTATATTTAGGAAGTGGTCTCTTGTGCCAATGTGTTCAAGGCTGCTTCTCACATTCTCTTCTATGAGGTTCAGTGTTATGTTGAGGTCTTTGTTCCATTTGGGCTTGAGTTTTGTGCATGAGGATAGATATGGATATATTTGGATTTTTCTACATGTCAATATCCAGTTATGCAAGCACCATTTGTTGAAGAAATTTCTTTTCTCCATTTTATAATTTTATCTTCTTTGTCAAAAATCAGGTGTTCATATGTGTGTGGATTAATACCATTGTTTTTCATTTGATTCCATTGGTCCACTTGTCTGTTTTTATGGGGTGCTGTTGATTTTTGTTAGTTACTTTTGTATGCAGCAAGTTTGATGAATGTTTAATCAGCTGGAGGAGATCCCCAGTAGAATTTTTAGGGTCACATATATACAATCCTATCATCTGTCAATAAAGATATGTTGACTTATTCTCTTCACCTCCTTCAATGGTCTTATTGCTCTAGCTAAGACTTCAAGTGCTATATTGAATAGGTATGGGGACAGGGGACAATCTTGTCTTATTCCTGATTTTAGTGGACTTGCTTACACAAATCTTCTAGGATTGACGAGAATTTTTTTGTAACTATTTCTACAATTCTTATTCAATACTTTCTGGTTTAATTTTTAGTATGTATTCTTTCCCCTATATCCCATTTCTGTTCATTCTCTTATATAGCCCAGACCCTCCTTGGTTCTGACAAAAGGACATAAGGCCTAAGACTCAAAAATCCCTTTTTCTGTTATACAGAGCCTCAGGTTTCAATATAAGAAGACAAAATTTGCCTTACTGTATTTATACTAGTTCTAATTATTAAATCACAAGATCTGTAGCCTTATGCTTTTGAAATAACTCATTTGCTAGATAATATGGGTGGTAAATGAGGTCAAATTCACTGTATCTTTCCTCTGAAAGATAGGAGTCAGATTCTCTTTAGGATGTGTTAACAAGAAATTAAGTCTTAATATGTTGAGTCTAATTTGGAGCTTGTCATAGAAATTGCCTACCCAAAATGAAAAAATCCTTTCCTGTGCTTCTCACATAGATCACATGGGCTACATATATCATTTGTTTATCATCTTCCTTATTTCTCATCCTCTACTCTAAGTTCCATTACCACGAAGAGAGGAGATTTAAAAATAATCTGTGTTTCACTAATGATGTCCTCATGCCTAAAGTAGGTACTCCATGTGTATTTGTTAAATGAGTAGATGGATGAAATAATAAATGGATGAATGAATGTCTCCTACTTAAAGTATGTCAGGCTGGATTAAGAGGAAGGAAAATAGAACAAATATAATTTTATTTAATTGGGAACATGAAGTTGGGGTGAAAAACAATAACTATGACAAGTACATCTGGCTTTTAAACAAAGTAAATATCTACCCATCACAGAAAAGTAAAAGTTGTTGTAAGAGGATACAAACATAAAAACTAAGATGTTGAACAGGATGCTTTTCTTAGGAAGTATTAATATACGAATAAAAAAACTTCTCAACCAATTATCTTCTTTTTATTAGTGAAACTTTAGCTTAATCAAGTCAACCATCTATTTGACTAATTGATCTATTCATACCTACATCTGTCCATCCTTTCTTTGCACCCATTAAAGAAACTCTTTATCATTCTGAACATTCTAACGAGAAAAAATATTTTAATACTTCTCTAATATTTATGCTACTTGTTTGTGTGCTCTCTGGGACTAGAGCTTTCAACATTGGAAATATCCTGTTTGCTATTCATGGAGTGGTTTTCAACAAGGAAGCATAAATGATATTTTATTGGCAAGGAATGTCCTTTGTTTGTTATAAGAGAATATTACAGCCCTACTGGGCTGTCTCCATGTTTAATAGACCATTAAATTGAAATTCCCATCCTAACCTCTAAGAGATGAGATGAGTCAGAAAGTGACTCATTCTTTAATCAGTTGGAAGAACAACCTTTATTGCCATTTACCTTGGACAGGGTTTTCAGAAGCACTGAAATGTTTATAGCAAGGATTGGGAGAATGAAAGCTTTTCCCTTTGTAGCAGATCCATTTTTGCTTTGGTTGTCCCTTTACTGCATTTAAGATGTTTTCTTTCCTTGTAAGTGGTTTGCGGTTTCACTATCATATGCATGGGGATTTCTTTGCATATTTTTCTGCTTGGAAAAAAGGAACCTAGACTGACCACCCTCTCTATGTGGACAAAATATGTTTCACTCTTCTCTTATTTCAACTCCCAATAGTAAGAATTGATAAATATGTACTATGTAGTGAATGAATTTATAAATAATAAGTTTAACTAGTTTCCTTGTGATTAACAGAAGGAAAATGATACCTTACAAAGCATATCATATTACATGTGAAAATGATACCTTACAAAGCATATCATATTACATGTGACTACAGTAGTTAATGATAGGTAGGTAAACAAAATGCTTTGGTTGCTCACCTTTTAAAACAAGATTACATATTTGCCCTGTAAATCCAAAGAAAATAGAGCTTTTTTGAATTTATGTAAATTTCCAAATAAAGGAAACTTACATGAGTCCCAGAAGTTTAGTGTTAAATAAAACCAGAAGTTAACACTCTCTGATAGTTAGCGATTGGTGTTCACAGATAATAAGTATGGTAACCTGTAATTTCAGTCACAACACATTCTTCTGAGTTCAACTTAAAGGAAACAGTCTATTTGAAGCCTAGAGTTGTTTGAATACTACAGTGACATGGCAGACAGGTTGAAATCTTATAGTGAGTTCCACATTTATGTTTTCTCCTCTCTCACCACTTTGTCATTCTTGCTGCTTGACCCACAGTGGTCACACATGTGAAAGTGTACATACATTCATTGGAAAGGCTAAGCATTGCTGACAATTTTTTTTGCTTCCATGCATCTTTACCCCTATCAAAGCTTTGCTGTAGCTGACAAACATGAGTTTTCTTCTGATGATATTGCCCAATGGAAAGAGTATGAGGCTTGGAATATGAATGTTATATCTTTGAGGAAATTATTTAACCTATGTGAGTTTCCTAATCTATATATAGTGAGGACTGTCATTGCTAGCTTACATTTCACAGTAAGGATCACAGATTGCACATGTAAAGTGCCTGGCACATTACTTGGCACTTGGTAGGTATTCAGCATTAGTTTCTTGTTCTTCTATTAACTTCCTGTCTATATCCAGAAATGGTGAAGGAGTCAAGAGCATTACCTCTGATGCTTCAGAGTTCTAAAAATGACAAATTACTCAAGTTCATGGTGGATGTGAATAAATACAGTTATGGCTATTGTTCTCACACAGATGGCACGAGGTAGTGACTAACAGCTCTAGAGAAATAGTATTTGTGTTATCTGTTGGCAGCTGTAGATGTATGGTAAGGATAGTATGGAGGTGTGTTTCCTTTAGAATATAGACTGCCACACATGAAACTGTCATTATAATATCCTCTATACTTCCTCACAAGCACTTACACACATAAGAGACAAGACTTAGCATATTTCCCATTGGATGATTTTCTAGCATTCAGCTATGTCACTTCTCTTGTTCTCATTTACTCAGTAACTTCCAGCTCTGTGCTGTCTCTGTTGACTTCCACTTATTTTTCTTGGTTTTAACAGCTCATGTGATTACTTTGGATCCACATTAATAAACTGGGGCAGTCGTGGTATTTCAAATTCACTTCATTAGTGGCTCAATTCTTGCTGTAAAATTGAATTACATTAATACTTCTGTATGTGAGTCTCTTATTGACAGCATCTTTAGAAATTAACATTTCACAGATACCTGTCTGTCTAGCATAAATAGTAATGTTTATGCCTATAAATCTCTGGAGATATATCCAGGTGTAATCTATTCAAATTTATTCTTTTGATAGATTATATCTTCCTTAGATTTGATGCATTTTGTAGCCTCTACAGTTATGAATTAGCCACTCAATAATCTGTGCTTTTCAAGAGGTTATATAGCCACCAGGAGTGAGTGTGAGGTATACATGGTATGGTCATATTTTCACTGTATACCTCCTCTAAGGTTGACAATTTGACATTTTTGCCAGTAGTAGAACTGTGGTGAACGTATATATCTTGCCTTTGTCTCTTACACTATGAAGTAGGATTTCAATTACTCTGAGAAATAAAGCTGATTTTTTTCCTGAATGAATTTTACATTTGGGATCCAATTGCTGATTGTAAAGCTCAACTGGATAAATCTCAATATGATGCTCTGGGACTAGAAATCTCTATTTTGCTCTCAGTTGCATTTCTTCAGCCAGCATAGCATACTTACTAATTCTTGCAAAGTTTCATTCTTATGATACCTTCCTTGATTTATATTTTATCAGTTCTTGTCTTGTCAGCTAGTTTCTTAAATGGTTTACTAGCCTCTCATTTCTCTACATATTTCTCCAGGTATTATGTAATCAATTGTGAACTTTAGTGTAAGTTCCCTATGGCCTCTCAAATGACATTTTAGCTTCTTAGCATGGCATTCAAAGGTTGCTATTATATAGTCAAGGCCTACCTCTTAAACTTATTTTCTACTATAACCTTCTAGAAATCATTTACCCTGACAGGACAGTACTATTTTCCACCATCAGCTCATGTCCTTATAAGCAATTTTCTCATGTTTAGTTAGAAATAATTGTAGACTGACTAACGACTTTTCTGATTCTATGTTTTTGTTGTAAGCCTCCAACTGAGCTTTATAGCAGTGTAGATGCTATAGGTTGAATTCCAGGAATCTTGACTCATTTTACAAATGTTTACAAACTACAGTACCAAATATTGGTGCTAGAGATGATAACTGCGATCCCAGATCCCTGCCTTCATGTCACTGATGACAATGAAGTTTGTAATGAAGATATGAAAAGAAGCTAGTCTTAAAATGATGGATGACTAGTCACTCATTCAAGTGAAATTATAACTTGAAGATATATAGATCAGTAACATTTATGTGTAATTTTTGCACAATAAAAATACCACAATACATTCCATTATTTTTGTAACAAATGTATGTTAGTATATATAATAAAAAAAGAAGAAACTATTGCTCAAGAGCACAGTCTATTAAGGGTCTATTATTATAGTACTATGGGGGGAATAGTTGAGTTGCATAGAGATTGTCTCTCACAGAGTTAACAGACAAATAGACATTACTTAAAATTCTAAGATAGAGTTTAAAGCTCTATATGTCATAGAAAAAAGTGGAGGCCTAAAAGAAGATCACAGATAGGAGGTGATTTCACATAGTCATCATAGATAAGGCTCAAAAGATGGATAGGATCTATCCTAGTTTCATTTTTGTTGCTTGAATAAAACATTGACCAAAAGGAACTTGAAGAAGAAAGGGTTTATTTGGTTTACACTTCCTAAACACAGTTCATAATTAAGGGAGATCAAGGTAGTAACTCAAGCAGAGGCAGAAGCAGGAACCATGGAGGAAAGTTTCTTACTGGCTTTCTCTCTATGGATGCTAAGCTTACTTTCTTTTATAACCTAAGTCTTAGTTCCCAGAGGTAACACCACCCACAGTGGACTGGGCCCTGCCACTTCAATCATCAGTCAAGAAAATGCCCAAGACTAATCTGATGGAGGCAATTGCTGAGATGCAGTTGCCTCTTCCCAGGTGACACAGTTTGCAATGAGTTGACAAAACCCAACCAGTACATGGTTATTCAAGGTTTCTTTCCCATCTTTAACATTTAATTGGTTACAAAATCAAGGGAGACATTCCTAACAGGGTATTTTGAATCAGCTTCCTCCTCTGTTACTTTTCCCTTTGCTCAGGAATGCATCCCATCACCGTTCTCCTGGAATATTGTGATAGTCTTTGTCCTGTTCTCTATTCTAGCCCAGCATGTAGGTTCCATGAAGGGATCTTCCTAAAACATGTTCTTAGTAATGGCATTATTTCAAATGGAGCCTTTGATTGTCCCTCATTTATGTTGAAGATCTTTTATTCAAAGTCATGGTTTTTTACCTAAGTGGTTTTTGAAAGTTACCTATGCAAAGCTAAATAATTTAACTTTATTACCTTACTTTTGCTCCATGAGCAGGCAGCTGAAGATTATAAGTGGAGAATGGTTTTTTGAGGAAAAGGCAAAGCGTTTTAAGCAAGTCAATGTTCTGGGCACTGATGTTGTTCGACAGTCCATCTTACGAAGAAGTCCAGGTAACTAATGCAATTATTTGTCTCCAAGTCTTTGGTTGGGTTATCCCCTGTGATAATATAGCTGGTGAACACAGTTGCATTTTTTCCTCAGTCCTGTAAGTCATTTCACAACTTGGTAGCTTGAAATCTAAACCTGAAAATTATACAAATGAAGTCATTAGAAAACAAACTTCATAGTCATCTTCCACATATCTGGCATGAAAGAATTTCAAAGGAGCCATTTATTCTCATCACAGCCAGTTATTTTTCCAGACACATTTCTGATACTTTACTAAACATTTAGGAAAGCAACCTAAAACAGGTAAAATAAATGATTTTGAAAGCAAGTCTTGAGTTTTCACCAAGTTAATTTCAGATTTCCATTTAAATGGTATTTTAAAAACTTCATTCTTGGTTCCAAACCAAGCACTGGTATTTTATCCCAAAATTCCACTCTCACAAATGGGAACATTGGGAAATGCCAAGGAGCATTTTTGGTTGTCATGATGATTTGATTGAGTCAATAGCATTTATTGGAAAGGAACCAAGTATGATAAGATAATGGACTTAAAATATGCAGAAAATTGTAGTCAATGAAAAATTATACTGGCCCAAAATACCAAGAACAACCAGCTTAAGATTGCTTGCCAGTGTACTCAAACTACAATCTAATTGGTTCATTATGGAATAAAGCTTTCTTGAGTGCAGTTTTCCCATGCATTGTTTATATAATAAAGGTGGAATGGGTATCTTTTTGTCTGGGAATCTTTACAACTGATTCCGGTGTTGTTTGGGGGGTATGATACAAAGAACATTCCTAAAGGTGAGTGACATCACATCTGAATCTCCAGGTTGAATGAAAAATATCCAGTCAGCTACAGCCTCTTCCTACACTAAACCTCAGTGCCTTCCAGTGTGTGAACTACATTTCCAAGCATAAGATACATAAACACATGTCTGTCATCCTAGGACATCTGGCCTCTCATTTCCATGATGTCTGGCTATGAATTATTGTGGCATACTTGTGTTCATTACTGCTGGGAGACTGAGGCACAAAGATTATGTACTTAACAGCAGTCTGGGATACAGAGTGAGTCCCAGACCAACCAGCCTTAAGAATATAGAGAGAACTGTCTTAAAACAATACAAAACACCTATAAAAATAATGCCTATAATCTATGGATTTAGAGGTCTCCTGAACTCAGCATTTCATACTCTGAATATATTCGTAGAGGCATAATGAATTTGTCCCTTCATTGCAGTCTTCCCAGGAAAGTTTATCATGCCAAACCTTGACCTGATGAGTCTTAATTCTCAGTTATCTCTACAGCATTCAACAAATTAGAAATACCTATGTATACAAAATAACTTAGGATTGAACTGTGTCGTTACCAATTATTATAAACTTATCCTTTCTGCCTTTTGTAAGTAAATTTATTTTTCTTTTTATGAGGATCTGAAGAAATACAAAGCCAAGAGCAAGCCCACCAAGATGTAGACAAGTCTGATACTTCATCTTCTATTAGGCAGAAGGCCACCCATGAAGGACCCAAGAGGAAGGGGTAAGCATAGCCTCTAAAATAAATAATATTTAGTGTGTTCATGTCTGTAGCCAACAGGTAACATTTTATTTCAGGAAATGCATGCTTAAATACTTTTCAGCCTCATAGAAATTCCCTGGCTGGAGCCAGTCAGTGGATCTCTGTGAGTGGGAGGCCTATCTGGTCTACAGAGCGAGTTCCAGGACAGCCAGGGCTACACAGAGAAAACCTGTCTCAATAAACAAAACAAAACAAAATTCCTGGATGACCTGAACATGTGAATTAAAAAATGATTCCCATTACTTCCAGGCAGATCGCTGATCAGAGTCAGTCTTGGCTATAAGCAGCTCATTAGAGTCTTTGCATTCAAATGTCTGTATCCCTCTTTTCCAACCTAGCTTATGGCATATAAAACAACCTCAATAAAAGAATGGTTACTTGAACATTCTATTCCCTATTTAAAATGCAGTCTACCTTAAGGAAAAAAAAGTCACATTTGATCACTTCAACTTAGCATGTTGAGTACTGCAATGAGCAATGGGAGATATATCAGAGAACAAGATGCAAGGAGGCACGGGAACTGGCAGCAAGATGCCACAAAAGAAGTAGAACCCCCCCCCAAGGAAGACAACATAGCAAGGGTTCTGCAATGTACAAAGTCTTTTGGTGTGCCTCTCTAGGTAGCACTGCATTGTTCTCTCAGCAGAAACCACAGGAAATGCTGACAATGGCTAAGGTTATATCTAGTTCTAAAAGAAGTGTGGACTTTTCTCATTTTCTTTTCAGTGTTCTGAACTAGGAGTGGGAATGAAATAAAAGTGTAATTTAACTCAGACTCTCTTGACTAACCCCCTTGTTCATTAATTAGCAGAGAATAAGGCAAAAGATGGTCTAGAAATTCTTGAACTTCTGTCCCTCTACATTTAACCCTCCCTCTCCTGTTGCAGTCATTTATTCATCAGGATTCTTATGGGGCCTTGTGCCTGTAAATCTCTTGTCTTGAACTCTGACTCGTTCCCCATATACACACACTTAATGGCAAGCTGTTTTAGTGCAGCCCCAGTGGCTTCTTTACTTTTGTGTTAAGGTATCTAGCATAGTGCCTAACCATAAAAATAATCAAAGGATGACTGAGTAAGGATCTTGGAGCCTACAGATGCTGTGAAGAGCTATAGTTTACATACTTTACCTCAAGTTATCACAGTTAGGTCACACAACTAAGGAAATCAGCAGCTGGAAAGCAATAACTGACAAACATGAGTCACACACATCCTGACTCATTCAAACTATCTTAGCCCCAGGCTGAGCCCTGCTGGGCGCTCAAAACTGGCAGCTGTGGTTCTAACTTTAAGGGCTGTAACATCCAGTTAGAGAGGAAAGCATAACACCTAAAATGTTACTGAGTTTTAAAGGCTTGTATGAACATATAAATTGGCAATACAAGCTATCAAGGTCAGAAATACAGCAATGTGTTAATAATTCACAAGAGGTGGCATAGGCAATCAAGACACACACTAAATCGATACTAGCTGCTTTGAGGTTGCAGACAAGTCACAAAGACACACATCAGATTACAAGTGGGATTTGACAAGGAGCTTGACAGGTGGATAAGGTTCAGGCTACCAAAAGGAAGAAGGGGTGATTCTGAGCATCAAAGGCTAGCATTGTATTAAGCATCATTTTCACCCCAAATGTAATTTTCCAGCAGAATGAAGGTTCTGACATTTTGACAGTGACATTTGGCTAGGCTCCTTTGAAGCAGAGACAACTTAGCAGATTCTATTAAGATTATGCCAGTGCCTTTGGAATCCATTTGTTCACTTAGAACATTGTTGAATATAAAATAAATGAAACAATCACCCCATCACTATCTTCCTAAAGAACACAGCTGGTAGACTTTTGTTACCATTTTTAATGTTTTTATTTATTCTTTGAAAATTTCAAGTGTGTATACAGTGTATTTTGATTTTTTTCTTCCCATATGTTTTATTTCATTTACTTGAAAAGTGGCCGTTGCCCTGGCACATTTTGTTGTTATAAAGCACTGTAGGAAAAATGTTTACTTTTTGTGCAATCATCAGTAACTAAAGGAGGTTGAGTCATGGTGTATTACTTCTACACAATTGTGTGTGGGCAGACACTGCAAGACCAAACAAAGCAAGACCTGAAGCAAACAGAAAACTGATGGAAACTGGGTTTCCATAATCCTCCTGTCCACTAGTGTAACTGAAAGTTGAGAAACCACTTTGTTCTCATTCTAAAGCAGAAACACTTGAGAAGAAATAGCCTAATTGGCTGATGTTCTAAGCTACTTGATGTTTACATTTTCTTTTTGTATGATAATATTTTAATTTAAATTTGAAACAAGCTGGTTTTACATGTCAATCCCAGTTTCCTTACCCTCCCCTGCTTCCCTGCCCCCACCAACTCCCACCCCATCTCCTTTCTGCTTCCCAGGAAGGGTGAGGTCTTCCATGGGGGATCTTCAAAGTCTGTCATATCATTTGCAGCAGGGCCTAGGCTAAGAGAGTATCCCTCTATGTGGAGTGGGCTCCCTAAGTTCATTCATATACTATGGATAAATACTGATTCACTGCCAGAGGCCCCATAGACTGACCAGGCCTTTTAACCAACACCACATTCAGGGGGTCTGGGTTGGTCTTATGCTGGTTTCCCAGCTATTAGACTGGGTCCATGAGCTCCCCCTTGTTCAGGTCAGCTGTCTCTGTGGGTTTCTCCAGCCTGGTCTTGACCCCTTTTCTTATCACCCCTCTCTCTCTATAACTGGATTCCAGGAGTTCAGCTCAGTGTTTAGCTGTGGGTGTCTGCTTCTGCTTCCATCAGCTACTGGATGAAGGCTCTAGAATGGCATATAAGGTAGTCATCAATCTCATTATTGGGGAAGTGCATTTAAGGTAACCTCTCCACTATTGCTCAGATTGTTAGTTGAGGTCATCCTTGTAGATCTCTGGACAGTTCCCTAGTGCTAGATTTTCTTAAAACCTATAATGGCTCCCTCTATTATGCTATCTCGTTTCTTGCTCTCCTCTATTCTTCCCTTGACTCAGTCTTCCTGCCCCCTCATGTCCTCTTCTCCCCTTCTCTTTTTCCTAACTCCCTCTCCCCTCACCCCATGCCCTCAGTTTGCTTGGGAGATACTGTCCCTTTCCCCTTCTCAGGGGGTCATGTATGTCTCTCTTAGGATCCTTCTTGTTTCCTAGCTTTTTTGGTGGTGTAGGCTGGTGATCCTTTGCTCTATGTCTAAAATCCATATATGAGTGAGTACATACCATGTTTGTGGTTTTGCTTCACCTTCTTTTATACCTATTTTTCTTAGGTTTGGCCTTTTTTACAGTGTCCCATATTTTCTGGATATTTTGTGTTAGATGTAAGATTTTCTTTGGTTGATGAATCTATTTCTCCTAGTGTATCTTCAACACCTGAGATTCTCTCTTTCATCTCTTGTATTCTATTGGTTATGCTTGCATCTGCAGTTCCTGATCATTTACCCAGCTTTTCTATTTCCAGCATTCCTGCAGACTGGTTTTGTTATTGTTTGTTTGTTTGTTTTTTGTCTCTATTTCAGCTTTCAAACCTTGCACTGTTTGAATTGTTTCTTTCAATTTTTAGTTTGTCTTTTCTTCCATTTCTTTAAATGATTTTCTCATTTCCTCTTTTAGGGTCTCTATCATCTTCATGAAGTTGTTTTTAGAGTCGTTCTCTTCTGCTTCATTTGTGTTGAGATGTTCAGGTCTTGCCGGTGTGGAGTCCCTAGACTCTGGGGGCATCATATTGATCTTTCTGTTATTGAATGTGTTCATATACTGTCATCTACACATCCCTTCTTCCAGTGTGCACTGGTGGGGTCTCTCCCTTTCCTGGTGGGTACAGGAACAAGATTCTCTTCTGGTGGATGCAAGCAGGTCCAATACGCTGATGCCTCTCCTTTTCCAGTGGGTGGTGGTGGGACTAGAGTGCTGTCAGTCTCTGGATGGGCTGGTCTGCCCAGACAGGTTACCAAGTGCACAGTTCCCAGGCTCCAGGAGGCTCCGAGCAGGGCACCAGAAGGAGAGTGTATTTTGATCTTATCCAGCAACTCTCCCTTGAACTCACAAACCCATCTCTTTCCAGACTTCATGTGCTCTTCCAAAATTATTAGACCCCTGAGTCCAATTTTTATTTAATGTATTTAGAAACAGCCATGTTTTGTGCATTCAGTAGATGGTCTAGGACTTGAGCTCCATTTCCTCAAAAGATATTTGTGCTTTATTTCCAAATAACTACATGGCATAGCAATACAATCAGATTTTGCCCAGCATGAGAACTTTCTTAGTATAAACTTCATTAACAGGAGAGGTGCACAGAAGATATAAAGGCAGATTCCATCAAAGAATGTACACACATACACACACACACACACACACACACACAAGAGAGAGAGAGAGAGAGAGAGAGAGAGAGAGAGAGAGAGAGAGAGAGACTCACACAAGAGCAAGAGAGAGAACACTAAGTAGGTAAATGGAGGAGGGAGGGTAAATTGGTGACAAGTTGGGGAGTGAATGTAATCAAAGCACATTGTATTAAACTGTCCAATAAGTAATAAATGTTAAAAAAAATGTAATTTCCAGTGGCACTTGGTGATCCAGGGCATGCTTAGTAAGAACATAGCATATTCTTGTATTCTCCAGAGTAGTTTTGGGCTCCAGCAATGAGAAAAGGTAGTCACTGCTCTAATGGTGCCCTGCTCTAAGTTGCCACCTTTGTTTTTCCCAGAGCCTCATCTCCTTTCTGTAAAATTCATATGCAATTTTCTATTCTCAGCATGCTTGCCAAGAGTCCCAGTACAGAATACTTCTCCCTCTCAGCTGCCACTGATGAGTTTCCAAACTAGGCAGTTTTTTTCTTAGCAGGGGCAGAGACCTTGCTTAGCAACAAGTAGTATGCTTGCTGGGGAACTAGAGGCACTGGTATCTGACTACCTGCAATTCCTGAGCCATGGTCTATTATTGAACAATCATTTATTGGTGAAAATAATGTAAATTATTGATTTTATTATTCATTTTTGGTGCTGGAGATCAAATCCTGGTCTTTGTTCTTACTGAACATGCTCTGTATCACTGAGCTACACTGGAAATTATATTATGTATGTTATATATATATATCTATGTATATATATACATATATATGCATACATATGTATAATATGTATAGGAGCATTGTCTTCATGAATGTCTGTGCACTATGTGTGTGCATGATGCCTAATGTTGCCAGAAGGTGTCAGAGTAAATAGAGTTAAAAACACTGTTGTGAGCCACTGTGTAGGTGCTGAGAGTTGAACTTAGGTCCTCCAAAAGACCAGTCAGTAATTTGTTCAAGGTTGTTTCTCCAGCCCCTCCTTTACTTTTTTAATCCATCAAGATCTATTTGTGCTGTCTAAATATTCTTGTATATGTTACTTTCCACTTGAGTGTAGTTGACTACCTGGGACTACGTTTTCTTATAGAAATCTGACTCTTTTTCCTAGACATTGGCAATTGCTCCAGGGCATGGGTATGAAATTAGCACCAAAATCTCCTTTCCACACTGGGACTTTTGTCTGGCTTTGGCTTGCACATGTTTTGCTGTTGTTTGTTTTATCTTGTAACCAGTGTGTATTGATATGTGCAGCAATCATTCTGTGTCTAGATGATATTGTTTCCTTTAGTTGTTCACCATCTCTAGCCCTTATACTCTTTCTGTCCCCTCTTCTGCAAAGATCCCTGCAAATAGAAGATTCTCTAATGGTGGTTGACAGATGCATTAGTTTGCAGGTATAATGATAAGAGCTTCATATCTTACTCTTGAATTTGTATGTTTATTTTCAGATTTCTTCTGAGCAAGTTCAGATCAGCAACCAGAGGCGAAATCAGAACTCCAAAGCCCGAAAGTGGGAGGAGCTATAGCTTGGATTTAGATAATCAAAATCTTCAGAATTTCAAGTCAGCCCCTGGTTCAGACAGGTAAGCAACATACAAATTGAGCAGCCTGGGAATTAGCTTGATAACTTTCTGCCCACATAGGGAGTCTAAGTATCTGTAAAGGTTTGGCACATAGCAAATGCCTAATGTACAATGCAAAAGGCAAGAACATGTTTTCAGTTGTTACAGAAAAGCATTCTTCTTGATTTACAGCTATTAGAAACGTGTGTCATTTGAAGGAATGTAGCCTTGTGTTTGTGGAGTTGGGGCTATAAGTTCAAGTAGAGATGTACATAGCAGATAATTCTTTCATTGATTTCTTGATCTTTTTCTTTTTCAACTTCTAAAACAAAAACCTTTAAGTGCCATATCCATTCCTTGAAGCTTTAAAAAATATTAATAATTCCATCATGTGTGTTGCCCTAGAGAAATTTTGTAATTCCATTTATTTCTTGTTCCACTGCCTCTAACTGATTTCCAGATGGGTCAAGTGAGACTCTCTTGTGCATAGTGTCATCACTTGTCAGGGGAAGCAAAGAGGAAAAGAGCAGATAGCCAAAAGCACAGTCACTTCTAATCAGATTTGACTTTTCATCTTGTTTTGACCTAAGTCAGGCCTTATTTTCATTACTATCAATGCTAAAAGTAAGAAAAAATTATCTGCTTTCATGGTATACTGATTTTTCCACATGCCAATTCCATTTGTTTTTTATTGCTCAGGCTACAGCAATCCTGCTAGTATTTCTATTCTTTTTAAGTTCTAGAAGCAGAATTTCAGGTTTGTTAATTTTTTGTTTGTTTGTTTGTTTGGGGTGTTTTGTTTCGTTTTGTTTTTTATAACACCACATCCTTTTTCCTCATTGTGGTGCTGAGTATGGAACCCAGGACCTTATATATTGTAATCAAGTATATAGACCAAAACTTTTCCAGAGAAGGGGACATTTTTCTATTATTGGTGCTTTTAATAATGATAACTGTTCATACTGGTTTCATTTTTTTTCTCTAGCATTCCTCCACACATCACTTTTCATAAGACTATAGAGAAAAAAATATAAGAAAAAAATAATTTATTATCCACTTTCAGAGGATCAGTGTTGTACTCAGAATTTTTTGAAGTTTCAAGAATATAGAAATATTCCCTGTATGATAAAAGAATCCCTGTGTGAGTGAAACATAAGCAAAGCATCTTTGCCCTCAAAATAGTTTTGCTCCACTTCCCTTCTTTTTAAAATTAATTTATTTTGCTTCCTGATTGCAGTTCCCCCTTCCACCTCTCCTCCCAGAAGCTCCTACCTCCTCTCTGTACCCCCCAACCCACTCCTCCTCCATTTCTATTCAGACCAAGTTGCACAACTGTCACACATAAGCGAAGTGCCTAGGTCAGCCCTATGCAGGCTCCCTGATTGCTGTTTCAGTCTCTGTGATTCCCTAGGACCCAGGTTAGTTGTTCCTGTTGGTGGTGCCCTTGACCCCTCTGGCTCCTACAGTATTTTCTCCCCATCTTCTGCCAGATTCCTAAGCCCTGCCTTGTGTTTGGCTGTAGATCTGCATCTGTGTCTATGAGTTTCTGGACAAAGTCTCTCTCATGACAACTGGGCTAGGCACCAATCTGAATATAGCAGAATATCATTAGGCATGGTTACATTGACATTTCCCCCCTCCAGTCATGTTCGATTCTATCCTACGTTTCTGAGTCATCCAGCATATGGGTTCTGGTGCTCCAGGCAGTATCAGGGGTGGGCTTACTCTCCTGGAATGGGTTTAGGATAGGTCAGTCATTCGTTGGCCACTCCATTAATCTCTAGGCCACTCTTACTCCAGCACATCCCATAGGCAGGACAGACTATAGGTCAAAAATTATGTGGCTAGGTTGGTTTCCCACTCCCTCCACTTGAAGTCTTGCCTGGTCACAGCAGACGGCCAGTTCAGGCTACATATTTGCTATTGCTAGGAGTCTTACTAGCTGGAGCCATCCTTATGGATTACTGGGAGTTTCCCCTGCACCAGGTTTTTACCTGATCTTGGAATGGCCACTCCCCTTTTCCAGTAGTCTTTTTACCATCTGCCCCCTTAAACTGGTCTTTCACATTTCCTGTAGATTTTTTTTTGTACTTGGGGACCCGCCACCCAGCTCCCAAATAAACAATGGAGATGTATTCTTTATTATGAATGCCCAGCCTTAATTTGGTTTCTTTCTCACAAGCTTTTCTAACTTAAATTATGCCATTTCTCTTTATGTTTTTCCTCTGGGATTTTTAACTTTCTTTATTCTATTTATTTTTCTTTCCTTCTTACTCCATGGCTGGCTGTGTGGCTGTGTGGCTGGCCCCTGTTGTCCTCCTCTCCTTCTCCCTTTCTCTCTCTCTTTCCTTTTTTTTTTCTTTGAGCCTAGATTCATCCTCCTATTTGTTCTCTCTGCTTGGCTTCCCTACCTGTTCCTTTCTCCTGACTAACTATTGGCCATTCAGGTCTTTATTAGGCCAATCAGGTATTATAGACAGGCAAAATAGCACAGCTTCACAGAGTTAAACAAATGTAACCTAAAAGAATGGAACACCTCTTTGAATCATTAAACAAATATTCCACAGCATAAGCAAATGTAACACACCTTAAGCTAATGCTTCACAACAGTTCCTATTGCCAGCCTCCCCCAGTCCACCCATGAAATCTCTTCTACTTTTCCTTCCCAGGGAGATCAGAGCATTCCCTCCTGGAGTCCTCCTTGTTACCTACCCTCTCTGGGTTTGTGGATTATTTCACTCCCCTTCTATGCTGCCTCCATTACAATTTTTTTCCTTTAAAACCCCAATCACTCATGGTATTACCTGTTAACTTAGTTCTCACGTTGATAAATCACGATTGTTGTGAGTTTCAGAACAGCCTGGACTGAATAATGAGTAACAGGACAGCTGTGGCTACATGGTGAGACCATATCTCAAAAAATCAAAAAGAAGAAAGAAATAAAATGTCAGCTTTGGTCTTCATTTTTGATTCTATAGCTCTGAGTAGATATGGAAGTCATTACAAATGATCGTGCACCTAAATTTGTATTGGTCTATTTTTGTTAGCCTCTTTGGGACTCTGTGTCTGAGAGACTATTTTTTTATTAATAGATTTAATCTTTGTTGTGTGCATGGGTATTATACTGCATATATGTCTGTGCACTAAATACATGCCAGATACCCATAGAAGAAGATATTGGATTTCGTGGAACTGGAGTTACAGGTGATTATGAACTGCCATGTGTGTGCAGGTAATCAAACCTGGTCCTCTGGAAGAGCAGCCAGTGATCTTAATCCATGGGCCATCATTACAGCACCATCATATTGTTTTATGCTTGAGGCTAACACTAAGAGGGAGGGAGAGGAAAGACTGACTTCCTTGTTTAAAGAAAACAAAGAATCCAAGGCCTGTAGAGCAAAAATGAGATCATGCTATTTTGAATTATTTGCCTTATACTAACCCACCAAGAATGAAGGTCTTCCTCCCCCATGATCAAGGTGTTTACACTGTTATTCCAGAATCACTCTGCCTGGATTTGTTTCTTTTGTCTCCTCTGTAGCTAGACATGAATAATTATAAAATAGTAATGCCATATGGACATGTTGCATCTAATAATCGTGTTTTGACAGAAGATTTTCTGGCAATTATAAACTGGAAGGCATTCCGTAAATAGACTTTAAAATATTTGCATTTATACATGCATACAATGTATTTTGATCCTATTCATTCCCCACTTCCTCCTCTAGCCTCTTCCAGACACCTCCTTCATGTCTCCAAAGACTTTATTTTCTAAATTGTGAATATCTGAAATAGCTTATAGATAATCCAAACATTGTCATCAGAGTTGTTCAGCTTTAGCATGTCAAGAGCAAGGCTTTCCTATTAGTAAAATGAAGATGCTCAAGAGATCAATAGAGCAAACCATTCTTTTCCCTGGAATGTTAACTGACCTTGGTGATGATTTATTAATAGATTGCCATAATTAGTTTCATTATTCACCACAGTATGGCAATCACTTCATTCCAAGTGATTTCTTAAAAATTTGGGGGGGGCGCAATCTTTTCTTAACTATCACCTAAAGAGATTATGAGCTGCCCATCTCTTTCATTTATAACCTGAGCCAGCTAGGCAATTACTCTATTTTCTTCTCAATAAAGTATATTTCTTCATGATTTATTGTTCTTTTTTTTTTCCTGGAGCAGCTGGGCTAAGGCATCCCTTTTAAAAACTCACATTATATATGAGTGGAAATGATGTTTTGTCAGATGCCTAATTGATTCATTTCTTGCCAATAGTTTCAAAGCTGGAGAAATACAAACAGGATAGGAAAGACATAGCAGTCTCTCAGGAAAGCATAACAAATGGCTGTTCACTTGTTGCTAGGGACTAGATATGGAAAATAAAGGACAGTTTTTAACAGGTTGTAAATTTAGACTGTCCTTTTGCATTTGGAGCAGACAGGCCATTTTACTGTGATCCAAGTCAGCCACATATGGTTTCTTTGCTTAACAAGGATTAAGAATGTTCAGATAAACATGAATTTGAGACACTTTTAGTATAAGTATACATAGTGAAATATTTAGAAGTTTCCAATTCTTAATAAAATTTGATTGTTTATTGTAGTATGAATCCATGAAAGGCATATAAAATTCAAATTTAACTAAGAATTTTGTATTTTAATCTAAGTTTTCTACCGTGGGGTGTGAGAGGGGTAAAATCCAAATCATTTATGGGCCTGTACTGTAGTGTCAATGGACAAACCTTAAAGGCATGAAGTGTAAAGCACATCAGAAATGTTCTTAGTAACAATGGAGAGTTATATAGAACTAGTAATAGGATGTGAGGGCTTAGGTGGGATACCAGCAGTGTCCCCTTAACATTCTATGAAAATGCAGAAGTTGGTGGAGGATGGAGCTGTATTTCTAGCTGCACTTCTTTCATGTGACTGGAAGGTATGTCAAGCATTCCATCAAGAGACTTTGCACACCATCATACCCACCTATTTTGGGGGTCTTCCTTTCCTTCCACTTCAGTCACACACACACACACACACACACACACACACACACACACACACACACACACACACTAAAATAATCCTTTTACTTTTACTTACTCTCCATAATCCTGGCACTGATTGTCACACGGTTTGTGAAGTCTCACAAGCTGTTTTGTTTGGCTTTAAATAAAAAACAGAGACTACCCCATTAGCCCTTAGCTAACCTCATTCTCCTTTCAAGCCCCATGTTTCTATTTTTCATGTCTCCTTGACATAAGGGAATATTTGGTACCTTCATGACTGAAAAAATTAATTTCCACATGAATATTATTTGGAGAAAGTAAGCTTATTAAATCCATCCTATGATTTAATACTGCCTCTACTTTCATTATAAATAGCATTATTTTCATGTCCTAAATAGAATTTTTCATTATTCTCTTTGCAACTGAGATTTCAGGTATGCATCATCCTCAGCATGGTAGTAATCTAAAGCAAGGTTCTAGTTTGGAGTCAAGATTACATATATAGTCAACCCTTGTTTATTTGATTTTTTTTCTTTAGATGAAACACTATAATTTACCCAGCAAATTCCTTTAAAAACGGGGTTTAAAATTGTTTTCGTGTATACTGTATCTGTAAAAACATGTGAATTTTATTCCATAAATTTACCTGTGAGTGTTGGGGATAGAGCACCACCCGAGTTTGATGCTGATATTCTACCTTTAAATGCTGGGGAATTGTGGTACATGCTTGTGCTGTGAGCTGAGAGAGATTTATATCTGGAGCCCTGTAATCAGCCAGGCTATCCTACTTGGTGAGTTCAGAGCCACTGAGAGACTTTGGGTCAGAAGACAGGTAGGTGGCACCTGAAGATGACACTCAAGATTGCCTAGTGACCTCCATATACACAGATACCACCCATAAAACATATTCAAAACGGAGTGTGTGTGTGTGTGTGTGTGATAGTTTTGAGACACCAAAGAATTGCCTACTGAAGGAAAGTTAGCTTCAGCTGTTCTCCATGCTTTTGTTTTGATTTGTTCAGGTCTACTAATTCCTATTTTTATTTTATTGAAAAATATGTTATTTTCTTACATAATAAATACTGATTATGATATTCCATCTCTCTACTCCTCCCAGCTTATCCCCACTTCCCATCCCATCCCATCCCATCCCATCCCATCCCATCCCATCCCATCCCATCCCATCCCATTCCATCCCATCCCATTCCATCTCATCTTATCCCATCCCATCCCAATTCACTTCCGTTCTGTCTCTCATTAGAAACGAACTTAGAAAAGATTTCTAAAAGGTAACAGCAACACACACACACACTCACACACACAAAAGATAAAGCAAAGCTATCACTTCAGAGTTGGACAAGACAAGCAGAAAAGAAAGAGACCAGTAGAAGACACAAGAATCAGGAACCAACTTGCTTGCTCACTCAGGAATTTCACACACAAAAAATCTAAACTGAAAGACATTATATATACACAGAGGACCTGGTATAGACCGGTGCAGGCCCTATGCATGTTGCCTCAGTCTCTGTGAGTTCATATGAGCTTTGTTCAGTTGATTTATAGGGCTTTGTTTTTTTGGTGTCCTCTATCCCCTCTGGCTCTTACACTACTGACAACCCTTCCATAGAGTTCTCTAAGCTCTGGGGGTGGGTGAAGATTTGATGGAGACACCCAATTTGAGGATGAGTGTTCACAGATCTTTTTCTCTTTTGCATAATGACTGGCTGTGTGTTTTTGCATTTGTTTCCATCTACTACAGAAGGAAGCTCTCTGATGATGGCTGAACAAGGCACTGATCTATGAGTGTAGCAGAATATCATTAGGGGTCATTTTATCAATACATTTTTATTTTTTATTATTTTAAAGACCAGTATTATTTGGTTTTACCCTAAGTCACTGATCTATCTAGTCTCTGGTTCTTGGTCACCCAAGCACTGTCAGGGATAAATTCCATCTTTGGCATTGAGCCTTAAAATCAGTTATTTTTTTCATAAGCTTTGTGCCACTATTCCCTATCATCCAGATTTACTAATTCATACTTTTCTATTTAACTCCTTTTGGGTAAGCAGATCCCTCTTTAATGGAAGCAAGGGATGGAAAACCAAAATCACAAATTGTCATAAACAAGCTAAAGCAAAATTATCAGACAATTGAGAACTGAAGAATACAGAATGTGGTGCAATAAAGTGAGAGTAAATGATAACAGGTAGAAAAAATATGGATTCAGCCATATTATCAGCTGGAGATGCATGAGGTCTCCATTTAGAAACTATGTATAACTTGTTCCTTCGGAATGTGTTGGCTTCTCACAATAGTTTGATTTTTAAATGGATATGTATATCTGTGTGTTTACACATCTCTGTGAATGAGTCCATATATTCAAGCAAATATGTTTGGGTTCATGGCCTACAAATTCTCCACCTCAACTCAATTCTCCTTCTGGAGAAAGAATTATAGACAAGACATAAATGAAAGGGTATACCAGCTTTCCAACAACATTTAATTTATTGATATCTAAATATAAATTATAGTATTTCTGTGTCACAAGATATTTTTCATTTGTTTTTATCATCAGTCTAAAAATGAGAAATTACACTTACTTTGCTAGCCACAAAAATATTATGTGGGAATACTTCAATCCACAGACCATTTGCTGAACCTTAGTATCTCATGGTAGCTCACTAAACCACAAACTATATCTTTATGTATCTTCATTTATCACGGTCACAATGAGGACAGCTCAGAACTCTTTCATGTGAGCACTATGCTAAACAGGAAACATGGTGGTGCACCATGGGAAGGGATGCCTGCAGGCAGACACATGTCTGAGATTAATGACTTTACTGAGCAGGTTAGCACAATAGTCTCCATCTTTTTCTGTATGTTGGAATCAGAGTCAGGCAGGAAGTTTTAAAATGTACTGGATTCTAGACACATGCTCAGAGAATCCAGGGTGGTGTTTCAGATGTGCTGCAAGGGGTGAAGGGCAGTTTAAAAACTAGAAGAGAACTGCATTTAACCTTTTACTCTTTTCTTTTTTAGATTTTTTATATTTATTTCTCATTTATCAGACTTACCTCTATTTTCAGTTATAACTTCTGTTTTCTTATATATTTATTTCAGATTTGAAATAACTAAAAGAATTTAGAAATGCTTATATGCCTCAGAAGGAATATCCTGCATTCTTTGTGTGGTAGCATGCATTATATCTTGGTCTCAGTGTTAATGGCTCTTATATTAATGGTACCTTCTGGAATACTAATTTAATCATGTATTACAAGCTCAACATTGTCAACCAGTCTAGAAAGGGAAGGTACTGGGAAATGATTTCCTAGATAACACTCCTTGAAGAGCATTATATAAACCCAGAAAAGTAATGTAGATTATAGTATATGTCCTGTCCTTGTATCCTCCATACAGAAATGTATCCATCTCAAAAAGCATCATCAATATTTTGGGACAACATGGAATTAAAGATAACAAAAGAGTAGACTTTTCAAAGTATATTTCATAAACTAAATTAGAAGAGACTCTTCTTATCTAGAAAATGTGTCTCTCTGTAACGTAATATAATGAAGCCCCATAGACACTGCAAAATATGTGTCCTTCTTTCCAGTTTCCCCTTAACCATGTTAGCCTGAACATTTGTTGCCAACAGTTTTTAATATGTATTTAAATCATGACAACATGATATCCAAATCAAAAATGGCGCTTTCTTATTGGGCTTTCTTACTTCTCTAAATTTGACTATGACCATCTTCCTATTTAAGAGGCAAAAGTCCATGCACTTGTGTCATATTTTAAATAACATCTAAAACTTGGCATCTAAATATTTAAAATTCTGTACCTCTTTACACTAAACTTTTCTTAGTCTATCAAGCACTCATAGTAAATGTCAGGGACAAATGTGAAAGTCTGTCATTTCTGAGCTAATGCTGTTGGCAATAATAATTTCCAGTAGCTGACTTGGGATCACAAATTTTTTTCCTTATTACAGGTTAGCCTGTTAAATGTCATCATTCTGATTAACCAACTGCTGCCAGTAGGACTTTTGCTTTCAGCCTTATTGAAAGCACAATGGGAAATTTGTCAAAACCACTTGGACCTGGGAAGGTCTTCAACACAGAAGTAGAATATTCACATGAATCCCTTTGTAATTTCTTGACCTCTTTTTGAAAGACTCGCCATTAGACATTTTTAAAGATCTTTTCCCCCTTAAATGGTAGGAACAAGTGTTTCTAGAATATTGTTCTGACAATCTATAACCTGTGGTCATTACATGCCACTGGGTTGGTCTTTGATCGTCTCCTAAACTTAGTAGGATCTCTGAGATACATGTGGAAAATTATAAATGTGGTTAACTGATGTTCAAATGAAGTGTCTACTGTAGGAGGGTTCAGGAAAATTGTTCTAAAACTTAGAACTCTAAATTGCATTAAACAATTAAAACAGAAAATGTGTTAATTTGTCAGGATCAACAAGCAGTCAGAAACTACTCTGAGCTATGTTCATAGCACTGAAATTTGGCATTATCTCTAGAAAATGGAGGCCAGAGATGCTGCGTGCTCTCAAAAAGATGCTACATGCTATCAAAAAGATGCTATGTAGGTTTATCAAGATTCTTGCAGTCAGACAATAATAACTAGCTTGCAATTCAGTATTTCTTTGTCTTTTTCTTGCTAGTGCATTCTATTGATGCAGAATTCTTCTGTTTGGAAAGATTTGATCTTAGTGAGACAATGTGATATTAGTATGACAAAGCAGAATAAATAGGCCCAGACTTTGGGTGAATGTGCAATACTCTTTTTAATCCCTTCTTCAGGTGTTAACTTTGTGAGAGCATGGTGATGCAGCAGTGTATGTGTCTAGATTAGCTGTTTTAGTAACTTTTTTAGTTAGCAGGCAAGGCAACAGGGTTGGTTCATTGTCAAATTTTCATGCATAGCTGTCATCATACATTACTCTTATTTGCTTCCCATTGCCCTCTCACTCCCCAGTTTTGCTGGTCCCCAGACAAGAAAGAAAAGAAAATGATTTGGGCAGATACGGCAAGCATAATTGTTCTCCTTTTATATTTTGTTTTATGATAAGATCCTACTGCCAGCCTCAAACTCAGGATTTTCCTGCTGTAGACTTTGAAATGGTAGGGATACTGGTATGGAACTATGCCCTGCTCATCTTTAACCTCTGTAAGACTTACTTTCCTTATCATTAAAATTGAAATTTTATTTCAGGGATGCTGAGGAAAAGTACACTGATGAAAACCTGAATAGTAAATACTGCTGTTATTTGCATGCTTATTAAAGATAGTGGTGACTGGTGATGTCAATCAGGGAATAATTTGCTTTGGTGGCTTCTCAGAAAAAATACTCAAGAGTTGATGTTGGCAACTATGATGATCATGGCCTGCTCTTTCTTTTCCCAGATGTATTTTCTGGTAGCAATGTATGTAGGTTCAAACATTGTTACATTCTTTTTCTTTGCTTGGTGTGCTAGCACATATCTTTAATGTCAGCCCTTAGGAGGCAGAGGGAAACAGATCTTTTGTGCGTTTTAGGCCAACCACAACTATATAGTGAGACCCCTTCTCAAAGAACAAAACAGAAGACAAAATTCTTTTCTTCCTCCATTTGTTCACACCTCTAGGTGGCTCAACTGTAAACACTAATAACTGTTAATTGTCAACATGCCTTATCAATCATATGCTTACTATTAAGGTTTACAAAAACAGTAATTGAAAGTACAAATGTCACATAGTTGTGTTTACTAGCATATTTGGGACTTGTTGGGCATAAGGAATAAAATAATGATGACTATTTCTTTTTTAAAATTATCTCATATATTAAATCCTGATTGCAGATTCCCCTGCCTCCACTCATGCCTCCCAGCCCCTCCCCCACTACTTCTCCCCAGGATCCATTCTTCCCTTCAGAAAAGAGCAGGCCTCCCTGGGATGAAAGTGTCTGTTAAATTCTAATTTGTCTGCATTGTATATTTACTTGTGGTGTTCCACTGAATAAGAACCCTGTGATCACCTCCTGAGCAGGAATTGCTTTTCTCATCACTGAATAGATCAAATCATTCCCTCAAATATGAAAATGATTTGAGTCCATTTATCCAGTGTCACTATTTTATAGCACATTTGTTAGCCACCAAGAGTCAGACTTGAAGAAATGAACTATAATTTCTAATCATTGATTAAGCATAAGTGAGAGACTCTGCACCAGAGAAAATTCTGGCAATAATATGGGAACCCACAGTTAATAGGAGTACCTTCAAGATGCACATATGCACAGGAATAACAGTTCCTCAAAACCTGGAAGTGCACAGGGACTGAGGAGAGCAAGGTCTGTGCATGTCAATAAAGGCCTTATAAGGAAGGCAGAACTTCTTGTGTACTTAAATGAGAGGAGGACTCACATGGATAAAGAATGAAAAAGAGATGGGGACAAAGGAAGCAAATGACTCAGATGTGCATGTAAATATTTGGTTATTTGAAAGATAAGAAATGGCTCAGAGTGCTGATATAAACTGGGAAATAAAGTTGGAAAGGTAGCATGAAGCTCAATTACATGACAACGGAGTTAGACAAGTTAGGATGTGGGCACAGGACCTACTGAAGTCCTACAAGTTTTTGAGAAAGGTGCCGGTAAAACTACTGAGCAGCTCTATAGTGTGGCCCTTGTCAGCTTGGTGTGATTTGCTTTCTGTTACTGCAGGATTTTCCTTCCCGCCAGCGCCATCCCGCCTGCCGCCAGTCTGGGCCCACAGCCGCACCAGCCCTAAATAACACTCAGAGACTCTGTATTTGATACAATCCTGTTGGCCAGTTACCATTATTGTTTATGGGCTAGCTCTGTCTTAATGATTAACCCATTTCTACTTATCTAAGTATTTCCACGTGGTCGTCTTCCTTCCTCCATGTTCTACCTCTTGACTCCTCCCTCCTACTTCTCTTTCCTCCTTGTCTCCTAGCCCCGCCTATCTTGCTATCTCATTGGCCCAACGGTGCTTTATTAATTAACAAGTATGAGAAACATATTTACAGGATAACATCTCCCATCAGCTTTCCACATCATTTTCCACATCAACATGTCCTGGCTGGTGTCTTTGGCTGCTGTCAAAGTTGGAGTGTGCTTTATCCTATCATTTAGGAAAAGTGCCGCTTCATCAGATATCATTGGCCAGGAGGCAGGACGAGGAACACCGAAAACCAGTTTCAGCAATGGTGGAATCCCAGTTACTCAGAGGTCACCAGCCTCAAGTGCTCGTAGTGTCACCTCCACCAGCAGCAGAGTAAGTATATAGCTGTGAAGAGACACCCAGTCTCTGGGACTTGGCTTTACCACCACCCATGACTCGGTTTGGTTTGAATTCTCTGTATCTCAGAGCATGTTATTTATGTTGTTGAATGGAATGTATCCTTAGCGTTGGGACAGAAACGCAAAATGAAGACAAAAGGGCAACCCAGGTTTTAAAGGTGCTGTTATATGACTGATATTTAAATGGCTGTGTGACTTAAGGAAATAGGAAGAAGTTTGTTGGAGGTTCCGAATTTCATCCTTCATGCTACTTCTCAAAGAACATATTTATAAATTAATTCATAAATTCGCTGTACTAAATTTTTTCTCAGCTCGTTGATATTCTACAGGAAAAGTAGGAACTTGGAGTCATTTTATAATTTTCTTTTTTTTTCTTTGCATTTGTTAAAATGTGAGGTCAAACATATAATAAAGGCTTAAATTGCTATTATATGTGTGTGTATGTAGAGAAAGATATGCATACACCTATAATACATGAGAAATTGTCTTTTGTATCACATTTTTTCTTTTAAGGAAGAAAAAGCACCAAACGCTTGAGAGTAATACTTTCCTTTGATCAACTTTTCTATTGGAAGTCATTCTTGGAATAAGTTATCATCTATTAGACTTTTTTTATTAAGCAAGAAATTCAATATTGCTGGATTCTATAAGAAATCATTACATATGAACTGAAATACTTTGATTCAGCCATAATTTAGTGAAGTGAAACCTCCTGAGAGGGCCTAGACAAGCAAAGATTTAAAATAAGTGAACGAATCAGCCATACAAATGTCTGGGCAGGCAAAGTATCCTCCAGACAGACCAAATCAATGTTGGAGAGATACAAAGAAGAAGGCCTATCCATCTTTAATGATCAGTGCCCTGGCCCAGATAGTTTGTAAAGTATCTGTGCACTTCACGAGGAGCTGCTAGCATAAAGAACCCGATGTAGGCATGCCCAGTTTTCTAAAGGAAGACGGAAAAGGCCAGTGTACTGCTATTAGTAAATGGAGAAAAGTGGACTTCCAAATACGTCAGGAGTCAGCAAAGACATTCAAAACTGCTATATAGTTCTTAACATTTAGTCTGGCTAAGGCGGGTGAGGTTGTAGGGCTCACTAGCCAAGTAACATTGTTTAGCATCTGTTTAGGCAGGATCTTGGGAGGGTGCTACTGAGGAACTCAGGGAAGTAAGTGAAGCCTGTAGATCATTTCAGAGGCTTTTGCCATAGTGCAGCCATTAAAAGGGGCCTAGAAACAGGAAGATAGCAGGAGGGTGGGTAGTGAGCAGTCAGAGTGTTTTAGTGTTTTGAAGGAAGAATCAAAAGACATTCAGATAGATTGAATAACGTTGATTGATCTATTTCAATATAACCTAAGTTGTACTTCCTTACATAAAAGGCATATTTTGAGTTTCATAAATATTTATGCTAAGCTCAGCAAATGGA
Organism: Cricetiscus sungorus; assembly: GCA_030556225.1. Lineage (NCBI taxonomy): Eukaryota > Metazoa > Chordata > Mammalia > Rodentia > Cricetidae > Cricetiscus > Cricetiscus sungorus. Next base: position 11,810,974 of record JANBXA010000609.1, read on the forward strand.
TTCTGTTCAGCCATCAGAAAAGTGCATAGATTGTTGATGATCATATTTTCTTCTTTGGTTACCTAACAAGGAGTGATTATTTCATGTATTGATGAGCTGGTTGTGAGGAGACCCTGACCAATCAAAGCAGATACTGTACAAGACTCAGGAGCCTTGCATGACTTATAAAGGGAATTGTGGGAGAGGAAAGTCATAAGGAAAGGGGTGGGTAGGTTTAATACAGTGGTAATGTTTACCAGCTATTATGACATAAAATAATTAAAAACATTATCAACTGCTGTGCCTGAGGCAATGGGTGACAAGTACCTATCAGTCCAGTTGCCAATAAGTTAATTCAGTTTGGTTGATCTCAAAACAAGGACTATCTTTCCAAGTATTGCTCATCCTACAGTGAACGTGGGAAGACTTTCTCTGCATATACTGTAAGGGTGTGGAGCTTGTTCTTGTGTTCCTACTGGTCTGAGTTGGATTGTTTAAAGAGGAAAAGTGTTTTCTTGTTAATAAGACAGTAATTTATAAATCACATTGCTTTCACGTATGTGTGTGGGAAACACAGAGAGAGAGACAGACACAGAGACAAAGACAAAGAGGCCAAGCTCACAATTTCTTCTATAAATGAAAACCTTCTGAATATCTCTGTTTATGCTGTGATATAAACTGTTGATTTTAGGCTTCACCACCTGAAGCTCTAGAATGGTGATTCTCAACATTCCTAAATGCTGTGACCCCAAACATAAAATTATTTTCCTTACTACTTCATAGCTGTTGTTTTGCTACTGTTATTAATTATAGTGTAAATATTTGTTTTCTGAATTTCTTAGGCGACTCCTGTAAAAGGGTCATTCAATTCCTAAAGGGGTGATGAACCACAGGTTGAGAACCCTTGCTTTAGTGTATTGTTGCATGTTAATGACTATATGATATTAACTGACATATTAATGTTCAATATTAATGTTACCACCAAATCACCTATGGGAAAAATTTCCATCATCATAATTGCTAGTAAGGATCTTAGTCTTGCTTCATTAGGAGACTTCCACGTGCTAAGAATTTTATGATGAGCTATTGAAATATGACCTAAACTAATTCATCCATTTGATCTCTGTTCCACGCTGGATGAACTTTGCTAGTCTATGATAATTAGAGGAATTAGAAGAAACGTACTTTCTGCTATAGGTCTTACATGTTGGAAATAATGAAATGCTGAAAACAGTCTACTAGAGCTGAATTTATTAGCATGCTAAGCAAGTAAGATCCAGATCTGTCTGTGGAGACTTTATTAAGTATTCCTGCATGTCTAGGATGTCAGGTAACCAAGAGGGAATTCATCTTACAGGAACCATTTAACCATTTATAATAGGAAGAATGCTAAAATCTCTCTTAGTTATCACACCAGGGTGCCATCTTCATTGACATTTCACCTCAGCCTAGTTCTCAAGAGGACCACATTTTTTTTTTTTTAATATTAAAGCTTAGTGCCTGGAGCTGGTGGCACATGCCTTTAATCCAAGCACTTGGGAAACATGCAGGTGGATCATGGATCTCTGTGAGTGCAGTTCAAGGACAGCCTGGTGTAAAGAGAGAAAGTTCTAGGACAGCCAGGGCTGTCACACACACACACGCACACACATGCACACGCACATGCACACACACATACAAAAGCCTAGCTAGTGTCCCTAGACATGACAGAGGAAATTTATCTATGACATGTCAACAATATGGCTGCTGAGGAGGAAAATCAGTTTCCTCCAAGGCTGGGTTCACACATAGGTTTTCCAATCACAAATCGTTAGCCGTAAGCACACATGTTCATGTGCAATGATAAATGGACTCAGTAAATTACGTGTGTGTATGAACTTCTGTTTTTATATAGTCAATGACTGTCTAATATTGATAGATTAACAATAATAATTAAAGAAGAGACCATTAATTTGAGAATGAATCAAGAGTTGAGGGGTAGAGTGATGTAGATGAAAGTACTCGTGTATGAAGTTTCCAACAACAACAAAAAAAATTTATTGTTTTACATAAGCAAGCTTATACTAACCTGATAGGAATCAGCAGAGCTGAGACAGGGTTTTGTTTTTGTCATATCACACAATGTAAGCCAATCTCAGACTGCATTCTGCCACATTTACAAACATTTATTTGTGGTTAGGCATTCCCTGAATCACCTATGGCTCCAGATTGAGTCTTGCAGGGCTGTTGGGATCAGGTATACTGGGCTTTCTCATAGAAAAGCTGCAACCCCCATCCCAAGCCAAGCCTGTTTATTACATAGCAGTCGAGTAGGGAGGTGAGTTCGTTGCATACAGCTGAACCAAGAGAAGGGGTTATAATGTCCAGTTGACCAGGGATGCAGTTTAGCTAATCTCCATAGGATCATTCTCTGGAAGGGAGCAGTCTTCTGGCCATTAGCATCCAGGGGAAAGTAAAGCTATTGTGGATATTTTCTGCATATACTGTTAATATTTGCATGTATGTCAGAAGAAGGCTTTGCCATTCCTTTAGGAATGAGGCATTGGTCCTTGACATGGCCAATCTCATGTCAAACAATACCCAGTCACTCAGGACCTAACCTGCTCCCTACAAATCTCCACTCTTATAAACGCTAATAAGCATCATGCTTGAAATTTTTATTTCAACATACGAGTAACTATATTTTGACCACCAGTCTTCTAGATGGAAAAGAAGAGAGGGTCTTAGGTTAAATGTGATGAGAGAAAGTACAGTGTGAGTGAGTCAGCTTTCTAGAATCTAGCTCAGTAATTTTCAAACTGTGGGTCACAACCCCTTAAAGGTTGCCTAAGAAAACACAGATATTTACATTATGATTCATAACTAGCAAAATTACAATTATGGTGTAACAATGAAAATAATTTTATGGTTAGGGGTCACCCCAACATAAGGCAACTGTCTTAAAGGGTCACAGCTTTAGGAAGGTTGAGAACCACTCCCATTGCTAGATACAAAACTAATAAAAGGAGTCTAACTTATCCTGTTTTCCATTATTCTCACAATGCTCTAGATACAGCAACTTAAGAAGGAAAGTTTGTTTTAGTTTACAGGTTTTGGGGTTGCAGGTCAAAAAAAAAAGCAAAAAGAAAAATAGCCTCCTTTGTGTCATATTATAAAAAGGAATATGTCATGAGCAAGCTGCTCGTGTCATGGTTGCCAGTTACCTAGAACCATCCACTTGGTGCACATCTAAAAGGATTTTATTACTATCCAATAACACCAACCCGAAGGTAAAAGTACCATTGTTTTGGCCTTTGGGGTAGCTGCCCTGATTAAAACCAAAACAGGGTAGTTGGGGAGAGGTAATGTTGACAGAGGACAAATACAAGACCAAACAGTTCTGAGGCTAATTGCCACTCCATGTAAGATAGGAAGTTCCTATACAATCTTTCTTGCTAATCTTACATCACTGGTTCATGAGTGAAAAAAAAAGTATTCAAATATGTTTCATGCTAAATTGATACTTTATTGGATCCCATTTTATACAGTAACTTTTAAAGTATGGGCTTCTGATAAGGGTCCTTCAAATGTTATTTCATTCCTTCCCCCCAAATAATACATACAAATATCTTCATACAAAAGCATATTTCTATGAAAGTGTTTTAAGAGAAACCATTCATGTTTCTTTTTTATGTTTTACTCTTTTGGGAAGGAACATGGTTTTGAAAACCCCATTGGTTTGGCTGCCTGTGAAAACACCTCTGAGGAGCTCACAAAGAGTCACCGCAGAAACACATCTGGTACACCTTCCATAGCAGTGTCTGGTGCCTCCCTTTCCTCAGGTAGGCGGTTATAGTATGAGTACTGTACTGTTAAACAAGCCTAAGTCAAGTTGAATTTCCTGTTTTATATGGTATTTAGTAGATGTTTTATACCTGAGGAAAAAAATCATCCATTATAAAAATTATTATCCATTATAAAGCATAAGCATTTTCTAAAGGTGGTTCCAGGAGATGCTTTAGGCCCACTGTATGTTAAAAAAAAGGTCTACCTATTGAGTGTATAGCTTTGTTATATATAAGTCATTGTTTAGGTTCAATGCTATGCCAGATTCTTAGCACAGAAATACATATAGTTCTAGGGTACATTTGATATGACAGGTAATAACTCTTGCCTAGGTATCAAGTAAATAATGATAGTTCAATCTATAGAATGACTAGACATTCCATATACCCAAAAGAATTGTTTCAACCCTTAAATTGGAATCACTTGTAAGCAGCTTGGCCTGTTGCTGTAATAAGCACCATGACCAAAAGCAACTCGGAGAAGAATGGTATAGCTTACAGCCTGTCATGAAGGGACAGCAGCAACTAAAGCACAGACCGTGGCAGAATGCAGCTTACTTTCTTGCTCCTCGTGGCTTGATCAGTGTGCTTTCATGTACACAGGAGCATCTGCTGAGGGGTAGTACTGGCCACAGCGATCTGGTTCCTTCCATGTTAGTATTAGTCAAACAAACAAACAAACAAAAAAATGCTCCCACTCCCACACCTATAGGCCAGTCTGATGGAGGAATTTTCTCAATTCATCTTCTCAGTAACCAAAATTAAAAAAGAGGCCATGAATCTGAAAGAGTTTGGGTGGAATATGCACATGGGATTGTTTGGAGGGAACTAAGGGAAGGGGGAAGTGATATAATTATACTTTCATCTCAAATACATATAATATTATCTTAATAGAAGAAATTCCTTAATACCTGAAAGAAATAAACTAACCAGCACATTTATTATATATTAGTAAGAAGTCTTTTCATTTATATGGATATTATTTACATTGCAGTTTATTGCCTATGAATAAAAACTCTTCAGAGAAATACATTGTTACTGTAATGTTTATGTCTATATATTTTTATCAATTCATAATTAAGTCCTCAACATTAAACCATTATCTGTTACTTAAGGATAATATCTGCATGCAGTCTACAGCTAGATTCTGGCTTGTAACTTGAATTATAAGGAAACTTTTCCTAGGCACAGGCTCCAAAGGGTTTGTGTGTTCATGTTTTTGTGTGTTTGTGGGTATGCCCATGTACATGTGTGGCACTGGGGACCAGAGCACTCTAAAAGGCATGTTCTCAAAAATAAGAAAGTGGGCCACCAAATTTGTGCTGTGGGTGGTAAAGGCACTTGCTGCCAACCCTGACAACCTGTGTTCAGTTTCCCGGGACACACATGATGAAATGAGAGAGCCAGGCCCCAAAAGCTGCCCTTGTGTTATGGCACACGTGAATGTGCACATACATTAAATAAATAAATGTAGCTTTAAAAGAAAAAGATAGTGAAGTAGTTCATCTGTTCAATGAAAAAAAACCTATCATATCCTAGAAATTAATGTCACCAAGTCAACTTCCACTGCATGTCTTCCACAACTCCTAATCATTCAGCACATACTATACCAGGCACTGTGCTAAACACTTCCTCATCACTGCATTTGCCATTTCAAACTTAAGTATTTGATTGCTCTCTCCAGTCTTTCTCCTCTATAAGCAACCATATTTGTCTCAGCAGGACTTTAAAACAGAACTATTCTATGGAAGTAAACTGCCAGGACTTGGTAAGCTGTCTACAGCATTGTCAAGAATCACGTCAATTGTTAACTGATATCTTAAAAGCTGAAATTAAAATGTTCTGTTATGAAGGAATGTTCTAGTAACTAATGAAATCAAAACCTCCCAGTTTTTCTATAATCACTCCCTTTTGCATGAAAGGAAGTCATACAAGTTGAAAGTGGAAATCAGTTGGCTTCATTTTATGTGAAATGTGAAAACACAGTGAATTCTCTTCAAGAATGTTAAGTTATTTTTCTCATGAAGCTTAAGGACCAAATCTATGAGCACTTTTAATATTTAGGAAGAGGTAAAACAGAATCTTTAAACAGCTTAAAGCTACCCTTGGATTTTATAACAGAGCACTTAACCCCCTGTAATCAAAGGACAAATGAACATAGATGTGATCGTATTCATATCAGGGCAATTTCCAAAACAGTATAAAAAATGTAAGTATGTTAATGTAAAGCAACATGGAGTTTCTGAACCTGGATGCTGTTATGCTGTTTCCATTGCACTGTATTTCTCTCTCTCTCTCTCTCTCTCTCTCTCTCTCTCTCTCTCTCTCTCTCTCTCTCTCTCTCTCTCTCCTCTCTGTGTGTGTGTGTGTATGTGTGTGTGTATAAACTGAGATATTGAAATACTGAAATATTTGCAATGCAATCATGACAAAATAAGCAAATTCACATCTGCATTTCATATTTATCCCTCCAGACTGGAGTCGATCTGAGTTAGATTTGAGTGAGTCATTTGCAGAAGACTTGGAGGACACTTCAAGCATAAGAAGCAGATCTGTCCCTGGGGCATTAGACAAAGACTTGGTAAGTTGGATATGGGAGAAAGTTTGATAACACATGGAGAGGAGGGCATGATCTTGTTTCAAGCATTTACACTTTTAGCTCATAAGTTGAGAGTAAAATGAAGGCACACAGTATATCTTCCTGGTAGTTTTCATAATCAAATATAAAAGCAACTAAAACACTACAATTGAAAAAATAAAAAGCAGTACTGCAAGGAAAGTTGTATCATGAATATATACATATAACTTGAAACAATATAAAGCAACTGAGCAATAAACTAAAATGCTACAGTAAGAAAATGTCCATTTTGTTCTAAATATGAATAGAATATTTAATGTATATATGAAATGAAGCAACAGTATATTCCAAGAATATATTAAAGATCATATAAAGCTGAGTTTTAAAAAGCCAAAAACTTGTGATAAAATTTTAATCATACCTATAATATTCTAATTTAAAACTAATGGAAGTCATTTAAATGTGACTTCAAAATATTACATATCAAACAGTCACAGTATATACCATTTAAATGTTGATATTATTAATCCATTTCCATTACAACATAGCAGACAACATGGATTTTTCACTGTCATTTTATAACTTTTTATAAGGATCTACAGTGATCTGGTTCCTTTCACATTGATATCAATCAAGAAAATCCCCTACAGGCTTATCAGAGTCCTGTTAAAGACAGGGAGAAGGAGTCATATGAGCAAGGAGGTCAAGAGCATGACAAGGAAATCTACAGACAGCTGACCAGAACTTGTGAGAGCTCACTATCTCTAGACCCACAGCCAGGACACCTACATGTAACCAAATTAGGCACTTTGCATGTGGGAGACAGTTATATAGCTTGGTTTGTTTGAGGGACTCCTGGCAGTGGAACCAGGATCTGTCCCTGGGGCATGACCTGGATTTTTGGATACCATTCCATGTGGTGGGATATCTTGCTCAGCCTCCATGCAGTGTGTATGTGTGTGGCAGGGGTGGTCTTGGTCCTGCCCAACTTGCCAAGTTTTGTTGTTGACTCCCCATGGGAGACCTTACCCTTTCTGAGGAGTGGATAGGGGCTTGGTTGGAGGGATGTAGCTGGGGAGGAGGGGAGGGAGGGGAACTGTGGTTGGTATATCAAATGAATTTAAAAATTTAAAGAAAGAAAAAGAAAATGCCCTAAGACTTGACTTCAAGTCAATATGATGGGGCCATTTTCTCAACTAAGGTTCCCTCTTCCCAGATGGCTCCAGCATGTGTCAAGTTGACAGAGCATTAAAAAGGAAATGACATACTACAAATGGAATTGAGGAAGTGATTGTAACTTGTCTGTCTTTTTTGGGGGGGTGTTCCAAACTATTTCATTAAATTTTTCATTTATTTTACATATCAACCACAGTTTTCCCTCCCTCCTCTCCTGTTCTCTCCTACCACCTCCCATCTAACCCCCCATTCATTCCTCCACCCTCTCTACTCACAAAGAGACGCACCTCCCATGGGAGTTAACGGAGCATGGCATGTCAAGTTGAGGTAGGACTCAGCTCCTGCCCTAGTATCAAGGCTGGGTGAGGCAATCCAGCACAGTGAATCAGAATGCTAACTACCCTAATTGTCATCAGAAAGCCTTCATCCAGTAACTGATGGAAGCAGATGCAGAGATCCACAGCCAGGCTCCAGGAGTCCTGTTGAAGAGTGAGGAGGGATTTTATGAGCAGGGGGCATCAAGGTCATGACAGGGGATGTGCACAGAGACAGCTGACCTGAGCATCTGACCTGACTCTGGGCCAACAGCTAGAGAGCCTGCATAGGACCGACCTTGGCCCTCTGAATGTGTGTGACTGTTGTGTTGCTTGGTCTCATTGTGGAGCTCCTAACAGCGGGATCAGGACCTGTCCCTGGCACTTGAGCTGGCATTTTGGAACCTATTCCCCATGCAGCTTGTCTGTCTCAATAATGATTTCACAGCTGTCTGCTCATGATTTACTGAGACTCAACTACAGTTATAATACTAGGTTATAGCTACTTACATATCAAGTTAGGTTAAGCTACATTATGTATGGAAAAACCTTTAAACCAAACTTAAATTGTGTATGGAAGCCTCTTCAGGTCAAACTTAAAATTCCCCATAAAAAAATCTAAGGCATGGATAGCTTTACTAATGAATTCCATCTAGTATTTGGGCTTATTGCTGTTGTAAACAAGATATCACTTTGTAACCCAGACTAGCCTGGTACTATGTATCCCAGGCTGGCTTTAAACTTTCATGTATTCCTCTGGCCTTAGCTTCCCAAGGAGTGATGTTAAAGGTGTGAGCCACCAGGCCTGGTCCATTAAGGATTTAAAGAAGAAATCATGTCGTTCACAAATTCACTCCGGTAGTTGATGAGGAAGTATTGCCACATTCATTATGTTGACATATAATGAATCACTTCATTAGTTACTTTGCTTCACTGGTTAACAAAGAACAGAAAACAGCATCTCCGTATACTTAATGAATACTGGTGTGAATGTCTTTAATAAAGTTTCAGCTTCATCCTGAAAAAAAAAATCACGTACTACAACTAAGTCAGATTTACTCCACAGAAGCAAGGTTGATCAACCATTTAAAAATAAATGAGTGTTGAGACAGCCTAAGGCTAAGAGTACTTGCTGCTTTTAGAGATGACCTGAATTTGTTCCTAGCACCTATATCAGTTGACTCACGAGCAGTTATAATCCTAGATCTGACACCCTCTTCTGGCCTCTGTGGGCACATGCACATACAGATAAAAATAAAATATGAAGCTTTTAAAATTAAATGAAGGTGGTACTAAACAAAGACTAGCCATAACATCTCAGCGGAAGAAAGGATTTTTTTTTTTAAACAAAATCTCAATGTATATCTAATAAAGCTCAACAAACTAGAAAGGAGAATTTCCTCAGCCTAATGAAGGGCATTTATAGACAATGGCAAAAATGAACAAATACTGTCTAAATCCAGTAAGTAAAGCAGAGTTCCCTCATTCAACATTATACAGGAAGTTAGAGCTACTGGTAAAAGGGGGAGAAAGGAACGATTGAAAGAGGAAAGGAAGAGCAAGGTTCTCAGTGAGGGGAAAAAAAAAACAGATTCAGTGACATCAACTTTTAGATGATGTGATCCTATATGAAGAAAATCCTAAATGATGTAAAAATATGATTTGACTACAGTTACTACAGTTATAGAAATAAATTATATTTTATTCTAGTAAAGAAGAATCAAATTAGCATCAGTTTTCTATGGTAATACTGAGTACAAGATGGAAACAGTAATATTTTCAAAGTATTGAAAGGAAACTAGTTGAAACCTAAAACTTTTCAAGAACAGGGCCTTCAAGACATACCAAGAAAAAGGCTACATTGGAAGCAGTTTAGAAACAAATACACTTATGAAAAGAAAGAATTCTTAACAACTGTTGCAGAAGATTTTCATTAGTAAAGTTACACCAATAAAACTAAGATCAAAGAAGCAGAAAATAAAGAATACATATTGAAGAAGTCTTTAAATTCTGTTTTAAAAAATACCAATCAAGGTCATAGCTCTTACAGCAATTAAGCATCAAAAACAAATAATGAGAGTTTAAAATAATTCATGAACTTTCGTGGTAAAAATACATTTTTAAAAATTATTCAGATAAGGAAGTAATCATAACAGAGATGGGTAGAGAGAGACTGGAGAGAGTGAGTGAATGAGGAAGAGAGGGGGTGCAATTCTTAACTAAAAATAGCAAGTGTATTGTCCAAAGTGTGTTGCGTTAGAGACTAGGGAAATGGGAATTAAACCCAGGTCTGTAGAATTCCAAATTTCATGTGCTTTTCATCGAGTGTTACTAGGAAAGAGACCCTATTCCAGCTCCTGCCTTCTCCTTTGATTTTGTAATTAAGATTAACTGGAAGTGCAAAATCCTAAACCTAAAAGAGAAATTTTTTCTCTGTTTTTCTTTGATTTTGCAAGTGTTTGTGAAATAAATCTTTTCTCATGTAAAAGAAATGCTCCTAGTATAGAAATAAACCAAACCATTGACTTTTCCATCCTTTCCTAGAACTCCCTAGAAGAGACTGAAGGTGGTGATGATGACTTAGTATCATCTGGGTTTTCTGCAAATCCCCACAGTCTGGCAACAGGCCTGTCAACGGTAAGCTTTGTCACATAAACTGTTTTTTTTTTCTTGTTCATTCCCTGTGCATTTCCAAGAGATGGGAGGTGTGATCATAGGTCCCAGGCTGTTGTAGGTTCCAGCTTGCCCTGTGTCCATACACCACCTTGCACTCTATTTGATTCCTGAATCATCCCTCCTTCTGCCACGGTCCTCAACCAGCTTTGGTACTCTCTTTACTCCCATTTTATAAAGAACTGCATAAGAAGAGTTTAACTCAAAGAATTAAATGGTGAAGGAGATCAAAAAACTAATTGACATGATATGACTATTGATGGTAGCATGAGTCATATGGTACACCTGTAAACACACACAATTGTTTCCTAAATACTTGAAGAAATTCTTCATTTTCTAATTCAGACCCCTTCATCTCAAGTCCCTGTTGATAAGTTTTTCTCATCTCTTTCTCTCTCTCCCTCCCTCCCTACTTCCTCCTTCCCAGCTGCTCTCCACATTTCTGCCAGTTATTTTCCTACAAAACATCCCTACTGTGCTTTCTTTCCTATGCAAAAAAACAAAAAAAAAAAAACACTGTGTTAAGAGAAAATTCTGTTCTTACCTGGAGTTGAAGATCCCCTTTGAGAGCAAACCTTTAGCAACCACCATGCCATCATACCTCCCTGTGTACCTGTGCATTTCTTTGCTTCTCTGATTTCTGTGCTCTAATACCTTTTTTCTTTTGCTTATTGGATGGCATCCTTAAAGAACTCTCAAGCAGGATCTGATAGGAAGAGGAGCTACCTAAATGTGCCTGATGCTGACTCAGACACCGTGAGTCTTCACACTTGTTTCCCCCTTCCCAACCATACTTCAAAAGTTCCACGGTTTTGGGAATGTGGTTGGATGAGCAGCTCCACCTATTTTCTGACTGGTACACAGACAGAGCTGACACATCTTAAGTATCCAAGTTTATTAAATGTTATAATCTGAGTACCAGTCAAAAGATATGTCCAAAATGGTTTATTAATAACATGAGCATCTCCATTTTAAGTCTGAGAAACTTCTTGATAAAGAAAAAGTGTTTCTTAGCAGTAAAATTGTCATAATTACTTTAAATCCTTCCTAAGTCTCAATTTTGTGACTTCTTAGATTTTCTTGTACTCATAGGGATCTCTCAACTCTCTCTTACCATATAGTTACAGAGGGTAGTGTTGAAAATATAGATGAGTTATACAAGGAGAAAGTAAGTTGTGGTCCATAGGACTTTTGACAAGAAATCCAGAACCTTCCTCAATGACTTGGTATTACTAACAAATGTGAACCAGAGTTTCTTTGTGTGTAATATGGTTGAGGTTACTTCATGAAGCTCTTACAACTTGAACCATGTTCCATGGATCAACACTATTGCATAGCCATGGACCCCAAACTTTCTCAATTTATACAGTCCAAAGAATCTCAATAATTCTTCAGTGTAAACTCCCCATTGAAAAGAAAAGACTGATTTTTTTTGCAAAAACTTAATTAGCACTTACATCCTCTGAACTTAATAACTATTTGAAGAAAAAAATGTTTTAGGTAAATTTTTTTATTCTGTTCTATATGTGTACGTGCTGAGTACCATATAGAGTTTGTCAGATATTAGAAACTCATTAGACATCACCATATTCACTTGACATTCCACATTAATGTTTTTACTTTTTTGGCATGAGAAAAGTTTATCTTGTTTGAGAAACTCAATACCTTTCTGCCCTCATTTCCTAAGTTCTGAGATGATGGATATGTACCATGCCTGCATCCTACATAGATTTTTAAACAATTTATTTAACCTTTATTTTATATGCATTGAGGTGAAGGTATCAGATCCCCTGGAAACTAGAGTTACAGACATTTGTAAGCTGCCATATGGGTGTTAAGAATTGAACTAGGGTCCTCTGGAAGAGCAGTCAGTGCTCGTAACTGCTGAGTCATCTCTCTAGCCACACTATATATATATATATATATATATATATATATATATATATATATATATATGAGAAAAATTTAAGAGTAAGGAAACTGTCAAAAGCTAGTCATATCACAAATAATACTTCATTGGAGAAATAAAGTATAATATTAATAAAGACACCACAAGCTGTTAGTTAGTGCTTTGCCAGTTCTGTGTGCTGCCTGATGGATGCTACTATAGCTGCATATTTCCATGAATTTACAGTGATATCATGGGGTACAAACACACATTATTTGGGTCCTTAAGACCTAGTTAGAAAAATTAAAAATTAAAATGTCAGAATATTTCCCAGTAGAATTATTATGTAGTTAACATTTTAAAATTCTGTTGCATTATTTTAAGAATAGGAAAGACAAATTCTGTTACTTATTGGCTCTCTAAGATAGCTTATACGCAATTTTAGAATTCTTGATTAATTCTTGTCTTTGGCTTCAGTTTAAAAGAGATTATGAAGTAAGTCAGATACATCTTGTTTCTTGAAAAAATACATCCTGTTTGAAATATAATAGCCTTTGTAAAACAATAACAATGAAATCCAGTCATGGGCAGATAGACAGGCACATAGTAAAATAAATATATAGAAATACAGATACATAGATACATTCATGTATCCACATACTATATATGATAGATAAATGCTCCATAGATACTTTTCGTGTCTATATCCATCTATATGAATGACAATTCTACACTCTTTGTACTGCTATAGTCTTTGCTTCTCAGTGGTGAATGAAAGGTTATAAAACTACTGCATCATGAATGTCGCTGGCCTTTGGTGTCCATCATGCTACTAAGACACAGAGTCTTTGTTTCTGTCACCAAATAGTAATGCATTGGTTTAAAATATATATCTTGTAGTATGAATGTCTTGACAAAATTTATATTCATCCTTATGGATTTTTTTATGTTTCTGATTAATTGAGGCACTTAATTTTTGGTACTATATTTTGGTCATTTACTATTCCATAGAATTTCAAAGTCAAGGGTCTTGGACTACATATATAGCCATATTGCTACCCTTGTGAGTATAGGATGTCCTGCCATACCTTTGTTATGGCTGCAGTTATGGTTCCCCAAGGACAGACGGCATGCACCATGTGAGTGTAGAGAAAGACACTTTAAAATTTTAGAGTGAGCTTTTCTTTGTCCTGATCATCACATTCTAGATATTTAAATAGATTGCATTTGCGTCTAGCAGCAAAAGGCAGTGACAGGTGGAGAAGCAAGGATTTCAGCTAACCCAAAGGAGATGCTTCTTCTCTCAGCAAGCTTCCTGCCTCCCTTACTAGGGAGCTTAGTGGGTTGTTTGTCTCAGGTTAGAATTTTATGCACCACCAGAAAAATAAGCAAATAGTGTCTTCCTTCCTTCCTTCCTTCCTTCCTTCCTTCCTTCCTTCCTTCCTTCCTTCCTTCCTTCCTTCCTTCCTTCCTTTGCCCCTGACTCCTCTGCCAATTAAATAGAAATCCAATTGGAATTGACTAAAGTGGGTGGATTTTGTAATAGAGCCTGTAATAACACTAGGTGACTTCTTTCATCTTGTTTATTCCAGACCAGCCTTAACAGCATGATGAGTGTTTACAGTGAAACAGGAGACTATGGCAACGTGAAGGTCACTGGTGAGATTCTTCTCCACATCAGCTACTGCTACAAAACTGGTGGCCTCTACATTTTTGTCAAGAATTGCAGAAATCTGGCCATAGGAGATGAAAAGAAACAGAGGACAGATGCGTAAGTGCATAGGATGTTTCACAGCTGTCTCCAGTGCTACCTTCTCTATGTTCATTTTTCTGTGTCATGCACATTTCCTCTTTAGAAGAGGTTAAGGATTTCCTTCAATAAAAACCTTCTCAGAGCCAGGAGGTGGTGGCATACACCTTTAATCCCAACACTCAGGGATTAAAGGCAGATATTTGTGAATTTGAGGCCAGTATGGTCTACAGAGTGAGTTCCAGGACAGCCAGCACTGTTATATAATAAAACCCTGTCTTGAAAAAAAAAAAAACACCTTAGAAAGCTACTTATGACCAGGCATGGTGGCACACAGCTTTAATCCCAGCACATGCACACAGGAGACAGAAACAAGTAGATCTTTTTGAGTTTGAGGCCAGCCTGGTGTACAAAAAGAGTTTCAGGACAGCCAGGGATGTTACACAAAGAAACCCTGTCTTCTTCTGCCATTTTTTAATTGAGCTATACATTTTTCCCCACTTCTCTTCCCTCCTTCCCTCTCCCCTTCCACACCCTAGCCCATCCACCATGCTCCTATTTTACTCAGATCTTGTCTTTTTTACCCCTTCCTAGGCAGATTCATGTATGTCTCTCTTGGGGTCCTCTTTGTTACCTAGGTTCTCTGGGGTTGTGTTGTATAGGTTTGTTGTCATTTGCTTTACGTCTAATATCCACTTATGAGTGAGTACATATTATATTTGTCTTTCTGGGTCTAGAAACCTTGCCTTGAAAAAAAAGAAAGAAAACTATGTGTGAATTCCTTCCTATACTGTACTTCTAAATATTCTCTGGAGTATGAGTATAAATATTTTATCATTGGTTACTTGATTTGAAAGAGGCCATTATATGATTCAAGGCTAACTTTTAGCTAGCACAGAGGCCACTTGTGGAAGAGGAAGGCTGACATGTTGGCATACACCACGATGTCTAAGAGTATTGTGCTGTGTTTTTTAAATATTTTTTCATACAATATATTGTGATCACATTATTTCCCCCTCTTAACCCTTCCAAATTTTCCCCTACCAACTTTATGTTCTTTTTTTCCTTTAGAATAAAGAGGGTGAGCGCACACACACAATGTAAACAAAATAAAACAAAAACATGGAATCCAATTTGTGTTGGTCAACTACTCCTGAATGTAAGGCTTGCTTTGGAGTATTATCCTCAATGTCACTCCATTGAGGAAAGCCATTTTCTCACTCCCAGAAGCTATCAATCATAAATAGCTTCTCAGCTAGGGATATGATTTTTGCTCATTTCATATACTCTAGATGTTAGACAGCTAAATGACAGATATAACTATTTTGGCCAGCATGGAAAGGAGCCATTTAAATCCCCAGTAGATGTGCTTCATAACTCTGGTATAATATGTTTCAATCTTGTGCATGCCTCTGTCTTCTCTGATGACCCTGTCCCAAGGAGGTTTAAAATAGCTAGGTAGCACAAGCCAAAGAATTGGGTTTAATTTCTGCCAGGTTGTCATTTTCCTTTTCTTCTTTTTCACTCTTTTCTTTTGATCATTCATTCCAGTTTGTCCTATAACCCGACATCATAAGAAAAGACTAATCATGGAAAGACAGATATCTCAGAAAAGTTATGAGATCGTTGATGTTATCAGATTCTATTCGTGCAGTAGTACAATATGGTAGCTTCGCATGTATGTTTCATGAGTTAGGTATTTTTGCTGTCTCACTTCCTGTACTTGAGGAAACAGACATAGAAAAGTTAAAAACCCAAGGCTACCAAGAGCAGCAACACATGGGTGGCCCCAAACAACTTTTTTTGGTGCCATTGTCTGTTCTCTGCCAGTATACAACACTGCTTCTTTTCTTATAGAAACCCCAGAATTATATTTATGATAGCATATTACAAAAACTGAAGTCTCTTCATTTCCATCTCTTTTATCCACTTACCCATTCTTTTTATTCACTGAAGTCCTGGAATATTTCTAGCAAAACATGTGCCTGCAAATAGTGATTTTTATCCTTTACTATTTACAGTTATGTCAAGTCATACCTTCTTCCAGACAAGTCCCGAAGCAATAAGCGCAAGACCAAAATCAGGACAGGTACCAACCCAGAATTCAATGAAACATTAAAGGTAAATAAATACTACCATAGGTATGTATGTCATATTAACTATAACCTCTTCAATTTAGGCCAGAAGGTTCTAAGAGTTCAAGGCTAGCTTGAGATAGCATAGTGACATCCAAACAAGTCTGATCTACAGAATAAGACTCCCTCTCTATCAAAAATAAAATACCAAAATGAAATGAAGAAATATCTAAATGGAACATTTCTGAATTCCAAGGCTTATATGTGTGTTTGGAAAGCTAGACTTTGAATATTATTAGCTTTCCTGGAAGTTTTTGGTAAAGAAAATTGCCCTTGCTCTGGTTACTCTCTGCTGTTACTTCAAGTCAAGAGGATCCAGGAAAATTACAAATTACATCTAGGCTGGTATATATTGTTACAAAATAAGTTGAAACTTTGAGAAATATGCTTTCTTAGACATGGTCTAAGAAACTAACTCAGCAAATCACTTTGTACATATTTATTGCTTTGCTAACAAGGGCTTGTGTCGTTTTGTTTTTTGTTTTTTTCTTAAATTTGGATCTCTGAGTTTAGCTAAATATAGGTGTGTGGTTAATGAACAGTAATAATGCTAGGTTATATTTGATAAAATATGAACCAGACCTTAGGTTCTAAATTGTAAAGAAATTACTGTATCTAATGGGTAGCTATAAACAACCCCTTCTCTCACTCTGGATCCATATAGTATAGTAAGAAAAACAAAGAAATGATAAAATATATTAATAATCATAGGAAAATCATTGGATTTGTTTTTCACAGTGGGTAGTAGTAATGGAAAAAAGCCACGAGTCTACATGTATTAATAGAAGCATGTATGCAAGTTTCTCGTCCTGCCCACCAGTTCCCAAATAAACACTCTAAGGCTTAATATTAATTACAACTGCTTGGCCAATGACCCAGGAATGTTACTTACTAGCTCTCTCAATTAAATTAACCCATTGTTACTAATCTGTGTATTACCACCAGCAATGCCCTGACATCTTACCCCTTCAGTGACTACATGGTGTCTCTCTGACTCTACCTTCTTTCTCTCTGTATCTCTGCTTGGATTTCCTGCCTGGCTCTATTCTCCTTGACTATTGGCCAAAACAGCTTTATTTGTCAACCAATAAAAGCAATATATATTTGCAGCATACAGAAGGACATTGCACTTCAGAGGCATGTGTAGAAGCTAGGACCAATATTAAAACAAGTCAAAAGTAAAACGAACAAATACAGTCTGAGTGTGAATCCAGTAGTCATAATAGAATAGCAAAGATGAGCCCAAGCAGAACAGATAAACAGTGACAGATAAATTCAGGGAGTAGAGAGCCAATGTTATTTGTGATGGTAACAGCTGGGACAGGGGTACATATAAGTTCAACTCAGAAGTCAGTCAGTCTGGAGTGTGACACAGATGGAAATACAGAACAATGGATGGTTCAAGGAGGTGTGGTCATGCAGCCAAGGTTAACATTTTGCTGAAAAAGGAAAAGCAAGCCCCGTAATATTTCTTTTCTACTCAATTTGTGTGTAGATTTTAGCTTCTGCTTGGATTTATGAAGTTTAGGCTACAAATTTCTCATGTCAGTAATTTTTGGGAATTAAAGACTTTTATTATGAATAAATAAGTGGGAGTATTGTTGCATTAAGCTTAGAGCTACAAAGTAGACATGGAAAAAAACAGGTAAATGACAAAAAAAAAGAAAAAAAACCAAAAAAGAAAAGAAACAGAAAAAAAGGAAAAAGAAAGGAAAACCAAGTGAAATTGTAAAGAGACTATTACCGAACATTTTCAATATTCAACATATATTTGCAGCATACAGAAGGACATTGCACTTCAGACCTTATAATAATTTGTTTATATATATATATATATTTCTTAACTAGGTATAACCTAAAATGTGTTTTAATGTGTATCTTCAATTGTAGCAGAAATAAGTGTTATTGCCATGTTGCTGATGCATAATGGTCTGAAAATTGGTAAAGTAAATTTCAGCCTACTCTACAACTAGCTAGAACCCTGCCTGCACAGTGTGATTTTTTACATTTCATTTGTAGTATACCATCAGCCACACCCAGCTGGAAACAAGAACTCTGCAGCTCTCAGTCTGGCACTATGATCGCTTTGGACGCAATAGTTTCCTTGGAGAGGTGGATATTGCTTTTGACTCATGGAACTTTGAAAATCCATGTGATGAGTGGTTTGTGCTTCAGCCCAAGGTAGGAAATTAATTCCAGATTCGTCCACAGCTGTAGAATTAGGCAAACCTGAGTAAAAATGGTATTTCAGCCCTGAAGATGCTGAAGGCTTCTAAATTTGTAATCTTTAATATATATTATAAATAAATTAGTTTAGAAGCTCTTCATAGATACATGTTGTATAATATAAGAAGCTATGTAATCATACTTGAGTAACTTTTATTACTGAAATCCATCTATCATTGGAAGATCTCCATGGATTACTAAAAAGACAATACTACATCATCCTATTATAACAAGAAAGTCTTTCTTAAAACAAATCCACAGAGTATGACCAGTGCCAAAACATTATTTCCTTTTCCTACTCTCTAAAATTCACAGAATAACCAGGAATACTCTTGACTCATTTGTGTGACCACTAGCCAAAATATTTTTACTTTAGAAGTTCATAAAATGGCAATAGAGTCTAACATATTCAACCTTAGAACAACAATGCCTTGAATTCATTATAGGCAACTAAATTTTCTTGACATTTAATGTCAGTTTTTAAGTAAGAAGGAGAATGAAAAGGTTACATTTATGCTGCCAGAGATTATTCCTCATTTGTAGTAGTAAAGGACCATTTGGTAAATATAGTTAACTGAAATTAGTATTGGTTCCCCCGTGGTTTCAAAATGCCTATGTGATCTGAGCCTAGATATTCTTATTTATAACATAATCATCATTATGGTAGCTGCTGTAAGACCTGGTGTATTTGAAATGCCTATCCTCTTAGAAAACTGGTATTATATTTGAATAAGAATTTTCTGTAAAGTTGTCAGCATTCTGTTAGGCACATTGTAAGCTGTCAATAAAAGCTTGGTAGTATTTACATTGTTTAGAAGTTTGATCCAGATTGGAAATCTTACCTAAGCCATGGAGTCTTGGCTTTCTACTTTTCTTTAGCTTCAATTTTATGTTTCACACATTGTTGACCTCCTTTCCTACCTCCATGCATGCTAAACCTGTACATTATTAGCTACAAGTGGGTAATCATTCCATACTCTGCACTATACTGTTCAGAAAAGGAGTGTGTTTTTCCTTTTCCAATAATGAAAACAATGCCTTTGGCCCACCTTGGTCTCTTAACTCTATGTTATGCTTTCTATTGTTAGCTAATAACTTGCTAGTGAGGTGAGATACATTGGTTGGAATAAAAACATTTACACCTTAGTCTGGTCATAATGGTAGGTTTGTCAAAGAAGAAATCAGATGCAATAGATAGAAGTAATGGGAAAGTAAACAATACTAGAGAAAAAAAAAAAACCCAAGTGATGGTCCCCATAGCACTATCAGTGGCAGCAGGTATGGTACTTAATTGTTACAACCCCATGAGGTAAACAACATTCTCTCCATCTTAGAGATGAAGAAGCTGAGACTTGGAAAATAAATTTAGCATGGAGCTTTTAAACTACATGCCTTAAACTTAGTGTAAATAACTCATAAAAATTTTAGATATATTTGGCCTCTATGAAATAAAGTTTTAAAATTCTTAAGCATGAAAATAATCACATGGCTGACATGAATATGATAGAGAACAGTTTTACTAGCATGAAAATTCATGATATCATAATTTGTCCTGATACTATATATAGAAAATACTTGGTCATTCAGGATGAGGCTTTTGTAACTGAATGAAAATCCTTACTGTAAAAAATATTTAGCAAAATTAACAGTTTTATATGACTTGCATCATTTTTGTATATTATTGTTACCTGTTGTGTCTTTTTGCTATGTCCCAATAGATATAAATAAGAATAAGATATTCGAGCATTGTTTTTTGATAGTTGTTGTATCACTTGGTATTAATAGAAGCAAACAGCAGCAATTGTTACACTCTCTAGTGTAGCTCTCATGTAGACCATAGTTAGCAGAATCCTAATTCTACAAATGTTGCAGTTCTTACATAGAGGTAAAATATCTTGGACCTTCAGTTCTACCAATGTTATAGATCTTATGTGGTCCCCAGAAATCTAGACTTCTATGTCCTTGTATACTAATACATATCTGTGAAGTTCAGGTCCTAAAGACAATTCTATGGACACCTTCTAATGAATAGTACCAGCAGTTTCCTTTCCCTGGCTCTTTAAGACCTCCTAGCTTTCTTCTGCTGCTGTCATTCACATGAGCCCTTGCATCCAAGTCAAGTACTGTGTAAGGACTAATCACATCATTCTTTATTTTATCACTGACAGAAATAAGTAATTTTTGCAAATTAAGGTTTGTGTTAGAACCACTCACAGCAGCTACTTTTATACATGTCACAATAACCCTATTGTGCAAATGAAGCACTATGTTTAAACCAATCACAGGAGTAGTAAGATTTCCCCCCCCCCCCCGGTTACAGCAAAACTCTCATGCAACAAGGCTTATTTTTGAACCAATCACAGCCATCATTTTTGTGCATGTTACTATAAACCTACTATGCATATTAAGGTTTGTGTTTTGACCAGTCACAGCATTCTTCATTCTATCACTGAAAGAAGTGAACATTTTATGCAAATTAAGATTGGTGTTTGAACCAATCACAGCACATACTCTTATACATGTTACAATAAATTAAATATGCAAATGAAGCACTATGTTTGGACCAATCACAAGAGTGGTAATTATTTAAGGCTTTCATACAAAAAAAGAAGTCTTATTTGTGAAGCAATCACATCCATCCCTTTTGTACATGTCACAATAAACCTACTATGCAAATTCAAGTTTGTGTTTTCACCAGTAATAGAATTCTCTATATTATCACTGAAAAAAGTAAGCATTTTATGCAAATTAAGGTTTGTATTTGGACCAATCACAGCAGTTACTTTTATCCATGTCACAATAATCTTATTATGCAAATGAATCAATGTGTTTGAACCAATCACAAGAATGGTGTTTTCCCAATTACAGTAAACCTCTCATGCAAATGAAGACTTATTTTTGAACCAATCTTATAACATTTGTACATACCAAAAATAAGCCTACTATGCAAATTAAGTTTTGTGTTTGGACTAATCATAACAATTACTTTTATACATGTTGCAATAATTCTACTATGCAAATGAGACACTATGTTTGGACCAATCAGAAGAGTTGTAAACTTTCTTCCAGTTAACAATAAGCTTCTCATGCATGTGAAGTTATATATTTTATTATTTAAATTTGAAACAAGCTTATTTTACATATCAATCCCAGTTCCTGCACCCTCCAATCTTCTCCTGTTGCTCCCATCAACCCCCATCCCACTCCCTTTCTGCTCCACAGGGTGGGTGAGGCCTTTCATGGGGGGTCTTCAAAGTCTTTCAAATTATTTGGAGCAGGACCTAGGCCCTCCCTCACATGTCTAGTCTGAGGGAATATTCTTCTATGTGGAATGAGCTCCCAAAATCCACTCATATACTAGACATAAATACTGATCCACTACCAGAGGCCCCATAGAATGCCCAGTCCTTCCAATTAACACCACACTCTAGGAATCCGGGTCGGTCTCATGTTGGTTTCCCAGTTATCAGATTGTAGTCCATGAGCTCCCCCCGTGTTCAGGTCAACAGTTTCTATGGGTTTCTCCAACCTGGTCTTGACCCCTTTGCTCATCACTCCTCCCAATCTGCAACTGGAATCCAAGAGTTCATCGCAGTGCTTAGCTGTGGGTGTCTGCTTCTGCTTCCATCAGCTACTAGATGAAGGTCTAGAATGGCATATAAGGTAGTCATCAATCTCATTATTGGGGATGGGCATTTAAGGTAGCCTCTCCATTGTTGATTAGATTGTTAATTGGGGTCATCCTTGTAGATCTGTGGACATTTCCCTAGTGCCAGATTTCTCTTAAAACCTATAATGGCTCCCTCTATTATGGCATCTCTTTTCTTGTTCTCCTCTACTCTTTCCCTGACTCAATCTTCCTGCTCTGTCATGCCTACCTTCCCCCCTGCCTCTACCCCCTAACTCCCTCTCCTCTCCCTGCATGCTCCCAATTTGCTTGAGGGATCTTGTCTCATTCCCCTTCTCCAGGGGACCATGTATATCTTAGGGTCTTCCTTCTTTCCTAGCTTTTCTGGCAATGTGGATTGTAGGCTTGTAATCCTTTGCTCTAAGTCTAAAAAACATATATAAGTGAGTACATACTTTGTTTGTCTTTTTGTGACTAGGTTACCTCACTCAGGATGGTTTCTTTTAGTTCCATTCATTTGCCTGTGAATTTCAAGATTCCATTGTTTTTTTCCATTGAGTAGTACTCCATTGTGTAAATATACCACATTTTCTACATCTAGTCCTCAGTTGAGGGGCATTTAGGTTGCTTTCAGGTTCTGGCTATTACAAATAATTCTGTTATGAACAATGTTGAACAGGTGCCCTTCTTTTTTGAATGTGCATCTTTTGGATATATGCCTAAGAGTGGAATCACTGCATCTTGAGGTAGACTGATTCACAATTTCCTGAGGAACTGGTAACATGGTTGTACGACTTTGCACTCCCACCAGCAGTGGAGGGGTGTACCCCTTTCTCCACATCATCTCCAGCATAATCTATCTTTGGTGTTTTTGATTTTAGTCATTCTGACAGGAGTAAGATGGTATCTCAGAGTTGTTTAGATTTGCATTTCCCTGATGGCTAAGGATGTTGAGCATTTTCTTAAGTGTCATTCAGCCATTTAAGATTCCTCTATTGAGAATTCTGTATTTAGTTCTGTACCCCACTTTTATTGGATTATTTACCATTTTGGTAACTATCTTTTTTAGTTCTTTGTATATTTTGGAAATCAGCTCTCTGACAGGATGTGGGGTTGGTGAATATCATTTCCCATTTTGTGAGCTGCCATTTTAATGGGCTGCTGTTTTGTCTTGTCAACTGTGTTCTTTACCTTACAGAAGCTTTTCAGTTTCAGCAGGTCCCATTCATTAATTGGTGGGTGTGTTTTGTCTTCATTCACATTGAATTCTAGAAGTCTTTAATTTCTATCTTTATTTCCTCCTTGACCCAGGAATGGTGCAATTGTGCATTGTTCAATTTCCATGAGTTATAGGGTTTCTGCAATTTGTGTTGTTGCTGAATTCTAACTTTAGAGCATGGTGGTCTGATAAGATACAGGGGGTTATTCCAATTTTTTTGTACCTATTGAGCTTTACTCTATTGCCAAGTATATAGTTGATTTTAGAGAAGGTTCCATGTGGAGCTGAGAAGAAGGTATATTCTTTTGTATTTGGATAGAGTGTTTTATTAATGTTTATTAATTTATTAGTGTTAAACCCAATAAGCCACAAATTCTGTTAGTTCCTTTGTTACTGTGTTAAGTTTCTGTCTAGTGGTCCTGTCTCCTGTTGAGAGTTGGGTATTGAAATCTCCCACTATATGTATGTGAGGATTTATGTGTGATTTAAGTTGTAGTAATGTTTCTTTTACAAATGTGGGTGCCTTTGTATTTTGGGCTTAGATGTCCATCTTGATGGATTTCTCCTGTGGTGAATAAGAAATGACCTTCTTCATCTCTTTTGATTGATTTTCATTTAAATTCTAATTTGTTAGATATTAGGATTGCTGTACCTGCTTGTTTCTTGGGTTCATTTGATTGGAAAATCTTTGCCCAACCCTTAAATCTGAGGTAACATTTGTCTTTGAAGTTGAGGTGTGTCTCTTGTATGCAGCAGAAGGATGGATTCTGTCTTTGTATCCATTCTGTTAGCCTGTGTCTTTTTATAGGCGAGTTAAGGCCATTAATATTGAGGGATATTAATGACCATAGATTATTAATTCTTGTTTGTTTTGGATTTGTTGTTGGTGGTGGTATTGTGTGTGGATTCCCTTCACCCCCGTTTTTCTTTTGACTGTTGATAAAGTGGGATTATCTATTGCCTATGTTTTTATGGGTGTAGTTGACTTTCTTGGGTTGGAGTTTTCTTTCCAGAACTTTCTGTAGGGCTGGATTAGTTGATAAGTATTGTTTAAATCTGGTTTTGTCATGAAATATCTTGGTTTCTCCATCTATATCCATCTATAGTGATTGAAAGTTTTGCTGGGTATATTAGTCTCGGCTGGCATCTGTGGTCTCTTAGTGTTGGTAGAATATCTATTTTGAACCTTCGGGCCTTCAGAGTTTCCATGGAGAAGTCAGGATAGGTTTGCCTTTATGTAACTTGCCCTTTTTCCTTTGCTGCTCTTAATATTCTTTCTTTATTCTGTATGTTTGGTTGGTGCAAGCAGGTCCAATACTCTGATGGCTGTCCTCACCCAGTGGGTAGAGGTGGGACTAGGGTACTTGCAGACTGCCAATGGGCTGGTCCTCTGGGACAGGTTACTTCACTCACAGTCCCCTGTCCTTAGGAAGCTCCAAGTAGGGCATCCACAGGTATGTGGCTCCCTCCTTGAGCAGAGGCAACACCAGGATACTGGCAGACTCTGGGAAAACCAGTCTGCAGGGACAGGCCCCTCTCTGTGCGGTCCCCAGTAAGGCAGGATCCCTCCTTGGGCAGAGGCGGGGCCAGGATGCTGGCAAACTCTAGGCAGGCTGGTCCACCTGGATAGTGTCCCCCATGGGCGCACAGACCGAAGGCCTAAGTAGGCTTTGGGCAGGGCCCCTGGAAGGCAGTTCATAAACAGGCCCAAGCCTGAAGGTCTATTTTTAAGCCAATCACAGCCATCAATTTTGTACATGTCACAATAAACATACTATGCATATTAAGGTTTGTGTTTGGACTGGTCATAGCATTCCCCAGCTTATCACTGACAGAGTTAACATTTTATGCAAATTAAGGTTTATATTTGGACCAATCACAGCCTTTATTCTTTTTTTAACATTTATTTATTTTATGCTAACATAATTATACATGCTTTTTTAAATGAAAACAAACATGTATAAACAATATTTGGGAATTTGGGCATCATTCTTTCCAAGCTGATTCCTGCTGGTAGGGGGGTGCTGTCATGGGAGAATACTAAGAAGACACAGAAATCCTGGCTGTAGTGCTTTGCAAGGCTGCATTGTCCCATTGATGTTGCTTCAGGGGGTCTTGCTCCATCAAACCACATTATTCTGGAAGGGATCCAGAGCTTTTCATTTTCTGTAGCCAAGGCCTGGTGACAGGGACTTTATTCTTTTATACATGTCACAATAAGCTGACTAGGCAAATGAAGGTCTATGTTTGGATCAATCACAGCATTCCACATTTTATCACTAAGGGATATGCACATGAAAGCTTGTGTTTGAACTAATTACATTCATCACTTTTAAACAAATCACATAAGCCCTCCTAGCCAAATGAAAAACTGTGTTTGGACCAATCACAGCAATTACTTTTATAACCATCTCAAAGAAGCCTCTTATGCAAGTAAAGCCTCTTAGGCAAATCAAGAATTTTGTTTGCACCAATCATAGCACTTATTCTTTTGTAACAGTCTTCTTTAGACAATTACAGCACACTTTTGATGCAAATGAAAGTTTGTATTAGAAGCAATTATAGCACTGTTACTTTTTTAGTCCACTTTGCATCAGTCATTACAAACAACATATGTAAATGAAGGTTCGTGTTGAACCAATCATATCAATGACTATTTTACCAATAACAGATACTCTATGCAAATGAAGGCCTGTATTTGCACCAATCATAGCATTATTCACTTTTATGACTGACATAATCATCTCATTCAAATGAAGATTTTTGTTTTAAATTAAGCACAACATTGTCAGTTTTGAGTAGATTACTGAATCACCTGTTTTGTTCCATTCACATAAACTTCTTATGCAAATGTAGATCAGTATTTTCGCCAATGATATTTGCTTTCCTGCTTTACCTGTCACAAAAAATCATCTTCGGATTTTTTTTTGCACCAATCCCTGCATTGTCCTTTGCAAATGAAGGTTTGTGTTCATAAAATTATGGACTTTCCCTTTTTATTATCCAGTCCCTGCTCTAAGCACACAAGAGATGTAGTCTCCTTCTAATACACCTATGAAGATATATTCTAAGCTCACTCAGACTCTGACATTAGAGATTCCAGTACAGACTTCATGTGCAGCCCAACATCTGAGCACTGTAAGACTAAAGCAACTGGCTCCTACTGTATGGATACAACAGCTTCCTTTTCATCAACTTCATTCTATACTGCCTGCACAAGACCCCATGCACACATCCTGACCTGGCAGAGATGGTGAGAGACAAGTTCTCATCTCCATTAGAGGTAACTGAATGTTTCTGATCAAAAGTAATTTGGCTGGCACCACCACATTTCTATGGAGTCTTTTTTTTCTTCTTCTTCTTTTTCTTTAAATTAGAAACAATCTTATTTTATATATCAATCCCAGTTCCCTCTCACTTCCATTCTCCCATGGCGCCCTCACCAACCCCTACCCCATCCCTCTTCTGCTCCATAGAAAGGGTGAGGCCTTCTATGGGGGATCATCCAAGTCTGTCACATATAGACTGGGAGAGTATCCCTCCATAGGGAATGGGCTCCTAAAAACTGTGCACTAGGGATAAATACTAGTTCCACTGCCAGAGGTCCCATAGAATACCCTGGCCTCCCAACTAACACCCACATTCAGGGGGCTTGGTTCTGTCCTATGGTTTAGTCCTGGTTCCCCAGCTATCAGACTGGAGTCTGAGCTCTCACTTGCTCGGGTCAGCTGTTCCTGTGGGCTTCCCCAGCATGGTCTGGCTCATCCCTCCACAGTTATGCCATAACATATGTGTCCTCACACACATATACTATAGAACTCATCAACCTTTATGTACTTAGCAATAGCAGTCAATGAATGCAAAGAAGTTAGAGATGTAAAATGTTAAATTCCTGTGGTTTGTTATGTTTAGTGTGGTGTTTTCACCCCCATTAAAGATAAAGATCTTTATTGATTAAAAGTAAAAAATGACAATCAAGACATTATTTTCATTTGTCTGTTTTGTCGCTTTTGAGACAGGATATTTCTATATAGCACTGGCTGCCCTGGAACTCACGACATAGACCAGGTTGACCTCAAACTCACAAAGTTTGCCTTTGTCTCTCAAGTGCTAGAATTAATGGCATACAGCACCATACCCAGCAAGACACCAATTCTGCTTGTAGATCCTTGTGTTATGTGTTGTATAGTCCATGTGCACAAAATTCCTTGTTTTTCATGCCAATAAAATAAAGACAACAACAAACTGTAAAAATAATTTCAGTACAAATTATGTGAAACAATCTCCTTCCTTTCTGTTCAGTCAACACTCTACCATCTGCTTCTACTTCATTGTGAACAGCCCTAGATGCAGTGTGAGCTGGAGGAACCAATTCCACTACTAATAAAAGATCAGAATTAATAGTCCTTAAGATTTTAGCAATACTGACTTCCTTTAGCCGTGGAAATGACAGAGCAATGTACTGCTGTACTGCATATTGATTGTGTTACTGAAAGTCCCTCAGTATTTAGAGCTTTGTTTGTGTTAGGTACTATAGTGGAAGCCAGTGAGGAGAGGCTGATGCTGAAGGAAAAGGGATGCAAGATGGCAAACTAGAGTCCTAGAAAGTAATGTCACAGCATAACTTCCATTTTACTGCATGGCATGGGACTCTTTCTTACCTAAAACTCATTATCCTTTTGAAAGTCATGTTAGGTAGTTAGACGAGAAGTGTTTGTCAGTATGAATTGCTACTCAGGCCTTCCCAGGAGGTGCTGTTAGAAAAACAAGGACCTCTGGAAGCAATCAGCAATCTTAAGTAGTTTGCCAAGGAAACGTTCTCTTTTTTGCCTTCAAGCAGAGAGTAAATGCACATTTCTCTGGGATTATTACCAAGCTATAAGCTGCTCTTTACTTGACAGTGTTGGCACTTTCGTCTGTAATTTATTTCGCCACCTTACACCCGCAAATGCACTGGGACCTGTGATTTTTCTGCAAGGAAAGTGGCTCTGTCTTTTCAGACAACACAAGACAGTGAGTGTCATCTGATTATTTCATGCACACATCTGCTCTGATAGCATCAAGAATCTTCTACTGCTTTGGGGGATAGTTTTAATCAATGCTGCCTCTTTTCTACTTAGAACTTCAAGTACAATATTGAAGAGATATGGAGAGAGTGGACAACTTTGTCTTGTTCCTGATTTTAGAGGGATTGCACTGAGTTTCTCTCCATTTAGTTTGATGTTGGCTGTTGGTTTGCTGTATATTGCTTTTTACTGCATTTAGTTATGCTCCTTTTTGTCCCTGATATCTCCAAGACCTTTATCATGAAGGGGTGTTGGATTTTGTCAGCATCTAGTGAGATGGTCATGTGTTTTTTTTTTTCAGTTTGTTTATATGGTGAATTACATAGATGGATTCTTGTTAGTTGAACCATCCTTTCATCTCTGCGTTGAAATCTACTTGGTCATGGTGGATGATTATTCTGATGTGTTCTTGGATTTGATTTCCCAGTATTTTATTGAGTATTTTTGCATCAGTGTTCATGAAGTAAATTAGTCTATAATTCTCTTTCTTAGTTGTATCTTTGTGTGGTTTTGGTACCAAAGTAATTGTAGCCTCATAAGAAGTGTTTCTATTGTGTGGAACAATTTGAGGTACATTGGTCTTAGCTCTTCTTTGAATTTCTGGTCTAATTTGTTGCTGAAACCATCTGGCCATGGACCTTTTTTTGGTTGGGAGACTTTTAATGACTACTTCTATTTCATTAGCTGTTATATGTCTATTTAAATTGCTTATTGGTTCTTTATTTAATTTGGTATGTGGTACCTATCCAGAAAATTGTCCATTTCCTTTAAATTTTCCAATTTTGTGGAAATATGACCTGATGATTCTTTGAATTTCCTCAGTGTCCATTATGTCCCCCTTTTTATTTATAATCATGTAAATTTGGATATTCTTTCTCTGCCTTTTGGTTACTTTGGATAAAGTTTTGTCTATCTTATTAATTTTCTGTATGAATCAACTCTTTGTTTCCTTGATTCTTTGTATTGTTTCTTTTGTTTTGCATACTTTATTTAAAAAGAATAAAGTTGATGTTACCTTATAATATCATTTTGCTTCTGGTAAAGTTAAATAAAACACATTCTACTCTTACAACAGAAATAAACCTCAGGCAAATATCTGTGGGGTGTGTGTATGTTTGTGTGTCTCTGTGTGAGTCTTAAGCTTTCAGGAGTCTTTAGTTTTACTATGTTAGGGTTTGGGTTCTGGTCATCTTCCATCTGCTCTCTCTGAGGAGCACAATTCTCTGCCCTTGTCTAGGTGTATAGGACTCAAATCTCTTGTCTTTATTTAATTTTTTTGAAGAAAAAATTGTATTCATCTATTTATTTTACATCCTTGTCACATTCTCCTCCCTTCATCCTACCCTCCCAGTCCCTCTACCCCATTCCCCCTTACCACTTCCCAATCCCCTTCTCTTCCATCTCCACTCAGGAAAGGGCACATCTCCTATGAGTATCAATAAAATATGGCATATCAAGTTGTAATAAAAACTAAGCACCTCCCCATGTATTAAGGCTGGGGCAAAATGACCTAGTATGAGAGGTACAGTCCCAAAAGCCAGTAAATGAGTCAGAGACAGCCCCTGTTCCTGGGTTAGGAGTCCCATTAGAGGACCAAGGTACACAGCTATAACATATATACAGTGCCTAGGTCAGTTGCATGCAGGCTCCCTTGATTATCAATTTAGTCTCTGCGAGCCCCTGTGAGCCCAGGTTAGCTGATTCTGTAGGTTTGGGTTAGCTGATTGTGTGAGCCTTCCATAGTGTCCTTGACTGCTCTGGCTCCTGTACTCCTTTCTCTTCCTCCTCCTCCTCCTCCTCCTCCTCCTCTTCTTACTCCTCCTCCTCTTCCCCTTCATCAGGATTCCTAAACTCCTCCTAATGTCTGTCTGTGCATCTCTACCTCTGCCTCCATCAGTTGCTGGATGCTGCCTTTCTGAAGACAGTTAGATCAGGCACTAATCTGGTCTCAGGAGATGGCCAGTTCAGGCTACTTATTCACAACTGTTAGGAGTCTAAGCTAGGTCTTTCTATAGAGGAGTCAGGTCTCTTAAGGAAATAATATCTGAAGAAATGCAGACTCCTATATTCCAAAATGTGAGAGAAAGCATGGAGTATTTGTCTTTCTGAATATGCTGTATTTCATTTAAGAAGATGATACCAAGTAATCTAACTTCTTTTCATTTTTCTTCTGTTGACTAGGTGGAGTTGGCTCCTGATATTGGCCTTCAGTACAAAGGAGAGCTAACAGTTGTTTTACGTTACATTCCTCCAGAGGAGAACTCTATATTCCCAGTAGGACAAACTCAAGGTGGGGTTAAAAATCAATAGCTGCGATCAGTGACATTCCCTTTGTACAATTGTATAAGTGGATATTAAGGTTTGGTTGAACTGTGTGACTTTTTCAGTATGATAATAAAGTAGGGTCAGGGATCTTTTGAGAGTTGAGAAGTACATGCTATAATGTATGTGGAAAAGAAAGGTACAGGACAAAATCCATACTTAGAAACCAGCCCAGATGGGAAGATTATTTCCTGTCAGTCCAAGAGATGGAGAATCTTTCCCCCTGTGGGCGAGATGTGTTGTGTGAAGGGTATTTTTTAGGAAGCTGCTCTGTGGACTCATTCACAAGTACTCAGAAAGTTTAGGGAAGAAATATCTGGCATAAAACAAACAAAAAAAAAAACAATGGGAAAATCCAGATGAAATCCATTTGAAGTTCCTCTTTTCTTCCTCCTTCCATCAACTTCTTAGGCAGCTTCCTTTATTTTTCCATTCATGGTCACCAACCCTGTAGTTCTTTATGTAGGGTTGAGGTCTCATGGTCTTTCCCCCATTACCTTGTGGTTAGCCTTGAAAGCAAACATACAAATACCAGTATTCAGAATGATCAGGAAATATATATATATATATATATATATATATATATATACACACACATATATATACACACACATATATATGTATATATACATATATATATACATATACATATATATGTATATATATATATATATATATATATGTATACTCTGGTGTGCTCTGGTGTTTGGTTTGATTCTCGCTTTTCACCATAGCTCTTTCTTGGTAAGAGGATGGTAGTTCAAGCAGGATCTTTTCCATTCATTCTAGTCCTTCAGAAGCTTTACAGTTTTTTCTTTTACAGAAGCTTTGTGTGCTTCTGCCTGGTTATGAGAAAATGAAGTAACTCTTTGTAGATTTCTTTGGATATTGTGAAGTGGGATCTCTGATCTCCTCCACCTCCTCTCTGCTGGTTCCTACAGGAAAGAAGACCTTTAAAAAGGGAAAGAAGCAGGAGTCGGCTGTCATCTCTGGGGGAATACTTGAAGTGTTCATCAAGGAAGCAAAGAATCTGACCGCAGTCAAATCAGGAGGCTCTGACAGCTTCGTGAAGGGGTAATTGTGTATAAGCTCATCACAGATGACACACTGACTGTTTAAAGGAACTAAGATCCAGTAGACAATGGTAGCTGTGAGCAACCCACATTCTGCTTATTGCATGTACTTTGGAAAAGCTATCCTTAAGTGCTTGTTCTTTCTTACATCTAAAGCAGCATGAGGGGGAAAGTTGCTGTTCTAGCATTCACTGTCTCCATCATATTTCTGGAGGGTATTGTGAGGACCACTCTCATCTTGAAGGTTGGAAGACTTTTCCAGGAGATTATTTTCTCAAAAGAGAACAAAGCATGTTTTTTGTGTATAATTTACTTTTCTTTTTCTTTGTTATTGTTTGGTGCAACAACCAAAATACTAAATACTTGCTTGTTTGCTCTCTTTGAAAAATTGTAAAACGTAGAGAAATTTCAGCATCTTCCCTATAGAGTGTGTGAGATAGGCTCCAGGAACTGAATATGTATGTATGTATGTATGTATGTATGTATGTATGTATGTATGTATGTATGACCATATGGAGTAAATGGCAGTTTCTTGAAGCAATACTACCCTTTAAATGGATATTCTTGTTCACTCAAAGCAATCCAAATAGTCAAATCTCTCTCGTTTCCTACTATTGTAGACTTTTTCTCATGCAATTAGAAGAACTTGGGGTAAACCAATTATTTTTCCATTAATTCAAGCAAACACTCAATTGTATATGTAGCAAGTGTTAGATGTTGCTCTTTGAAAAAAGATATGATAGCTGACCTCACAGAACACCTTGAAACATATGAAGTAAAGCAAGTTCCCATGATACCAAGCCATGGCATGATCTTTGAGGCAGAGATGTTGTGTCTTTGAAAAGTTATCCATGCCTGACGGCAGTGCCTAAAATCCTACTACTGGGGAGACGGAGTCAGGAAGAGCACAAGTTTCCATCCTGGCTGGGTTACATGTAGTAAGTACCAGGCCAGTAGCAGAGGGCAGAGGGTTAGAGTCTGTTTTTTTCCCCATTTACAAATTTTTAAAATTTGAGTTATCATTTTTTCATTTATTTTACATTCTGACCAGTTTCCTTTCCCTCTTCTATCCTGTTCCTGTCCACCTACCATCAACCCTCCTCTCCATCCACTTCTCCTCTGGCCCCATTCAGAAAGGGTCAGGCTTCCCGTGGGTGTATTTTCCCACAAGGAAATTATTTCATGTTTCCAGTTGGGTAAATGATATATTGAAGAGAATAAGATGACTAGGGTTTCCCCGTTGCTGAATTGTGTTCTTTAGCATAAAAGAAACTCTTTTTTTTTTTTTAATCATGCTGCTGCAGTTCACCTCAGGAGCTCCAGCATTCAGTTTAGGTCCCTGCTCCCTACTGTCTTGTATGGTAAGAATATTGTCCCTGGCCTATTATGTCCTTCCAGGGATAACTCAATATTGTCTGGAACAGTTTTTATATTCTCTTGTTGAGAATTTATGAAGCACAAATAATAAAAAAAACAGTATTTCATTCTATTTTTTAAAAACTAACTTTCCAGTAAATTCTCTTATGGATACTTAAATATTAAGCCAATTTAAAAATTATTCAAGGAGTTGGAGAAATGGTTCAGTAGTAAGGAGCACTGGCTCTTCTTTCAGAGGACCAAAGTTCAATTTCCAATACCCACATGGCAGCTCACAATTGTCTGTAACTCCATAGGCACTTTTTGCACATGATACATAGTTACACATGCAGGGGAAAACACTCATATACATAAAAAGAAGGAAAGAAAGACCCTTAAAAAATGAACTGAGATACCTTTTAAAAGAGCCAGAGAATAAGCAAGAACAGGCACATACATATGTAATGGTATAAAATGTGTAAATTACATAAATACATATAATCTTCTTATGAACTGAAGTATTTGTGGCTTAAGAAAGACATAGGGGCCTTCAAGATGGCACAGCAAGTAAAGGGAAACCGGCTTGCCACCACATCTAATGAACCAATGTTGATAGCTGGAACCTGCCTGGCACGAAAATGACAACTGTCTCTTGCAGGTCTCCACATCTATATCATGTCATGCCCACAGACACACATACACACAATAAGAATTAAATATTTAAAAAATTTAAAAAGACATTTTCTCTTACATGTAAACAATAACTGAAGGTAATTTGTCTAGGATAGATGTGGAAGCATCCTGATTATCAGGGACAAAGGTGTTTTTCTATATCATTGTAGTATCTTCACCAAGGACCAGGATAACTAGCTATGCGGAATTCATCTATCCTATGCAAATCTAAGCTCGGAGGGAGTTTCTCTTAACTTTTTCATAGAGTTACTTCTTGTATTCTATTTTCCAGTTCTGTGGCTATATAAGTTGCAAAACAGCTTTGTGGTCTTTATTCTGGAGAAATGTGTGCCCAAATTTAGAACCAGGTATTTTTAATAATGGAAATTTTAAAAATTGAAATAAAATAAAATGTAAGATGGTAATAATAATTTAAAAACTAGAGATTTGTAAAAAGAGTAAGTGTAGAATGGATATTGAGAGACAATAGTGTTCTCTGATTAATTTATTAATTGTTTACCTCTTTAGTGGTAGTTCTGGGATCAAACCCAGGGCCTTACTAGACCAGCACTCTGTCACTGACCTACTTACTAGTGCTGACCAATATAGTAATTGAAATACTGCATGATCCAATTATCATCTTTAATTCTGGGACATTTACCTGTAGTTTTAATAATTGTCTCATGTACTGATCCCATCTATACATTCATTTTCTTCCCTAAATCATGTTTCCTTAAAGTACAAAGATATTTGGGACTTTAGAGTTTGAACACAATAGAGGAGACCTAGGGTTCAGGTAACCCACCAGAGAAGGGCTTCCTGTGAAAGCTAGTAGGTCATGAATCAAAGGATAGAGGGAAACAAATTAAAATGTCAGTGGGAAGGTTATCACTGTAGGGTTAAGTTCCACTGGGGGAAAAAACAAAAACTACTTAATGTTCCTTAGGTGTACCCCTTGAAGAACTAGGGGACTTATCTACCTTTTCTAAAACCCATTTATTAAGGATTGCCCTTCAAAGCAGAAGTAAACACACACCCACAGGTAAAGACAAACAGAACTCCTGGAATCCAGTTACAGAGAGGGAGGAGTGATGAGAAAAGAGGTAATGAGTATGTTTTCCCACTGGCCACCTGGTCCTGCCACCATGCAAACCCCCAATAACAAGCTGAGACTCTGTATTTGATATAATGTTGGCCAGTTACTTGTTTCTTGTCAGCTTGCTCTGTCTTAATGTTTAACCCATTTCTACTATTCTAAGTATTTCCACGTGGTCTCACCTTATCAGGGAGCAACCCAGACCTCTGTTCTCTTTCAGCTCTTCATCCTGACCCCTCCAAACTACTTCCTCTTTCCTCCTAGTCTCCTAGCCCCACCTATCTTGCTTTCCTATTGGCCAACAATGCTTTATTCACTAACCAGTATGAGAAACATATTTACAGAATAACATCTTCCATCACAAAGGGGTTAAGACCAGGCTCGAGAAACCCAGAGAATCAGCTGACCAGAACAAGGGGGAGCTCATGCACCCCAGTCTCATATCTGGGAAACCAGCATAGGACCAACCCAGACCCTCTGAACGTGGGTGTTAGTTAGGAGGACTGGGCAGTCCATGCGACCTCTGCTAATGAATCAGTATTTATCCCTGGTATACAAATGAACTTTGGAAGCCTGACCTACATAGAAGGATACTTTCTCAGCCTAGACACATGGGGGGAGGGCCTAGGCCCAGTCCCAAATGATATGACAGACTTTGAAGATTCCCCATGGAAGGCCTCACCCTCCCTAGGGAGCCGAAAGGGGATGGGCTGGTGTTTGGTGGGGGTGATAAGGGAGGATGGGGGGTTTAGGGAACTGGGATTGACATGTACAACAACTTTGTTTCAAATTCAAATAAAATAAGGGAAGAAGAATTGCCTTTCAAGCATTGGGTCCTCAGTAACTTCTTGGAGTTCTGACCATCAGGTAGCAAACTCACACAGAACTAGGTAGCCTGTGACATACAGGATTTGAGGTGAGAAGCTGAAAAGATGAGCCAAGAAGATACAAAGTAAAGCACTCAATAGTGGCCACCCTCAGAGGTCTTTTCTTTACCAGGTAGAGAACCAAATATTTGGAAGGGTTTGGAAGGACAAAAAAAATGTATGCAAAAATGAGGAGAGGGTATTGTGACACTAGTCATCCCCCCAAATAAGATAGTTTAAGCTTATAAGAATCAGGGAGAGAACAACAAGTATGCCTATTGTATCCACACACAGTTACACAGAATGGTAGGAAATACAAAGGGCAACTCAAAGATAGAATTTTTTTTAACTTTCCCACTTATGTGTTTCCTTCTACAGCTACCTGCTTCCTGATGATAACAAAGCCACCAAGCATAAAACTGTGGTTGTAAAAAAGAGTGTTAATCCAGAGTGGAATCACACATTCATATTCAGTGGCGTGTATCCTCAGGATATAAAGAATGTTTGCCTAGAACTCACCATCTGGGACAAGGAGGCCTTTTCCAGCAACATCTTTCTAGGAGGTGTTCGTTTAAATTCTGGAAGTGGTAAGGAATTGGGAGAGCTGGAGCTGATTGTTGACAGGGCAAGGGCAACAGCATGACTACAGGTGTGATATGTTGTAGATTTTTATGTAGGTTGAGCTACAACTAACTCCTGAAGTAACACAGATGCCTCATTCTTTTAGATGGAGTTCTGATCGCTGTTAAAAACATAAGCGTTTCTATAGTAACTTTGTATCCTTAGGCTTAAAGTTAAGGAAGCGTTATGTTTATAATGAATCCTTTCATAGAACAATCTTCAATACATTCATGTAAGTGAATTTCAAAGACTTTCTTGGGTCTTCAGGTTTTGCTCAGGTGAAAATCAAGACATCACAGACTTGTGATAGGAGAGGAAGGTCTCATAGGTTTGCCTTTACTTCATCTTTTCACTTCTGTCTCGTACTTCAACTCAACCATGATAATGTCAAAAGGAAACCAACTTTTCTCTGCACACAACATGTAATGTTGTTCATATAAGCAATGTGTCTTAGTTTTCTTTCTATTGGTATGATAAAGACAATAAAGCGAGTCAACTTGGGGAGCAAATGGTTTATTCTACTTACAGTCCATCATGAAGGTAAGATCAGGGCAGGAACTCAAAGCAGGAACAAAGAGGCAGAACTGAAGCAGAATCACAGAGTAATATTGTTTACATTCTTGCTCAGTGTGCTCTTTTATATAACGCAGGACCACCTGTCCAGGGGTGGCACTATCCCCACATAAACCATTTCCTGCCGCATCAATCATCATCAAGAAACTTCTCCAGACTTGCCTAGAGGCCAATCAGTTGGGTATATTTTCTCAATGACATAAGTGTGTTATGTTGATAGAATACTAAACACAGAATGAAAAGACATACACGAGTCATAAAATACAAAGGTGTGAACAAGGTGGGGAGACATATTACAGTGGCCAAATGCTTTATCACTAGAAGCACACATGCAGTCACCCCAAATCTCTGTATTCCTTATCTTAAGCCAGCCATATGCCATGTCATTTTGGTTGAGAAAGATCCCATCTTTATGAAACTTTTTTATAGATTAATCAGTAAAATTGAAACCTCAAGAAGTAGTTATGTTAGAAATAGAGATCTTCATATCTAAGGCTGGCCTGTGAACTCACATTAACTTTGTTTGGATGAATTAATAAGTTCTCTGCCATTCTATCAAAGTAGGGTGGCAATGAGATATCAGGGGCCATTTCTTTTGCAACCTAAGCAGAAATAAGTCATGTAGGCTTCAAAAGACTGATTCATTTTAATACCTCTCACTAGAAATGGAAACAGAGAAGAAACCAACAAGAGGATTTCTACTTAAAAGTTCCCCTCAGAAAGTGTTATTTGCCTTCCAGAAGGTCTGCCCCCTATGTGAAATCTTGTATTCCCTTTTCCCTTCTTCAGGTATCAGCCACGGGAAGACTGTAGACTGGATGGACTCTCGTGGGGAAGAACAACGCCTTTGGCAAAAGATGGTTGACAACCCTGGAACATCTATAGAGGGAGTTCTTATGCTACGTTCCAGCATGGCAAAATGTAGGCTCTAAAGGGACCAATTTTCCAAGAACTACATCTCTGATTGCCTACTGTTTTCTTTCAGCAAAGGACTGGGGCCTTGAATTCTGTTTCCTTGTCGTTTCTCAACTAAGGGTATGAGAATATAAGAGGATATATGTCAGTGTTGTGAACATTTAGGATCTTGCTGATTATCAAAAAAAAAACCCATATACTTCTATATGTTAACCTATTCATGCTTCCCTGATTAGACAATAAGAAGCATACCACACCATCTTGCCAAAGATAAGCAAACTGTGGAATGGCTCATAGTCTTTTATATTGACAGGTATGACACAAGCTTATTGGAAGCTACTGTTGAGATTAGGTGTCATCAACATGTTTCCAAACAAGAATTCTTCAGTTTGAGAAGAAAAGGGAACACCAAGAAGGTAGATTGCTTGAATAATAACAAAGAGAAATACTTGCCATCTTTTGTGTATCCTATGATTGCCTGTGATGTAAAGAAGACATGCTAGGGATGTTTTGAGAGATGGGATAGAAACCTTCTATAGTGGCAAACTTAAGGATGGAGATGGTAATGTTGCAAGATGTTCTGGTGGGATTCTGGTAATTACAAAACTCATCTTCTAATTCAGCCTCTTCTTGAAAGTGAAAAGAGCTAAATGATTACACATACACACTAAAAAACAGAGACACAGACTGGAATGTGTTGGAATTGGAATATATAATCATCTTGATAAATACAAAAATTATTTTGTCAAATATTATAAGCCATTAAGTAAAAGGAAATAAGAGCCAATTGATTCATATTTTCACATTTTGTTTGTCACCTGTAAGTGAGACTAGTTCACTGAAAAGGGAGCAACTCCACTGCCTATCACTTCCTATCACCTGAAAAGAGTCAGGAACTCCATGTTCAACCTTTCATTTTCGCTTACTCAACTCTTATTATTGTCTTATGCTATTATAATAGCATGTAACAAACAACCCCAAAAGTTAATGACTTAAAATAAAAATCAGTTTTTTTTGTGTCTATGAAGGTTGACTCCAGGGATGTGCCTCCTTCCTATAGAGAGCCCTGAGAGTCTAAATCATGTGCTTATAGCTCATCCTCATTAAACCAAAAGAATAGCCTGAATATGATGATGGCAGAGGTATACTTGGTTAAGTCCCACTGCTCAAGCACATAAGTGTGTTGTACCTCATTGGTCCAAAGGAAGTCACATTGCTAAGTCCAAAACCAATAAAAAAAGGAAATAAGCCTTGTCCACAGTGATGCTGATGACAAGAGTGAGGATTCAAGAAAGGATTGTGATACGGAGATCAATATGTTGAATGCATTGCAAGTCCTGTCATTTTTGTGCTTAAGCTGCAAAGTTTAGCAGCAAATTCAGTTAAATCTAGAAGGGATGCCAAATCTGGTTCTTTATTTTGTGGGTTCCAACCATGCAGTCCAGAGAGCTGAAATGATTTGTTCAAAGTTGGATAGAGACTGAATGAATGTGGACTTAGCTCCTAGGTAAATTTGGCATGACTCTATGCTTATAAAGTTCACTAGAAGAAAGTAGATCATAGTCTGATCATTTAAGCATAAACATACTTGGTCTATACCACATGTGGTAAGTTACACTTGTAATCCTAGCACTTTGGAGGTGGAGTCAGGAGGATAATGAATTCAAGGTGAGCCTTGGCTATATAGAGAATTTTAAGCTATATAGCCGGACCCTATCACAATGCATCCCATGCACCAAAAATAGGCACACTCCAGATGTTATGGAGTCAGATTAATTTCCCATAGCTCATTTCTTCATTTGAATAATGCAGCCCCTTTAAAATCTAACAAATGAATGTTAGTAGTAGGATAACTAAAACCATGTTCAGATTCATTCTACATAGTTGTTACATGTATTTAGATACATTTTTGAAATTTGAAAACTTATTTAAGAATGTATTTAATATTCTTCATGGTAAGAGAATACACAAACCATTTACATTATTTAAAAATAGGCCATCTGTAGAAGACAACCTTCGAGCTCAATATTATAGTACTTGTTAAGAATTCACACACCATCCATATTACTATCCTTCTTAAAAGGCAGAAAAGAAAACTATATGCTTCCCACATTGGAAAAATAAGTTGTCTTCAAACATGATGGGACTCAACCACTACTCGCTGATGTCTTAGGGGATATGAGAAGGTGGTGATGAAGTCTGTCTCTGGATTAGATACAGCAAGGTAGATTTATTCACTAAGAAAATTGTGGTTAGCTAATTCTTAAATTTACAACTAAAATTCAAGAGCATGAAACTTTGTGTTCATATAAAATTCAAAGCAATTCTCTTTATAATGCTTTCATGTCCAGCTTCTAACTGGGTATTTCTATAAAACAAACCCCACATAAACAAAATAGATCAGAAACCCACTCTAGTTGCTCCTGGAATCAAAGTAATCATCCTCAGATCACTCTTTTTTCCTAAAAGTAGGTACAAAATAATAGTTTAAAATACAAGTGGGGTGTGTGGGTATATAGCTGGAGTCCTAGCATTTGGAATACTAATTCAGGAGGATCACAAGTTCAACATCAGCCTAGACTATAATGAGAACCCATGTCAAAAGTAAAATATTCTCTGAATGGCATAGAATTCAAGTGCTTAAAGACTATGAAGAGCCTTTGTCCACTATTTCTGCATGAAAGTCTACTGTCAGTGTCAGTCTTTTCTATGCCTATAGAGTATTGCTCTATAGTAGTCCACTGAATATGTTCAGCATTAGCAGATGCCACAGAAAATATAGGCAAACCATCTATACTTAATAGCTTCTCCCAACAATCTTCTTTTTTTAGAAACAAACACTTTGGAGAAAAATGAGATATATATCTTAGTCAGCTATCCACTTTCATGTATCTATCCTATAGGAGTAGATACATATTCTCAAAGAGATCAGAAATAACGCAAAATCCACCAATAGACATCTGAAAAACACACACTCCAGATTTTTTTCTGCTTCTAGTTACTAGTTGCTTCTTCTCTTGTGCCTCTGAGAATTCTCATTATAGCTGTTAACCATTTGGACCCTTCAGTGTTCTTTTTCTCCTCATTTTTAACCTGCTTTCATGAAATTGGATACTTCTTTTTTGGTTTTTGTGTTTTGGTTCTGGAGACAGGGTTTCTCTGTATTGCTTTGGAGCCTGTCCTGGAACTAGCTCTGTAGACCAGGTTGGCCTCAAACTCACAGAGATCCGCCTGCCTCTGCCTCCCGAGTGCTGGAATTAAAGGCGTGTGCTAACAACGCCTGGCTTTGGATATTTTTTATATCGTAAAACTTGCATATCCAATGCAGACCTTTCTTTCTTCTCAGCCCTAGACCCTGATCCACCAAGCCAGTTCAATTATTCCTGTCACAGCCAAGTAAACAGCTAAGGAGTCATAGGAAAAAACATGTAGGTCACAAATATCTGTTTCATAGGATTTCTTGAAAGTCCTCTGCAACCAAATGACCCACTACAACTTTAGGACAAAATTTACATAGCAGTTGCCACTGATCATCAATCCAAATTTGCCAGTTCTCAAAAGACATTACCAGACATATGAATTTGCTTCCAAAATAATTTGTGTTACTCATTTCTGGAACTTGCTTCCAAAATAACCTGTGTTACTCCCTCTTTCTTCAATAAAAAGATAATCTTTTCCTTCATTCTCTAGATACCCCATAGACTGTCTAATATGTATAACACACACATATATAAATTGTGCAATTCTATCTTTCCATTCACTCTCAAATAAAACTCCTTCTCTTGAGGATGTATTTATATAATTTTATTTAATGATGTCAACTCACATCTAGCCATCAGTATGACATCTTCACCTGGATAGCCTCTTTGAAAATATATTCAAACTAAGCACTCTGCTATCATTCTTGTTCCCTAGTCTTCTTGCTCTAGCTTGTCGCATCTCAGTACTTATGGGCAACCATCCTCTAACCTGTGACAATAACAAGGTACCATGGAATGGTTTTTATTTCTTCTTTGCCCTGGGGCAAAATCAGTCAGGGTATCATATGGAATCTACTTTTTAAGTTTCCTCATCTCCGTGATACCACACAAGTTCAAACTTATGTCACTGTTTTTCATGACTATTACAGTAATATTCTAGCTTTAATCATTTTGAGTTTTATTATTAGCTATTGTGCTTTTATTGATATATGTGTTGCATGCACATGTGGAGGTGGGAGAACAACTCTGTGGACTCCTCTCTTTCTATCTTCACATGAACTCTGGGGGTTAAAACTGAGTAATTAGTCTTGTGCTGAGAGTATGTTACCAGATTAGACATCTCTCTGGCTGTTATCTTTACAGTTATTCTTGTTCTCCATCATTCCAAGCTCCACACTACAAACAGAATGATTCATCTCAAAATGATATTTTAAATGTCCAACTAACTATACAGAAAAGTTGAAAGAATGTTATAGTAAACACTCTCGACCTATGACCTATATTTACCTTCTAGCATCAGCACATGACTGTGATTGTCTGCCATTGTAGAGATTATACCTATCCATCCTTGGATTGATCTATGCAGCTTTCCATAGGCTTTCAATTATCCTGAAAATAAAATACAAATTACTGTATATGGTCCAACATAAAGCTACTGCCTTTTCTCTAGCATATCCCAAGCTGTGCCTCCTGTCCCTGCCCCCATTTGTCTTTTGCCACCTTGTGTGCTTTCTTGTTCTCATTACCACAATCCCCATAAATCATCTAGGTCTTAAATGCTATTTCCTCAGGAAGCTTTCTTGATCCTGTGCTGAATGAGGCCACAGAAGCCTGCCTTTATTTCCCCCTCACTGCACCCATCGCAATGACATTAAATTATTCATGCAATGAAGCTTTTGGTGCTCATGTGTGCTGCCTTTCACTATGTAAGATTCATAAGGGCAGAGGCAATACATTTTCACAGTTGTATCCCCAGTGCTTAGCTGAGAATAGGTGATCAAAACTATATGTGAAATAAATCAAAAGAAAACAAAAAACATCACCAAGTGTTGTAACAGTAAACATTTTTCAAAGCCACCATTTCCAAGTAAGAGGGGAAGGCAGAGATAGAGCAAGGCTGGATAGGGACTTCCCTATCTTAACTAGAGATTTGGGTCATTGAATAAAATGGGGACTAGTGAGAGTTCTGAGTTGAAGAATGACAAAATATCATGTGTTTCAACAGTATCCCCCAATTTTTGTATCCAGAACATCCTGAAGA
The DNA here is from genome assembly GCA_030556225.1 of Cricetiscus sungorus. Taxonomy (NCBI): domain Eukaryota; kingdom Metazoa; phylum Chordata; class Mammalia; order Rodentia; family Cricetidae; genus Cricetiscus; species Cricetiscus sungorus. The sequence goes on from JANBXA010000609.1 coordinate 11,854,165, forward strand.
GACAGCAACTTGCAACACTCAGGCTATTTTCAACTACAAGTAACAAAATAACAAACTAGAGGTTATGTAAGAGTATAACTGGATTGCCCTTCATCAGCCTATAAGGAGGACCTTTGTTCTAGTTTGCACAGCTGTGTCTTTCAGGCTAGATATACCTTGGATTAAGACTACTGATTCGTCAACACTGGTAGAGGCACAACACTGATGATTATTAGAATATCTGAATAAAAGTTGAAAAGGGGAGAAAATGTTGGCAAACTGTCTAAAAGTAATTGACAGAGATATTAATTAAGTTGGAGAACAGTGTCAATGCGTTTTAGAAAATTGGTGAACACAGAAGAAAGATAAAATTTAAGTCTTAATAGATGTTTTTCTTTATTGTTAGTGCACTCATAAATTATTTCATGCACATGAAAAAGGGATCACCTTTTCTAACTCCCAACTAAAAAGAAAGGAAAACTGGAGCCTATACAGATAAAAAAGACTTCTGAAAATGCTTGTAGATTGGTATTTTTAAAATACTCATTCTAAATTAATAATAATGTATTTCGAAACAACTAAAGAACACGTTTTAATGTTCTCAAGACAAATGATAAATATTTAATGTGACATATATTCCAAATAGATTGACTTGATAGTGTGTATATAAATCAAAACACAATAGATATCCTTCTAAATGTGCATGTTTGTTAATTTAAACAGAAATAAACTTTCTGTAATACTGTAGTAAGAGCCCTAGACAGGTGATACACTTTTCAATAGAAGAGACAGTCTTGCCTGGAAGTTTTCACTCCTTATTTGGAGGTTCCAGCTTTTGATTTTCCCATAGATAAACCAAAATAGTTGTAAGGAGACAGTCTTTTTTAAAAACATTTTATACTTTAATGCATAAAAAGCACTCACAACATATGAGCATAATCAGCTCTTATTTTACTCCTCTTGTTATCACTATACTTATTAATTAGGATGGAGATAGATTTTCTAGAGCCCAAAACAAGGACAGTTTGGAACACCATATACCTCCTTTTCTCGAAAAGGTCATTAATATATGACTAATGATAAGTATTTAAATAAGTAACAAATGTATTGCACTCACCTGAGTCACAGTAGTGGAAGTCATACAATCCTCTGATATGCCAAGGTTTGAATTTCACTGGAAAGGAGAAAACCAGAGAAGAAATAATGACAAGCCCTACTTGTTAGAAATAAACTTGTTAGAAATATCAAATCCAAGAATCCTTTAATATTGAAAAATCTAGAGCATTTTGAGTTGTGATCAATGTTGCTTTTTTCCGGTGGAATACATCTCACATTGATCTGAATATTGTCACTAGAAATTAGCAGGATCTTTCCTCCTACAATAGTGTCATTTGTGACCTTTGAACTAAGAAAATGAACAACATAAACAAATATACACTGGAAAATTAGGAATGTTGTGACGTACTAAGAATTAGGAAATATTATCTGTAGTATGAAGTGAATACCATGGTTCCATAGTATTGCTCCAAACATACTAACAAAAATTTCCAGAAATACTCATAATATTTTTATCAAACTTATTGCATTATTTAACAACAGAAGTTACAATCTGAGAATGCTGTATTTAGTAGACAAACTTCATCTCCTAAACATCTCATAACCTTCCCAAATAGCAACACCAACCAAGTACCAAATGTTCAAACTCATAAGCTTGTGGGGTCATGTCACATTCAGAACAAAGAACAATGCAACCAGGATGTTGTGAAAAAAACCTTAACCCTGGCCTTAGAGGACCTTAGTTCAAATCTTGACTACTTACCAACCATCTGAAGTTAGTTAATTATCCAAAATAGGTCTTGGTCTTTGTGACTATAAAATGGAAATAACTGGCCTATCTTAGAATAACTAAGATATTGGACCAGTCATATGGCTTAGGAAATAGAAGTACTTGCTCCTACAAGCATGATAATATGAATTCAATCTCCAAAACCCATGGCAGAAAGAAAGCAGTGACTCCCAAGGGTTATGCTCTGACCTTCACATGCATGTCATGAAACATACATGTATAAGATATAAATACACATTTGGAAAATGAAAATACCTAGTGAATTAATATACATTAATATGGCTTGCAAAATTTGAACTACTGTGGAAAAATGAGCAACTTAAACAACACTTTGTGATTTATAATCTCTTTAGCTCTTTTTCTTAGATGCTGGGTTGGATCTTAAGCATTCTATATACAATAAAGTGCTCCCTCCAGTGTACAACAAATATATTAAAAGATACTTATTAGGAGACAAAGTATAGTTGGGATATAATATGTCTCCCATCTGTTAAAGATTAATCACTATTGGGAGGCAAAAGAAATTTAAAATGTGGATCATCATGTGATGTCTTTGGATTGTAAGGTACACAGGGGTTATTAGGATCCCGGCCGCTTCCCACCCTCTATTCAAGCCACAAAGTAAACAGTTTTGGCACACTTTCTTGCCATGATTTTCTGGCCTACCACCAGAGAACCAAAAGTAAAGAGGTCAACAAACCATAGGTTGAAACCTCCAAAACATATCTATTTTAAGTATTTGGTACAGCAAATGGAATGCTAACAAATGTGGCAATTTACTTTAGAACAGAAATTTATGTTTTGACTGATTTGTTCATGAATATTACATAATATGCTTAATTTGCTGAAGATAAAAACTGCGGTCATGTTTTGTTTATGTGGTAAAATTGAGGGACCTGCTAACAATCCAACAATCCAACTTGGCCATCTTTACTAGCCTTTCCTCAGATCTTCTCCCAGGGTAAAAGCCATCTTTTTCTATGACCCATCCTTGCTTTCCATGACATTATTAATGAAACTTGCCTATCTCACAGGACTATTTCTCAAGCTCACACTTTTAATCTACAGAAACAAATTTACTCTTCTGTCACACCCCCACAGGAACAGAAACTAGCATGTCACCATGAGTAAGCCATAATGTTTCAAATATTATCAGTTGAACTTCATTTACCTCACCTGAAGAAGGATGCTTAGAAAAGTGAAAATGAGTTCATATTTAATATAGTCTGTAGGTGCCAAAATGCTTACATTTTATTCAATACTTTAACATGAGAAGAAAATTGGCTGTTTTCCTTTTTCTCTAAATGAGACTGCCATTAAGGCACACAATTGAAACAAAGTTTAAGTCATTAGAATCTGTTAGGAGGTCAGAGAACTATATATGTGTTATATCTGTTGTTAAATATACATATGCCAATAAAGGGAATCTGATTATATATAATTTTTACTTACCAAGTTTTTATTTGGACATCAGAAAGATCAAAAACTTCTTTGTGAAAATGCATAGAAGTTGATGAAGCACAACCATAAGACTAGATTTTCATTGTTCTCTTTTGGAACAAGTAAGAAAGGAAGCCTTTCCATCACAAGTAGTTGCATCAATCACTCAGAGCTGGACTATACAGTTGAGAGTATGATTGAGAAGTTTAAAAATGTCTTCTTTTAATAAGTGGATATTTTAAAAGACAGAGTATTGATTTCTGGCTGACATGGAAAAAGGGATATCTAGGGTTTTTTCCCACTCATTCTGGTGCTCCCTGGGTTGATAGAGTGCACACAGAGGTTTAGGAGAGCCCATCACTGCTTTTTTTTTTTTTTGCACATAGGTTTCTGGAAATTTTATTACTCAATTTAAACTCTGTCCTATCACCTTAGAACCCAGATTAACACTATTTAGTTGCAAAACATATTAATTATCAGTCATGTGAAGAGACAGGCTTCCCAAGGCCCTAAGAGGTGCTGAATATCACTGAGAAGATAATGAAGTGGAGAAATGCTCTCAAGAAGAATATGGCATTAACAGAAAAAACATGATAGCTGCCTGAGTATATAGGTGAGGTAGAGATCCTGTCCATGAAGAGCAATTCATGAGTCATAAATTGTTTTCTAAGGACAGTTTAAGGATTATGGGGTTGTTTTGCTGAATATGATATGCCAGTTTAGATCAGATATAAGTTGCTAAGAACAAAGGGGAAAGAGGAACTTGTATCTCTTCCATCAGTAAAGTGTGCTTCAATATAAATGCCATATAAATATTTAAGGAGGATATCAAAGCCATAAAGTAGTTGGGTACAGTTGTAACCCAATCTACTCAGGTTGTTAAGGCAGGAGGATCAGAAGTTTGGGGCCAGCTGGGACACTTGGGAGGACCTCATCTCAAAAAAAAAAAAAAAAAAAAAAAAAAAGATGTGAGCTGGAGCTCAATGTTAGAGCCCTTGCTTCACGAGGTCCTGGGTTCAGTCTTCAGCATCAAAATGAAATTAAATTGATCTGATGAATACATCACCTCATCAGGCCAGTTACTGGCCTGGCTCTATGACTGCACCGGGTCTCCCGTTCCTGGAGTAAGCATTATATTGATGAGCAAGCCGAGATTTTCTCTGGGACCTATAGATGAGTCTGCGGGTTTAGTGGATTGCAGACGGAAGGAGCATTTTCAGTGTCTCATGAAAATCTATGAGTCACTGGACACAGAGTCAGAGCTATTCTTCAGGAAAAATAAAAGAGGCAATTTCCCCAATTCTGTTACAGACTGAATCATCTTTAGACATGTTCATTCATTTGCCAATGTACTCTCCTAACCTTTTTTTTTCTGGTAGAAAGTTGACCTATTATGCCCAATTATCGTTAATAGATTTTATTTCTTTGAGAAAATTTTGGTTTACAGAAAAACTGCTTAAGTTACTGAGCATCTGTCCATCTCCATAGTTTCTCCTAGTTAACCCCTTGTATCAGTGTGGCTGATGGGACAATACTTAGACATTATGTTGAACTTAAGGTAATATTTTAAAAGGCCCATGCTTTGTTTTAGAGTACTGCTTGCCTTGATTAATGCATAAACACAATAAAGAGTCCTTATAGACTTGCTTCTTTCACTTAACAATAGGCATTTAAGATTCTTTCATGTCTTTTTGTGATGTGGTACTTCACTGTTTCCTGTGATAAGTGCACTTAACATGATATCAATGTTCTTTACAAAATTTGAAATGTAATATATATATTTATATATATTTAACTTCGCTTTTAAGTATAAGGTAGTCAAAATATAGAACACTGAGATATCATGTTTTACTTGCAAGAGATGATAGGAAGTATGCACTCATTTGGCTATTTTGTTACTCCTGCTTCCAAAATACCTATTTACTTACCTTAACATGTTTAGCACAAAATTAGTACTAATAATATTTAAATGGTTAATGTTTATTTCTAACCTTCTGAATGAAGTTTTATGCTAGACTAAAGCTGCATGCCATCTTGTGCGTTATGCAAATTATAATGTCTAGTTCATTAAATTCACTTTCCTAATATCTCTAACATTTTGTCTTCTGAGTTATTCAGAGCCCTGGAAGATGGATTGTACGTCCTTAAAGATTGATTATGTGCCATCTAGTCTTACTGTTTTTACACTTATTTGTCTTTGAAAACATGAACATTTGCTGAACTGACATGGAATAGATAAATGTGAAGTTTCCATTTAGAAAGTAGAGTGGTGATGAACAATTCATGCTTAGCTATTGCATCTGCCCCTTGCTTTGCTTTTCCCTCACTTATCTCCCCCAGCTGGACCCAGACATTCACACTCACTTTAGCCTATCCTCAATTTTTTTGCAGTGTTTCTATGTATAAAAATAATCAAGATCTCAACAAAAATAAGATGGGTAGCCCTTAGGTTGGAAATTAGAACTATATTATTTTCACTATTGTGTGAATGTACCACATACTTACACTCAAAGAATACCTTACGTGCCTCTGGTGAAGAAATCATCTTACAATGAAGAATGTGTACACATGGGCTCATGCTTACCACATGACTCATCATCCTAAAATAGTTGGTTTGATGTTTTGCTCAGTTGCAGAATCAGCTGATAAACATTTAGTGAGGATGAGGAAATAACTTCATGATATAATGTGTGCCTTAAACCAGAGGCACATATATGTGTTTATCTATCTATCTATCTATCTATCTATCTATCTATCTATCTATCTATCTGTGTGTGTATGTGTGTATGTGTGTTTGTCTGTGTGTGTGTGCATGTGTGTGTGCGTGTGTGTATGTATATATATATATATATATATATATATATATATATATATATTGTCTCTCAGAAAACCAAATGCATGGGTGAAGGACTGTGTTGTAGAGCTGTGAATAGATCCTAACCCTAATTGACTGCTAAAGAAATGTCCTGTGCTTATTTCCATAAGCTTGATTTCAATAAGTCTATGTATTCTGAACATAAGCCACTCAATTGATTTGGGTAAAGAATCAAGGTGGCATGATTATGGAAAGGAAATTGGGTTGCTCACACACAGGGTTACATGGAGAAGCAGGTAGCCAGGCCAGGGGGTTGCCTAAGGACAACTCTCCTTAGTACTTTGATCTATAATGCTAACCAGTGGAAACTACAAGTAAACAATCAACACAGGACCACTAAAAAGCGTACATGCCAGGAGTAAAAGGTTGTATTGATCATCTGGATAAAGCAATCAATCTAGTTGTAGTGCTGAGAAAGATTCAAAGAGAATCTGAACAACAAATCAAGTTTTGTCCCATGACTAGTCATGGAGTGAGACTGAAGCACATAAATTTCACATTAATTAGCCTTCTCTTCCAACTATATTGTTTCCTGGATATATTGTATGAAGAAAAATTGTGGTAGCTAAATTTTTAGAGTTCATATGGGAATATGAAAAATTGATATGCCTTCACTGACCATAGCATGGGACTAAACATTTTCTCAAAAGGATAGGTGATAAATTGTACTTTGTGAGCCATATGGTCTTTGTCACAAAGACTCCTCTCTGCTTCCCCAGCATGAAAACAGCTTAAAACAATATGGGAAAGAATGTGTGTGGCTGTGTTCCATCTAAAACTTTACTAACAGATGGCCATCCTCTGGGCCGTAGTCTGCTAACTCTTGGAGTAGATGACTGGAAATTTTGTGACCCCTGTACCGAGGAATGAGATTTTATTTGTCCAAAGACCCCAGTAGATGCCACAAACTTGCAATGTGCTTTCTTGTATCATTTTGAAAGGGAAAGTTCAATATTGTTATCTGTCATTGCCCTGAGGTGTATCAGTGGATCTGAATGTTTTCCTTTTTAGCTGATAGCAGATCCACTGATAGAAACCCTAAAAGAACAGAGTAGAGTAGATGGGAAGGGCTCAAAGTGATGAGTTGTGTTGGGTGGTTTGGTTTGTCCCACCATGTCCACCCTCTAAAACTTTTCAAACGTTTTTACTTTGCTCCTTTACAATCTGGGTTTTAGTTGGTTTGAATCTGTTTTAGCCAACAGCAGGAACTCAGAGGACAGGAGGAGAGAAGTTGGGTTTTTATTTACAGTGCTTTCTACCTACTGATCTGAAAGTTGTGTTCCTTTACTACTCCTCTCTGCAACTTCTGAAACTATACACACAGTTCTTTCTAGATCCCCATAATCATGCCCTCTTCTTGTCCTTCAAGCCTAGGAGAGAGGTTTCCTGGTGTTGCCAGATTTGAATGCTTCGAAACCTCTTATTGAATTCGGTTTCCTGTGCCCACATCATTATAAAATAGTCATTTCATTATGCCCTTTTTAATTTCCATTTGAGACCGTTGGTTTCCCACCAGGACCTTGACTAAGAGGATGTTGTTAATTTGAAGACACTCATGCTTCAGAGATGTTAAAACCTGAAAAGTAATCTGTACATTAAGGTCAATGGACTATGCTGACTGGTAATACATGCTTGATAAATGAATGAATCAGTGAATTATTAGCAGTCAGTGAGGCAGTGTGATGTTACCAATTTATGTGTTATAACGAATAACCTTGAAAAATCAAAATCAACATTGCTCCTTCCTAACTACTTAGATGCTTTTATTTTTAATTTTTCCATCTTGTTTCTGGAAACTAACAAAAAGATCACAGGATTCCTAGTTGTTAGACCAGAAGCAAAACATTAAAAGATGTCTGAGTGATATAATTTCTTATGAGATCATTCCAAATCAAATGCTTCTAACATGGATATACCTTCCTTTCTGTGAAATAGTAGGAGGGACTATGTAGGGACCAAGAAAGCCCTGAGTGAATGTGTAAAGAGCAGATAAAATACTGAGTGAATGTATATTGTTTGACCTGAGCACAATCAACTCAAGGGATCCAAAGCCCCCAAGGTAAAGTGCAAAGCCTTCCCCAGATGAGTTCCGAAGGATGGCAAAGCCTTCCCCAGGTAAGCTCAAAGGAATAGCCAAGCTTTCCTCTGCTCTAGTGTGAATGTTGATAGCATGTGCAAGTATGATTGTTTCTGAATGATTGAGGAGTCAGCAAAAACTAGCAACTGCAGCTTCCTCCTCTCAAATGTCGACAACCTGAGACTACTTTCCTATGGTCCCATGGGGACTAGCTAATTGCTCCTCCTGAATTGTTGAGTAGTAGGTGTTCTCTATCAGAGTGTATCTGTTATTTCTTCATTCCATCAATGCCCCTCCATGATTAGATCAAGTCCTAACAAAGAAGGACCTGTCAGGATAGTCACTTGTGACTATAAAAACTGAATTTTGAGCTTTCTGGAGAAGAACAGTTCAGCGGCATGGGAACACATCAGGTTCCTCAGAGGGAGAGTACACTCACATTCACTAGCTTATGAGATGACTGACATGTTATGTTCAAGGCTGTTTCAACAGATATCATCTCCTTTGCTGCCATTACTTTTCAGACATTATTTAAATTCCTGTCTGGAACTTAAGAAACCCTCTAGCAAAATTACCAGAATTGCACATGTCATATTACAGAAAACTAGTAATGATGAGAGCTACTCAATCAAAAACAAGAGTTGTACCTTTTTAAAAAGTCTCTTGCATTTTCCCTAATTTCAAGTTTTCTGGTTGCTCATATGGAGACAAAGGAATAAGTACCTCACATTTGTCCCTCACTGTCTCTTGGATTGTTCATCCAGTATATGATGAGTTGATTTCACCAGAATTTAAATTAATGTTCTGACTCCGTTAAGAAATCTTTGCTAGTTCCTCAGGAAAATGGGACTCAATCTACCACAAGACAATTCCACTCTTCAGCATATACCCAAAAGATGCACATTAATACAACAAGGACATCTGCTCAACTATGTTCATAGCAGCATTGTTTGTAATAGCCAGTACCTGGAAGCAACTTAAATGCCACTCAACTAAAGAATGGATGAAGAAAATTTGATACATTTACACAATGGAGTACTATTCAGTGGACAAAACCAATGAAATCTTGAAATTTGCAGGCAAAAGGATGGAACGTGAAAAAACCATCCTGAGTGAGGTAACCCAGTCACAGGAAGACAAGCCTTCATCCAAGCAGTTGATGGAAGCAGAATCAGGCACCCAAAGCTAAGCACTGAGCCATACTCCTGGGATCCAGTTGCAGAGAGGGAGGAGGGATGAGCAAAGAAGTCAAGACCGTACTGGAGAAACCTACAGAAACAGCTGACCTGACTTAGTGAGAGCACACAGACCCTAGTCATAAAACAAGTGAACCAGCATTGTATTGATCCAAAACCTCTGAATGTGGTTGCCAGTTATGAGGCCTGGTCAGTCTATGGGACCTCTGACAGTGGAACCAGTATTAATCCCTAGTGTACAAATGGACTTCAGGAGTCCACTCCCTATGGAGTAATACTGTTTCAGTCCAGACACACGGAGGAGGGCCTAAACCCTTCCCCAAATGGTATGACAGTTTTTGATGATTCCCTCATAGAAGGCCTTACCATCCTTGGGGAGCAGGTGGGGGTGGCTTGGGGGGTGGTAGGGGACATGGGAGGATGGGAGGGAGAGGGAATGGAGGAATCGATATGTAAAATGATTGTTTCTGAATTAAGAAAAATTTAAAATAATCAGAAACAAAAGAAAGAAAGGAAGGAAGGAAGGAAAAGAAAAGAAAAGAAAAGAAAAGAAAAATCTTTGCTATTAAAACTCCCAGAGGAACAATGTAATGTTTATTGACATTTTTAAAACCTGCTCTGGAGTAAGCCCAACAGCTTCTTTTTTCAGATTCTTTTATTGCATGCCATATGCCAAGGCACACTTGTGGAGATCAGATCAGATAATAACTTACAGGAATTAGTTCTCTTCTTCCAACATGTAAGGAGTGATTGAACTCACAGGTCATTGGGCTTGGTGAAAAAGAAGCTGTTTTATCTGCTGAGTCATCTAGCAGAACTTCCTTGTCTTGATGACAAGTGGTTCAGGGATCAGCAACAAATAAGATGATCAAACTGCGAGAAGCTTTTGTCTAGAAAGTTTTGGAACTCAGTCCCTTCAAATGTCTACATTGCTGCCACTTAACATTTTTCCCCTTTCTGGTTTTCTAAAAAAGGAGGAGGAGGAGGAGGAGGAGGAGGAGGAGGAGGAGGAGGAGGAGGAGGAGGAGGAGGAGGAGGAGGAGGAGGAGGAGGAGGAGGAGGAGGAGGAAGAAGAAGAAGGAAGAAGAAGAAGAAGAAGAAGAAGAAGAAGAAGAAGAAGAAGAAGAAGAAGAAGAAGAAGAAGAAGAAGAAGAAGAAGAAGAAGAAGAAGTTATCCTCTTAACCTAGCAGTTCATGCTTTATATTAGGGCACTGGCCTACAGTCATTGCTACTCAGGAGACTGGGGCACAAGGAGCTCAAGTCCAAAGCCAATCTTTGCTTCAGACTGAGTTCAGGGACAGCCCAGAGAATTTAGAGAGACAATGTTATAAAAGTAAACAGGGGAAAAAGCACTGGCTATATAATATGTTTTGTTGTAGAGAACTCACCTGACTTGCATGAGGCCAATCCTTGGTTCAAATCATCTAATAGCCTGCTCAAGGGTCAAACAGAATTCCACGAAAGGAAGAGACACATTGGAAGATATGTCCCAGAAAAATAAAAATTTAATTTATATTCAGATGCGAAAGCTTTTCAGCATCCTTCTGTGGAGAAATGTATCATCTCTGGAGATGAGAAGGAAATAGGCAGAGAATATGGTGAGGAGAGGATATGATGCAAAACCCCAAATTTACAAAATGCTACATAAAGAAATTAAGTTATTTTTCTGGCTCAAGCAGAATGTCATCTGTTGTACATCTTCACAAATGACACTATGTTATGGAAGCATATCTGCACAGTGTACACCCACCAGTAGAATTGATTCCGATTAAAGAATCTAGGACTTAGGGGATGTAGCTCATTTGGTTGAGTTCTTGCTTAACATACACAAATCTCTTGGTTCAATACTCAGCATTTTCTAATCCAATAATGATGTGTATTCCTTTCCAGCATTCAGGAGGTAGAGTCAGTTCCTAGCCAACATGAGCTGGGTGAGACTATTTCAAACAACTGTAAAAGCTAGATTCCCACATTCATGTGCCTTTTTCCTAAGGAGAAATGAGTGCTGCATTTTAAATGAGTTAAGCATAATTCTAGTGTAGACATACATAATCCTAGTGTAGACACTAAGCATTGTCCAAGGCAGAGAAGCACTAATTATTGTTTTTCCAAAGGAAAAACATGTGCTCCTATCAGCAGTTCTACCTACAAACCTTCTCACTTCACTCTCAACAGTGGTTGCCACCACAGGCTGCGCATGAACAGTCCCTTGGAAGTTGAAAATAGTTTTCTTTTTCTCTCTCTCTCTCTCTTTCTTTCTTTCTTTCTTTCTTTCTTTCTTTCTTTCTTCCTTTCTTCCTTCCTTCCTTCCTTCCTTCCTTCCTTCCTTTCTTTCTTTTTTTTCTTTCTTCCTTTTGTTGTTGTTGCTTGTTTGTGTCATTTTGGTTTTGTTTTGTTGTTGGGATTTTGTTTGTTTCTTTGAAATGGGGTTTATTTTGTAATATTGGCTGTCCTAGAACTCACTCAGTAGATCATGTTGGCCTTCAACTCATGGAGATTTGCCTCAGGCTTGTGCCACAACCACCCAGATTCCCTTAGGGAAATATATATGTATTGGTGTGCTGTCTGCCTACAGCATAATGTGGTGTGTGTGTGTGTGTGTGTGTGTGTGTGTGTGTGTGTGTGTGTGTGTGTGTGTGTGTGTGTGTGTGTGCTGTCTGCCTACAGCATAGTACTTCATTATCCCTGAGCATCACTGGTGCCCTTCCAATGAGCACCTAAGGTTAACACAGAAAGGGATGGAAATGATGTGTAGGTTAAGGGTATAGTGACTATAGGTCTTGTGCCCCAAACACCAACTCTCTATATGGCAACACTTAGGATGCTGCTTGTAATTCTGTTGCTTTAAATTCCAGCACTAATGCTGGTAAAAAGTAAATAAAGCTTGGAGAAAAGGAAGTATTTTTGGTTTCTGGTGAAAATACATTGTGAGTGCATTGTTATTGTTTGGCTGTTTTGGCAGTTCAAAAGTTTGCCCACCCCTGCTATCCACTTATCAATTTACTGAAGGGTGTAATAGCTGCCAAGAGATACAGAGAACAGGAGCAGATGAATGAATTTGGAGGAATTCTCTTTTGCACTGTGAATCTCCATAGAGCATATAGCTGCTAGGCTATTGCTAGTAGCCTTTTCCAGTCTTGTCAGAATTGGAGGTGGGGGAGTCAAAGTTTGTTTTAAGTTTCTACCAAAGGTTTCATCACCACTATAGAATTGTGAGGCCATTTCTCAAGTAAAGCATATTAATTGTCAGTGTTTTCAGTCTGAAGCACTAATCTTTTGGATCTTTAGATCCCTGGGTACCCTCAAACCTCTCCAGAAGTAACAATGTCAAACCCATCCTCTTTATGTGTGTTTTTAACTGTGCAAAACTATAGCACTTTAAGAATGAATCAAGCTGCTGTATTTCAACTTCAGCCATTCACATCAACAAAACAATGACAAAATATCCTTTTCTTTGAAGAATATCCTTGATGGCACAGTAAAACCTATTAAGGTTGCTGAATTTTGTCCCTTAATTACATATGTTTTTAATATTTTTTGTACATACAAAATGGGATGTATGTGTTACCACTTAATTTGGAAAAGCAAATAAGCTATTGTTATTCGGTCTTGAGACTTTGTCAGGCTTAGTTCAAAGGCAAACCAAGTAAGCCTGTTGCTTTGGGGGAAACACAACTGAAAGTATTTATTGCCAATGATAAAACTTATACTCTTATACTTTAAGCATGAGAATTTTATAAAAAAATGCTTGTTCTGCTATTAGTATGGCTATTAGCAATAGTTATACACATTTCTGGTAAAATTGATAATGATACAAATATGTGAAACAAAATTTATTGAGTTTTCAAAGACTGGTGTAACTCAGTAATTCAATATTTAGGCATAGGTTACAAAATCTTGCTGGACTAGAAAATCCATTCAGAGTCTGAATGTGAATGCAACAGACTAAAACTTTTCCTGTTGCTATTAATCTTTATACTATTTATTGACTTATCAAGAAAAACATCCATAGTTACCTAAGTGGGTTAACTAAAATACTCAATTTTCCATGGTGTGTTTGTGCGTACATGCGTGTGTTTGTGTGTATGTAAACTGTTGTGTAATATTTGAAGCCAAATTTTCTTCTGATACTTCAAACAAAATAACTGTTTCAAGTAACTACTTCTTCCTCTTCTTCTCCTCCTTCTTCTGCTACTCTTTCTTCTCCTTTATACATTTATTCACATTGTGGAGTAAACAGTACTTATACAATTGTATAGCAGTGCTGTATGCCCTCTTCTAACTCAGCTGCTTTAATTTACAAATAGACTGATGTTTGACCACCAGAATTCCAAATACAGTTAAAGACTAGGAACAGGTGTGAGGTTTGAGCCTTTCATAGTTTTTCTTCTTTCACTGGCATACCATGTGTTTTTAAACTCCACTCCTCCCAGAATCCCTTAGTAAAGTTGGATATAGTATATTTTCTATGGATTCCAAGCATTGTAAAAATTATTTAAATCAACTTGTCATAGTGCCAACTATGAGGCCACACATGAGCTTCACAGTCCAGCTAGCTTCTTTGGTCCAGCTAGCTTCTTTGGTGCCAGATATTGAAGAGGCTTTCTAAAATGCTAACTAATACATGCCATTTTACATTCTTGTTCTAGAGGCATACTTAACTCTTCTCAAAATAAATGTCATAGAGCAAACATTTTTTTTCATTTCATCTTTACAGGCACCCAAAGAAACAATTCACTAGTTTGATAATGTGTAAGTTTGGTTGTAGGCATTGTTTTATAACTTTCGTTTCAAGTGAATCACCAGGCTTAGCTTTTACTTTTGTGAAATGGACCTAGACTTTCAGTAGATGTCCAATGTGTTCACTGAGCCACTTTAAGTTGACATGAAATGACCTTGGAACTCTGTCTTCCAGCACTGATCAACTGCTGAAGTCTCTACTGAGTTCATCATTGCTTCATAGTTTATATTTTGTGTCTCACTATTTGCTTGAACAGCTTAGGGCTCACTTCATCATGTGAGTGGCATTTATAATCAGGCTTGGGCCCTCCCCTACTTCTGAACTTTTCTCTTTCACTCTATCTCCATTTGAATTCTGAGCATATATGGCCATCCCATTTCTCTGTTTTCTAATCCCTCAACTCAGTAAGATTTCAACCTTCTGCTTGAATTCTAAGTGAGAACACCCAGTAAATGGAAGGGCCTTCTGATGAACAGCCAAATGGGTTTCCCACAATGTGCTTCTATTACTTTTTTTTTTGTACCAATGGGGAGGATTGAACCAAGGCCCTTGAACATCTAACACTGAACAGCATCCTTAAATCTATACTTCCGTTCTTTAAGTTCAGAGCTCTTCTGGTCTCTTCTTGCTTTTGACTGATCACCAGTGCATTCAAACAACTTTCAAAACATGGTTTTCCAGGAGTATAATTGTCACTGGAAAAAGGATTAGAGCATCACAGGTGTCCTTCCTTCCAAACCGCAATGTATCTATCTTGGTTGACATTTAATAGCAAGTCTCTCCCAATTTTACACATTACCCTCTAATCTGTAATTATTTCCTTGTCCATGGAAATACTCAGTGATTTTTAGCACTTGCCATAACACTCTTCATTTTCTTCACTTCTAGTCACTTACACTTAACTTTCCTCCCCTGGAATGCATGCCTTTGAACTTGTCACCTCTGCCTCAACTCTTGCTAGTATCCTAAGAAATCTCATCCTTCACAGAGGCAACACATTCTAACATCACAAACTTCAATGATGCTTTCTTCCTAAAGCCATTCCATCTCTATGTTAACTTTATTCTTTAACTACGTTAGGATCAATAACACAGTCTTTCAATATGCATGTCATACTACTGTTTTTATTTCCTCTCAGATGGATCCTTGTCTTTATGGGCAAACAATCACATGATTCATTGATGCTACAATTAACTCTCTAACTTTTACTGCTACCATGCCTTCATGACAATAATCTACCCATAGATTAGTCACCACACATGCCTTCTCTTTGTCTCCATTTGGATTGAGGGAGGGGAGGTCAATCATGCCAAATGATTACACCATGCCTAATAAGATATTTCTCCAAAATGTACTTGAAATTTTCTGTGAATTATAGAATTGCAAATAAACAAGTATTGAAAATACATGTTTGAAGACAGCTTTCAGTTTTGTTTACTGTGTTTTTCCTGTCTTGGTTTCAAAGAACAGAATCTGCTTCATGTAGTTTCAGTTTCAAGTGGAATAGAAAAATAAAGAAATGTAGACTTCATGATGAGATTTCAAAAACTCACTAAAATACCCAGGACTAACAAAGGACCTTCCAAGAAGCTAGGAAATCAGGAGTTTGTCTACAAAAGCAAGGAGTCACAATTAGAATTATATTTAATTATTCTAAAGTCTATTTTTATTAACATAAGATGACATGGCTTCAATCAGGAATTTGACATGAAGTATGGTATCTAGTGGAATTCAGCCTGCAAAATGCCACCAGTGATTCTTGTCTCATAGTACCCATGCCCTTTTATACTGGCCTCTCACACTGAAAAGGGCTGCCCTCTGTGACAAATTGGATACAGTAAAAGTAAAATAGTATATCTCTTGAACCTCTGTCATAAAAAATAATTCCACTTCTATTTTGATCACTCCTGGGTCAGTTCCACTAGAAGAAAGCAACTGTCATATTCTGAGAACAATACGGTACACTGAAGTGTTCATGTGGGCAAGAAGGAAGGCATCTTCCAAGAACCAGTCATGAAAGCCACCATGGAAGTAGATCCTCTAGCCCCAGTCAAGTCTTCAGAAGGCTGCCATCCCAGATGAAATGACTGCAGCTTCATCAGAGACTTCAATACAGACTTCCCCCAAATCCCTGACACAAAAATTGTGAGATAATAAAATGCTTGTTTCTTCAAGCCACTAAATTTTAGAGTAATTTCATTGCAACAATAAATGATCAATAAAGATATCCTCGGCCTAGCCTTGGATCAACGTGTTTTGAATGAACTTACTGCCTTTCTTCTCCTTCATCATCCAGCTATCTATGATTAAATCCAATAGCTGAAGGCTTGTAGTGGTCAAGCCTATAGTTCCATAGGAATTGCCTAGTTTCTCCACCTTCTACTTCACTGATCATCTATAGAAAATCGCCATATCGGAATAGAACATATCGTAAAAGAACAAGGAAAATCAAAAAAAAAAGAGCAAACTAGAAGATAGTCATAATAAACTTCAGTTTTTGGGCCTTTGAATAAGTGCAAATTATAATATTTACCCCTGTAGGGTTAGAGGTGAGAGGAGGTTTAAATGAAGATATAAAATATGTTGTCCACCCTCACCGCCGGTCCTCTGCCAGAGCTCTGGGCCCTGGCCAGAGATCTGCTTATTCCCGTGAGCCCATCCTGAGTCCCTGCCTGCCAGATCTTTGACCTATGTCTCTGGGCCACTACTGGAGCTCCGGGCCTCAGCCAGAGATCCACCTATCCCCTCGGGAAGATCCTGAGTCCCTGTCTACTGGATCTTAGACCCCCATAGCTGGGCCTCTGCTGGAGGTGAGTCTGGGACCAGTTCGGCTTGAATCCTCCCCACACTCTTCCCTGGGAACTCCCTGGATTGGCCCCAAATCTTGCCCCCCCCCCCGTGTCCTGTCCCCTGGTGCTCTGATACACACCCACCCACCCCCACGAAGAGCCTGCCCCCCACCCTGTGCCCTACCTTGCCCACTGTCCCAAAGCTCTGGTTGAGCACTGGACCAGAGGATGGATCCAAAAACCCCGCCACCTTCTGGGAACTTTCTGGAGCTTCTCTCTGCACATTAGACTCATCTATCCACTCGGGAACACCCTGAGTCCCAGCCTGCCTGATATCTGACCTCCTCCGCTGGTCCTCTGCCAGAGCTCCAGGCCCCAGCCAGAGATCTGCCTATGCCTGCAGGACCATCCTGAGTCCCTTCCTGCCAAATCTTGAACCACCATCGGTGGGCCCCTGCCTGAGGAGAGACCTCCTAGAGAGCTTGGACTACCCAGAGCTACAGATATCCAACTTCTGACCCACCTAAGCCCACCAGGGGAGTACCATAGAGAGAGAGCCCTCACCTGCACCCACTGGAAGAAGCTATGGAAAGACAGCAATACAAGAAAACACCTAACAATAGAAAGACAAGCATGACACCACCAGAATCTAGGGACTGTACAATAACTAGACCTGAACACACCAAACCAGATGAAGCAGAAGAGACCAACTTAAAAAATATCTTCATAAAAATGATAGAGGCCTTCAAAGACAGTGTGAGAAAAACCCTTAAATCACCAGAACCCAAGGGTACAGCAGGGCAAATATATTCACAATACCACTGCCAACAACAAATGTAAACCAAACAAGAATTAATAATCAATGGTCCTTACTCTCCCTCAACATTAATGGTCTTATCTCACCTATAAAAAGACACAGGCTAACAGAATGGATATGAAGACAGAATCCATCCTTCTGCTGCATACAAGAAACACATCTAAGCTTCAAAGACAGATATTACCTCAGGGTAAAGGGTTGGGAAAAGAACTTCCAAACAAAAGGACCCAAGAAGCAAGCAGGTGTTGCTATCCTAACATCTAACAAGTTAGACTTCAAACCAAAATCAATCAAAAGAGATGAAGACAGTCATTTCGTATTCATCACAGGAGAAATCCATCAGCACAAGGTCTCAATTCTGAACATCTCTTCTCCAAATACAAAGGCACCCACATTCGTAAAAGAAACGCTACTAAAACTCAAACCTAACATTAAACCTCACACACTCATAGTGGGAGACTTCAACACACCACTCTCACCATGAGACAGGACCACCAGACTACCTTCTTCTCTGCTCCACATGGAACCTTCTCTAAAATCGACCACATACTAGGTGACATAACAAACCTCAACAAATACCAAAACAATTGTAATAGTTCCCTGTATCTTATCAGACCACCATGCTTTAAAGTTGGAATTCAACAACAACACGAATCACAGAAACCTGACAAACTCGTGGAAATGGAACAATGCACAATTGCACCATAGCTTGGTCAAAGAAGAAATAAAGACATTAAAGACTTCATAAAATTCAATGAGAATGAGGACTTATGCTGGAGAAGATGTGGAGAAAGAGTAACACTCCTGTACTTCTGGTGGGAGTGCAAACTGGTACAGCCAATTTGGAGATCAGTATGTCAGTTCCTCAGGAAAATGGGAATTAGTCTACCACAGGACCCAGCAATCCCACTCTTAGGCATATATTCAAAGGATCCACATCCATGCAACAAAGACATGTGTTCAACTATATTCATAGCAGCATTATTTGCAATAGCAAGAATCTGGAAGCAACCTAGATGCCCCTCAACTGAAGAATGGATAAAGAAGATGTGGCACATTTACAAAATGGAATACTACTCAGTGGGGGGAAAAAATCAATGGAATCTTGAAATTCGCAGGTAATTAGATGGTACTTGAAGAAACCATCCTGAGTGAGATAACCCTGTCACAAAAAGAGGAACATGGTATGTACTCACTCATATATGGATTTTAGACAAAGAGCAATGAATCACCAGCCTATAATTCACACTGCCAGAGAAACTAGGATACAAGGAGGAACCTAAGAGATTCATATAAGGTCCCTCACAGAAGAGGAAAGGGACAAGATCTCCTGAGCATATTGGGAGGGGGGACAGTGAGTGGAGAATGAGCTAAGAGAAAGAGAAGGGGATGCGAGGAAAGCATGTGGGACTAGGAAGATTGAGTCAGGGGAGGAATAGACAGGAGAGAGAGAGAGAGAGAGAGAGAGAGAGAGAGAGAGAGAGAGAGAGAGAGAGAGAGAGAGAGAGAGAGAGAGAGAGAATAAAAGAGGGAGCCATTATAGGTTTGAAGAGAAAACTGACTCTAGTGAAATGTCTAGAGACCTACAAGACTGACCCCAATAACAATTTGAGCAACAGTGGAAAGGCTACCATAAATGCCCTTCCCTGATAATGACATTGATGACTAAACTTACCCACCATCATGGAGCCCTCATCTAGTAGCTGATGGAAACAGAAGCAAACACCCACAACTAAACACTGAGCCGAACTGGAATCCAGATGCAGACAGGGAGGACAAGACCAGGCTACAGAAACACATAGAGACAGCTGACCTGAACAAGGAGGAGCTAATGGGCCCCCAGACTGATAGCTGGGAATTCAGCATGGGACTGACTCAGAACCCCTGAATATGGGTCTCAGTTAGAAGGCCTGGGCAGTCTAAGGGACCTTGGACAATGGAACCAGGATGTATCCCTGGTGCACAAAAGGACTTTGGGAGCACATTCTCCATGTAGGGATACTCCCTTGACCTAGAAGCAGGAGAGAAGGCCTAGTCCCTACTCCAAATGACTTGACAGATTTTGGTAATGAACCTTCTGTTTCTATTGTGTGGAACAAATTGAGGAGTATTGGTATTAGCTTTTCCTTAAATTTCTGATAGAATTCTGTTCTGATGCCATTTGGCACTGGGCTTTTTTTTTTTTTTTTTTTTTTTTGGTTGGTGGGCTTTTGATAACTGCTGCTTCTATATCGTTAGGGGTTATAGGTCTATTTAAATTGTTTATCTGTTCTTGAATTAATTTTGGTAAGTGATCCAGAAATTTGTCCATTTCCTTTGAATTTTCAAATTTTGTGGAGTACAGGTTTTCAAAGTATGACCTGAAAGTTGTCTGGGTTTCCTCAGTGTCTGTTGTTATATCCCCCTTTTCGTTTCTGATTTTGTTAATTTGCTTGTTCTCCCTCTGCATTTTGGTTAGTTGGGATAAAGTTTTGTCTATCTTGTTGATTTTCTCCAAAAAACCAACTCTTTCATGCATTGATTTTTTTGTATTGTTCTCCTGGTTTCTACTTTATTGATTTCAGCCTCAAGTTGATTATTTCCTAGCATCTACTCCTCCGGGGTGAGTTTGTTTCTTTTTCTTCTAAGGCTTTCAGTTGTGCTGCTAATTCTCTAATGTGACTATCCTCTGTTTTCTTCATATGGGCACTTATGGGCAGTGAACTTCCCTTGTAGCACTGCTTTCAAAGTGTCCCATAAGTTCGGGTATGTGGAAGGGGGGATTGGAGGGGAGGGTGGTTGGGGGCATGGAAATGTGGGAGAGAGGTAAAGAGGGAGGAAGAGAGGGAGGGTGAGGGAACTGGGATCAATATGTAAAATAAAAAAATGAAAAAAAATGTTGTCCTTTTATTTTAAAAGATAAAGTCAGAAAAATGATAGCAACTGAAAACTGATGAGTTATGTCAGGAAAAGAGCCACATGCTGAGACTCAGGTTCTATAAATAAACTGTTTGCATTTCTAATTGATCACTGGAACACTACGTGTGGTTTGGGAGCCAGGACAGATCCTAAGCAGGCTTGTGAACATGAAAGAATTGAATGGCAATTTCCGCTGTCATCCACTGAGCAGACAGCATTTTCTATTTGATTTCTATTTGAGTTCACTTAAATGGCTATTTTTCCCTATACATATGTGCCCAAGAGTATATAAACTTTAGACCCCCCCAGCCATTTTATCTCTTGCTCACAGATGTGTGAAAGCATAGTGTATGAGCAAGTAAGAATGAGGGTTATTTGTGTGTGTGTATATTCATGCTGTATGTGAAAGTCTACATGTTCACATGCATGTCTGAATGTGAAAGCATGTGGGACTAGGAAGATTGAGTCAGGGGAGGAATAGATGTGAGAGAGAGAGAGAGAGAGAGAGAGAGAGAGAGAGAGAGACAGAGACAGAGACAGAGAGACAGAGACAGAGACACAGAGAGAGGGAGGGAGGGAGGGAGGGAGGGAGGGAGGGAGGGAGGGAGGGAGGGAGGGAGGGAGGGAGGGAGAGACACCATAAAAGAGGGAGCCAGATGTTGAGAAGTGTGAGCTTCCTTTCCTCACTTTTACATGGGTGCTGGAGATTGAACACAGGCCCTCATGTTTACACTGCAAGCACTTTACCAACTGATCTAAGTTATCTCCCTAGTTCTAGTTGTTTCTCTCTAGGATTTCAAAATGTATATTTAAAAGATCCTGAGAGATGGGCTAGAGAGATGGCTCAGAGGTTAAGAGCACTGGATGAATTCAATTTCCGCAACTACATGGTGGCTCACAACCATCTGTAATGAGATCTGGTGCCCTCTTCTGTCCTGCAAGCATACTTGCAGACAAAATACTGTATATGTAATAAATAAATCTTTAAAAAAAAATCCTGAGAGCTATCCAGGGAGAAACCTGCATTCTGGAGATAGCAATTGATAACTTTTTTGAAATGTTTCCCATGTATTTTTGAAGAGTATTTAATTTTAAATCATTACAGGTCATGCATTCATCTTCAAATAATCTGTATATTTGGTAGGGAAGGTCAAAGTTTTATAATATTTCAAAGTAAACAGAAAGACTGGTTTGAATAAATCAAATAAGTTCCTTCAGACTGTCCCATGGGCACAAGGTACTGTATAAAGTCCAACACCATTTGGCATTCATCTTCCATTTGTGCTTTTACTTTAATCTGCTACTTATAAAGGAGACAAACAGTGACTTTTAATATATAGGAGAAACCCAGTCAATTTTTCTACATAGAGTGTAAATCTGTTCCAGGGTTGGCATTTACTTTTTCTAATCTACTGTGAGAACACTGCACAACCTCCCTCCTGTTTTAAGCCATTAGATGGTGGAATTTGGACTTTCTATCATTTCACTGTTTTGTTTAAGAATAGATTATGGGCCAAACTGAGACCAGAAATATTTGGAAATGTTTGCCAGGGAGTCCACTCTAATTCTTCATTAAATTCCAAGGTGCGATATTTCAGGCTCAACCACTGACAAATAGAAATGCAGACCTCCTAAGTAAAGCTGGCCTCCCCACAAAGGGATCTGTTGTACAACCAGTGAGTGGAAACCTTGGTGGGTGGGGTGCAGTCAAGAATTCAGCTCTATTGCCACTTGGGGCCTTAGCTCTCTCCCATCTCAGTCAATCCCTTGTCAGGACTACAGTTTCCCTTTCTTTTTTAATGATAATCTTTTTAATTTAAATTTGAACAAGCTTGTCAATCCCAGTTCCCTCACACCAAAGGCCAGCCTATCTCCTTTCTGTCCCCCACCCCAAAGGCCAGCCTATCTCCTTTCTGCTCCCCAGGGAGAGTAAGACCTAACAGTCTTCAAAGTCTGTCATATCATTTGGAGCAGGGCCCTCCTCCATGTGTCTAGGCTGAGAGAGTATCCCTGTATGTGGGATGGGCTCTTAAAGTCCATTTGCATACTAGGGACCAGAGGCCCCATAGACTGCTCTGTCCTCCTGACATCCACGTTCAGAGGGACTGGGTCGGTCTTATCCTGGATTCCCAGCTATCACACTGGGGTCCATGAGCTCCCCCTTGCTCAGGTCAGCTGTTTCTGTGAGTTTCTCTAGCAGTTTCTCTTTGTTAAACAAACAAATAAATAAACAAATCACACATTTAAAAATTGATCCACTGAGCTGAACTCTTGGAGTCCGGTTGTAGAAAGGGAGGAGTGATGAGCAAACAGGTAAAGACTTTGATGATCCCCCATGGAAGGACTCACCCTCCCTGGGAAGTGGATGTGGGGAGGGATGGGGAAGGTCGGTGAGGGGAAATGGGAGGATGGGAGGGAGAAAGAATTGGGATTGATATGGAAAATAAGATTGATTCTAAATTAAGTTTAAAAAAAAAACTACTGACCACACGAAGCAAGTAAACTAGAGTTATTTTTTAAAAAGTGAGTTTTAGTAAGTTTGCTTCAAAATATTTTATTAACAAAAGTGTTATATAAACAATATAAGGAAAGAAAAGTATGTTGCAAGATGTATAAAATGCTGAGTGCATGTGTGTCTTTGAAGTTTCTAATTATAGAGTTAACCAGCCACAATAGACTAAAGGGAGAGTTAGAAAGAATAGATATATTCAAATATTTTGAAACATTTCAAAGTTAAAAAAAAGGATTGTGCCAATTTTTAAGGGCAAAGAAAGCACATAACAAAATAGACTTTAAAAATTACAAATGAAAATCTGTACATCAAGGGCACTTTTAAGGCCTTCCCAGGAAACAGGCAGTATGTAAGGCTCTATGTTAAAAGAGATGAAGAACCACCACAAATGTAACAACACATCAGGTGTTGCAAGTCTGTCCCATTTCAGCTTGCAGGATCATCTCTTCTTTTCTTAAGGGGAAAGTGTCAATGAGGTTGAAGAGAGCCATGGGTGTCACTAGGGACACGTAGCGTTCTTTGTCCATGCCATGCTTATCCACTAGAACCATGCTGAAGGAATAGAGTGGGATTCGAAGCAACAGCCTGGAATAAGCAAAAAGAAGACTTGGTTATGTTAAACTCTGATCCTGAAGGTTTCTAGGGGGCAAGCAAAGCCCTCTAGCAATACATTGCAGAGAAATGCTGGATGCCATGAAAAACTAAATCATTTTTATGCCCCCACTACTCAAAATGTGAACCTTGGGTCCATAGCATCACACGAAAACTTACTCAGAAAGAACTTGTTCATGTCTGATCTTATTCCTAACAAATAAGAATCTCTGTTATTAGTAATATCTCCAGATAAGTGTTACTCAGAAGAAAAAACCTCTGCTTTAGAGTATTATGGTCTGGGAGATCTCAAGCTGGCTATAGTACAATAAACCAAAAGTTGGTACACAGCATGTAGAAGAAGGCTAGATGTTAAAACTATAAAAGTGATGCATATCAGCAAGAGTATTACTTCTTAAGAAATTTGGCCATGTCTAAACACATTTTTGGTTGTCCTAAGAAGGGAGTTAGATACTACTAGCATCTAATTGATAAATGTCAGACATATTGATATATTTACCCTACAGTACACAGGACAACTATCTAACCAGACAAATGCAGCCTCAAATGTCAAAAGGGCTAAGGTTGGAGAGGTCTGAAGAAGAAAACTTGATTAAAGTAACATTCAAAACATATAGTGATGATTATTTCAGGAATGCAATTAGAACAGTCTGGGCTCCCAGACATTCTTAGTTATTTGCTTATAATTAGTACCACAAATAATTTCTCAAAATATTCTGGCATGGTTTCAACTGTGTGGTGTTTTTTCAACATACATATTTCATCTATGTAGATGTTTTATATCAATACCAGCATGTTTAAATAAGAAAGCCAAGAGGGAAAGTAAGCAGACAGCTTAGCTCATTGAAATAATGAGGCAACCCAATCTCCTTTCCTGGTTTTTGTTCCAGTTGAAATGGTTTGAGGTTATGTAACAGGCAGAACAGTATCTGCCATATGAATTTAAAGTGATTTTTCCCTCTTATTAATGGTTCCAAGTTGTTTTTTGTTTGTTTGTTTGTTTTAAAAAAAGGTAGGTGAGATGAGTAGGGCAGTCAGAGATAGGAAATGAATTAGAAGAAAATATAATAGCATACATGTACAAAAATGCCTTAATGAAACCCATTTATTTTCAAGCTTACTTGAAAAATTAATAAAGATTTCTGCATCAAATATTAACTGAGTACACTTCTTAAGAAGCAGTTCCGTGAAATGGGGGGAAAATTAATATTTTCCAAGTGGAAAGCTAACTTGCTAATCAATATCTAGTGACTAGAAATCCAAAAGAAGATGACTACACTGCCTCCACCAGTTATCCCATACTCTAAGCATCTGAAGTAAGTTCAAGCACAAGGGGCTTCCAGGAAAGCAGAGTTGTGAGAAACTGAGCAGAGCTGGAAGGACAAAGGTTCAAACAATGTTGTAGGTAAGATAGCTGGATGAAACACTGACCCATGTGGTTTTATAACAGTTATGAGGCCAAAGTGGTAACATCTCTGGGGCTACTACACACATTCTTCATGGGACTCCTGTACCTTGATTAACATAGAATATACAGAAGGACAACTGCCATGGGAGAAGAGAAATGGTCACATCAGCAACAGCAACAGGAGTAGGTCCCACTAGAGCTGAGACAACATGAACATCTCAGAGATGGGTGATAGGGCACCTCATGGATTATGGGCTTGATTTGAGGGTAAGGTTGACAGTATTTCTGAGTTACATAATGACTATTATCGTATTGGAAGGGACTCTTCCTGGGTCACCTTCCAGAGAAGTCTGAGAATAATGTGATTATTAAAGTGCGTTCTTGGTTCCTGTCAGCTCCATTTTTCATTTTTTAAACAGCTTAAAATTATGTATTTATAGTGTATGTGTATATCTGTGTCTACCATCTATCTATGATCCTAAAAAACTAATTTTACAAACTCTGAAGCAAATTTTATTTTTATGTGTGAATGTGTATGAACTATATATGTGTCTGTTTGCATGGGTGTAAGTATACCATCTATATACAGGAACATGTACATATGTGTGGATGTGTAGCCCAAGGTTGACATCAGGAGACTGCCTCAATGATTACATTTTATTCATCAAATTAGGGACGCTCAATTGAACTCATGGCTCTCTGATAGGGTTAATCTAGATAGCCAGTTTGCTCCAGAGATCCCTGTCTCTGTCTTCTAAGGCTGGAGTTACAGAAAGGCCCATCATGCCATCTTAGACTTTACTTGGGTTCTAAGGATCTGATCTTGTCTTCACATTTATGAGGCAAACACTTTATCCACCAAACTTCAGTCCCCTGCAACAAGCTTTATTTAACTAATTGATAAAGCATATGATGGAAAGGTGTTTTTGTTGTTTGTTTTTATGTTTGTTTTGTTTTTATTTTCCATATAGACCTAAGCTGGAGTCATTTGAGAAGAGATAATCTTAATCGAGAAAATATATCCAACCATATTGGCTGTGGGGTCTTTTCTTGATTTATCATTAATGTGGGGAGGGCAGATCATGGGGGTGGAATCACCTCTGGGAAGATGGTTCTATGTGGTATAAAAGTGCAAGCTGAGCAAGCCAGGGGAGGAAGCCAATAATTAATGTTCCACTATAGCCTCTGCTTCAGTTCCTGTCTCCAAGTTCTGTCTTGCCAAATGATGCAAGATTGTCTCAAAGTGACATAAAACTAACCAGGGCATCTCTCTGTGATATACAACTCTTAGGGAATTTTTGTGAACTTATTTAAACACCGTTGGTAGAGTTTACCAAATGCCATTTCATTGTCTTCATTAAAATAACAAACCACTGCATTTCATGGCCTCCTTCAAAGTTCAGTTGTAATTATGTGATTATAAGTAATGTGTAAACACAGAAAGGTATGCTGTAATTTGAGTGGTAAGTGTCCTCCAAAGGCCCATGTGTTAAAGGCTTACTTAAGTGGCACTACTAGAAAATAGTAGACTCTTTGAGAAGTGAGGTCTACCATGAGGATTTTAAGCCATTTGGAGACCTCTCCTAGAGAAAGATTATGAAACCTTGGTCTCTTTATCTCCTTGTCTCCTGGCTCTTGATGTAAGCAGTTTACATGACCATAAGTTCCCTTCATGATGGGTGACCTTTACTAGAGACTCAAAGCAATAGAGTTCGCCCATCTCTGATTGTTAGTCTTTAGAATTATGACTGAAAGAGACAATTGTAGCACTTACTTGTCTCTGATATTTTGATATAAGAACAAAAAACCTGACTAATACCATTGTTTCCTTTTACTTTTTCTTCCCATTTTCATAAAACTGAAAGAATATGCCTGTCTCAGATTTTAATGTACAAGATGATGAAGCCATGTGAGACTCTAAAATACAAGGAGGCTTCTAGGGCCTTGAGAACAGAAACTTTCAATAGCAAGAAAGATTTTTAGGGAGTGTTAGTTTACCCTAATTATCCATCTCAAGGTGGCCAAGAGATACAAAAAAAAATATAGGTTATTCTGAAATTGCCTTTTAGCTGTTAAATCTCAATTCAATACATTACTTGAGGTCTGATATCAGGGCTCTAGCTTTATTGGTATGGCAGAAATGAGAAGAGATACAATTGTTGAAACAAAGATGTGGACAAGTATTCTGGAAAGATGGACAAAAAAAAGATCAAGCTTGAAAGGGCCAATTAGTATCTGTCCTAATATAAGCAAGGACTGCTGCATAGGTCATTTGGTTTTCAGGTCCTCCTCTCCTTTTAACTCCCCCTGCCCCCCCCACACACACAGAGAGAGAGGGAGAGAGAGAGAGAGAGAGAGAAGAGAGAGAGAGAGAGAGAGAGAGAGAGAGAGAGAGAGAGAGAGATTAGGCTGGAGGGGGGAAGAAGAAAATACTAGCAATTTTCTACTGCATAAATCAGTTGAACATGCAGGAACATGCCAATTAGCACGGTAATAATACTCCCAGAATAAAAGCAATTAACCACTGAAGGTTGCCTGAACTAAATACTGAATAGAAAAAAGTCAGGGAACCCGGCTGATGATACAAAAGCAGCCATGGTGAGACCCGAGTGCAATCAAAGGAAATGAAATTTAAGGGGAGAAGGCCCCCTTACCTGAGCTGCAGGGCTAGAGCTGGAGGCATAATCTTTGCTCTGATCCTGCCGATGAGGGTTGGGAACACTCCTACCAGCTCCACCACTGTGACATGTCGAAGATCCAGGCCACACTGTGATTGCTAGAGGAGGAACCAACAGGGGATGTGTGAGGCTAACTAAGGCACTGCAGACTGGAACCTCAGTAATGGGCTTGTGGGTGCTTCTTTGCTTACTCCAAACTGTTCTGAAAACCTAAGACTAATCAGGTGCCTATGAAACCTAAATAGCTTTCCAGTGGAATTACACAAAACAACCTGGCAATGGGATTTTGAAAACCTAAACATAATGTTTACTCTAAGGTACTTCTAGACCTGGTGAGACTTTGCTTGAGTCAAATATCCTAAAAAGCATCCAAGACCTTAGCCCTATTCTCACCCTGAGGTCTCTAACTTCTTTCTTATAAGGAATTAAGAATATTTTCCAGCTGGGAGGTTGTGTCACATGCCTTTAACCCCAGTACTCAGGAGGCAAAGGCAGGTGAATCTCACTGAGTTTGAGTCTAGCCTGGTCTACAGAGTGAGTTCCAGAACAGCCAGTGATACACAGAGAAATCCTGTCTTGGAAAAAAAAAAAAGAATATTTTCCAGAGTTCCCTTTTCTTCACTAACTAGCAAACCTCCACATACTCCTACCCTATGCTCCCCATACCCAATCCCCTAGAAAACAAGGATAAACAATTCCTGGGCTGTTCCCTGGCCTTTGGCTAGAAGCTTGGGAATGTGGCTCAGTCCACTACATGGTAGGAGGTCTCCCCAGGAGTAGCAGTGATAATCAAAGCCAAAAAACTTAACAGAAGATAAATAAGATGAATCTGACTGAATGGGAAAAATAATTTTAAATACTGCACTGTTTCAACAGTACTATATAAAGTAACACAATTATTACTCAATCAACCAAGTCTTCCTTGAAGGTGAGTGTGAATACGTTGGTGAGAGGATAAAATATAAAAATAGCTAAATCCAAAATGCCATAGTTTATCTAGAGCCCAAGGGAACAGGGATGGGCTAAGGCTGAGGGCTACAAAAACCTCTCCAGAAGAGGCAGATAGGAAATACTCAAGTTTACAGTGACTCACGGTTTGGTTTTTAAGGTAAGAATTTGATTCTATCACTTCAACCTACTAAAAGTAGTCATAACCAATGTGCAAGTGAAAAAATGGAGCTGTGGCTGATAAAAATCTAACTTGCAAAACCCAGAAGCAATAGGCCAAATTGGTCAAGAGCCAAGGTTTACTGATATAGAAGAAGAGCAAGTTTATTGGCTTATTCATTTTTCTAGGGATAAGAAGAGTTCAAGGTATGTGTGGCCATGCCATGATGCTATGCCAAGGCCCATAAAACCAGGTAAGTATATACATTTGCATTTTATGAGGAGCAAGGGAGTTGTGCTGGCTAGTTTTATGTCAACTTGACATAAGATAAAGTCATCTGAGAGGAGGAAACCTCAATTAAAGAAATTCTTTCATAAGATCAGACTATAGGCAAGCCTGTAGGCCACTTTCTTAATTAGTGATTGATGGAGGAGGGCCCAGCCTAGAGTGGGTGGTATCCTTCTTGGGCTGGTGGTCTCAGGCTCTATAAGAAAGGGGTCAAGACCATGCTGGGGAAACCCACAGAAACATCTGACCTGAGCAGGTGGAAGTTCATAGATCCTTGTCTGACAGCTGGGGAACCAGCAGAGGACCAAACCAGACCCCCTGAATGTGGGTGTCAGTTATGGTGGCAGTCTATGGGGCCTCTGGCAATGGAAGCAGTATTTATGCCTAGTGCACAAATGGGCTTTGGGAGCCCATTCCCTATGGAGGGATACTCTGTCAGCCTGGATACATGGGGGTTGGGGTGGGGGTAGGGGGAACTGCCTAGGTCCTGCCCCAAATGATGTGTCAGACTTTAATGATCCCTCATGGAAGGCCTCATCCTCCCTGAGGAGTGTTTGGGGGTGGAATGGGGAGGGTTAGTGGGAGCATGGGAGAATGGAAGAGAGAGGGAACTAGGATTGGTATGTAAAATAAGATTGTTTTTAATTTAAATAAAAGTTTATTTTTTTTAAAAAAAGAAGAAGAACGAAAGCAGGCCGAGCAAGCCAGTAAGCAGCACCCCTCCATGGCCTCTGTATCCTCTCATCAGCTCCTGCCTCCAGGTTCCTGCCCTACTTGAGTTCCTGTCCTGACTTCCTTTAATGATGGACTATGAATGTGGAAGCATAAGCCAAACAAACCATTCCTTTCTAAGTTGCTTTTTGGCATGGTGCTTCAACATAGCAATAGTAACACTGAGACAGAGGTATACAAGGGCAGATAGGTGATAGGGATTTATGATACAGATTTAGTGAACCTGGTTCTTTTCAAGAGGTAGCCCAAACATTTCATATGGCTCTTCACAGTTCATGGGCAACCTGTTCAGATGACAAAGAATAATGAAAGAAAGATTTGTTGTTTGTTCTATTTTACCTACCATGAATAGTAAAGTGCTGCCTTTGATTAAACCAAGACTGTTCTAGCAGGAATAAATGAACAAGAGATCCTAGAAAAGAAGTGCAGCATACCCTGCTTCTTTAGAAGTCGGCAAAGTTGGCCACTCATTGCTATGTAACTTCAAAACAACACCAGGCAACTGCTAGTGTGATCCTTTGCAGACTCTACCCTCCCCCAACATGCTGATTGTCTCATTTAGTAGCAGCAGAATTCACCTCCATTAGAGTAGGTGAAATTCCCAGGGAGAGATATGGTGCCTTGAGGCTTTCAGATGTCTTTTGTCTCCTTAGCTAGTTTATTGGGAAGAAAACTGATTGATCACCTCCAGTCTATGAATGTGCTGGACAGGATCAGCAAAGACAATTGTTCTTTGGCTAGGCCTGGACAACATGTCAATTAAGCTTATTAGCAAAGACAGACAAAGCTCGCTGTTTGGGGAATGATTGGGTTAGCTCTGGGGAGTCAATGTTAATAAGGTTATACACCAGCACCAGAAATGAATGACTGTCTCTAAAGTGCTGGTTCCTTAAACCCACCATAAATGGATTAGGCATTGACTCTAGCCTTTGCTTTTAGTGAAGTGCCTGTCCTCCTTCTGTTAGTGGGCTTATCCCACTTTAGCTCTGCCTGAAGGCCTCACCTGCAGCATTCCCAGCTGCATTCTGTAGAGGAGGTTCCGAGCTGTGGGGGTAGACACAATGAGGAGTCTCCTTTTCTCATAAAACTGATCCAGAAGGGCGGCTGCTGTTCTGACACCGACATTGACATTCATAGCTGTAATCAGAAATGGTCACATAAGTTCAAGAGCCCTCCGTAAGTTCTGGCTTAACTTAGATAGGCATAGACCCTGAGATGAGAAGTCAAATGTTAAGTGGTTGGTTTGAGAAGTGAGTTCATGAAAGCACCAGTAATAGACAGACGAGGTGCCCCAGTTTTCTCTTGCTGCTGTAACAAATCCCATTGAACTTAGTTGCTTAATCTAACGTAACTTCATTGTTCTTTCAATATGGCCACGGGGAACATGAGTCAATGCAGTTTAATTATAGTTCTTTCATGGAAACTGATCAAAGACAAACAGCCCTGAAAAGTTGGCTCAATACACAAAGCAGCAAACAGTCTGGCCCCTGAAAAAGAAATTATGGAATAAAAATAAGAACACACTATGTATGTTTTATGAACTTGGTGCTATTATTTTAAACTTCTGGTTAGCTTTAAAAATCATTGTTCATATATATTTTCACTTGGTCAACTACACTGAGTGACAAGCTATGTGTCAACTTCTGGGCTATTTCTCTGAATGAGAGGCAGTTCTTATCTCTAGCATTGTCTTTGGGGCTCACTGTCTAGGGCAACCTTGCTCAATGTAAATATATTTATATAACTGTACAATTTAAATTTTTCTAGTAGCTTCATGATAAATGTACAAATATGTGACAATAGCTTTATATGTCAACCCAATATCCAAATATGTTAACATGCAACCAATATAAAAAAGTAGGGATGCTTTATATTCTTTATTGTGCTAAGACTTTTAAATTGGTGTATATTTTACACTGACAACATACCTGAATTTGGACTTATTTCAACTGCTTCATTCCAATATATGGCTAGTAGTTATATAGATTTATGAGATTATTTGACAATGTACTCCAGACCTCAGTGTCAAAAATTGGACAGTAAGTACTTAGCTGAGGATTCTGAGACATATGTGGCTCTTCTGCTTTAATGTATGAAATTGAAGAGCTTCATCCATGTGTTCTGAATAGGGTTAAAGGAGGGGCAAAGGAAGAGATATCTGGCATCAAGAACAGGGGAAGCATATAAATAAAAAATTGGTATGGAGTTTCCTGGGCAGTCTAGATTTCACACTCTCAGCTATGCATAGTTCAGTTGGTGTTCATCAGTAAGAACTGCTGTCCTGTGTTGAAGGCTTACACTGTACCAGGAACTGCTCTATTGTAGCATTCAGTAGATGATCACATTTAGAAGAGGTGTGATTTTTCCTCATTTTACACAGGAGGAAGGATTTCAAATGCCCAAGATATGTATGATATTCAAGCCAATGATGCAAGACTGGAATTGTGCTGAATAAATACAACAATGTACTAGCATTGAAAATTCAATCCTCCTCCTGTCTTAAAGTAGAGGGAGAAAAGTAAGTAAACAGTGTATTGGCTTAATGTCACTAAAGGCTGGCTCTGAGGTCTGGCCTCCGGGTTGTTTCTTAATAAAGCAGGGATCAGAGAACAGGCAAAAGCTAAACAAGGAGATTAGCTGCTGCATGGACTTGGTACCCTTTTCACCTACTCAGATAGGCAGAGATGACACAGAATGTTATGGTATGGAGGAAATAAGGCTGCTTTTGCCTACTCTGGAATCAGGGGGTTTCAGATTCTGATGCTAGCTGGAGAAAGAACTGCACACATACCTGCACAGGTGGGCTCTGTGCCAGACCAAGCCAGATTGGACTGGCACACTCGGGCAGGACTACCCTGAAGTTCATAGCCACCAATACAGGAGAATTCACAGGTAGCTCCATAGTTGTCACCATCGCTGGAACACTTCATGTAACCATTCTCTGGAGCATTGAGTTTGCCACAGCGTCTGACTGTAGGGGACACAAACCCAGAATAGCCTTAGCCCTGAGCATTCTTTCATAAAGTAACCAGAGAAGGTGAGGCTCCAGGTTTGTCATGAAGTTATAAGTCAACTAGTGAAATGAGTGGGAAGTAAGGATGACTACTCCCTAATGGTCAATTATTGTCACTACCCACACCAATGAGACCCTTGAGATGGTGGTGTTAGCATGTTACAGATGAAGAGCCTGAGCCCTTAATAGCAAATGATACTGACTGCCTGTCCAAACCATGAAACACAAAGTTTTCAAAAAAATATTTTCTCAGGTAACCAAAAGTCTGAAAGACAAAGAGAATAGCCACTTGGTGACCTAAAAGAGGGGACTCCTGATCACTCTGCTTATTCACTACAGGTATTGGAGATATTAACTCAGAGATGGAAAAATTATTAAGTGGTAGTTTTCTTTGACAGACAACTTTGGGCTCCTGTGAAATTAGACCTGTTTCCTACATGACCCACCCATACTGAAATTGGGCCATTAAGATGGAATGCTTCCCTCCACATCACCGAAGCCTCATCCAAAGCTGGCAGTAGCCCTACCTCAGGGGGCATCCAGAACACTGTGGTTTGGGGGCCTGGTCCCTCTTTCTTTGGCAGTCACCAGGAAGCAACAATCTCACCTCTTACTTTAACTCGGAACTTGCAGGTGCCCTTGTTCTCAGCTCTGTCATAGACTGTGTATTCAATCTTGTGGTCTCCTTCTGGAAAATTCGAGCCTGGAGGGAGGCCTTTTAGAATAACACTTAAGGAAGCAGAAACATGCAGGATTAGGCTTGTGTACCTAAAGAGCAGCTGTTGAGCTCTGAGTCTGCACAAGACAGAGGGAAGCACTGCTGCTGAGCAGCCTCTGAGCCCTTGAAACACAACAGACAGAGGGTCTTCCAGGAGATGTAACCTGAACTTGCTTGGGTATCACAGGACCAACTTGATCTTAGCTAAGGGGAGGTTCGCATTTCTGTTTGTTTATTCTTTGTTTGTTGCTGACGGATAGAACAGGGGTTGGGGGATGAGCCTGCATGTCTTCCCTGTTGGACAGACAACATAATGCTTTGTGGGCAAAATTAAGAGTACAGTTTAGTTGGCCATTTGGCAGTTTGGGTCTACAGCAGGTACTAGAATATTCTTTGCTTCTTCTATCTGGATCATTGAAGCCCTTTCTGAGCAAATGGTAAATTCTCTGTGAATCCTCGACTATCCGAATACTACGTTAGTAAAAGCAAACTTTGTCATCTGCTTTATACAAATCTTACTTGTATCAGGCATGGTTTATTATTTATTATTTAATTTAATTCCCATAGAATTCCTACTAGGTAAGTAGAAGTCTTCATTATTGCAGGAAAGGAAATGACGGCAACAAAAGGCTAAGGAACTGAGGAATCTTGGGAAAGTCACAGGAACTCCCACCACTCAGAGATGTCATTTTTTACTTTAAGTGCCTTCAGATCTTAAGATCCTTAAGTAGCAAGTGTAAATTCAGATGGACCCGAAAAGAGTAATCTTTCAAATAAGAGTGGCTGCTCACTTCTCTCAGACTCCATCTCGTTATGAAAATCAAAGGAGTCATCAAGGAGACTCAAAAGAAATCCCCGTGTCAGAGCTTGCTACTACCCCCTTTTCCCTCAGATGCAGACCATGTTAAAGTAGCTTGGGCTAGATACTGGGGAGGGGAGTCATAGGCTATGTGATAGGAAGGCAAGGAGCCCAAGCATGAGTTGAGCAGGAGACAAGTCAGCTTTCTCTAAACCTATGCTACCACAGTGCCTTCCTCCTGGTACCCTGCTCCAAGTCTGTGGGACTGTATCTAAACTGCTGAAGTCTCGAGACAGACAGCTGTACTAAACAGAGGGTGAGGGTCTACTGTGGTCCTTTTATTAGACATCATAATTCTAACCCTAGCAGCAAATCCTCCATAAAACTGAAAAGCTTTTAGACAAAAGGGGTCACATGGTAATCTGATATTTATGTTTCAAATTTTTTATACAAGACTTTGACTGTTGCAGAAATCTAAGAACTGATTATATGCCTTTAGGTCTAAGGTACTGAATGTATTGTAGTAAAGACAGACAATAAACAAACTATAAATACTATGTATGTTATGCTTTTATGTACAAATAAACTATATAGTATGTTAGGTGGTGACCAGTGTTACCAGGTCTGAAACATAAACTGACTGGCATAGATATACTCCACTTTGGGTAGGAAATTTCTCACATTTAGAAAATGTCAAAGAGACAGCAGACTGACAACATAGCTCAGCACCTATGCTTTCCTATAACATACAAGGCTTTAAGGACAGAGGGGGGAAGGGAGGAAGGGAGAAAAGGGAAAGGGAGGGAAGAAAGAGAGGGAAAGAGAGAGGAGAGAGAGACAAAGGGAGGGAGGGAGAGGAGGGGAGGGGAAGGGCAGAGAAAGAGAGGAAAGAGAGAAGGGAGAGAGAGAATGAGAGACACAGAGAGAGAGGGGGGAGGGAGAATGAGAGAGAATGAGAGGGAGAGAGTATTCCAGCTGCCAAATTTCACTTACTCAGTAAGAATGCCATCTGCTGTATCTCTTCCCTCTGGGGTTTCCCAGGAAACCCGGACTGTTAGCTTATTCGGTTCAGCAATACGTTCTTTTACACTTGGGCACTTGATTCTTGGAGGTTCCATATCTTGAAAAATAAACCAAGAAATGGTCGACACTCAAAGTCTGACAAACCAAGACCTTTAGACACTTGCTGTTTCCGAAGAGACTGTTCCCGCTGGATCTCTCATCTGTCCTTTCATCCTGCCCTTTCTCTTGCTGAGTTTTAAAGACCTTTTAGGACTCACCTGCACAAAAACAAACCTGCCATTCTCTACCATTGCTCCATGTACTGGGTGTATAGTTCCTAACTCTGTATGCTGACTTGGCAACAGCACAGTAGCTAAAGCCAGAAGCCATTCAGCTGTAGTGACATTACCTGCTTTAAAGATAGTGTTGTTGAATAAACAAGCAAATGTATGAACACTATCACCTACAGTGATTCAACTCAATGCACCCCTTCTTTCATGAGTTTCAACTTTATCCAGGGCTGTCATTCCAAATGCTGGCATTTGAGGTGAAAGTGAATCTGATGCTAAAAGTATATCAGGTTTTACAGTGGATTAGGGTGCTAATTTCACCAAAAATCACATATAGCAGATAGCAGAGAACTGCATGGTTACAATTAAGGCAAACATGAATGCCATGGATATGTAGTGGAACCACGTCTCTCAGTTTATATGTGTTCACACTGAGGCCCACGGGGTTTGGGTGCATTTTAGTTACTCACTCCCTCCCTCATTATCAAGTTAGGGTGATAATGAGGGCTGGAAATCGGTGAGATGTCAATTCTACATTGGGTGGTATTGCCTGTAATTGAAGTGAAGGCATAGTATGAAATTGGGAGGTTTACCAGTTCCCCTTGATATCAAGCAGGTTGAGAATGTATTTAAAGATAACATATGGCAGTCAGCTTTGCATTGCTTTACATACAAACCAATAATTATCTAAATACTTTTACAATCTGGGTGAAAATTTAATGTCTTCTCTGCTACTGAATCCCATCTCCCAGACTGAATGTGTGAAGTAAATGCCTTCATGTACTTTCCCTGTATCTTATCCAAGGACTGCTCATTTTATATAGTATAAGAAATAATGAACATTGAATACGTTTTTATCCAAATTTGCTTTCATTCTATGTTATGCTTCAATGGACTGTGAATTTGCAGCCTTATTACACTGATCTTAAATTTAATAGCATATTTCATTGAATTTATGTCATGATATATAAGATGTATCCCAGTTCCAGTGACATTAAAACATAAAAACTATGACTTTAAAACTAATAAAATAATGTATATGTGTCACAGAGATATGAAATACACTTAAGTCTATCTAAAATAAATTGAGGTTGCTAATTTCTTTAAAATAATCATTTTTTATTACTATGCTAGGAAATAGAAGACATGCTTTTATAATTCAGGCAAGCATTTCAACAGACAATTGTTGAATGTCTGCTTTCCATTGCTCAGAGCTAGCTGGCAACTACTTTCTATAAATTATGCTTACATAAAAGGTAAAGCTGAAGAAGAGGGGCTGAAGATGGATTACTGATTTCCATGTCATTTACGAGTGAAGATTCTTGAACTCTATATCAGGTAAACTAAATGTGGATGATACACTGTCTGTTTTACTTGTGTCAGCTTAGTGAGCTGACAGTGCAAGCACACTCCAAAGTAGGTCATCTGGGAGCGGGGAGAGCCTCAGAGCTTCCCAAAGACAGCTTTTGTCTGCCTAACAATAACTAGTCAGAAGTGGCCTAGTTGTTCAAAAGGAAAGCTTCTCCAAACACAAAACATCCCATATAGGAAGCAATATTGTATGAACCCTATGTGCCCATGCCAGCCTAAGTGCTATCTGCATGACTTCATTGAACTTCCACGCCTAATGTTATGTACTAAGTTTGCAACTAAATAATGTTACTAGCATCCCCATTTATAGACTGGAAAATGTGTCTTCTCTCTTGGAAGTCCCTTGTGTTCTGGTATTTAAATATACCATTCCATGTTTAAAGGACTCCAATTCTTCCCCCCTCTATGTGTGTGTGCTGTTGTTGGTGGTGGTGTTGACCTGGTGTTTGCATCCAAACTTCTAAGTGTTTACCACAGCTTCCATTCAAATCCTCAAAGAGCATCAGAAAAACTGGATTCTAGATCCTCCTTGAACAACTGTCCTCTTTCTCAGTTGATAAGACCAGCCTCTGGGGAGCTAAGCTTATTATTTCCCAGTTACTTATTATTTCCCACCATAGCTTCTTATAGTTATGATACATTTCCATGAATGAAATGGAAAAGTTACTATAGAAATATAATTACTATTCCCGATGAAGTACAGATGCCTACAAAGTCAGTTATTGTGTGGAAATCCTGAAGCCTCTGTGAAACTCCTGTTCTTTG
Source organism: Cricetiscus sungorus (assembly GCA_030556225.1). Lineage (NCBI taxonomy): Eukaryota > Metazoa > Chordata > Mammalia > Rodentia > Cricetidae > Cricetiscus > Cricetiscus sungorus. The sequence goes on from JANBXA010000609.1 coordinate 11,892,120, forward strand.
TTCCCTGTACCATTCACTGGAAATATTTGACAAATTGTGTCCCTTCTCTGTATTCCACTTTCCTTTCTGAGTAGAAAATACAATAATCAGAAATACTATGCTGTATCAATGTTGGCAACAGAACTCTTTACCCAGGAACTATAATACGTTTTACCAGACAGATGTGTGAAATAAGGAAAAGTCACAGAGACAATGTATTGGTCAACAACTAACAATAAACTCAAAAATTCTTTGTCAGTTTCAAAGCTAGGCTGTTGTATCTGACTCTGACACCTTCAGATTTCATTAGTTTGGAGGCAGTTGTACAGTAAAGCAATTCAAATGGTTTTGGGTCACAGTTGGTGGTAAGAAAGCAAAGAGGGAAACACTGAGATTCAGTCAGACTCTAGTCAACAGAGATTTCCTGAGCCTAGTGTTTTAGATGTGCAGGAGAGGTCCATATTGGATCCTGCAGTCCCTTAATTATCACCTGAGCCATTATAGATAGCAGCGAGTAGCCATCCCCATGGAACACTGCCCAAATATCCAGCCCACAGTATCTCTTTGATCAATAATTGAGCTCTTTGAAGCCACTTAGTTCTGGGCAGTCTGTTGCTCAACAACAGATGAGTGAGACAAACATAAGAGTCTGAGGACTGGAGAGAATGTACCTGGGAGGGGCTGGATGGAGGAAAGGGAGGGGTTAAACTATACAATTGTATTTCAAATAAAAGTATACTTCTAAAAAGAATTTGAGAGTGGTGATGGAGGCCAGAAACTATTTAGTGGGGGCACATGAAGCAAATGAGTGTCGAGGGCAGAACAAAACTTGTCTCTGAAAACTTGCCCAATTGTTTGCCTTTCTCCAGCCAGAGTACAATCCCTGTGGATGCCTCTGGAAAGTGGTTCCATTTATTTGGCACTACAAGGTTTCAAGGAACTTTCCAGAAACAACAAAAGAAACAAGAGAAGCAATGAGCAAGCACCACAGCCAAAGGTGCCTGACAATAAACTCATTAGAGAAGGTCACTCGCTGAAACTCTGCCTGTTTAGTGACAGTGGTAAATCATATGAGGCAAAAATGGGGCATCAACCAAGCAGATGTAAAACTGGTATCAGATTCCTGATGGTATGTGTATTTACCAGACTAGGAAAAATTCGTATAAAATAATCTGTAGCAATGGACTGGTGCATTTATTCCTAACCCTGCTAGTATTGAACTTAAAGCCCAACAAATATCTCCATGGGTCGCTGATTAAACCAAACCATCAGACAGCAAATTTTTTGCCATCAATTGCCATATCTAATGTATCAAAGGTATATTTTATTCCTGGATTTAAAATGTGTGTTATGAATCACTGTCCACTCTACTCTGTTGAAAATATCAAAAAGAGATAAATTCCAACAACCAAGCTGGTTTGTACATTGTCCCTCGTTAAAGTAACAAAACGGGGATTCTCTTCATGTCAAAAGGCATTTAAATGTTTAAATGTTCTTCATCCATGCCTTTAAAACTGTCTTTATTTTCTTCTTGTTTTGGAGAAGGAAAATGTTTTGGTCCATAGCAGAGAGGTGCATCTACTTAAAATGAGTTCTCTTAATGAGGATTTGTGTTCACTCTTACTGTCCATTGTTCTAGAAAACCAAATAAATGAAAATTGACAGAAACTAAAATATCTTAGCACACAATGCTAGCTAGTGTGAGTCACTGGAGGAAAGGGCCTCTGAACTTCACTCCCCTGCAGCTTACAGTACGCCTTCCCTCCACTCATATGACCCTATTCATTTCTTAAATACCTGAACTTGACTTTAGTCTGAGACAGAGAATTAAGTTTGACTTGTGGCACTTACAAATTAGCCAGACCTCAGAACTGACCACCTTGGAGTCAAAGAAAACCCAGCCCTCCCATTCCCTCCCAGTTTGCAAGAAACTGGGTTAGCTTTCTCATCACTCAGCACAGTTTGGGCCAAAATGTGCTGTTTAAGGTTGTGTGGAAACCTGGGAACAACTCAAGGGCCATGTGTCAGCTCCTAAAATAGGCTGAGGCTCTGAGGTATGCTCAAGGAGGCCTACTTCTGCCAGTTCACAAGCAAACTTATTAATAAAGCCAAAGAAGTAAATGATAGCTTTGGAGCAAAATTCACTGGCGACAAACTCTAGTTTGTCTGTCACTGAAGTCACAGAAAGTAGTGCCTGCCTACTCTGTCTGTTCTTTTCATTTACCTTGGAGTTCTAAGCTTTTGGATACCCTGCACCCTACTTCCCATTCCCACCTAGTTGCATAGACAATTTCCATTCTTCCAATACACTTTAAAGTTATCTCAGCAAACGGTAAGATAAATTGCCTGGAATTGGGGTTCATTTCTTACTTCTGTCTCTCACCATCTGGGCAAGTTCCAGGGCCATCTGGTCTGGCTTTAGACATGCTTGTTGCCTTTTGAGAACAATCAGCATTTTTCTTTCCATTGTTGTGCACAATCTGGAAATCTGAACAATATGTCCCCAGAGTGCTCTGCCAAAGCTTGCTTAGCAGAAGGAGTTTCGGGCTTCTCCTCTCCTACACTGTGACCTCTGCTCCCTCCAGTACAAGGGAACAGGGATTTGATTGATTTTCTTTGGTTTGTTTTCAAGAGTTAGTTTGAACACAGCAAAGCACATGAAGATCCATACCAAAGACAGCATCTGTGAAGTGCCCTTCTGCTCTGAACATGGGGACTTGGTGATTGCCATGCCCAGATCTCATCACCACCCCCAGCACATTCTATCTGTCTTTGCCAAGCAGAACTTCTCAGCAGTGTAGAGCCCATATCTTCAGAGAAAGGTGCTTCTGCCAAATATTTTCTGGCACTCAGCTTTGCCATACTGTTCCCTTTAGGGCCAGCACTAAATCTTAAAACAATATTTGTGTAGATCCCTTTGTCAGCTGGGTACCACACAGGTTTCACTGACATGAGATAGAGGGCAGGAAGGCAGTAGAAGCCACTATATTTCTGGTAGCACCTTCAGTGATTCCTGAGATTTTCCTTCTCATCCATCATGGCATCAATTATATGGGAGTATAAAGTTGTGGCTGACACCATTATCTCTCTGTTACTGCTCTTCTGGTCTATGCTCAGCTCTTATCTATAGAAAAGTGGGGGTGAGTAGGAAGGAGTTAGGGGTGAATATGATCAAAATACATTGTATGTAATTCTCAAAGAATGAATAAAAATCCATTTTAAAACAATGTGGGATTGTGTTTTCATGTTCTCCAAGGGCAGAGCTTGGCAGCATCCACAGTTTAGGAGTAAATGATGCTCTGTGACAACCATTTGCAGAGGAACTTCAGTACAATACCAGAACTTCAGAGATTCAGGCTCCAGTGACGGAAAACCCTGTCCTAGAGCTGGGTGCTTCAATGCCATGAAATACCAGACTCCCAAATTGGATTTTGGTTTTCTACATTTGTGGGGATCTCATGATTCTGTCTTCCTGTTGGAGTTGATGCATCTGATCCAAGGACAGTATTTTTGAGTAGAAAGATATTAAACCCCTTCCTGTATTTGAAGTCCTAAATCAGGTTTTCCAGCTTTAGCTCACATGAGAATTACCTTTGCTGGCTTTCGTGGAAGCAGATTGTTGGGCACAACTCCAGAGTTTCTAAGCTTGTTCATCTCAGGTGGGCAGCGAATTTGTATTTTCCTTGGGAATTTCTAATGCTACTTTCAGAGAATGATCCTAGATTTCCAGCAGTAAAATTACCTGAGTCGCTTTTAGAGCCCACTGGCCTCCTCCAGCTGCCTCTTCGTCGGGTTAATTGAATCAGAATCTCTAAGCTATTTCAGCAAAAGGTACCTGGGGGGCAATTACAAGTAGCAACGGTGGGAATCCACTGTATCTAGGCAAGTAGTTGTCAATGGAAGAGTTATTTTTCCTCCCCAGAGCCACTGAAAAAATGTCTAGAGACATTTCTGATAGCCACAACTAGGCTGGGGTCAGGGCATGGGAATATTTTCACTATGCACTTAGTGGGTTAAAATCCAAGAACACTGTTAGATGTCACATGGTGCCAAGAGTAAAGAACCACAATAAAATTGTCTGACCTCAAATGTCTACTGTTCCAAGATTCAAAAACCTTCTCTTACAGGATGAATATATATCATTGTGATTGTTTTAATAAAGAAGCTGACTGGCCAATAGCTGGACGGGATAAGGTTAGGCTGGAAAATCATAGTAAAGACACTGGTAAAAAGAAGGGTGGAGTCAGAGTCGTCAGTGAAACACTGAAGAAACAGGAGGTACAAGTTGAAAGAGCAGTAATGACACCTGGCAGAATGAAGATTCATATAAATTGGTTAGTTTAAGTTGTAAGAGTTAGCTAGAAACAAGCCTGAGCTATTTGTCAAGTATTTTTAATTAATAATAAATCTCCGTGTTTATATTTTGGAGCTGGTGATCCTGGCAAAAACTATGCCTACCAATCCCCTTAAGCCTGATTCCCAAGACCTACTAAGATCAAATCTGTAGTTTTCTCAACGTCCCTAGAAAATTCCCAAGCACTGAAAATTTGAGGAGCAGAACTTTATATTAGTGGCCCTCTGTTTGAATATTTTAATATCATAGAGGGCCTCCGAAAATGCAAAGTGCTGAGGACCACCTCTGGAATTTTAAATTCAATAAGTAGAGAAGGACGTGAGAATTCACATTTCTCAATAGTTCTCAGGAGTGACAGCAGCAAGTCTAAGAACTGACAAAGGTTAGCTGGAAGCAGGCTGCATTGAAGTCAGCTAAGATAGAGACTGAGGTCTTGGAATGGGCCTAGGAGCCAAGGAGGTACTGAATGCAATGCTGGCTATTTAGATTGCAAACATGTTGCCTTTAGTGTGTACTATACCAACAAAGACCACTGCTCCTTTCACAAGATGTGGCCTCTGAGGCCTGTGGCATTTTCTTACCCACACAGGAGGCTGGTCGGCCACTCCAGGCCTTGTTGTCCATACACGTGACTGTCCGTTCCCCTTTCAATGTATATCCTGGTGAGCAATAGTACTCACATCGAGAGTTAAAGTAGGCACCGTCGACACACTTAAACCCTCCATTTGCTGGCATGGCAAGGGTAGGACATCGCTTTTCTGAAATGGAAAGAATCAGATATTCCATGTTCCTTAGTTTTTGTCCACAAGTTCAGAATCCAGACACACTGAAAACAGGCAGGGAACAGTTTGCTGCACTATAACACGTGACATTAAACAGTGATTCCTTTTATGCCACACAGAGGACATTAAGTTTCACATCACAAAAGGTGGCTTTCGCATACTAGCCACACCATTACCTTAGAGTGAATTCCCCAGAAGCAAACACCGAGAGAAGGATTTTCATGCTAACACTATTGGAAGACAGGTAGACAGTGAACAAACGGGGAAACAGGAGAAAGATGAGGGCACCAGCAGAGGGTGGTGGATAGCAGTTAGCCTCAGCTTGCTCCTTCAGGGGCAGCCTGGAGGGAAGACGGCAGTTACCATTCAGCCTTCACACCTGGAACCATCCTTTACCACTCAGTCATTGGACAGACTATCCATAGGAGAGAGCTTTCCACTTGTAAAAAACAAACAAACAAACAAACAAATAAATAAAAGCTGGGCTGGTGGGTCACACGTGTAATTCCAAGATGCATTTGTCTAAGGCAGGATTTCTTAGACTACAATAAATAGCTATACAACCAAATAAATAAATAATCCGGGTGGTGGTGGTGTGCGCCTTTAGTCCCAGCACTCAGGAGGCAGAGACAGGTGAATCTCTGTGAGTTCAAGGCCAGCCTGGGCAACAGAGCTAGTTCTAGGACAGGCTCCAAAGCTACAAAGAAACCCTATATCAAAACACAAAAATAAGTAAAATATAAATAAATAAATAAATAAATAAATAAATAAATAAATAAATAAATGAATGAAGGAAGGAAGGAAGGAAGGTAGAGAAGCAGGAGGAAGAAAGAATTTTCTGTAAGAGGTTTCCTTTTTTTCTCTAAAGAAAGCTGAAGTGGGCACAGACCTACAATCTTAGCTGCTGAGGACACTGAGGAAGGAAAATGGAAAGTTCAAAACCAGCCTGGGCTACAGATTGAGTTTCCATCAGCCTTTTAACTTGTTGAGATCCTGCCTCAAAATAAAAAGTTTTTTTTGTTTTTGTTTGTTTGTTTTTAAAGCTAGGGATATAGCTGAGTGGCAGATCTGCCCCTCATTTGCCAGACCCTGGACTCACATCCAGTTCTAGGGAAAAACAAAAACAAAAACAAAAAAAAATAATATTAAAACCAACAACAAGGCATTTAGAAAGTGGGGAGCTAGCAGGAACTAGAACACAGGACAAGGAAACATGGTGAAACATTGCTCAGTGTATACTACACAGATCCACTTATATCACCTACATATTCTAGACCATATGACTGCAATCCTGAGCCTCAGTTTCCCAACCATATCTGGCATATACTGTGCAAAACTTGAATGTATGCTAAAGACTTGGAAAACATGGGAAATCAATAAGGGACGGCTACTTTGCATCATAAAGGTGTCAAAAACTGGCTTCATCAATGCTGTACCATCTACAGCTTTAATGCAAGAGGACTTGTCTTGAAAGCAGTCTGACTGTCTACAGAGTAAGCCAGCAAGCAAGGAACTACACAAACCACCTTTAAGACACTGCCCCTGAAATGCAGCATCAACTTCTTCCCAGACCCACTCCCTCACACAGATTAAGCACCGCTTCTTTAGTGACTTTTCCTTGCAAGTCCAAGTCCCACTCCTCAGAAGTTTTTCCCGACTTTCTTTTTATTTAATCTACTACCAAGGGCACCTGCTTTAGGGCCCTTCTTACATCTATCACATGACTTTCACCTCTACCCAGTTACCTCTGTTGTATTCTGGCAAACCCTAAAAGTGTCTTATTTTTTTCTAAATCACCAGCAGTGCTTTAGAACCCTGTATTTACTGAACAATTATCACCAGTGTGCTGGGGAAAGTCCTGTACACTCTTTCCCCCCAAAATGCACCATACCCTTCTTTCCAAAAGAAGCACACACTCCTTTGCTATAACAGGGAAATCAATTGGCTTAAAAATCATCACTCGGTGAAAAGCTTCATCTCATAGAAAAGCAGTGTTGCCCCTGAAGACTCAGCACAGGTCGTCTGGTCTACTCACGTTTGCAGATGACCTTATCCGACCAGCGCTTGTTTGACTGGCAGATCAGCTGAGAAGAGCCTTGAAGCTCGTAGCCCTTCCTGCAGCGAATGTCACACCTGGTTCCCAAGGCCGTTTTGTAGTATCCCCCTGGAGGTGCCCTGCAGTACACATCCCCATACTTCACCTTGATGGGGGAGCACCATGGAGTGTCTACAGACAGAAACAAATGAAGGGAGACAGGTTTAGACAATGCAGCCCTTTACTCTTGAACTCTCAGATTAGCTACAGTCCAGATTCAGGACTTCCAAAGGTGCATTGTGAATTAGGTATCTGTCGATAAGGATGTTATGGCTATGAGACTGAGTGTCAGACATAACTAAATATAAATCCAAGTGCCTCTAATAAGTTGTGTAATGTAGACAAGCTACCTCAACTCTCGGAGCACCTGTGCCAATGATAACACATGATTGTTATAAGAGACCAAGACTATATTCATTGCCTAGCACAGTGCTGAGCACAAAGTAAATGTTCAATAAACACATGTTCCCTCTTCGTATTTCGTGACATCCAAATCTCTTGAGACTAATTGACACCGTAGTGAATTTCCACCCTAGCCATCTATGCATAGCACACTGGTTTCCTCCCAGCTATATGCATATTCTCTATAAAGAGAACTACAGTACTCTTGTTTACTAATTGGAACTAAGTAAGCTACACCAGTGTTCATAAGGAGTGTCACTTTGGCTCCGTTGGGTAGTTTTTGTGAGCTTGACACAAACTGGAGTCATGAGAGACAGAACTTCAATTGAGGAACTATCTCCATCAGATAGCTCAATGACAGTGGTTTTCAACCTTCCTATTGCTGTGACCCTTTAACACAGTTCCTCACCATAAAATTATTTTTGTCACTACTTCATATCTACAATTTTGCTACTGTTGTGAATAGTAATATAAATATCTGATATGGGATCCCCAAAGGGGTTGCGACCCACAGGTTGAGAACAACTGGCCTATGAGCATGCCTTGCTTAATGACTGATGAGAAATGGCCCAAATCACAGGAACAGGTGGTGTTAACTCTAGGCAGGTGGTCCTGGATATGATGTGTAAGAAAGCAAGCTAAGCATGCTGTGGAGAACAAGCCAGCCTGTTAGCAGCATTCTTGTACAGACTCTACTTCAGTTCCTGCCTCCAAGACCCTGCCTTGAGTTCCTGCCATGGCTTCCCTTGATGATGGGCCTGTAAGGGGGGGGGGAAGCCTTTCCTCCTCAAGTTTTTTTGCTCAGTGTTTTATCACAGCAGCAGAGGAGCAAACTAGGACAGCTGGCCAGAGGCCAGAGCATACTTAGGATGTCACCAATAATGCTGAACTTCTCCTGTCTTTTGAGAGCCATGCTAAAAGACAAGACTATTTTTTTAGTGGGGGAGTTCCTGCAGCAGCCAGTCTATCAGTTCCACACCACTGTCTGGGGCCTTAGATCTTGGGGTGGGGTGGAGTTAAGGCTTTGAACAAACACTGCTTTCCTACAGCTGCCTGACTCCTCATTCCCCACAGGCATCTGTGTTGCCAGTAAATGGAGTAAGTTCGCCATCATGTGGCCAGGAAGGAACATGGGCCTTGTTCGTCTTTGTCCAGGAATTGTCTCCTGAAGGTAAGTCCAGACTTTGGCAAGAGAACACTGTTTTTACTCTGATGCTTTCAGGTTCCCTTTCACTAATACTTTTTTGTCATGTAATGGTTTTCAGAAAGTTGCTTGTGGATCTGAAACTCAGGACTCAAGTAACATTCCCTAGATGGTCTAGGTAGATTGATGAGAGCTTACCCTAGAGTTTATTCACTTCCATCATGTGGATATAGATGTACAGAGCCCGCACCAGGCCTTCAGACCTGGAACTCTTTCTTTCTGGAAGATGTTATACAAGCAGTATTCATTTACTGTGTATATTTATGTTTTTTGAGAGTATAATCTGTGTGTGCTTTTGTATATCACAAATTTACATATTTGGATGCAGTATGAAATTAGCAGATTTTTCTCCCTTATTTTGGCTCCTCAAATTCTTCCATCAGTGCTGACCACATATCCAAAAGTTGGGCTGCTGTTACCATGTGGGAAAAAAGTATCTTGAATTCATTTACTTGCAAAAGGCATTTTGTTTTTTTTACTTTCCAAGACAAATCTTTTGAAGGTGTCTGGACAGTTTAATAGTTCTTCAATACCAGCAATAGGAATGTGGGTGAATTTTGCAGTTAAAGTGCATATAAGCACCATGGAGCAGTCAAAGTGAATTAACAAAATGTTTAACATAGAGGTTTAGAGGAAAGAAGATCATGTGTTGTTGGAGTTAAGACAAGGTTTACCAAGAAGACATCCAAACTGATTAACCAGGAAAGGCTTTGCATCCCACTGGGCCAAGGTGCTAAGCACTCGAATCAAATGGTGTCTGTGGAGTAGGCAGCATGGGGCAGCAGACTCATGAGGAACTACTAGTGCATTATGGATGTGAGTCAAAAACCTGTTCAGACTCAAGTGCAGCATCTGACAGCTGAGTGAGTGCCACTTCCTACTACTCTCTATAACCCCTGGTTTCCTCTTCTATAATCAGGGGATAGATAATACTGACATGTCCCCATGTACTGTCTCCTTCCCTTGATTAGTGTAAATATGTTATGGTATCTCAAGTAAAATCGTTAAGCCCAAATTCCGTCCACAGCACTCAAGTAAGTAAATAAAGAAAAACAAATCAATAAATGGAATGTCACATCCTGGGAACCCAATGCATGCTGCTTAATCTTTCTCTCTTCCCTTAAATTTGATTTAATTCAAATCAGTTATTGAGTTTCTACTCTGTTCCAGACACTGAGGAGCTTAATACTCTATAGCTAACCTCGCAGTTAATCATGAATGACCTTTAATTTTTAACATTATCGACTTTTAAAAGCTGAGGTATATAACTCTTGAATAGAGCAGTTGTCTAGCATGAATGAAGTCTGAAGTTCAATACTCATCGTTACAGTAGTACTAAATTAAAAATCCTTAACTCTCTACTGTGAAAACTGAAGGTAGTTAACATGGTTTGGTGTGTGTGTGTGTGTGTGTGTGTGTGTGTGTGTGTGTGTGTGTGTATGGGAGTATGGGTGTATGGGTGTATGGGTATGAAATGTGATGATTGCTGCCAATCATGACAACAATTCTGTTGTCAGTTCATGACAACAGAAATAATTAATCATGAGAAGATTTACTCTTAGACATCCAGGGAAGGTCTATGATCTACCATGAGGTGAGGGTAGACACTGAGCACAATGTCCTAAAGACACGAGGCAACCCCTACTATAAACGTAGAGAGTCTCTCTACATTGCATAAGTTTTTTTCCATTTTCTGGTATCTTCTTTATTATTACTATTATTTATTATTTTTTTTTACATGTCGATCCCAGTTCCCTCTCCTTCCCTCCTTCCCTCCCTCCCTCCCTCCATCCTTCCCTCTCTCCCTTTCTCCCTCTTAACCTCTCTTCCCCATCACATGCACCCTGACCAAAGTTTTTCAACTAGGGACTCAAAAAGCTTTCAAAAAAACCTTTCAGGAAGTTTTATGTATCAGAGTATCTCCTTACTATAAACATCTGACTAAAAATGTTGTGCTTGCTTGGATTACTTAATGCCCAAGACAGTGAAGAGAGACAGTATTTAACAAATGAGCTTTTGCGTTTAGAAATCAAAGCAAACATGGAAACACACCTGTGCATAGGCTACAGTCATTGTTTACAAAGACTTCCCACTTCTCTGGAAAACTGGAGGACAGTCTTCAGGCAAAGGCTAACTGGAACTATTTCAATTCCCTGTTAGCTGAGAAAGTTCACAACAGTCTAGGGTAGTATTTTCTTGCTAGTCTATGGATGCATTCTTGGGCCAAATGTCAAAATGGAACTTTACCGGTCTATTTCTTTCAGAGTTTTTCTTTACAATAGGAAGGAGCAATTTCAGGAAAAAAAGAAAAATGCATTTAAGTTTACCTTCATTTTCACCCTGAGCTCCCTGACTTCAAGGGAGCGGCAGCAGGAGTATTTGTGGATATACTTACCCGAGTCAGTATAGAAGGTTCTTGACTAGGCTTTCTAGACCTGCTGGGAGTGGCTACTGGTGGAAATGTGTAGAGCTGGATTTCTTGTAATTAATTTAAAATTCATTTGAGCAATGATACACTTTACTTATCATTTTAGGGGCCACACTGGGCTCAGAGAGAGCATGAGATGAGCTCATGAAAATCAAGTTTCTCATTCTCCATTTGGTCTGTACATTAGCAGCACCGGGTGCAGAGTTGCCCTTGGGAGGCTTTCTCTGGACAATTGTAGCTGTAATGTATGAATCAGGCTTGATTTTCATTTTCATCAGCGCCAGCTTGACTTTGCAGAAGTGAGGACAGAAAAGAGATTTAGGAGACTCAAATGGGCATGGGGTGCTGAAAGGCAGCACTCCTGGGATTTCTTTTTCTTCCCTTTGCTTTCCATTCGGAAGGATGAGTGCCTATGCACATTTACTTGTAAATATTTATCTTCCTGGACAGAGAATCAGAACTGCAATGTGTTGTCTGGTCACTTTCTTACGGTCTGCTCTGCACAGCCTTAAAGAAAAATTTTCCTGACCTCAGCAGGTCCTCGTCAGCACACAAGCAAAGCATTCACCTTTATATAGAGAGTGTGAGTACCAGACTCCATCATCTTCTAGTGGTGAATCTCCAGATCCTACAATAAAAAAAAGAACAGAAACTGCAGCAAGAAAAGCCACACAGTATGGATGCATTATTTCCAAGCATTGCTTTGGCATAATACATGCAAGGGTTGCTATTAGAATGCAGAACCAAGAGCAGAAGAAGCTTCTGGGGCCATTCATGAAGGCAAAGGAACCTCTCAGAGTGAACCTGGCTAGGCTGTGATGGCTAAAGCCAATCAAAATGAGCCTCAGACTGTTTTTGGAATCACACGGGGCCATTTGAAAAATTCCAATGAAAGAAAAGAGAGTCAACTTCACTCTGAGACGATGCCAATGTATATGAAGCTCAAGCCAGAGCAGACACCGTAAAATGTGTGTGACTCAGACTCAACCCGCAGTTCCTGCAGTAGACAAAGACAACCTTGTAGAACCTAGTGTTTGCAGTACCTGAAATAGGTCCATCTGCTGTAATGAAAGTGGGTGTAGGCCAAGAAGGGAAAAATGTCTTATCTTAATGGCAAAAGAAATAGACAGCTGCCTAGGGATATCTGTAGGAAATGAAAACTGATACTGAGGACCTGGTTGTCTATTCATTTCCCCCCTACTGTCAAAGCCTATAGCCTCAGAGTGGGGAAACGATGGTATTATTTGCAATGAAGCAACTGGCTCTTAAAGGCAGGCAAGTCATTTTGAGATATTAGATATTGTGTTTCCAGAAGTAGTAGATCCTTAACACTTGTAGCAATAAGCAAATTTCAGACTTGAACACAGCAATGCTACATTTTGGTACTTCAGTCTGGTCACCTGACTAATTTTGGGCCATTTTAGCCACACATTTACTTCCCAGGTACCTTCCACTGAACTAGAAAAGAAACATCTCTCCTAGGAGCTTCCTCCAACCTCTGTGTAGGGGGAACTCATAACAATGGTCCCTGTTTCACTGGTGTTCTTGATGAGAGATGGAGAGTATGGAATTAAATAGCAAGGAGATGAGGCCAGCTGAAATGTGACCATTTGAAGAGCATTGCTCAACCAGAGAAGGCCATCCCCTTGTTCTGCTCAGCTGCAGATCTCCTCAACCTGGGATACAGACTTTTCTTTGTTCCATGTCAAATAGTGAACATGAAACCTAGGAATGCAACCCAGACACATAAAGAAAAAGCCTGCCTTTAGACCACTGGATCCAGTCATTCCACTGCTCCAAGTCTATCTCAAGGAAATGACAACATTCCATGTGAATCTTTCATCCCTGAGATTTTAATGGGAACAACACCATGAGCAGTACACACACACACACACACACACACACACACACACACACACACACACACACACACACACACACACACACACACGCAATCCTCTTGGCACCCTTGTTTTATAGTTCAGAGTATTCAGCATGAATTGGCACCAACCCATTCCATAAACTTTTGGTCCACACTGGCTTCCTTGGTTTTTCTTCTGTTCTGAACAATCTCTGGACACAGCTTCTCATCAGTCTGCCATGTAGACATAAGTGTGTCTTGGGGCTTCAGATTACATCGTTTTCTCCACACTTTCCTCTAGACCAATCCTATCAGTGTAGTTCACTTTAACTGTCCCCATGTGCTTATGAAAATGCCATTATTTCCAGCCATAAACTTTCAAAGGCTAGAATTTTAATGGTTTTTGTGGCTCCAAAACACAATGAGAAAATAATCCCCAAACCATAAATTCTGAGGTCCTTAGAATGAGCTATACTTCCCCTTAGGAGAAATTTCTTTAATGTCATATACCTGAGTTTCTGGGCCAGGTTTAAAGAACTCAATGGTTTGCACAAATTCTGGGAATATATGGTTGTCTAGCATGTAACTGACAACTTCCCTGAACAAAAATGGAAGTATACGTCTCATGATCAAATATAACCTGCATGGTTGATCTCTTCTACAATAAAACATGTCAACAGTCAGGCCAACATTCTCAATTCTTATTATTTTGTGGATCCAGAGAGAGGAAGCCTCAGCTCCCCCAAGGAACTCCATATTTCCTGAGCACTATAACACCACTGCCCACAGAACTTAATACTAATTGTCTGGTGCAATGTTTGCATTTCTTGCTGCCTAGCTCAAATATTTTAGCTGATCTGGACTTGCAAATCCTTTGTGGAAGGCACTTTTGTCAGGCATATAATAATAATACCACCAGATGTTCAAGGCTTAGAGAACCAGAAACCACAAAGAAGTATTTCACAGTGACCTGTTTTCAACCACAAAAAAGTCCTTTGTGGAATAAATTATCATATTGTAGATCTGTATGGATAGATGAGCCATACCAAACCTTGTTTAGGGGCTCCCATTCTTCTGTTTCACTTCTTCTCAGTGTTATGGAGGTAGGAAGTTTACAAAGCACAGTTCCTAGATCCCCCAACTCAGAGACTGCGGACAAGTCTACATTTTAGAGATTTGAAAGATGAAAAAGAAGGTATTACTTTTTATGTGTTTGTTATTATTTGAGAATTTGACACATATATGTAATGTGTTTTGATAAGATCCGCCCATTCCATTCCTTCCAATTCACCATACATTTTCACTACCATTTTTCTCTTCCAACTTCATGTGATCTCTCCTCCTCCTTCTTCCTTTCCTCTATTCCCCATTGACTCCACTTTGTGATTCATGTATGTGAATGGATGAAGGCCCATTTACTAAAGGATGGGCAGTCTCTCAGGGACTGTATCCCTGAAGAAACCTGATTCTACCTCTCACAGAAGTTGTTGTGGAATGGAATATCTGTTTAATTATGTAAAGATGTGCTGCATTTGCTTGTGTTGCAGAAACATTGTTTTACTATGTAAAAAATGTGTCACATTTATTTATACTACATTTGTTTAAATACATAAAGATTTGTTGCTTTTGTTTATGCTGCATTTCTTTATGTAATATGCTACATTTCTTTAACTATGTAAAGATGTGTGATGTTTCACCTTACATGCCTAAGGCACATGATTGGTCTAATTAAAAGCTGAACAGGCAGATGAGGGTCTGGAGGGTAGAGAGAAAAGGGAAGCCAATCAGGCAGCCAGGGCCCAGTCAGCCCGATGTAGAGGAAGCAGAAAAGCAGGATGAAAAGTATGTAGATGAGGTAAATGAGTCTTGTGCTAGCATGTAGATTAATACAAATTGGTCAATTTAAGTTAAAATAGCTAGCTAGAAACAAGCCTAAGCTAGGACAGAGCATTCATAGCTAATAAGTCTCTGTGTCATGATTTGGGGGATGGCAATCCAAGAAAGCCTGCTATAAGAAGTCACCAAGTTCAAGAGCACTTCAGCTGGGGATGGATCCTCCCTCATCAATGCTGGAATTTTGGCTTACTTGATTTTGTGCATGTAGCTACAACTGCAGTGAGTTCATGTGTGTAACAGCATTGTCATGTCGCACAAATACTTTTTCACCACAGACATCAACTACCGCAGGCTCTCACAGTCCTTCTGCCCCTCTTCTGAGATGATCCCGGAGCCTTGCAAGAGTGTGGTGCATACATGCCACTTAGGACTGAGCACTTCACAGAATCTTATTCTCTGTATGTGAACCAGTAGTGAGTCTTTGTATTCATCACTACCTACTGCAGAAAGAAGCTTCTTTGGTGAAGGTTGAAAGATGCACTGTGGATACAGGTAAGACTTACGAGGCAGTTTACTTCATCAGTTTAGCAGAATAATATATTAGATTCTCTCCCAAGGACCTGACCTAGACAGCCATAACTTTGGCTCAGTTAATGGGTACTATATGATTGTCAAGAAGGCTTTAAATACAATCAGAAAGTAGCTCGTTACTCCCATAACATTTGTGCCACTCTTTACACCAGTGGGAGTGTTTTGCCAGGCCACTTGTTATTATGCTTCACAGTGTTCAAAGCTGGGTAAAAGTATTGATTATTTTTCTCCCCAAGTGGTGTACATTGAACCCTCCAGCAGTGTGAATGCTACCTATCAGGGATAAAATACCCATGTCAATACCAGCTTGCTTTCTCTGTGCCCTGTGACTCAAATATATGGTATCTTCAACAATAAGGTCCTATCATCAACTTGGAGACAATAACTAAGAGCAATGACAATAGCTTCTAATGTCTGGAGATCTGTAAGTGTTAACTAATAAATCCAAAAGTGGTGACTCCTTCCTGGAATTGGGATTTTTGTATCTTAATCTGTGATATTGTGGAAGCATTATCACCCTGTGTGCTGGCTATTTTTATATCAACTGGACACAAACTAGAGTAATCAAAGAGGAGGGAGCCTCAACTGAGAAAATACATCCAGAAGATGAGATCCTAGGTAAGCCTGTAGGAGGTTTTCCTAGTTAGTGAATAATGGGGAGGGCCCAATTCATTGTGAGTGGTGCCAACCCTGGGCTGATGGTCCTGGGCTCTATAAGAAAACAGACTGAGCAAGTCATCTGAAGCAAGCCAGTCAACAACACCCCTCCATGACCTCTGCAGCCGCTCTGCATCCACGTTCCTGCCCTGTTTGAATTCCTATCTACATTGCTTCTAATGATCCAACTGTAATATGGAACTGTGAGTGAAATAAACCCTTTTCTTCCCAAGTCACTTTTGGTCATGCTGTTTTATCACAGCAATGGTAACCCTTACTAAGACATGCTATTATATATAGGGCAGCTCTATTTAAAGTCTTCTTTATATAGGTACATATTATAGAAAGCTTTTACAGTAGTGCGTTTTCATATGACTTTCCAAAAGGCTTTCAGGTTAGGTATCCTCTCCTTGTATCCTTTTCTCTACTCTGTCCTTCTATCACCCATCCCTTTTAGCTCTTCCGGTTCCATTAACCCTCTTCCCCCTTTTATACCACGTGTGTTCTTACCATTTCTTTTGAGACCTCACCCCCACAATAGGGTTCCTTACTACATTCCTGACTTCTAGAGATACTCCAGTTTCAACATGCATATCTGAAAATGGGTTATCTCAGCCAGAATGATTATTTCCAGCTCCAATCATTTACCTGAAATGTCATAATTTAATTTTCTTTATAACTGAATGCTATTCCATGGGTAAATGTACCACATTTTCATTTTTCATTCATTAACTGATGGGCATCTAGGCTATTTTATTTCCATGGCTATTGTAAATAGAGCAGTGCAGCAATGAATATACATGGTCAGATATCCCTATGTTAAGATATAAAGTCCTCTGAGAGTATGGTGGTGGTATAGAGGGATTGCATGGTTCCTATATTTTAGCTTTTTTATTCCATAGTGTTTGCATCAGTTTGCACTTCCACCTCAATGAGTAAATAAATGTTTTGCTTTCTCTACAGCCACGTCAATCTTTGTTGTTGTTGTCCCTAACTTAACCATTTCGACTGGGAAAAAGATGACATTTCAATGTAGTTTTAGTTTTCATCACACCCTGATAGCTGGAGATGTTGAGTATTTTTAAAAATAGTTCTTGGCCATTTGTCAGACTTTTAGAAACTCTTTCAGTTCTTGACCCCATTTTTATTAGGTCATTTGTTTTCTTGATACTTAGTTGTTTGAGTTATTTATATAATCTAGACACTAACCTTCAATTGGATGTAAAGATTTGTCCTCCCATTCTGTAGCCAGCCACTTTGCTCAAATTGTGTTCTTTGCTGAACAGAAGCTTCTTCGTGTCCTTTTTAAAATTATTTTTTATTTAAATTAGAAACAATCTTATTTTACATACTGATCCCAGTTCCCTCTCCCTCCTGTCCTCCCATTCCCCATACCAACTCACCATCCATCACCCATCCACTTCTCAGGGAGAGTGAGGCCTCCCATAGGGGATCATCAAAGTCTGCCACATCATTTGGGGAAAGACCTAAGCCCTCGCCCATGTATGTAGGCTGAGAGAGTATCCCTCTATGTGGGATGGATTCCCAAAGTCCACTTGTTCACTAGGGATAAATACTGGTTCCACTGCCAGAGGCCCCATAGACTGCCCAAGCCCCAACTGACATTCACGTTCAGGGGACCTGGTTCATGGACAGAAACTTTTAAGTTCCATGAAATCCCATTAATCAATGGTGGTCTTAAGGAAGGCATTATTCTTTTCCTCGGTGTATGTGATGCAAGAAATATGCTCTAGTGGATACGTTGACAGCAGTGAAATGCTCTGTCCACTGTTCTCTCACCAGCATTGTGGGATAAATGTGACACTGGTAGTGGTAGCAGTCAAAGAAACAAGTTTCCTAACCTTAGAGTGACATCATCAGGGTGACATTTGAGCACTGATACAGACTTCCTGACTTCCTTTATTATCTGATTTTGTTATCCCTTCATTTACTTCCCTTTAGCCCAAAATACCCAATGAGGATTTTGTTTCCTACATTAAACCTTAGCAGATATTTAAGCAAACCCATTCAGTGATGAGTGTGTTTTTTTTCTGCTGCTACAGTTAGGTTCTGAAATGTTCTCCAAGGCCTGTGTGCCTAAAAATTTGGTCCCCAGGGTGGTAATATTTGGAAGTTGTGAAACTGTTAAGAAATGGAGTCGAATGGGAGGGTCCTTAGGTCCTTGGTAATGGGACCTTGAAAAAGAATGAGAGGACTCCAGCTCTGCCTCCTCCCATTCTTGGATGTTATAAAGTGAGCAGCCTTCTCTGTTCTATGTGCTTCTCAATAATGCTCTGCCTTTCCACACAATGGAGACAGCTGACCATGGACTGAAACTGTGAGCCAAGAGAATCCTTTCATACTTAAGTGATCATTTCTCAAGTATTTTGACACAGTGAGAGAGAATTGAGCAGCTTTCTCTTAGTAACTGCCACCCCCTACAAATCTTTTGACAATGTGAGAAGGGACTTTTATGTGGGTAGGCTGAATGAGGATTTCAGTTTGTTTTATTTTTTAATTCTCTCTCACATTACATCCAGACTGCAGTTTCCCCTCCCTCCACTCCCCCCAGTCCCTCTCCAACTCCTCTCTCTCCCAGATGCATTCCTCCTCTGTTTCCCTTAAAAACAAAAAAATAGGCCTCCCAGTAATATCAATCAAATTCGGCATAACAAGAGCAGTAAGAATAGGCACAAACATTAAGGCTAGATAAGGCAACTCAGTAGGAAGAAATAGGTCCCATGAGCAGGCAAAAGAATCAGAGACATCCCCAATCTTATTGTTTTGAGTCCAACAAAATTCCTCAAGCTAAAAAAAACCATAATATACATGCAAAGGACCTAGTTCAGATCCAGCAGGCTCTGTGGTTGCAGCTTTGGTCTCTGTTAGCCCATATGAAGAATTGATCCTGTAGATTCTGTCCTCCTGGTGTCCTTGACTTCTCTGGATCCTACAATCCTTCCTATTCCTCTTCTGTGGGGTTCCCAAGCTCTACCTAATATTTGGGTGTGGGTCTCTGCATCTGCTCCCATCAGTTGCTGGATGAAACCTTTCTGATGACCCTTAAGCTAGGCAATGATTTATAAGTATAGCAGAATACCATTAAGAATCATTTCATTGACCTTTTCTTTTCTTGCCAGTTGTGTTTGGTTCTAACCTAGGTCTCTGGACTATTCAGCCTCTGGTTTCTGGCCATCCACTCAGTGTCGGGCCTGTGGTCCCTCTTATTGCATACACCTCAAGTTGGACCAGTAATTGGTTAGTCACTTCTACAAGTTCTGTACCTCTATTACATCATGGAGGCAGGACAGATGGCAGGTCGAAAAGTTTTGTGGCTTGGTCGATGTCCCAGTCCCACTGCTGGGAACCTTGCCTGATTATAGAGGATGGTTAGTCTAGGTTCCCTATCCCCCATTAGTAGGAGTCTTAGCTAGGGTCAGTCTCATAGATCCCATGGAGTTTTTCCACTGCACTGTTTCTATAACACTACCCCCAATCCCAGCAGTCTCTCCCAGTACTCTCTCCCTCCATCCTCCACCCACTACCTGATCCCTCCTGTCCCCATCCCCAAGCCACCCACACAATCTTGAGTGGGGATTTTGAAAGCTGCTACAGTTGAACTTTTCTTTTACTTATAAACTAGTTCATTCTTTCACTTAACAGCAAGTTGTTTTCTGACCAAGTGAATTGTCTTGGGGAGAGAAATAACACACAGTTATTCTATGAGCCTATGACAGGTACTGCTTAGCTCACCTATCCAAGGCTTTACAGCTTATGAATGATAAATTAGAGACTCAAATCTTGTTTGTTTGACCTCCAAACCCATTATGCTATTTTCCCTAAGCCTCACCTTCTGCTCTTGCATTTTCACACACAGGGTGATAGGCTTTGGGATTACAGAAGGCAAGTGGCCTCTTGAATAGTACCAAATTAAGTATGCAAGCAAGGAACAAGAGAAGAGGAAGATAGAGGATCTGTGTATGGCAGAATCTGCCAGTCCAATGTCCAGTAGCCAGGATCCCATTTCTTCTTTTCACTTTTCTTTTTTGTGCAGTTCTGAAGACCAAATCCAAGACTTCTTGCTTACTAACTGATTAATTTATCCCTTTTAATATTGGAGATTGAACCTAGGAACTTGTGTATGCTAGGGAAGCATTCTATCAGTGAGCTATATCTTCAATGAGTTTTGTTTGTTTGTTTGTTTTGAGACAGGGTCTTGCTAAATTACCTAAGTTAACCTTGAACTTGTTCTGTAGTCTGCACAGACCTTGAATTTAAAACAAATCCTCTTGCTTTTGCTGCTTATCAAGCTGCTAGAGTTACAGGCATGCACCACCAGGCTTGGCTAGTCATTTCTCCTTAACAAAATATTAGAGGTTGACTTAGCTGTAAGCTACCCTTTCTCAGGGAAGAAACCATGATTCCATGTTAAAATAGTTTGCCCTTTCCAATAATTGCTTAAGGAATCAGCATGGAACTAGCATTAGGCAAATGAAAATAGTTCTCTTTGTGGAGGACTATACTGCAAAGACTTTCCTCAAGAGAAAATACACACTTTTAGAAGGACAGTGAAACTAGTCCCATTTGTGTAGGATCATACTGCAAAGACACACATACCTGAAGAGAACACACACACACACACACACACACACACACACACACACACACACACACTAAAGGATGAGATTCTCCTCCCTTCCTGCTTTGGAGGGTATTGTGTATACATAATGGTTGAGACTGCAGCAGCCATTTTGTTAGCATGAGGCACAAAGTCTTAGAATTGCAAATTTCAACTGAGGATGGAAGGATGGGTGAATAAACAAATAACCCTGGGGTCTTTGATGATCTTATTTAGCTACTGAATAATCTTCAGATATCAGTGACCTCTGTGCTCATTTGTTACTCTAAAAATATTTCCAGGTTCTGTTCAACAGGAATATATAGATCAACTTCTATAAAACAGCTGGTGAGCGGTTTACAAAAGAGAAATCCCAAGGAAGACATTAAAGTAAAAGACAAACTCAACGTGTTCAGGAAGCCGGGTTTACTGAAGCAAAAAGGAACCATAAACATTAAATAAAGATTTTCCACATGATAAGAAAGAAAGAAAACAGCCAGGTGATGGTGTGTGCCTTTAGTCTTAACACTCGGGAGGCAGAGGCAGGTTGTGAGTTCCAAGCCAGCCTGATCTACAAAGTGAGTTCCAGAACAGCTAGGCTGTTACACAGAGAAACGCTGTCCCCCCCAAAAAAAGAAAGAGAGAGAGAGACAGAGATAGAGAGAGACAGAGAGAATGGCAGACAAAAAGAAAGGAAGGAAGCAAGAAAGAAAGAAAGAAAGAAAGAAAGAAAGAAAGAAAGAAAGAGAAAGAGGAAGGAGGGAAGGAATAAAAGGAGACAAGGGATAGAGCGAAAGGGGCTTTTTCTCATTAGGACTCTATATTAAAGGTGATCCCTTTTTGAGTCTTCTAATTGAGGTTTAATGTGATGTAATAGTTTCAGTCTGCAGATGGTTCCAATTACCACTCTGGAAAGCCCGCTCTAGTGCTTCTTCCACACAAAAGCAAGTTGGCTCCGAAATGGGGAATTCAAAGCCATGGATGATTCTGTCCTTCAGCTACACCTAAAGCCAATACCATTTGTAATTCTGTCCTCCTTGCACAAATGTCTTCCAATTTCAAAGGTCTTTTCAAAGTAACTGCTTACAACTTCACCACAGTCCACCAGGGGTCTTCCTGGGCTCTCTCCCTTTCATCTGGAATGTCTACATAGATAAAACCATGGAAGCCTTGAAGTACTCTGCAGTGTTTGCATTGACATTCCAGGAGGCATCTAGAGTTTGGAAGATGACTCCAGTGTCCCTTTCCTCCTCCATAAGGTTTCTTACCATTCAGTGGGGAGTGGGGGAAAGGTTTGAGACTGATGGAAAACATAGCCAGTTGGCTAAAAGGATCTGTTCATTCAACGTGATGCATAACCTAAATTGGCAGATGTATTGGTTCTGTGTTATGTCATCAATCAAAGGCATTGGATTTACTTTTTAGGGATTGGATTTACTTTTTACTTCATTCTTCATTCTTAATATTTTATACTTAAATTTATAGTGAAGTCACTGAGAAAGTAGATAGAATTCACTGTGTGCTGGGGATGCTTCATTTCAGTACCATCGACTACTCCAGAATCAACCTGAACACACTTTTAGTATATGAACTCACTTTTCTGGAAGAAAACATGATAGCATTAAATGGAGTTCAATAAGGCTCTGTGACATTAAAAATTAAGAGTCGTGCTTTTATAGCATCCTTTACTATGACACATGCTAACATATTTTCTAAAGAAATATGTAATATCCCCTTAATTATGGAGTCATTTTAGTGTGGGATAAGCAAGAAAACATGTTTAAAGCAAGAAGAAACTGGACATTGTGACCACTTCATTTCAAGCATCTGGGAGGCTGCGACAGGACAACTGCCTTAAGTTCAAGGCCAACCTGGACAACACAGTGAGACCATGTGTCAAGAGCCAAACAAATAAACAGCAAAATAAATATTTATTTACATTAGATTAAATTGATTTTTGCTTTACTAGTGAAGTCCAGTGACACATTCTGCAATGATGGAAATGACCTATATCTGCAATCCCCAATGGAGTAAACAGCAGCCACATGTAGATGCTGGGCACTTTAATTGTGATCATTATGTTCGAGGTAGTGAATATTTTACTTTCTGCAGTTTGTCAGCCATGCGCAACTAAGGCTCAACAATATTATATGAAAAATTCTAAGAATGTTTAAGCTGAGGCTTTACAGTGAATACCATCCTAAACAGCATGACAAAAATCACATGATCTGACCTAGGACCTGAATCATCTTTATCCAGAGTATGTGCATTGTTTATAATGTTCACTCATTCATCATTTGGGAGCTGTTTGTTTTAAGATCAATTGATGGGAAATGTCATTCTATAAATATGTTTTTCTTATTGGTTAATGTTAATTGATATTGGTTAATGGCACTGTTGGCCAATAGGAAAGCAAGATAGGCAGGACTAGGAGATGAGGAGTCAGGGAGAGGTAGGAGGAGATTCAAGATGTAGGTCAGAAAGAGAGCAGACCTCCAGCCCTCTCGCCAGTAAGATAAGAGCACGTGGAAATGCTTAGATTAATAGAAATGGGTTAATCATTAAGACAGAGCTAGCCAATAAGAAGCTAGTAACTGGCCAACAGAATTATATCTAATACAGCGTCTCTGTGTGTTATTTGGGGTTGGCATGGCTCTGGGAGCAGGCCAGGGAAAATATACTCACATCAATCAATTGTTATGGTATCATAGTACCTGTGTTCATGTGGCCTTATTTTACTTAATGATGGCTTCAAAACACAGGGGCTTGGCAACTTGAATATACCAGGGAGAATTGATAAGGTTTTGCTTTTAGTTTGAAAGGCTAAAGTTTCAAAGGTAGGAAAGAAAAGCTCATATGCTGAGGTTGCTGTACTCTATAACAACAACAGATCTTTTATCCAGGAAATCATGAAGGCTGTATTACCTCCAAAAGCAGAAGCTACATACAGCGCATGAGTGATCGCTTAGTCATTTAGCTCACTTCATTTCATCCTGTAGGTATTGGCTTGCTTCACATCACCACTAGGCACATGAGCATAGTATTAAGTATGTGTTTAAGAGAAGCCACATTCTCATAACTTACTACAATAGAGTTGTGATTTTTTACAACTTATTATTATAAGACAGATATGACTATTTTATTATAAAATTGTCCATCCCTTTCATAATTTATAAATTGGAAATTTATTATAGGTGTGGATGTATGTGTAAAAACAATACAGAGAGAGAATGTACAATTTGGAGATTCAGGCAACACCTGGGACCAAGCTCTCTGCTGATAAGGGGAAAGCATATTTTATTAGCTTCTCTAATGAAGATCAAATACAGGGCACTGCCAAGGAAACATCCAAAGATGAAGCCAAGGATGTGGCTGTAGAATTCTTGGTTAAACTAATAATGTAACAAAGTGTATCTTTTGTCATACAAAAGTCCCTTTAAGGGAATTAAAGGTAGGTCTCCAATCCCTCTAAAAATCATAGTGTTTTGTGATGTTTTCATCTGAATTTCTCCTTCCAAGAAACCAAGCAAAGATAACATCTTTCTAAACCTAAACTACTCCAATAATATTTCATTGTTTAATATTCCTTAAAATACTACATTAAAATTAAAGAAGTTATTTTATCCTTGGTTTGTTTTCCAGCCTCTAGTTTGATGATTCATATTCACATGACAAAACCATGAAGGTAAGGATGCAGAGGGATGCACATGGGGGAAGATGCTTGCTGTACATTGAACAAAAGCTTTCAGAGACCCCTTCACTAAACACAAGGAACAGATGAAGAAACTGTTTACTAATGTTTCCATTGAGAGGAGATTCACTAGAACGTTCCAGTGGAATGAGTTCATATGCCACCTTCTATCTTCTGTTACCACCCCAGGCTCCTCTCCTGCAACAGCATCAACCACAGTAGTATGCATGACTGTTTAGTGACTCAAAAGCAGTTTTGGGGACAAAAATAAATAGAATTGAAAGTGTCAGTACATACCATGAAACAATGAAAATTGCTTATTTTTGCATTTGGGGTTGATTTAGATAGTTCTCTGCACATCACAGTCCTGTTTTAGGCCTTTAGGTGCAACATTATCTTTTCCATCATTACCAAGTGAGATCCATACAGATGTATTTATTCATGGTGAATATTGTGAAATTGTCACCACAGTCCAGTTTTAATTAACATGTTCACCAATCCATGTGGTTCTCCTTCAGCATTATGACTAAGACTGCTTGATTTCACCCTCAAAACTGTCCTCATTTGAACTAGTTGCATGTATTTACCCTACCAAGAAGTCACAATAGCAGTTTACTCCTGCCTGTGTGTCTTAGCAAAATGAACTACCAACATGGTGATTTCAAAGATCTCATCTAGGCAATTCATTGGCTTTGCTGTTGTTGTTCAGAATGGAAGACTCTAAAGACTTAAGAGGGGCTTCTGGGGGCTGGCTGGGGACAGCTTTGCTTCCACCTGATTGCTTCAGGACCTAGGCGGTATGTCGCATGGGACATAAGGCTGATACTATACTTTCTTGGGTATTCTTGGTCATCCTCTCTAGTGGGAAACAATGTTGAGAGACATGACATGAAGTTACTCTATTCCTAACTAAATGTATGGCCCAGACTGAAGACACTTTCCGTTTGTGAGCTTCAGTTCCCTTCTTTGGAAAATGGGGTGCGAGAGCATGTAAAAGGGTGCATGTGAATTTCAAATTGTGTTCCCACGGGACCCTCTCATCCCCAGCCTTTGCAGTTGGGAAAAACTCAGTCGAATGAATCAGCTTGAGCTCCCCTCTCCCAACAAGCAATAAACAACTAGCATGGTGTGCAATTCCCAAAGCCACAATATTCTTTCATATAAATGAAATGTTCTTTCATATATTGCCTCTAAGTCCGCAGTGAAACCTTGTGTTTTTGGATGCTTTCTTGGGAGAGAAAGTGATTCTTAGCTATCTTGTTCATAACTATATTCTCAGCTCAGAGAATGATCTCACTTTCAATTAAATGAACTTAATTTTTTTCAATTTATGATATTTTTCAAATGTCAGTGGATTCATCATTTGCCAATTCTATCATACATCAAGGGAGGGCCTGGGCTTCTTTCTTTGTCCTTTTGTATGGTCCACATGGAAACCAGCCCCCTACTCTTAGTTTCTCTATTTTATTTATTATATGTGTATGAGTGTTTTCTCTGTGTACATACATTTATATGAACCATATGAATGCCTTGTGTCCACAGAAGTCATATTGTTTCTTGTTTTGTTTTGTTTTGTTTTGTTTTTAACATGGTTTCTCTGTAGCTTTGGAGCCTGTTCTGGAACTAGCTCTGTAGACCAGGCTGGTCTCAAACTCACAGAGATCTGCCTGCCTCTGCTTCCCAAGTGCTGGGATTAAAGGCGTGCACCACCCAGCTGAAGGCCTCATATGTTTTGGGAATACAGTCATGGACAGTTGTGAGCCACCATGTGTGGTAGTGAGAATCTAACCCAGGTCCTCTACAAGAGCAACAATGTTTCTTAACATTGAGCTATTTCTCCAGCCTATCTTCTCTGTTTTAAAGAATATTTAAAATCCTGGTCATTCTAGTTTGTCTTTCCCAATAATCATTATTAATTTTTGAACCAGAGACCTCCTACATACTTAAACATTTTTAAACTTACTATGTAGTCAAATCTAGCCCCAAATTCTTGATCCCCCACCACAGCCTTCCAAGTGCTGGAATTACAAATGTGGGCCTCCATGCCCTATGCTCTAACCAGTCTGTAAAACTCAATTCTCTTGAGGTGTAATTCCCTTGAGATTCTCTGTTTACATTTTTACATCAACTCTGAGAATATGCTGTTTAAGTTTTTCAGTAATTGTTTCAGAAGTATACAGGGTTTGTCTCTTCAGGTAAGTACCCAACACTTCAGGGAATATGACAAAAAGGTTGCTTTGTCTTACAGTGAAGCGGCCCTCTCCACAAGAACCCTTTCAAAGGGTTCTTCTTAAGATGTAAGTGAACACACTACTCATTTGCTCAAGCTGTTTGCCCAGTATAAAAAAAAAGAAGAAGAAAGAGAGACATTCGTCTCCCTCATGAAGGGTGTATTTACAGAAACAGATACTGTATTTAAGGCTCAAAAACACTGCCCAAATAAAGCTACGATGGGTACATAGTTCTTGGCAGTCAATCAGTGCTATAATTTACAAAATTCTGGCAGATCATGGCAAAACTGAGAATAACTGAATTGAAGAGACGGAAGGTACTGAGAAAGTACAGTAAAATCACTGCACTGTGTGCCGAGAGTGGTAGGCAGCAGCCCTTAATTGCCAGCTGCAGAGTGATATTTTAATGCAGTAGATTAAATGGTACAGAGAAGAGAAGAGACTGTGTGGAAAGATGCTTCCTACAAATCCCTGAAATGAACATTATGAAATTCCTGTAAGTGACAGGTTAAAGCCTCCTTAGCTACAGAACATCTGTGATTCTTTTCCTCTGGAATATTTTTTGGACTGTGACTTCGACTTCACTTGAAGCCGTTCATGAAAGACTTTTAAGAGAGCATTGCCTGTAGTGAGAGGTACATGGTTTTGTTTCTGCGAAGTTTCTCTTGCTGAAAAGCGTCCATTTTTCATTCAATGTTCTCAAATTTGCAGTCATATACTGTCTGCTACTATTCATGATGTTTGCTGAGACTCAAACTGGTGGAAATTATAAAACAATGTAGAACTGAACTGATGACAATTCTGGTTTCCAAATTGATAATCTGTAGACTCTGTTACAACATCTATCAAGGGATGTGAAGATGCACAGACAGTGCCTGGAGCCTCTGCATTCTAGGTATGATGGGCATCTAGTGTGTTTTTCCCAAGGGATCAGGAATGCTGATATTTCCCAGAAGCACTTTCACTTCAATGACATCCTGAACAAGGAACTCTAGGTAAGAAATTAAAGCAGGCAGTGAATGGGTACCATAATAGCCAGACCTTTTCTCTTCTCTTGATGAACATATACACAATTCCCAAATATTACCAAAATAGCAATTTCACTTTATTATAAATTCTTGATGAAATGGTTGGTTAGCCATCTCCACTGATAAATTTCTATCTTGTAAATCAGAGGAAGGCAGTCACAAGAGTTAATGTGTTCTTCAGTACACCCAACTACTAGATTATTTTCACCCAATTCCACAAAACACAATGAAAAGAAACTAAGCTAAAAAGGATTCGATTTCAAAATCAAGATTTTATAAGTCTGTTTTAGGTAATGTAATGACCCACTTGACCTAATCTCACAGGAAAAGCTGCTAAAATGGATGAACAAGAAATGTAAAGGTCTTTCAAACTTTACTTTGAGCTTGAAAAATGCAGAGGACTGGTAAGGCCCAAAACGTCTAAAGCATCAGGATCTTGCCAGGCTAGCCAGATACTGCCAAGACAGAGCTTTGATTTCTGTATACTGGTGAGTCCTGGATTATGGAAGATAAACTCAAGAGACTATTCAAGTCAATATATTAGAGAAGACATCCTACCTTTTCTAGTCTCTCCCAGATGCCAAGGTTATTTCACATTTATTGGTTCAAAACATGAAGTAAATATCTTTTCAAGTGTTGACAAAAGGTGTCAAGCATTGGAAGCACAAACTGGTAGCACAAATTCACATTAATACAATATCTTTAGTAAACAACTTGATATAAACAACTAGCTAAAATCAAAGATGTGCACGACTATGATCCAGGAAATCCACTCCTGGAAAAATGAATTCTGGAAAAAATTCTGTACCAAGGAAAGAGACTTATATTCTTACTAACAGCACTATTTATAAGTCCATAAAACCATGAGGAGTAACATAGATGAACTATGACATATTTATACAATGAGATTTCCCCAAGTAATGTGAGTGTTCTTCATCTAAGTCACAACCTTATGCAACAAGATGAGTAAATTCTAAGAATATGATAGTAAATGAAAGTAAAAGCAAACTGTAGGATAAATGGAGTCAGTATGAGTCCAGTTATACTAATGCATGCTTTCAATCATATCAATTGAAATATAAATATATTCAGTAATAATATTTAAAAAATCAAAACATGGTAACTGCAGAATTTAGGATACTGGTTACACCCGAGAAAGCAGAGGAAATCATAGCACGTATCGAGGATAAGAAAACACTACAAAGTCATACTTATGTTCTTTGGGAGACTGTGTCCTTATTAAATTAGCCAGTAAGCATAGCTGTGTTTGCAGCATTTTTTACCTTATTCATATTATACAAATAATTTATTGATGGGAACATAGGTCAATGGTAGTATACTTGCCCAGCACATGTGAGGTCCTTCGTCCAATACCCAGTGCCACAAACAAAATAGAGACATATTGGATAAATATTCTTCTGTTCTGCTTGATGTCTAATTTAACAAATTAGGCCGTAGCCATTTAAATAGCTTTAATTCAAAGAGCTTGCTTGTTAGTTTTGTTTATCATTTGTTTGCAATTATCAGAATTTGTTTCTCCTAGAAGCACTTTAAGAAGAACCATTTGGGCTTCCAAGCAGAAGTCATGGTTGCCAATAAACTTAGAGTCTTAGCTCTGGAAATGCTTTTGCAGATCATCTGATGCAGGCACCAACATCAAGGATGGAGAGTGGCCTGATGCAAACCCAATTTGGAAATACATCCAACTCACAAGCTGTTAGTAACAGTTTCCTTCTGGGACAACCAAAATTTCTTCTTCAAGATGCCTCCCAAACTTTCTCATTTTATCATATGTGATAGAAAAAGACACCAATTAAGAAGAACTCAAAAGCACTTAGACCACATACAGTTACTTTTCCTGGACTCAAATGTCTAGTTCCAGGAAGACCACATTTGTATAGAGAGTGAACAGTGACATTCCTTCCTTTACTTCCTTGCTTTCAAAGATAAGAACTGGGTAAATCTCAAAGATGTTAAAACATGGGGTGTGGGAACTACAGACATAAAAATTTCAGTTCAACCATTGCACTTAACCTGAAAATATATTATTGTCCCCAAAATTGAAAGATATGTTTAGAATAGTGATCATTTTGAATTTGTATGGGTTTATAAAGAAAACAAATAATATATGTATATATGTATTATTATGCAGATTGAGAAAGTTAAATTTATGTATTTAGGAATATAAGCATACATACATGTATGTAACAACAAATAGTGAAAAAAGACACCATGAATTTGAAAGAGAGGAAGAAAAACTTTATTGGATAGTTTAGAGGAAGGAGAAAAAAGAAATCATGTAATTTTATTATAATCTTAAAAATAGGAGAAATAAAAAAGAACAAACCACACCAAAGTCATTTATTTTTTGATATACTCAAAAGAATGTCATGTTTAATATAGTAAATGCAGCAGGTATAAATGTATATTAATCTTTCAAGGAATTACTAATTGGTGAATTCTGTTAGCAGAGAAAATATTTATTTTTATCTTTTTATTGTAAAGCACAGTGGGAAATATGTTACATCTTGTGACACAAAACACATATAGACTTACACAACTGAAATCTAATTTTTACAGAACAACACATAAGGTATGATGCCTTTTCAGAAGGAAATCCATTTAGTCTTGGAAAAGCACTGATTAATACTCCCTTAACCAAGTTCACAACCCATGAATGGGTCCTGTGCTCTCAGGAGGTATTCTGTAGATCTCTGTGTAGTTCTATGAATGAAAGAATAAGGACTAGAAAGGGAAAAGTACATCTGTAGAAGAGAACTGGAGTGGATATCTTCATGGGTTGTGTTTCTCCCAAAGTAGACCCTACCTGAGACAAAAAATTGAATGCTGGTAGTTCATTTGGAAGGTGATTCTTAGAAGCAGAGCCATAATGTAGGGAACATGATAAAAGAAAATAGGGGAAGCTCATGAAGGTAGTCTCCTGAGTCTTATTTCCAGAGGTAACCTAGACTTGTCTCTACTGAGGAAATGTAGGAGACAAAACCCAGGGACAGGGCAGCTGAGATGCCTGTCTACTGACTCCTGCCCCTTCTTGGCGCAGTTGCTCTAATCTCCTATTTTTCCATAACTTCCTGCTGATCAAGGTCTGGGGCACTGAGCAAAGCCTGAAAAGAAAGCCTCTGAGACTTGAAAACATCTGAGCAGCAAACCAAAAACAGTTGTGGGAACTGCCCACCTCAACTGAGGGAAGATGGTGCATGGTGTTGTCAGGGCTATCTACAGATGCTCAAAACTGCCACACAAACAAATCATCAATGCTGGCACTTCCTTTAAAACAAGCATGAAGGAGTTTAATAGAAATACAGGCCTGAAACCTTGTATCTTTCTTTTCATGTTAACCTGTACACACAGCTTAATGCAGGGAGATTTACCTTCATAGACTTTGGAGAGAGCAGCCAGCTAGCCAGCTACCTACATGATGAAGGTAAAGCAGCTTCTGGGGAAAAAAGGAGAAAGCAAAGCAGCTGTGATCTGAAAGAGGACAGAGGCAAAACTATAGAAGTCTGGCTTTTCTGGAACAGAATCAACCAAGTGAGACTGTGGAAGTAAGTTCTGTGAGCCACACATTAAGAAGGACAGAAACACTATGAAAGATGCTGAAAAGCAAAAGACAAAAGCCAAAGGTACCAGGCTTCACAGCAAACATTTATCTTTCCAGTTACTTAGAAGGTTGAAGTAGAAAGATTGGTCAGGAGATTGGGGATAGCCTGGACAGCATACCAAGAGTTTGGCTCAAAACACTAACAAATAAAGGAAAGCAAATATTCAAACAAAACACTATGAGCTAGATTTTATAACAAGTAAAACATGAGTAGTTTATTAAATGCTGAAAAAAGTTAGATGTGTATCCTGTAGAAAATCAGAGTTAATAGAAATACAATCACTGTATTCTGACCACTGTTGTGGGAGATTTGTTTGTGTTGTTGCCCCGAGATCACCAATGGAGTCTTGACCTTGGTTCAAAGGGTGGAGTCCGCTTTCTGCTGGCCAGAGTGGACCACAGAGTTTTCTGATGGACTTGGAGGAAGATAAAGGGACACACGGAAGGAATAAAGAGGGGCCTATAGAGATGCACAGCCTTTTCAGTCGGGTAAAGTGGAGAAGAGAGGGTGATCAGTTTCCTGTTGCTCCATGGCTCTCTCAGGTTTATTTCCTAATATTTAACTCCCGAGTTTTATTTTTTAATCGTATGAATAACATGAGAGTAAAAGGCGCTTACTTTTGTATCAAACTAAAAGGGAGGAACAAGGATGGCAGCTAGAATTTTGCTGAATTAGTTTCATCCCAAAGTGAAACTGCACATTATGCGCTGCCATCCAAATTTAGTGTACCAGAAAGCATCCCCTAAGGCTGAAGCATGCTGGTGAGAGAGGGTGGTTGCTGCACTGGGGATGAGAAGGAACTCTTAACTCCAAGGTTGGTTCCATGAAACTCTAGTGTCAGTGCTTCTCACACAGATGCCAGATGGATCTGTATGTTATAGAGAATCAAGCTTTTGGGAGGAATGGTGAGCAGAAAGATAAAGAAATAAACCAAGTCTATAAAATTTGAGAGAGAGAGAAAATTATGTAAAGTTAATGACACACAGGAAGGATAATTCCTTCAGCCCCAGGGAGGAAAGAAAGATGTATGGCTTTCAGTCTGTTTGTGGTAATAAACAGACTCCTGTCCCTTGTGTGCTGTAGAGACAGGGAGAGAAGATACTAATTTCATGTGTCATGGAATTAATGTTTAAAAGGGAAAGAGAGAGAAAAAACAAGAGTTGTGGGAGCTGTCATTTAGAAAATTAGCTTGAAGCTCTTCATTGCAGATGTTGCAGGGAAGAGAGAGACAGATGTGCCTTGGCTTGTAGAGGCACGGATAGTGAATATTAAATAAGTGAGTATCCTGGGGTGGTGGCCAAAATCACCACTTGATTATCACTGTGCTCTGCTCTGTGGCAGATGCCTCCTCTTAAGTAAGATCCTGTGCCACTAATGGCACAAACATGCGGGTGCTGGGGGAGGGAAACGTGCTGTGGAGAGCAGAATTTAAAAAAAAAAAAGGCTGCAGGAGGAAAGTGAATCCTTGATGGAGGAGAAATGACTTGTTGCCCAACACAGCATTAGTAAATATTTCCATGAAGTTTAAGTAAAAATCAGGGTTCAGGGTCACAA
Source organism: Cricetiscus sungorus (assembly GCA_030556225.1). Lineage (NCBI taxonomy): Eukaryota > Metazoa > Chordata > Mammalia > Rodentia > Cricetidae > Cricetiscus > Cricetiscus sungorus. The sequence goes on from JANBXA010000609.1 coordinate 11,925,054, forward strand.
TCCATTGGTCTTCCCAGCTTTCCCTAACACATCCACTACTGAAATGGTTTCCTTTTCTGTATGCATTTTCTTTCTCCCTGTCCCTGCAGGGTCTTTATCTATAGCTTGGATTGGCTTGGAACTCTCTACATAAGGGCCAGCCTCAATCCTACAATCCTCTTGCCCCAGCTTCCCAAGTGCTAGTATTATAGATATAACCCCCCATGCCTAGCTGCCACTCATTTAACACCTTTTTATGGTGCCAGAGGAGCAATCCAGGGCTTTGAGTAATTTTGGTGTGTTATTTACTTTTCTCTTTGCTGTGATAGAACATTTAACAAATGACTTATGAAAGAGAGGTGAATGGACTTAGGGAGTCCTTCCCACATAGAGGGATACTCCCTCAGCCTAGACACACAGGGGAAGGACTAGGCCCTGCCCCAAATGACATGACAGACTTTAAAGACTCCCCATTGAAGTCTGCTCCCTGGGGAGCAGAAAGGGGGTGGGATGAGGGTTGGTGGGGGTGACAGGGGAGGAGGGGAGGGTGAGGGAACTGGGATTGACATGTAAAACAAACTTGTTTCAGATTTAAATAAAAAATTATAAAAGTAAAAAAAGAGAGGTATATTGTGGCTCCCAGTTCTATCAAAAGCAAGCCATTATGACAGTAAAGGTGTTTGTGGTGGTAGTGGCTCCACAGTGATGGGGGCAGGTGACTGCTCTTTCTCATGTTATGGATGATCCAGAAGCAGAGATAAGACTGGAACCAGAGCTGGGCTAGAATTTCCAAAAGTCTACCACTTTTGTCTCACTTCCACTTTAATCTTAAAGGTTCCATGCCCTCCTAAAGCCATACTGTCAGCCGAGGAACAAGAGCTCAGACATAAGGAAGATTTTACATTAAAATGTCATATACTGTAACACAAGAACTCTACAACTGAAGCAGGCCCACATCTCTAAACATTCTATTTTTTTTTTACAAACACACAAGTCAGTAAATGAATTTCTACAACCTGAACATATCCATGTGATATCACTCAAATCAATAAATAGAAAGCAACCAGATCCTACCACCACCCCAAGTTCTAGAATAATGATTTGGTTTCCTTGTGTATACTTCTGAGGTATTGGGAAAAAATATGAGTGAATCAAAAACTCAATGAGCAGTTGGGAAACAGCTTGGCAATTACAGGACTTGCTGTATAAGCAGGAGGCATAAAGTTTGGATCCCCAGAACTCAGGTAAATGCCAGGTAGGTGTGGTGAACTTCCTGTGATTACAGCACTTGGAAGGTAGAGACAGGGTATCCCTGGAGCAAGCGGGACAGCTAGACTAGGCCTATTAGCAATCTCTGGATTCAGCTGATAGGCTGCATCAATGGATAAAGCAGAAAGCAACAAGCACTATACATACAAAAAAATAAATAAAATAATACCTCACTGTGCTATCCTCTGAATTCCACACAGATTTTCTATAAAAATCAGTAGAGTATAGGGGGAGGAGCTTGGTCCTGCCTCAACATGACATGATATGACATGTTTTATTTTTTCCTCCCATGGGGGGGGGGGCTGACACATTCTGAATGGAGGAAGAGTGGATGCAGGGGATAGATAGGAAGTAGGGGGAGGTAACAAGAAGAGAGAAGGAGAAGAAACTGTGGTTGGTATGTAAAATAAATGAAAAACTTAATTAAAAAGGAAAACATAAAAATAAGTATTATTCATTGGGTTTGAATTGAAAAATTCAGTAGAGTGGCATGCTAAGAGTTCTTAAGCTCTACCCTATGAGCTTGCTAAATGACTGGCCACCCTCACCAGCTTTCAGAAAGTTTAGTGTGCATATGGAATTGGTACATCCTATTGAATGTCTTTACAGTTAAGTCACAGGCATTGTAACAAAGGGAATGATATCATATCAAGAGTATAAGTAGGAAACAGATGAGGAGAGAGATGAGAAAATGTCTTAGATATGAGATTAAATGCTGTCTTAGTTTCTGTTCTATTGCTGTAAAGAGACACCATGACCAAGGCAATATTTAGAAGAGAGCGTTTAATTGGGTGCTTGCCTACCATTTCAGAGGATCAATCTATGGCTATCAGAGAGGAAACCATAGTGGCAAGCAGACACTTACATCTTAATCAACAAGCTGGAGGCGGAGAAAGAGGTGGCTTGGAATGGCATGGTCTTTTGAAACCTCAAAGGTCACCCCCAGTGACATACCTCCTCCAACAATACCTCTACTTCTTCCTAAATAGTCCACCAACTGGAAACTGAACACTCAATATCTTAGTGTTCTCACTCAAACAATCACAGATGCTCTCAAGTTTAAGCTTTAATGGTGATTTACATACATAAGTTATTTTTATGAGCAATTGATTAAGCACATGTCAACATAGTCAGTTTAAAAGGAGCCAAGAAATTAGAGCTTATAACTTTTCCTGATGTTTTGAATAAAGCCTGAATATTAATAGCAATTCAGTTTTCTGAAATTCAGCTATCATTGGAATTAAGCAGAAGGTATTTTCAAACAGTTGTCTGCTTAACATAAATACATGAGGCTGAGGCTGGAGAGGAGATTTAGTGGTTGAGAGCTCCTAATCCTCTTGCAGAAGACTCAGGTTTCCTTCTCAGCAACCGCACAGTGACCAAGAACCATCTGTAATTCCAGGACCATGGCATCTGAGTCTCTTCTGGCTCCCACAGGTATAGAATGCACATGGTGCACTTACATACATGGAGGCAAAACACTCATATACATGATGTAAAAATAAGTAAATCTTTTTCAAAGAAAAAAGGCTGGTTTGTTCCTGATTAGACATACCTTAGATTGAGCTGGAGATATTGCTCAACAATTAAGAGCATAGGTTGCTCTTCCAAATTCCCAGCACCCACATGGTGGCTCACAACCATTTATAATGGAATCTGGTGCTCTCTTCTGCCATGTGGGCATACTTGCAGATGGAGCACTCTTACCTAAAAAATACATAAGTAATAAAACTTTTAAAAAAGAAATCCCTTAGATTGCATAAAAATTGAGTCAAACACTTGAAGTAGTACCACTTGGCATATGACCTGCATGGTCTGCTGCAGAAACTGGTGTGACCTGGCTTCACTGCACAGGAAACCATCTTGGTCCTCACAGATGCCTCTTTAATGGACAAGTGGAGCATTTCAGGTGTATTTAAAAGCTGGCTAATATGTGATAATCCCAATACATAAAAAATCAACTGGCATGGAAGATTTGATTGAATCTTTCACTAAATTTTCCCAATTCCCCAATTTCCTTTTCTCAGGAAGAAAGGTTTGTTCACTACTTGGATGAGCAGGCTAATGATTTGAATCACATCTGCATTTGATATGTGGTCCTTATTCATTTTACGTTTCTTTCATTATTCATGAAATTCACAGGAGTACTGATGAATCTGGAAAGTATAATATCAGGTAGGATCATCCAGACTCAGGAACATAAAAATTACATGTTCTCTCTCATATGTGAATCCTAATTTTGAATTGTTGTAAGTGTATGTGTGTGGGTGGGTGGAGCTGGGCATAGGCCATGAAACTAGGAAGAGGATCATGAGAGGAGAGGAAGAAGACTTATGGCAGTTGGATAAAAGAGGGTGCTCAAATACAAGAGACATCAAAGTGGATAGGGCACTACTGGGGTACAAGCAGGAGACTGATAGGCATAGTCGCATCTGAAAGAGAAGTAGGGAAGAAAGATCAACCAAAACAAAGTATGTATTAAATGTCATAGTTAAATAAAACCTGTTACTTTGTATGTCTACTGCAAACAAACAATATACATACATAAATACACAGTACACAAATACATACATATCTAAACAAAACCTCTGCATGTTCTCATATTTTTGTTTAATTCTGAGAATTTGCGGAATGTTAAGTGCATGAAGAGGGCCTTTGGGAATCACAATAATGGAAAATTGTTTGGGACATTGCAGCTGTTCATCCAGGATTCTTGTTTCAAATTTAGAAACTAGATGAAAAGGGTTGTTTCTTATTCTTCATATAATCAGCATTCTTACTGAACACTGAACATCTAATTTAGCATTTGTTTCTAAAATGTAAAATAATACATTTCAGACTTTAGCACTGACTATAAGTGGATTCAAAGAAAAAATTTCAATGTGACACAATTCGCTTATGTATTAGTAGTACCAGTAGTAGTGAGGACACTAAAGCCCTATGTTGTAAGGTCAAAATGATGCAAGTTCCTTGAAATTAGAAAATATTAGGTAAATTAGGGCAGAACAAGTAGATAAAGGGAGGTTTGTATGGAGCCCTAGCAACCAGACAGGCTTGGGAAAGCATGGTGGTAGACACCTACGTCCTCTTGAGCTTACAGTAAATGATCTGCTTCAAATTGCTGGTGGCCAGTGGTTACTTAAAGTTCCTGGCTAGCAATTTGTGGATGTGTGTCTCATAAATTCTAGTAAGGGAATCATAAAATAGGTAGTTAGCTCTACACAGGGATTGGAAATGTGTGCAAATCCCTTCTTGATAGTAATAACCACTCCCAATATTTGCACTGTACAGTGAAAGTCAGTTTCCAAAAAGAGATGGTGTTCATGTTTTCTGCAGATGTAAGCAGAAGTTTTGTCAGCCATGTTCATCCAATTGTTAGTAGGTAAATGATAATGTCCAGAATATTCTCATATATACTTTTTTGTGTCTGTTCAAACATTTTGACTTCTTTATAATGGGGTTGGTTATTTTCTTGTTAATGAGTTAGAGAGTTCTTGGTTCATCTGGGGTGAAAGCTCTTTAAACAGACACTTCATTTAGGAAGATTTTCTCCATTCTGTGATTTGTCTCTTCATTCCTTTACCAGTATGTTCTAAAGAGTAAACAATTGTAATTCGGATGAAGCACATCATACCTTTTATGGATCATTTTAGATCCATATCTAAAAACCCTTTGCCTTATACATATAGTTTTTCTGATGTTATTATCAAGAACTCTTAGAAGTTTCATTTTAAGTCTATGTTCTATTTTTAGTAAGTGTCCATTTAATCGTGTTTTGCCTAGGTGAAGGAAGAAAGATGATCTAAGGGAAGGGCAAATAGGTGGTGATAGTACCAGTAACCACTGGGAAATGAGCTTTGCATGTTTCCAGAGATGCTGATTGCCTCTGTTATATGTAGTGTTCATGAGTACACTCTTTGCCTTCATGCTGCATGCTACCTAATGAGTATAATACCATTAGTGTGCTAGCCCTTTTTCATCACTGTGACAAAATACTTTAGATCAGCAACATAAAGATTTATTTTGGCTCATGGTCTCAGATGTTGCAATTCATGGCCATTTGTTGCAATTCATGGCCATTTGGTCACTTAGTGTATGCCCAATGTATACTTAGTATATTACTTAGTGGTAAGGCAGAACATCAAGGTCAGGAGAGCATTATAGATTTGAGCTTCTCACTTCATGCTGGTCAGGAGACAGTGAGCATGAGAGGAAAGATACAGAAATGAGATATATCATTCAAAAGAATGCTCTCAGTGATCCACTTACTGCAACAAGACCCATCTAGTTTCCATGGCCTCTTGATATGCCATTTCATTATAAACTGTCAATAATTTAAACCACTGACTATGCCAGAGGCTTCACAATTCAGTCACTTCCCAAAAGCCCTACCTCTGAACATAGCATTGGGAATAAAACTTCAACTCATGACCTGTGAGGGCATTTCATATCCAAGCCACAAGAGTTGCATAATTAATTTGGAGCCCATCCCTGAATCAGAACATATCCAGAAAGTTAAACTCATATCTCTAATTTGCATTTTCAAACAAGTCCTGGAGTAGAGTTCCTTCAAAGTTGACTACCATCAATTTCTCCCACTTATACTACTACTTCAGTCTATTAGGTGTAAGACTCTATCTACTATTACCACCAGCCTAAAACTTGGTCTGTCTTGTCATTTTCTTTAACTAATAAAGTTCAACAAAAGTGATGCTATGTCAATTATAATGACCTATGCCTTACAACTGAAACCTGACAGGCTCTGCTGAATACAAAGATGCCCATTTATCTTGCTGGACAATTGGGAATTATAGAGACCAGTCTGATCAATGAACGACTGAATGAGGAGGAGGTTGTGGGACTTGGGCATTGCAGATGAAGTACCAAATACGTGAGAGGAGCCATCTTGGACCCAGCAGCCCAGGATATAGCCACAGAACCAACAGTATGCCAATGAGAAATGAGCCTTTCACACTGAGCCCTGACCAAACAATAAAATCATGAGCAAGTAAGTGGTTGTCACTGATCTAAGCCACCAAATTTTAGGTAGTTTCTTGCATAATAGTAAGAAAAACAACCCCCACAGAAACCCCTATCACAGAAACCCCTATCACACATTTCTATTTAGCAGCTACCAACTTATCAGTTGAAATAACTTCAGAATGGAAACCAAATCCCTGGGTTTAAATTCCAACATAGCCAATGTTTGACTTCTCCCAAAGCAGACCTTAAAACAGGGCACACATAGTTTATTTGGGGGAGGCAACCCAGAAAGCATAATTATGGGAAGACAAAGAGAGACAAAGAAGGAAGTATAGGACAAAATGACACTGCTTAGTGGGCAACTGAAGAGGGTTACCACTGTGGGTGACTGGAGTTCCAACTTACTGAAGAATTTTACCTTTGTCCTTATGTTAATTTTTTTCTCCATCAAGAATGTTCCTATATGTCCATTGTTCATCAAGAAAAAAGGGTGGTTTTGTGGGTGTAGCTTGAACTCTTAGACTCAGCCTTGCTCCTATAGCTGCTTCGTTTAGGACAACATTCCACCCCCCAGTCAAGCACTTCTGGTGAAGAGGAAAACTCTAGGCAGTGTCGACAGTACCCTTAGTCTCAAAGCCCTCTGCTTTTTATTAGCACAGACAATGAAGACAGCATGTGGCTTGTGAAATTATAATTGCAGCCATATTTTAGATCTTAAAAAAAGAAATCTGAAAGGATAACTTTATAAATGAAGGCATTACTCTAATCCAAAGGGAAAGAACACTTTTTTCCAGTATAGCCTTCTATTGCTTAATAGTTTGAAGGACCAAGTGGGTCTCTGCCATTTGTTTAGATCTTAGAGACAGAGGAGAAGCAGGAAAACTGCAGGCACCTAAAAGTGAGGATGTCAGCAGAAAACGGGGGCCCTTAACTAATGCCAGCTCCTGTTTCCACTCAGGACCATTTCCAAAGCTCTGAAACCTAACTGTTCCCACTCAACACAGACAGAAGGAGGAAGGCTACCCTTTAAAGTAAAACCAGATGACGGAACAAAAGCAATTTGTGCTGTGTCATATGGTCCTCCAAAGGTTTAACTGTCCACACAGATTGCCAGGGACACAATGGAAATTGAATAAAGGAAGGGAGGATGCAGCCAGGCTTTGAACAAGGCCATGGACCAAGGCACTGTCTGAAGATTCATGGTATCTGAGTTAGTGAGCATGGGAGAGAGCTAGAGAGAAGTCTCCTCTTGGACCATGCTAAGGCCATCTCAGGGGTCTCTGTTTCCTGAGAAATGAGATGATTGCATGTATTTGCCATCATTGTTGCTCCATGTGGTAATTCATTATTTTTGCACAACCTCTTGTGTCTTTACAAAAATCATACACAGAAAATAATGCCTAGACGTTTATACCAAACTGCACAGATTAATGATTTTAAGGAGAAAGCGGGATGATTTTAAGGAGAAAAATGAAGAGTGGGTGTACTTTCAATTTTTTAGGTCTCTGAGTGGTTTCACAATAAATGTCACTTGCTTTTCTTTTTTCTTCTGTGCTGGAACTCAAACTCAGGGTTTTGCAATGGCTGAGGAAGTACTCTACCACTGAGCTGCAACTCCAATTTCCTTTCATCACATTTAAAAGCATCATTTAAGTGTGTTCATCAGAGTTCTACCTTCTCTACAACATCAAATAGCCCTGTTTTTAAGCTAAGCCTAATTTTTCAGACTGCCCGGCAGACAAAAGTAATATGCAGCACAAGGGTCTCATTTTCTCTCCCAAATGAGTATGAAAATGGAAGTTGCCAGTTGTCTTATCCATTCTCATTGAAAATCCAGGTCAGAGTGGTTTCTTCACTCCAAACTCCTCTCGCTTGCTCTCTGCAGTCAGCCCTCAGAGGAAGTACAAAAAGTGGTTCCTTCCATTTCACCCAGACACGCAAATACTGTCACTGGAACTTTTAGACTAAGTGATAATACGACAGATAGAAACCTACTGCAAGCAAAGAATAAAGAACATTTCCAAGAAGGTCTAAGGCTGTAACATCTCTGGCCCTCATAAAGACCCCATGTGAAAAGTTCTGGAATGAGAAGAATTGAGTTGAACTCTAAAATGCAGGGCAATCATCTAGCCCAAGAGTCACTGCCTGCGGACTAGCACTGTCACCCACAGGTCAGATCCTGAAAGGATGAACTATGAACAGAAGAAGGACAAGCCCCGGGCTGTTCCTCAGCCTTCTTCTCATTTCAGTACTGTAAAGAAAAACATACTGTAAAGAAAACATGTGTTTGGGCCGGGCAGTGATGGCACATGACTTTAATGCCAGCATTCGAGTGGCAGAGGCAGGTGGATCTCTGTGAGTTCAAGGCCAGCCTAACCTGCAGAGCTAGTTCCAAGACAACCAGGACTATTACATAAAGAAACACTGTCTCAGAAAAGCAAAAACGAAACAAATAACAAAAAGAATATGTGTTTGCATCAGTCATCTGCTGCTGCTTTTCGAACTGGGGAACTTTTTTCAGACCAAGTGTACATACAAACTGCTTCAGGAGGCGAATCTCAGAGAGATGATTAAACTCAGGGTTACTCCTGAAGCTTGCAGTGTTCATTTTACTCAATAAGACCAGGATGGTGTTTCCCAGGACCCTGTTCTAAAATTTAAAATGAATAAACAGTTCTCACTAAAAACAACATGTGAAACACAAATCTAGTTAGATGTTTTGAAAAACTGATTTGAGATTATCCACAGGAATGATTCTCATACATGACTGTATGAGAAGTACTTGGAGTGTCTGTTAAAACAGACTGCTGGACACCAGCTTTCTTAGGACCCCATTTTTTATTCAGTAGTTCTAGGGTAGAGCCTGAGAATTTATATAACTCACTGCTGCTGCAGTGGGGTAGTCAGGGAGTCATGATTTGAGATTATTCTTCCAATTCTCTACCAGAGGGTAATAAGTTATACTAAGGTATTGATAATTCTGAGAGTCCTGTGCTATACAGAGACATATTCAACCTTGTGTTTGGGACCACTTTCTGTTGCTACAGACAAACACCAGAGAGCTGGTGGTTGAAAATAGACTTATTTTGGTTGGTGGTTCTGGAGGCTGGGAAGTTTAAGGTAGGTGACAGCATTTCATAACAACCCTTGGTTGAAATGAGAAGGGTAAGTATGTATGTATAGATACCAAATGAGGGGCAGTCTTGTTTTGTAATAATCCAAAATTATTATACCTGATCCAGTCCTATGAAAGTAAGGATCCGCTCGTGGGAAAGGCATTAATCCTTCCTGGTGTTCTACTAATCTCTTCAAAGTCTCACATCCAAATATCACCACAATGCTAACCAAATTTCATTCTGAGTTTTGGAGAGGGACAAACTGTAGTAGCATGTCTCAACTTAATGACAAGACAATGCAACACGCATGAGCAGGAGATACCTATGCACCTCTAGGAAGTGCTTCAAAGAAGTGTGTAGGAAACATTAGAGGGAGTTGAGCCCTATCATATAGCAAGATCCTGGCAGGGTAATGGATCCAGAGAAACCAGAGTCCTCAGCCTCCAACCCTGGCAACATCAAGGCAATCTGTCAACAGGTAGCAAAGGCCAGGCCATTTCCAGCTTGGATTAGAACACTGGAATTTAGCCAAGGACTGGAAAGAATACAATTAGAACTGAGTTTCTAGACAGTTTGAGGTATTTGAGTGTTACAGTCCCAAATTTAGAAAACTAGATATACATTTGTGTGTCAGATAGATTGAATACAGTGCTAGTTATAACATGGTTGTATAGATCTCCAAGATGAGTCCTGAGTTGAGTCTGTCGGTGGGGAAGAAGCCATTCCAAATATCTAGGCAGCCCTAGTAAAAAGGTAGTCTGCAATTTCATAGGTCTGGAGTGCTGTTCAAAACCCAACATTTCTCTAAAGCTGAATCTCAAGTTACACTTTCAAAAGCAAGACCTTATATTAAGCATTGGCAAACTTTTCAGGCAAACTGTTTTTAGTGTCATAAGACATGATCTCTGTCAAGACCTGTCAATATTATCTTTAGGTCACCAAATGGGCACATAGTGTACTCAAGGAATTAATCCAGCTGTGGTCTAATGATAAGAAAATAATTATTAATTTCCTTTTGAATATTTCTACCACTTAAAACTTTTACTGAACTAATAATATGAAAACAGGAGGGGGCAAATGTGGTATGACTGGGCCAATTTGCTGACTGTACCCAAATTAACTATTCCCTACTCCAGATCTATCAAATTAAAATTCACCAGACTCTGCAATTGGGTCTTCCTTTAGATCATTGTTGGGTGCACAGCCACATGACCACCTCAACGTAAACCACAAATAAACCTCTTAGATGCTATTAAACTACTCAATGATTCTAGCCTTGCCAATTTATGGAATTTTCAGGGCCTAAAGTAGGCACTGGTATGTTGTCTGGACCTCTAGTCTTCCTTTCACCCACCCTCCAAGCTGCCAACTCTTCTAACCTCATTGACATTGGGTTCTAGTATGAAGGCAGGAAATTTGAACTGCAGTGTTTAAGGGCCAGTTAGTTCTATTATTCTGAGAATAATTGGAATCAAGTCGTGTTAGGAGGAGGAGGAGCAGCAGCAGCCCTGGTTTATCTACATTATTTTCCTCTCCCTCTTCCCTTTCTCCCCTTCCTCTTTGTCCTTTTCAATACTGGGGGTTAAACTATAGACCTTGAATGTGAAAGGAAAACAGGTTTTTTTGTTTTTTGTTTTTTGTTTTTCCGTGAGCCATATCTCCAATTTCCTTTTTGCTTTTTGAGCCAGGCTATCACTAAGTTCCCCAGGGTGACCTTGGACTCACGCTTTAGCCCAGGCAGGTCTTAATTTCACTCACTAATACCCTTACTTTAGCTTCCCATGTAGCTGGGATACAGAGCTATGCCATTAGACCCAACTTGCTGTTCTTAAAAAAACCAAAAAACCAAAAAACTAGCTAAAATTATTAGCTGCTAGGGAAAGTTATGCAAGCCCCCTGTTAGCAGTCAATCTAAAGATATGCTTTGGCTTTGCTGTTGTTCTGGGTTAGGTCAGGCAGGGGATGATCCAGTCAGCAGACTTAAAAAGAAAGAGTAGAGCCCCCCCCCAAAAAAAAAGAGAGAGCGAGAAAGCAATACAAAATACCATTAAAAAAACAAAACAAAAACAAACTGCTGAGGTTCTGAAGGTTTGTGTTTTGAGTTAGAGAAGGGAATAGAAATCTAAAGGTGTACATGTTTATCTCAGGAATGTAAAGGACTTACAAATGGAAGTTCAGAAGATTCAGTTATGAAGACAAAACCAACCACAAAAGGGAGAGGAAAGGAAGTGAGCCATTGTGTGGCATTTCTAAACAGACAAGCCAATCTGTTTTGGCAAAGGGCTGTGCTCAGTCATCAGACCAGTTCTCAAATTTCATTGTCTACAGATCCTCAGCAGGATCTTGTTAAAATGTAGATGCTGATTCAGCAAGTCTTAGGAAAGGCCTACATGCTGAATTTTTTACTTGATTCCAGATGAACCAAGGGTGCAAGGATCATGCTGAAATTCAAGCACAGCTTTTAGTTTTGTTTTCCTTTTAAATAATAAATGTTTTAAAAGAATACCAGATCCATGGCTTTGTCTCATTTGAGGCTAAACCACTACCATTCAACATAGATTACATGGCTGTCCAGGAAGTTTTCCATACAATGATATCCACCAAAAGAACAACCAGGATCACCACAATATCTAGCCTTTCCTTTCCCAGTCTTGCATTCTGGGCCTGCCCTTGTTTCTAAATTAGCCCAGAGTATGTCTGCAGATAGCTTTCTATGCCCACGTAACAGGGAATACCTTTCTAACTCATTGAGAGATTCATTGTTGGCAAGTGGTACTCCTCCACCTAGCAATGAAAGACCAGACACTATTGTCTTTCTCTGGCCAGTATTCTTTCATTGTTTGCAGAAAAGACACAGTTTAGTCACACAATATATGACGGGAAACTTTGAATGAGCAGGAATTGTATGATGCCACTAAATAGAAGAGACAATCAGTTGTAAGCATTAGTGATGCTGAGATTGTACAGATATTAGAGCAAACATTACTAATGGTAAGGTAAAAAGAGGTAGTCCTTCTAGAAAAGATTTTGGAAGGTCCTTGGATGTTTCATTTTAGAGTGAACATATGACCCAGAAGTTCCATTCCTAGGCATCTAGACAAGAGTGTATGAATATGTCATAACTCACAAAACGATAAGTTTTGTATAACTTTACTTTATAAAGAATGTCAAGAATAGACAAATCTATAGAGGCAAATAAGCTAGTTGTTGCCTAACAGTCAGAGCAATAAGGGTTTGGACAGTGACAGCCAAAAGGCATAAGGTTTCTTTGGGGGATAATAAAAATGCCCTAAAACTGATTAAGGTGTTGGACACAGAACTCTATGAATGTGCTACAACCTCTGCAGTGCACAGTTTAAATGAGTGAATGGTGTAGTAGGTAAATTATGTCTCAGTAAAACTGTTAAAATGTCACCACAAATCAGGTGTACAACTCAAAACAAGTGGTGTAAAAACAAAGCTTATCGAACCCCAATTTCCTTTAAAGAGATCAAGAGTTTGCCTTGAGGCAGGAGCTTCTCAAAAACCACTGAGAAATACTCAAGAGTATTTCTTGAGGGATAAGTGAGAGTACACTCAAGGATTCATATAAATAATGATACTGAGTTATGTGCTGGATGGGGTCTCAGGGAGAGTTGCAGCATAATTTATTCGAGTTTGCCTAGTTCTTGAGCCCAGAAAAGTGCTTAATATGTAGTAGTCACACAAAACATAAATTCAGACACAGACCTGCAGAAGTGAAGGCAATTCACTTCACTGACCTCTAACTGGAGCTCTACTTCTAACTACCTATGTGACTCCAGACATGCCAGCTAGCCAGGCTTGAGAGGTTTGACCCTAAAATGCATGAAGTGTTTGTGTCTGAAGCATCCTCACTGCCTGAAGTTCCACAGCAGATGAAGGAGGCAGCCTGCTCAGAGGAACTTGGTTATGAAAGAAAGAAACTCCAACAGAAATCTAAATAGAGCCTGAGACACCCATCCAAGTGGGTGGGTTGAAGCTTGCCAGAAGCATCTCCTACTGGCATGTCATTACCCTCTTGGAGACAGGTCCCCTGCTAAGCCATGACAATAGAAAAATTAATAAGACTCTACATGGGTGAGCGCATTAGAACTACACATAGCTAATACTGAAATGATATGATTCTACTCCCTAAAAAGCTGAGTGAAAATCCGAGAAAAAACAGCATTTTACCACAGCCTTAGTCTGACAAATACTGAGTCAGTGACAATGTGTCTACAGAGTTCCTGTAAGGAATGACCATGTGGGAGCTGAATTTCAGAAAATGGGGAATGTGACAAGTACCACTTCTTCAACAGTCCACAATGAGTCTGAAAACTATTGGCATGATTCTCACCCTGTGGCTCCTTTACTGGTATGATTGAATAATTTTGAAAGCCCGGACCAGACAGGATCACTCAGCTCAGTTGCACACACAGTAAGTCACAGACCAAGGCCAATAATTAGAGGACACTAGGATGCAACTTCATTGAAGATGTGTCCAATAAACACAACTGGAGGTTCATTGTGATGGTGACATGAGACAAATTGCTGGTACATGTGACTAATCACACTACAGGTCACTATAAGAGCAGGACAGAAAAAATAATACAATAACATTGGAAAGCCAAGAAAAAAGTCTGCAATTGTCCACTCTCTTCATATCTATTCAATACAGTGCTTGAAGTTCTAGCTAAAACAATAAGACAACAAAAGGAGATCAAGGGGATACAAAGTGCAAAGGAAGAAGTGATACTTTTGCTATTTGCAGATGATATGATTATATACATAAGAGATCCCAAAAATTCTACCAGGGAACTTCTTCAGCTGACAAACACTTTCAGGAATGTGGCTGAATAGAAGATTAACTCAAAAAACTTAGCAGCCCTCCTATATACAAATGATAAATGGTCTGAGAAAGAAATCAGGGAAATAACACCCTTCATAATAGCCACAAGTAATATAAAATATCCTGGGGTAACTCTAAGCAATGAAGTGAAAGACCTATATGACAGGAACTTCAAGTATTTGAAGAAAGAAATTGGAGAAGATCAGAAAATGCAAAGATCTCCCATGTTCATGGATTGTTGAGATTAAAGTAAAAATGGCAATTTTATCAAAAGCAACCTACAAATTCAATGCAATCCCCATCAAAATCCCAAAAAATTCTTCACAGACCTCAAAAGAACAATATTCAAGTTCATATGGAAAACAAAGGACCCAGGACAGCTAAAAACAATCCTATGAAATATAGGAACGTCCAGAGGCCTTACCATCCCTGACTTAAAGCTCTACTTTAGAGCTATAGTAATAAAAACAGCATGGTCGTGGAATAAAAACAGACAGGTGGATCAATGCAATTGAATAGAAAACCCTTATGTAAATCCCCACACCTAAGAACACTTGGTTTTTGCCAAAGAAGCCAAAAGCATACAATGAAAAAAGAAAGCCTCTTCAACAAATGGTTGGCATGTAGAAGAATGCAAATAGATCCATATCTATCACCCTGCAAATGGATCAAAGACCTCAATATAGAACCAGTTAAACTGAACCTGACTGAAGAGAAAGTGGGAAGTAGCCTTCAATGCATTGGCACAGGAGATAACTGAATATAACACCAGTAGCACAATGAGATCAACAATTAATAAATAGGACCTCATGAAACTGACTAGCTTCTTTAAGGCAAAGGCCACTGTCAATAAGACAAAACAGCAACCCACAGAATGAGTAAAGACCTTAACCAACCCCACATCTGACAGAGAACTGATTTCCAAAATAAATAAATAACTCAAGAAACTAGATACCAAAGTACCAAATAATACAATTAAAAATGGGGTACAGATCTAAATAGAAAATTCTCAACAGAAGAATTGCAAATGGCTGAAAGACATTTAAAGAGTTGTTCAACATCCTTAGTTGTCAGGACAATATAAATCAAAACTCTGAGATCTCTGAGATACAATCTTACACCTATCAGAATGGCTAAGATCAAAAACATTGGTGTCAGCTTATGTTGAAGAGGATGTGGGATAACGGGAATATTCCTCCACTGCTGGTGGGAATGTAAACTTGTACAGCCACTTTGGAAATCGATATAGCAATTTCTCAGAAAAATAGTAATCAATCTACCGCAAGACCCAGTTATACCAGTCTTGGGCATATACCCAAAGCATTCTCAATCATATAACAAGGACACTTGCTCAACTATGTTCATAGCATGTTATTCACTAGGTTGAAAACAACCTAGATGCCTCTCAACCAAAGAATGAATAAAGAAAATGTGTTAATTTACACATTGAAGTATTACTCAGGTGTAAAAAAAATGCTATGATATTTTCAGGCAAATGGATGGAACTATAAAAATCATCCTGAATGAGGTAACTCATACCCAGAAAGACAAACACTCATAGGTGAATATTAGCTGTAACCAGGCTACAATCCACAGCCCTGGAGAGGCCAGGTAACAAGAAGGATCCAAAAAGGCACACATGGATTTCCCTAGAAATGTGAATAGAAGAGATCTCCTGGATAAACTGGGGGTGGGGGATGGGAACATGAGGGATTGTAGGGTCTGGGGATAGGACAGAGGTGGAGAGTAATAAAAAGAGATGTCTTAATGAGAGAACATTTTGGGGTTAGTGAGAAACCAGGTGCCAGGGAATTTCCCAGGAATCCACAAGGATGACCTCAGCTAAAACTCCTAGCAATAGGGGAGAGGGTACCTAAACTGGCCTTCTCCTGTAATCAGATTGATGACTACCTTAATTGTCATCAGAAAGCCTTCATGTGGTAACTGATGGAAAAATTCGGAGATTCACAGTCAAGTACTTGACTGAACTCCAGAAATCATGTTGAAGAGAGGGAGGATTATATGAGCCAAGGAGTCATCACAAGGGAACCCACAAAAACAACTAAACTGGGTTCATAGGAGCTCACAGAATTTGAACCAACAACTAGGAAGCCTGAATGGGGCCAACCTAGGCACTCTACATATGTGTGACAGTTGTGTAGCTTGGTCTATTTGTAGGATTCCTAGCGTGGGATCAAGACCTGTCCCTGACACTTGAGCTGACTTTTGAGAACCTGTTCCCCATGCTGGGTTACTTCCCCCAGCTTTCAAACAAAGGGAGGAGCTTAATCTTAACTCAATTTGATATACCATGCTTTGTTGACACCCATGGGAAGCCTACCCTTTCTGAATAGAAACCAAGGAGGAGCAGATGGGGGCTGGAGACATCAGGGAGGAGGAAAGGGGAGGATGGAAGGAGAGGAGGGAGGCGAAACTGTGATTAGTATATACAATTAACAAAAAAAATAATTAATGAAAAGGTTTTTAAACAAATATATTCAATTTACAACCTCAAGTTTCTGGAATAATATGAGGCATTAGGTCCAACCCCATTTATCTTCTCCCTGGAAAAACATCCAGTATGAGCTAAGAATTATGACCGAGTACATCATTTGGCTGAGGAATGTGTGCTCTGGAGCTTTCTGAGGACAGAGTGTGCCATGTGCGCTTAAGATCCAGGTGTAACCATTTATTACCTGGAACAATTGGCAGATTAGCAGCACTACTAAGGACACATGGTGCAAGCTTTCCTTTCTAAATCTTTATTTGGAACCTTACCCTCAGCACTTCCAAACTTCTCAGAAATACTAAATCTCTTAGAGTTGTGTCCTAGGGCAATTTGATGACCAAAGGTCTCATCAGCTAAGAATGCCCAGACTTCTCTCCTGTCCCATTGGCTTTTTTATTAAGAGTATTATAAATATTCACTGACATTTTGTTATCTTCCATTCCTTTCCCCCTGGGAAGTAGTCTTAGAAATTTTGCTAAATGCCGCAAAGATATATAAACTTGAATAGTTTGAGTCTTATTCACAACTACTTCAGACCACCAATATTCCAAATATTGGCTCAATATCTTCTCCAGACCTCAGACATTGTGCTAACCAAGAGCAGGACACAATTTCAATCTATGTTTATATCTACTTTGTTTGATGTTTTTCTTTATTTCTCATTTATTTTTACTTTTGGGGGTTGTTGGAATTTAAGTTTAGGGCACCAGATGTGGTAAATCTTTTTGAGCTACACTTAGCCCATTGTTGATTTTCATATGAGAACTGGAAACTATAGAGTTGGAGTTCACTAGAGAGGCCACCTCCACCTACTCATTGGTTGAATAAAAGTTCTCCTATTCTGGTAATTTCATCTTGTGTGTATTTACCTATTTGTTTGTTTGCTTATTTAGGTGTCCTATTTTTCTCTCAGCTCAGGAAGACCATGTAGTGAATAGCAGATTTGGATGGGATAAGTGCTTTTCCCCATGGGGGTAGGGATAGCTGCCCAGAGTTCTAGTTCAAATTTCAAAACATTCTTAGTGAAGCCCAAAGTTATTCTAAAGTTATTCTAATGCAACAGTGGATCTTTTGCATCACCATCTAGGCAGCATCATTTCCAAGCATCAGACTTCATTCATCATGCAGGCCAAGTTCCTGCATGGCTCCTAGGTACTTCCAGAGCCAATCACACTTTTACATTACAGTGTTGACCACTCTAGGTAACTGTGCCTAGTTCCCCAGAAGATAGGAAAGCACTGAAAAGAAGGAACTGAATACCATGTGAAGCCCTCTTTTCTAAGCACAGAACCTCTTCATCATTCATGGCCACTTGAAAAAGGAAGTCTCTGGGTAAAGCTCAGATTTCATTAGAGAAGGCCATAACCAATTCTATTTCAGAGCAGAATTTAAACATCCCAGGAGAGGAGCAGCCCCCCTCAAAGCAAAAGAACCACTGAAGCTGGCAGTTCCAAAATCTTACAGTTAAAGATGTGAGGCTGGCTCAAGTGCCCCCCTACAAACTAGCACTCCAGAGGCAATTATTCATACTGCTATTTTGTAAGAGAATCTTCAGTCTGAATGTTAATCATAATTTGGCTGCTAAAACCTCCATACTATGTTACAGTTTTGGCAACAGTAAACCTCTTGAAACTCTCTTTGCTTTCAATTACTAACTTTAGTTGTATTTACTGAAAGGGTAATTGATGTAGCACATATACATGTGTTTACTAAGGAAGGAAATGGAATGAAGCAGCCAACAATAATAAATGCAAACTCCAGCTCATGCCTGCACTCCGTCTCTCATCTTACAGCCCCCAACAGAGACAGTTATTACTTAAACAGAGGGTACTCATGGATTTAAAATGAACCTCTGTGGCCAGCAAGCCATATCTATGTGTGTATATTTGTGGTGCCATGAAATCCCATTTACCCATCCATGCACCTTTCTTGCAGATCATCAGAGTTTCAGGGTCCATTAAATTCCGTAAGTACAAATGCCCATCAGCACCAGGAAGTCTGCTAAGCATTCTCAGGAATACAGATAATGGTAAAACACAGTACAAGCATAGCTTTTAGGGACTCAAAATCTAGAAAAGGAGTGCATAACTTACAATGCATGGAATGTATGAGAAAGACCACAAAACAGACACAGGGAGCTATGCTTTTTAAAGAAAGATAGGAGGCTTTCCTTTCAGTGATCCAGAAATAATTTCAAGAGCTGGAGTATTGTAGCTCAGCCACATACAGAAGATCATGTGTCCCATCCCCATCACTGGGAAGAAAGGAGAGAGGGAAGGGAGTGAGGGAGGGAGGGAGGATTGGTCAGTTAATTTCATCAGAGTGTAGAGGCTATAGATAATGGGAAGAATTTTGAGCAGATGAATGGCTGGGTGAGTCACTCCCAGGTGCAGGCAATGGCATCTACAAAGGAAGAAAACTTAACTAAATTGCTATAGGGCCACATAGTGTATATGGACTAAGTTATAGGTAACCAAGAGTGAACACTTGGAAATTGTGCTGGAACCATCTAGCCCATACAAATTAGTCCACTTAAGGGGCTGAGAAGAGAGCTCAGTAAGTAAAGTGCTTTCTACATATGAATAAGAATTTGAGTCCAGATCTAAGTATCTACATAAAAAGCCATGTATGTTGGCACACAATTGTAATCTGAGCATTGGATAAGGGAAGACAGGAAGATTCCTGTACCTCTTTGCCCAGCTAGTCTTGCCCAATTGATGAGCCCCCAGTTTAATGAGAGACCCTGCCTCAGAGAACAAATAAGGTGGAAAGAAACAGAGGAAGACACTTGAAACTGACTTATAGAACACACACATATCTACATACCTGTGTGCGTGCATGTGTACATGCATGCCCATGCGTGTACACACATACACACACACACACACACACACACACACACACACACACACACACACACACACTTCATTTAAAAGACCAGCATTTGACTGGCAAAAATAAATAGACAATGAGCTATCTTCAGAGAGACTAACAGAGATTGTTATGGTTGTCATCTAGAAGGGATGAAGGGATGCACTTTGATTATGGTGCAAGGACTGAAGAAGTATCAAGGTCTGAAACTGGTGTCTTAATGATGGTTTCGGTCCCTTGTTCAACTCACAAATCTGTGAAATGAGGAGTGGCAACAATTTATCCTACGCGAAGTGTTCTCAACAAAGACAATGCCAGACGAAAATGCCCTCCTCTCTCTAGCAGATCCCCTTTTATATTGCAGAGTGATTTTGCAGTTGATTATATGCCTTAAACACAAATAGAAATTTCTAGTCAGTTTCTGGTGAGACCTTAATTGTAGAGCCTGAGCCAGGTGCTCGGCTCCTAATACTTATCTCCACATGTGGCAGTTCCGAAGACTGCTTTGACTGCCATGGTCTGATGCGCTTTAAATTTTCCTAATGAACCCACAGCACTTTACCTCTTTTCTCCAGTACTAGGAAGACTCACAAAGCCTTACTCCATGGCCACAGCATTCATTCTCCACCCTTAATTTTGTTTGCAGGAGGTAGAGTGAACTTCCAAACTCTGAGACATGCAGATGCTTACAAGAATTCATTTAAGAACAGAATTAATGAAAAGTCCCTTTCATTTGAAGAATCCAAACAAAAACACACGCAACTGTGCTAGGAGCACTTCATATGCTCTGTGTGGGTTTCTGTAGACAGTCTTTGCTAGACTGTAAGGACTACACCAGAGGCCCAGAAAAGTTGCATCAAATTAATGGTTGGAAGAACCCCAGAGAACTTCTTTGGGTAGCAATGGGGATGATTTGCCCTTTGTCTGACTGATTTGCTGTAAGAGCTCAGATGGTGCTGATGGGGCCCAAATTTCCTAGCCCTCTTTGTGAGGTTCCAGATCCAAATCTTTTTTCACTGGCTTTTCCTGGAGACATGGTATCCACTTACTGAGGGAGTGCGTCTGAGGCAGCCTTTAAAACCTGTCACCCCACAACTAATAGTGAACTCAGAGGATTCGATTATCCTCCAGATGTACAAGTCTGGCATATTCCCCAGACTTTTACAATCTCTGGCTTGGACGAAATCCCCTCTGCTGGGATTCAACAGCCCCAGCAGAGCTCACTTCCCAAGATACTCCTTTGGGACTTGGCAAGACAGGGATTCAGCTGAGTAGTATTCTGTAGTGTAGAAAGCCACAGTGTGAGGTCTATAGCTGGGCTTGGGGGAGGAATAAAATAACTAATTTAAAAAAGAAATGTCTAGAAATACGCTAGAAAAAAATTTCTCCAGAGAAATGCTTCCTTCTCTTCTGAGAAAAGCCAGATGGCAGGTTAGGAATCAGCAGAAACAGCAGCAAAGAGGTACCTGGAGGCTGCCTGGCTGAGGGAGGAGGGACATTTACACTGTCCAACTGAGCAAGCAAGCCAAGGGCGAGTCCCAAAACATAAGCAGTAGTAAATGCCTGAGCTGGCCAATCTAGAATTCTGTGGGTGTCTGAGGCTTGGCAGCAAGCTATACTATATAAGGGTAGAAGCTGAGAGAAAGGAGGTGGGGAGCAGGAAAGAGGAGGGAAAGCCTATTAAAAAGGAAGGGAGTCTGCCTGGGACAGGCTCGACCAGAAGTTGAGATTCTTTCATTTAGACTGTCTCTCCTTTCCCTCTAAGCTCCTTTTTAACACAGTTTGTTGTCAAGGAGGTGGGAGTAGGGACACTAACATCATAAAATGATAATTCCCTAGCAATGGAGGGAAAGCATATTTTGCACTTTGCCCCTAATCAGTTCCTTCAAAACTGCAAACATGCAAGCATCAGCTCAAAACACAAATATTGTCTTTGAAGTCACACATCATTCATTCATTCATCCATTCATTCATTCATTCACTCTGAACGTGACCTCTATCTACTTCTAGCCAGCTTCCTAACTGGGAACTCATTATCTTTTTATCTCAGCTCCTCCGGTGGGGGAGGTGCTTCTTCCCAGGCTCCAGGTTTAAACTGTCCACAGTGATGTCGAACACATAGACAAGTATTTGCATACCTTGTAATTCATGTCACCACTTTTCTATTGACATAGTTAAAACCTCTGAGAAGATCGACTCTTCATTCCAAGGCCACAGGGTGCCCTGCACCTCAGAAGCTCTCTGTTAACTTAACATTTCATTATGAGGACATTAACTAGAGTTTTGGGTTTTTTTTGTTTTGTTTTGTTTTGTTTTTACATACCAATCCCAGTTTTCCCTCGCTCCCCTTCTCCCAGCTACCACCATTTCCCCCCAATCCCACCCTCCCCACATCCATTCCTTAGAGGGGTTTAGGCCTTCCTTGGTGAGTCCTAAGCCTGGCATATTAACTTGAGACAGGACCAAACCCTCCCCACTCCCACATGACACCCTGTATCAAGGTATTTCACCAGAAGGAATGGGCTACAAAAAGCCAGTTCATGGTTTCACTGCCAGCCACTTCCCCCCTTCCCCTCACCCCCCCCCCCGGCCAACAGATCAAGCCACATAACTGTATAACTGTCATCCACATTCAGAGGCATTTGCAAAGAGAATTTTCCCTGCCCTGTGAAAACTCAGTAAACACCAGGGTTCCCTTAGATGCTGGAGACCACGCCCTCCAACAGAACCCTGAGCCTTTCCCACTTTCCCTGGTGCTAACCAAGTGCATGCCACATGTCACCACTCTCAGCTGGCACTTCTCCCTCAGAGAAGCAAACTTTCTCAGAATTCCGGAGTATGCAGTGCTGAGCCAAGGAGTGGAGTGGCCTGGGAAGGGGGAGGGTACAGGACAAGAGGACACATGAAGGCTCCTCAGCCTGGTGAGTCTTGGCAGCTCCAGAGGTTTAAACCTCTGAGCTCTGGGAGCAGAAAGTGCTCAGGCTCAGGTTCCTGGCGCTCCAAGAGCTGATAGTACTCCCTTCCTTGTTTCCCGTCTGGAGCCCCACACTTTACCAGCTTCCTGGGACTGCGAAAACTGAGTTCAGAGTAAACAAAGGGCGTCCCCCACGCCTCCCACTGTTTGAGGCGTGGGGTTTCAGCAGAGGGCTCTGAAGTTCCTAGCTGTACCGCTGGGGAGACACCCCCATCTTTAGCTCCTACCTGGGAAGCCCCAGCTCGGCGGAGCGCGCAGCAGCAGTACCAGTAGCAGAGGCAGCACTTGAGGCAGCAACAGCACCGGCCCGAGTCCCGGGCTCCCCATGGCGAGCCGGCACTTCCCTCGCTGAGCAGGCTGCACAGCGCGCTTAAGCGGAGGGATGAAGCCAGAGACCAAGGGGCTGTGCAGTGAGCCAGAGCCGCTAAGGCCAGGCTGGAAAACTCCTCCTCGGCCCCCTTCTTTCCCTCCCTCCCATCTTGGGCCTGCCCTCCTTCCTCCTCCTCCCTGGAACACAGAGCGGTTCAGGGCTCCCCGCCCCAGCATTTGCCCACCCCCTCTCTTTTTGTTCCATCCTTTCTTTCTGGAAACTGGGCTGCTCTACTCGGAGACAGAAATCTCCGGAGAGAGGCCCTAGAAACCCATTACATCCAAAAGTATCCTTTGCTCCGTTTGCACACCCCTCAGCTCCCACACACAAACTAGTATCTCTAAGACCTAAGGGATCCTGGGCCCTTGGAACGAATACTTGTGTGCAGAAGGCTGAAGTCCCTGTGAGACACATAGAAAAAGAAGCAACCTAGGATTTCAGAATTGCTCTCTAGAGCTGGACACATTCCCTGGTTTGACACTCACAACTACCCTCGAAGTTCGTTATTATTATGCCTACTGTACCAGGGAAAAAACAGCAGCTCAGACACGTGTTATGGAACCAAGGTGTACAACTACAGGAGCGCCAAGGCTATACTACAGGGTTTTATGTTTCTCTTTTGCAAAGGAACGAATCAAGGGCTAGGCCTGGTGACCATTTGCTATGCTGCTATTTAGAATGGGATTTAAGGGTCAGCTGATGGTGAGCACAAGGCACGGAAGTTCTCTGCCTATTTACAGATTCAGTGGTTTCTTGCAGCCAAATGTGTCTATCTCCACAGCTGTAAACACCCTCAGAAACAGCAGGACCAGCCCAGAGTCTCCACCCTGTGGGCAGGCTTGGCAATATTCTGGCATTAGTATAGGGTTTCTAGCCTGCTCCCAGGATGGATCCAGTTTCTTTGAAGCTTTTGGGTAAGACAAAACCCAGCTAGTTGCCATTGGGTTCACAGAGCTGTGTGACTAGACTAGAATCATACCCACAGCAGAACTGTATCTTTCTCTTTGCCACGGTCAAGGTCTTTGGGAGCAATGACCCAGAAGACCTTTTCTTTTCTTTCTCCTTCCTTCCTTCCTTCTTCCTTCCTTCCTTCTTCCTTCCTTCCTTCCTTTATTTTTGGTGGTGGGGGTAGACATGACCTAGAAGATTTTTTAATTTGTTTATTCAAAGGGGTCTTTCCCACTTCTCACTAAAGCCCCAAACTTGGGCTTCCATATTACCGTCACCAGTATTTGAGGAAACTGCTTCCTATCTCTTTTGGGTTTTGCCATTGATACTTCCTTCAGTAGCCCTCCAGCTGCAGAATATGGGGGAGGTTGGGCCCTCAGATCAGACTCTTCAGAAAGTAGTTGTCAATCCCGTGACAAGTTGGTCAGACCCCAAAGAAGCTTCATTAATGTGCTTATGCGTGTAATAATTATTTTTATTATTAGAAAAATAAATAAGTGAAATAAATAAGTGAAAGTGTTTTTGCAAACACACAGCTGACATGATGTGTGCATCTAAAATTCTCATCATTCAGGAGGCAAGAAGATTGTGAATGTAAGGCCAGCCTGGGTTACATATGAACCCTGTCTAGGTAGGGGAAAATTTTAAGACACTTCAGGGGTATACAGACATCTGTTCTGTCTTCTGAAGATTTTCCTAACCCTGGGCAAAGTGGTAGAGGGGGTGAGAGAGAAACACAGACATCACAGTCTGGTAGACATGACAGTCATCTGCAGGGCCAAGAGGTAGAATTCAGCAACAGTCTTGTTCCCTGGACCACAACACAATGGGTCTCAGTGAAGAACAAAGGAATGAATTCCCAATATTCACTCCCCTTGTTTTTCCTTGAACTTGTCCACTCAGACAAGTTCTGAGGGGAGGAGTGACAGTTATCCACTTACTGCAGGAAAGGAGTGCCTAACAAAGTCAAAGTCAAAGTCAAGGGCAGCTCTTCCCTATTCCATCCTCCTCAATTCCACACCTCCTCATTTCCACAACCTCTTAAACCAGATCTTTAGTTCCTCCCTTTCCACATCTTCTCATGATAAATGGGTGATAAGAAGGAATTTAAGTGACTCATCCACTATTCCTTAGAAAATGAGTCGTCATGATAGTAAAATCCAGGAACCTCTCCTTGGTTCTGTCACATTCAGGTTTGCCAAAATGATCCCAGGTTTTGTTTTGTACCATTCTTTGTATACAGACCCAAAATAGAAAACTAAGTAATAGGCCATAAGAGGAGTTTGTTATGATATGTTGGATTTATATTTGCCTATATTTATTGTGAACAATTAACTGGGAAATAATGTTTTCTAAGTATAGTAGATCAATTTCTTGCTAGAAGTGTTTACTACATATATACTAAAAATTTCCTATTAACTGGTAGGATGCTTTAACTTTTGATTTTAGTATATTTTAATATAAGTATCCATGGCCAGATTCTTCAATGAATACATCTGAGACACAAATTGTTTAATGGATATGCCATAAAAATTAAAATCTGATGTAAAATTAAAACGGAACATCTTTAAAATAATTTTTTATTCTACATATCGATCCCAGTTCCCTCTCCTTCCCATCCTCCCATGCCCTCACCCCCCATCCCATCCCCCATCCACTCCCCAGGGAGGATGAGGCTTTCCAGGAGGGATCAGTATCTGTCAAGTCATTTGGGGTAGGGCCTACGCCCTCCCCCATGTCTCTAGGCTAAGGGAGTATTCCTCCATGGGGAATGAGCTCGCAAAGTCCTTTCATGCACCAGGGATACATCATGTTCCACTGTCAGATGTCCCTTAGACTGCCCAGGCCTTCTAACTGAGACCCATGTTCAGGGGGTCTGAGGTGGTCCAATGCTGGTTTCCCAGCTATCAGTCTGGGGGTCCATGAGCTCCTCCTTATTCAGGTCAGCTGTCTCTGTGGGTTTCTCCAGGCTGGTCTTGACCCCTTTGCTCATCATTTCTCCCTCTCTGCAACTGGATTCCAAGAGTTCATCTCAGTGCTTAGCTGTGGGTGTCTCCTTTTGTTTCCATCAACTACTAGATGAAGGCTCTAGGATGGCATATAAGGTGGTTGGCAATCTCATTATCAGGGAAGGGCATTAAAGGTAGCCTCTCCACTATTGCTCAAATTGTTTGTTGGGATCATTGTTATAGGTCTCTGGACATTTCCCTAGTGCCATATGCCATATTTCCCTTCAACCCTATAATGGCTCCATCTTTTATGTTCTCTCTCTCTCTCTCTCTCTCTCTCTCTCTCTCTCTCTCTCTCTCTCTCTCTCTCTCTCTCTCTCTCTTCTCCTCTCCCCTCTCTCCTCTCTCCTCTCTCTCTTTGTTTTTTTTTTTTCTCTCGTCTGTTCATTCCCTGACTCAATCTTCCTGGTCCCAAATGTTCCCCTCCTCCCCTTCTCTTTCTTGTAACTCCCTCTCCACTCACTAGCCCCCTCACCACTCCCAATATGCTCAGGGGATCTTGCTCCCTTCCCCTTCTGTGAGGGACGTTGTATGAATCTCTTAGGTTCCTCCTTGTATCCTAGCTTCTCTGACGGTGTGGATTGTAGGCTGGTGATCCTTTGCTCTATGTCTAAAATCCATATATGAGTGAGTACATACAAAACAGAACATTTGTAAATTAGATTTCTCAGTTGTTAAGTGACTATTGATATGATAGAGCCTAAAGTCTTTCTCTGTGTATCTGTATTTATTGCAGTTAGTATAGAATACTTCAGAGAGCAGCATCTATATAAACTGCCAACTGTACTAGACTTTCCAAAGAATGGAAATATGAGGTGATTGGACATGTGCCTGCTGGAATTGTGATGAATGAGGAACCTCCATGGGACCCAACTGGGCCTGCATGTGTGAGACAGTTGTGGAGCTGGAGCTATCTGAGAGGCCCCTGACTGTCGGACCAGTTTCCAACCCTGGTGCATGAGCTAGCATGCAAATTGAAAATGTATGCTGGTTAATAGTTTCATCGTGTAACCAATCTGTGCGTATTCTCAAAGTTCTAGCTACAAAATTTAGAGAACTTTAACAAATGGAGACACACTGTCTCTTTGGATGAAGAGAGTAAAGATGAGCTTACTCCTGCCTTAGGTAGATTTTGATTTCTTTTCCAAGATAATGCCATTTGTGAACTTCATCAACCACAGACGTTTGAAACCCTAGTCATACGTGTGGACACATAAATTATTACAGGTAGATAATAAAATTTCGCCTCCAAGTTGTAATTAGAAAGGTCAGCCTAGGTACACTGAGATGGCTCAGTGTTCTTTAAAATCAAAGCTGTTAAGTGAATGAATGCCTTTTACTTTCCTTTTTGGTTCTGATCTAGGAAATGCTGATTTTAAATGAGGGCTCAAAATAAGATAAGAGTTTTTGTTTAGGCTGAGATGCAAGATGATTAGCCATTTGGGGTCATACATCTCAGAAGATGCAGTGCTAGAAGTGGCAGACTGATGCATTTGAAAGTGTGTGGCTTCGCCATGAGCTGTTTGTCATAACTGTAATACTGTAAAACTAGGCAAGCAATAAGCCTATGCAT
The DNA here is from genome assembly GCA_030556225.1 of Cricetiscus sungorus. Classification (NCBI taxonomy): domain Eukaryota; kingdom Metazoa; phylum Chordata; class Mammalia; order Rodentia; family Cricetidae; genus Cricetiscus; species Cricetiscus sungorus. Next base: position 11,952,504 of record JANBXA010000609.1, read on the forward strand.
ACATAGAATCACTCCAGCATTAAATGGAAGAGGCATAGATGGTATAGGACTCTAGCAGGGCTGGAAGGCACAGGTACAATGACATGAAGCTCTAGCAGGCCCGGGGCACAAGTAAAGTGAATAAAGAAGTAGCTCTATGCTCATAACCTCTATTTCTGCTACACAGAGTTCAAGTGAAAAACTGACTGGAGGTGAAAATGGTAGGTCCATTTTATAGGTTGTTCTGTATGACTTGAGGTCACTGCCTGAAATTAAATAGTAGCAGCATTTATATCCCTATATAGCATCTTTGAAAGACGGACATAAGAATTCCTCTTTGTGAATACCTGCCAGGTCACTTGAATGTACACTTACAGGATATAGATTGACCTTCTCTACCCATAATGCTTCTGCAAAAACTACCATTTATAAGCAGATGGAATACCTTGTTCACTGCCATCCTGTACAGAGCAGAACTTTTATAGCAAACTCAAACTCAAGTAACAACCAATGAGGTTTACCAGTGGGCCACATTTGTATAAGGAATTTATCATGTTTTTCATTATCCTGGATTTATATATGTGGACTAGTCCTTTGAAGATATAGCTTTGGCATGAGATAGGGGCCATCACCTTACAGGCCTAGACAATGTCTTCCCAGATGTTTTGAGTTAGAACTCTATGCTATTTCTCACTTAGCCAATATTCATAAATCCAAGAAACCAGTGTTAAAAGTGGGAGAATTATTATGTCAGTGCATGGTAAATTCCCTGGATTTGAGAGATGGATACAGGAAGACTTTCAATTTGCAGATCAGATGAGCTACAGAAAGGAACACTGTCAGGAAAAGAGAAGAAAAGGAAGGGAAGGGAAATGGGGGGAAATTGGAGTGACACCATTTACATCTCCTTTAGTGATCTGCTGGCAAAATGTGCCTTCTCATATCTGCTGGTCAAGAGATTATAGTTCCAAAGGGACCAGCACAAATTCCATTTAGTGAAAGCTGAGACTGTTGCCTGGACACTCTAGATACAGTAACAAATTGAATTAACAAGCAGGAAAGAAAGTTGCTGTCCGGATGGGGTGTTTAAGGTTACCAGAGATATATTAGATTGCAATTATTACACAATATTTGTATAACACAACATGCCTGGAATATAGGATATTCTCAGTTGTGCCTCTTAATAGTCCATGTCATATATTAAATTCAATAGAAAATTATAATTCAACTCAGACAAGACTGCTAATATGCCCAGAGCTTTCGGGAACAATGCTTTGTGCCTATCAATTAAAGAAAAAAAAAAACAAGAAATAGCTAAGGTACTTGCAGAAAGCAAAAAGAAGTAAGGAGAATATGAGAAAAAAGCACTTACTGATACCATCTAAGAACATATGAGCATTGTAGATATAAGGAATAATATACTTGTGTTTCTTCCTTAATTTTATGTGAACATATTTACAAATAAAGTAGCCATATACTTTTATTTTCTTTCAATTTTCATCACCTCATTAACTAGCACAAAATAAAATCTTAGGAAGTTTACTTAAGACATCACAACTTAAATATGAAAGGGACAAGATATCAAAGGAAAAGTGTGAATCAGCTTGGAAAGAAAATGAGCATGACTCAAAGATAAAAATGAACTTTATAATCTCATTTGGGGAAAGAGAATTTTTCTCAGTTGTACAAGGGATAATTGTATCAGGCAGCAGAATGCCCTATTCAGAGATTAAATATATGTTTAGGAGATGTGTATGGGCTGAAGGTTGGCTAGGGGTATACGTCAATGGTTTCCTAATATATCAGCTTGCCCAAGCTAAGGTATATTTCCCAAAATTCACTCTCATTTGTTTCCAGTTAGAATCAGCCAGGGAGATTTTCAGAGATTTTGAGACTGTTAGAGAAAGCACTGGAAATTCTGAGATACACATATTCCTGCTCTGCTCATTGGCATGAAATAACAACTGGGTCTGTAAATGATCTACCTTTCCCAGTGCACTTATCTTTAAGACAAAATACTATCCCACTTTGGCTAAATGACCTCACCACTAAGGCCAGAAATGAGAAATAACATGATTCCCAGTTATTCCTTATGGGGTCCCAGCTTATCCTTGCTCATTCTGGCCTGTTCTTGATCTCTTCCACTTTATATTATATTTCCTCCCCTACTGTTTGTCCCATGACCTTCAAGCTTCAGAGACAATGGCCATACAGCCTCACAGCCAGCGATCACAGTTTTGTGAATGCAGTTGCCTTTAGCACACCTATATTAGATTGGCTTCATGAACTTCTTACTGATTTTGCTTTTCTGGTTGGTCTTGGACTGAAGCCATTAAGGAGCCAGCATGGAGGGGAAAATGCATTTAATTTTGAACATGTCAAGACTACAATTCAAGTGGAACAACCATGAGGGACTGTAGTGGGATATTCCTGTCTAGAAATAAGACAAACTGGCATTCAGTGGAATGGAGAAAGGTCGTAGATTTGAAATGTTTGATATGAAGATCACAGCTGTATAGGAGAAAAGTAGAATAACCAAACAGGGAAGGTATGGTTAGTACTAACTTCTGAATCTCAATGGTGGAGGGACATCTGCACCTCATATCAGTTTGGCTCCAGATATGATCTGAAGAAGTATATGCAAGGGACCATGACCCAGAATGAAGAACATATGGGAGCATGACCTAAGGCCAGGAAGGATAAAAGAAAAATAGAACAAGGTGAAGAAATGTAGGCTAAATGACTTCTTGATTAAGGATTGAGTACTGTAACTTCAAAGACTTTGTTCAACCTAGCTTGTAATTTGGTGTCTAGCACAGTTACTTGTTTTTCTTATCAGAAGAGCAGTGAAACAGGAGCTCAGAACACTTCAGAGACAGAAATAGCTTAATATGGCAATGAGGAAATAATCAATTTGTGCCCTTGAGGCTCTGAATTTGAAAAGGATTTTTATGCATGCAGACTTTTCTCAGAGCTATCAATGCAGTTATCATTATATGGATAAACATACCCCCCCACACACAAAGCACCATCAGTAGGACTAATGGGATTGGCTCAGTCATCTGCATAAGTAGTAGATAATCAGGGACAGGCAGTTGAAAGGATGCAGCCTTATGCAGGAAGGCAGCCCCACCATCTTCAGTTTGCAACCCGAACTCTCTGCTCTCCCTAAGCTTTGCTGATTCTGGTGATGCTTTAGTCCATCCCTTGGAGATTAGCATTTTAAAATGGTGATTCATCCGGAAAGGATTTGCTGGAAGTAACAGCCTTATGACATAGTTGAAGTCAAAGAAAGATGATTTGGAGGAGATGGAAAGTTTTGATGCCCCATTTGTGTAATCAATCCAAAGGTCAGAATCAGTACTGGATCTTATGTTGACAATTAGTTCTAGAGTATATAAAAGGGCTTCTAGCTGCAACAACAGGCAACACACAACACCATTTTACTCCATCCTTCTTGCTTCCTCTGTATGAATGCTTTATAGGCTGCCACTCATGCTTGTGGGCATGGTCTTTCTCCTCGTTTTTCTAAAGAATTTCCTTGGATGTTGACTATCTCTGACTCATTGGGAGGTCCTTAGGGAAGACAGATGACACACAGACATACTGCTGTTTGGGCAGAGCTCTGAGGGCTGAAGCCAAGCAGAAAACCGAAGCCAAGATTAAAAACAATGAGTTAATAGTCGTTCCTGGCTTTGCACCATGTTGTTAATGATAACTAATCAAATGCTTCATTTAACAAAATCCTGTGGGACGTTTTGTTCCAAGCATTTTCCAAGGATCAGTCTTTCTCTGATCTTAGTAAATAGCCAAAGCAAAGTTGATTCATGGAACACTTACATGATTTGCACAGGAGTTGAACACAATGAAACCAAATAAAGATGTGGCACTATCATTGTTGGCATGCTATAGAATATTTTTCATATAGTGGCCTAAAGCTTCCATAATTTGCTCTATATCCAACCTTTGCCCAGGGCTATTGTGGGTCCAAATTACATTTGTCTGTATCGCATATAATACATGCAGTTTCCCATTTTCCTCATTTTTCCTTCTTTTAAAAAGGAATATACCATGATGCCTTTAAGGCATATGATCTAATACTGTGAAATTATTAAATGGAAACCTCATTGGCTCCAAACTGGACTTGCATGGAATTGTTTCTTTGGTCTGTCAATAGTGCCTTGCCTAGAATGAAGACACATTTGTTCATTTCCTCAGGAAAAGTTGACACAATAACTTCCAGCATCATACTCCTAAGGGGAAAAGCCTACTGTTATGATATGCCCTGCACACTGTTGACTCCAGAAGACATATTTTAATCATCACTTTTATATACCCCTTGAAAACATTCACCACTGAGAACAATTTACCACTTCTAGTAATATGACCAGCTTTAGGTTGTCAGTAAAACACACTAGACTATTTTTTCTCTCTGCATTCTTTTTGGCAACCCATCATTCTCTGGAAAAGCATCAAAGGTATTGCACAAGAAAGACTGCCTATCATCTCTTTACAACATCTTATCCACACGTATGGCATTAATTACTAGCTAGACAGCATGCACTCATAAATATGTATAGTTAGGCTCTCACCTGTCTTCTTGGTTCTTCTGATCACATTCATTTTGATTGTTTAAGCTTGCCTCCAATTCCACATATACTGAACCTCACCATTTCAAATCTGTTTTTTTCTGTATATCTGTGGTTGGCACCACATCCACCCTTGACTCCTGCCTTCCACTAAATCCCATCCAACAACTCATCTGTAAGTCCCATTGATTTTTCTTCCTTACAGTGCTTGAATCTAGCTACGTCTCTCCAGTTTCTTTGCAACTCATTTAGCCAATGCCAGCTCCAATCATGTCTCACCTGAAATGCCATCCATGGCCACCTGCATTCTCTGCATCAATTCCTGTTCCTTCTGCAACCTCAGTATCCTCTCCACTTGGTTTAATCAAAGCCACCTGCCTGCTTAAGATTCTGATATGTTTATGGATCAATGAATAAAACTCTGAACATAGATAAGAAAGTTTTGTTTAATCTGGAGTCTGTGCACCCACTATACAACACCAACTTGCCTCATTCATCATTTCCACCTCTATACTGCATCTTCTTTCTGTCCCATGGGCTGTTATTTTCTGTCTAAGGTCTTTGCATATATTTTGTCTGTTTTCCCTATTCCTTTTTTTCTGCATAATATCTCTGTATTTTCAGATCTTATCTTAAATTATACTCCTTCAGAAAAGTTGCCCTGTTCCTTGCAGGTCATGCTAGTATGTCATATGTTGTGTATTTTCCAAAGTAGCTGTAGCCATCACTAGAGCTCCTTATACTATTCTTTTGCTATTCTTCTTATGCAGTGTTTCTATAGTCTTTTCCTTAGTATTAAGACATGGGAATAAAGAAATACCCAAGATTACCTTAACTCCGATCATTGTTCCACTGAAGAAGCATGAAAAGCTGTTGTTAGATTTTCTGACCCAGTTGGTCCCTCTGGTGCTTCAGTCCCAAATGAACACACAAAGACGTATTAGTTATTAAACTGTTACCTGGTGGCTAGGGCTTCTTATTGGCTAGCTCTCTCTTAATTATTAACACATTTCTATTAATCTAAGTATTTCCATGTGGGCTTATCTTACCAGGGAAGGGCCAGGACCTTTTACTCCTTTGGCAGACTACATGGCAACTCTTCTGGTGGGCCCTCTCTGCCTATTTTTCCCAGAATTTTCCTTGTCTACTAGTCTTGCCTATCTTCCTACCTCAATGGCCAAACAGTGTTTTATCCATTAACCAATAAGAGAAACATATATACAGAAAGACAACCCCCATCAAAAAGTTATGAATAAAAATTTCCAAGTAAGCCAAAGTGACTTACAGTCAAGAAACAGTGTTTATTAAATTTTCAGTTGATTTATACGCATCACTAGATAACCGAAATCCATGCTTTGTAGCATTAATCTATTTGTACAAACTATTTGGACCCATCATAGAAATTGTTTCTTTGCTAAACTGTGTGCAAATGGAGACAGTGTCCCACTTATTCATCATTGTCCTTGTACTCAGAATCAGTGAACAGTACATGGTGAGTACTCAAAACTATTTTTCTTACTTACTTATTTCGTTATTAATTCTATTGTTTGTATAAGTTCTGAAAATTCTTCCACAGGAAAACTTGAAATAATCGTTCAAATACATATAGTTATGGGGAAGAGATCTAAACAGAGAATTCTCAATATAAGAGTCTCAAATGGCAGAGAACATGTTAAACATATTTTCAACATCCCTAGCCATCAGAGAAGTGCAAATCAAAGCAACTCTGGGATTCCATCTTTCACCTGTCAGAATGGCTAAGATCAAAAACACAAGTGACAGCTCATGCTGGATTGTAGTGAGATATTCACTTTGTCAGCACCTGTGTCACTGACCACACCCATTGGGGGTGGGGACAGGGGCGAACATTACCGGGTGGGGGGGAACTAGGAACTCTGGGGAAGGGACCCCCAGAGTGCTCTCTTGCTTGCAGCACGGGGACAGAAGCGCATCCAGAGGCATCCTTGTGACCAGGAACCTGTTAGTGTTCATGTGTTTCTGTTGTAAGTTATTTCTCCCTGAATAAAAATCTATTCAGTCTATTTGTTTTTCCTGTCCCTTATTAAACCACAATATTAGAGAGGAGGTGGAGCAAGAGGAACATTCCTCCATTGCTGGTGGGAATGCAAACTTGTACAGACCCTTTGGAAGTCAGTGTGGAGTTTCCTTAGAAAACTGGTAATTAATCTACCTCAAGACACAGCTATACCAATTTTTGGCATATATACAAAGGATGCACAGTCATACCGCAAGAACACTTGCTCAACTATGTTCATAGCAGCATTATTTGTAATAGTCAGAAACTTGAAACAACCTAGATGCCCCTCTACCAAGGAATGAATAAAGAAGATGTGGTACATTTACACAATGGAGCATTATTCAGCTGTTAAAATCAATGACACCAGGAAATTTGAAGGCAAATGGATGAAGAAAAAAACCACCCTGAGTGAGGTAACCCAGACTGAGAAAGACAAATATGGTATGTACTCACTCACAAATGGATATTAGCTATAAAGTGAAGGATAACTATGCAACAATCCACAGACCCAGAGAGACAACATAACAGGGAGAGTTCATGGGAAGATGCTGGATCTCCTTGGGATGGGTAAATAGAAGAGATTCCGTGAGTGGAGTGAGGGAGGGTGGGGATGGGAACAGGAGCAATCAGTTTAGGGGAGGGCATGGAGGGGGGAGGACTGAGGGAGACTGCTGGGGGTCATTTCATGCTCTGGCCGAAGCCTGGATCAGGGGAATCTCCCAGTAGTCTATGGAGAGGACCTCAGCTTAGACTCCTACCAATAAGTAGTCTGAACTGGCCATCTCTAGGTACTAGATTTGTGACTGGCCCAGTTGTCATTGGAGAGGCACCATCCAGCAACGGATGGAGGCAGATGTAGAGACCCACAGCCAAACATTAGGCAGAGTTGGATATTGTGGAGGAAGGGGAGGAGGAAGAGGAGGAGGAGAAGGAGGAGGAGGAGGAAGGGGTATAGGAGTCAGAGAGGTTAAGGACCCCACAAGAATGCTCACAAATCAACTAACCTTGGGTTCATAGGGGCTCACAGAGACTATACCGACAATCAGGAAGCATTCATGAGATTGACCTAGATACTCTGTATATATGTTACAGTTGTGTAGCTAAGTCCTCTCATGGGATTCCTAATAGCAGGAACAGGGGCTGTCTCAAACTCTTTTACTGGCTTGATTCTTAGTCTTGCTGCAACTTTATGTACTATGTTTTATTGATAGTCATAGAAGACCTGCCATTTCCTGGATGAAGATCTTATTTTAAGATGTGCTACATTTGTTTGTGCTATGGAATATTTGTTTGATGAAGGAAATATGTGTTGTAATCTTGCATGTTGCATTTGTTTGGAACTACCAAAGAAAGTGAACAATAGATTCATTCTTCTAGAAACTATCTTAAGCGGTTGCTATAACTGATATGTATTTGGTCATAGTCATGTGCCTCTTCTAATTGTGTCCCAGTTCTTTTTAGAAAACATTCTCCTCATTAAAAAAAAATATGATGATATGGGAACCCAAATTTATTCCTCCCCAAACGGTGGAAGATAGAAGCCTTCTAAAATAATTTATTTTACTTATGTGTATGTACAAGTGTTTGGCCTGTACCTGTGTCTATGTGATACATGTGTGCAGTACCCATGGAGGCCAGAAAGACATCCCAGATGCAGATACTCAGAATTCACCTGAGTCCTTTAGATGAGCAACATGTATTCTTAATTGATGAGTGATAGGAGATGTCATTCTCTTATTGGCTAATGAATAAAGCACTGTTGGCCAATAGGGAAGAAAGATAGGTGGGACTAGGAGACAAGGAGGATTCTGGAAGATGTTGTAGAGAGGGGTTGAAAGGTAGAATGCAAGAGGAGTAAGAGGTCCGGACCCTCTCTCTGGTAAGATAAGACCATGTGGAAACATTTAGAATGATAGAAATGAGTTAATATTTAAGACAGAGCTAGCCAATAAGAAACTCTTGTAACAGGCCAACAGCTTTATATCTAACATAGCGTCTCTGTGTGTTATTGGGGCTGATGTGGCTCTAGGACAAGGCTTGTGGGAAAGTGCTCTTAACAGATGAATAATCGTTGTAGCCCCAAAGATTAGTGATTTTCAGAAAGGCGACATCCATCTGATTTTTCCTTATTTCTCCTATACAATATAAGACAGCTACATTTTCTTGGCCCCTTGGATATAGAATCTATATCTCAAACCCAGAAATACATGTGTTTATGCCTTTAACCCTTATAGAAGCATCCCAATTATCTCCATAGATCCTAAATAACAGTCCTATACTCCCTCCCACCACAGCTTTCTCTCTGCTTTCACAGTCCTATACTCCCTACCACCACAGCTTTCTCTCTGCTTTCCTGCCAACATTGTGCTCTCCTGAAATCCCATTCCCATTTCACTACTATCCAGTCTCCTTTTCTTTAGTAACATAACTTCCTTGTTTTAGTCAGGCACTAGGTTTCGCAACACAGGATGATATCTCATACTTCTTTGGAATTTGGTGTGCTCATGAGACTGTAGAGCAATTTCTTAATTCATGATTTAAATGAGAGGGCCCAGCTCATTGTGAGTGGTTCTAGCTCTGGGCAGGTGGTCCTAGGATGTAGAAGTAAGCAAACTAGCAAGCCAGGAGGAGCAAGTCAGGAAGAAGAATTCCTCCATGGTCTCTGCATCAGTCCCTGCCTCCAGATTCTTGCTTTAAATTCCTGCCCTGACTTTCCTCATTGATAGAGCATGACCTAGGAATTGTATGATATAATAAACACTTTCCTCCCCAAGTTGTTTTGTTTGTTCATGGTGTTTGTGTTTATCATAGCAACAGAAACCTAAGACACAGTGAATCCCTTTTGCTACACATGTCATATACCTGAGTAAATAGTTTCCAATATAATCTCAGTCATGAACAAATAAAGTTATCTGGCATGAGTTATAAATCAATATTAATAACATAAAATATTAATAAAATTTAAATATCTGTGGGATTTTGTGGCCCAAATATTGGCAGAAATGGAATATTTAAACAGTTTTGCAGCCAAGAGAAGCTGCTACAAACACTGGAATATTTATAGTAGAAGGCAGGAAGAACCATGGTATTTATGTTTCCATAAAATGAGGGAACCATTTTTTATCTTGGATCTACTCTAGAATTCTCTCCCTGCCAAAGCCAAACTTGGATAAAGTCCTTTACAAATGTCAAGCAGAAGCCATATGAGTAGAAAATTGAGTTTCCACTGAGCAGAGAACAGAGCCATAGCTCAGGAAATAGGATATTTTCAGAGTTGCATGATAAAAGTGTAGTCTTTTGGCAGAGCCCTGGGAGGGGGGGGGGAACCAACATAATAATGTAAGTGCTAAACCAGCAGAGATTAAAGCAAGCTTTGAGTAATTTCTAATGTGTGCATAATGCATAACGTGCTCTTTTTACAATTTTCTTAAATTGTTCATGTATGCCTGTGTGTGGTGCATGCACACATATGTGTGTAGTTATGTTTGATTCTGCATTCTTGAAGAGACGAGAAGGGGAAATTTGGCATCATACTCCATCACTCCTAGCCTTGTTGGCTTAAGATAAGGTCTCTCACTATTTCTGGAGCTGGGCTAGTGACCAGCAAGCCCTAATGGTACACCTGTCTCTGTCCTCTATTGTGTTTGGGTTATAGGCATGTGCAACCGTACATGGATTTTAACATTGATGCTGCAGATATGAACTTAGGTATTGAGTTCAAATTGCACAATGAGTTCTCTTGCCTTTTGACCCAGATACTTAAATGAATCCATGTGTTCATATATTTCTGGATGTTCTTGCAGTTAAATGGAACCATGCAGATGGTTCTGATGCTAAAATGCTTTCCACAAAGAAAACTCCAGACCCAATTGGCTTTATTCATGAATTATACCTATTATGTAGTGAAGAATTTGTATTCTTATAAACTCTTAGAGAAAACTGAAGAGAGAATAATAGTATTTTTCTGTTCATTCTAGGAGGCCAGAACCATTTTGATAACGAAAGACATTACTAAAGAGAAAACCATGACCGATTTACCGTATGTAAGTGTACATAAAATTTCTCAAATTTTTGGAAATTAAATAAAAATATTTAATATAAAAATGAATCATTATGGTCAATTGGAGTTTATCTAGGAATAAAAATGAAGTTTGTCATTCATTACTTAATCAAGATAATTCCCCATATTAACAAACAAATAAAGAAAAAAAAACTATGCTATCAACACATGCAAACTATTGTATTTCTGGTAAGACAGTTCAGCAAGATAAGACTAGAAGGAAACTTTAATCTAGCAAAAAATACCATAGAAAAAAATCATTTTCATCTGTACTGGTTTGAGTTTTTCCGCTCAAACTAGAGTCACTTGGGAAGAAAGAACATATATTGAAGAATTGACTCTGTCATATTGGTCTGTGAGCATTTCTGTGGCTCATTTTCTTGATTAATCATTAATATAAGAGGGTCCAGCCCACTGTGCATAGAAGTACCTGTGTGCAGGTGGTCCTGGGATGCAGAAGAAATCAGCAAACTGAACAACACAGCATGAAAAGCAAGCCGGTAGGCAGCACTCCTCCATGGTCTTTGCTTCAGTTTCTGTCTCCAGGTTTGTAGCATGTATGTTTCCGCCAGCCCGCCAGCCCGCCAGCCCGCCAGTCTGGGCCCACAGCCGCGCCAGCCCCAAGTAACACTCTGAGACTCTGTATTTGATACAATCCTGTTGGCCAGTTACCATTATTGTTTATGGGCTAGCTCTGTCTTAATTATTAACCCATTTCTACTTATCTAATTATTTCCACGTGGCTCATCTTATCCGGGAGCCGCAGCTGGCGTCTTCCTTCCTCCATGCTCTACATCTTGACTCCTCCTTCTACTTCCTCTTTCCTCCTCCTAGTCTCCTAGCCCCGCTTATCTAGTTTTCTATTGGCCACAGTGCTTTATTAACCAGTATGAGAAACATATATATATACAGAATAACATCTCCCATCACAGGTTCCTGCCTTGGGTTCCCTCCCTGACTTCTCTTCCTGATGGACAATAAGCTATAACATGAAATGAGCCCTTTCCTCCACAAGCAGCTTTTGGTCATGGTGTTTTAACATACCTTCCTAATATTACACTCTTGTTGCTTTTATGTAAGATTGTACTAGAATTTTTAGCCCATGAAATCAGGTAAGAAAAGGAAATAGAACATTTCCAGAGTAGGAAGAAGAAAGTAAACCTGACTGTTCAAAGATAATATCACTGTTTCTGTAGATAATCCAGAAGTGTCTACGAAAATGAGTTTAGAACTAGTAAGGTTTCTATAATGTACTTGCAATTTGAAATGTATGTTTAAAATGGTACATCCTTCAACAACACAAAAATACCAAGGAATGTAAAACCAATAAAATGTTGCTACAATTAAAGTTCATTTGTCAGAATATTTGAATTTCTATACATTCAATAGAATCCAATAAAACTCAATTAGAAGCTTTTTGAAGGTGGAAGTTAACAGAGTTAACTTGGAAATGCAATGTACCTAGCACAAAAAAAATCTTAGAAAATAAAAATTTAGAAGCATAGCATGCAGTAACTTCAAGATGTATTAAAACTACATTCATGAAGGTAGTATGGTGAAACAGAATAGAAAATTCAGATATATCCCTAATAGCACAAATGATAATTTAACCTGAATAAAAATTGTGTGCGTGTGTGTGGGGTAGTCAATTGCTTTCTGATAAAAATGTAGTAAAATAAGGATAATATTTTCTACAAATAATGCTAAAGTAATTAAGCAGCTTCATGCCAACAATAAAAGAAAACTTGGACCTATATCTATCATAAAACAGAGGAGAAAATCTTTCTGGGACTGGGATAGAAAAAGATTCTAGATATGTCATAAAAAAATGCAATCCATAAAGGGAAAAAAGTAACTAAAGGGACTTCCTCAAAGTAAATATTTTTTCTTCTTCACAAGACAGTGTTAGGAGAACTAGAAAGTAAAGTGTAGATGAAGAGGACATTTTTACAATCATGTATTTATCACATATGAATGACTGTCAAAACCAACTATAAGAAAATAAACAGACTTTCCTGCTGAATTTTGATCAGAAATAATGCCAAAGTAATTGGGGGCAAGTAGACACCAAAACAATATCCAACACTGTTAGAGAAATTTAAATGAAAACCATAGTGAGGAATCACTGCATACCTAGAGTATTCCTATTTACAATGACTCAAATGCAACTGTTGGAGAAAATATGGCTCAAATGAAATCTTCATACACTGCTATGGACAATGTCGAATGACACAGCTAAAAGAGATAGACAGTTTCCTAAAGTGTTCATCCAGAAATGTTTACCATGTGATCCAGTCAATCTTCACACAGTAATTATATTGAATGAATAAAGTTGCACAGAAAGGGGCACATACTGTCTGAGCCCTGTTTCATGTATTCTAGACTGTGCAAATAAATCAACTGTCAGAAACCCTTGTAATGATTGCTAAGGGAAGGGGATGAAGAGGGGAAGAAAAGGTCACAAAGAGGTGTAAGAAAATTTCAAGGAGTAATGATAAAGTATGGACAAAGTATAAAAACATATGCCAAAATTTGATAAGAATTGGATATGTCAGATACTTCTGGTATATTTATTCAAATTTTACTTCAACTGGATTCCAGGAGTTCAGCTCAGTGCTTAGCTGCATGTGTCTGCTTCTGCTTCCATCAGCTACTACATGAGTGCTCTGGGATGTTATCAATCTCATTATCAGCAAAGGACATTTAAGGTAGCCTCTCCACTATTGCTTAGAGTATTAGTTAGGTCCTTGCAGGTCTCTGGACATTTCCCTAGTGCAAAATTCTCTTTAAACCTATAATGGCCCTCTCTATTATGGTATTTCCTGTCTTGTTCTCCTCCATTCCTCCCCTGACTCAATCTTCCTGCTCTCTCATGTTCTCTTCTCCCCTCCTTTTCTCCAGCTCTCTTTCTCCCAATTTTCTTCCCCCATACTCCCTGACTCCCAATTTGCTCAGGAGATCTTGTTCCTTTCCCCTTCTGTAAGGGACCATGTTTGACTCTCTTAGGGTCCTCCTTATTTCCTAGTTTCTCTGGTGGTGTCAATTATAGGCTGGTGATCATTTGCTCTATGTCTAAAATCCATATATGAGTGAGTACATGCCATGTTCCTCCTTTTGTGACTGGGTTACCTCACTCAGGATGGTTTCTTCTAGTTTCACCCATCGGCCTGAGAATTTCAAGATTCCATTGTTTTTTTTTTCCCACTGAGTAGTATTCCATTGTGTAAATGTACCACATTTTCTCCATTTATTCTTCAATTGAGGGGCATCTAGGTTGCTTCCAGGTTCTTGCTATTACAAATAATGCTGCTATGAACATAGTTGAACAGATGTCCTTGTTGTGTGAATGCACCTCTTTTGGGTATATGCCTAAGAGTGGAGTTGAAGGAGCTTGAGGTAGATTGATTCCCATTTTCCTAAGGAACTGCCATACTGATTTCCATAGTGGCTGTACAAGTTTGCACTCTCATGAGCAGTGGAGGAGTGTTCCCCTTTCTCCACCTCCTCTCCAGCATTAACTGTCTTTGGTGTTTCTGATTTTAGCTATTCTGACAGGAGTTAGATGGTATCTCAGAGTTGTTTTGATTTGCATTTCCCTGATGGCTAAGGATGTTGAGCACTTTAAGTGTCTTTCAGCTTTTTTGATTCCTCTATTGAGAATTCTCTATTCAGTTCTATATCCCACTTTTTAATTGGATTGTTTGGTTTTTGGTGACAAGCTTCTTGAGTTCTTTGTATATTTTGGAGATCAGACCTCTGTTAAATGTGGGGTTGGTGAAGATCTTTTCCCACTCTGTGGGCTGCCATTTGGTCTTGTCAAATGTGTCCTTTGTCTTACAGAAGCTTCTCAATTTGAGGTGGTCCCATTTATTAATTGTCGATCTCAGTGTCTGTGCTACTGGTGTTATGTTCAGGAAGCAAACTCCCGTATCAAATTGTTCAAGGGTCCCTCTTACTTTCTCTTCCAAGAGGTTCAGTGTGGCTGGATTTATGTTGTGGTCTTTGATCCATTTGAACTTATGTTTTGTGCATGGTGATAGATAAGTTCAGCAACCCTGACTCAGGTACAAACTTGGGGCCCCTTGGCTGGTTCCAATTGCTGCCCCACAAACCCCAGTCCTCTACATACTTGTTATATATGGAGAGGGGAAAAAAGAGAACCAGCAAAACATGTGCCAGTTTTATGAACTGTATCTCTCTAAATTGACCATGAACATGACCAGAAGGAGCAATTCATTAGTCATATATCACTGGTCTAATAACATCTTAGCACATTTTCAAACACGCTTGAATTCATGTTCATGTGTGTTGATGAATGTGTGTGCAAGTGTTTGTACATGTGTGCACCTGTGTGTGGAGGTCAGAGGTCAAGCTCAGATGTCATTCCTCAGGAACCTACATCTGGTTTTGAGACCGCCTCTCTATTGCCTGGAGCTCAACAACTAGTTTGGGGTGACTGGCCAGCAAGTCCCAAGGATTTTCCTATCACACTTCACCAGAACTTGGATTAGACATGCACAATACAGACTGAACTATAAACTTATATGCTTATTTTTTGACATCTGCTATACTGTAGTTATGTTAAAAAATTGTAAAACCAATATACTTTGATTACCACAAAGGAAATACTATAACAATTAGCAGTCATTTCTCATTTTCCCTCTATCCCAACACCACCACCAAATCCCTACTGTATGGTGCTTTAGAGATGGCTCCGTGGATAGGAACACGAATTGCTCTATCAAAGGACCTGTCTAGTTTGACTCTTAGCACCCACATCACACACACAGCTTAAAATCATCTGCAACTCTAGCTTCAAGTGATCTGATATTCCTGGTGTGTATAGGCACCTGTACTCACATGAGCATGTACATGCATGCACACACAAATCAAAAATAACAAAAATAAACACTAATGTACTTTTTGTTTCTTTGTGTGTTTTAAATAATTTAGTTGTATGTTTTGTTCGTTGATGTTTTTCCTGTATGTATATCTGTGTGAAGGTGTCAGAAATCGGGCAACTAGAGTTACAGACAGTTGTGAGCTGCCATGTGGGTGCTGGGGTTTGATCCTAGGTCCTCTGGAAGAGCATACAGTGCTCTCAACTGATGAGCCATTTCTCCACCCCTGTTTCTTTGTGTTTTTATAGTATGAATACAAGTAGAATTGTACAATTCTTAGAACACTGGCATCTGACTTCTGTCACTTAACAATAATTTTCAGTGTCATCCACACTATAGCGTATGTTACTGTTTCATACCTGTTTTTGGATGAATAATCTTCATTACAAGAGCACAACATATCTTTTTATCAATTTATTCACTGAAATGTTAAGTACTATTTTTATTTTATACCCATGAGAGTTTTACCTGTATGCACACATATGCACTGTGTACATCCTTGGTGACCACAGAGATCAGAAGAGGATGCCAGATGCCTTGAAACTGTTTCTATATGGGTGCTGAGGCCCAAACCCTGGTCCTCTTCAACAACATCAAATGCTCTTAACTGCTGAGCCATTTCTCCAGGCTTTCTATGAGGTACTTAAGAGTTGTATACTACTGGGGCAGTCACAAGTTATGGCAAAACAAACAGTAAAAGTATGTTTTGACTACTTAAGACTTAATAACCATCCTGAAACTATAATTTTTGTCTTTTAAGTATACATATGCATGTATAATTTTTCTTTTTTAAGTATATATACACAAACATATATACTTAAATATAAATATACTATATATGTATATACATGTTTAACACTATAGTTAGTTATCTAGTTGTCACAGTTCAGCAGAAAAACTATACATATGAAAAGATGTCATACATGACCTTCAATAACTAATGTATGTTTGACAAAGAGTAGAATTGAAGTAGAAATTCCCAAAGGACCATACAGTTTGGTGATTAATCTAAAAATTACATTAATTTTCTTCACTTATACCAAAAGTGCCTCCACTTGTCTCAGGATAATTTTTGGGAACTACTGTATCTAATGATTGTTCTGTGTTCCTTTCCTATCCTAGTAGGGACAAAGTTTACTGCTACCATCATGCTAAATATGTGATATAGAGAAAGGCCAGATAATTTGTTGTTCTTCTTTGCTTTCTGGACCACGAAAAACCAGGAATGGTTCTGTTGCAAAGACATCCATGCATCACCCAGAGATAAAAAAAATATGAGCTGCCCCAAATGATGTGACAGACATTGATGATCCCCCATGGGAGGCCTCACTCTCCATGGGGAGCAGAAAGAGGATGGGATGGGAGCAGAAAGGGGATGGGATGGGGAGATGGTGAGGGAAATGGGAGGATCGGAGGGAGAAGGAATTGGTATTGGTATGTAAAATAAGATTGTTTCTTAATATAAATAAAAATTAATTTAAAAAAGAAAAATAAGAGCTAGATTCATTTACTAAGAGGTACTTAGGGTACTCTTTAGGGGGTGGCAGAAGGAAGTTTATATGTGGAAATATTTCCAGAATTGTTTTCTGGAAATAGTACCTAATATTCATTTCAAATAATTTATTGGGGATCTTCTCTGGATAAAGGAAAGATCATTACTCAGGGAGAAGGTTTAAATGGAAAATGTGACATTACACAGAATAATTTCAGTTTGAAGTGTATAATAATTCTGGATTAGTTGTTTCTACTCTACAGTGAAGGAGATGACGTACAGGACCTCATGTCATTCAGTGTCCAGTAGATGTTAACCCCCAACGGATTCATATGCCATCTTCTGTTCAGTCAGACCTTTGGTAATATTCCACAAGCAGAATCATCTGTGAATCATTTTCCAACACTTACTGTGACTGAGAGGTGTGCACTTGTTCAATAAAAGGAATGAGGATGGAGTAGTAAATGTAGAATGACATATACTACAAGGAAAGGGGGAGCTAAGCAATGCTGGGAGGCATAAACTGTGACAGAGAGACTTACTCATCACTGAATATCTGTGTTCCTTTATATTTCAAGCACCCTTTATGGGTAGAGACAATGTGCTCAAAGGGTTTGAAGAAATAATCTGTTTTTTGGGGAGAATGGATCTTTTATGTATATTCATGTCATGATATGTGTTGTATATGCCTATGTGTGTATGTTGGTACTCAGGCCTACAGAAGCAAGGAGGTCAAAGGAGGCTATCAGTGTCCTGTGCTTTCATACCTGTGCTATTCCCTTGAGACAGGACTCATCACTGAACCTCAAGCTAGGTTGCCTGGCTCCCAAGCTCTAGTGATTCTTTGTATGTGTGTGTGTGTGTGTGTGTGTGTGTGTGTGTGTGTGTGTGTGTGTGTGTGTGTTTGTGTTCCCACAGTGGTAGGGATACAAGCACACGCAAACTCACATGAGTTTTTATGTGGGTTCTGAGGGTTTAAACTAGGTTTCTTATGCTTATTCTTATGCTGAGACAAGTTCTCTCTTATTCACTAAGCCATCTTTCTAACTCCCAACCCACTTATTTTTTTATTTTTTATATTTTGATGTTTTGAGACAGAGTTCCACTATGTCTCCCTGGCTGGCCTGAACTTGTTATGTAAATGGACCATTTTGGCTTAGAACACAGAGATCCTCCTGACTCTGTCTTGTAAGTGCTGAAATTAAAGTCAGGCACCACTATGCCTTTATTTTGAGATAGGCAAATGCTATGTACATCAGGCTGGTTTGTGGTTTGGAGCTCACTGTGTAACCCAGGCAAGCCTTGAACTTGCCATTCTCATGTTTCAGACTCCCAATTACCTTACCATGATTAAAGGCACGTGCCAATATGCATGGGTACATTTGTCATTTTCAAGCCAAAGCATTTCAGAGCCCCATGGTCATTTTGTTTCCCTGCATTAGCAGTAATAAAGCCCAAGTATCAAGATGCCAACATTTTTATCATCCTGTGTCATTCAGTGACTACATGTATTACAGCAACTCTCCAGCATCACCCTTGATGTTCAACATACTCATTTATTGTCAAATGGTGACAGCTCTGAGCTCCCTCTAGATAATGGGTCTATTGGGCAGAAAGAAAAGTTAGAGATGGAGTAAGAAGGAGCAGGGACAAGCTGGAACCTATAAGGACAAACAAGAAACTATGTTTTAGACATTATTCTCAGCTTCGATGCTATAAATCATCGGCAGACATTGGTAGCCTGAAGGTCATCAACTGGCCATATCTGACTCAGGATTCAAAGAAGGTGAAGGATCTTAGGAAAGAGTTGAAGATTTCATAGGTTTAGCTGCTGTCATGTATCAACAAAATCAGCCAGCATATCAGGAGTTATACAGACACCCTGCAGCATTGCCTAGCACCTTACACTCAATGTTTAGAAAATAGTGACTGTTCATGTGTATCTGCATAATGTGATATGTATAACAATATTACAGAGTAAGAAGACATGAATTTGAGGAGGAGTTGTAGGGATATGAGGAGGAGTTGGAGGGAGAAGAATGCAAGGGGAATAATGTAAATACAGCACTCACATGTGAAATTCTCAGAAAATAAAAAATAAAAGAAGTTCACCAGTGGCTGGCTATAAATAAAAAACCACACAGGAAAAGAAATTCTTGGAAATGTAGCTTTGGTCTAGCTATGTTGATAAATGATACTATCACACACACCATAATTTAATAAATCCCAACAGGGGTGGTAATGTGACACTCAGAAGTTGATTAACATTTGGACATTGACAACATAAATTAAGTTCAAAAGGATCAAAATGAAGATAGACTCATTAGCAGTGGCTGGCTAGGATAATCATCAATTTTTTCACTGAGAAAAGCAGGAGGTAAACTAGTGTAGAAATCAATTAATGCTGTTCACAACATAAAATGTGCTGATTAAATGGACAGGTTTCAAGCTGGAGAGATGACTCAGAGGTTAAGAGCACTGGCTGATCTTCTAGAGGTTCTGAGTTCAGTTCCAGCAACCACATGTTGGTGACTCACAAACATCTGTAATGAGGTGTGGTGCCCTCTTCTAGCATGCAGGCAGGACACTGTATATACAATAAATGAACAAACCTTTTTTATTTTTAAAGAGAATAGATTTCTTAAAATTTGAAACTGAACACATATATTGTGTGTTCTTACACAAGTTACTTATCTCTTTGTGAGTCACGAGGATAGCAAAACATTCCCCATGGGGTTGTTGGAAACATTAAAAGAGTTACTATAGAGGTAATACTTGGAACTATATGCTGCTCATGATTTCAGTTTCAAATAAAACACAGTAACTGTTTTTCAGTAATCTCTGAGTGGGCTTCATTAGGATCTGGGAGAACTGCTTCTTCCATCTTTCCAGCAACTAGATAATTGGGATGGCGACCCCTGCGTAATGCCTGTAAGCAAAGATTTTGATGTTGAGAATGGGCAAAGCCCGGTCTGTAGTCTCCTTGATAAATGCTTCTCATTGGAGAAAGGGTTTAGTATCACATTCACCTTGTGAGCACTAATTATTGTAACACAGTTAATAAAAACTCAGAGACAGATATTGGGGCTCAAGCTGAGGATCATATAAGCAAAGCAGCTGGTCACTAGCTCTTACCCCTACCTCAGACTGAAAGAGTGATCCTGGATCCACAGATCCTCAGACTGCTGCCTCTCCTCAACGTGGCTGGCAACTAATTCTTCACATGAGACCCTTTGCTTTTTATATCTCCCTAGTGCTGGGATTAAAGGCATGTAATTCCAACTGCTAAGATCACCTTCCTGTGACCTGTTTCTCTTTAGGACTGGATCAATTTCATGTATCTCCATATGGCCTCGAATTAACAGAGATCCATCTGCTTGACTCTTGAGTCCTGGTGTGTCTCACCACTGCCTAGCTCTATGGCTAGCTAGGATTAAAGGTGTATGTTACCACTGCCTAATCTCTATAGTTTATGGCTAGCTTTGCTTTCTGTGCCCTCAGACGAGCTTTAGTAAATCATAAACCATATATCACCAAAAATATCACTTGTATTGCTGTTAATAGATTGTCCTTTATTAAAAAGAATTAAACATTCAACATTTCCCATAGATAGGGTTCTAGGTAAAAGGAGGCATGTGTCTATCCAGGCAAAGTTCTCTTGACAATGAGGTCTGGGGTTAGGGCACTGGAGAACGACCTAAAGACAAAATGGTGTTTGTGGCAGGAGAGAGTACAAAAGTTGTGAGTAGTGAGTGGAGTGGGAAGGGACACATACTTTCATTTCTCCTATAGGAGGGAAGCCATTTCTTTTCAATAAAACACTCAAACTCCTTGTTAGGTAAACAAGAGGGCCAAGTTGGAGTTGGAAAGGCAGCTTAGTGGTTAAGAGAGTTTAATTGCTCTTTCAAAGGACACAAGTTCAATTCCCAGCACCCACATCAAGCAGCTCACAAATGCCTGTAACACCAGCTCTTGCAAGCACATGGTGCACACACATACACATACAGGAAAGTAAGTAAATATTAAATAATAAAAGAGTTCCACGGTGTCTGGGTAGTCATGGTGACAGTGACATTAAGAAAGGAGGTTTTGTCAGTTCTCTTGATATGAAGATTTCTAGTCAATTTACCTTCCTACAACAGAAAATTTCAGATCATAGAACATTTCTCAACCCCAAATTTCAGCCAATCACAGAATACTTGGCCAGTCTTTAGGAACTGATGCCTGATTATCAGCTTGTGTCATGATGATGAAGCATGGTACCAGGGATAGTAGCTCAGATAGAGCCAGTCCTGCTGTCTGTGGTAGCTATGTGAAAGGTGGTGTCCTTCGAGACCAGGGTGCTGCTGCTGGGGCCTTGGGCAGGGAAATACTCCAGTGGAGCATGGTTCAGCAAGCTATGTAACAGCCTTTGCACTGCCACCCACTCTGTATGCAAACATGCCACCAACTCAGGATTCCTAAGCTAGATGTGTTCACATCTGTGAGTAATCAGAGAAAAACCAAAACAGCTTAGAGGACAAAAGAACTAAGTCTTCTACAGCTTTCCAAGGAACCAGGGATGTATGGTTCAATGGCAAAGCACACATCCAGCATTTGCTAGGCCTTATGTTCAGTACCCCTATGACAATGAAATCAAATCAAACCTGCCCTGTGGGTACAAAGAAGGCTTTCCCCTCCACAGAGGATAGATAAAAATCAACATATTTAATCAAGTGTGGTATGCTTCATCGGGCTTAGATCTAGATCTGGGGTTAATTTTCATTAAGAGTGTGTGTGTGTGTGTGTGGGGTTGACCCTTTAGGAAGTGATAATCATAGCTTCCATCACTCCTTAGTTGTTTGAAAGGAGACCTTTCATTACTAAAATGCTTGTAGGAATAAATATTTCCTCTTCCTCATTTTTTTCTCTAACTTTCTATTTAAATCAGACCAATGAGTACTTTTCTTTTTGCCAAGGTCTTGATGTATGATCCAGATGCTTGTTTTGCATTAACAATCCTTCTGTCTTGGTCTCCAGGGTGCTGGAATAACAGGTGCGTGGATTTTTTTTTAACTGAAAGATGAGTAAGATGAAGACTTCAGTTTAACCAGAGTCTAACGCCTTACCACTGTGCAGCTCAGTGGTAGAATACATGCACAGGCAGTGGTTTTGATTTCTGACAGTAAATACATACACAAAGCCCTGATTTTTAATTAGGGATACTACTTCCAAGACAAAAGACAACAGTTTCTGGCTTCCCCTGTAGAAATATTACCATGTTCTTGCCAATGAGACATGTTGAAAGTCGTTCCCCCAGCCCGATAAAGGAACTGAGCCAATTGGGGGTGGAGCATGCTTTCCTTCAACCAGGACTACAGGTCTAAACTGTGTTTTGAAATCAATGCAAATGCTTTTCATTAAAATCAAGGGGAGCCACAGGGAATTCTAATGATCAGAGACTAGAAAATTCCTATTATTCTCTCTCCTTCTTGGTAGAGCACAGCCATCTTCTCACATCTGCTCCCAGCATGTTCTTCACATTTCCCATACAAGCCAAAGAATTGGTTTTATGGTGTTCAGGAGAGAGTATTACTGAGATGCTCATCCTATCAACCACATCCAATTTATTGTATGCATTAAGGCATATGGTTCATGTTTTGTGGTAAGGCTATTTTCACATGCTATAATAGTAATGAGTGGGATATTTTTCAGCGTGAAGATATTCATTGACTACCCTGGGGCAAAACAGCTAGAAAAACAAACAACTCTTCCAGGTAAAAGATTTCACTTGAGTACTAGGAAATAATCAGCAGTTATGTTAGGAGGCTTCAGGCCTCACAATCTCAAGTTTCCAACCTACCTCATTGAACTCCATGGGGTGGCTCCATGGGATATCTGCTTACACAGCTGTTGTTTTTGAGGCATCTAGATATAGCTGCTGAATGGCTCTACTAACCCACACACCCTACAAGAACAGTGCAGACAGGCTATAGGGATCAGTTCAGCCACTGTGGGACTCAAAGAATTTGAGTCTATTCACTCTCACCCATCACATTCTCTTTGGGAAAGGTGCATTGATGATCATGTCCTAGATCCCAATAAAGGCTGTGATCCTTAGGGTCCTTTGGCTCTCCCT
This sequence comes from Cricetiscus sungorus, assembly GCA_030556225.1. Lineage (NCBI taxonomy): Eukaryota > Metazoa > Chordata > Mammalia > Rodentia > Cricetidae > Cricetiscus > Cricetiscus sungorus. The sequence goes on from JANBXA010000609.1 coordinate 11,975,681, forward strand.
CTTTGCTGGCAAAACACATGCCTTGAATGCCCCCCCTCCATTGTCATGGTGGGTGTGCTACCCTCTTCTCTGTAGGGTCAGTAAGTGTGCACGTGCTTTGTCATATTGCCTTTTCTGTGCCTCATCAGGCCACACATCCCACACATCCCACACACCTAACCCCAACCCTTTCTAGGTCAAGGCTCTCCGCAAGAGTGGCTTTCTTATTACAGATAAGACAGCAGTCAGACAAGAGCCACCAATATGTATCTACCAGTATAAACAAGCTTCTAGAACAACACCAGGTCAAATAGGAAGTATCCAATGAAAGGCACACTGTACACAATGATGATCATCTTTGCTTGAGGGTGGGAGTAAGTCTACAGCCATTTTCCAGAGAGATCTTAGAATTAAATTTGAGGAAAACCATACAATACAATTATGTTTTGAAAATTAACTATCATATGTTTTGGCACTTAAAATGAAGTTTATATCATAAGTTTTTATATAGTGAGAATTTTGTACGACTTTATTCAGCTTATTGTGAAAGCACATAGATTCACTTTTCATTGGCACATAGAGTAAGAATGTTTATGACAATTTTCTTGTTTTCCTGAACTTACAAATGAGCCTAAGTTTTCTGATTTTCCATGCAGAATGTTGAACAGATTTCCATGGAATGTGGACAAAAGCACACATGCTACATTCAGGCCTGTAGATTAAGCCCATTGAAAATGTCAAAGTTATTGGATGGTCACAGTTCAGGTTCCTTAATGACAAGGCCATGCTCTTACCTTTGGTGAATTATGATTATCTCACATTTCAAATTTTACAGTGCTACACAACTTAGATTTGGAAATAGTTTGTTACAGCATTTTAACATACATTAATGCAACAAGTGTATTTATGGACAATAACGTGAACATATCGTTAATTATTAGTAGGAGTCAGCTTGTGAGACACAACATTCTGGAAGCTTGTGGTGATGCTCTAGTCACATTGCTGCATCATAAAAAGCTAATGCAAAGAACATATTCTCTAAATGACTTCATTTGCTCTACCGGATTAGAATCAAACAAGGCATAGATGTTTGCCACTTCTTTGAGTTTTATGACTCTTACCTCATTGCCTTGGATCCATTTGATTTACTTTATTGAACTGAGTTATTTAAGGATTATTTGTTTTATGGATTTTCAAATCAACGTGTAATCCAGTGGACCAGTTTAGCTTTATAGTTTTATGAACTGCACGCATTTTATTTTCATACAGTAACCAGCTACATCAGAATAGGGACCAGTTTCACCAAAATACTGTCCAGTGCTCTTTGAACTCACCCCTCCTTGTTCATGGATTTGTTTCCAATTGTTACAGTTTTGTATTTGGGATAATGTCACAGAAACAGGTTCATATAGGAAGTAACCTGTGGAGAAATTTTTCTAGGCCAGCATACTTTTCATAATCACTCGAATGGGTGGGTACATATACCAAGAGTGTCTGTCTTTTTACAGTGAAGTACTCTGTTCTATGGACCTGCTCCATTTTGCTTTCCATTCATTGTTGAAGGCTGTTGGGTTCTTTCTGGGTCTGGGGGTTGTGAATGAAGGTACTATAATGTTACTTGTATGTATGTTTTCAGGGCATATTACTTGGCACTTACTGATGAACCAGTTGGTATGCTCTTCCCTGGGCAAGGCCAGCTCTTCTGCTCCCAGCTTTCCTCAGTTGCCTATAGTATTTTGTGTAGATTGGAGACCTCATGGACATGTTTCCCCTATACAGTTTGGCATAGTCATTGATGTCATCTTTGTTCAGATCACATCTGTATAATCATATTGGTGAGATTTTATGGGGCATCTTCTACCTTTTCTTTCTTTTGTTTGGTCTGGAGGCAGTGTATCACTGAATATAGTCCTGACTGGCCCGAAGTTAACTTTGTATTTTATGCATTGAAAAAGTTGAAATTATTGACGGTGAATCATAATTTTTCTGGTTATTCAATTATAACTTCTTGATACAAATTTAATGTCAAATTAGTGATTGTTATATCCAAGATAAAACTAAGGCCTAATCATTTTAACACAATTTACTTGTAAACTTATTTTTCTCTAACCAAAGCAGATCACAAGTTGACTGACCAAATTTGGTATATAACTATAGTTTAGCCCTTTCTAAGTTTATACACACACACACAGGCACATACACACACACACACACACACACACACACACACACACACACACACACACACACACGAGGGAGAGAGAGAGTAAATGTCATAACAATTTTAAAGAAAGTCACCATAAACGTAGTATATGAAAACTCCTGACATGTACCTATTGGTTTAGGACTTTGGATGGTCAGGAGTGTGGGCAGTGCTCCACTGGGTCTTCTGCTCAGTCTCTCTCAAAAGGCTGAAGTCAATGTGCCAGCCAGGGCTAGGATCAAGTATGAGAACTGTGTTCCTCTCCTAGGCTCACTGGTTGTAGGTAGAATTCAGTTCCCAATTGTTGCAAAAGGGCAAGCCCTCAGATCCTCTGGGCTATCCTATACTCCCTGGTATAATGTGTTCTCCATAATCACGACAGTCAGCATTTGCTAGGATATCAGGGTCTCTGCTGCTTTCAATGTTCTGACTGCTTCTATGTTGGACCTTTCAAGAATCTTTGATGGGGTTTACCTGATTAGGTCAGGGCCATCTGTGGTAGACTCCTTTTGGAAGTCTAACTTAAGGTCAAGTGACTGAATTTTCATTACATCTGCAAAATTTTTCTAAGAGACTCCGGTAACACAATCAAGGGAGTGACATCTATCACAATCACTGGTTTCACCCATACTCAGAGGGAACAGATTATTTCAGGCATGTGACACCAACATGAAACTCGGAGTCATCTTAGAATTCTACCTCCCAAAATAGCATGGTTTAGTAGCATTTTTGAGTTTTACTTTCATCCAGCCCTTACAGTTTATGCTTTTTATACTTCTGTAATATTGTACTGGTACTCTAGCTTCAATAACCCAGGTTTTGAAACTGTATTTACCTTTATTAAAATAAGAAATCTGCCAAGAATAATGTTCACTCAAAAACTATTTTTAAGATATTAAAACCATATCTACTCTGGATTAACACTGTTTTTTCCCCTTGTAGGTAAAAATGTTTAAATGGGACAATGATCACTATGGCTAAAGAGTGACATGTTTCATTTACAAGGGAGGATGGGGGAAGTGAGTGTGGTCCATTTTTAAGTATACAGTGTGAGTAAGGAAGCAAAGCTCCCATGTATCTAATGATGTATCTATCATTCTTGCACACTCCATGATGCTCAGGTCATGAGGCAGTACATGTCATTAAATGGATAGAGACAGCTGAAACGAGCAATGCTGACTGACTCTTTTGGAGTCTCAAGGTGGCAACTGGTGGCAGGTCAAATTTTACAGATTATCCATATCTTTGTTAAGGATTAAAGATATTTTGTGCCCTTTGATAAAAATTTAGATTTATTTTCTTTAGATTGCATGTCTGTGAACTATGTGCCTGACTGGCACAGATCCCCTAGAACTGGAGTTATGGGCAGTTGTATGTGCCACATAGGGGCTGGGAACTAAATTCAAGTCCTGTGTAAGAACATCCAGTGCCCCATCTCTCAAGCCCCTTCCTTTGATATTCAAAATTAGATTTTTTTGCCCATTATTGATAAGTCCAAGTACCTTATCCATTTTAACAGCAAATCGAACCAGTTATAATTTATTAAAATAAGCTCATCACAATTTTGCCTGTTTTTCAATGTTGTAAATATATTCAAAACTGTTCCAGTGTTGTAAGATCGTAAACATTGGCTTAGGAAATTACAAAGAATCATAACTGTGCTAGCAAAACTATGAAATATCTTCATTCAGCTTTCAAATATAAAAATATATTGTTTTATGCAACACTGAACAGTTAAGGCCAAACACTTCAAGGAGGATTGGAGGTACAAGTATTTTGGAAACTGCTTACTGAGAACATTAGCATAAATAAATATTAAAACTGTTCATACTGTTCAAACCAAGTCAAACATTAATTTTTATCTTTTTTTAAAACAATGTTATCAGGAAATTTCCTTCAGAAGTCATAATATTTTTCAAGTATGAAGAACAAATGTGCTCGGTGACCATGGAAACATAAACATACATTTATAGTATTGTACAGGATTTGGACTTTCCCTCCATATTTGGTGTTGCAGCATCCTGAAGATTTTGACCCATGTGATTCTGGTTGGCATCTTTCTTATCACTTTGTAAGGCTATTTGATCTCCTATTGGCTTTATTTCTGGAAGTGGATCGTTAGTATTCTGCATCATTTTCTGACCTGTCAATGACATCCGATTAAAGAAGGAAATCTAGTAAAAACACACAAACAAAAAGATTTCATTTCAGTAAGTGAAATATTCAAAAAGTACACAGGAATATAATTTTTAACAGGTATGAGCATAAATTAGTCACATTAAATGTACATAAACTTATATATGTATGTATATATACATATACATATATATATATATATGTATACACATACACACAATAATATGTCCTTAGCATTGAAACAGACGTTTTCCCTTTTACCAGAATGCAGTCATGACTAAAGTAAGACTTTTCAGAATGTAACTTTCAACATTAAAATATCTTCAGAGTATGTCATCATGTTTCTTCAAGGGTGAAATCACTCACTGTTAACATTTAAATGTGAGAAGACTGTGTTATTTGGAGATTTCTCTGGTATCACTGGTGTATCTTAACTATAGATCATTTCTGCTATGGTATTCTAGAAGAGCACATACTTCCATATTCCTGAGACCAGAAGTTCTGAAAAACTGTTAGAGTTGTCAGATGAAGACTATATGATGCTTGTTGGGTGTGAGACATCAGTGGGAGAGATGGAGGGGCTGCTCTTGGGGATCAGCACTCAGACATGCAGAATATAGTAATATTAAAATAGCAGGGATCCTTGGCAGACACAGATGAGACTCTAAGAAAGATTGATGGGGAGCAATGATTGAGAGGCAGCCAGGCAGATGTGGCCAGTTTTTGAGGACTGAGGTTTGTAGGGTCAAAATTAGAAAACAAAAGCAGCGTGGAAGTCAGAGAAGGAAAATATAATAAGAAGGGTATGCCTATGGGACCATCTGCAGGAGACAGCGGGAAGGCTGTCATCTGAGGACAAAGGTCTCATCTGATTTAGGATGTTTGAAGATTTATCCAGGATGAAATTAGTATCCTTCAAAGAGCTATCATAAAAAAACGCTTTTGACGAGATGTCAAAATGAGGAAAAACACAGGAAATAAAAATTTCATGAGGATTTGTGCAGCTCTTTCAGAAATCAACGTGGAGCTAATAATAACAACAACAACAATAATAATGTACCTTTGACATTAAGATTGTGGTAACCAGAGAAAAATTCAAGTATAAAGACTTCTAGCAAAAGGGCTTTACTTGCTATACCGCCGGGTATCCATCCTGAACTACCACAAAACATCAAGAAAATCTCACTAAGTTAGGAAAGTGTAACTTTCTAATATGTAGATAATTCCCTAAAACTAGGAAGAAGCAAGCTTTGGGGTGAGCATTGAAACAGTATTTGTAAACCTTGTAACCTAGATCCTGGGATTTTGAGAACTCTGAATTCACAAAATGTAGGAAACTGGAGTGAGCCAACCGTTCCATAATATGGGATTCCTCACAGGACTGTTTACTCTATGTAAGTCCACATAGAGACGGCAGGAGAAAATGAAATAGCACGTGTTACTTGGTTTCTCAATGACAAAGAAACATGTTTTGCTGAGGTAAATTTGAAGTTCACATGACCAATGTGGGCAGGCAACCCTTAAATGAGACACTAACCTAAAGCCATTTCACATCTAACAGACAGACAAAGTCTTCTCTATGGGTGAACTGATGCTTAGTTGGGCTTGAGAGGATTTACATGTAATTGCTCCAGTTGAACATGCATTCAATCCAAACTTCCAAACATATACAGAAACAAATCACTATTAGTAGTGAGCCAAAGCAACACACAGATTTATGACATTGGAGGGTGGCTGACATTAAAATTGAAAAGTAAAAAATAGAAAATGAGTTTACTTAATTTATTTAAAGCAGAACATATCATAACAATTGTAAAATAGAATAAATGTAAGTTCACTTAAAATGCAAGGGTGAAAAGGCTGGAGAGATGGTGTAGGAGTATTTGTTGCTCTTAGGGAGGACCCAAGTTTGGTTCCAAGCACTCACATGGCAGCTAACAGTCTCTAATTCCAGTTCCAGGGCATGTGGTGCCATTTTCTGGCTTCTGAGGGCATTGTACACAAGTGATGCACAGACATGCATGCAGGCAAAACACATAAATAAACCTTTAAAAGAAATGGGACTGGAGAGATGGCTCAACAGTCAAGTCATGCTGTTCCTTTAGAGGACCTGGGTTCAATTCCCAGCACCAATGTGTTGGCTCAAAATCCTCTGTTAACTCCAGTTTCTGGGACTCTGGTTCCCTCTTCTACCCTCTATGGGCACTGTATGCATATGATGTATGCAGGTAAAATATTCATAGACATAAAATAAAAATAAATCTTTTTTAAATGAGAAAAACCCATTGAAATTAGTAACCAAAAGGTATTCTAAAAAGCAGAACAGTTTCATCAAAAGAGGAAATATAAAATCAATAGAAACCAGGAAATTGCCCCAAATAGCCAAAGACAAAGGAACTATTAAATTGAGATTAAAAAAACACAAACAAGAGAAAGAAAATGATTATGCCATAGTCTGAAACAGAAGTCTAATGTTCAAATGCAAATGTTCAAAAGCAAAGTTTAAAAATATAAATTCAATGACTTCTCAGGTTTACAGGTTGTAATAAATTTCAGCTAAGTTGAAATAAAAAACACATATACGCATACTACAATGGACAATCTCAAAAAGAAGCACAGATAAAATTACAGGTTATATCCCAAGCTCTCTGCAATTATGCTAAAATAATATTTGTTTGCAGCACTGGGGAAGGAATACAGGGTCTCAAGCACACTAGACAACTGGGCTACCTGAGCTATACCTCTAATCTACTTCTACAGTAAAGTTCTTAATAGCAACAATTAGAACAGATACAAGACTAGCCAACTAGCCATACTATTTATCATTCAAGAACTATGATTAAATAGAAATATACTCAAGCTAACAGAAAATGCAAAGTGAGAGCTACCAAAAGATATCTATGAAAAGAACTTGCACAGGATTTCTTCAGGGAGAATAAGGATCCCAGAAAGGACATCTGAGAAGTAAAAAGTAATGATGAGCAGAGCATATGGTATCAAAAGCAGGTAACAACATGGTTTGTGACATTAATAAAATTAAAACACCATGGGTACAGTAATTTGTAAAATAGGAAAGGAGGGATGGCAAGGCCGAAGACTATTGTAAGATTCTGCTATTATTTGAGAAAAAGAGAAGAATATTGGTTAATCCAGACATTAGGTGTGCATAAAAAACATTCAAAGCAAAAATTCAGCTGGTTAGGCTACTTACAATGACCCCATATAAAATACAAGTAAAAAGTAAGGGTAAAATATTTCTACCAGGCAAACGATAACAAAAGAAAGTTAACTTAATAAACAGACAAATCACCACTTTAAACCCTTTTTATATATTGGGGTTATAAAACTAATTAAGGAACTCATAGTATGTGGATTATCATAGGAAAAGTAGAATGTGAATTCAATACTTCTGTTTTTTTTCTTTTCTTTCTTTCTTTTTCTTTTCTTTTTTCCTTTCTTTTTTTGAGACAGGGTTTCTCTGTGTGGCTTTGGAGCCTATCCTGGCACTCACTCTGTAGACTAGACTGTCCTGGAACTCAGAGATCTGCCTGCCTCTGCTTCCCGAGTGCTGGGATTAAAGGCATACATCACCAACGCCTGGCCCAATACTTCAGTCTTAACACCAAAATGCAAACATTCATTTCACTTACCTTTTTAGACTTTTTTATGTCTTTATTTGTTGGTTCCATACCTCCCAGAATTTCTGAAGAACTGCTCTTTATACGATCATACATGTGTCCTATAATTGGATACATGTAAAAAGTTATTCTAACTAAAGAGAAAGAAAAGTCTTGATGTTTTCAGGAAAATTCTGTCAACTCTAAGTTGTGAGATAATACAAAAAGAGTTCACCACTGAAGAAGTGGGCAATGTCATACCACAGCTCCTGAAAACTGGAGTCAGTTATGGTTAGATGTCCAGAATAACTTAACCAACACAAAAACATTTGAATTATGAGTATCCAAATATTTCCTACTATGAAGAGTTATCAGGAAACGCTACAGATGTGAAACATATACTAGAAGAAAACATGAAAATATAAGCTGTTTTAAAAAATCTGTGGGGGGGCATCTGTGTGTGTGTGTGTGTGTGTGTGTGTGTGTGTGTGTGTGTGTGTGTGTGTGTGTAGGCCAGAGGACAATGGTTGATGTCCTCCTTTATGCTCTCCACCTTAGGTTTTGAGACAGGTTTTCTCACTGAACCCGAAGTTCACTCACTGGGCAACACTAGCTAGCCAGATAATTTGTAAGATCCTCTTTTGTCTCTTCCCAGAACTAGGATGTGGGTGATGGAACTACCAATTCGGGTCTTCATGATTACACAGCCAGTGTTTTAATGACCAGGCTACTTTTCTGGCCTCAACATCACTGATTTTTATTAACCATTTTATTTTGCTTCTTTGCACTTAAATAAACATGTTACTTTTGATGTTCCAAGCTAATCCAGCTGGACAATATAGCTGTACAATATAGCTAATATAGCTAAACAAAAATCTTTAAGAGAGAACTCATGTAGTATTATATTCTTCTGGTTTAAGATGCTTAACTATTTGAAGCTTATAGTTAGGTTCTTCTTGAACCTTCTAAGAATCCTTAAAGATGGTAACATTTCAGCATTTTACTAAAAATAATCTAAAAATTACTATTCTGTTGTTTAGAAGTCATAAGAACAAAACAATATAGGAAACTAGTTTTTCTTCTTTAGCTCATATCAGATAATCAGTACCATGGATAGTTATTTTATTTATTTCTGAGGTACTGGGAATCAAACCCAGGGTCTTGGTTCTACCACAGAGCTACATCCCAAGCCCATGAAGAGTTCTTTCTAATGAGAACACAGTAGAATTCACACTGTAAAGTGCCAGGGTTTATTAGTTAGACCAATGAAGAACTGCTTTTTGCAAAGTTGTGATGTAAAAACGTTAACAGACAAGACTTACAGCACAGACAGAGTGTAATCAGTCTTCTGCCTTATGTGCACCTGCTGCTACACTGACAAACTTCAGATATTTCTTCAGTGCCTATGGTGACATTAGACATAGGTCCAGGTCCTGGGGGAAATAACTGGGCTGCAGGATAGCCTAGTTATATTAACTTGTGTCAAGAAGTCCCTAGTATTTGACAGAGATTAAATTGGATTTTGAGGCAAAGGTTCAACTTAATACTGGTTGAGTAGGGGGAAGAAGTGGTTGATATAGTTCTGAATCCTTATGCAGTGACACATAAGCAAGCACCCGTAGGTAATGAATGGTGGTGCATCTGAAGAAGCCGAGAAAGTAAAAATGAAAATGGGTAAATCTATTTAAAGGGTCATGTGAAAATAAACACAGTAAGAATCTTATCTCTTTAAAACTATCATCTATGGTTTACTTCTGACCTCTGCAAGTCTATGTCCAACACAGCTTACTTAAGAAAATGGAAATTTCTTTCTACATGTTCACTCAAATGTCCTGGTCAATCAAGACTATCATTTGTACTTCTAACACTAGAAAGACATGGACCACTGTTTCCCTCCATTCCTTTTCATAGAATTAGCTTGGGAATCTTCCGATTTCAAGGTTTTAGAGAAATATGGGAAATGGATGTAATATTGGAACAGCATTTTTTTGGCCCACATTGTGTATTTCATTGATGATAAAAATGATATTAAATGGGTTGAGGGGCTGGAGAGATGGGTCAGCAGCTACAGATTCAGTTCTCTGAAGCCACATCAGACAACTTCCAACCCATTTGAAACTCTGGATTCCGAGGACTTCCACACAGACACATATACATATACATGTAATTAAAAATAATATGAATTTTAAATCCCATTTTAAAGTCAAATGTGCTCATACCTTTTGGATTTTCATTGTACTCACGAAGGGTCCGTTTCAGTATGCTAACATTGTCTTCCTAAAAACAATAAAGAAACAGTATGACCAAATACACAAACAAAAGAACTTTCCTCCCATATTTGTGCTCTGTTAGAAAACCTAGTATTGGTTTAAAAGCATATTTCTAGAGCCTGCCTTTAATTAGCACCACAGATATGTGATAAATGTTTCATTTTGCTGGGATCCTATGAAATAGGAATCCTCAGATGCTCAGTGAGTGCTAATGCCCTCAGTGACTCTAAACCAGGCACAGTGGCACATGTCTGTAATTTTCAGGGAGCAAAAGCAGGTAGTTTGCACAGCTCAAGGTCAGTCTTGTCTACATAGCAAGTTTGAGGATGGCTAGGGCTATATAGCGAGACCTGGTCTTTAAAAAAAAATAAAGTTTATGAACTTAAGAAAACTATATGATTTCATCATCTATGACTAAAGAATTCTAAATGACACATAATTGTCAAAAATTTGTAATAAGAAATGAGTATTCAGTGTTATCTTTTTACTGACCACCAAAACCTGAGTTAACAAAAATTCCCACAAGTAAGATAATTTTTTCTTTCTGTAAGAAAACAACTGAACAAATGTTTTCTCAGTGAAAGATCCTTGAGAAATACAGAAACAAAGAAGAATGACTTCTACATGACAATAGTACCTTTTAATTAAAAAATGGCAGGCACATAGTTGAACATATCTTTATTGCCAGCACTTGGGAGGGAGACATGGGGGTCAAGAGTTCAAGGCCATCATCAGCTACATAGTGAGGCTGATGCCAGCCTGACTTATGAGACACTATTGAAAAATTAAAAAAAAAATAGGAACACAATATACAATATGTGCTTTAAGTACACATTCAAATAGCAGGTTAAGTATATTTTAGTAGTTGTTTCTGTTAGAAAGAAAATGAGTTTTTTTTTTAAGAGTTTGACAGAGCAGGAATGAGAGTATCTCATCAAGACTAACTCAGTGTTTTCTGAAAGTAGTTGGGAAGGCGAAAATGAACACAAAGCCATTTCATTTGGGTTTCAGCATTCTACACTTCTGAAATTAATCTGAGTACTGTCAGCAGACTGCATCCATGCCAAACTTGTTATGAACTCAAATACTGTTGTAGCATTCTCCATTTACATGTGTGTATGTATGAATATATGCACATGATACATATCATTGTGACCAGCACCTAGGTTCTCAACTATAACATGAGCATTTCAAAGAAAGATATCCAACTTTCTGGTTCCCTTCCCAAGAGCATATATAACACCTGTACCCATTTCCACTCATGTAGAAATAAAATACTACCTAGCAGTGTGGCAAGTGTGCTACAGACAAGGTTTGCTTAATTCCTAGACTAGTTAAACCTATTTTTTCAGTTTATGAATGAAGTGACACATAGATATACTTCTGCTCCCATAGGAAAGTGCAATCTATCCTCTCCTTTCCCTTAGGTGCTATTTCAGGACAGAAACCCTTGTCATTATACCTCTTTAAGGATTTCATCTGGGTTGTCATCGATGGCATCAATAGTTTCTGTGCCTTCAGTTTCAGGAAGGCCAACTTCAGGGAAGCTTTCTTCTACAGTTTCCTTCTCTTCTTCCTTCCCTTCTTCCTCTTCTCCTTCTTCTCCTTCTTCTCCTCCTTCTTTTTCTTCTTCCACAATGTCTTCTACATTTGAGGCACTAATTTGCTCATCCATGTCTCCTGGTTCTAGTTTCACAGTTTCTAAAATTTGCTGATCCTGTAACAAAAGTGATTATACAATCTCCTTTTTTAAATGAATAGATATAAAATAATGCTCTTGAAAACTACATGATAACCTCAACGAATGTGTATACTATCAAATGACATTTAGAAGCCAAAGTTATGGAATATTGTAGAATCCACTCTGTACATCAAGATACTGCATCTCACTAATCTTTTCATGGTTGTTGCTCTGGGAATGTCTGCTGTTGTATAATAATGTCTAGTGTTCCTGAAAATCTGTTAGCAACTATAGTAAGGCCAACCTAGAAAAATGTATTTTCTTGGCTTTCTCCAAAGAATGATCTTAAGCTTAAGAGAAATTAAAAACCTTTTCCTTACTATAACATATCTATGTATTATGTTCATTTTCCAAAACAAGGATTTAGAGTTCCTCTCCCCTCAAATTTATAATTCATTTTTCATGAGTGAGGTAAGCACAACTACTTATGTCCCAGAAAAAAAGATAATGAACACATTTTAAATGCTATTAAACATGGTGTTTTTCACTAAAACTCACATAGATTGGAGCACTTTGAACTTGTTAAGCAAATTTAAATATTTGAAGATACCTGGATAACTACTATAAACCACAGAAAACACTTACCTTTAAAATGAGATAACTTAGAAGAGATTGGCAGAATACTGTTATTTTATAAACAAAAAGTTAAAGTTTAAATACATTCTTAAAAAGAGAGTATGGAATGGTCAAGTACATGTCTTGTCTTAGGACCACAGTGAAGACATGAATGGGTTAGACAAATACAACTGAACCATAACTTCATTGGTTACACTGGTCTTTGGTTTGTCTTAGGGCAATATTCTTTGCATTTCTTGTGAGGGATATCAAAAAAGTTAATGTTCCTTGTGATATTTCAGTTTGGCGCAATGTCCTAAATCTTATCAATATAAAATGGGTTAGTTACCCACTCACATTTTCTCCCTTCATCTCCAAAATCTTTATTCTAGATGAATACCCTGGTTGCTAAGACAGGCAAGGAGAGGGATGTTCTGTGCTTAACAGAAACAGCCATGGGACCACAGTGACCAATGAAGATAGGGTACCATGGGATAAAGTTTTAGGCCACAGGAGCCTTAAAACTTAGTGATCAATGAAGCTAAAGCCCTCCATAAGAGGGATATTTAGGGAGAAGGGAAAGGAGGTAAACACACAAGGAAAGAGGAGGGTAAACTAACAATATTAAGGTATGAAAACATCAAAAGAATGATACTATTAATTATCTAAAAGAATCTATAATACATGTAAATATGTGTATAAGTATACATATGTAGATTAAAAGAAAATGTCTCATTTGGGCGGACAATGCTCTTTGTGAGAATCAACAATCAACTAACAAAAATCCCAGAAACAGACATGAGAAGCCCTCTTTTGAGCTGTTTGCCAGGGCTGCCCAAGAGACTCCCAAAACATATAGGCTGTTGCTGTTTTCCCTGGTTGCCTCCCAGCAATAGAATGTAAGTTCCTATTGTTGAAGACACCAGAATTTCAGGGCCTTAGAGGCTTCAGGGCTGGAACTGACTTGAAAACACTTCATGAGGACTAGATTCATAGTACTAGAAGACAACAGGCAAGTTTTGAAAGGAGGGAAGCAACCAACATTCTTAGACAGCTATGATGCCTATGAACCAGAACATTGATGAGCATAGCTCCACAACCCGAAGGGTGTTGTAGGGGCACACATACCTTGGCAATAACCAATAGTTCTCTAATAGGACTTAAGACCTGCTCAAAAAGAGGGAAACCATGTCTGATACTGGAAACCTAGGCAACTACTCAGTGCTAGTGAAGTCATGGATACTAGAGGACAACCTTTAACCACTACTTTGTTAATCTAACTATCACTAACAGCAATATAGACATTTGTCTTTATACCTACAGATAAGTGTAGTGCTTACCATTCATCAAGGGAACTTCTTTTTGAAACAGATGAAGAGATCATTACAGAAAACCACAACTAATCAAAATCCACTATTGGCAAGCCTATATTTATAGAAACTTCCACATCTAATGCCCAGGGAACATTTTGGAAGAGGAGACAGAAAGATCAAAGAGCCAGAGGATCAGAAAGTTTGCTTTGAGACTGTCTTTTAGTAATGTGAGAAGAGACACCCACAAAGTCTCAACAACATGACAGCTTAAACATGAGCTGGACAAGGACACCAAAAGACATGCTAATGTGAACAAGGAAAAGTCCACAAGCCTCAACCCTACACAAAAAACTAGACACAACTGAGAAACCTTCAGAGTAGGAGAATTAGTCTCCCCAAGGAAAGTACACTCCAATTGGTTATCTAATACCAAATGGTCAGCCCTGAAAACATACATTTGATTACATACATATGAGTATGATTATACAGAGTTGACAGGTTATATTTAGGAATAATATGTATATACACACACATATATGCATATACTAACAATTAATGAGAAAAAAATCCATGACATTGAATGAGAGCAAGGAGTGGTATATGAGAAGTTTTGGAGGAAGGGGAAGGGAGAAATGTGACTATATTAAAATCTCAAAAAAGTGATTCTGTAATCAAAATTTTAAAACAGTTTGGGCAAAGTTATGGAGTTTCTTTTAAAGCTTTTTATCATGCTGTTACACACTGTAGACTTTTTGGCATCTAGCTATGAAATTTTTTAAATGAAGTTTTTTAACTGATCATTGTGACTTGATGCTTAAGGTAACAAATGAAATCTTGCAGAGAAGTATGTAATTGTTCATATTAAATTCTGTACTTTAATGAAAAAAATCAAAGATCCTATGGCTTTTCACCCTTGCTATCTTTAACATGATGCTTTTTTGCTATATAGTTATAATTATAACTAACAAGTATCAGTAATATCTCATTGTTGCTGTAAACAGTGTTTTAGATGGTGAGCTAAATCAAACAAACATTTCTTTTACTTGATTAGCTATTTTTACTTAGGCAAAGTATCTGAATTAAAAGAAATCACTTGTACAGGAAGCAAAATTAAAGTCTACAAGACAGAGTATACCTACAAGCTGCCAGTTTGATCTCTAAAAACAGTCTTGTTTCTTTCTACACACAATTCCTTATTTCATTCCTAATTTTTTTTCTGTAACTACTGTACACACTGCAGTTTGATGGAGAAGCAAGCCTACAAAGGTGAATGTAATGTTCAGAGTACTGAACATTGCAGTGATAGGCATTTTTATTCTCATATTTATATTTATTCTATGTCATTCTCACTCTTTTTCCTTAGACAATTTACTTCCTTTTTGTAGCCATATATTTTATGCTAGCTACATGAGTGAGATCAACTTCTCTGTGCTTCAGGCACTAAAAGCTAAAACTCTCAGTTGCTACAGGGTAATCAGTGGAAGGCTGGGCTTGAGTTCATGATTGAGGACTGCAGAGTCTCTGTTCTTCCCCAACTCTGTACAAATAATTTTATGATCATAAGAGCCATGTTCTCCCCACTCACTGATGTTTTAAACATTGTAGATTATTTTATTTTTTAAGTTTCCAACATACTATCTCATGTTTCATTGTCTGTATAAACTGCAAATTAAAAGTTAAGAAGTCTTACCCATAATATCCAAGTCTCTGCCTTGTACATCTCCCATCCTGATCTGAGAACCATGCCAAAAGCTCTGGCGGATCATTTTCAGAATGTAAAGTGTAGTTTGGATTCTATTTTTCTGCAAGGCAGACTTCCTGGGCTTCTTTTGCTTTTTATCTGTTCATGTTCGCTCTGGCCCTCCATCAGGCCACAATACTCTTTTGCTGCTATCAATTCTTCTTCCTTGAAACCCATTCTTAGCTTGTGTAGCATTTTACTTTCCTAGAATATACCCCACCCACATCTTCTCTCTAAGTTTTGTTCCTCAACTTCATTACTATTCTTTCACTCTAACCCAGTGATTCTCAATCTTCCTCATGCTGCAGTGACTCCCAATTATAAACTTCATTGCTACTTCAGAACTGTAATTTTGCTACTGGTATGAATTGTAATATAAATATCTGATATGCAGCACAGCTGATATGTGATCCCCAAATGGGCCATGACCCACAGGTTGAGAACCACTGCATCTAACCACCAATTGCTATTTTCCCTGAATCCTGCCTGAAGTGCTCTATTCACAAAAGGGTTGCTTTCACTAGATCCAGTTAATTATATGCCTAAGCTAGTGATCCCCAGCAACTTCTATTGAGCTCCAGACACATATGGTGACACCTGCACAATGAACATCTGCTGGAGACTATCAAAAGCTAGCAAATACACAACTGCCTTCCTGGACTGTTCCTACTCACTTATTTGCAGTCATAGTAAACAGCACTCTTTCCACTCAGTTCCCTATGCCAGAAGAGATACATCCTTGTTCTAAGCTCTCCAGCTGCCTAATACATATCCCCACATCCTTCATCCTCACTGTCCTATGCCATGTCTATTTCATTCTTTACCTGGTCTACTATAACTGGCTCCTAGCATCCATCCATGTAGTTCTGTCTGCTTCAAATCATTTTTCATATTGCCATAAGAATAACCATAAAAACCTTAAGTGTAGTCACCTTATTCTTTTTTCCTGTAACATCTTGTATGAGTATGTAAGACCCTTTGCTTGTTAAGTTCCACTCCTGACAAGTTCCTTTGCAACCCTTTCACATGGGAGTTCAAGGGACTCTGCTAATATACTCTATTGTACTAATGAATTTTCCTGTTGAAGTCAGGGGCCATATCTCATGTGTTACATAGCCAACACACAAAACCTTTCTTCTCTTTAATTATTCCATTTTTTAAAAAGTAAATTATGCATGTATTTTAGAGGTAAAATTTCAAATTTCATCTTAGGGTGACTTTGGCTAAGGACATAATAGTCATGAATTATAATTAAGAAAAAATATGATAAAAATGAAAAAATCATGGCAAAGATGCATATTGGTGTTTCCAAGTGTTCTTTAGAAAACTGTAGTCTTACTGCAGTTATGATGGAGGGAGGGGAGAGGGCCATGAGCGATATTATAACCTGCCCTCACATTTTGAGGTCTATCTGACTTGAGTAAGACCACTCAATTTTTTGATGCCAGATACAATAAATTCTTGATCCAATAATATGTATCAAACATTAAACTATCTCATAGGAACTAATGCTATATGACACTGAATTTTCACAATGAAAAGAATGAAGGAAAAGATTACTGCACTTTCCTTCACTATTGCATTGGTGGTAGAGAGCACATGCCCATGTAAGCTGATTTCTACAGTGAATCATTACCAATCAAAACATACTTCAATGTCACTCACCTTGATGGCTGATGTTGAGCAGCTATAGATGCTCTACAGAAATTCTCTGCAGCTTATCTGAAAGTCTCTTTCTGCCAGAGTCCACATTAGGAAACTGTAACTCAAGGGAGTCTACATATACTGTATCTCACATTCCCCACAGCAGTGATTAGAAAACTATAGCAAACACTTGAGCAATTAGCGATTTACCTTGCCTGTAAATCACTTGCACTAGAGGGGTAGAGACAGAAGGATCAGAAGTTCAAGGCCGCCCTTGGCTACTTAGTGAATAACATACTAAGCAGGCCTGGGCTATGAGAGACCCTGTCTCAAAAACAAAATAAATAAGAAAGAACTAGCTATTGAAATCTATGTAACCAGCTGTCAAGTCTCAAGGGATTAAGTGGTCATATTCCTCATTTTTCTTTTTCTCTAATGATGAGATTCATACATATAGAATAATTTGCATATGAAATAATTTCTTAAGAAAGCTTATGTTCTTTTAAACCCTGTCTCAATGTATCACTAACCACTACCAAATTATCCACTACTATCCATCAACTTTAGAGGCTATTAGGCCTGCCACATGTGTAGTTTAGAAGGTGGCAGCTGAACACTGGTCAGAGAAAGTCAGTATGCTTTGTTTAGGGGTATTGTTCACTTCACATAACTTTTCATTTGCTTGAAGAAGATGATTTGGGGGACTAAACAAGCCTTATTTTAAAACTGAGGAACAAGGATTGTAGAAAATTTGGCGTGACAAAGCTCTAATAAACCTGCTTATATCACTTAGGTCTCCCATTCTAATTCTGTATATTTCTAGAAAAACAAAAAACAAAAACAAAAACAAAAAACAGACCCTTTCAGAGGCAAAGAAGACAGAGGTAACTTCATACAGCTCGAAAGTGCATGACAGTAGGGCCTTGAACTCAAAATGATTATGTAAATGCTCTTGACCATAACTTGTAGGAACTACTACTTCTAAAGGGTGCACCAAGTTTTTGGGCAGGGAAATGCAAAGACACTGCTAAGACATGCTGCTCAAAAGTGGCTATATCAGTTCAAATGGTGAAATGGGTGCAGTCAAGAACATGAGTTCAGTACTGCCAGCTAATTCTCTTCTTGGAAGACCATGCCTTTGCCATGAATAACTGGAAGTTTAGATTCTCATCTCCCTGGTATTCTCTTATGAATTTTTTAAATAAACATCATGTCTGTCATCCCTCTTATTTAATCTTTTGAAATTTTAAATTTTTAAATAATCACCTTTGGTACACATACTTTACCATACTATTAGTTCTACTCTACAAACAATGACTATGGTAGCTTTTGGTCAAGGGCTGCAGTGTCAAAACAATGTAGTCCATTACTCCAGGGCAAACTATCTTTGCAGCAACTTGTAATTTACAGATTTCTCTAAGGAAATGCTACATCATGTGATTCTTGTCGTTTACCTCATGTTTGTTCTCACAGAGAATCAAATGTAAGGAGTTCAACTACTTAAAATCCACAAACATTGCCATAAAAGTCTTCCTTGAAAAATGTATAAGAAATCACTCATGCCCAAGGTATGGAACAGGATGAGAAAGGAAATCAATTAAAAAAGAAGTTAAGGTTACACAATCAAACTAGCTACATTATATAAATCCAGTGGAGCCTGGCTTCTCATAAATTCAGTATCTAATGTTAGACAGTTTTTCTTTCCACAAACAATACTGAGCATATACATTTAATTTTTATTTTACTTGAAACATTCTGATAAGAAACAGACAAACACAATTTAAAAAGTCAATAAAAATACACTGAGGACGCATAACACACAAGGAGAATGAAAGCTCTGACAGTGGATTTAAAAGAGAAATTACTTGAATTCAGAAATTTACAATTAGAAAACCCAAAGTTATTATAGTTATTAAAGTTATTATAACTTTTAAGAGCAAAAAATTTAATTTTAATGTATACTTTTCTTCCTTAAACTCATATGAGGGTCTATATTATGGGTTTAAGTTGATTGTCATTTCATGAGCTATGCTGTCAAATGCCTAGGCAGCAACTGCAAGAGATAACACCATTAGCTTCTAAGGCCTGAAAAACAGCTGTTACTTCATAGATTTTTTATGAAGATGGATAAAAAAGTAAAGGGAAATGTCAATCCTTTAAAATAGGAAATTCTTACCTCAGTTATCATCAATTATCATCCATTATCTTCAATTATCATCAATTATTATAAAAATATTCTAGGCTGCAGAGACTGAAAAGGGGTACTTAAACACTTATTAAAAATCAGAAGTTTTGAGATTTAAGCATCTGTACTATTTTAAAAAGACTTTTATATACATAGTACTTATAGTATGCTTTTAGTATAGAGATCTGTCATTCATGAGGAATGTACATTAGTAACTATAACAAACAGCCTTTTAATGCTTTCTAGTTATAGATTAGTAACTTGGGGGGAACTGATATGAGTTTAGGCGAAATCAAGACTTAACATTGCCTCCTGTTGCCTTTGATATCTTAATACAATTGACATCAGTTGTTTTTTAACCATGCATAAAAGTACTGTAGTAACAAATCAGTTTAGTAATCTGGAGTGAGTATACCTACTATATATATATCAGGCATACAAATGACTACACTGTTCACAATCAGGTCAAATTTAGTCTGTTACTTCAATTCCAAATAAAGTGGTAAAACATTATTCCAGAATTTTTTGGAACCTGGGAGTCCATTATCTGAAAGTTGTTTTGACCTCATTGGCATTTTAGACCTCTGCTCTTTCCCCCATCTCCTTGGCTTAGTAATGGGCTTTTCGGAATATGCCCCATATCTGCCATGTTTCATAGAACCTTTTATTTTACTCACGTTTTGGGACTGATCTCTATCTTCCCGACTTTCATTGTCATCTTCTTTTCCACCTATCTCCTCATATTCCTCTTCTTCCCCACCATATGCTTCTTCCTCCTCATTGTCATCACCACACTTTCCATTCTCTTCTCCTCCTTCCCCCTCTTCCTCTCCTCCTTCTTGTCCCTCTTCTCCCTCGTCTCCTTCCTCTGCGTCCTCTACTTCCTCCTCTTCTAGTTCATCTCCTTCCCCCTCCTCCTCTCCTTCCCCCTCCTCCTCCTCTCCTTCTTCTCCTTCCCCCTCCTCCTCTCCTTCTTTTCCTTCCCCCTCCTCCTCTCCTTCTTCTCCTTCCCCCTCCTCCTCTCCTTCCCCCTCCTCCTCTCCTTCTTCTCCTTCCCCCTCCTCCTCTCCTTCCCCCTCCTCCTCTCCTTCCCCCTCCTCCTCTCCTCTTTCTTCTCCTTCCCCCTCCTCCTCTCCTTCCCCCTCCTCCTCTCCTTCCCCCTCCTCCTCTCCTTCCCCCTCCTCCTCTCCTTCTTCTCTTTCCCCCTCCTCCTCTCCTTCCCCCTCCTCCTCTCCTTCCCCCTCCTCCTCTCCTTCTTCTCTTTTCCCCTCCTCCTCTCCTTCCCCCTCCTCCTCTCCTTCCCCCTCCTCCTCTCCTTCCCCCTCCTCCTCTCCTTCTTCTCTTTCCCCCTCCTCCTCTCCTTCTTCTCTTTCCCCCTCCTCCTCTCCTTCCCCCTCCTCCTCTCCTCCTTCTTCTCCTTCCCCCTCCTCCACTCCTTCCCCCTCCTCCTCTCCTCCTTCTTCTCCTTCCCCCTCCTCCTCTCCTTCCCCCTCCTCCTCTCCTCCTTCTTCTCCTTCCCCCTCCTCCTCTCCTTCCCTCTCTTCATCTCCTTCCCCTTGCTCCTCTCCTTCCTCTTCCTCCTCTCCTTCCTCTTCCTCCTCTGCTCCTGCTTTGTCTCTTTCCCCCTCTTGCTCTCCTTCCCCTTCTTCTCCTTGCCCTCCCTCTTCTCCTTCCTTCAACCTTTCTCCCTCACCTTCTTCACCTCCCTTTATTTCCCTTTCTCTTTTCTTCTCTTTCCTGTCTCCTTCCTTGTTGTGTCCCTCCCCTTCCTCCCCCCAACTCTTTTCCTCTGATGTGTCTTCTCCTACCTCTTTCTCTCCTTCTTCCTCTTCCTCTTCCCTCCCCCCTTCTGGTTCTTCTTCCCCTTCATCCTCATCTTCCTCTTCTCCATTTCTTTCACCCCCTGCTTCTTTTACTTGTATCTTTTGGGTTCTTTCCTCTCGGATTCCTTCATCACTCTCCATTTTCTCTCCTCCCTCCTCCTCCTGCTCCCATCCTTCCTCCTCTTCTAAGTCTTTCTCCTCCATAGATAAGATGTGTCTTTCTCCTTTCCTCCTACGTGTCTTCCTCTCTTGTTTTTCCCGCACCCTTTGCTGCTGTTCTGCTCCTAAACTACCCTTCTTACAGATTTGATCCCTTTCACCCTCCGATCCATCCTCAACCTCTCCCTGTGACTCTCCCTCACTTCCACTCACCTCTTTTTCTGTACTGACATCTGACAGGGTTTCTGCTTCTGCCTCCTTTCTTTCTCCTTCCAATTCCACATTTTCCTCTTGTATCTCAATCTCTTGCTCCACTATTGCATTTCCTTCTGTGTCTTCTGGTCCTTCCTGCTCCTCTGGTATCCCTGACAAGTGGTCATGCTTAAGATCATATTTTGCAACAAATCTGGTTGCTCTGGATTCACTCTCACTTTCTTGTTCAGCACATTTCCTGCTGTACCATAAGCAGTGCTCGGTTTCCACTTCATCGTCATCTTTCTCATCACTACTAGGTTCTACTGGCTTGGGCTCCTCCAACTCCTCAGCTCTGTCTGGCTGACTTGGCCTTTCACATTCCATGTAACTGTCTGGTTCTTCTAACACTTCCGTTTCACTGTCAAAGATCAAGTTCTGCTCACTGCTTTCCCTTTCCTGCATAATATCTGTATTATCTTCACTCTCAGCAGTCATGTCTTTATCTTGTAAGTCATCAAAAAATGGATCTGACTTTGCACTGTCTTCCCTTTCACTAATATCTTTCACATCTGCCATTTCCATCACTTCCATTTTCTTCTCAGGGACCATTTCTTCAATACTTTCCTGTTCTAGTTCCTCTTTTTGTAAACCCTTTTCATCGATGTTGACCTCAGGATCTGCCAGGTCTAGGTCATTATCTACTTCCTCATCTGAAAATGCTCCCATAATCTCATGTGGTCGTATCATGAAGATCCCTTTTGCTAAATATTGTTTGTATACTGTCCCTTCTTTTATTTTTGACATCTCTTCATATTCATAACTATCATCAATTTCAGTACCGGGTTCACTTTCCATCACTTTCTCAACCGTGTCTTGATTCTGTAAAGTGTTTGAAGTAACCATCATACTATTATTAGTTGACAAAGGTGTCACAGTTATATAAACTACTGTAAAGATATTACATTTTGCATCTATAAGCTAACAGGTGGTGAAGGCTCACTAATTTAAACTTTATGAACTATGCTAGATGCTAGGCTTGGGGGTAATATTACAACATGTTTACAAATTAACAGGCTAATATACAGAAATAACATAACAAATACAACCATTTTGACTCACTAAAGTAGGCCTTACAGAGCAAACATAATAAAAGCAGTATGTGAAATATGGACTACATATTTGTTTACAAAGAAGGGGTTCCCATTTCTACTGTTTCTAGGCCTGTACTTTAAAAAGATTTGAGATTTGAATTCTAAGGGAGCCAGGCCCAACTACCAGAACTTATTTCTAACTGTATGTCCCTTTCTTTTCACAGCAACCCAGAAAAATTCAAGCCTAGCATCTAAGACAGTGGGAAGGAAAGACAAAGGAAAGATGGCTACTTGAGGTACAGTAAACTATGGAGGTAGTGAGCTCTCATGAGCTTAGCCAGCCATGTCAAGAGAATAGCTCTCCCATGTTCAAAGACGGGCTGTCATTTGCTGTGCCTCTCATTTTAGTGGGCAGCCTATATGATTTTATAACTCAGAAGGACCTTCCTGCATTTTATAGGATCTGGTTTAAGAATTTTTAACCTAACAATGTAGTGAAGGCAGTAGAAAATAGAAATTAAATGATTTCCAAAGTCAAAACTTTAAAAAATAAAACAAAATCAAATAAATTGTTTTATTTTAGTAATTTTCAAAGACCTCCTATTTTTATTTCATTGGTTCCTAAAGTCAGGACAAGTAAAACAAGTAAAAGACAGGTCTTCATTTGTGTAGGGTTGTGTAAGCCACAGATTGATTTTTGCTTCTGACACTGTTACTAACTAAAGTCTCTCTCACCTATCTACAACTGCTTACTACTTTCTAACTTTCATTTAAATCCCACTTTATGCTAATCCCTCCTTGATAAAGTCCAATCAAAATCTTGTAAATGATTATCAAACAGTTAACACTACAATGATCCACAAAATTTTAGAGCTAGCAAGATGGGAGTATTATCTAGTAAAGTCTGCATAGTGACTACAGCAAAGTCATATACAAACAAATTAAGAGATACACTCTGATAAACAGTAGCTTCTTTCCCAAATAAGAGCTATGATGACGATCTAGTTATTGCTTGACAGAAACGGAGCAGTATAACTTAGGTAAATAAGTGGATGAACAAGTTCTAGATATAAAATTTGATGAGAAAATATATACCAATAAAAGAAACTAAATGGCATTCCTGTCTTTTAATTTTAATACAAGTGAACATTTACCTTTTTGTCTTCTTTCCAAAAAAATTTCAATGGAAGATAGTGAAAACTGTTCTTACCCACCATAATTATACTAATAACTCTATGTGTAATACCTGTTGTTTTTGAATTGGTGAAAATTGTAATGACGTCTCATTGGAACTCAGGCTCATCACATGTGTCTGAAATAAATAAAAATATATGTTCTAGACATAATGGAAAATCTATATATGAATAATGAATGCAAAGAAACTCAGACATTATTACAATCTATTTACAACTGCCATACTAATGATGTCAGGATATGAAAGCTGCTGAGAACTCCACAAATTGACCTGATACTCAAGACACAGCTTAAAGCAACCTAGAATCGTTCAGCTTCTCCATATTAGCAGCAAAACAGGAGCCCTGCCTGTTTGTGTAGATGGGTAAGTAAAGGACAGTGGCAGAATGTGATACTAGAGTGACAGAGTCTTAGAGATGGCTGGGGTTTGGAGATAGAATTCTAAGAAAAGAAGTGTTCCAAGATCAACTTCATGGCAGTTGGCAGGTGCACCAAGATATGGTAAGAGTGAAAGACAAAAATGCCTCAGTGAGCACCGCTAGTGCAGACTTCTGTACTCAGGGTATATGGAAATCCTGGCATGAGCTAACAGACTTCTAAAGTTACCCT
The DNA here is from genome assembly GCA_030556225.1 of Cricetiscus sungorus. Lineage (NCBI taxonomy): Eukaryota > Metazoa > Chordata > Mammalia > Rodentia > Cricetidae > Cricetiscus > Cricetiscus sungorus. Next base: position 12,000,136 of record JANBXA010000609.1, read on the forward strand.
CTGTAGGCCTGGATTTAAAAAGATAAAATCACCTATTATTTCAAGAAAATACTATGACTAATGACATTCTTGTACATGTACAGTGTGTACTTCAGCCACATTTGCCCTTCTGCCACCCTTTCTCATCCCCACTGTCTCTATTCCCTACATAGTTCTCCTTCCTCTTTAATGGCAGAGTTTTTTTTTTCTTTTCAGTCAAGATTGCACACATGAGAGACAAAATGTGTTATCTGTCTTTCTGAGTCTGTAGGCTTATATTTGGTTTCCTCTGAGTTGTGGCACCAATTACCACTCACCAATCAGCATTAGGACTATATAAAATTACACTGTGGGGCTGGGGAAGATAGTCTAGATAGACAAGAGAGTTAAAATCAGTACAGTAAGCTCGTTCTGGAGAATTTCTCTGTATTTCCAAGATTATTCTCAGAGTGTTGTAACTGAACAGCCACCTTGTGATGGGTTTTACTGTCTACGCTTAACTGTACTGAGAAGTGAAGGTTCCTGTATTTTCCTATCTTTGCAGCCATGTTGTGTAGCGATTTCCTCCCAATTGAAGTATTCCATTTTGAAAGGAAGCTCACTAAGACTTAGGAATTAAACAAATCACAAGTCTCAAGAAGTCACTGAAACATGGAAGATTCACACACTCCTTCCTTCCAGGTTATATAAGCAGTAAGAACTACTGGTGAGAGGAGGCTCTCTGACATGTTGAGTTGCCTTCAAACTATATAGGGGGTTATAAGGAGGTAGTTTTTGGACAGTATCACATGTACTAGTATGGGATTTTCAGTGGTAAGATTTTAATAGATGACCTTGGAGTCATCTATGCACTTGCAAATAACCCTCCACACACATTCCTGAAAGTAGCCCACAATAAACCATAGGTTTATCAAGTTGGACTTTGGTGGTATTGTATATTTGGTGTGTTGTAAGTTCCCTGTATGGGATGGGTTCATGTTTGTTCATGTGTCCTAAGCAAAAGATGAGCAACAGTTTCCAGGAAATATTGCCTTAGTTTGGTAGGCAGCAGTCTAGAGTCAGGTTGGTCTGGGGGAAGAGATTCTGACACAATTCCTCTGAGAATTATGTGCAGTGGGAAATTAGAATGCAATGCTGAGTGGAAAGGAAGGTACTTTCCTTAAAAATAGGAGCCTCAGGAATCCAACTTTCAGAAAATGGAGAACCAAAGAGTATATAAGGTTCTTCATGATAGCTAGGTATGTGCACAGACTCACATTGTACACATCATGTCAAAACTTACTGATCACTGCTATATATTCCACACAAACTTCACAGCAGGAAGTCTAATTGCAACTAATCTCAATACCACAGTACAAACTGATACCTCAAGACATAGAAGGAAAGGGGGGCTAATGAGGAGGGTTCACATAATAATGTAACCCACATCCATTCCAACAAATATGTGCAAATCTCAACATAGAAATATACTATGAAGGCTGTGGCCTTTACACCATTGTAATTTCAAGGCCAGGTGGGACTACAGAGTGAATTCTAAGACAGAATAGCCACAGAATGAGATCACATCTCAAAAGCAATCAACGACAAACAAACAAATTATGAGAGGAAACACTTGGTTACATTTAAAGGCAAATAATTTAGAATAAGAAATTTATCAGCACAAACTAAAGACTAGAGAGAATGGAATAATGATATATTACAATTAATAGAAAAAATAACTGCCAATAAAGATTATCTTGCCTAGTATGCTGACTATTTTTATGACAGCTTGACACAAACTAGGAGGGAGACTCAATTGAGAAAATGCCTCCAGAAGACCCAGCTGTAGGCAAGCCTGTAGGGCATTTAAATTTATGATTGATGTGGGAAGGCCCTGTCCATTGTGGGTGGGGCTACCCCTGGCCTGGTGATCCTGGGTTCTATAAACGCAGGCTGAGCAAGATATTAGGAGCAAGCTAGTATGCAGCATCCCTTCATGGTCTCTACATCATTTTGTGCCTCCAGGTTCCCGTCCTGCTTGAGTTCTTGTCCTTACTGCTTTTGATGATAAACTTACATGGATCTGTGAGCAAAGTGTGGAATAAACCCTTTCTTCCCCAAGGTGCTTTTGGCCATGGTGTTTCATCACAGCAATAGTAACCCTAAGGCACCTAGCACGGTTATCCTTCAAAATCAAAGGAGAAATCAAGACCTTCCAAGATAAGTATGCACCAATGCAAGTCATGACTAATAGACCAGCATCACAAAAGACGATAAAGCAATCCTACACCTAGAAGAGAAAGGACAGCAAACACAATCATGAGATCATTGAAAAGAATACATCTTGCTGTAAGACCAGGCATACATATGAAAAATAGTTAACCACTACTTGTAGGATGGGAGGAAGACATTCTAAGACAAGAAGAAATAAATTTTTTTGGAAAGAAGTAAATCAGTAACATATACATACCTTTCAATAATAACTTTAATGTAAATGCTGCTAATTTACCAATTAAAAGACATCAATTGGGTGACTGTACTTAAAGAAAGATCAATATGCTTTAAGGAAAAATATGCATCAAGAAAACATACAGAGAACTAAAAGACATGAAATTTTTTTTCAAAGTGAATGCAATCTGAACATAAGCAGGAATAGCTACACTAATACCTAACAAAATATATTCAAAGCTAAAATAAGAAACCAAGACTGTTACTACATATTGATCAAGGGAACAATTTATGAAAAGAGATATTAAATGCATATATGTTAACCACATATATGTATGTATATTAAATACTGAAGCACCCAATTTTATAAAAAATATACAAGTATAGATAAAGGGAAAGATAGGCTGCAACACAATGATAGCGGTGACTTCTGTACTATATTCTTACCTAAGCAAACATTCAACACAGTAATGTTACATATATTCAACAGATGTAGAATGCACATTTCTTTACATCAGCATATGGGACTTTTCCAAAATAGGCCATATGTAAGTTCATAAAGGAAATTTTACAAAATTCAAAAACATTTTGGTTTCTGACATTTTATCAAACTACATAGAATAAAGAGACAATAATAGATATCAGTAGAAAGAAAAATTACACCCACTACACAAACACTTGGAGCTTGAAAAAAAGGTTTTAGTGACCATCAGATCTCTGAAAAATTCAGAAGAGGGAAATTTATAATTAGTAAAGTATATGAAAATGGAAACACAATATACCAGGACCTGTGGGCTACAGAGACAGCTATACAAAAGGAATGGTTATAGCAGTGAGTGTTGAAGGAAAACAAACAAAATAGCCAAAGAGATCAGAAAAATTAACAATGTATCACAAGGCCTTAGAAAAATAAGAAGAGCAAAATCCAGTCAGCAGAAGGAAAGAAATAACACACAATAAAGATCAGACCAGAAATGAATGAAATGGAGACCAAACAACCAGCAGAAAAGATCAAAAGATCAATGAAACAGAGTTACATGACTGAAGCATAAATAAAATGGACAACACCTTAACTAACCAAAGAGAAAAACATTCAAATACATAAAATAAGAGAGAAAAATGGAACAACATAGAGAAAAAGGGATGTAAAGTAAGATAGCCATGATGGCAAACAGTACAAAGGTTTCTCAAAAACCTAAAAATAGAACTATTTATTTAAAAGAACTGAACTATTATTCAATTACCAATTATTAAGTATTACTATTATTAAAACTATTTTTTAAAAATAAAATAATCTAATTCTACTAGTCTGAGGTTCATATGTGAAAGAAATGAAGTGGGCACACAAAAGAAACACCTGTATACCCAGGTTTAGCACAGTAAGTCATTAGCTAAGTTACAGACTCTGTCAACACATAAATGGATAAAGAAAAATTCTCTCTCTCCTCTCCCTCCTCTCTCTCTCCCTTCTCTCTCCTCTCTCTCTCTCTCTCTCCTCTCTCTCTCTCTCTCTCTCTCTCTCTCTCTCTCGCTCTCTCTCTCTCTCGCTCTCTCTCTCTCTTTCTTTCTCTCTTTCTCTCTCTCTCTCTCACACACAAGCCATAAAGAATAATTAACTCATGTCATTTTCAGGAGAACGAATGTAACTACAGGACATATGTTAAGCAAAATAAATCTAACATAGATAAAAATTACATGTTTTCTCTCGTGAACAGAAACTAAAAGGAAAAATAACCTGAAAGCAGAAGGTGGACTGTTAAAGAAAAAGGAGGGGACTGGCAGAGGGGAGTAAGTGTAGGGTAAGAGAGGGTCAAAGGGAGAGTACACATGATCAAAGCTTGGATTATGAAGGTATGGAAACAGCACAGTGAAACCCACTAATATTAGTATGCACTATTAAATATTAACCCAAACCAGCTTTTTACACATAAAAGAATATAGAAGGTATATACACACAAGTTCATGAGGATTTAAAAGTCACATAACTCGGATATAAATAGATAGGAAATAATTACCATATTTAAAATATCAGTAGTGTCACCAAAGTTTTCTGAATCCACTGCTGAAGAATTTTCTGTCTCTGTTTCTTTGTTCATTTTATCCTCAAAATAATCTGAATTAATAAAAGCAAAATGTCAGGCTCAGATCTAACAGAAAAGAGAAAAGTGAGTGAACAAAAACTCACTCTATACTATATCATGGGCTGAACTGCATCCAAGGCTCTTTAACCTTGTGGCTGAAGATGAATAGCAATCATTCATAGTAGCAGCATCCTTTCAAATCTCATACTGAAAGTTGAACTACTTTGTTGCCAATTATGTACCAACAATTTCATTTACAAGGACATGCAAACATTATTCCTTTGGAATAAGTACTTTGCAGTTGAGCTGTATGTATCAAGTACTGCCAGCTACCCTTAAGACAGTACCAGTGACGCACACTCCCCTGGTATTCTCAGCTCAATACAGCTCCCCATGCATATGGTATAGGATTGAGCTCTATATGTATGATCAATCAAATAAAGTAGACTTAACTGTGATATGACTATAGTTTCTTAGTCACACGTGTGACTTATTTCTCTTTGGACTCATTGCTCTAGGAGAAACCATATTGTGAACATTTCTATGGAGAAGTCTATATGTAAAGGATGTGAAATGCCCTGCTAATGGCCAGATGAAGTCAAGCTTCCAGATACTACCATCCCATCTAACAGTGCAAGTCCATAAAAGAGCCTGAACATAAAATGCTCAGCCAAGCAGCTCCTGGATTCTTGACTCTTGGAAGTTGTAACACATAATAAATATCTATGATTTTGACCTGTTAAATGTTGAGCATTTTAAAACGTAGCAATGAAAAATTAGTATAAGCATTTGGCATTCAAAAAATGGTAATATCTCAAAGGAGAAAATTCCAAATCAATTGCCTGTATTTGAACATATATTCTATCCCTTTGTCACTATGTCCTTTCTGGTCACCTGGATATCTATGGGTACTCCCTGACGAAATCTCCATTAAAAATGTCAGTAATCACTCATTTCTCTTTTTAAATCCTTTCAAATGATTGTAATCAATGTAAATAAATGTAAATTGTTCACTATACCTCCCTTTCACATGAGATAATATGCAGAGAAAATGTAATCGCTAATTATTTCTGTACTTAAATTATCTATATTTAAGGTCTGAGACGTGTGTGTGTGTGTGTGTGTGTGTGTGTGTGTGTGTGTGTGTGTTCATTCAGAAATAGTAACTGTTAATCCTCAATATGGATTTTGGGAATCAGGAAAGATTTCACTTGTATGGCACATAGAAGGATACATAGAATTCTGAGATATAGGTGGAGGTACAGGTGGAAGGGGAAGAAAGAGAAGCCCAATACTAACAGAACAAAGAAGTAGAGAGATAGAAGGAAGTAGCTTATGTTGAAGATATATGTCAGAAGCATATACTCCATACTACAAGTTCCTGAGGTATGAAATAATTTTCCTACACTATAAACTCATCTTTCTCTGAGTACACTGCTTGGCACAATCTGCTATTACTTTCAACATTTTTTAAATGTTTTTGATATTTTTCTTTTTAAGAATGTCAAACACGTATACAATGAAATGTGATCATCTCTATTCCACACATCTCCCTCTAATTCTTGCCATGCTCCCTCCCGACTTCACATTTTTTTTTTTATGTTTACGGTTAAAAAAAAAAAAAAGCACCATCTGACCTTGATGCTTATGTTCAAAGTGAACCCCATGAGAGGTGCATGTAAGTAGCTCGTTATCAATGTCCTGCCTACAGTGACTATTCCATGTCTGCTCAGGGTCCCTGGCCCCTTTATTAATTTTATTAATTCAGTCATTTGCCTGGGTTCCTCAAAGATACAATAAGTCACTTCCACCATGCTTTATCCTTGACTCTTAGGTTTCATTTTCACAACTATTGGTGTGCATGTGTGTGTGTGTGTGTGTGTGTGTGTGTGTGTGTGTGTGTGTGTTCTATGTATATGGGTGCCTGCATGATATGGTATGTGTGTGAGGTTCAGAAGGCAAGTTTGTGGTGTCAGTTCTCTCTTTTTACCTTTATGTGGAAAGCAGGAATGGACTCTGGGCACCAGGCCCTCCTTCACATCAAATGTGTTTAACCTCTCAGCCATCTCACCCACTTCCACTTCCCAAACTACTATTACTCTGATCTCTTGCTCATGAGGTTACATTCAAAGAAACATTTATAGTAACAGACAGATTCTCCTAAGATACACTAACATCTCCAAGTACAATTATGTAGAAGAGGTGCAGAATAGTTAAAGAATAGTTGAAGAAAAGCAGAGTATAATCATTGTATAACAGTAAATGAATTGGGGCTGTAATTTAAAATATGAAATCTATAGCTAATATTCAATGAGGTGGAGGTGTTAATGATCTTAGGTATATTTAGAATGGAGTTTATAGAGATACTGAATGTATTACCAGGTATTTTACATGCAAGATCTCACTTAATCCTCACATCTACTCAATTATGCATTTAAAAACTTTTCTGAATTATTCTTGTTGTGCATGCATGATGTATATGTAAATATGTGCCATGTGAGACAACTATGCAATTGGCCAGTTCTCCTTTAACCTTTATGTGGGTTCTAGAGTTCAAACATAGCAAGGGCATTTATCTTTTGTGTTATCTTGCCAGAACTTCAAGTATTATCAAACCCATTTCAAAGATAAAGGAACCAAGGCTTTGATAAATTAAGATGGTCCCATAGTTTAGAAGTACCCGGCCTACCACACAATTTAGATTGAGTTGTGTAACTCCATGCCGAAGCACATATGAACTGTGGTGAATTGCAGTGGCAGTACAGAACTTCCAGTTATACCCTGGCTACTTCATTCATCAGCTGAACGACTGTAGGAAAGCCACTTCATCTCTCTGAGCCTTGCTTTTCTTAGCCACAAAATAAAGACAATATTCCCACCTAAGTCATGGAATTTGCAGGCCTAGAATGATTCTATGTGTATTACCCATTGCTCCATAGAGTTGTTTTTGTGGTGTGTGTTGTATGGTGTACATAGATTTCAGCTCCAATTAGAAATGTCACATTCTAACTAGGGGGAGGGCAATAACTGGAAAAAAAACAGGTGTTTCATTTATTTCCAGTTCTTGGAATGGTTCTCAAGGCCTTACCCAAATCAAGCTAGCACTATAATTATACCATTGACCTATGTCCCTGGCCCAGGACAAAACATCTTGAGACAAGCATGAAAATGACAGGAGTGCAAGTCCCATTTCCTTTGAAAGCAGGCCAACATTACCTGAGTCCAGTGGCTCCACAGATTCAGACAGGCTTTTCTCTGGGTAGTTATCCATGGACAAGCGGAAAGGGATTGAACTGGGGGAAAAATAAGCAGCTGAAGTAGAAGCAGAAGTGCCCTCTAATGGAGGCAGTGTTCCCACCACCGAAGTGGAACATTGGGGTCTCTCCTTTAAAAGAAGGTTAAACAAACTGTCAAATATTGTTACATATAATATCTGCACACATTTTCCTATAGTTACTAAAAATATTTAAGACAAAAGCCTTAAGAGTCTGCCAACTTAAATATTAGTATTCCCAAGAACTCCAAAGCTTTCTGGATTTTGGTCTTTGTATCTTGGGTACCCTAAACTGTCACTAGCAAAGTCTCTTCATCATGTGTTAAGGAGCGTGTTTGTGTTTCATCATCTACTCTGAGAAGCAAAATGTTGCTCATAAGACAGGCTGATGGGAGAGTCTTCAATATTTCACATATACCTTTTAATACTACAATACAGACAACCCTTTTACTTCAAAAGGAATAATACGTTTTAGAACTTAACATAATTTTCAAAGCTTTCCAGTATTTAAATAGTTTCCTTTTAAAGACATGTAACTTATATAGCAATGTTGAAGCACAGAGAGTCTCTAAATGTAGTTGGTAGCAAACATTCTTTCTCTAAGTGAAGGACCGATTTCTCTGTTTCCCATGTCTCATTGATTATGGTCTATAACTTCCACTGCTTAGAAGGCTTAACTAACAGAAGTCCACATAATGCTAATGATTGAATGTCCCACATCTGCTGTACAATAGAACACCATCTCTCATACTAACACTGTACATTCTTAAAGCTGTTACATGGACAGCAATGTTCTTAACATAGTATTTTTTTTAAAAAAAAAACCCATGTAACAAATATTCAATCCACATACATCTTAAGAAAAGATCAAGGGACCACTCACTTTGAGGTAAGGAAGGTCTATACAAACGTGTGGTATGGTTGATGATTATTCAAGGTAATTTAAATTTTCCAACTTGTATTCTTTCACATCAATCTGAACTTACTACAAAAGTTTAAAAGCCTTTATCTCTGACCATTTTCATCTGAAAAGACCCTCCTTTGACTTAAAAGAAAAGAGAGTCGTTCCCGTTTTCTTTGTGGTGGTAGATAGTACTATCATACAGGCTAGACCACAACTGTACCCGCTCTCTTCGCCGCAGACGTGCTGATAAAGATCTATTCAGTGGAGTTCCTGGGGAGAGTTCATTAATGGGTGTAGAACCTGTGCTTAGGAAAGGCTCATACACTTCTTCAAATTCAGATTCCTCTAGTGCACTAAGTCGTGGGGTGGCAAAAACCAGCATGTGACATCCACCACAGGCAATCTGCAAGCATAAACCCATTGAAAAATTAATTAATGTTAACATCAAACACAAATGGACTAATAGTTATCAGATCAGCTACAAAGACATTAACTTAGAAGTAAGCTCCTAAGATTGTCTGGCTCATGGATTTTTTCTGTTCTATCACTCCCATATGTAATATATGTATGCATGTATGTATAAGTATACATATACATATACATATGCCTCTTATCATGCATGCAACCCTAAATTCAGTGAACTGAGAAAAGGCATGAGAGTAAGAGATGTGCTAGCTGAAAAGATGAAAGCATTGAGAGGGAGAGGGAAAAGGGTATGAGAGAGTAAGGAGATGAATGCAATCATAATATTGTCAAAAATAAAAGATATTAGGTCTCCAAGCCTTTCAAAGAACACTTTCTAACTTAAAGGCTTACAAGTCTTTAGAAGAAAATACAAGCACACTGAAAAAAAAATAATGAAAGATAAACCTGACAATGAGTTTTAAGTAGTAAATGCTTGTCAAAAAAAAAATATTAACAAAGACCCTATACTAAAGACTGCAGTGAGAGAGAGAATTAGTCTTCTCCAGAAATGGGCCCTCACTGCTTATCCAATGCCATTGGCCAGCCCTCGAGCCATGGAGGCAATAATGAACAACTCAGGAGGTTATACTTATATACTTAGTTGTTTATAGGTATATGTAAGAATGGATAAAGGAGAGGAGGCAAATTTGGAAGAGAGGGGCCATGGGAAGGATGGAGGGGAAAGGATAAAATTATATTTTAATTATAGGAATTAGCAAATCTATCTCAATAATAATCCTAAATATAAATGGTCTTAAGTCATCAATAAAAGCTATTGAAAAAAGAGCCTATACTGTTTTTCAGACTTAGCTTCTAGCCATTTGCAGTTCTCTTCCTGGTGATATTAAAAGAGTGTATACTCTGCACTTTTATTAAAATTACATCTAGGTTTTTGTATATTCCTCTTTAAAAGTATCCTCTCCCAAAAGTAAGCAATTGATATCTTGTCCATCACTGAGTAATTTGTATTCCTAATATATAGATTTTGTATATAGTGAGCTTTCATTAAATGGTTATTAGCTTCTCTTCTTCTCTCTGTGATAAAAGCAACTTAGGGGTTCAGTTCATCTCTCAGGTGCAGGGTGAGGTCCATCATAACAAAAGAGTCCCAGTGGCAGAGCTCGAGGGACTAAACTCATCAATTCCACAGGCAGGAGCAGAGGGCAATGCATGCATGCTAGTTAGCACTCAGCTTGCTCTCTCCATTTTATGCATTTTAAGGCCCAGACTATGAAATGCTACTGCAGATACTCAGGATGGGTTTTCAGACTTTACTGAACCCAATTAAGAAAATTCCCACAGGCATGCTCACAGGCCAAATTAATCTAGACAATCCCCGATTAAGGCCCCCTCCCCAGGTAATTCTGGATTGTGTCGAGTTGGCAACTCAAACTATCACAGTTCTCAAATTAATAAGAGAAGTATTCCATAGTATGAGACACAGTGTCTTTGGAGAAGCAACACTTGAATGTCTATAGCTCTTAGCTGGCAAAAAGACTAAAGGCAATGAATCAGGAAGACTGATGGTGGCATGGCACTTCAAAGAGAGGTTTTTATCTGAGTGTTCAGCCAGGACATCATTAGCAACCCTGTGCACTGATTACCATGTCTCTTCTTGTGCAGGGTTTGGGAGTGTCCAACCTTCCCCAGAGATACTGCATTTGGCCGTGTGAGCAAGGCCTCCTACTGGGTATTTGCTCCATGAGACACAAAGCTTACAAGCATGGTACAGTCTTGGTTTTCAAGAGAAGTGAATATGAAACAGAAAAGTCAGTATCTGTACAAAAAATATTGTTGAGGGCACAAAATTGGAAAAGGAAATTTTCAGAGTAGTATGATGTCTACCATTGGGCTCTTATAAAACTGTTTATAGTTATTATTAGCTACATTTATGAAATGTTCATACAAATATAAGATCTGTAATTAACAAGTTTCCTATCTAGAAGTATGAAAATATGCAATAGGGAATGTGAAAGAAACCCTTACCAATTGAACTGTAAATCTCAAAAAATTAGAGCACAATGTAGGAAAGAACTGGTTGGTAAAATTCTCCATTCCAAGTCCTAATTTTCCATGTCGGCCATCTCCGAAAGTATACATGAGGCCTATATCTAAAACACAAACAAAATTGAAGTTACTCAAGTTCTGTTTGTACAGATCTAGTTATAGACAAATATATCAACTTCTACTGCAATTATAATCTTTTCAAAGAATGCTGAGTTAGATTCACTCTGGTCTACTGACCTGTGTAAGGCATAGTGTTTGTGGTTCTTCATAAAACAGTAGGCAATGGAACTGAGAATGGATCACTATGCCTTGGTGGCCAAAGACTTGTGTGTCTGTTCTATGCATGATAGTCTATTCAGCAGCATTGCTGACCTCTGTCTACTACATGCCAGTATCTTAACCCCTTTCTGAAGTAGTGAAATGAAAAATGTCTCCAGATATCATCCTTCTCTCCCAGGAGTGCAAATGTGTCACTGGTAGAGAACTATATCATGTAGAATGCAGCTGTCTCTTCTTAATATGGCTCCTGGGCTGTGGGACACTGCCTACGCGCTGCCAGGAGTCAATCAAGCATTCTGACCAATCCCTGTATCAATATCTGGGTGCTGTCTTGATTAGCACACAATGATGAGCAATCCTACCACTTCTCTAATACCACCACACATTGACACAGCAGTTGCATTTAATTTTTGCACTTCTTCACAAGCCCCTCCTTTATACCCTGCATTTAAAGGGTGTGTGTTAAGTGCCACAAAAGCTGAGGCCAATCAGGACACTGGGGAGGGGAATTTTCTACTAGGCAAGGGATTAGAGAAGGCTTTCAAAGTGAATCCTAAAATTGACATTTAGCTATGAGAAGGAAATAAGGCATCCCCCAGGCAGAGTCAACAGTACAAGGGAAAGCTTGCCTAATAACAGGTCAGGCAAGAGGCTGAAAGGTAATCAGCACACTGAACAAGCAGAACTGTGAGAGATCGGAGTCTAAAGCAGTAAGGCCCCACTTATGGGGTATGGAGTGACATTAGTTTAGACTGTATAATTTATTGTATTTGAAGAGTAGCAAGCTGTTTAAGCTGGGAAATGATTAGCTCATATCTAGGGATTTCTGATGGAAGTAGGTCAAGTGGTTGCACACTAACAGAATCTGTAACACCTAACTGAAGACTGACTCGAAGCGATTAGAATTCAGGAAGATGGTAAGTTACTATTGTAATTTACAAAAGTAAGCAAATCCCTTTAATGTCTGCTTTTCCAAGATTATTCTCTTTTGTCTGAAAAAGTAAACCCTTATCTCATTTGTTTGATTGTACTTTCCAACTCAAAGAACATTTAAAAATTATGAGCTATTGATAGGGAACTGGCAATAATTTAAGAAAAATCAATAGATATAATTGTACTAGATGTACTAGAGAAAGAATAATATGTAACGCTTGTTCCCTGGGGAGGGTGGATAAAAAAAAAGTCAAACAAACTTAATATTCAGGTATTAGTGTCATAACTCTTTCCACCAGATAGAAAAAGTACTATGCAAAATTAACTGAACTATCTATAGTCAGACAAATGATACATAAAAAGTATATTTATCATCAGAGATAATTTAGAGTTGATGAAAAAATGGCACCATGGACAGAAAAACTATTATTGGGGCACCACAGTAAGGGGCATATATCAATAGCTCCTATGGAGCAAGGGTGTTTTTGTTTTTGATTTTACATAGTGCTGTTACATGCTAAGCAAAGGAGAGCATCAATAGATGACGATGGGCAGGTCATTTTTCTTGAAGGGTTCTGTGGGAAAGAGGGAACTATTTGTGGTAGTACCTTGTGTTTTCTAATTCCTACTTTCTCTAAAGGAAGGAAAACAAAAATATGACAGTTTGTGTTATTCAAATATACTAAAAGTATTTCTGATTTTTTTCATATTTTACTTTGTTTTTAGAAGAAACAGAGGAAATACAGGTTCTTTTGTTACAAAGCACTTAAAATTTCAAATATATAAGTTCCTTGTGGTGAATGGTTAAGTCATTTTAAGGGAGAATTTTATTGAGTCCCACATATCAATAGCATCTAATTTATGAGAACATAAATTCCAACAGAACATCTCCTTGGATAAAGCAGAAGACAGCAAAGAGAAAGAGATGTGTTTGCTCGGCGGGTTTTGCAGTATCCTTCTCCAAAGGAAAGCAAAGAGTCGATCCTGAAACGCCCCCTGCTGGTCATCGCAGAGCCTTTCTCTTTCTACTGCTTTGCAAAAGGAAGGAAAAAGTAAGTCATGAAACGCCCCCTGGTGGACATAGCATCCAAAAATGTCATTCTTCTACACCGAGTAGGTAGAAAAAAAGCTTTACTTGTGTGATTTTTCTTTCTGGCTTGATGAGAGTTTCAAGAACAGTTATGAGCCTTCCAATTGATACAATTTCAAAAGAATTTTACTGTCTTACTCTTCACCAATGGTCTACTTTAGGATTCAGGAATGCGAGTCATTTTTGTTTGGGTGCTAGGGACTAAACTCAAGGCCTCATAAAGCTAAGAACATGTGTTACCGCTGAGCCACACCATGCCCCCACATTTGCTTTCATCTGAATTATACATTCATTATATAATGAGCTATATCCAATTCTATAAACAGAAAACAGAGAAATGATCTCATACCTGTCATCAAAGCTGTATGATTTTCTCCACAGGAAATATAACTTATTTTCTGATCCTTAATACGCTCAATGACTTTGGGTTCTGATGTTTCAAAAAGAAAAGTGCCAAGACCCAGCTGGCCAAACTGTCCCAGCCCAAAGGCATATACAACTTTCTCTGAAAGGGAATGGACACAAAAATGAAAAGAGTTGCGTGGAAGTACATCATATCTGAAATAACTGTGACATTTAAACTTTTATAAGAGACATTAATTGACTATGAAAGAGCTATGCAGAAAAATACTGATATGGACTGCAAATTTTCAGTGATAAAAGGAGAGAAAACTGAAGTGTTACAAAATATCAACCTGGGTCTGACTTTGTCTTTTATGAATAACCATAAAAGGAATGATGGGCATCATCAGCTGGGTTACAAGAGGTATAGTTCAGAGAACTGCCTGATATGTATTTATAATTAACGTACCAGCTCAGAAAATCTCAAATATTATTAAACTATTTCCTTTCACTACCAGAATTTTAAAAATCCTACAAAGATATGCTTTTTTAAAAGTAATTTAATAAAACTATTTTACAAAACACATTTTGTGAGCTACAGATTAAGCTGGACTTACAATTTTTTTATTTTTTATATTTATGTCTGTGTGTTCTTGAGTGAATGTGTGTGCACCATGTGCACGCAAGTGTCTGCAGAGGCCAGAAGAGTGCATTGGATCCTCTGGAATCAGAGCTACAGGCAGTTATAAGATGCCCAGTATGGGTACTGGGAACTGTACCCAGGTCCTCTGTAAGAAAAGCTAGTGGTTCAACTGCTGAACCATCTCCCCAGCCCTTAAAATTTTTTTTATTAAAAACGCATAATAAAATGTATTATCTAAGTATATTAGTACTATACTATTCATTTAAATTAAATTTGATGCTGAACAAATTTAGAGAGCTCTATTTGGTTTTCATATTACAAAATAGTGAGTATATTCCAACATATTGACTAGAAAACTAAAAATAACATGGTCTATTTCACCAAGTAAGAAATTCACAAGCCAAAGACACTATTTTGAAGGTTTTAAATTTCTTCTTTATCTGTAATCTAAAACTTTACCAACTTTTAATGAATTCTTATAACAGATTATAAAAATCACAAAGAAATCTTTAAACTTACACATTATAAATATAAAACATCAAAATCAGAACATAGCAGGAAGGCAGCTTCTTCAAATGCAAGTATTTTAGGGAAAACATTAATTTTTAGATGAGTATGAAATGTACATATGAATATAGTTTGCTGCCACTAAGCATCTGTTGGCTGGGGAATTGTCAATTATGTTAGCAGATTCAAATGTTCCTATTTTAAAAAGTCTTCCCAGAAGCAGAAATATGTCTTAGCTATGAAAGGCAGGGTTCATAATTCAAAGAGATGCAAGGCCTGCTTCTCTACAGGATCTATAGAAGTCAAACTCATAGTGACCAAGAATGGTGGTTTTCAGGAGCCAAGGGAAAGACGATGAACTTCAGAGCAGATACATAACTCAGTTATATTAAGAATGGTTTTAAAGATACAACATCATATGTGTATGTAACACTATAAACTTTAAAATGTCTCTAGAAGTTACAGCTCATGTTAAATATTCTTCTTTTTAGACTTTATTTTTAGTGGTGTGTGTGTGTGTGTGTGTGTGTATGTATGTGTAACTGCCTACCAAGGTCAGAAAAGGGTGTTGGGTCCCTTGGAGCTGGAATTACATAGAAATCTATGAGCTGGCCAACTCATGTACTAGAATCCAAACTCAGGTCTTTGTGATAGAAGAACAAGCACTCTTAACCACTGAGTTGTCTCTCTAGCCCCAAGTATGCCTCTCTTGTCACAATAAAGAGGATCATGAGAGTGTCACTAGCTACCACTGAACGCAGAGAGGAACAGAGCAGGCTCTGCACATACCTGTGAGAACCACAGTGTGTCCTCCACCACAGGCTACCTGAATCACCTTCTCAGGAATCCCCAGCACACGCTGGGGTGATCTGTGATTGATCAGCAGCTGATTGGGAAGGCCCAACTTCCCATTCTCGGGTTCGCCAAATGTATACAGCTCCCCATCCACTGCCGGAAGAAAAGCAGAAAAATTCATGGGGACATAAATGTAAACAGAATGCTGATCCTTTGGCTCTTGTTCTCATGCTCCATAAATAAAGTAATGAAGTCATTCTGATCTTTCTTAAGATATCTTTCACCTTGCAGTTACTTTAATCTCAGTTAATTTAATCTAGTACCCTTCACAAAGAATTCATGACTATAAAGAACTAGAAAATCATTTTAATTTCTCCAGAAAATATAGCAAAGACTATCTCTATACCTTTACGGCATGCATATGTGTTGGTGGTACCAGGGATTAATTCTGGGGCCTCAAACATGCTAGGCAAGACCTTGACCAAAGAGCTTACGCACCAGCATTCTTCACAAGTTTCACATTTTGAGACTGCATTTCATTACATTATCCAGGCTAGCCTTTGAACCCACTCTGGTAGCAGGCCTTGAACTTAGAATCCTTCTACTTAGCCTCTTGAGTAGCTAAAATTATAGGCCTGAGCAGCCAGGCCCAGACAATTTGCTTTTTTTTTTTTAATGATACTTGCTTAGGAAATCTTGGTTATGTATGAAATGCCTAAGTTGAATAACTGTAAAGATAACATTTTGATTAGATGGAACTATGAACTATTTCTACCTTGCCCATACAAACACTACTTTCCTCTGCATTAGTTATCACACTATGATTGTGAGCTTCATAAAGCTCAGACTTTCATATTCATATCTGTAACCCTGCAACTTACTTGCTGAATCCATTAGTAATCACTGTTGCTATGAAACTGGAGGAAACTTGCCGTATCATGGGTTCTTGTTTCACACAAACAAACAAAAATAGTGACTAGAGACGTACTCAGGACACATAGGCAGTGTCTATTCATTACAAGTTGCTGCTACCTCTTCCTCTTTTTGTGTGTGGATGTAGAAAAACAATGTACTGATAGGAACTGTTCGGGTCTAGAAAGTTCAAAGCCTTTATCTCTTGTGTAAATAACCACAGAACTGTGGCATTCTGTGTAGAACAGTCACATCATGTCCAGAAGACAACATTCCAAACCTTCCTCCATATCTCCCAGCTCTTACTGTCTCCATGCTGATTTGTGGGATATTCCCTAAGCTCGAGATGGGGTGATACAGAGATGTCCTTTTTAGGGCTGAGTGCTTGGCAATCACTTAGGCTTAGCACTCTGCCCACTTATGGGTGAATTAACTGCTGCTCACAATCATCTGGGCATCTGATTATTAAGAAACAGTCAGAAGGAGAGCCATGACCATCCTTCCACTGTTACTAGTATAGCTGTAAATGTAGATGTCAACATACATGTAGACTCCAACAGTTCAACATTTTAATGGGCTGCAGATACCGAGAAAAGTTTTACCAAAGGACAAAGGCCTCATCCTTCTGCATCTAATCTTCACCCTGGCTCTCCCAAGAATACTCTATGACACACTTATTTGAAACAATAAAAAAATACCAGTACATGAAGAATAGAGCAGGCAAATTATAGAAGCAAGTGAATCCAGGGGAGAGTAGCTCATGAGTAGTTTTTAATGTCAAATAAGGCTAAGATGTTTGAGAACCAAAATTTAGAAAGATTTCTAAAATAGCAATCTAATTTTTATAACAGACCCAGTATTCACTTTCTAAAAAGTTGGCATGTCAGAGAAAATTTGAAATTACAAACTGTCAATATAGAAATGGAGAAATGTTTTGAATTAAAATATACATTAATGACTATACTTTCAGTGATCATTTCTATAATTCATAAAACATACATTATTTCAGTAGCTGAACAACCTGTTAATGTAACTCTTCATTACTAGTAATGATTGAGAAATGAGACAATGTAAAGTGTTCATCTTACTTGTTACAAAAGCTGAATGGTAATATCCACAAGAGATCCATGAGATTGGCTTCCCAACGGTCACTTCATGAGGGACACACACATTGCTTTTATTTTTTAAACCAATCTGCCCTTCAGAATTGTCACCCCACATAAAGAGTTTTCCATCCTCTATAAAGAAAGCACAAGGGGAGAAAAGCCTTCAAAAGGCGAGCTGGGCTCTCAAGCTATGACATTTCCTATAGACTATCATTTGTCTTCTGGCTTACACTTTTTTAGTCTTATTTTATTCTTTATTGATATATAATAACTGTAGGCATTTATGGAATGCAACATGATATGTCAAAATACATATATATGATATAATGATCAACTCAGAGCGATTTATCTAGAATGTTAAACATCTATCTTTTTTTCAGTCGAGAAAACTCAAAATCTTCTGCCAGCCACTTTGAAATGAACAATGCAGCCAGGTGTGGCAGCACATGCCTTTAATTCCAGAGCTCAGGGGGCAGTTGCAGGGGGCTTGCTGTGAATAAAGCCAGTCTCTAAGCTACATAATACACACCAGGCCAGCTAGGTTTACAAAGTAAGACTGTCTCAAAACAAACAAAAAAAGAGAAAAATGTCATACACAACACATTATTATGTCCCTCCTTATATATTCTGAGTACTGAAAATGGTAAGTCATAAAAGCCATTTACACCAGATTGTGACCTGCAAGTTTGATTTCTATTGTCGCATGCTGTATAAGGAAAAGAGCAGAGAATGAGTGGACGGCAAATCACTTTAGTTATGCTCATATTTTTATCTCAATAGTAAACACATGATGCCATTTCCTACAATTACTTTTATCCTTTTAAGGTCTCCACGCAGAAACAGTTTTCTCCCTCCAGGGAGTGTGTCTGCCACTAAATTGAGAGACAACAGAAAGCATCTACATGTCTCCAAATGAAAAGAGCAAGGTCCCAAATAAAAACTTGCTCCAGAGACACCATGGAAATGCTTCAAAGGAGTAAGAAAAACAAAACACACAATGAATTTCACTAATCTTTTTTATTATCATATACCTGAAAATGCAGCCTGCCTAGCTTCAAAGAATGAAACATATTAACATTCATCACCTTAAAAATCACACTCACTTATGTCCTTTCTGATAAGGTTTCACTGTTGGGGATAGTTAAGTTAAATGGAGGGTATTTCAGGGATTACCGATACTTGTTTACTTCTACTTAAAAACAAAACAAAACAAAAACAGCATCTTAACTGTGTAGCCATGAACTCATGCCCGTCATGCCTCTGACAGTAAAATTAAAGAGGTTAATAGTGCAACAATACCCATCAACTTCTTTTAGTGAATGAAAAAATTAATTTTGAGACAGTTTAATAATAAGCCAAAATTAAAACTGAAAGTAAAAACTGAAGGAGTGACACTGAATAATAAATTATATAGTTAAACAACACCAGATGTTGTTTTATCTATCTCTGTTTTGATGAAAGTTGTAAGCCAGCAGCTTGCAGCTTCAGTGAGGTCACACATTGATCATGGCTCCATGTTCTCATATCTACTTTTGAGAAGGAAGACAGAGATATGTAGTGACCAATATAACACACAATTTAAAACAACATACATACCAAAAGATTTCAATCGATATTTCTCATAGAGACTTCAGTTAAAGCCACAAGTGTACCAATCAGAATTTACAATGAAGATAACATTTAAGAATATCTAGCCACGGTGGTGGTGACACATGCTTTTAATCCTAGCACTTAGGATACAGAGGCAGAAGGATCTCCGTGATTTTCAAGCCAGCCTGGTCTACAGAGTGAGATCTAAGACAGCCATGGCTATACAACACAGTGAAACCCAATCTCAAGAACCAGAACCAAAACAAAAGAATAGCTAGCTAGCAGGACTGAGAACTTATTTATCAATCACCTTCTATACAGGTCAAAATAAACGGGTAGATTTCAAGTTTTAGTTTTAAAGCGTCCTGAAGGTCCACAGAATGCTAATACTATCACACATTTACTGAGTTCATATACTCTTAAAAGACGGGTTCATATACCCTTCTGTCCACACAGAAGCACAGACGAGTCTTACCAGTTAATGCAGCTGATGTATTAGCACCAGCAGAGAGCTGTTTGATGGCATCTTTAGGTGTAAAGAAGCATATTTGATGAAAAGTGTCTCTGTCATCAGTGTCCCCAAGTCCCAACTGTCCTTCATTATTTCCTCCAGCTGCATATACACTGCCTCTATCTGTACACATAAAAGAAATGCTAATTAACATACTGTTGTCACCCAAATTTTGAGGCATTCTGGTAAACAGCAGATACATCCTATACTAACAGTGAAAAGGGTACGAGCAAAGGGGAGTGCAGTATAGAAAGCTAAGGTAGAGAGAACAGCTAGGAAACAGTGATCAGGGAGAACAGGGCATGGGAAAGACTAGTAAATAGGCACTGTTTAACTCTTCAGCATCATGTGGTAAAAATGTCCTTCCCTCCACTGAACTGTCTTCAAAGCTTCTAGAAGTCGTCTGCTGGGGCTACAGTTCAGCAGGAGAGAACCCAAAAGTAGAAATCAGCCATGGATACACGTGCTGGCCTGCTTCTTGCACTGCTTTAATCCATTAAATTTCATTTACTCTTTGTCAGTATACATTGCCACTATTATTGTAACTTTATGATAGGGACTAGAATCAGAATATTGCTATCTCCAAACTTTATTCCTTTTAAAAATTGTTTGGACTATTGTTTGTCTCCTTTGATTTTTCTACATAAATTTAAGAATCACTTAATGAACTTGTAGACACACTAGACTTCCTAGTTAGATTTTAAGTGAAACTGAGATGACTCCTATCCGGAGCATTTCCTGTGGCTTCCATTCAAATTCTGTAGCAAAGAAGGGAGGGCAAGGAACAGGAGGAAGCATTCCCAGGTGTGCCCCCAGAGAAAAAGATGCTAGCCCTTGATCCTTATCTACTCAGAATTTATTCATAGACTCACAAAGGCAAAGTGCATGCTCTAAACACTTACATTGTTAAAACTCTATTCTAACTGCCACCAAAGTATCATGCCTAGTAATTTTACAAAGCCACAACTACAACTACAGTCAGAAGTCAGTTCTCAAGGCTAGATAGTAATTACACAGAATGTATACTGTACCTGTTGAAACTAGGGTGTGGTTCCTTCCACAGGCAGCCAGCTTCACTTTCTCAGGCTTAAGAGCTAGACATGAGAATATGACAATTACAAGATTTTCTGGGCATGGAAATGATAAATAATCTAGGTCAAATGATGATTAACTGGTACAACTGACATTTCTTTATTGTACTGCAGGAGATGGGATCCAGGACTTGGAGCATGCTCAGCATGTACTCTGAAACCTCACAACTGCAATTGAAAACCTAGTATAAACTTGGTGACTCCAAATCAGTGGTTGTAACTACTAATTCATATGTTTATCCACAGTGCACTGTGCAGCATAAAAATCAGTGAAGTGTGGCAAACAGTGAGTTGGTGGCTCAAAGGCATATAATTAAAAAAAACTATAGGAAATTAATACATCAAGATCCAGTGCATTCTATTATATTGCCTCTTCCAAACTTTATTTATTACCTAACCTGCCACAAACTTCTGAGACACTCAATAAAAACACTAAAACTAATAATCATGGGCACACACATGGGTTGAAGTAGTTCAGTTGCATATATATATGTATATATATGTATATATGTATATACACATAACTATATATACATATAAATACACACACACACACACACACACACACACACACACACACACACACACGCTTTTCTAAGACAGGATTTCTGTGTGGCCCTGGTTTTCCTGGAACTTGCCCTATAGACTAGGCTAGCCTCAAACTCACAGAGACTCACCTGCCTCTGAATACTGAGTGCTGGGATTAAGGTGTGCACCACCACCACTGGCTTCATTTACATATTTTTCAACATATACAAATATCTCCTAATTAACTGGCAAAGCATCTGCACAGCTGGCTAAGAGTTTCTGCTTCCAGGATCTCATAAGTTGTGATAACATTTATTAGGTATTTTTAAGGTTATGGTCACTGGCAATACCAAGTGTTTAGTAGCCTGTGCCCAATTAAATATTTTCTAATCATAACATTAAAAGTCTCATAATAATGCCTATAAGTAGCATGGTTATGATAAAATCACACAGAAATTTTAAGCTTAAATTTAATTTTGGGCCCTAAAGCTAGAGAACACTGTTTTTACCACATCCCCAGGACTCTCTACTACCTTGTAAACTTATTTATGTTCATAAGCTACACCCATAAGTTTTCAAATGATGGTGAGAAAATTTTCTAATGATATGCTATATGACATGTACTCGAGACAATACTGATGTGAAACACATTGCTCTGTTGTTATTATATGCTACTATTCATCAACCCATAGTCTTGATGCTTTGTTTAGTTCATCTCATTATTCTGTAGTATTTTAATAACCAGAATCTACATATAACCGTGATGAGACAAAACTCCAAATTACAATTCATTATAAAGCCTGGTTTCCTTATACGTAATAGTAGTAATATTTAAGCCCCTTTCCAAACAAGCAATTGTTTAGAAGTCAAATTCAATACTAGAGGATCATTACTTCCTTTGTTATTCTTGGGTTTTGAGTCAAAGAGACTTTTCGACTCCACCATAAAAGTATTTGTAAGTTTCCCATAAAGGACAAGAGTAGGTATTAATAATATTCAAGCAAATCTTATAAAATAAAAACATTAAAGACATTTATGACATTAAAGAGTCAAACAATCAGTACTAAAGTTACTAAATGTCATCTGGAAAATATCAAGAAGAATATAAATAATATAAAGAAGAAAAGGCCCCAAACCTTTGATACATGTTGGTTTGCTGATAGCTGACTTTGATCCTAATCCTAACTGACCCCAGTTGTTACTGCCAAACATGTAAAGTTTATTATTTCCTAGTGGGAGGGAAAGAGAAACAACAAATTAAAGCCATCTTCACATAGATAACAGTAGATGAAAGAATCACAAAGAAACAAAATCATACATTTTTCAAAATACCAAAGAACAAGAAATAGGAGTGGGCTACCTTTCCTGTCCATGTATGGACACATTCAATTAAGTGTAAGTATTTTTTAAGATTACGTATTAACAATTTTTATTGTAATGAAATAGATTCCAAAAACGTTTCACATGTAGAAAACCATTTAAGTATATTAAGGTAACTTCAGGTTGAAAAGGCTCTTAAAACAATTTGTAAAGGATCCTCTGACAAATACAAAACCACTTTCTATATGTTTAACACAAGAGAAACCCTATTCTCTATGTATATATACTGTATATAGCAGTAACATTTAAGTAGTTTTTTTAAAAAGGTAAAACTATGGTCAAATGCAATGCTATAACTTCATCACTCCCTTTAGGGTTCCTGGGTTCCAAACCAATGACAATTTTTAGACATAAAACAGATATATTATAGGCAATAAAAACAGATGGTTACAATGCATCCTGTGTTCAAGCAGGTTACCTTGTCCTTCTATGGATGAGCTGATTCCATTAAGTGTAAAGACTTCTAACATTAAGCAGCAACAATTTTTATTAAACATGACAGACAATATTTAGGATTATCCAAGAATTACTGTCTTCATTTAGGATTGTAATACTAACCTGTAACAATAGCAGTATGTTCATCACCACATGAAAGACATATAGGTATGTCATTCTTAAACCAGAATTTGCTAGGAATATTTTCAGCAAATTTAGTTTTTCCAAATGTAAACACAGCACCTGTATCTGCAAATGTAAAACAGTTTTCATTTCACAAATTGAACCATGATGCCTGTTATTAAAGCACATTCAAATCACATGCATATAAACCCTTTTCCCCTCATGACAGCTTTGGCTCTGCCTGAACATTATTTAAGCCTTCCTTCTTGTACCTCAATTCAGTCCTATTCCATGTACTTCATGTTTGTTTCATCTATGACATCAAGTAAATATATACAATGACAAAGAAAGCAGTCACCCATCACTAATAGTTCTGCTGTCACTAGATGGACAACCAGTTCCTGAATAAGCTGATATAGTCTGTGCCTTCTACTACTCACTCTGGCTAAGGTCTCATAGTCTTGTCCTTTTTCCACAATCAGAACCAAAGCAGCATTGGACATTGTTCCTTAGCTTTAAGTGAATTTTGATTTTGTAGAGGATGGAATGCTACTACAAATACCAAACTCTACTGATAATGCCTGTGACTATCCATTAAAATCAGGGGCACAGCAGAAACAAACATTATATACATACTGTCTTACTTCCACTATGGCAAGCCACATAAGGCTTTAAAAGTCAATTATGCACTACACAACAATCTCTTAAATCATTACAAAAATGTTTATTGATGGGTATTTATTTTCTCAACTATATTACTGATAGTGTAGTTCTTCTTGCTATTTATATCTAGGTTTTCCTATAGTAAACAGTTACATTGAAGTTGTTCTAATTTTCACACAGAAAAGTTCTGTTCTACACTATTCATGACTGCATGTCACTATAATGGCGGGTAGCACCATTTTCAAAAGACCAAAAATCCATTAATAGTTCCCAGTAACTATTCACACACACAGAGAGCATCATTTTCAAAAGACAAAAAAAAAAAAAAAAAAAAACATTAACACTTCCTAAGAACTATTTACACAGACACAGCACCATTTTCAATTGACCAGGAATCCATTAACAGTTCTCAGCAACTATTTACACACACACACACACACACACACACACACACACACACACACACACACACACACGAAGGAATAGGGAACCATTTCACCATTTTCAAAAGACCACAAATCCATTAACACTTCCTAGTAAACTATTTACACACACCACCATTTTAAAAGACCAAAAATCTATTAACACTCCCCAGTAACTATCCTATCATACACACACCCCAAATTGAAATCCAGGCCTAGATTCTGGAAAATTTTCTGAGAAACCATAGTGGATGTGTGAGGGGCTAAGCCATTTGAGAACAAATGTGAGGCAAATCAGTTCCTGGCCTTGGGAGGCCAGGGCCTAGAAAGCCTCAAGAATTCTCTACAAGAAATCATTCATTCTGGTTCCCTAGAAAGCCTCATCAGACACTCCCTCAACCCAGAACCAGAGTTTGGTGTCTCTGTTCTATTCTTTGGCTGGCTTCTAATGCTAAGCCTATTGTCATTTTATTTTTTTGTACCCTCACTAAGGTATGAACTCCTGGAAATATAAAACCAAATCCTGTTTGAGGCAAGAGCAAGACAGAAGTATATTAAATGTATAATTCTGTTCCAATATTAGTGGTTATTTTTCAAAGTGTTAGTGGTGACTCATTATAGTACATGTGAAAACCAATTTAGTGGATTATGACCATCATTTTGTCAGGTTATTGAATAGCTCTACGTTCCAAAGGGTTGTAGCAAATTTTGCTTCTGGAAATGTCTACCTGTACTAACGGGTACGGAAGCCATACTGGGTCATAATTTTAACATACGTCAAACTAGCGTTTACAATCGTTAAACGGCTTCCTTCTTCCTTCATCCAGTTCGTTCGTTCCATTCTTCATGTCCACCCTTGTTACTGAATTCAGTACCTAAGTGAGTCCTGGGGACATCCCAAAAGCTTAAGTGTGAAGTAGAGACCTTGGGAAGCTCAGCGAGAGAATAATGGCTGCCACGGCCTCCGAGAAAACTCAAGGATCGCTTACTAAAAACACACAGACGGTCCCTCTTCCCCTCGTTCCATGTCCCTTCTTCCCAGTCCCAACAAGGCTGTTTATTCGCAGTCACAAGGCTAGGGTTGCTGTCCCACTGAAACGGCTCAGATTGCGGCCTATGGCCTATACCCCGACAGGGCCGGCCTGGAGGCGGGGCCTGGCCGCCCGCCCGCCCGCGGACCCTCCCTCTCGGCCAGCCACAATGAACGGGGCGCGACTCACCCGGCACCAGCGACTCAGGCTCCGCCATACCGAAAACCGTGAAGGGAAGCTGTGCCTGCTTCGGAAAGACAGCAGGGGCGACTCGATTGGGCCTAAGGTACTGCCCTAGCCCCCGGTGCCCCCATAGCGACCCTCTTGGCATCGACCACTACTGCGCCCCCGGAAGTCAACAAACAGATGCTAGGGGCAACGGAGGCGGGGCGTTGAGGCGCGGGGCGGGGCGAAAGGTGGTTGGAAGGAGGGATGCGGAAGCGGTGTCAACCGGGCGCAAGCGTTGATGTAGTGGTCGAGGCGGTATGTGGGCGCGCCGCGCGCCCTCTATCGGTTGTGATTGGAAGAGCGGCCAAGCCGCACACTGTGAGGTGTTGGGAGCGCATCTACTTCTGAAGTTATGCTGGCCAAGCAGGGACCTAGAGGGGATAGTGACAGCATAACTTCTATGACACATGCCAACGTCAACGCACAACTTTGGCAGCACAAGTAGCAGTGATAATTTGTAACAGAGATAGTCACTAAGAGTGTTACATCAGAGATATCATTTCTATTCCCAGAAACAAAGCTAGATAACATATTAGAAGATCACTAAATAAACGAATTTTATTGCAATCGTGTAAGTTTCGTAATGCCACTCCTGTTTGCAGATTTATACCGATTACACGTGGGAAGGGAAGCCCAGTTCAACTAGTCAATCCCAAGGTCTGAACAGTCTGCCTATAGCTCCTATAGAAGGAAAAGGCTGAGATACATAAAATTTCCTGTGAAATATTATATTTTGTGTCTAAACCTTTGTTTCCCATATACATCGCTGAACCACAATAAAACACATAGACAAAAACAAAAAATCTTCCAGGATGAGAAAATGTGTACACCTTTGGTAGTTGGGTCTTAATCAAGCACAACTGGATTCAGGGCTCCCTGGATGACTTTATTACCTACACTTACGCAGGGCATTTTATTTAAAACAGGAGGAATCAAATCCGGTCATTTCTATATACAAACTGAAATTGTGGCGCTAATAGTAAGCTAAAGAAGGAGCATCGACTTGGAATAGGAGTTTAAGAAAGACAAACGCTTGTCTAATGAAAACGTGTTAAGTGTAAGAATCGAAGAAAAAGAAACTGAAAGGGATTAGAGTCCTCTGGCCATAGCCAATTGTATGCAAAGACTCATGGGAGCTTGGCTCTTTCCAGGGCCTTGAAGAGCCTCCTGACTCTAGGTGAGATGGCACAGTTTGGGGCATGTTACGGAATCTGAGTTTTTATCCTAAAGCCCATGGGAAACCACCCAGAAGTTTTAAGCAGTGGAGTGATTGGACAGAATCAGTTACATTTATTGTAACTTGAAGTCATTCTGCCTACCCTGGCTGCCTTCTAGCAGGAAATTTGAGCAGTGAGAGAGAATTATAGTATTGTTACAAGTATTTAGGTACAGAAGTGGTCAGGCAATTTGGTATCTGGTATATTGGCACACACTAAATGGTGACTGATTGTCAACTCCTGGAAAAGGCTGAACTAATACATAATTTACACTAACAACAACAAAAAGGTAGCTTGACTATTTTTGAGGAGGACCTGATTGATACTCATGTTCATTACAGGCTCATAATAATCTCAAAGAGAAAAATGAGAATATTTAAAGACTCATGTTCCTTTTAATATGATTTCATTTTCTTTTAAAAATAAATTTAAGAGAATAATAAAGTAAAACTTGGATTGAGCGCTATGCTGGGTCCCAACGTAAGGAACTAGGATAGGGTGATGCCATTTACAGAGATGGAAAGGACAAGTAGAGTTAGGTCAGTAAGGGGATAGAGACGATAGTAAGTATTGCCCTTGGACACATAAGACACCACAGTGGAGGTGCTAGGCTGAGTCAGCAGTTGATGAGCAGAACTGCCGGATAGAGCCAGACATATATGGAATGCATAAGTAAACATGATCGTGGCAGTCTAGGGAACAGGAAAAAAGAATGAAAGGGAAAGGCAAATGAAACTAAGATGATCATGAAGAATGTGAAAATATAATGTCCCAGCAACACATAGTTTTTAAAAAGTGACCAGATTATGGGCATTTAGGTGCTTCCAGGTTCTGGCTATTACAAATAATGCTGCCCCTCTCTCCACCTCTTCTCCAGCATAAACTGTCTCTTTTGATTTTACAGGAGTAAGATGTTATCTCAAAGTTGCCTTGATTTGTATTTCCCTGATGGCTAAGGGGGTGGTGATGCCTCTGGAAGTTCCTTTATTATACAGGATTGCTTTGGCTATCCTGGGTTTTTCCATATAAAGTTGAGTGTTGTACATTTACACAATGGAGTACTACTCAAAAGGAAAAAATCAATGGTATCTTGAAATTTGCAGGCAAATTGATGGAACTAGAAGAAACCATCCTGAGTGAGATAACCCAGTCACACAAAGACAAACACACTATGTACTCACTCATATATGGTTTTTAGACAAAGAGCAAAGGATTACCAGCCTCCAATCCATGCCACCAGAAAAGCTAGGAGACAAGGAGGACTCTAAGAGAGACATACATGGTCCCCTGGAGAAGAGGAAAGGGACAAATTTGGAGCATGTAGGGAGGGGAGAGGGAGTTAGGAGGAAAAGGAGGGAAGAAGTGGGCATGAGGGAGCAGGAAGATTGAGTCAGGGAAAGAATAGAGGAGAATAAGAAAAGAGGTACCATAATAGAGGGAGATATTATAGGTTTTAAGAGAAATCTGGCACTAGGGAAATGTCCAGAGAGCTACAAGGATTACGCCAACTAACAATCTAAGCAATAGTGGAAAGGCTATCTTATATGGCCTCCCCTGATAATGAGATTGATAACTAACTTATATGCCATCCTAGAGCCTTCATCTAGTACCTGATGGAAGCAGAAGCAGACACCCACAGCTAAACACTGAGCTGAACTCCTGGAATCCAGTTGCAGAGAGGGAGGAGTGATGAGAAAAGAGGTCAAGACCATGCTTGGAAACTCACAGAAACATCTGACCTCAGCAAGTGGGAGCTCTTGGACCCCAGTTTGACAGCTGGGGAACCAGCAACTATTGCTTCTATCACATCTACAGTGCATGAAATTCTCTTGTATTATGTTGGCAAGGCTTGATGTCTGAGGTATGTGTTTGAGTTCCTAAATACGTCACTTCCAGCTTTTCTTCTATTTGGGTTTTCTTTATTGACTCTATTTCCACTTTCATGTCTTTAGTTGTTTTATTCATTTCTTTCCTGTCTGTGTTTTCATAGATTTCTTCAAGGGATTTATTCATTCCCTCTTCACAGTACTCTATCATGATCTTAAGTACTATTTTAAGGTTTTTGTCTTATGTGTTAGCTATGTTGCAATACTCCAGGCCTATTGTTGTAGTATTGCTGAGCTCTAGTGGATAGGTATTCTTGTGGCTGCTGTTTAGTGTTTTTTGTTTGTTTGTTTTTTTTGCTAGAATATAGGCATATGAATTGCTAGATTGTAATTCTAGGTGCTGATAGTGGGTCTTATTTATTGAGTGGACATTTTGTTCCTTGGTTTCTGTTGCCCTCTCTGGTACTTAGGAAAATGTGGTAGCTATATGTTGCCTTGTAGAAAAGTCTTCTAGGGTCCTTATAGGCGTGATCACTGAGGGCTCTGAGTGAAATGTGTTTCTAAGTACTGGGAGCCATCAGGAATGTGAATGAGTTGGGAGTGTGCGAGGGGGCCTGAGGGGTTCTACAGGATGGAGGAAAGCATGGTTCCAGCAGGATCTGCTTTATTCCCTTTGGAATAGGAGTAGAGAATAGTAGAGGCCAAAACAGGCAGTCTTCTATAAAGTTGTGGTTGGGACTGAGGGATTGGATATGGAGGAGAAGCTTGCCTGTCTGCCTATTTGCTGGCCTTCTTACTTCTCTGGAAGGCTTGGCTGGGGAGTCCCCAGGAAATACCTGCTGGAGTTGGGGTTGGGATAAAGCATTGAGTCTGGGGAAAGGAGGGGAAGTTTGGAGGGGAAGTTATGTGTGATCCATTAGAGATGGATGGATGGGGGTAGGGGGAAGGGAAGCTGCAAAAGGTTGTCTCCTACAAAGCTGGGGATGAGACTGGGGATTGTACTTGGAGGAATAGAGGGAAAAGTGAAGATCTGTATGTAGTTGCCCTACCTGCTTCTCTAGATGGAGTGGTATGCAGTTTCCCAGGGAATCACTGCTGGAGTTGGGCCCTGGGATAAAACAATGAGTTGGGGTAGGGTAAGATCTGTGGGATCCACTGGATATTGGGAGGATGGTGGAGAGGCTGCAGCAGTGGGCTGCTACAGAGCTAGGGATGAGACTAGAGGAGTTGATTTGGAGGGGAAGAGGGAGAGGTGAAGTCCTGCAGTAAGCCTTCTTGCTTCCATGACCAGAGTGATTTCTGAAAGTTTTAGCTGCACTCTCACCTGTGAACTGAGGACTTACAGGTCCCAAACTATGGAGTTTCAATTGTGAAAAATACAGTGAAGTGCATGGTGTTTTCAACAATAGGGACTTCAACTTCTGTAATATTTTGGGAGTCTTATGAACAACCCTGATCAACCACCCCAAAGATGGCTTCTTGTATCTTTTTGGCTCTTGGAAGGGAAGGAGCTTTGTCAGACCAGATAAGAAATTTTCATAAATCTTCAGACTTAACATGTCTTAAATTTTAGGTAGATAGTATGATTCTTTATCACTTTTTTTTAGACATCCTTATTGTTATTTTCCCCTCCTCCATCCTTCCGTATTTATCTCCCTCTGCATCCCTAATTAGAGCCACCCCTTCTCCATTTATTCACTGAGATCACTGGAACCCCGATAGTCCCTACTTCATTGCTCTCCCATCACCCTAACAGAAATGGTCCCTTATTACGTCCATGATTTCTGAAATTGCTCTATGATATGTACTCATATCTGAAGATTTGGAGCTAGGAGCCTCAGAAGAGAGAGAATATGCAACATGTGTTTTTCTTGATCTTGATTACCTCACTCAGTATGATCTTTTCTATATCCATCTATTTACCTGCAAAGTTCATAATTTCATTTTTTCTTATAAGTGAATAGTATTTCATAGTGTAAGGTGTCACATTTTCATTTTCCATCCATTGCTTCAAAAACTTCAAGTTGTTTGTATTTTCTAGCTATTGTGAATAGAGCCACAATACAATTGCTGAGCAAGAAGGTGTGGATAGGATGTCAAGTTCTTGGGCATATAACAAAGTGTAGTTTTGCTGGGTATGATAGTAGGTTTATTTTTTAGATGTGGAGAATTATCTATGCTGATTTCCATAGTTGCTGCACTATTTTGCCATCCAACCAACAATGAATGAAGGTTCTCTTTTCTCTGTATTTTCTCTAGCACTTGTTTTGTTGATAATTGCCATTCTGTATAGGGTAAAACAAAATCTCAGTGTTTTTTTGATTTACATTTTCCTTATTGAAGGAACAATGAGCACCTTTGAAGATATTTCTTCATCATCTTTACCTTCCTTTGAAAACTCTCTGTCTGAGTCCTAGGCTCATTTTTGAATATCTTTTTTATTCTTTGGTATTTTTAAAATTCTGAACATTAATCCTCTCTCAGATGTATAGCTGACAGGGATTCTTTCCTATTCTGTGGGATTCTTGTTCACCTGGTTGACTGTTTTTTAGTGGTGAAAATAAGTTTTTAAGCACTGACCCAAAAGCCTCCTTCATGAGGACTAACTTTCATTGTATCAAAACAAGCTATACAAGTTCCCAAAGCAACCAAAAGTCCTGCCCAGCTATGATGCATATGAACCATGTTGACCAACATGGTAACATAACACCAAGGGTACAGTAGTGGTAACTACCAGCTCTCTAATTGGATTTAAGGCCTATTCAACAAGAAGAAAGTCATGTCTGGTACTGGAAACCTAGCCAACTACCAGGGCTAGTGAAGCCATAGAAATGAGAGGAAAACTCATAGCCACCTCTTTACTAAACCAGCATAATCCTTAACTACATTTGACATATTTGTCATTATACCCTCAGATAAGTATAGTCCTCTTCCCTCATCAAGGGAACGTCTTTGCAACAGATAGATACCATTACAGAAAACCACAACCAATTAAAAACCAGGGTTGTTGAGCCCAGCCCAAATGGATACATCTACAATACAACTCCTGCACCTAAGGTTGAAGGACCATTTTGGAAGAGGAGTAGAAAGAATGTAAGAGCTAGAAAAACAGGGAGTTTGATGTGAGACTGTATCTCCTAGTAATGTCAGTAGCTACACACATAGAGTCTCATCAACACACTTGCTTCCACATTAGTTAAAAAGGACAAATTTTGACATGCCAAAGTGGATAGGGAAAGCTCAGGAGGCTTCAACCCTAGATAAAGCACAACAGACAAGGAGTGCTTTAAGCAGAAGAAATTATTTTCCCCCAGAGAAGAGCACACCAATTGGTTACCCTATACCCAATGGTCATCCATGAAGACATACATACAAGTAACATTATCCAGACTGAGCCAGCTATATTCAAAAATATGTAGCTATAAATACAACCTATGTGTACATAACAACAATTAATGAAAAAAGATGCCATGAATTTTCAAGAAAGCAGGGAGAGATTTATAGGATGGTTTGGATGGAGGATAGAGAAAGGTGAAATAAGGTAATTATATTATAAACTCAAAAATAAATGAAATAATTTTTTAACAAAAAAAGTCAAGGCTGCTAGGGTTTAGTTAACTACACCCCAGAGGGAAAAATCTTACACTTTTGTTTTCATTCTATTAGATATAGTATTTATCTTTACCTTGAATATGAATCCTGAAGTGATTTAAAAGTACAATGCAGATTCTGATTCCACACATCTAGAGTGGCCTCAAGGAATATGGGTGTTAAAGAAGTCCCTAGTTGTTGTTTCTGGTTCATATGCCATACCATCGAGGAGTGTGGAAAGGCATATGAACTTTTAACATGATTAATAAACAACCAGAGGCAGACATTGGAGTTCAAGCTTAGGATCAGAAAAGCAAAGCAGCCACTAGCTCTTGCCTCTACCTCAGGCTGAAAGGGCTAATCCTGTCCTCAGTGTGGCTGAAGAATAAACCTCTGAGACTGACTACTGAATGCCCCATTGTATCTTATATACCTCTAGAGCTGGGATTATAGGTGTGGGATCACAAGTGGTGAGATCTCCTTTGTGTGAGCTGTTTGTCTTTTAAACTGACCCACTCTAATGTAACCCTGGGTGGCCTTGAACTCACAGAGATCCATCTTCCTTTGTCTCTTGAGTCCTGAGACAAAGGTGTGTGCCACCACTGCCCCGCTTCTTTCTATAGCTAATTAGTGTGGCTGCTGAAATTAAAGGTGCACATCACCACTGCCTGGCTCTATGGCTGTGACTAGCTTTGCATTTTGATCTCTAGTGGCTTTATTAAATAATAAACAATATGTCACCACATGAACTAGTTTATGGAATCAAGAAAAGACTTTTTTGATAAATTGATTGTTGATATTGACAGCAAAAGGATCTAGTGTGAAGAAGAATGTGTAGGACATCAAACATCAACCAGAAAAAAGCACAAAGGTAAGACATTTTTAAATGGGTAAACATCTAAATGACCAATACAATCTGAAAAGGATGTTCAACTTTACTTGAAATAAGGGAAATGCCAAATAAATGATAACAAGATGAAATGTTAAATTCACAGAATTGGCACCGAATATAACATAATAATATACATAATTTTATATGCTTTTGAGAATCCATGTAGGTAGTTATCTTTGTAGGAGTGTTATTGGTGGTTAGTAGAATCGTTTTGGAAAATAATTCACAAAACTAAGCAAAATTGAAAAGATAACTTGTTTATAAAGAGGCATGAAGAAGAGCCTCATTATAGTATTTATCCTAGTTAAAAAAAATGAAAATAACCTGCTCCATTTAGGTAAGTATCTTCCAAAGGCCCATGTGATGAAGCTCAGATGCCAGCTTTCAATACTACCAGGAGGTGGTGCAAACTTTAAGATGTAAGACCTAGTGACACAAAGCTAGTATATTTGGAATGTATCCTTGAAGGGTCCTTGGTCTCTTCCTGACTTCCTCTGGAGCACTTTTCTTTGTCACAGGCTCCTACTATGGTAATAGAAACAGCCATTTATTGTCACAGACCCACATGCAATAGAATCAACCAGACGTAGACTGAAACATCTGAAATTATAAGTGAAGCTTAGAGGATAAGATTCTTATATTGGGTATTTTGTAACTGTGGTGGAAAACTAACACACATACCCAATTTCTGCATCAGTAGAGGAATATGAATCAACTGTTAATTTACATAGCAGAATATTAGATAGCAGTTAAAATTAACAAACTATCTTTCATCTGTGAACAGGAAGAGTTCTCAAAAATGTAATGTTATATTAATAAATTAGAAAATTGCATTCATAATATGGCATATAAAAATGAATCTAAGTGGCTAGAGAGATGACTCAGTGGTTAAGAGCACTTATTGCCCTCCTAGAGGACCAGAGTTTTTTTAGTTTCGGTTACTATTACTATGATGAAACACCTTGCATCTTGACCAAATATATCAAAAAAGAAAGAAAGAAAGAAAGAAAAAGAAACAGAAAGAAAGAAAGAAAAAAATCCAAAAGTTGCCAGGTATGGTAACACAGGCCTTTACTCCCAGCACTTGAGAGGCAGAAGCAGGCAGATCTCTGTGAGTGTGAAGCCAGCCTGGTCCACAGAGTGAGTTCTAGAGTGAGTTCTAGGACAGTCAGGGATATGTAGAGAGACCCTGTTTCTGTTTCTTGAGTGATGGGATTAAAGGTGTGTGCTAGCACCACCAGGCAATATGCTAACTTTTAATGTGTGAATGTATTTAAATACAAAGTTGTGAATGGGGGTAGAGAATATGAAATTAAATAGGATACCACAAGAGGACAAGAAGTGTTGAGAAATAGGGATAAGGGGGCAAAAGTTCACATGAGACAAGAATGTGGAAAGGACAATGTTGGTAGTGGGAGGAACACAGAGGGGCATAGGAAAGAAGGAAGGGTGTGAGGTGGAATAGATAGAATTTATTTTTTTTACAAAATTTCATGCTGAAACCTTATTCTTTGGAAGCAAATAATATTTGTAAGACCATGTTTTTAGAAGTATCTAATTGCTAGAATAAAATTAAAAATGTCTAAATGACTTCAATAAAATAACAAAACAATTTCATTTCCCTTTCTTCCCTTTTTCCTGTTTTCTTCCTAGTGGAGCATTATGGTACAGGGAATGAAACCTGGTGCCTGGCATAGACTGGCAAATTTCTGTGTTACTGAGCTGCTCCTCAGCCTTCATGTTACCCTTTATTTGCGGCAGGATCTCGCCAGGTCAGCCAAGCAGGCCTTGAATTTGTAACCTTCACACCTCAGCCTCCCAAGTAGCAGTGATTATATATAGGCTTGCACCACCTGGCATGACTTAATAAATATGTCCTAGAAACTATTAAATCACTTTATTGAGGTTAGTGATCTGTAAGTGATTCTATTAGAAAATATTGGGTCATGATTCAGTCCTAGTTTTATTAGACATGGATGACCAGACTTCTCCCATTACACCATTCACTTATAAAATGGTAAGAATTTTTGCAGTACCTCGAGAATTATTTTCTTACAGCTATAACTTATGTATCCAAATGAGACATTTATTGTCTTTTAGCAGATCACCCAGTCTAGGATTGCTTTGATTACTAAGAATTGTTTTGCCTCCTTGTTTTAAACAGGTGCTAGAATATAAGATATGCTCTGTTATCTTACCAAAAGCCATAGATATGGTGAATACCCAGTCTTCACATTTAAATACAATTCAAAAAACAGATTGAATTAAAGTGTAGAAAACAAAGTTACTTTAAAGAATACTTTGAGTGGGAATCAGTTTACCACAAGACCCAGCAATCCCCCTCTTGGGCATATACCCAAATCCCAAATGATCCACATCCATGCAACAAAGACATGTGCTCAACTATGTTCATAGCAGCATTATTTGTAATAGCAAGAACCTGGAAGCAACCTAGATGCCCCTCAACTGAAGAATGGATAAAAAAGATGTGGCACATCTACACAATGGAATACTACTCTGCGGAAAAAAAAATAATGGAATCTTGAAATTCGCAGGCAAGTGAATAGAACTTGAAGAAACCATCCTGAATGAGGTAACCCAGTCACAAAGGAGGAACATGGTATGTACTGGCTCATATATGGATTTTAGACATACAGCAAAGGATCACCAGCCTATAATTCACACTGCCAGAGGAACTAGGATACAAGGCGTGTTCTAAGAGATTCATATAACGTCCCTCATAGAAGGGGAAGGGACAAGTTCTCCAGAGCACATGGGGAGTGGGTGGAGGCAGTGAGTGGAGAAAGAACTAGCAGAAAGAGAAGGGGAGGAGAAGAAAACATGTGGGGCTAGGAAGATTGAGTCAGGGGAGAAAGAGAAGACAGAAAAGAGAAAGAGAAAATAGAAGACAGAAAAGAGAGACTCTGTATTTGATACAATCCTGTTGGCAGGTACTAGTTTCTTACCGGCTAGCTCTGTCTTAATGATTAACCCATTTTTACTATTCTAAGTATTTCCACATGGCATATCTTACTGGCCAGAGGCTGGCATGCTACCTCTCCGGGCTGTCCATGTTGACTCTTCCTTCCTACTTCCTCTTTACTCCTTGTCTCCTAGCCCACCTATCTTGCTTTCCCATTGGCCAACAGGGCTTTATTCATCAACCAGTATGAGAAACATACTTACAGAATAACATCTCCCATTAGAGCCCTCATCTAGTACCTGTTGGAAACAGAAGCAAACACCCACAACTAAACACTGAGCCGAACTAGAATCCAGATGCAGAGAAAGACAAGACCAGGCTACAGAAATACATAGAGACATCTGAGCTGAACAAGAAGGAGCTAATAGGCCCCCAGACTGAGAGCTGGGAATCCAGCATGGGACTGACTCAGACCCCCTGAACATGAGTCTCAGCTAGAAGGCCTGAGAAGTCTAAGGGACCTCAGACAGTGGAACCAGGATATATTCCTAGTGCACAAAAGGACCTTGCATGCACATCCCCCATGGAGGGATACCCCCTTAACCAAGAGACAGGAGAGAAGTCCTAATCCCTACTTCAAATGACTTGACAGATTTAGATAACCCCTCCTGGAGGGAATCATCCTACATTTGGAGACGGGGGAGGGTGGGAGGATTGGGTGGCCGGGGTGTATGTGAGGGGGGAGAGAGAGAAAGAGAGAGGGAGGGAGACAGAACTAGGATTGATATGTAAAATAAAAAATTAAATGAAATTTTAAGAAAGAATACTTTGAAGCTTGAGCTGGTGGGCACTTAGAATATCATCAGGGAAAAACAAGGAATGATCATTGTGCTGGTTAGATTTTTGGCAACTTGACCCACGCTTTGGTCATCCAAGAAGAGGGAATCACAACTGGGAAAATACTGCCAGGAGATAGGACTGTAGGCAAGACTGTGGGACATTTTGTTGATTAGTGATTGATGTGGGAGGGCCCAGTCCACTGTGGGCAGTGGTACTTCTAGGCAAATGGTCCTGGGTGTAGGAGAAAGCAGGCTGACCAAAAGGAGTAAGGCAGTAATCAGAGTTCCTCTATGGGCTCTAGTTCGATTCCTGTCTGCAGGGTCTTGAGCTGACTTCCCTTGGTGATAGACTGTAGTCAGGATTTGTAAGCCAAATAAAACCTTTCCTCCCCACACTGCTTTTATTATGGTGTTCATCACATTAATAGAGAACAAATTAGCATAACTAAATGTTCTATTATTTGTTTTTTTCAACCAAGATAGATTGGCTTGAGAACTCCCAGGGAAGTCAACCCCTCAATTTAGAGAACAAGCCTGATATAAGCCAAGCTTCAAACACATGGTTTCTTTTTTTGTCTGTTTGTTTTTGTTTTTGTTTTCTGCCTTAGTAGCCCGGTCAAGTTGTTTCTGCTCTATCTCTCATTCTTCATCTGTTTAATCTGGGATTCTAACTTCTAACTTGCAGGATTGTGTGTTTTAGGGTAAATTCTACAGTGCCTGCTTTCAGCAAGTTTTTTTTACACATTCCTTCTCCTGTTGCTTGGTTTTCATTTCCCGTTTCTTGTATCTCGTGGCCTGTGCTTTTTAAATCACATGGCTTGCACACACTCCCATTCTCAAAAAGAGGCAGCCTTGCAATTAAACTTGGTGCATCTAGATGGAGCCAGATTAATAGCTTTCTCATATTGCATCATTCCAAATACAGCACAGCTTTTCTCTTTGACAGCAAAGAAAACTGGAGAGGAGGCAGCTGGAAAAAGCTGCATGCATTTTCCATTTTGAACAATACTATAGGAATGGGAGGGAGAACCTAATCTCCGCTATACAATTCAAAATGAATGCCCCACTGTTGACAAATTGTGTGACTATGAACACAAATTCTTATATCAGCTGTTAGTCATTACCCTTTGTAACTGGAAATAAGGCTTTTAAACTTTCTAAGTATATTTTGAACTATTTTCATCTGTGCCTTTGTGTGATTACCATTTTTATTAGTATATATTCAGTGAAATGATAGGTTTCATAAATGATACTTTCACAAAAATATGTGATATACTTTACCATATTCATACCCCATTATTTTTCCTGTTCCCTTCTTCTCCTATTGGTCATAAATAGCTTTTGTCTAACAGGTCCCTCAGATAATTCAGTTTCATTTATAACCATTCACTAAAATTCTTATATATGGATTTTAGACCTAGAGCAAAGGATCACCAGCCTATAATTCACACTGCCAGAGAAACTAGGATACAA
Organism: Cricetiscus sungorus; assembly: GCA_030556225.1. Taxonomy (NCBI): domain Eukaryota; kingdom Metazoa; phylum Chordata; class Mammalia; order Rodentia; family Cricetidae; genus Cricetiscus; species Cricetiscus sungorus. Next base: position 12,038,643 of record JANBXA010000609.1, read on the forward strand.
GGAGAAACCTAAGAGATTCATACAAGGTCCCTCACAGAAGGGGAAAGGAACAAGATCTCCTGAGCATATTGAGAGTGGGGGGCAGTGAGTGGAGAGGGAGCTAGGAGAAAGAGAAGGGGAAGAGAAGAGAACATGTGGGACCAGAAAGATTGAGGCAGGGGAGGAATAGATGAGAGAAAAACAAAGATATACATATATATCTTTGAGAGAGAGAGAGGGAGAGAGAGACCATAAAAAGGGAGCCATTACAGGTTTTAAGAGAAAACTGACTCTAGGGAAATGTCCACAGACCTACAAGGGTGACCCCAACTAACAATTTGCGCAATAGTGGAAAGCCTACCTTAAATGCCCTTCCCTGAAAATAAGATTGATGACTAACATATATGCTATTCTAGAGCCCTCATCTAGTAGCTGGTGAAAACAGAAGCAGACACCCACAGTTAAACACTGAGTCGAACTCCTGGAATCCAGATGCAGAGAGGGAGGAGTGATAAGAAAATGGGGTCAACATCAGGCTACAGAAACCCACAGAAACAGCCAACCAGAACAAAGGGAAGCTAATGGACCCCAGATTGATAGCTGGGAAACCAGCATTGGACTGACTCAGACCACCTGAACATGGGTCTCAGTTAGAAGACCTGGGCAGTCTAAGTGACCTCTGACAGTGGAACCAGGATGTGTCCCTGGTGCAAAAAAGGACTTTGGGAGCACATTCCCCATGAAGGGATACTTCCTTAACCTAGAGGCAAGAGGGAGGGCCTAGTCCCTACTCCAGATTTTGTTGATCCTCCTGGAAGGCATCACCCTCCCTGTGGAGTGTGTGCAGGGATTGGAATAGGAGTGTGGCCGGGGCAGGAGAGGGAGGGAAGGAGGAAGAGAGGAAGGGAGAAAGGAAGAGGGAACTGGGATCGATATGTAAAATAAGAAAACAAAGAAATAATAATAACAATAAAGATAATTTGAGAAGAATTTACTTAGAAATAATTCATTATAAAGGTTGTTAGAACAAACAGAAAGAATGGTGTAACTACTTAGGGCTAACATCAGTGGGGCTGTCACTATGGTGTGGCCCAAAGCAATGAAGGAATAGAGCATTTGTTAGAACCCAAAAGGAGAGAGATCCAGAGTGGCACTGCCTTGAGAAAAACTACATTTCTGTTGAAATTAAGCCAAAGTAAGGGGTCAACATAAGGGTGGAAGAATGAGTTAGTATATGTAACTTCACTTCACTCCGTCCCTCCATTCTCCCTGTATGACTCCAGTGGCCAAGCCCAGCTGGATGACATGGTAATTCCTTGATATAGCCCATGTGCATGTGCTTTGCAGGCACTACACCTACCACTTGAAAGTTAGCAGCTGATATCCAGACTAAATGAGAAGGCGGGCCTCAGAAAAAGACAAGACAGGTCTAGAATGGCAACCTAGCAGACCCAAATTGGATAGGCTATTAGTGTCAGGCACAGCAATTGCTTTCAGCATACTGCTAATTTCATTGTCCCTTTATATTTTGCTTACATTCTCAAGAGCAAAGTCCTGAGTGAAAACATCCATTTGAGTAGGTTAGTTGCCCTGCCTACATCTTTGCTGAGGAATAGACACTATCAACCACCTCACACTTCTCTGCTTGGAATCCATGTGCTTTCTTCTTTCAACACTCACATTAAAACACTTATATAACTGGAGATTTCTAGATAGTAAAAGGAGTTCAAGATTGGGCCTACAACTCAGTGGTACAGTGCTTAAGTATGTACAAGGTACCAGGCTCACTCTTTAGTGCAAGTACATAAATGAAGTTTGAAAAGAATATTCTGTCCCTTCTTTAAAAAGAATGTTTCACTATTAAATGGCCTCTTCAATCCTTAATCTACAACAGTTTAAGACAATAGAGAATACAGGGTGCCTGGTTTTGTATTTGCAGTTTCAAGTTGTCTTTCTCATTCCTCCATTTCCTGTTTTCAAGAATGCCCCTTCCACCTTTATCATTCTAGATCTTTAACAATAAGACAGGGCTAAGTTACACATCTAGTTAGGAATTCAAATGTTGGACAGTTGAAATACATATATGCAGTCACTCAACCCTTGGGCCTACTGATTTCTAAACTTCAATGAATGCACATGACTTTCAACATGATCTTAGGGTTTGCTAAGCCACCATTTACATAGATATTTATAAAATATTTACAGCCTTAAAATGCAATGTAACATTTTGTAAGAGCCAGTGTAGTTTTATTTTGGAAATATATAGGAGTAATAAGTAAGACAGACTGAAGTTTCCTCCATATAGTATGTCTTCTAGTGTCCATTCACAGGACCATCAACAGTCTGATCATATAAAAAGTTCATTCACATTTTTCTCAAAACCTTCTTGTCCCCAGCCCTTAATTTTATTCCTACCATCTTTTCACTTCTCTAGGACTATTAACTCATGAAGTTGCATGAATTAGTGCCCCAGATCTTCTCTCCCTCCAAGAAAAATGCTCTGTGGGAAGTTTTATTCACTGCATCCTATGCCTTACGCATCCCTTGGATTAAGACTAGCTGCCCATTTCACCAGGAATCTTGAGGTGCTAGATCCACAGCAATCTAACGTTGCATTTCTCAACCTTGATTAAGCATCTTCATTCTCTTTCCCTATGTACATTTCCTGGGGTTTTACATTTTTTAAAAAATCTAGAAATGTGGTTGTTTTCTCTGTCTTTTGCTGTTGTTAATGTCACCTCCCCAGGGTCACATTAAATCCAACAAGCAATACGGAAGCAAAGTGGATAAAGAGAACAGGTTTCACATTGTGGGGTAACTCCCGCAGGTTAAATAATATCTTCAATCAAGGTAACAACAGTTTCATCAGGCAAGATAGGAGATATTTCTTAATCTGGCAAGGAACATTCAATGGGAATTAAGGATTCAGTCTTCATAGGGCCTTCTAAATCCTCTTATATATTTCTCAGCTTTCAAACTAACTCTGTTAATACCACAATGTGCAAGTCTGAAACCTGTCAGAGCTGTGAATACCACAGATATTATAATTCATTAGCACACTGGATCCAAGTCTGAATTTATATTTGACCATCTCAGTTCTACCAAGGCAAATTACTTTTTTTACACTATTAATCTATTTATTGTAAAGAGCAGCCACTTCATTACCTGTCATTGAATTAATTCCTCAGACTCTTCATACCATTCCTTCTGAGTTAGATAAATGATGGGCATTGCAGGTTAACTATAAGCAATTGATAAGCTAATTTGTTGCTGTGTTTCTGAAGAGGGATGCTACTTCCTGTCAGCTAACTCTGATTTTATTAAGTTTTTCTGCAGCTTAGCTTATGATAGCAATTTCTGAATCAGAGCTCTTGAAAGAAAAGGATTTAGTAAGAAAACATCAGATAACTCAGAATTAACAGGCATTCTGGAGACAAAGTCCCTGGGTGAAGATAATAAACTGTGGAAGGAAAGCAAGAGCAACAGAAGCCTGGGTCTGGATACAGTTTATGCCTTTGCATAGTCTACAGGCATTGGTTTTGGATGCCAAGGCAAGGCCAGGCAAAGACCTCAACACAATCAGCTCTGTTTATTGTTGAGGATACTGTAAATCTCATCTCATCAACACCGTTTCTTCAGTGATCCAATTTTCAAAATCCTAGGTGGGAGCATCCACTGGGTCCTCTGCACATAACCTGGCTTTGTAGGTTATAGAGGGAAGCACAACACAACAATTATATGGTAAGGCACACAATGGGAACTGGATGTGACGGTCTGATGCTCTGTACTAAAATCTCCTTTTATTTCTCAATCCATGGTGGAAGAGCTGTTATTAGGAACACCAAATTATTTACTACTTCTTACTTTCTCCCTACCTTTTCAACTTTGGAGAATGCCACTGTACTTATCTAGTGTTCCTGGAAAAGAGAATTGGATTAAGATATTCAGGGTCCATCTGTTTAAAACATGATTGCCAACATTTCCTGACTGTAGTTTGGAAGGTATTATGCTTACATTAAGAATTTAAGAAATACACCATGTAAGATTTTCCTTTTTATTCAATGAGTTGTTTCAAATGATCATGTTAAGCTAGTTCCTCTTTGACTATGAGGCTTTTACACATGCCGATTCTATGTATTTATTGAAATGCTCTATAATAGTAAATATAGAAGCATTGTTCCTTACTTCTTGACACTTCATATTGATTTTAGTTGTTTCCTTAATAACTTATCTCTTTTCTACCAATTTAAAATGCATATAAACATCAAGGTGAATATAAAGGAGGGCAATGATAAAGGAAGTTGATATTTTAGGAGGCCTAAAGGTCTTATCAAGGTTGAGGCATCAGCTTTATTTAAATCTCTTATCTATCTAATTATTTTACCACTTTGATTAAATAAAGGTAAAATTGGTATTGATGAAAAGAGAAAGCACAATCAGACAAGCAGATAAGCAAATAATTGAACACAAATAACTTTTAATTATACTTACTTAATAGAGTTAAGGAACAATGTCAGGTGCCAACATCACTTTAGCAAAATAAAAGGCAGTGTCAGGGTGAAAATAAGGAAACAGTACAGAGTGTTCAGAAAATTTTGGTCATTTTCAAAATTGTGCAATACTTTCATATGACTTTGATTCCAGAGTAGCTCTAAATCATGAGTGAATGACATGTTCATGCCAGTCAACGAAAACATGATTTTTTTCTAATCCTTTCATATGCTGTGATCTTTTGTAGACTCCTGTGAAAGTCGTCAATTTCCTTCAAACAGAAAATTGGATGGGCTTCCAGGCAGTTTCATCTGGCAAGTTGAAAGTTCTGTTCCACTTAGAATTATAATAGGACAACTAGCAAATAGCTTTTGTTTTAAGTCAATCTTATAGTTTCTCTTAAACAAAATAGTGAACTTTCCCCTTCACCCCTTCCTAAACCAGATTGCCTGGATTAGTTATGCTTTCAGTCTGGGGGTCCTGCTGCTATGATTTAATTCACATATAGGGAAAAAACAAGGTAATGATATCTTTGTGATTTATAACTTTACAGTGTATGACACAATACAACTTTAACAGAAAATGAGCATGCAATTCATTTTTAAACATTTTTCTATTCGAACATCATACAGTCCAATAAGCTCCTGTGCTAGACAGCAAGAGCAAGTCATGGTGCCCACTCAACTGCATGATCACAAAGGGAAATAACAAGCAGTTTACCATGTACTACATTGCTAAGCTACGACTTTCCATAGAGGAGGCATTTTGAATGCATGAGCTTATTTGGACACAACCACCATTATATGTTGAGGAACATTTGAAAGCTAACCAGCACATGTCAAAGAGATGTGAGCAGCACATTCATTAATTACAGAGAAGAACTCCAGGTTAGGTGACTCAATGACATCAGGAATTGAAGGTGATCTTCATACATTACTGTCATCAGATCTTCACTGGGGGAAGCCTATTTTAGAAAATGACTGGATTGCTTTCATGTTTCTTATTGCTTTGAATAAGCAGACTTTAATTGTAAATTTTAACGGGAAGAGTAGGGTTGTGCCCATAGTAATGAAGTGATTTTGTGAGCCGTTTTTATACTTCTACTTTCCACCGGCAGGCAAGAAATTGGCATTATAGAGTGCTTTGTATTTTTGAGGCACTTCATAATCATTAATTACATTATCTCCTTTCTATCTCAAATGAGGTAGGCTGATTAGAATGACAAGTTTATTCAAGAACAGTAAAAGACTAGAAACTCACAATATTAGGCAGTTGATATATTGAGAATAGCATTTTTTTTTTGTTTTCACGTCATGTATGGAAAAAAGAAACCATGGGAAAACACCATTTCCCACTGAGAAACATTGAATATCATTCTTTTTGATCTTTGATTAATTTAGAGGTTGGCAATTATATTTAAAGTGACCTTTTAAAAACAATTCCAAATAATATATAAAAGAAAGAAGCAGACATCAATACTTGTATTACTAGGAAAATAACTAGATCTTGCCTACAACTAGGACAGAAGTGTTTCCCCCATATACTTGCAGTGGTAATTTTCAGAAGCTAGTATTTATCAAGGGCTGGAATATGCACTTTGCTACAGCACTCTACATTCTACTATGATATTTAATCCACATAATGAATCTACCAATTGCTAGTGTCACTTAATGGGGGAAGAAACTGAGTTTTAGAAAGACTGAATAATTCACGTAAATAAGATTCTCTTCAACCCATAACTGACTCCCAACCCTTTTGATCAGTTCTTCTTATAACAATCCTCACATGACCTGGATATTCCTTAATGGAAGTACACTGGGTAACAGTCCAGGGTGACTGAATATATATGAGCTATTTGATTCCCTGGAAGAAATTTTCCAACTGAACTCCACTGATGAACTGTGAAGGAGGAAATCAGGGATGATGAGCATCCAAACCCAATGAACAAGCAAGCCTCTACAATGTTCTATTCAAATGTTAATAGTGGATACAAAATGTTGTCATGAAATTTATCTTCTAGATATATCTATGTCCTGTTCTACAGGCAACAGGGTTGTTAATAGTGGAACAGCCTTAAGAAAAGATGGCTGGAGCAAACCAATAGCTTAAGGTGAGACAATGTCCTTATGTAGCAGATATGATCTAAGACAATCTAGAGAAGACAAAGATGAATTCACAAGTAGGTGAGCTGTGGGGCTGGTCAGCCAGGACAGAGTGAGGCTGGTGAACTTCTGTGACTCATCGTCCCCCCCGAATGCTGTGGGACACCATGCAGGCAGCTAGCACCATGAAGAACTGAACTTCGGAGCATGTCTTTGACCACCCATGGGAAATGGTTACCACTGCTGCAATGCAGAAATACCCAAACCCCATTAACCCAAACATGGTGGGCATTGATGAGTTGGACAGACTTGTTGATCCCTCTAGAAAACTGCACAGCCATAGACTCAGCAGGGTGGGTCCTGCCTTCCATTGTGAAGTCTCTTACTGGTGCAGTAAGAGCGAAAATATATGCTAGAGCATTCTGTATTTGACCCGGTAAAAAAAATCAATGGAGCTCAAGTCCACTATCATATCATTTACAAAATGATCTCAGAGGATCATTTTCCTCAGGATCAGAGAAAACATTCCTTATCCAGGAAGCCATCATCACTGTGAAAGGGGTCAGCCTCAGCAGCTACCTTGAAGTTCTTATGACAAGCCCCATATTTTCCAATGCTAACAAAGCCTGAGAAGTAATGGACTGAGTGCTACATAAACTGAACGTGAAGATTGAAGGATTGACCACATCAGTAAGAGAAAGCATGAGGACACCAATGGCAACTGTCAGTGTTGGTGGAGCAATGACAATGTGAAATTGACAAGGCCTCCAGGACTCTCCAAGCTGACATCATATTTATTTGTTATTTAAAAGATAAAACTATTTTACTTAGATTTTATTATATTTTTAATGAGCTGAGGTAAGGCTGTAACTTTTGATGAAATCAAAAGATGGAGAGCTTCTAGACCAAAGTGATCCTCTAATGTGGAAGGGCTTGAGGGAACAGACTGGAGTCCTGTGTTCATGCGAACAGCTCATGGGTTTGTGTGTTTTAGTTGTTTCAGTACTTAGAAGAATTGATGTTGATCTTGAGTGTCCTTAGGTAGAATCTTAGAGCCATTCAGGTATTGGAACATTATCTGTCTGTGGACCAGCCAGAACACAGTTCAGGTGCCCTCCAGACCAAGCAGTTGCCCAATGCTCCGAACTAGAATTGTCTGTGTAGGAACTTGCTTGAAAAAGAGAAATTGTGTAATTTGTCTACAATAACTTGCCCCATTGGAACCTGGTGTTTGGATTTGGTACTTAAATGATATTCTTTGGAATAAAAATTAGCACTAAGGTAATATACGACTCCAGCAAAAATGGTATTTTATTGTATTAACAGGTACTGTATTGACTGCCAAAGTTTTGTGATTTAGTAAAGGCATTCCCATACTCAAATTTAACTTTGTGATTTCACGTGCTGTATTGGGGGCTGGATATGTTAACTGAAAGAACTTAAAGAATACAACCATTGCCTGAGTGTCACATCACTCTTAAACAGGAGAGAGAGAGAGAGAGAGAGAGAGAGAGAGAGAGAGAGAGAGAGAGAGAGAGGTATCAACCAGAAACCAGAAAGATGACTACAAATTACAAATTTCATCAAGATCTGGAATTGAGAAAGTGGGCATTCAACAAGCAATGACTTTTGAGGGTATTCAAGGACATGTGACCTGGGATCTAAGAGGGAATATTGTCATGGAAAATATTTCCCAGACAGTGCTTTTCTATTAAACCCTTGTCAACAGAAAACAATGCCAAGGTTCTCACAGAGCCTCTGTTCTCCTGGCCATGGAAGTGTCTGTTAGTCACTTAGATGTTTGATGAACTTTAAACTTTTGTGATTTCCTTGTTTGCTTAATACCTGATAGCCTTTGCTGTGCTAATAAATCTGCTTTATGCACAGGTTGATCTCTGAACTTCTAAGGGGTGGGATAGGAATCAGCCTATGGGAGAGGAGATGGATTGAGAATTCTGAGTGGGATCCTGAGCTAACAGAGGTATCCTTGAAAAAGAATTGACCCTGTGTATCTCATCTGCCTCAGACACAAACTTGAATTACTTACCGTACTTACTTGCCCTTTTCCAATCTCATTAATTGTGCTGTGCAGTTTCACAGTCTTCTCTGTTTTGCTGAAATTTACCAGATCACAAAAGGAAAAACACTCAGGAAGAGTTGAGATTTTTCTGTTGCTCTGTAAACTCTGAAAAATTCTTTGTTCTGCTCAAAATCAAGAACTGCCATAGTAAATGATAAAGGGAGAATGACTTCAACGGTAATATGGTCTATTTCACAAGAGAGAAAAAAATAGTAAAACTCAATCCGTTGATCAGCATTGCACAGGGTTCAGAACTTTGGTCTTTAAATGTCTCAATTGAAAGGGTATGGTGAGGAAGGGGTGGAGATAATCTTTACTGATTTCACAGTTATCCCTAGGGCCTGCCTGTTTGAACAAATATTTAGCAATGACGTAGAAGAAAACATCCCTGAGTCAATATTTTTAGTCAAAGTCCCATTACCATCTGTTAATTGAACAGTAATTTTCAGCTTTCTATAAATCATGAGCTCCTTGGATGACATATTTATACATGGAAAGAAAAATATAGCCAGATGATAGGTAATTTGGTATTTTCACTATCTTGATTCAATTTTACTTCCTATTTCCAGTTCTCATGCACATCTAAGCTACTTGCAGCTTATGAAGCACTGCCAAGATAATAAGAATTACTGGGTTCTCCAGCATGTGAATATGAAATAGGACATAAAAGGAAAATAAGAAAAGGGAAACTGAACACCAGTTTATTGTGGGAAGAGCTCAACATGAACCTAAATCTTTAGATAAAACAACTAAGAACAGATCATGGATCTGAATTGATTGTAAACTATAAGGCTATAGAATCTTTAGAAGACATCAGAATAAGATGATGAAATGAACTTGATCAAATGACAAATTTTTATTTTATGAACGGTACTGCCCTGAGAATTCAAGGAATTAAAAAGAACTACATATCGATCCTAGTTACCTCTCCCTCCCTCCCATGCCCCCATACCCCCTCCCATCCCGCCCCCCCCACCCCACAGGGAGGCTGATGCCTTCCAGGAGGGATCATCAAAATCTGTTAAGTCATTTGGAGTAGGGTCTAGGCCCTCCCCCCTGCCTCTAGGCTAAGGGAGTATCCTACCATGGGGAATGTGTTCCCAAAGTCCTTTCCTGCACCAGGGATACATCCTTGTTCCACTATCAGAGGTCCAATGGACTGTCCAGACCTTCTAACTAAGACCCATGTTTAGGGGGTCTGAGACAATTCAATGTTGGTTTCTCAGCTATCAGTCTAGGAGTCCATTAACTCCCCCTTGTTCAGGTCAGCTGTCTCTGTGGGTTTCTGTAGCCTGATCTTGACCACTTTTCTTATCACTCCCTCCTCTCTGCAACTGAATTCCAGGAGTTCAGCTCAGTGTTTAGCTGTGGATGTCTGCTTCTGTTTCCATTAGTTACTAGATGAGGGCTCTAGGATGGCATATAAATTAGTTATCAATTTCATTATCAGTGAAGGGCGCTTACGGTAGCCTTTCCACACTGTTGCTCAAATTGTTAGTTGGGGTCATCTTTGTAGGTCTCTGAACATTTCTCTAGAGTCAGTTTTCTCTTCAAACCTATAATGGCTTCCTCTTTTATGGTATCTCTTTTTTTCACTTTCGTCTATTCGTCCCACATGTTCTCCTCTCCTTCCCTTCTCTTTCTCCTAACTCTCTCTCAACTCATTCCCCCATATGCTCAGGAGTTCTTGTTCCTTTCCCCTTCTGTAAGGGATCTAGTATGAATCTCTTATGTTTTTCCTTGTATCCTAGTTTCTCTGGGGATGTGAATTATAGGCTGGTGATCCTTTGCTGTATGTCTAAAATCCATATATCAGTGAGTACATACCATGTTCATTCCTCTTTTTGTGACTGGGTTACCTCACTCAGAATGGTTTCTTCAAGTTCTGTCCATTTGCCTGTTAATTTCAAGATTCCATTGTCCCCCTCCCCCCCGCTGAGTAGTATTCACTTCAGATTGGATAAATCTTTCACCTTTTACCAAAAAAGGTCTTATACCAAGAAAACACCCCCTCCACATACATGTATGTGTGGATACTTAGAAAAAAAGACAGTTTTTGAAAGCAGGCAAGATTTAACCTATATCTATCAAGAAGAGATGGAGGGATGACAACCAATCACAGGAAAAACATTTAACATTATTATCATTTAATGAAATGCAATATATTATCATCAGTTAGGATGGCAATCATGAAAACATACTGGCAATACCAAATGCTGACATGGATGTGCAACAACAAAAACTTCCTTGCATTCCTTATGATACTGCAGAATCATGCAGTCATCCTAGAGAGCACTGACAATTTCTTCAGAAGTTAAGCCTATGTCTACTGTGTAATAAAGCCATTCTTTCATAGGTCTTTACCCTAGATAGATAATATTTATATTCTTTCCAAAATCTATACATAGATATTTGCAGAAGATCTATTAACAAACTCCCTGTGCAAGAGATACTCAAAGTTCTACTTAATGGAAGAAATTGGCAAATAAACTGATACATCCACACAACAAGATACTGCTTAATAAAAAAGGAACATAGTAGTGACAGTACAATAATATAGATAAAGGATAAATCTCAAGGGTATTAGGATGATTGAAAGAACCCAGTCTCAAAAGAGCATATACTGTATGGTTCTGTTTGTATTGCATTATGGAAAAAGCAAAAGTATAGGGAAGAGAGAAAAGATTAGTATTTCATGGCTTAGGAGAGAAGAGAATGTGGTTACTTGTTCATTTAAAAAGTGGTCTTCTGTTGTTTTAACTTTTCTGTACACAGGTTGTAGTTGTAATTATCTAATCTGTACAATTCACACAATTATAAAATGGGGTACTTCAATAGTCTACTCTCAAATGAAGGTAGGTGTTAAAATTCATGTATGCAAAGAACAAAGCTAAGGTTATATGTTAATTTACAATCTTAATCAATAATAGAACTTGTCAGAGATATGGTTCAGTGGTTAGGAATACATACTGCTCTTAAAAAAGGACCCAACTCACACTCTGTAACTCCAGATTCAGAAGGTCTAACACACACACACACACACACACACACACACACACACACACACACACACACACACACACCGCATAATTAAAAATCAAATCTTTAAAGATCAAATACATTAATTTAAACAAAAATGAAAATTGTAAACGTATATGTTTTCCATATGTATTGTTTTCCAAGAGAAGAAACTTTACTTTTCAAGGTCATTCAACCAATAAATATGGATCTGAAGCAGAATCCACACCCTTTGAAAGGTTTTTGCTTTTTCCGTGTTGTTCTACAAGAAATAAACTTCAAACACTGAACTAATTTTGTGTTGTTGGCATTTGAATACCAGTGCACAATTTAAAAAATATTCAAGTCCAGAATGCTTTAAATACTAAAGACATTTATTATTTTACATTGCAAAGGGATTTTGTGGTAGGGAAGGTCATGAGGTTGGCTGGTGTGAAAATTTAATAAGGTCACGAATGATTAAGATTCAAGCCCTCCTTTCTAACACTGCCTATCATGGACCCATTCTAAGGTTGCCTCTCATCCTGTTTATATGCTGCATGCTCATCTCAGACACCAAAATAAGCCCTCTTTGTTCAAATCCAGCTTAAGGTATATCACCCTCAAAAATTTCACAGAACTTTTAAGATCTAGACGTGTACTGAATGCAAATGCTGTGACTTCTAACACTTTAAATATTTAGTATTATATAAATATGTAGGGAGGTCTCTGTCTGTGTGAGCGTATGTCATGTGAATGTATATGTGTGCATGGGTGTGTGTGCGTGCATGTGTGTGTTCCTGTAGATGCCAGAAGAGGGTTTGGATTTCCTGAAGCTGAACGTAGAGGCAGCTCCATCCAAAGTGAGTTCTGGGAACTGAAATTGGGTCTTCTGGAAGAGCAGGGCATGTCTGTCTTCCCCCACCTCCCCCGTGTATCTAGGCTAAGAGAGTACCCATCCACAGGGAATGAGCCCCCAAAGTCCATTTGTGCACTACGGACAAATACTGGTTCCACTGCCAGAGGCCCCATAGACTGGCCAGGCCTCCTAACTAACACCCATGTTCAGGGGTTCTGGTTTAGTCCTATGCTGGTTCCCCAGCTGTCAGATTGGGGTCCATGAGCTCCCACTTGCTCAGGTTAGGCCTACAGCATCTTCCCCCCTTTCCCTCCTGCCTTGTCTTCCAACCTTCCTGGCTTAGTTTTCCCTCTTGTGTGTTATGCAGGACAACTTTCTCTGGGCCTTTCATATGGGCCTGTACTAGGAATATTATTTACAAATGCTGGCACCATTGTTGAAATCTTAAGCTCTGCAGTGATAGGATCATTTCCTCTTTTGAAATGCTAGTCTACCCTGTTGTCTGACACAGATGAGATTTTGAAACCAGTCAATTTCAAGCTATGGATAAAGGAATGGACGTGAAGCTGTGGACCTCAGTGACCTGGGGAGTTGCATGAGGAGTCACTGCTACTAAATGGAAGTGCATACCAGAATTGATAAATGCCTGCTTATTTATTAAAGACCTATTATGTGCAAGACATAAAAGGAGCCCTGGGACTGGGATCTTTTTATTATACCTCTATGCGTCTCTAGCTTTTTGTCATGGAAACCCAACTTCATGTTGCCCTTTTTTTCTATCTGTTTTTGTAGAAAGGATGTGAGTGCCAGGTAGGAAAGTGAAGTCAACAGAAATACTCAGGGCTGTCATATCTCCATCTGGGGTTTTGTACTGACGATTCCCATTTTCTGAATGAGTTATTTCTGTGTACCTTCACAGCAGCCAGCACGGCAGTGCCTTGCATATATTATGTGCTCAGTGGGTACTTGTCAACTGATTTTATACAAGCAAGTGACAGCATAAATACATACTGAAAAAAGAAGAGGCTGGGCTCTGAAAAAGTTAGGATTCTTTCTTTAAAAATCAACACTGGAGTTAGGCTTAAAGTCCAAGTGGCCCCACATCGTGCCCCGCTCTATCTCTAAGCAGGCTGATCTGATAAGGCAGTGGAAGGGTGCTAAGACCTTTGCTCCCTCTCTGCAACTGAAGCGTTCTTTGCTTTCCAGTAGCCCCCACTGCCTGGCTGGCTGAGGAGATCTTCAGAACAGAAACTTCCTCTTTTGCACTAGCAAAAGAAGATGCTGTCTAATTTGAGGATCCTTTTCAACAATGCAACTCTTAGAAAGGGTCACAATTCCATCGTTCGAAATTTCCGGTAAGTGGCAGAGAATGGGAGCTGATCACTCCTGAACCCTGGAATTATGTTCTGCAGGGGAGTGCACATAGTGCTTCCTTCTGCTGAGTAAATGTAGTGCCATAGTTAACAGTTGCATGAGACAGCTGTCTCTCATTCTAGCTGGGTTTTCATCATTCCGTCATTGTGTAGTTGAATTATACCATTCTAACCAAGGCAAAATGTTCTTGACATCTCCTATTTGAGTACATTTTAAATGAGCTACTGGCTGAAGGAAACTAGAGGCAGTAATTTACAAGGGCCTTCAACTCTTATTTGATTTTTCTGGAAAACAATATGTCACTCTAGGGTGTCAGGACTAATTCAGTCTTGAAAAGATGAAAAAGCTGCAAATGGAATCGAAGTGAATACTTACAGAGCTGCTGCAAAGAAAGCTTAAGTATCTGGGGCTACCAGTATCTACAATGACTTTTTTAAAAAAATGAGTAAAAATTTGAAATTCATCTCTGAAATAGTTGGTGGCAAGTACAGCAAGAGTCTATTTCCAATGAATGCATTACAAAAGCTTATCCATTGACCACTCACAGCCACAGAGCACATGGCAGAAGTTGGCATCCCGTGCACCAGTGGTAAACAGGGAGGGGAGAGAAGTTAGCTGGTCAGCAAATCTATCAGGTATAGACCTGGTGACCAGAAAGCTTCTAGAAAAGTTGTTTGATGACAACCAGAATTTCCCCAGAGCCATTTTGCAGTCTAAATCTACCAGGGAAAAAACATCCCTGGATTACTAAGGAAGAGCTTCCAGCTGACAGTTTCCTCTCAGTATTAAGAAATGTATCTGAAAATCAGGCTACAGAAACCCACAGAGACAGCCAACCTGAACAAAGTGTGTTCATGGACTCCCAGACTGATAGCTGGGAAACCAGCATTGGACCCACTCAGACCCCATGAACGTGGGTCTCAGTTAGGAGGCCTGGGAAGTCTAAGGGACCTCTGACAGTGGAACCAGGATGTATCTCTGGTGCACAAAAGGAATTTTGGACCATATTCCTCATGGAAGGATACTCCCTTAACCTAGAGGCAGGAGGAAGGGCCTAGACCCTACTACAAATGACTTGACAGATCTTGTTGATCTCTCCTGGAAGTCATTACCCTCCCTGTGGAGTGAAGGGGAATGAGATGGGGGGACTCAGGAGGAAATGGGAGGGAGAAGGAACTGGGATTGATATGTAAAATAAGAAAATATGTATGTATGTATGTATGTATGTATGTATGTATGTATGTATGTATGTATGTATCTGAATCAGGCAGTGATGGTGCATGTAATTAAGCCCAGCATTCAGGAGGAAGCAGAGCTCTCTGTGACTTGAGGCCAGCCTGGTCTACAGAGTGAGATCCAGGACAGTCAAAGCTATATAGCTCAGTGAAACCCTGTCTTGAAAAACAAACAAAAAGTAATGTATGTGTGGCAGTGATCCTTGGGTTTCCTTGCTCTCAACTACCTGAGACACTTGGGTTCATTAGCCTTTATCTTTAACACCCTTTCTCTAGGATCAGACAAAAAATATTATACACAATATTGTAAATTACTCTCATGTTATCAGACCAGCTGAGAACTCAAGTCATCTAATCATTCATTCTCTTATTTTATAGACAGACATGTAAGTGGAGCCTAGAGATCATCGTGTATTAACAATTAACGCGATTGTATAAATAAATCTTAGAAAGCACACAGAAAAAACCCTCAGGTTTTAACAACTGCAGAAATAATCCCTAAAAGCATACTCTTGTCTGGAGGTTTTGGAATCTATAGAGCTGGCTCCAGGTTTGGCAGCATTAGTTATTGACCTTGAGTAAGTCATTAAATTTTTCCGCAATGTACTTCACCTATAAAATGAATAGGGATTTAACATATGCTCCATATTATAGAGTGATTCAACCATTCATTCAACAAATATTTCTTGAGTGCCAATTTGGTCCATTCAGTATGCATTATGCTAGAGATACAATGGCAGAGAAAGTGTGCCGGCTAGTTTTATGTTCAGTTGATACAAGTTTGAGTTACCTGAAAGGAGGAGACCTCAACTGATAAACTGTCTCCACAAGATGGGGCTGTAAGCAAGCCTGTATGGTATTTTCTTAATTAGTGATTAATGGGGAAGTCCATTGTGGGTGGTGCTACCCCTGAGCTGGTGCTCCTGGGTTCAATAAGAAAGCAGGCTGAGAAAGCCATGTGAGCAAGACAGTCAATAGCACCCCTCCATGGCCTCTGCACCTGCTCCTGCCTCCAGGCCTCTGCCCTGTTTGAGTTCCTGTCCTGACTTCCTTTAGCAATGAATAACAATCTGGAAGCATAAATGAAATAAAACTGTTCTTCCCCAAGTTGCTTCGGCCATGGTATTTCATCACAGCTATAGAAACCCTAACTAGGATATAAGATATTTCATTCCAGTCACATGAAGTGATACTCTAGTGATAATCGATGAGATAATTTGTGCAAAACCTATAAAATAACAGATAAGTGCTTCCTGTTTTTCACTCCACCTTACTCTGTAACATCAGATAAAAAAGTGATTCCTCTTTACTCTATAGTTTTTAACAAAGAAAAATCACTGAACTGAAAATAATATGGTGAATAAATAGCCAATGCTCAGAACTTAGATGTATATTCTTTTTAGCAGGCTATATGCTGCTTTACGTTTCATACGCATAGCAGGATGAATTTTAAGTGAATTTTTATTTAAAATAAACCATCTTGTTTTACATACCAATCTCACTATTTCCCCATCGCACCCCCATCCACTCTCCAGGGAGGATGAAGTCTCCTATGGGGGATCATCAAAGTCTGCAGGTTGAATTTTATAAGTAAAACTTCTTCGACCAGTACTGATATCCTCTTATCCATATGTACTAGCCTCAGTACCGATAGCCTCTTCTGAACACCCACTACCAAGATTGCATTTCTAAAATTCCTAGTCAGTCATTTCTAAAACCAAATAGGATCTGAAGGAAAATCAGCTAAATTAGCCCACATCTGTATTGGCTTTTAAAAAATACAAGTCACCTAAATTTTGAGAAAACTGAATAGTATATGTCTTATTAAAAATAAAATGATTTATGTGATGGTTAACCTCTTTAACTTGACCACACTGAAGAGTATCTAGGATATTAGTAAAGCACAGTTGTAGGTGTGTCAGAGAGGATTAACTCATTAGGAAAACTTGTCCATTCTCCTGCTTTCTGGCCGGCATAATGTGAGCTACTCGTCTTTGACACATCTTTTCCAACACAATGAACTGAACTTCCTGGAAGTCTAAACAAAATGATATCTCCGTTAAGATGTTTATGTTATCTATTTCATTCCAATGACACAAAGGCTATGAACACACACTGAAGTGTTTTGCCTGGGGTATTCTCATGTAGTGTGTGTATTTGGCATTTCTGCTGCATTATTTAGGCATACTACATGCCATATAGATTAATTCTGAACTGTTAGTCTCTCTCGTGACCCCCAGACTTTGACAAGTTTCCTTAACAACAGAGAAAAGTTCCCTGTATTCACAGTTACACCTTTTCTTAGCTATTCCAGCCTTCATTCAAGTTTGACTTCTTTCTCTCTTTTCCATCACTGGGGGGAAAGCTGAGGGTCCCTGTTACACAGCATATCATATGAATTTACCATTAGAGACTCACAGGAGATGTGTGGTTAAGATTTTAACAGAAGTGTATAGTCACATACTACAATGTACATAAGAAAATAACAGCTGGAATGATGCTGAAGTCATCCACACAGACACCTGGATCAATCAGTTCTAGTCAATTAATTTTTGTCTTTTTGTTTCTTTTTCAAAATCAATAGGATCAGACACTGAGAATGGTGAAAACAGCAAATCATCATGCATTCCATCTCATGCACAAGGCTGTGGAGCCTGGCTGGGTTTGGATAATAGTAGTATATGATTTGTTGCCAGTTAGGAAAACCACTTATAGCCTTTAAAGAAACCACTAAAAGTCTCTTTCTTTGTCAGAGAAGACCAATTTATAAGTGCACTTCAATTTCATCTTCCAAATAGAAATTTCTTCAGAGAATATTGAGCTAAGCCAGCCAATTCTGTGGAGGTTATGGATTGCAGCTGGAGGTGACTGGTTTTTGGGCATTTCATTCCAGACCTCCACAAGGGCTCACGTGACTCATTATGTTCCCTTCATACCACACATACATTCCCCCATGCACACACAGACACACAGATAATGTGACCACAAACAGTACACAGAGGAGAGACAAGCATGAAGGATTTTTCTTTGTTTTTTAAAAATGACCTAAAATGATTTTCCTATTCTGACCTCAGAAAACCATATAATGCATGGGACCAAACTGGAATGGGGATAACAGGCTCTCCTTTGGTCATCGGTGGATTTCCCTCCCATCTACTATTTAGTAATTTAACTAAAATAATGGAAGCATATAGTTTCAGCACTCTAGTGTTTTTCGTGAAGAAAAGTCATCAGGCTTTTAGTAATAGATCCACACAAAGCTGCTGCAGGTCTTTTTTCTTCAGTGTTCAAAGAATTACCACAAGTTTTCACTACTGATGTTCTAAAATGGTTTTAGAAATCATCATCGAATTATCAACAGTAAGTTATGGCACATATATATATATATATATATATATAACAACAGTAAGGAAGATTTCAAATAATTCCATTAAAAATTATTACAACAGCTTGTAATAAAGTTTCTAAATTTGGAAAAAGACATGTGGTTGTCTGTTAACACCAATGCAATCCAATCAGGAGTTTTGTGAAAATAATGTCCCTTGACTGCTTTCTTCTTATTAAGGAAGAAAGTGAGCCAGGCACTGGTGGCACATACCTTTAATCCCAGCACCCTAGAAGCAGAGACAGGTGAATATCTGTGAGTTCAAGGCCAGCCTGGTCTACAAAGCTACACGGAGAAACCCTGTCTCAAAAGAAAACAAGAAACAAATGAAGGAAGGAAGGAAAAAAGGAAGAAAAGAGAAAGAATGGGCTTACATTTGGCCATTGAAAATTTTTGAGTTTACTAACTTTGTGGAAAGCCAAAGACAGGAACAACCACTAACTTAGTTCCCTGGCTCAGCTTTGCAGATAAAAAATTGATGCTAGAGCTGACAAATGACCTTTTCAAGGTCATAGTTTATTCCTGTGCCTAGGACTGCAATTCAACTACTTATACAAAAGTAATTCTCCTACTTTGAAACATTTGATCCCTCCAAATTGATGAGATTGGTCAAGCTATAAGGATCCAATATCCTTTTTAGATATAGCCAAAATATATTAATAAACCAACAAAAAAATATGTATTAACTTTTCATATGACTGCAAAGTTAAAGACGCATAAAATCTTCAGCATGAGGTCCGTGTCTCTCTCTAACATCTTCAGAAGCTAAAGTCTTCATCAAATTCTCTGTAGGGATCAGAGGATCAGTTAACATTAAAATTTTTCTTTCTCTCAAAAAGTCAGTTCCTAAGTGAACACATTTTATTCAAATCAAGCGGTCGCTATTCCAATGAAATACAATTATTCCATAGAACACATCCAAGTACTCCCCCCAACTAATCCGTCAGAATTGGAAAATTCAGACTATAGTAATGAAAGGCTTTAGTCTGCCAGTAGCCCATGCACTTTCATTTCCTAGTTTAGAAAGATATTTAGGTAAAGCTCATATGTGACTCTTCACTGAGCCTCTTAGTATTTAGTGATTTGGGCTTAAGAAAGCTCTTCATTTATTTTTTCAAATTGTGTAATTTGAGGAACTAATTATGCTTTTCTCAAAGGCTCTGGCTCTAATTAGACTGCAAATTGGTTTTTAAGTCTTATTTTATTTTAATTTTGAATTGGCAATACTATCGTATATATTTACAAGGCACAATACATTTAGATTCATGTCTATGAATCTAATATTGAGTAAAGCCCAACTATAGGCAACTGGGATACATGTCATGTTGACATCATTGATGGGAAGTCTGTACACAGTTCTCATTGGCCCCAATGCTGTATTCTGTCTGTTATATGTGAGCTGAAGAATTATAATGTGGGACTGTAAATGAAGAGCGGTTTGTGTGGGACTGGAGAGATGGTTCAGTGGTCAGGAGCCTATACGGCTCTTGTACAAGGTCTCAGTGCTGTTTCTAGCCCAGACATCTGGCAGCTTACAAACACATAACCCCAGCCTAGAGGGATCCAAGGTCGCTAGTCCAAGTAGGAACCTGCACGTCCATGCACATACCTCTCCACTACCCACTCAACCAAAAATTAAATAAATTTCTTTTTGAAAAGAGTGACTCGTTCCTTGGTTTCAGATCTCCTGAGTTAGAGCAGGCTATGTCTGATTGGAGCTTAGTAACTTTATGCCAACACCTGTATCTGACAAATGTAAATATGGCTTTATCACCCCAAACGGACAATGTGTAACAAGGACCAGGAAAAAGAGGTTTGTGTGTGCATTTTCTTAATGTGGCCCAATTGTGGAGCTCTTGTACTTTTCTCTAATTTTTATTAGCTTAGGAAAGAGGTGTGGTAATTTCATTTTGTAGCCAAGGCAAATTCTATTAGTTGATAATAAACAGGATAGGAATTAAACTAAGGCCATTGTCTTTGCTTTCCTTTCAATGATAAATTTTCCTGGTTTGTTCTTGATATCTCTGAAAAACAATCTTTTCCCAAGCTAAAATTTCCTGCTCCTCCTCCTGGATAGAATTCAAGAAGGTAATGACTACTCTAATGAATTTTCAATGGCATAAACAGGTTGAAGTACATTTAATATTTTTTTTCTAGTCAGTAAGTAAAACCCTCCTATATTGGTGTCTCATAATGTAGCATGTCTATTTATCTACACCTTTTGGCACTGAGAATGATGGCAACTTATTCTGTCCGAAGGGGGTTTGTGGGTTGTTATTACCATCCTTAAAACTCATCTTGGTTCTGGGGGCACATGATGATTCCACCTGTTTTTCCCATCAGTTTTTATTTTGTAGGTCTGGTCACCTGACATTAAGAGATATGTATGCTTAGGATGTACACTCATTTCTGAATACACACCCATTCATTGTTCTCAGTAGATCAAATCCTGTCACAGACTAGCTTGAGTCTTAGGGGAGTTTGAGCTTTAGCAGTATCATAGGCCACAAATAATTATTCTTCATGCCTCACAAGTCTTTGAGTAAATCCACATGAAACTGTAGAGTAAACAACTGGCTATGGGATTGTTGATTGCTCCTCTGCTTGGAAGACACTAATTATACAGCCAGAGCAACTAATGAAGAATAATTTATTGACATAAATGCAGAAAATGGTTGTAAGGAAAGAACAAAATTGTCTGTGAGGAAGTGATACTGACTACACACTTGTTATTAAAGAATTCTGAGAGATAATAATTTAAAATGCAAGGATAAACCATTAGAAGTTAATCCAATCTGTGGAAGGAATATGGCGATTCCCCAAAGAGTAGAAGACAGCCTTGTTATGTTTGGGAAGATATATGATAAAAAAAATCAAACATTGTGAAAACCGCTCTTGATGGGTTTCACAAAGAAACCAGGCATTGCAAGTTTCACTATTTCCTTTAGAATTGTAGTGCATGAAAGATGCATCTGCTGTGATGCTTTTGCAATTCTCTCCACAATTACTGTGGGAAATAAGAGAAGTTTTAATGTTTTGGTGTTGCTTTCTTAGAAGTCACATAATAATAGCAATTTCACACTAATTATTAAGGTTAGTTTGTCTTGTTTCAGATTTAATGCTTATTTGTAAACTCACACAAGTATGCTGAGGCAGAAAACACCTTTGGAGGATCTCACACTAAGTAAATTAAGGTAGCCACAGAAGGAATTTCACATACATATCACGTAGAAAATAGTTCTGCTTGGAGAATCAGAGACTGCAGCAGTGGTTGTGAGGCTGGAGAATGAGGAATATGAATTAAGTTTTAGTTATGCTACACAAACAAATTCTGAGAGCTCTGTTTGGTGCAGTAGTTTGTAATGACTACAATGGTATCTTCCACTTCGACATTTGTGAAGAGCCTAGATTTACTTATTGCAAAATAAAGCCAAAAAGGGCACTAGGAGCTTTTGATCAGGAAAGTGCATTTGCAAATGCTCGTTACAGTGTCTGGGCAATAAAAGTCAGGGCAACATTATCAGCTGATGCTGCAGAAAATCTAGCTTGTGTCATAAAGAGAGTCTTATGTCTCTCACATTCCATGAGAAGAATGGTTTCTGCTGTATATAAAGTTATAAATTGAAGGGCTTGACCAAAAGTTAGTCAAACATGATGTTTGTCTGCCACCTGTATCTTGATACTCAAATCTTCTGTCAGTGGAGAAATATCAATATCAACATCTTACATTGAATCTCAATGGCAAGACATTTACCCAAAGCCTTAACATGGGATTTGAAATATACAAGAACAAACATGAGGAAGACTAGAGACCCCATACCTCCTCCAACTGCTCTTCTTGAAAGAGGGATAATAAGATGTAGAAAAAAGATACCATAATAGAGGGTGCTATTATAGGTTTGAAGAGAAAACTGACTCCAAAGATATGTCCAGAGACCTACAAGGATGACCCCCAACTAACAATCTATGCAATAGTAGAGAGGCTATAATAAATGCCCCTCCCTGATAATGAAATTGATAACTAACTTATCTACCATCATAGAACCCTCATCTAGTAGCTGATGGAAACAGAGGCAGACACCCACAGCTAAACACTGAGTCGAGCTCCTGGAATCCAGTTTCAGAGAGGCAGGAATTATAAGAAAATGGGGTCAAGGCTAGGTTACAGAAACCCACAGAAACAGCTGACCTGAACAAGGGGGAGCTCATATCAGTCTGGGACCCCCAGACTTATAGCTGGGAAGCCAGCATTGCACCAACTCAGACCCCCTGAACATGAGTCTTAGTTAGAAGGTCTGGACAGTCCATTGGACCTCTGACAGTGGAACCAGGATGTGTCCCTGGTGCAGGAAAAGACTTTGGGAGCACATTCCCCGTGGAGGGTTCTCCCTTAGCCCGGAGGGAGGGCCTAGACCCTACTCCAAATGACTTGACAGATTTTGATGATCTCTCCTAAAAGGCCTCACCCTCCCTGTGGAGTGGGTGGGGAATGGGATTGGAGGGGAAGCCGGGGGGGCATGGGACAATGGGAGGGAGAGGCAACTGGGATTGATATGTAATATAACAATAATTTTTAAAAATCAAAAAAAATGTGGAAGTTAGAAGATTTGAATCACTAAAAAGCATTGGTCCTTTTTTCTGCTTCCTTTCATAGAAATCAGGAAGAAAATGCATATCAAAATCATTTAGAGGATGTTAGTAAGAGCAAGGGTAGTGAATCCTTTAGGGACATTGACTTGGAAAGCTAGCTTCTGTGTATTCCAAAAATAACCAGAAGACTGAGCTTAAATGATGTGTCAAGAGTAAGACCTTAAAATGAGCCCATGAGTATGTTTTCCTGTTGTTGGTAGATGAAAATCCAATAGGTATAGTCACGTTTCCTATATTCCCTGAAACACAGGGTGTGGGGTTTTCCAACCAAATATTTTTTCCTTTAAAAATAATGTTGGAGGAAGTCTCAGGTCATCCAATGCCTATGTGTTCTCATAACACATGGAGTCAAAAGAGTTTATCATTTATAATCATGCATTGCTTAGACTATATTCCAGAAGAAAATGTATTTTCAAAACTACCCTAAATGTGAAGTGGTAAAGATTATGTTACCACACCTCTATTTAAGACAGATATACATAAGAAAGCTGAAGTTGACATTGAAACTGCATAAATATTAGTCAAAGCCTTACTTCTCAACAGCATCAGTGGTTATGTGCCATGTGTTTATTAATATTATCATTAATTAATATTAGCAGAGTGAAATGCATAACCAAATTTATTATGTGAAGTCTAATTATTTACATAAATATTATGAACTAAAGTTATCCAGTAGATGATTTACTAGCATGGAAATACTGTACATAGCTTTATGTGCTTTTAACTAGGATTCCAGTAGAAGGAAGGAAGTAACATTCTGTTCTACAAACTTCTTAGGTAGCAAAATGTTTTGCACATTTAGAAATTATTTTTAAATATTTTGTTATTTTTATATTTTACTTTTAATTTTTATTATACTTTGTTGTACATATAATGTTACTATGCTAGCTCATATAAGTAAGTATATTATAGAGTTATATTATTTTTAATATATTTAAAATTATTCATGAATTATCTTTAAACATGCCTGTGCGTCTAAGTGTATGTATGTGCATCATATACATACAGACACCTGCAAAAGTGAGAAGATTCCCTGGAACTGGAGTTACAGGCATTTTGAGTGACAATTAGTGTGCTAGGAACAAAACCAGAGTTTAGAGAACAGTAAACACTATTAACTATTAATATCTCCAGCCCCTTGTTGAAAGTTAGCTAGAAATTTGCAGACCACTGTTTGAAAAAAATTCCCATTTGTATAGCCTAGTTTTCATGTATTTTGTAAAGTTGAAGACAGCATTACATCTCTGAAATAGGAGTATGAGCCAAAATTTTGTTCTACACAAAAACTGAAGTGATGAATTTCTTTCTATTTGTTGTGAAATATACTATTACTATTTCATATTAACACAGCCAAATAATTTGCCAGCCCACCCACAAGCTCACAATCTTGGTGGAGTTACTCTTCTTTATCAACTCAAAACTCTGAAATGTATAGTATTTTTAGCATGTGTTCTGAAGAAAAAATGTCTCATTTTTTGAACTCTGTTAGAAGTTATTTAGTGAAAATTTTCCATGTTATCAGATACCACGAAGTAAAATCAACAGTTTGAGTGAACTTGTCATTTTCAGACCTATGACCATGTTACTACTGAAAAAATGTATACTTGAATCTATCTCAACAGAATATATACCTGAATTCTTTTCTTATGATTGAATGCAAGCATCATCATTTTGTGACAGTTAGTTAGTATGTTCTTAGTAAAAATTAATGTTTAATAGATATGGTAAATCAATTTCCTTCAGTTTATCATCTTTTCTAATTAGTATTCATCTCCTAGTGTGATATATACCATTTATTATTGGATACAGGCAACAATGGAATAATTCAATAAAAGCTGCCATTTTATACAGTGATTACCTCAAATAATAGAAATAAAAACAATGCAACAGAATACTAAAATATTTCTGTTCTAGTTTTTACTCAGGTCAAGCCAGTGTTGACTTTGCTCTCACTTGATCAGAGTAGTCACATTTCTCAAAACAGACTTGGAAATAAGATAATCAGTTTTAAAACATACATTATCACTAATGTGTTATAAAATGCATTAGAGAAACCAAGCTGGGGGTGGAGATTAACAGAAGATTTAAAAAAAAATATGGTAGATCATCCATCTTGACAGACATCAGTCACAAAACCCAAGATAAGGAAACAACCTAAGTGTTCATCAATAGATGAATGGATTAAGATGTATGGCACATATACACCCACTGACATACCATTCGTCCTGTAAATACCAAGAAATTCTGGTATTTGGGATAACACAGACTAACATACTATATATTCAGTGAAATATGCCATGAACAGGAGAGACAGACACATACCTCAAGATCTCATTTGTGTATGGATTGTAAAAAAAGTTGAATTCAGCTGGGCAGTGGTGGCTCAGAGCTTTAATCCCAGTATTTGAGAGGCAGAGCCAGGAGGATCACCATGAGTTTGAGGCCATCCTGGTCTACAGAGCTCATTGGTTCTAGGACAGCCAAGGTTATACATAAAAACACTGTCTTGAAAAACAAAAGTTGAACTCAGAAATTGAGAGTAGAACAGTGTTTATCAAGGGATGAAGGTGAAAATAGATGGAAAAATGAGAGATGTTAATCAAAGGGTAAAAAACTAGGTAGGAAGAATAAGTTCTAGAACACAAGACACATACACACAGACACACATACACACACACACACACACACACACACACACACACACACACACACACAGAGAGAGAGAGAGAGAGAGAGAGAGAGAGAGAGAGAGAGAGAGAGAGAGAGAGAGAAGTTAAAGTAAGAGGTACTGACTAGTTCACTCTCTTGATCTTGATGGCAAGCAGATTAAAAAGTAACTCTGTAATAGAATAGACCTCACTCTTGTCAGCAATATGAAGCACTTCCTATGAGACAGGATGGAATAAGAAAAGAACTGTTGGTATGTCATTGTTTCTGATCATGACAAGAGATGTCCTGGAGAGGTGTAAAGATCTTATTGGGGTGATGGTGGCTGGATAAACAAAATAATTAATACTTGAAGAACTGTTTTCATTCACATCAAAAAGTGTTCTGGGAGAGTCTCTCTAGAGGGCTCCCATAAATAAACACTCATCCTCAATCACCTACACCAATAGTAGAAAACTAGAATGTGACTAGATTTGCTCTCCTCTGGTTGACTGAAGGCAAGAAAATAGAGGAACCAGCTTCTGACTTGTCTTTCCCCCACTAAAGGAGACTAATCTGAATCAGACATGAGCTGAAGGCAAGAGGTGTCAACTTGCAATGAATTTCACAAGCTTTAAAAATGCTTACCATTGTTAAATTATTGTTTATTACTTTACTATCATTCTTCTGGGTGCAAAAGTAACTAGAGAACTTTAAACATTCATTCTGCACAATGCTAAAAGAGCTACAGGGCTGACAGTATTTTCCCCTAGTGATGAAAGGAATGTAAGTCTTCACAAAGAGATCAGAAAAAAGTAGGGGATAAACAACACAGTGTTCTGTTGAGCATTATAAATCTTGCTTGCATAGATTTTAATAAGAGTAGGTTCTGCCTAATGCATGCTATATTGAGTACTGGTGTATGACTTAAATAATTTCATTTTCACAATGACACCATAGAATTATTAAACTCATTTTGTTGGTGAGAAACCTCTGCAAAGAGAGGTTGGGTAACTTGCCTGAAGTGGTATGATTTAATAAATAGCAAAACTGCCCATCCAGCTAATTCAAGTGTTTCAGAATTCAATGTCCACAAATTTTTATTTTCTCTCAAACACAACAATTCCCAGATACATAAAAATCAAAACCACAGCCATATCAGTTTCATTAACACTTTTCAGAATGACGTGCTATACCATGTGCTTTACTATGCATGATTTCAAGAAAAGGCCAATGGACAACCCCATAGCACCATTTTCTTGAATACTTATTGTCCTCTTCTGGTTTTATCCTCGTTTTTAGGTGTGGGAAGCCACTGCAGGGCCAAGTACAGATGAAAGGCCGTGACCTCCTCACCCTGAAGAACTTCACTGGAGAAGAGATTCAGTACATGTTATGGCTATCTGCAGATCTGAAATTCCGGATAAAGAACAAAGGAGAAGTAAGCGACATTCTTTCTTTCTTCTCTTCCATGACCCTTGGGACTCAGCTTTCCTAAGACAGAGGGAAACAAAGTACATTAAAATTCCTGAGTGTTATCTAAGTAATGAAACTACACAGGCAAGGTAATTGATTAGCAACGAGTGTACAGGCATATAAATAAGCATAAAAGGCTTGTACTTTTTTCCTCAGAAGAATGCCAAAATTAATTAGTAACTGGATAAAAAAACTGAGATATCATTTGTCTAGAAAGATTTTGTTCTTAATTGTCCCCTTTCTTTCTGAGTTTTCTATCAGTTAAAACTTAAAGATGATATATTTGTTTTTAACAATGCACTGTTATATATATATATATATATATGTAAAATCAGATATGTCATCATTATGACAATATTCACAATGATGAGATTGTGTTTTTAAAAATATTCCAATTATGAAGGAACAAGTAAATGCTAGCCAAATAGGGGAAAAAATGAATGTGGTGCTCAACTCTGGGCATTTTTCTGCATTTTGAGCAATTTATGTTTCAAAATGCTTAATGTAGTGGCTTCATTTAGAGGTCTTATTTATGAAAGCAGATTTGTATTATGAATTTGTACAAATGTTGTTTGTTTCTGAGACTGGGTATCTCTATAGCTTTGGCTGACCTGTAACTCACTAAGTTAACCAGACTGGTCTCAAACTCAGAGAGCCTCTTGCTGCTGCCTCCTCAGTGCTGGGATGTGTCAGTTTTCCTGACTCAAAAGTGTTTTTGAAATGACTTGTTTTCAAGCTGAGGAAGTTTGATATGATTTTGACTTTTTTATCTAGTTGGCTACCTCTTTAAGCCCTGAAGAGGTCAGGCAATGCTCCAACTTCTATGTGCTGATGTTCTTGTAGAATACCTAAAATAGGGGGAAAGACTTCCTTAGGTTACAAACCTCTGCCAGAAGACCAGAGTGCATCTTAACAGGAAGTCTACTAACACAAGAGGAAGGGGGAAGAGCTCCACCCAATACCCAAGCTCCCAGAGTGTTTTCAAATGACTTCCAGGAACGAAGCCTTTATGTTCTATCATGAGGGAGACTGATGAATATGAAGCTGGAAAACTGAGGTTCATCAGTGTCCTAAGTAGAACTCATAGTGTCACATGTTGTGACAGACTTGGATCCTCCTAGCTGAGAAAGTCCCACTGCATAAAACATCTTCAGCATCTCTGAAAATTGAATGGGATGCAATCAATTTCAGTAAGATGATGGCTCCAGCGTGAAATAGTATGCTTTGGATAAGCTCCAAAATTGAACCCAATCATAAGTACTATGTGCCAGGCATAGTGACCCTAGGTCACCCTCTGTAATCCTAGGTCTTGAGAGATGGAAGTCAGAGGATCATGAATTCAAAACCTGCTTCTGCTACACAGCAAGCTCAAGACTAGACTTGAGAAACCTGTATCCTAAACCAGTGTTAATTCCTAATTTCACATTAATAAGCTATATGCATTGAATGGGAAACATCTTTTAATGCAATTTTAAACAATATTGTGACCAATTCTTCAGAAGTAGTGATTAATTGATTTGTATTATTATTAGCATTTTGAAATACAATCCTTGATATTGGATAGGAAGTATACCTTGCATTTTAATTGTAGTTTTTGTCCTTGATTTTCAGTATTTGCCTTTGTTGCAAGGGAAATCCTTAGGAATGATTTTTGAGAAAAGAAGTACTCGAACAAGACTGTCCACAGAAACAGGTGAGTCCACTGACAAGCTCACACTTGAGTTGAAGAGTTGGCTTGAGTATGGGCATTTGGAATTGGAAAGTTTATGTCACTAGAGAGGTTTTGTGTGTGTGTGTGTGTGTGTGTGTGTGTGTGTGTGTGTGTGTGTTTAGCAGCCACAATGCCACAATGAGACAGTGAGTAAGTAGTAAGTATTACACCGGGGGCAGAAGTGCAAGGGTGTCCTTCAATTTTTGTAAAAGCTATAGGCAGAAAGATCAACCTCATCTGTAGAAAGCCTATGAAGAGTTGACCAGAATCTTCAGATATCGCTTCATGTTAATGGCCAAGCATAAGTGGACACAAATCCTGAGACCCTATATTCATGTGAGAAATGTATATGTATCTATTTTTATTCATGAACATTTTCTTCTGTGCTGATTCTATTAGACTGTGGGAAATTAACCTCTTCTGCACTTCTGAATTTGGCAGTTCTTATTTGTCTAAGGGTTTATATTGTAGATATAGGGTCTCCTTTTCCTGTCTCTAGTTATTATACCTAAGCCCTGATGGATATGTGAATGTCTAGATAGCTAGAGATCAGCTAGGGCGTTTGGTCACCAGGGCATGGCCATGTAATGTTTACACTGGGGTACCTATAATGGCTCTGCAGTTTGCTACAGGGTTTGTCTCACTCTGAGTATAAGATCTTATTAAGATTGTCTTGTTCTAGCTTCTGGTAGTGCTCCACACTTCACTGAAACAGAGATACCATAAGGCAGTTCATCTTTACCTAATTGTGCATTTCTCAAAGACAGTGCAAGGGAACTCTAGATCATTTACTGCCTCCCAGTGCTCTGTCCTAAAGGCAGAAAACATATGTTCTCAGCATTGGCGTTCCTCAAACTCATATGAGGGTTTTATGCTTCCCATTCCTTGGAAGTTGGTTTGGGGAGCACACAGCATGTAGAGTGGCAAAGGTCCACATCTTTCTATTGCTCTTACCTCTTCTCTCATACTCTCCTTGTTTCCCTTCCAGGTTCCTGTGTTAGAGGTCATGTGAGGAAAAGACAAGTTAGAAGAAAACCTGCTCTGACTTCCAAATCTAGTATTGTTGTCTGTGTCTAGATGCCAGGCAGTCAAAAATTCAAGTTGTTTTCATTTTTCTAAAGCTATTATCTCCACAATGAGTTTCCAAAAGTCTATTTTGAAGCTTGAAAGCCACAAATTACCTCTTTTCTTTTTTTCTGTATTTCTCCTCTATCAGACCTCAACTGAATCAATAATGTGGTCCAAATGACAAATCATGGTTGAGAAGGAAGTAGTACTACATAAACACTGGCTGATTCTTCAGTCCTCAAATGCCTTACCCTCCCTTGTAAGCATCAGTGAACATTTTCTTAGGCTTCAAAGTGAGCTACTATTCTATTACATGAGATTTGGTTTCATAGTGCTTAATCATGAAATTCATCAAATAGGTAGTCCCCCCCAAAGAAAGAATTTCACAAGGGTTATGTTTACTCAGTAAAAGTGGATTTCTTCTTATTGAAATACTTCCCTTACCCCTTGAGAGAAGGAAACGGGAAGAGGAAAATATATAAAATGTCACCGAAGGAAACAGATGGCTCCATCTTCCCCTTTAAATCTGGCTCCTGTAAGACATTTCTTTGGCATCTGAGCCATAGTGGGGAGAAATGAATAAACCTGCCAGTCATTCTCAAACTCTGTTTCCTTCTAACACTGATCTTCTAGGAATTGGGCAGAATTTTATTTTATCTTCTAAAAATTACCATTAGTACTTTAAGAGAGATAGACTTTTTCCAAGCCACCAAAAGAATTAGTTTATAAAACTTTTCAATTTTTAATATTTATAGTGAATGTGCCTTTGTTGTTCCATAATTTTTTGTTTAAATATTGTACTTGATATTGAAATATATCTGAATAGTTTCCTCCATAATGATGTATTAAAGCTATCATAATGGCGAGTGTGAGGCTATAACACAGTTTTGAATAATGACTCCATGACAAATTCTCCATACTAACTATATGGATCACCTCACTTCATCCTCATGACAATGCTATGAAAGTAATATGGAGGAGAGCAAGTTGACCTAGGTTCAGGAAATGGTCCAAGTGCATATAGCTAACATATGGCAGACATGTGATTGGAAGCAATTATTTCTAAAAATAATATCTAGTTTAATTGAAGCATAAGATGGTCACATTTTATTCTAGTGAAATACTTTCCACAAATGGCTCTAAGCATTTTGTTAGATGACAATTGTCTTTAAAGAAGTGCTTTGAGCGTACCTGAACTGGCCATCTACTGTAATCAGATTGGTGAATCCCCTAATTGTCATAAGAGAGCCTTTATCCAGTAACTGATGGAAGGAGAGGCAGAGATCTACAACCAAGCACTGGGCCAAGCTCCAGGAGTCATCCTGAAGAAAGGGAGGAGGAATAGTAGGAGTCAGTGGGTTCAAGATCATGATGGGAATCCTACAGAGACAGCTGACCTGAGCTCCTGGGAGCTCGTGGACTCTGGACCAACTGCATGGGACTGATCTAGTCCCTTTGCATGTGTGTGACAATTGTGTAGCTTGATTTGTTGGTAAGTCTCCTAGCAGTGAAGGAAGGACCTGTTCCTGAGCTTTTGCTGGATTTTGGGAACATGTTCCCCATGCTGGATTACCTAGGCCAGCCTTGACACGAGGGCAGGAGCTCTGTCTGCCTCAATTTGATGTGCCCTGCTTTGTTGAAGCCCATGGGAGGCCTTCCCTTTTCTGAATGGAGATGGAGGAGGAGTGGATGAGGAGGGGGTAGGCATTGGGGAGGGAATGGGAGGAGAGGATGGAGGGGAAACCATGGTCTGTATGTAAAATAAAGTAAAAAGTAATAATAAAATAATAAAAGAAGTGCTCTAAAACCTGAACAAAATTGCAAACTCTATCAACAAATTCATGAGGACAGGAATATTTGGCCTTTAAAATACATGGTTCACAAAAGTATTTGTCGTTATTCTCAGTAAATCCCTATGGGCCTAATTGGACATGGCGTGCTGCCAACCAAACTCAGTAACAGAAAAATCTGAGAAGCTGCCTTAAATGCTTGCAGAAATGGCAAAGCCATGGCAAAACAGTTCTGTTGTGTCAATGTGTTGTCATTGGGGATAGACACTAGGATCTTGCTTGAACACTTTGTTACATCACTGCATCCCAATCTCTGCATGTGCATATTAATGGATGCCCTTTAGTATACTTTTTTCAACAGTTACAACATATACCCTTGGTATTTAGAATGAAAATGGATTGTATCTCATTGTCTATTACTGCCACAGAATTGTACCACCTCTGGGATGAGGCAATTCTAATAGTCCTTAGGATTCTATTTTAAGCCTGAGACTCAGGGACCCAACAACATTTCTACTTATTTCAGGAAATAGAACATGATTATTCACCCATATTAATTGTTTATGAAACATGTATATTAAAGCTTAACACACTTACAGGCAAGTGTGCAGTTCACTAAGTATGTGACAATTCAATGAATTCTTACAGTAAATATGTAATTGTAACACATACCCAAGAAAGAAGAATGTTAACAGGACTCAGAAGCCCTTTGTATCAACCCTGTTTTTCCTTCAATCTGCTACTCATCTATTCAAGGGGAACCATTATGTAGGTTTCTCTTACCACAGACTAGCTGTGCCTATTTTCAACTTTTATATTAAGGAACCATTCAGCATGTGCTTTTTTTTGGTCTGTTTTTTTTCTCTGCATTATGTTTGTAAGACAATTTTCATGTCTGTCTGTAGTTTTAGACTATTCATTCTGTATCCCTCAGTGTATGATCCTTGGCAAACCAGTCAATTCTCCTGTGTATCTACTGGAAATTGCATTATTTTACTACAAATTAATTGAGCTGATAGATACATGTTTTTTTAATCTTTGTAAATGCAGTAGCTAAGAGAAAAAGCACACAGGGAATTCCAAGTGATGGTTCTTCCCATTATTTAACATGAACATGTCACTTCAAGGTGAAATTGAAGTTGGTACTGTAGCAGCTGTTTCAAATTCTTCATCTTTACAAAGATACAAATACAAAAGTTGGGAGTTTAGTCTAAAGCTAAGGCAGCAGTGTACAGAGAGGTTAATGACTACCTCAGTTCTACCAAAAGAGGCATCAGATTCCTTCTATTTATTCTGAATAGATTCTACTTATACCCTTAGTTCCAAAGCCCACAGGGATATGTAAAAAAAAACCCAAAAAGAAACATAAGATTTACTTTATTTTCTCAAACAGAAATTGAAAAATTGACAGAAGAAAAACCACTCAATGAAAATATCTGGTATGAAAGTAGGAACAAATGTAATAGGTAAAGGGATTTGTCTGAATGAAGGGTGGAGAGATAGTAGAGGCCCATCCTCTGCCCTCTCCTCTGCCATGTCTGCTCTTAGTGATGTTCAAATTCTCTAACACCCTCTAAATACTGTACGCGCCTGCCCTCGCCAGCAAGGAAGACGCGACTCCGGGTAGATCTTCTTCATGCAGTTTTAATCAGGATCCTTTATACATGTTGCTTCTGGCCTGCAGGGAGGGAGGGAGGGAGAGAGAGAGGGGGGAGGGAGGGAGGGAGGGAGAGAGAGAGGGAGAGAGAGAGAGAGAGAGAGAGAGAGAGAGAGAGAGAGAGAGAGAGAGAGAGAGAGGGGACCCCTGCACAGGCTTAAATACCCTTGAGCTAACCAATCCTAGTGAGCCATGTGGACTCTGCAGATAGGCTACTCTAATGCGGAAGCAGACAGGCTGAACAGACTCAACCAACCAAGGGCTTGTTTACCCAGAGAGTCTTTACCAGTGGGAAGGTGTAAGGTAGAAGCCAACAGCACTTTAAGGCGTGGCACTACACGGCTCTCTACAAATACCATATCACCACCCAGCCTGCTAAATTAGCCAAGAGATGACTCAAGACTTTGGATTGGGGTCTGAGTTTGTTTTTGAACAATTAGTAAAGAGAAACCCCTTCTCAGAAGCAGTATTCAGCCTTGATTGTCATTCCTCACACACTATCTACTTTCTTTTTATTTGTTTGATTTTATGAAACCAAGCATCTCTTTGACCTGGACCCCAAATAGGCTAGGTTGATTGCCCTGTGAGCCCTGAGGATCTGCCTTATGTGTCTACTTGCCCAGAACTGGGATTATAAACACATACTATACCACCATGTCCAGTTTATTTTTACATGGGTTCTTGGCATGGAACTGAGATCTTCATGCATCAAATGAGCTATCCTTTAAGTGTTATTGAATTTTCTTTGCCCTATTTTTTCAGAGTAACAATCCTCAATAATGCTTATCATTTTGCTTGGCATGTGGTAAAGGTGAAAATAAATATTTTTGTTGATAAATATGCAGTATTCAAATTGGTTTGTGTAACTGTGCATGCTTACACACCAATGTAATAATCAGGGATGATTATCATTTACAATCATCACTGATCTTCAGTAGTTGATTCCATGGATAATAAGTTTCTGTTCTTTCATCAACACTACAGAGATGTTGATGGAGATTAATCAAGTGAAGGCTTGTAAGTTTGGGAAATGAGTCCTCTCCCTTCTCCCATAGAGCTTACTTTCTAATGGGTACAGAGATAACAAATAATAGACAAAATAAACAATAAACTTACAAGATATGTTGAATGAAAATATGTACTTTCAGCACAGAGAATGTGTCTACTGACAAAAAAGAAAGGTTTGCATCATTACTGGAATTTTTGCTTTTACCCTGAATGCAATAGAAGGTCATCTGAGAATTTTGGGGAAAAGTGGACATAATTTATGTTGCATTTTATAAGGTTACACAGACTACTCTGTTGAAAATAGACTTTGTAAGGGGTATGAAAATATGACAGAAGCAGTGAAATATCTGTGGTGGGAGCTGGAGAGAGAGAAAGGCTAGACCCAGTGTGGGGGTGGGAGCTGGAGAGAGAGAAAGGCTAGACCCAGTGTGGGGGTGGGAGCTGGAGAGAGAGAAAGGCTAGACCCAGTGTGGGGGTGGGAGCTGGAGAGAGAGAAAGGCTAGACCCAGTGTGGGGGTGGGAGCTGGAGAGAGAGAAAGGCTAGACCCCATGTGGGAGTAATGAGCAAGAGGGATGAATTCAAAATATGCTTTAAAATGATATGCAAAGGGAATAAATTTACTTGGCAAAAGATAGATGCCAAAGATAACTTTAAGATTTCTGCCTGAACAATTATGAAAACTTCAGGTGGAATAGTTTGAAAGGGAATGACCAGATATTCATTGTTGTATTGAGTTTGAGATGTTCATTAGGCACACAAAGAAAGATGTTAAAAAAAGAAGCTCTTGAACTCTTGAATATGAGTCTAGAGTTTAAGAGGGAGACCTAGAAAGAGGTGTTAAGGGTCATCAGCATAGAGATGGTATTTGAATCCATAAAACTTGATACTGAGAATGTTGATTAAGAGAAGAAGGTGTGGTATTTTGGATGAAACACTTGGAGAAACAAGTGTTCCATTTTGTTAAAGAGATTAAGAAGAAAGAGGAGCAAAACGATGGAGCAATATGGAGGACATGTTAACATCGATGGGAGTTTTGCTGCAGTGATGATTAGCAAAGCTTTGTGGAGCTTTGATGGAAATGAGAAGAGTGAAAGACTTACTAGAGGGGAATGAAGAATTAAAGAGATACTTGAAAGTGAATATAGTGCCAAGAAAAAATATTTCTGTCAATGATCGAGCATACTTCTTGGTGGCTATGATATAAGAGAAAAAGAATTGATAATGTTCATGAGCAATCAAATGAGTTGAATTCTAGTGTATGAAGGGGAAACATAAAATAACGATGACACATGAATAATTAAGCATTTGAGTAAAGATCTAATGAATATGGGTGAGTCGGGCATGTTAAGGCAGTAGGAAGAGACCCGAAAACGTGAGAGATGAGAAGTTCATCTATTCTTAAAGAGAAATAAAGCAGTATGAATGGATATAGATGTAGGTAAGGGGAGTGTGGCTAAGGAACCTGAAAGTCCTCTGATAGCTGTAATATACTCTTTGAGAGAGGAAATAGGCACAGCAGTTTAATGCTGCTGCTACCTTCAAAGTACGGATATAGCAATTGTACAACCAGTTTCTTACTACTCCAGCTGCTGTCATTATGGTCTGAATTCTGAACTTCCATCTGAATTTTATAAATGTCTCTCCTTCTGGCCTCTTTGATTCTGTCTCATTATTTATATATGCCATTAAAGCTGAAGCCTAATTGTCTTACTCATCTGCTCCAACAATCAATAGATTTCCATTTCCCTCAGACAAAAAAAAACGTTCTTGCCTCTTATTCCAACCTTCCTTTGCAGCCTCCCTTCTAGTCCTCCTCACCTCTGTATTTTTCACATCCACATTCTTGCTATCCTCTTAATCCATCAGTTGTGATCTGTACACAAGACAAATAACTGCTCTTCCTCCCATCTTATATGTTTGTCCTGGTTCACACTCAAGCATTCCTCAGCTTTCACTCAAATATCTCTTCAGTGACCATGACACTTAAAATGATAGTTCCTATCTTATGTTTCCTGTTGCCTTTTCCTACTGAAATCTTATAACACTTATCAGTATCTAATATCTAATATATGAGATTACTTTATAATCAGTATTCCATCCACTAGAATATAAATTACAGGAAAGCAAAGAGTTACATTATATAAAATTGCTATAAAATTTTTTCTGTTTCTGAGGAAATCAATGGAGAAAGGTGTATAAAGTGCAAATAAATATTCTTTATTTGTATTTTAAGATACAGGACACACTGGCTCCTAGTAAAATAACAGGACTAGTAGAATAAATAATGATTATTGTAGCTTTTGATGTTTATTTTTTATTATAGAAGTTTTCAAATAAATACAGAAGTAGAATATTTGCATGAAGGGCTTATAATACCCCTTATATCGATCTAGCAATTGTTATAATATTGTTTGCCTTAGTTTTTCTATTTCTTCTCATTGCAAAAGCATTTTAATGTAAATTAAAACTATGACATTTTATCCCCCAAACCTTCCTTTATATTATTTAAAACATGCAGAATATTTTCCTCTGTAACTGCAATGTCATTAACACAATGATTCCTAATAACATTTAATAACAGTCTGTCCTGGTTTGTCTTTCTACTGTTGTATAAACACTATGTGCAAAAACATCTTGGGGAAGAAAAGGATTATTTCATATTAATTAGAGCTCTCGGTTCATAGTCCATCATGAAAGAAAGAGGACAGGAACCCAAGGCAATAACCTGAAGGCAGGAAGTAAAGCCGAGGCCTTGGAGAAATGCTGCTTATTGACTGGCTTGCTCCCCATGGCTTGCTCAGCATGCTTTCTTATAGACCCAGGACAGGGGATGGCATCACCCACAATAGGGTGGACCCTCCCCAATCCATCACTAATTAAGAAAATGCCCTACAGGCCTGCCTAAAACTCAATTTCATGGAGATATTTCTTAACTGAAGTTCCTTCTTCCCAAATGAACCTGCCTTGTGTCAAGATGATAAAACAATGTCTAGCCAGGACATTGTTCATATTGAAATATTATTAGTCAAATTATACCAATACATCAGTGGGGAGTTTCAGGAAATTTTGAATCAAACTCCAATTCATAGGTCCAGATTTCTTCACCCAATTCACTGGGAAATTCATGATTTCCTCCTTACAAACGAATCCCCTAAACAGATGGGATTAGCAGGTTGTGACAGTTACATGTTTTTCAGGACATAAATTTGACACATCCCAATATAAAGGGCAAAGCATGATTATAAAATACAAGTGTTTATCTTCAAATTATGCTTCTTTGTCCTTCATTATATACTGGAGCAATGCTGCCCATGGACTCTGTCTCAAGTGGCAAAATAAAGTTCTGGTCAGCTGCCACCACCACCCACAAATTTGCCTTTGATTCTGTGTCAAGAGACTCTGCTTGTGGTCATCACAGAGGTGAACTGTGGCTTGGGGCTGACTCGTGTGTGTCTAATCCCTTTCAACCTCTCAATAGAATTGTTGGGAGGATAGGCCAGGAGCCAGGCTCCTGTGCTCCAGCACCTTTAATACTTTAAACAGATACATGGTGGAAAGCAGTAAGGGCAATGGCCCAGTTGGTTAACTTTGTCTTCAGTAGAAGATGATCTCCAGCAACCTGTTATCTCAGTGACTTTAGACTACCATCTCAGTGCTTGCTTTGTTGTTTCACTTAGAGTATAATTCATGTTTATAATATGGCCAATATTGAATGTGTCATTCAGCATTGACAAATGCACATGTCTGTGTAATCTGTAAACGCTATGAAGATGTAAAATATTTCAGTTAACACAGGAAATACTACAGTGCTCCTTTTCAGTCAATCACACCCTCCCAGCTACAGTGACAGCTATTTTAATTTCTTCCAGATACTTTCTCTGAGACATTTCCCTACAATAGTGCTCTTTCATTTAGCATAACATTTCTGAAGGTTCGTTCCTTGCTTATTACTAATTAATACTCCATTGTAACCCAAGACATCATGTATGACTCCAGTTTATTTTTCTGTCCTTTCAGAAGGATATCTTCCTATAATTTGAAGACTTAAAAAGTAGACAGAGTTTCCCAAAGGCAGCAATGTCTCATAATTGCTAGCTCCTAAATATGGGGGAGGTGGGGAAATAAGCATGCATTTGAAAGTTAAATGTTTTTTCATATTCATATTTTTGCATGTTTTTCATATTAAGCCCTCAATTTATCATCTTGCTATGCTTGGAAATTCCCTACAGAATGGATGAAGAGCTTTAAAGTAGAAACTTTTCAATTGAGATGGTACGAGTGCTGATGCCTCATGATTTTGTTTTGCACTTTAGTTCTGTTTTCCAAAACAGTATTTTCTTTTTCTTTCACTGTAGGCTTTGCTCTTCTGGGAGGACACCCTTGTTTTCTTACCACACAAGACATCCATTTGGGTGTGAACGAAAGTCTCACGGACACGGCTCGGTTTGTAAAAATTTTCTTCTTTCTAAATGTTACTTCAAACACTGATAGATTTCATTTCAAATGGCTCATAGCTCATCTGTATCAATAATACATATAGGTAACACTTATTAGACACTATATGGGCAAGTGTTATTCTAACTTATTTAACCCTGGAAAGAGTCAAAACAGATTGTCACACAAAAGTGAAATGATATAATTAGTAACATGCATACTAGCTGAGATAGCACAGTCTCAAATGCCAAGGTATTAATATAGTGTAGATATTACTGATTAGTAAAAGAAAATGACAGGCCATTAAAATGTAACTGTGCCCTTTTTAGTTCATACAGTAACTTCTATTGTTTTATATGGTAGAATAAGGGTAAAATTGGATCCATATAATTATTTCTGATCATTAAAGCCAACCTAAAAGATTAAATAAAAAATAGCCACTTCTTAAAGTATGTTTATCACAGTCTTCTTTGTTATCACTGTAAAATTTTTACAAAGTTTGTATTATTAGCCCATGAAGAAGCTAGGATACACAGAAGTAATAACAGATGCTGATTCTGAGTGTCAATGTTTTCATTACCTACTGATACTGCTTCTATTCCATGGAAAGAAATAAACTATAGACAATAATGACCAAGCACGTTGGAGCTCTCCAAGACCATGCTGAGGTTTGGTGAATCACTATATTAGCCCTCATAGGACTTTACATAACCATACTCATGGTTATGATTTATTATAATAATAAGATACCAAATATAATTAGCAATGGAAAAGACACATGAATTAGAGTTCAGGAGATACTAGGTACAAGTTTCCAAAACTCTTTTGATGGAGCCACACAAGATATACCTAATGCATACCCTGAATGATGACAAGTGATACTGTGTGCAATATTGACAAGAGGCCGCTCAGTTTTTGATGAAGACTAGTCACGTTAACACATTCCAATCAAAATCCTGTCCCTGCCAACAGAAAGTATGTGTTTATTTTAAGCCATATTGTTTATAAAAAACATTTCAGGCACAGTTATCATTTCCTGAGAAGGGGGAAACTCCCCCAAATGAAGTTCCAGATGTTATTCCAAGAGCCAGCCTTAGATTCAGATATTGTAAAGGTTAACAGTCAGGTCTGTTTTGTTAATCCAAACCACTGTCTCCTCTGTGAGATGAAGGAGTTCGGACCCTTTGGGTTTTTAGTTTTTAGAAGACGGTCAGTTTCTTTTAGAAGTTGTCAGTTTCTTTTATTTGTGTGTAGCGAGCTGTGTGTGTGTGTGTGTGTGTGTGTGTGTGTGTGTGTGTGTGTGTGTATGTGAGAGAGAGAGAGAGAGAGAGAGAGAGAGAGAATAAATTTGTGCATGTGGGAATCAGAAAACAACTTGTGGGAGTTGGTTCTTTCCTTCCATAATATAGATTCTTCAGACTGAAATCAGGTCATCAGACTTGGCAGCAAGTGTCTTTACCTGAGCCTTCTCACTAATTACCAAATGCACATAATGTGTAACATATTAGGGGGTGCTCACTAAACAGAAGTGTGTCTCAATGTAAGCATCTGTACATACGTGAATACGTAATTTGGGTTACAGTAGAAATGGAAGGTAGGAAGATTAATGACAAGGCTTTTCAAACCTAGTTTGGGAATTGGTAAACTTGTTAAAATTCCTGCCCCTCACAAGTTTTTCCCCAGGTAAGTTTAAGATGGTTTGGAGGACTCTAATGATGATATAAGAGCAACTGAAGTCACTTTGAGAGATTTTGAGGGCTAAGGAGAAGGCTTGCTCAGCAAAGTGCCTGCCTGCTATGCAAGCATGAGGACTCAAGTTTTAATTCCCAATATCCACAATAAAGCAAGGTACTGTGGCATGAAACTTTAACCCCAGCGCTGGTGGGCAATGAAGACAGGTAGATCATTGTAGCTCTTTAGGTAGACACCCAATCAGCCTAGCTGAATCAATGAGCTTCAGGTTTAGTGAGATACCCTATATCAAATACATACAATGGAGCATGAGCAATAAGACACCAAGGTCAACTTCTGGTCTTCACACATGTGTGAATGTATACACATGAAAATGTGCATACATCACTGTGTGTGTGTGTGTGTGTGTGTGTGTGTGTGTGTGTGTGTGTGCATGTGTGTGTGAGATTCAGCGAGAGAGAGAGAGAAGCTGGGGAAGAGAGAAGGTTTGGGAAGTTGTGTGGGAAATCTAGGCTATTGCACAGTGATCTATTAATGAAGTAATAGCAAATAAAGGAATGGATAGTATGAGATCCACATGGCTTCATAATAATTGATTATAAAAGATGAAAAATAATGGTAGCTAAATTATTTCAGATTTGTTGTTAATGAAGTATGTGTGTGTATGTGTTTGCTCTTGGAAGTAGGAATAGTTTAGCTATTGGGCATATTGCATTAAAGGTTGAATCTCCAAGCACATATAATCTACATGCTAGTGGAGATAAGAACCTGGGGTGACATTGAGATCTGGAGAAGTATTATCAACTCCGTGGTTTAAAAATTGAATTTCATGGGTTCGCAATGTGAGAATAGTGGAAGGCCATACCTCAAGGGCAGATGCAATTAGGGTAAAAAAGAGAGTTTGTGTATTCCAATATAAGAAGTGGGCTGGGAGATGGAGGTGTCAGAAAAGAGTAGCAGTTATTGTAGACATTTGACTATCTTCTCTGTATCCCATTACTGCTTAATCTGTCAAATATCTGACAAACAAGATATGCTGAGGTTCAGAAATTCAATAAATCCAAATTGAAAAAGACAAGAGAAATCCACAGAGGCAATTGAACAGGAGGAGGGAAGTGAATCTTAATGACATCTACTCTGCAATATACACCAAACAACCCTTAGCAATTGGATCCTTTGCTTTTTGTAGAAGTTTCACTTTGGAAGATGCAAAGGCATTGTGTGGTGTTTGAATGACAGTGCTTGCCCTTTCTAGTCAAGAGAACAGTGCACATCTGACACTGATTGATGGCAC
This sequence comes from Cricetiscus sungorus, assembly GCA_030556225.1. Taxonomy (NCBI): domain Eukaryota; kingdom Metazoa; phylum Chordata; class Mammalia; order Rodentia; family Cricetidae; genus Cricetiscus; species Cricetiscus sungorus. The sequence goes on from JANBXA010000609.1 coordinate 12,080,572, forward strand.
TGCTTTCCAATCTACCTGTCTGACTTCTTTGGGGGCCTGGAACAATAAAAAGTTGGTGGAAGATGAAACTGGGTGGAGGTTCAATAGATGCAGCCACCAAAATATGGAGAATATATGGAGAATAAAAGCAAAACTGGCTGGGTTCTTGATGGCTGTTAAATGAAATTTCCAGAATATAACATGTTATTTCAAATGATTTAATTTTTTAGTTATTCAAAAACAGTTGTTAAATGTCTGGTTTTTCTATTAAACTTTGTTTTAGGATTGAGAATCAAATACCGATTAGGTCAAACAAGATCTTTGTTGGGTGGGGATATGCACAATTCTATATTAAACAAATAAACAAACATGAATAGCAGAGCAGATTGGACAGTGTTCTAGGATGAAGACAAGGCAGGGTGATCTGCTAGTGGCATAGAGGCTTCCTTACTTAGGCACTAACTACCTAAATATCACAGAGTACAGTATATGGAAGGTTCCTGAAGCTTACTCATCCATTTTTTTTCATATCAAGCTATTTTGGCCTATTGAATAGCAACTCTGAGTTTTTTGCATGTCCATATTTCCTCAACTCCTTAGAAAGCACCATGGTGTTCCTTACTTCTGTGAGTTTAAAATTTTCAGATATATCATATAAGTGGTAATTGCACCATATGGCCTTTTGTGGCTGGTCTATTTCATTGGGCATGGTGTCTTCTAGGAATAGCTATACTTTTGCAAGTGGCAGGATTTCCTTCTTTGAAAATTGAGTGACATTCCATTGTGTGTATACACTGCATTTTCATTTTCCAGCCATATGTTTAACTAATGGTTTCAACATCTCAATTCTTGTGGCTAATGATGCCAAGAATGTGAAAATACAAAGGTCTTTTAGAACTTCATTTCAATTATTTTGAGTAAATACCCAGAATTGTTAGTGGCAAATGATAGATAATTCCATTTTTAATATTTTGAGGACACTCCTTATTCCTTTCCCTAAGTCCAATACCTATTTACATTCTCACCCAGTATACAAGACTTTGCTGTGTTCCACACCTTCACCTCCACTTACCTTTTGTCTTTTGGATGCCATCCATTCTAATAGGTGTGAAGTGCTAGCTCAGTGTGGCTTTGATTTGCCTTTCCCTTAGGATCATAGTGAACATGTTTTCATAATATATGTTGGTCAGTGTGCAGCTTCTTTGCAGAAGTGTAAACTCACATACTTTGTGCATTTTGAAAATTAGGGTTTGTTTTTGTATTAAGTTGTAGGAATTCCTTAAATATTTTGCATCTGACCCTTGTACTCAGATACATGCTTTACAAATATTATTTTCTTTTCTTAAAAATTGCCTCTTGCACTTCTCATTTGTTTTTCCATATTAAAATTTTATATTTAGCATCAAGCAAAGATCTTATAGACTAGTAAAAATATGCCAATGATGATTTTACAATTAATGAAAAAATATTCTATTTTTTCTTGAATTGTAATAATATAACCTGTTTATCATGCAATATATTGAGGATAAATTCTCCTTAGCTAAGCCTTATTTGGATACTGGCTAATCTGAAGGTAGGTAAATTAAGAAAGACAATGAATGCTGGGCACACACCTTTAATCCCAGCACTCAGGTGGCAGAGGAAAAATGGATCTCTGTGAGTTCAAGACCAGCCTGGTGTATAAAGTGAGTTCTGGAACAACTAGGACTGTTACACATAGAAACCTTGTGTTGAAGCACACACATACACACACACACACACACACACACACACAGAGAGAGAGAGAGAGAGAGAGAGAGAGAGAGAGAGAGAGAGAGAGAGAGAGAGAGAGAGAGAGAGAGAGAGAGAGAATCTGAGAATAACCTGTCCAGTGATATTGTGGAGAAGCTGCTATGCTTCTCAACAACATATACAGGTTCAATGATTCATTAGGAGGGTCCAGTTGCTTCTTGACCAAGATTTATGGCAACTGAAAACTACAAGTAAAATTTACAAGATGAGGGCTGAGGGTACAACTCAGTGAACCAGCATTTGCCTTGCATGTGCAAGGCATTGAGTTTCATCCCAACACTGAAAAAAAAAATTACAAAGGGAAAAGACATATGGGGTGAAATGTGGACCAGAGTAGCCACAAGTTTCTAAGTCTTCACTGAGTGAAGTCACTCAGGATGTACTTAAATCACTCAGCAAAAACAGTTCCCAAGTTTTTGTTGTTGTTGTTGTTGTTTTCTGGAGACTTTTTACATAAACACACTTAATTATTCCCTCAGGAAAAAAACAGATCCCAGGGTTTTTATTGGGGACTGGTCTCTTCAGCAATCTGCCTAGCACAGATCCACATGCCATCTTCTTAGAAGGAAGGTGTTTCACATAACCACAGCATGTATATACTTACCAGCTCAGGAAAACCCTCCTAAATGCTACATTTCAAGATGCCATCCCAGGCTCACCCTTGTGAGTGGGTCATTTAAAAGGATAACATTTTCAAGATGCTACATAGTTCTTTCCTACACAACTATGCTTTTCAACCTTGCTACCCAGGAAATAGTCTGAGGAAGTTTGGTCATACACAATGATGCCATCAAGCTCTTCCTAATAATTTTCTAAACAATTGTTCCCTATTGTATTTCTTTTTCAAAGCTTCTCCTAGAGGATAGACAGGCTCCCTTTCAGATGCTCACTGATAAAGGGATAGGTTCTCAGTGATCAAGCAAAACTCAACTTAAAAACTTGTCAAAGAACTTGAATTTATCCTATATTATGCAAGGACAGCCTTAAACTCTGTAATTTCCTTAATGGCGCATGGATCATTGAAGGACTGGAATCTAACAGAATAAAATCTGCCCCACTGCTTCCATGCCTTTCTTGAACTCTTTATTTGCAACTCTCTTCCACCACTTAATGTATCAGAAAGCACAAAACAAGCTTGTGGACGCTCCCTGAAATTTGCTTCAGATTTGAAGGTTTTTTTTGGTTTTTTTTTTCAGATTCTCTGGTGTTCTACTGGGGTTAAGAGTTAGATTTTGTTCCTTACTCTGAGATTGTACTTTTAGGTGTCACACCAGGAATGACACTTAACTATGATTCCAGTCACCGATTCTTTGGAATTTTAAAATCAGATGAAACTCAGCTAAAATAGTAGGACATTATCTCTCTACTGCTAAGGCTTTGTGTTTCTTCCATAATGACAGTTGTTCATGAGAATGTTCTGTGCGTGCTACTGAAAGGTGTATAATGGCTTCACAGTCATTTTCACTTCAATACAGTACTTAGTGATATGGCTTTAGAAGCCCTATGTACAAAAGGCTCAATATAAAAAACAGTTTTGTTCTACTCTAATAACTCTCACTACAGATGTAATTTACTTATGGTAGTGATTGCTAAAGTGTTCTTCTGCTGATGGGACACTAAGAAAGCCAGCAGAAGTCACTATATTAGTTTTCTGGAGCTACCATAACAAATTGTCATAAAGTTACAAAATAGCCTTCTTTATTCTTTCACAATTCTAGAGGGTAGAACCCCATTTTCATGTGTCACTAGCATCTTGGTTTCCTTTCTGCTTTTTCCTAGCAGTTCTTCATATTTCTTGGCTTGAAGGTGCATCACTTCTAAGTCAGCCTCCATTTTCTATTAAGCTTTTTTTCTCTGTGTTTCTATATATCCTCTCCTCTTTTTTCAAAATAATATTTTTGTTGATTATTTGGGAATTTCTCAGAATGCACCCAGATCACACTTTCCAGTCTGCCCAGGTCCACCCCCACCCTTGTGACCTCCTACACACACAAGGAGAAGGAGGAGAAGGAAAGGAAGAGGAAAAGAGTTGAATTTGTGTTGAGGAGCAGCATCCATTGATTTTAGGCTTTCTCTTACATTAATATCATTTATCTTAACTAATTTAGTCTTCAAAGACACTACTTGCTAGCAAGGTCCTACTAGAAGTTTCTGGATGGACAGATATTTTGAAGGGACACCAGTGAAACCACTTTGGCCACAAATACATTTATTCTTGTAGCAGCATGGAAGATTTTTCTATCAGTACCATGCTGATACTTCAAACAATGAACTTCAGGGAAGGATTTGAGCAAGAGAAACAGTTGAAAGGGGCAAATCATCATCTTATTGAAAAGAATGTTGTAAAAGGATGGACTTACTATCATTAATGTATTTATGTTAGCAACATTAATATCAGAAAGGTGAAATTTCTGAGGCTTTTAGTAAAACATTTCCAAACTTACACCTAAAAATAAATAGGTGCCTAATTAGATGCTCATAAATTGCTATGACATATATGACATGTCCAGGGCAGTTGTATAGCCTTGGTTAAATGATCACAAAACCCAATATCTTCAGGCTAGAATCATGCTGTATTCTTTTAAAGAAACCACAGTATAGGGTCATGATCAAGGAATTTGAAGCAGGGCCATTTTTTAATTCAATTCACAGCTTCCCACATATTAGCCTTTATGGGCTAGTTCAGTTATTTCCGATTCCCAGTTTCCTGAATTGTAAAATGAAGACAATATTTCCTGAGTTTCATGAAGAGTAATGAGTTCATGTTGTATAGGACATGGGCACAGAAGAAGTTCATGTAATGTTGACTGAAGCAAGTTATGGTTTACCTCAATCTCAGGACACTCTATGACTCAACTCCATTCTTTTCTGTGGTTTCCTGGACAGCTTGCACAGACTCCATCCTAAAATTCCTAGGGTACATTGTAAGGATGTCATTCCAAATACTGTTACACCTTAAATGTTTTTCCCCACTGGAGTCCTTAGGCTCAGAACCTAACATCTAAACCAAAACAATCTGATCATTGCAGGTAATTTCGTAATGAAATAAATATGGCAATTGAATCCATCCCTAGTCTTTCAACACCAATCCTTTTGAGAAGATTACATTTAGGTTTCCTGAAGCTATATTTTTTGTTTCTTTATTAATCTTTATTAAGACAGTGCAAAGGGGCCAAGCCTATTTTAACCTGGTTAGAGATGTTAGAGGGTTGAGATATTTTCTGTCATGGAACATATTCATTTGAGAGTATTGATCATTTTGCACTAGAGAGACTGCCTGTGTCTGCTGTAGGGCCTTAGACTGTTTTGGAATTAAAAAGAAAGGAAGAAAGGAAACATTCACATTGAAATTGGTTACAAAGTTCTCACTGTTGTTATTATATACAACCAAATTTCCTCCCACTGTTTCCTACTCAGCTATTCAAGTAGTATTTGTCACTGGTAATGCACTGGAGTTCAGAAGGTACACAGTCTGGGTGAAAGTAGGATAGGAACAAGAGGAGGTGTGAATTGCAGAACTCTATGAGACTAAACCTACGTTTGCTTTTGGCTTTTGGCTTTTATAACCTCATAGGGGTCTATCTTTACCTTACTGTGAACATCATAATTTGTGGCCATCCTGATTGTCCCCTATACTATTCTTGCCTTTTGATAAATATACAAAATCTATGCAAGCAGTATTATGGAACTTTATAACCAAACCCTGGCACCTTAGATATTGGAATGTGGATGATATTTTTTTTTAAGTTAGACTATGTCAGCATGTGATCATATACATCTCAGCTTTACTGACAGTCACCTTTGCCCTGGTGACATTTAAGAGCACCTTCCCTGTTCCTCAAGTCTTTCTTCTTCACTTTAAAATCAGAAAATCTCCAGGAAATTGTGCCCTGAACAGTCTTTGATGTCTCCACCTCTTTCTATCTTCTTGGGGCAGTTTGTGGCTGCTTTTCATATACCAGTGTAGATATTCCTTAACAATTTCTTGAGGGCATGAAAACTGCTGTGTGATTGTCCATCTCATCAACATCTGCTATAAGCCACAAGATCACACAGTAATTATACAGCCAACGTATCATGAGATAATTTAAAAGAAATAAGAATTCTCCTGATAGATAAAACCAGTACAAAGCTATATCTGGCATTATAATCTCGTGAATGAATTGACTGTGTTTTGTAGATTCTTCCTGTAGCTTATTCCTTTCTGAAACAAACTTGAGATTTAGTTTAGTACTATCTGATCATTTACTGGGAACAAATTTCTCCCGTGCATTTGGAGTTTACTGGTTACACTCCCTAGCTATGTGTAAATCCCTGCTCTCCATTAACAGGTCCTAGTTTACTGAATACATTCCTGAGCTATGTGTGAGAACTACCAGGTCCTTGTTCCCCTCTCCATTGTAATTGCAGAGATATGCCTTCCTGCAATTACCTTTATTTTATTAACAGGCATTTGGTGAGTGTTTAGGGCCCAAGCAAAATCATCCCATCTAAGACAACCCCAGATATCCAAGAACATAGAATTACTACGCACCCAAAATTGTTGTTTCATAATTGCTTAGATGGTTAAAAGAAAAATAAGCAGCATGCCCTTGTCTTTACCTCACTGGCAGATAGAGCAGTGATAACCTAAACTAACCCTGAACTAAAAGATTCTCAAACTTTTTGTTGTATTAACTCAAGATTTTAGCTCAGAGATTTACTGATCTCTCCTGTTGCCCCTGAGAAGATAAAGACAAAGGTAATCAGCTCATTTGCTCATCCTCAGGGAAAAGTAAACTTTCCTGAAGACCTGTGCTGCCACTGAGGCCAGAGCACTGGAAGGCGCCAGGTTTTGTTTCTTGTGCAAATTAAAGTTAGACTCTCTCTTTGACCTGCAGCCCTAAGTAAATGATGCTAAAAGTTTCTCCTAGCAGCTTTAGTTCATTGCCCTGTGTGTAAATCTTTTCTGCCTTGCTGACCATGAGGAACTCAAGCCTCATATTGTATTGTAAAATGAGTCACTGTTGCAAATGTATTGCAAATGTACATATACTTGTACCCCCAAGAACTGGAGAGAGTTAGAGAGAAAAACAGAATTTGAGAGAGAGAGAGAGAGAGAGAGAGAGAGAGAGAGAGAGAGAGAGAGAGAGAGAGAGAGAGATCAAGAAAGATAGCAGAAGAATAAAGAACATGCAGATTAACAATTGTGTAAGATTCGATTCCCTTTTCCCTCAGATTTTAGTTCCTTTGCTTATTTGTAGTTCCTTGTTTTTGAACCCTGAGCAAAAAAAGCTGGACTTTTAAAATTTTCAATAAATGATAAACATCCACATTGTCTCTTAATATGTGCCTCATAATATGACCTGTGTTTTTAAAAATGTTTACTTAATCCCACAGACTCTGCACCAAACCTCCATTGGACCACAGGAGACTTGATTATTTGGTTTTGTTTGTTTTTAAGGGTGTTTAAGTTAATTCCCAAGTAAGTTTACAGTCAAGTAGAAGCAAAATATAATAAAGAACAGGGCATAGATACTATGGAAAGGATTCATTTAGATCAGCCACACTTGGCAAGTCTCTTCCATACCACCCTGTCAATGATCAAGGTCCTGCATGGATATGACAGTCATTAGGACATTCCTTTTTGGTGTCGTCATTCTTTTTTTAAGATCTACTTCTGTATTTTATGCACACCAGATGAAGGCATCTGATCCCATTATAAATGGTTGTGAGCCACACTGTGGGTGCTGTGAATCAAACCCAAATCCTCTGCAAGAACAAGTGCTCTTAACCACTGCACCATCTCTCCAGCCCCAGGGCACTCTTGACATACTGAGCAAACTTCTTCCGTTTTTATGTAGTCTAGCTTGGTTTTTATTATAATACTTTGTTAAAAACTTGTTCTTGTTTTTCAGACAGGGTTTCTCTGTGTAGCCCTGGCTGTCCTGGAACTCATTCTGTAGACCAAGCTGGCCTCAAACTCAGAGACCCACCTGCCTCTGCCTTCTGAGTACTGGGATTAAAGGTGTGCACCAGCACCACCTGGTTTATAATTCTTAATATTCTTCTATTTTGACATATTTATAAACTCAGGGATTTAGGTATATTTGAAAGTTTCAACACACAGTTGAATAACAGTTGTTATCTTAATGGATGTACATATTGTCCCACATTTGGAAACTGTGATATATCCCAGTTGGCTCATTTTGAAACAAGCCCCATCCATCGTTGATGGCAAAACATTTGAGAATCATCTTGTGTCTTTAACAGGGCCAAGAGTTAACTATTAATGTAAGAGGCTCTATGCTACTTTCATTCTTTTTTGTTTGTTTGTTTGTTTGTTTTTGTTTTTTGTTTTTTGAGACAGGGTTTCTCTGTATTGCTTTGGAGCCTGTCCTGGAACTTGCTCTGTAGACCAGGCTGGCCTCGAACTCACAGAGATCTGCCTGCCTCTGCCTCTCTAGTGCTGGGATTAAAGGCATGCACCACCAATGCCCAGCTCTTTCACTTATATTTAAGATCATATTTAAGGGAATTTTTCTTTATGCCATGCTGAGGCCTTGCATGTGCTAAGTGGGTTATATCCCTAGCCTGCCCCTCCATCTTTGAGACATAGTTTTGGTATGTATCAATTGATGGCCTCGAGATCAATATGTAAACCAGATTGGCTTTGAACTTTCAGTAAATTTCCAGCCTCAGCATATTTCATGCTGGTATTACAGGCAAGCAACCACTACAACAAGTAGACATTTTTTTCTTTTGTTGAATTATAATTTTCATAAACATTTTTAAATTTTTATTGTTATAATCACATAGACATTTATTTTTTGATGATTACAGTAGAACTCCTTTTGATAAAAACCTCTCAATGATATTATTGACAATGATGCCTACTACCATCATCCAGAGTCAGAGTTAACATCAGTTGTCCTTTACCATCTTTCCATTGAAAGTCTTCAACTCTTTCTCTTTTACTGAACATAGAGGAACAAATGATGTTTGCCACATCAAAGATCTAGACAAAATTAGGATGTATAAATATTTTAAGCTATATCTAACTTTGAGAAATTCAAACATTGGCTAATAAATACATATGGCATGCTGGTGTCTGTAGGGGCATTTTAAATATAGGAAATACAGATTTTGCCAAAACTGTTTTTGCTGCAATTGTTGGCAGAGATCTTAGAGCATTTGAAAACTTGCAGAAATCTATTGCAAATCAAGCAAAACTCAATTTCCATTAAGTAGAAATGAAAAGAGACCAAAAGGAAAAAATCTTCACAGAGTCAGAGTATTTTTAACTTACCAGCCTTTCATCTGTAACAATCAAGATCTTAAGATGCTTAAAGCTGGGGTTTTACATGGCTAGAGAGCTGCATGAAGCTCCCAGCTCTAGCTGCAAGCTTGTCATGTTTTTTCAGTGAGAGGGTTTGTTTATATTTTAGAATGATCTTTATTAGCATGGAATCATAAAAAGAGTGATTTCTCTATTTCTAGCAACTATAAGCATGAATAAACCAATGCCACAGACAAAATAATGGGCATTGATTACCTAAAAGTGTCTTCAATATGTTTTGTTTCCCCAAGTGTTTCTAATGCAAAAAACATTCTGGAAACTGCTTCTCCCAATTGGCCCACATCACAGCCACATCATTGGATGCCACCTGACATACACCTTTTTCGGCTAAAGGGGGACCAAATGGTGTTTTCAATAAAGATTTGACATACTTCCTTTTTTCAATATTTCTTATGCCATCTTTTGTTTATGGACCAATCTATTAACCACATGAATTTCTCAAACATTTTCCAATCCTTTCAGTAGAATACAGAATGCATTCCTGTAAATAACTTACTTTCCAAATGTGGTTATCAAAGCAAAACATAAGCAACCCTTGGGAGCTTGTTAGAAATGCAAACTGTCGGATCTGAAACCAGACCTTCTGAATGAGAAATAGTGCTGATGGTGCTTTGCAAGCCCTCCTGGTGACTCTAATGTGCATTCAAGTGTGTGTTTCTTTAAAGATGTGCATGGAAGTGCTGACTTTATAACTCAGTGGTGGTGGACTTGTATAGCATGCATGAGGTTCTGGGTTCTATCCTTAGCACTACAAATAGAAAAAAGAACCATACTGTTTATACAATCAAAGGTGTAATAAATGTAATAAGTGGACAGCACACATCTCAAACATTTCAATATTGATTGCAAACAATCAAGTTCTTTCAACATTTTTAAGCACAGCTAAATATTTCATATTTCTCTGAATGCTCTAAGCATTTTACAAAGGAAAATGGACACATAAAATATCACATTGATTATAGCATCAACTAATATATTAATAACAGTATTGGAAGTTAGACAATATTGGACTGTATGTGTTTTTTTTCATCCTCTCAGGGTTTAAATAATTTGAGCAGGATGGAAAGGAAAAAAGCAATCTCAGGAACCCAGGGATACAATTTAAGTGGGTTGTTAAGTGCTTGAGCTTGATTCTGATTGGTTAGTGAGGACTGGTTGCTGAGACCATGGTGAGTTGAACTCCACTTGTAGGCAAGTGGGCTATGTATATTGTTATCACAATAGTTTTCTCTTTTATCATAAGGTTGTTTGTTTCTTGTTGCTTCTTTAACATACTATCCCAAATGCCATGGCTTATGCAATTAAAAAAGCAATCTTAATATTTGGGGGTCAGAAACTTAGAAGAGTTTTTTCTTTCTGAAGGTTCTGAGGAAGACTTGAATTCTTGCCCTTCCCAGCCTTCAGAGGTTGCCCACATTCTTCAGCTCATCCCCAAAACTCTTACTATTGTATTTTCTTCCATTTCTCATCTCTTTTCTCTGTCTTACAAAGGCATCTGAGATTCTTTTAAGTACAACCAAGTAGAATTTTTCTCTTTCCAAATCCTTACTTTGATTATCTCTGTACAATTCATTTTATGAAGGTTCTGAGGATTGGAACATGGGCAGCTTTGCAACCCATTATTCTGTTTACCACAGGATCCTTATTACTATATTTCTTTTTTTGTTATTATTACTATATTTCATGTCCATTCTGGAGTTTGCCTTTTATTTCTGACATCACTCTTTGCCACAGCCTTGTAATATACCACTCTTGTCCTCTCTCAATTATGTTAAAGTATACACTTTGTTTCTTTGAATTGTGTTAGAATTAGTTAAGTCACGAAAAGATTTCCCCTCCAGAGAAACAGGAAAATGAATCTGAAACTTTAGATCGACAGTTAAACTAAGTCATTATTTTGAAATAACAGTTCTATCCTATTTCTATGGGAAGTCCCATGACAACTGATGCTAGCTTAGTGCTGGCATCTCTGTTATTTCTTTTATAGACAGACCCCATTTTTGGAACAGTTTCTATTGTTTCTAGGACCAGTTGACTGACAAATTATAGGAACTTGTTATGAATTTTGCAGGTTGAAATAATAGATTTATATGCTTAATATTCAGAAAATAAATTTAACAAAATCTCATAAAATATATATCTGAAATACACATATGTATGTATTATGTATTCCTACTTGTTTAAATAAATTTAAATGCAGAGGTAATGTTCAATTCCCTTTCATATTTCTCTTTTATGTTTGTACCTTTTCTTCCTATTAGTCCATTTCTTATAAGTACCACTGCCTTTTACAAATAGAACTTGTTTCATTTAATAATTTTTACTGCTATAAATAATTATAGATAGAAAATAGAAGCTCTTTTAAGTTGACTCCCTCCTCATTAGCTGTGCCCTTGTCATTTAAAAGCCTCTCTTGCTTCCTAGCAACAATGTTATGTTATAGACCTGTTCTGATTTCATCCTGCCAAGGACATTGAATTGAATATCCTCTAATGGGTCTCTTTCCATTTTTTAAAAATAGAATAATGCTAAGACCAAACTCTTTGTGCTAAAGACGCTTGCAGGAATCTAGGGGGTAAAAAAATAACAGTTTCTGTACTGTTGACTGTGGTAGCTGACTGAGCTAAAATGAAAATACTTAATGTGTGTATAAAATCTTAATCCTTCCAGTCTATCATATCATGCTGTTTTCCCATTCTTGCTCTTTTAACACAAGAGGGACTTTACCAGAATACATCAGGTTCTTTCTAGTATTTGAATAGCTGTAATAGATCAATAGTGAGATGTACATGTTCCTGAAGTGTAGGGTACCATTTTGTCATTTCAAACTTCTATTCTGATACTGGATTCTGAATGTTAATGAAGAGATTATCCCAAGTGGTAGCATTCTTTGTACCCTGCATAAGGAATTAGAATGCAGATTTACTTCTGCTGTGTGTGTGTGTGTGTGTGTGTGTGTGTGTGTGTGTGTGTGTGTGTGTGTGTGTGCATGTGTTTGGGGAGGGGATGTCTTACTGTATACCTAAGGCTTGAACGGGTGGTAATCCTCCTATCTCAACCTTCAGAGTGCTATACTCAAGGTGTGCAACACCATACTTGAGTTTTCCCTTCAGTGCTGCTGATGGTGTTTTATTGATTTACACTCCCATTTCTCACTGCCAGCTTTTTTTTTAATTTTTACTTTCCTTTACTGTGGTATCAAACTTGTAGAGCATATGTTAGCAGACATTTCATGAATTCATACCTCTCCAAAACTGCATACATTGATTTTGTTTTCTAAAGGCTGGTTTATTATGTAAGTACAAGATTCCACTCCCAGATTCTTTGTGATCATACAGTGCAGAGAATTTTCTAGAGTATAATCTTCCCGAGATACAGTACATAGTCCTTGTGTGCTCCAAATCTAAGACCACGTTCAGTGCTATTGTCCTCCCATTTTAGTCACGTATGTCTTCAAACCACACATATTTCCTCCCCATGCCTGGCTACTCTCCAACACCAGGGTTGTTGTGGTTTGGATTTGACATATCTCCCACAGGTTCTTGGCTTTGTCACTATTGCAGAAATGTTCAGAAGTGGGACATTGGGGGAGTGATTAAATCATGGGTGCTGTGACTCATCAGTAGATTAGCACATTCATTTATGAATCATTAGCTGTTGGGTTAATAGGAAGTGTTGAAAATTTAAGAGGTGAGACCTAGGTAAAGCCACAGGGCTTGGAGGCATCTGTATACACTTTAGGAAGTCAAGCTTGTTTAAAGAAGTTTAAAACATGACATATAAGGTCAATCATATGTCTGCATCTCTCTAATGGGGTTATAGGTACCATAAAATTAATTATCTTTAAATACGAACATATTCGTTGGTTAAGTTTTAGATCTTATTGAGTTGTATACTTCTACTGAGTTATTTTTCCATAGTAGAGTTAGAAACGTGCATTGTACTGGGAAGAAGATTTGTATTATGATTCCTAAGAAAGGAAAAGCAGACATAAAATTATTTTAACATAGGTATCAATGCCTTGCTTCTTAAACTTTGGAAGGTAATTCGAAACACCTAAGGGACTCAGAAGTCATCCTGTATTTTTTGGAGAAAGTTCTGCTAGTCTACAAAATACAGGTCAACAATGTCTCAGCTCATCAGATCTGTGGGTAGTTGGTTGTTCTAATGCAGAAGGCTTTACTGGAAAGTGAATCAGTCTATATTCAGAGGATTTGAGATACACTTTTATTTTAAGTGACTCAGAAAGTATTCTCTACCATCTATTATAAGCTCTTACCTCAGAAGCATTTTTAATTCTTGAATTTTTTCCCTAACATGTTAGGATTCTAAGAAAAGAATCAATGATATTTTTAAAATATGGTAGCTTTGATTCCATTTTTCTTAAGAACCTCAAACTTTAGTGTGCAAATTAGGGCTTGGAGATCCAGTTCCATTGGACATTATGCATCAGTAAATCTGGGTAGATGTTAAGATCCAGGTACTACCAATACTGATATGAAGAACAGTGTGATAGTTTTCGTTTTTGGCTTTAGCTTAAAATTGGCATCTATTTGGAAACTAAACCAACCAACCAACCAACAAACAAAAATACCATTGATCCCTAAGTAGCATCCCCTTAAAATTCTGACTTTTCTGACATAATGTACACTATGTAAAGATAACATCAAAATTTCAAAAATAAATGATTTTCTTGTGAAGCAGTATTTAAAATTCCTTGTCTTAGTATACCACCAAAGGATAACAGACACCATGTGTGTTTTCCAAAAATGTTTCACTGATTCTTTAAGAATTTAATATAGTATGTTTGATCATATTAACTCCCATTCTTCCCTCTAACTTCCAAAATCCACCCCACCTCCCAACTAACACACAACTTTTGTCTTATAAAAAAAAATAATCCACAGAATCCATTTTGTACTACCCATATAACTCTCATTATAGGGCTATCCATTGGAGTGTGGTTTAAGCTACCAGGAACCACACCTAAGGAAAATTAACATTTTCTCCCCAGAAGCCATCAACTGTTCCTATCTTCTCAGTGGTAGGGGCTCATAAACCCCTTCCTACTTCATGGTAGAATGTTGATTGACTTAATTATGGGCATGTCTTGTGCAGGCAACTACAGTTCTTGTGAGTTCAAGAGTGGCCCTGTAATATCCAGAGGACATGGATTTACTATGGTATTCTCCAACCTCCCCCAAATGATGTGACAGACTTTGAAGACTCCCAATGAAAGGCCTCACCCTCCTTGGGGAATAGAAAGGGGATGGGCTGGGGTTTGGTGGGGGTGCTGGAACTGGGATTGACATGTAAAACAACCTTGTTTCAAATTTAAATTAAAAAAGGATAAAAAGAGAAGTAAAACAATAAAGCAAATATCAGGCAGTTCAATTTATGGATTTTAAGGATTACTCACCACACCTTTTTATCTTCAAATATTCTCTGCTTTATTAGAGAAGGGTAACAATATATTATACTTATTTATTTTAAATACCTTTGAGTTACTAGTCAGAGAATTGGAGATATTTTTAAATCTTCAGATGTTTTGGGGAACTTTACTGATTCAAAAAAGACCTGGGACCTGGAGGAACAAGAAAAAAAAATCAACAACAGAATCTAGGAATCATAGCTGTGAGCAATCTACTAACATTTGAAAGAATCAAAATGCCTAGAAAATGTTTATATATGAGTATATTTTTTAATCTTTGATGCTCTAAGCAAGGGATCTTGGGGGAATGCTTGAATTGAATTTTATTAGCATCAGAGTTCATTTTGAGCAGTTAGTACAGGCCCACAATGAAGCAGAGTCCAAGATGGAATTAGCCATATAAGACATTTACTAGAGAAAACACCCAAGCAAGATAAAAGAGGTAGAAAGCCTGAAGAGATTTTGGTAGAACCCTCATAACAGCATGCAGGACTGACCTGTATACAGGAGAAAGTAAGGAAGACATAGGTAGAAATAGGAGAGGCAGAGGAAAGACTAAATAGTCCAGCTCAATTCCCCTCTGTTGAACTAAGCCATTGGATGGGAAGAGCCTGTGGAGAAGGTGACCTTGGCTTTGATGCTGCAGTTGTAAAACGTATGACATCTAGAGTCTGTCAGTGGATAGTCTCCTATACAGCAGGTTCTCTCTTGTAGGACAGTTCATGTGTGTTTCCACAGCTGCTACATGGATACTTTATATTTTATACAAACAGTGAAATTTTCCCTCCGTGGGCTAATGTAACAGAAAATTAGCAGCATATTAGATCATTAACATTTCTTTGAATGTCTTCCTTTTGGTCTTCTCCCTTTAAACTTAGAAAAACTGACAAACTGGCATTTATCAATTACAGCCTATTGTGTTTTGAGGATCAAATTTATTTCTTATCTCCACAAAAATGTAACATGGCTAATGGATAGGATGTGGTTGGAACAACATCTGTTTTCTACATGTTTAGTGTTAATTTTTCAATCTGTCATGTTCATAGGTATATTGGAACACACATTTTCATTTGTTAGTACTTATTTGTATATTTAAGGATATTGTATTAAAGGATGATTTATTAATCAAAACATGCTTAGAACGTCTCTTCTTGGTTTACCACAGTGTATTATCTAGCATGACAGATGCAGTGTTAGCTCGAGTGTATAAACAATCAGATTTGGACATCCTGGCTAAGGAAGCATCCATTCCAATTGTCAATGGACTCTCAGACTTGTATCATCCTATCCAGATCCTGGCTGACTACCTCACACTCCAGGTTGGTGTATTTCTTTGCTTTACAAAACAGAAAAAAAGTCGCAAATAATTCTAGACTATCATCAAGTGGAACCACTTACTTAAATGATGTTGAATCATTATTATGAATTACTTGTCATGGTCTTGAAAAATAATTATAGCATATATGTGAGTGCTATAGATACAGAAAACAGTCAGTGAATTGCTTTAAACAGATTGAATGATCCTTCTCAATCCCATTTCCACCCCCCCTTCACATCTTCTCTTCTTTCAATCACTTTTCTTTCTGTTGCTCCATTTAACAATGGATGAATAAGGGTTGCAATTACATGTAGAATTCACACTACTTAAGTGACTTTGCTACTTAAGATTGTCAACTTGGTAGCTAGGGTCTAGAATCTCCCAGAAGACAAACCTATAGATTTGTCTGTGAGGGACAATAGGTCAACTACAATGTCAACTAAGGTGGGAAGAGCCACATTAACTGTGGGCAGCACTATTCCATTACCCGGGGTCCTGAAGTGCAAAGTAAAGGAGGAAGTAAGCTGAATACTGTTACTCATCTTTCTCTCTCCTTTCCGATGCCATGTGATCAGCTGCTGCAAGCTCTGGCTGCTTTGATTTTCCCATAGTGATAGACTGCATCCTTTAGCCTTTGAGCCAAAAATAAGACTTCATTCCTTCCTTAAGTTGCTTTTGACAGTTATTGCATCCCAGTACTGTGGAAAGTAACTAATATAATGATCCTACATTCAGCAGACTTTGTAATTTTGAAATGAAAATCAGAGGAGTTCAGTGCAGATGCTCGAGATGGTCTATTACTGGTTAGTAATAGAAAGAAGGAAGCATTTTCCATCTTTTTATAAAATTGATTAAAAACAGAATGAAGAATTTGTAGATGTTATAGAGTTAAGGGTCTCATTCAGCCATGGCTTTCATATCAGGAACTTGAGTAACTTTTAAGACTGATGTTATTTGCTTAAACACAGTCCAACTCCATATTTTTGTCACTTGGAATCTCAACAATCAGGAGCTCTGTGTTTCTGAATGATTTTGAGGAGACAGGACAAATTGGATATGCTCATCTTCTTTCTCATTTGAATAAGCTGGGAAGATTGAAATGAGAGGTCAAACACAAAGAAATGCTGTTTAGAGATGAAGATGAGATCCACACAGAGAAGACAAAATACTGATGTCAGATGGATAGTTGCTGTTATTTTAGTGAAACCTCACATAGATACTAGATGTATTCATGTTTCTTCCTGTGACTTTATCACTGCTAAATCATGAGCTCATTGGGGGCAGGGATGAGCTGTCCTATTCATCATAGGGTTTCCTGCTGGGCCCTGTGCAATGATTTTACCAAGGTGACACCAAAATAGGGTTTTGGTGAATAAAAAGCATGAAGTGTAAGTGAGATGAACCTGGATTTACATCCTAATTTAGCCACCTGGTAGTTCCATGATCTCTAAATTACTTAGTCTTCCTCCATTTTTGATCTTTGCAAATATTTAACTATTTTATGCCTACAGAAATGTCAAGACAAATAAAAACTGGAGCTGGTGTTGTGGCTCAGGGAGTAAAGGCACTTGGCACCAATCCTCATTATCCAAGTTCAGTTCTGAGGACCCACATGGTGGAAGAAGACAACTAACTGGGGAAGTTTCCTGTGCCACTCCCCTTCATAAAATAAATATTTTTAAACTTAAAAAACAAAAATGAAAACCAATTCTTATGTGTACATTATCATTATAATACTTTATCATTTTTTCTTTTGTAGTATTGGGGATGGGATACAGATGGGATCTTTGGCCTCATGCATGCTTGAAAAGAACTTTACTAGTAAGCCCCATGTTCAGAGCATTTAGTCAAATTCTAAGGTGCTGAAGCAATTACTTTGGATTTATTTATTGCTTTAAAATGAAATGATTGAGTTGAAACCCGCTGTGTGCATTTGAAATGCAATTATTTGGTTTGTTGATATCTAGTTTCTTGGAAAAACATGCATATACATACATACATACATACATACATACATACATACATACATACATACATACATACATGCATGCATATGATATTAGCCCTCTGTCAGATGTGGAGGTGATGAAAGTCTTTTCCCATTTTGTAGGCTGCTGTCTTGTCCTATTGCAGAGCTTTACTGTTTCATGAGGTCCCATTTATTAAGTTGATCTTAGTGCTTGTGGTATCAGTGTTGTGTTCATAAAGTTGTCTCCTGTGCCAATGTGCTTAAGAGTATTCCCCACTTTCTCTTTTATTAGGGTCAGTGTATCTGGTTTTATGTTGAGGTCTTTGATCTGCTTGTACTTGAGTTTTGTGCAGGGTGATAGATATAGATCAATTTGCATGTCAATGTCCAGTTATAACAGCACCATTTGCTGAAGACGCTTTCTGCTTTTCATTGTGTATTTCTGTATTATTTATCAAAATCGGGTGTTAATAGGTGGAATTTATATCTAAGTCTTTGATTAAATTTAGTTGATCAAACTATCTGTTTTGATGCCAAAACCATGCTGTTTTTTACTAATATAGCTCTGTAGTTGAGTCAGTAATCAGAGATGGTGATGCCTCTGGAAGTCCTTTTATTGTTAAAGAGTGCTTTAAGGGTCTTTGGTTTTTCCATATGACATTGATTACTGTCCTTTAAAGGTCTATAAAGAACTGTGTTGGACTTTTGATGGGAATTGCATTGAATCTGTATATTGCTTTTGGTAGGGTGGCTATTTATTACTACTTTTATTCCTTCTAGTATCTCCTTAATTGCTTTCTTAAAAGACTTGAAGTTTTTTGGTTTTGTTGTTGTTGTTGTTTTTAAATCATACAACTCTTTCATTTGCTTGGTTAGAGTTACCCCAAGATATTTTATACTATTTGTGGCTGTTGTGAAGGGTGTTGTTTCACTAATTTTTTTCTCAGCCCATTTATCATTTGTATATAAGAGGACTTCTGATTTTTTGAGTTAATTTTGTATTTGGCTACTTCACTACTGAAGGTGTGTATAAGCTGTAAGAGCTCCCTGCTAGTTGTTTTTCCTCTTGCTTGTATATACTATCATATCATCTGTGAATAGCAATACTTTGACTTCTTCCTGTCAAATTTGTATCCCCAAGCTCTCCTTCAGTTTTCTTATTGCTCTAGCTAGAACTTCAAGTACTATATGGAAAGAGTGGATAGACTTGTATTGTTCCTGACTGCAGTGGAGTTGTTTTGAGTTTTTCTCCATTTAATTTGGTGTTGGCTATAAGCTTGCTGCACATTACCTTTCTTATGTTTATGCACGTCCCTTTTATTCCTAATCTGCCCAAGACTTTTATCACGAAGAGGTGTTGGACTTTGTCAAATTTGTTTTCAGCATCTAATGAGATGATGACGTGTCTTTTTTTTTCTTTCACTTTTTATATGGTGGATTACATTGACTGATTTTCATATGTTGAAATGTTGAACCATGCCTGCATCTCTTTGGTGAAGCCTACTTGATCATGGTGGATGATCTTTTTTATGTGTTCTTTTCATTTGCAAATATGTTATTATATCTGTGTCTAAGTTTATGACAGAAATTATTCTGTAATTTTTATTATTTGATAAATCATTCTATGAGATGGATGGGTGTCAGGATGACTGTGGCATCACAGAAACAATTTGGAAATGCTCTTTCTATTTCTTTTTGTAAAATAATTTTTAAAATCCATCCTGTAAGTCTGTGTCTTTCATCAGGAACTGAGTCTATTGATATTGGGAGATATTAATGACCCATGATTGTAAATTCCTGTTATTTTGGTGGCGGTGGTACACACTCTCTCTGTCTCTGTCTCTCTCTCTCTCTCTGTCTCTCTCTGTCTGTCTCTCTCTCTCTCTCTCTCTGTGTGTGTGTGTGTGTGTGTGTGTGTGTGTGTGTGTCCCTCTCTCTGTGTGTGCACTTTTCATTTGGTTTTGCTGGTGTGAAATTATTTATTGCCTGTGTTTTCTTGAGTGTAGTTAAGCTCCTTGGATTAGAGTTTTTCTTCTAGTTTGAGGACTGGATTTGTAGATAGATAGTTTTCTAATTTGACTTTTTGTTTTCATGGAAATATCTTGTTTTCCCTGCCTATGGTGACTGAAAGTTTTGCTGGGTATATTAGTCTGGGATGGCATCTGTGGTTTCTTAGAGTCTTCAGGACATATCTCAATGTCTATCTACAGTCCAGGACCTTCTGGGCTTGAGGATCTCCATTGAAAAGTTGGGTGTAATTCTAATAGATCTGCTTTTTCCCCTTTCTTTCTTTGTTCTGTATGTTTAATTTTGTGTATTGTGTGTTGATTGGATTTTCTTTTCTGGTGCAATCTATTTAGTGTTCTTTATGTTTCTTTTACCTTTATAGGTATCTCCTTCTTTTGGCTAGGGAAAATTTCTTCTATGACTTTGTTGAAGAATTTTTTTGTATCTTTGAGCTGGACTTCTCCTCTTCTCTTCCCATTATTCTTATTTCTATATTTTCACAGTGTCACAGATTACCTGGATGTCTTAGATTTAACATTTCCTTTGACCTAGGTATTGATTTTTCTTATCATGTCTTTAAAGCCTGAGATTCTCTTTTCTATTTCTTGTAGTCTATTGGTGACGCTAGATCTAGAGCTCCTGTTCATTTGCCAAGACTTTTTAATCTCCAGAATTCCTTTAGTCTGTGTGTGTGTGTGTGTGTGTGTGTGTGTGTGTGGTGTGTGTGTGTGTGTGTGGTGTGTGTGTGTGTGTGTGTGTGTGTGTGTGTGTGTGTGTGTGTGTATGTGTGCACGAGCATGCGCTTGTGTGCATGCATTTGTGCATTTTATTGCGTCTGTTTTCATTTCCAGCTCTTAAACAGTTTTGTTCATTTACTTAAACTGTTTGCTTTTTTCATTTCTTTCTTTAAGGGATTTATTAATTTCCTCCAATTTTATTTTGTTTGTCCTTCCCTTGATGCTGTTAAAGAATTTGTTCATTTCCTCTTTATGGACCTCTATAATCTTCATAAAGTTGGATTTAAGGTGCTTTTCTTATACTTCAGCTCTGTTGTAATATTCACGGCTTGTTGTAGTGGAATATCTGGTTTCTGGTGGTGACATATTGCCTTGGATATTGTTGGCTCTTTTGTTATCCTGGCATCTAGACATCTGGGTTTGGAGTGATTATAGGTCTAGGTGCTGACTTCCAAGTTTGTCTTTGTTGGATGGTTGTTTTGTTCTTTGGTGTCTGTTTACTCTCTGATCAAGGTGGTTTTTGGTTGAGTAGAGGGTCTCCACCCAGTTAGAGGTGGACTTCTGATTAAGATATTAGAACCTTTTAAGCTTCTGTTTTGGATTGTATGTTGGTGTTATTGAATTTAATGCAAAAATAGAGTTTATTCATTCCAACAGGACACATTTATTGTGAGTGAAAAACTGTTTCTTTTAACTCTACTAACTGTTCCATAAAAGTGAGTTTCCTCCCCAAAGCTAATCTTGTTTACCTCTTGTTATTTTAGGAACACTATGGCTCTCTCAAAGGCCTTACCCTTAGCTGGATAGGGGATGGTAACAACATCCTGCACTCCATCATGATGAGTGCTGCAAAATTCGGGATGCACCT
Source organism: Cricetiscus sungorus (assembly GCA_030556225.1). Lineage (NCBI taxonomy): Eukaryota > Metazoa > Chordata > Mammalia > Rodentia > Cricetidae > Cricetiscus > Cricetiscus sungorus. The sequence continues at coordinate 12,102,011 of JANBXA010000609.1, forward strand.
TCAAGCAGCTACTCCAAAGGTAAGAAAGCTTTCTGCCCTGAAAGACCTTCCTTGTTGATTAGATGCTATTACCCAAGCTTCTGATCAAGGACAGCATAGCTGAGGCCACCCAATTTAAGGTATATTACTAAAACTTCTATTGAATAGCTATCTGGCTTCTTAAGAGTCCAATTTTCCATTTCTGTAGTCTTGGCTGATGCTTTTTATTCCTCTAGTCTGTGATAAAAGCACATCCAAATTATGCCTTTGAATGCCCTAATACTGGTCATTATGATGACTGGCATCTTTGTGTATTATCACCACACAGGCTGAAAAACACAGTAGAAATCAGACAATGCAGGATCCTTAGTGATTGGAAAAGGTACTGTAATCTCTCCAATGCAGCGATTTGATTTAAAAAATTAAAGAAAAAAGTCAATCTTCTGTGAAGGATGTATTGCTGGTATCCAGCTTAAGATTTCAAACCTCATCTCTGGGGTCTTTTGGGATTTTTAAATCTGAATCTCATGTGCCTGTGAAAACTATCCCTATATATTTTCTATCCTGAATATACACTTTCATAAAAATGTATGGGAAGTCCAATCTTTCATTTCTTAACTCTTGCTATATAATGAAAGGGTAATGGTTGTTGCCTCTATATACAACTAGAAAATTCAATAGTAGAGGTAAAAGGGAGATTTCTACCCCCTCTCCTCCTGGGATGTTTGCTGTTTCTCAATAGTCATATCTATGGCTCATTCTGACCTGAATACAGGGAACTTCAAATTTTCTCTCTATGCTTCTGCTTTTTGAATTTGATGTTTCTTTATCAACTACCAAGAACATTACTTACAACATAAAGATGACTAGCTGAATTTTTTGAATAGTAATCACCCAGACCTTGAGTATCTCATGCACATTTCACCCAAACCAAACCTGACCAATGTCTTAGGCTAAGTTCCCTCCTAAAGTATCCCTGGCAGGCATTTAGAAGACTAGTAAGAGAAGATCTAGTAAAGGAAATAATGAGAGAAGGGTACCATTTGCGGGAACCAACCATCCTGGTTTCTCTAGACCTGAGGTATTTCTGGAGATGAGAGACATTAAATGCTAAAATTTCAAGAGCATTTGAAAACCCAGGATGATTTGGTCATCCTAGCACCATGATATGTTCAGTCCAACAAAAAGAAGCTTAACTTGATACAACAAGCAAGCTCTAGAGTGTAAGGTATGCTTTAGAATTGTCCCAACCTGGAGGCATGAGAGCAGGTTTCCATCCTTCTGGACTGGTGACTGCTGAGTGACAACAGGCATAGTGAAGTGGCAAGTTCTTTGATGCTTACAGTGAGAAGAGCAGCCTGCTAGCCAGAGAGTGGCCTTCTGAAAAAAAGCTGCAAGTTCTGTGCTGGAAATATACTTGCATGGTTATATATCCCAAACAAGTTAACACAAAACATTACATAATTTTCTCTACTCTGCAGCTGAGTCAACTTGGGTCAATGCATCCTTCTCTCTTACTTTCCTAGGGTGGCCAAAACAAATTACCATGGGCTGGGTGACTCAAAAGCACAGTAATATGTTGTCTGAAATCTAGGTGTGGCACAGCCATGTTCCATTTTTTACTTGGCCTCTTCATGAATTACTCCAAGCCTTTTCTCTATCATCCTCATTATGTGTTCATAAAGCTTTATGGGCAATGTTCATGACCTTCAAAATAATAGCATATTAAATTTAGATCTACTGTCACTCACCATGACCTCATCTAAATTATATATGCAAAGACCCTGTTTCCAAATAAAGTTACATTTTGCCCATTGGACAGGGTGTGTGTGTGTGTGTGTGTGTGTGTGTGTGTGTGTGTGTGTGTGTGTGTGTGTGCATTGCAAGGGGATCAAAGCCAGGGACTCATATATTCTACCTAAGTACTTTGCCACTGAGTTATGCCCTATCTCTAGGGAATGACTTTTCTAAGGACATTATTTGCCTAAATGTACCTGCCATACTGTAGAACAAATGGCAAACACATGCAATAACAGCATGCTGCGAAAGCTCTCCTATTACAGTGAATTTTAGTGACTCAGAGAGATAACCCTTACAACAATCATCATGCTCCTTTCATTTAGCATGCACTGAAGTAAAAGCTCAGATGTGGCATGTTCGAGCACACTCTCACTAGAACACTGTTCTGCAGAAGGGCTCCACATTAAGGCAACATGTGACTGTATTTGCTTTTACAGATAAAATGTACACTAACAATAACTGTTTCTTGCTATAAGGTGATTTTGGAATGGCTGCATTCTCTTGAAGAAATATATGGGTTAAATGTTTTATTATATGTCAAAAATATTTTATTAACATTAAAAGAAAAATTCAAAAATTATACAGTAATTTCAGTATTGTTCATTTATGGAAACTCATTTAAATGTTAAAGTGTACCAAAATCCAGTTAAATCAAGGTGTTTTATTAAAAAACAAAAAGCAAAAATACCAATCCTACTGTTAAGTCTAAAAGTGCAGATGTTGGTCCATCAATTTTTAAGTCTGCTTGTTAGTAGAACTATTTCCCTTAAAGATAAAGCTAGGAGATTTGTTGCAAATGTAAGAAACACTAAACAACTTTCAAAGTCATAAGTTACCCATTTCCTCATGATTCAACCAAGAATAACTTAAATGTTCAAAAATAAATTATTAGGTCCATATTTTGCAGCAGTGTTCCATAAGCCATCAATGGTAATGCTTTCTAACATTGTTCTAAGTGACTATTTCGACTGGGTTTTATATGGTTTTGGTTGTGAGCCTAGGCTTTAGCAGCTGAGCCATCTGTCCAGCCCTAGACTGGGTTTTTTAACCATCTTCTTCATCTGGTTTGAAGATTATTGTAAAAGCCAGTGGGGACCTAGCATTGAAAACTGAGATGTGAGACAAGAATCTGTCTCTGAATTCTGAGTCACAGGTTAGGTTGTGCAAGTTTGGGTCATTTCCTAGTTTCCAAGCCTCTCTCTTTCTCTCAGGTCTCTAAGTACTTACAATTTCTCCTCTAAGAATGATTATTCTTAGAGAATCCAAAACCTGCTCTTTGAGGGCAAGACTACATTTTCAGAGCAGCAGGCCCTGGTGTAGTATCTTTATTGGTACGATTGTTCATAGTATTTGTTACCAAATCCACAAAAGTTTATTAATTATGTTTCCCAAACCCCCATAAGCCAGGCTCCTGAAGCTCATGGCTATGTGGGCATAGCAAAGCTTGCTTTAAAATGTCTGCAGCTATCATAATCAATATCTTGGTGGTCTCTTTTCTCCGGAATTTGATGATGGTAGAACTATGATAGACAAGTATGTGTAAAGAAGCCAGATTTCAAATGAACGGACTTGGGCATGCCCATCACAAGTTGAGGCTCTTGGAAAGCAGAATCTGAGAGTTTAGTGTGTAGGATGTATAAGATTCATATGACAGTATGTCCTTGAAATCAATGGTGGGAAAGGATGGGGTAAGGAAATATGAGTGTGCAGGAGGAGAAGTTGAGTTATGATGTCCCAAACCACAGTTTCAGTCGACCTACAGAGCATTTTGCATATGGAATGGCAACTTAGAACTGTCTGGGCTTGAGCAGAGAGGGTCTGATTTTCATGTCTTCCTATCAATCACTCCTTGAATATATGGGGCCCTAGAAGGCTATGTTTGTTTGAGTGAGGTAATCTTCTACAGCTGAGTCAGTGTCACAAGGGAGCTGACAGACGAGGCCACCTTCTGGCACCACCATAGCAACTGAGAATAGTAAGTTCTTTAATCATGATTATTCATATTCATGGGGGTGGGAATGGGGATATCACAATATTCAGCACAAGTCCATACTTAAAATGCATAAAAATCGATTCATAATAAATGCTAAGCATTCAAAACTGAGGAAGATGGAGGAGGGTGACTATAGGTGTGGAGTTTGAACTGACACAATTATATATGGAGATGAGATGAGAGTTCATGAGCTGACATGTTCTGATGAAGACACCCACCAGGAGGAGGTGTTCAAGGGTGAAAGGCTGGGAGGGCAGAAAAGACCAAAATGTGTACAGGGACGCCAAGAAGATTGGGTTCCCTGTGGCAGAACACTGAGAAGAATGAAAGGAGATGGAAGTGGGGAATGTAGCCAGAGACGCTGGAGACTCTTAATAAGCTTTGCCATAAGAAGCAAGTACTAAGCAATTCATACTGTTGTGTACAAAACAAACAAAAATAAGACCCCCAGAAAGTGAAATCACTTTACATATCGATCCCAGTTCCTTCTCTCTTCCATGCCCCCAGATTCCCCCTTCCATATCATCCCCCCACTCCACAGTTAGGGTGATGCCTTCCAGGGAGGAACAAAATCAGTCAAGTCATTTGGAGTAGGGACTAGGCCCTCCCTCCTGCCTCTAGGTTAAGGGAGTATCACTCCATGGGGAATGTGCTCCCAAAGTCCTTTTGTGCACCAGGGATATATCCTGGTTCCACTGTCAGAGGTCCCTTAGACTGCCCAGGCCTTCCAACTGAGACCCATGTTCAAGGGGTCTGAGTCGGTCAAATGCTGGATTCCCAGCTATCAGTCTAGGGGCCCATGAGCTGCCCCTGTTCAGATCAGCTGTCTCTGTGGGTTTCTGTAGCCTGATCTTGCCCCCATTTTCTTATCAGTGATAAGAATGAGTACCTCTTTAGAGGCAACTTGCTTATTTTTCCAAATCATTCTAAATACATGTATTAATGGCATTTCAAAGCAAGTCTCACTCCCTTGGCAAAGAGTAAGACAAGAGCCCATTAGTATTTAAATTGAATGATCAAAAAATACCTGGGGAGCGACTTGAAAATATTGTCCATGGAATGGGTGAAGGAAAGCCATGTGCACAAAGGAACAGAGAAAAATGCACTAGGCTGTACAATTCTGTTTATAACCCTTTTATGCCATTATAAGGGTCAAAGAGAGGTCTGTCACGAGGTAGAAAATGCCATGCTCTATATTTGTCTTTACGATTGAGGAAGACAGAGATAGTCCAGAAAATATGAAACAATTATTTTCCTTTTTAAAGTCTAGAAGACAGGATGAAATCTAATGTGCTCTACTGAATATGAAACATCTTTTTTTTAAAGCAAAAAGAGATGATTCTTGAGCTTTATTTTGTTTTGTTTTAAGTCATTATGTATGTGGTAGGTAAAAGATATAATAGTGTCATATATAATTAAAGTATCTAATTACCCAAATAACAGTTTTTTTTCTCCTTGTAGGGTTATGAGCCAGATCCTAATATAGTCAAGCTGGCAGAGCAGTATGCCAAGGAGGTATGCTCTTTACTTAGAATATTCAAATTGCCTTTCATTGTCACATGCAGTTTTTGTTTTTTAACCAGCGAATTTCTCTGTGCTAGAATGGTACCAAGTTCTCAATGACAAATGATCCATTGGAAGCAGCACGTGGAGGCAATGTATTAATTACAGACACTTGGATAAGTATGGGACAAGAGGAGGAGAAGAAAAAGCGCCTTCAGGCTTTCCAGGGTTACCAGGTTACAATGAAGGTACAAATGGCTGCTTCTCTGAAAGTTCATTTATTGCATTTATAAAGACTAGATGTACCTCAGCACTCATTCAATTTAGTGACGGTAGACTGGCCTTTCATACCCTATTAAGAACTCACTGCATCACAAAATGATCCCTCTCCTCTGAAACATTAGTGACATCCTTTGGAAAAAAAAAAATACGCTTATGAAACTTAGGCTGTAGAAAAAATAAAGTTTCCTCCCTCCAACAATAATCGAGGTCCCCAACTGCTGTACTGTATGTAAGCCTGGAAACATTGGGTTACTTTGGGTGCATGCAATTTCTTAAGATTTCTCCCATAAGGAGTGCCCCATAACTATGCTTGCCAGGTTAGTTCTTGCTTTTACTTACTAATGTCTCTTAAATAGCATTGCCAACTCTTCCTAGGGATTCGCAAGGGACACCCTGTTACAGCAGGTTGGCACCAACTGTAGCTTGTTGTTTTCCGGCCAGCCCGCCTGCCGCTGGTCTGGCGTGCCCGCCCCAAATAACACGCAGGAGACTCTATATTTGATACAATCTTGTTGGCCAATTACCATTATTGTTTATGGGCTAGCTCTGCCTTAATTATTAACCCATTTCTACTTATCTAAGTATTTCCACGTGGTCGTCTTATCGGGGAGCCGCGGCACGCATCCTGCTTCTTCCCTGGGCTACATCTCGACTCCAACTTCTCACTTCCTCTTTCCTTCTCCTGGGCTCCTAGCCCCACCTATCTTGTTTCCTATTGGCCAGCAGGGCTTTATTAATTAGTATGAGAAACATATATACAGAATAACATCTCCCATCAACACCCCTTCAATCTAATGCCTTCCAGGAAGATCAGAAAAGCTGCATATCAATCTTTTCTTTCTGGTTGCCTCCTTCTCTTCCCTCAACAATTTCTTTTATTATTTGTAGTGTTGGACGCTGGCGTGGAGCCCAGGGCCTAGTGCATGTTAGGCAAAGAACTCCACCACTCAACTAGATCTTCCTCCACACACTCTCTGCTTCCATCAATCTTTAGTAATCATCAGAATGGCCTGTGTGCATTGCTCATCCTCAGCTGGATAGCCCAACCCCAAGGGTTCTGACTCAGTAGGTCATAAACATAAGAATTTGCATTTTATCTAATTCCAGGTGATGCAATTCTGCTACTTGAGGGCCACACTTTGAGAACCTCTGTTGAAGGCATACCCCAAATGACAAGAGCACACTGGGATGGAGAAGTAATTGCACAAACACACAAAAAACTATGAATAAAATAACAGAAATAATTTTCTTTTCATTACATATCAAATGGAATGGAAATTTGAAAAAACACAGCAAAAATGTTTCCCCCTTTAACAACTATTATAAACAACATGGTTATTTTTTCTTTCTTTCTACCCCTCTCACAAAAATGATTATTTTCACAGATTATCTGACATGTTTATTTTCAGTCCATTTCTACACATTTACATATGTTTGCCCATTTTCATACAAATACTGATTTCATTTTTGATAATGGTATTTTAGACATATTATTTTCACTTGACAAAATTTAGATTTTCTTATTAATTCATTTAGATACTTTGAGTTTGTAAAAATGAATTTACTTTCATTTTTATTTTATGTCTGTGAATGTTTTACTTCCATGTATGTCTGTGCACCAATTGCATTCAGTGCCCATTGAGGTCAGAAGAGAGCATTGGGTCCCCTAGAGCTGGAGTTACAGACAATTGTGAACCACCATCTAGGTTCTGGGAGTAGAACCTGCTTCCTTTGGCAGAATAGCTAGTGTTCTTAACTGCTGTCCCATCTCTCCAGCCCCTGGGTATTTCTGAATAAAGTTTTTGTTAAGAAACAGCATGCATGTAATGAAAAAAGCACAAACCATAAGAATAAAGATGATCCCATTTCCACAAAGTGAATTTACTCCCAGCATCTAGATAGAGAAACATGACCAGTATCCCTGACACTTCCTTCCAGTCACAACTCAATTCCAGAGATTAACTCTACTTAGATATTTTATTCTTTGCAATGTTGTACATAAAATTCCAAAGTACAAGTGAATGATAATTTGTTCATAATGATTCCTATTGCTTTATTTAAAAAATCTTAATTTTAAACAATCCTGCCTTATTCATATTTCTTTTATGAAGTGTTACTAGAGAATAATTTCTTTTTTATTTATTTTTATATGTATTTATTCTTTTAAATTTTACTTTACATTCCAACCACAGTCCTCTCTTCCACCCCTCCTCCCATGCAGGCACTCATGATAAGTTTCTGAAGGAAGAAATTTTGTGTGATATGTTATGTACATTTTAAAATGCCAGGGATGTTCATCCCAACAGGGTGAATAATTTAAACTCTTCTACATTAATATTATTGTTCTTTCTCCATACATCTTTGCTATTTACATTTTATGTTTTGAAAATTGAAGAGAAAATAGTATCTTGAGATTTTAAAAATTTGCCTTATTTCTGATTATGCTAAGCCTTCCTCATATTTATTGGTCATTTCCATTTCTGTGTCTTTACATTGTTATCATATCCTTACTTGTTTTCTGTTCCCCCTTTTATTACTGTATGTAGGAACTTTTTGTACTCTGTGGTTATTCTTTTGTCATATGTATTTCAAATACTTGGTGGAGCTATTTTAACTTACCTATGGTTTGCCTCCTGCTTGCCTTGGGTGATTGTCTGATTCCAGTACTGTAAGCTTACAGAATAATAATTTCACTGATGTATGACAGGTATAAACGTTACTTCCTTTCCATCCCATTTTGCCAGTACTTTAGAAGCTCAATTATTCTCAACTTAAAAGGAAATAAAATTTCAGTATGAAGGTAGTAATTTGAGGTAAGAAAGCATGAGGCAATGTAGTTTTGAATCTGTAAGTGAAAAAAGGATATGGATGGAGGGATGGCACTTTGGGGAATTAACTGCGGGTGAAAATTGAGAGTGGTAGCACATTTTCATTGGGAGGAAAATAACTAGTGCAGAGTGCTCAGAATCTTTTTAATGTGCTCCTGCCTCACTGCTTTCCTCAAAATTATTTTAATCTGTGTCAAAGTATGCTTCCAATTCTAAAGCTCATAATTTGAATAAAGGCTCAAAATATAATACTATTGCATCAAAGTAATTTTTTTGTATATTGGCAACTTTTGCTACCAACTACATATTAGGAGAGTTCATTACTAAAAATGTCCATTACCCTGCTAGACTGAATATCAGAAAAGTGAATTACTGGTTTAACTTGTAGTGATGATCTCCCAAATTTAAAAGAGTGACTACAAAATGCCATAAGTTAAAGGAGCTAATTCATTATCCCTAGTGTCTTTAAAACTTCACTCTGTCCCTTTACTTTACTTTGTAGTGATACATTATGCCAGGAAAATGGGTTATTAAATACAGAATATATATATATATATATATATATATATATATATATATATATATATATAATGCAATCTTATTCCTATCTCTTTAGACTGCTAAAGTCGCTGCATCCGACTGGACATTTTTACACTGCTTGCCTAGGAAGCCAGAAGAAGTGGATGATGAAGTGTTTTATTCTCCACGGTCATTAGTGTTCCCAGAGGCAGAAAATAGGAAATGGACAATCATGGTAAGGAAAGGGTTGTGTGGAAGGGTAAGAACTGTACTTGTTACTCATATGCTGTCTACTTTTATTTTTAGGTTATATTTTATTTATTTTGGGGTTTAGGGGTGGCATGCACTTCACATGGTATGTAACTGGAGGCCAGCGGAAGTTCTTGCAGCAGTCAGTTCTTTACTTTCCCTATGTGTGTCTTGAGGACCAAACTCGGCTCCTCATATTTGGTGGCAAGTTGTCTTGACCTGCTGAACCATTTTTTTGCCAGTCTAGTATATTTTTTTTCATGAAGTTCGTAAGTCAGTATTTCATATTAGTGCACATAGTATATTTTAATGAACTAAAACTGATCCCCTCCCAAATTTATTGATTTTAATCAAAATTCTAACTGCTATGAGAAGTAACTATTATTATTGGCCAACTGTTAGGTGTTACAGAATTTATTGATTTTAATCTGTGTTCAGTAAAGATAATTCAGTGCCTGGTGTAAAAAGGGCATTCAAAAATTACCATTTCCTTCTTCCCTTCTTTTCCATTTTTGTTCTTTTCTTGATACCTTAACCAAGTGATTATAGCTCTCTGCTTGAGTTTAGCCATATAGATAACATGTGTTCATAGGTATAGCCATATAGATAACATGTGTTCATAGGTATAGAACATTTCCTAAATGAAAATCAAATTTTAGTCCCTTTGGATGAAGCCATTGGTCATCTTTATCACAGATATGCTAAGAAATATCAACCTTAAGACTATTTTGCAATATTTAGCAGGAAATTTCTCTGGAAAACTGAAAGCATACATACTATAAGTTAGCGCCACCATTTTAAAGTAATTTAACCGATCTCAATTACTACACTAGCAGAGTCTTAGCTGCAAACAGCAGACTCCATCCTAGGTGGATAAATGGAAAGAGGATCATTAATAGACATTAAAAGTCTCTTGGAAGAGGGCATAGAATGAATCATTGTGGAGCATCACATAGCAAGAACATCCATCACAGGCAGGGAAATTACAGCAAATCACCGTGGGGATTTCATAGCCTGAAAAACCACAGATACAAACAACTGCCTGGTATCTAGGACCATTGAAATTGGATGCACTAGCTTCTACCTGCCCATGGAACAGAAGATTCAGTCTTTCAGAGAACGGTGTTCATTTTGTGTTGTTCACTTGCATATCCAAGTCTTCAGTAGATATAAATTATTACCAAGTTGGGAAGGCCTACCTTCTTATTCTTTATTTATCTGTCAGTGATGATAGAATCATTGTAAACATTAAATAATACATGACATATTTAGTATAGTGCCTAATGTATTATAAGTATTATCATAATTCGCATCATAATTATTTTATTTGGGGTTGATCTGATAGAGTGAACAGCAGGACACTAATTCTGAACAAAATTGCAATTGCTTTGTCATCTAGGTTAGTCCCTGAAGATTTAATGTTCATTTTACTCACCAAGTATCTCGCTAGGTGTAAGTTTGGACTTAACTGGTTCTCAGATGGGACTGAAGAGTTGGTATTTCTAATAAGGACCTAGAGAACTCAGGTGCCATTGTATTATGGAACACCATTTGATTAGTAAAGATCTAGATGATAAAAAATAGGAAATGGAAGCTTTCCAACATTCACCTCAGGAAAAGACAGTAAATTTTCCCCTCCAACTCTATTATTTTTAATCATTGAAATACTATTATTGTTAATTTTTATTTATTTATATTGATTGGTTGATTGATTTTTTATTTTTAAAATAATCTTTCCTCATTTTACATACCAATCCCAGTTCCCTCTCCCTTCTGCCCTTTCGCTCCCCACACCATCTCCAAACCACACCCCCCCATCCATTCCTCAAAGAGGATAAGGATTCCCATGGGGAGTCAATAAAGTCTGTCGCATGACTTTGAGGTAGGATCAAGGCCCTCCCCCTATATCTATGCTGAGTAAGATATCCCTCCATAGGGAATGGGCTCCAAAAAGCCAATCCAAGCACTAGAGATTAATCCTGGTTCCACTGCCAGTGGCCTCACAGACTGCCCAAACCACACAACTGTCACCCACATTGTTTAAATCAGAGAGGAACTGAAGATGATCCAAGTAAATCTGTTAAGGTATAACTGATTAATTAAGAAGCCTGACATAAATGCCGAAGAGGTGACAGCACATGGCTGTACTTCTCGTGGCTATGCTGGAGGATTTGGAGGACCATTGGAGTTCCATTCATTTCAGCCACATGATTTTAGCTTCCAAACTTTGCCAAATGCTTTGCCAGGCACTGGGAAATTTAAAATGAAAATACAAGAGGATAATATGCAACCCTCACACAGCCTGTAACAATTTCAAAGTGCAGAACATTTATAAGCAGAATGAGACCTTAGAGGTCATCTAGACTGCATTCCTCTTTTACAGGCAATGAAATTCTTCTCTGCTTGTTCAGAATGGCCTTTAGATTCAGCACCACTGTGATAATTTTGACAGTATGCTGTAAATGGACAATGCCCTACAATTGTTCTACTACTCCAGGAGCCACTAGGTACACATAGCTATTTAAATTTATATTAAACTTAATAAATTGAAGATTCAATTTCTCGGTCAAACTAACCTCAAAACCCACGTTAAGTTCAATACTGTATGGAGCCAGTGGCTACCATATTAAATAGCAGAGGTAGTCTTTTCATCACTGCAGACAGTTCTATTGAACAAAACTACCATGGGGAATGATTTTCTATTATCTTACTTCATTTAAAATCAAAATGGATGAAAGAAGAAAAGATACGACCTTGTTTCCATGTCTGAGATGCATCCAATGACTACTAGGAGGTATATTGCTCGCAGAAGGTAGACCCTGTTCCTAAAATGTGTAAGATCTTTAGGCAGATGTGTGCTCATTCCGTTCCTTTGTAAGACCTCCACACTAAGTAATTTGGCACGGATCCATTCCCAGCATTCTTGTGTACACATCATTCTCTCCATAGTGCCCAGTGCTTTAGGCTCTTTCATTTTAAAACATCAGCAAAAGGCACCCTTTCCTCTCCAGAAAGTTTGGTTTTGTGTTTTAAGTGTGAAGTTTTATTAGAAATGGAAGTGGGGGAGAGGAAAGAGAACACAGGCAAAGAGACAGACACAGAAACAGAGAGAGGACAGAGAGCAGAGGGAGACAAGAAAAGTCCTGTCTGCCCCAGGGAAACTGCAAGAAAGAGAGAAAGAGATCTGGTTTTGAATTTTTATGTGATTAGTAAGAAAGCAATACTTGTGAAACTCCTGGTAGATATTCTTCTCTCCGTCTATATTTTTTCAACCCACACTGCTAAAGAAACCTAAAGAGGCTCCTTTGAAAAATGCAAATACTTAAAAGCATTGTTATCCGGGTTAAGTATGGAACAACTTTACAAATACAATTCACAGTACTCGAAATCAGTCACTCCTCTCCAACCTAGGATTGGTAGATTATATGCTCTATACCCAGTTAAATTGCAATTTCAGATGAACGATGTATTTCTAATGTAAATATATTCCATAGAATATACTTACAGTAATGAGAAAAGTATTGTTTAGCTGATATCTCTATGTAAGCATAATTTTTAATTTGAGTCTATTTGACAACACTGCCCATTTCTAATTGTGTGTGTGTGTGTGTGTGTGTGTGTGTGTGTGTGTGTGAAAATCAGTTTGATGTGTTGTATGAGTAATAAAGGAAAACTGAAAATGCAGACTTAAACCTCTTAGAATGGTTAAAACAATTTTGCCTGTTACATTATTTTATTCCAGAATAGCCTCACTGGGTCCCTTTTCCGTTTTATCAATGTTTTTCTTTACTAAGGCCTCCCTAGGCTATCGTCTACTCTTATTTAATTCTTCAGCATCCTTTTAACTACTTTTAACATTTATTATTTTAAAGTAACACCTTGTACTTTTTATTTCTTTGTCTATTACTTGTTCTACTGAAATGAGAGACAGTGATCATTCCTAAGAATACTGACCTTGTCTGTGATGTTCTGCACCATGTCTAGAAGAGTGCTTGCAATGTATTCTAAATATGTGTTAGAAGCATTATTTTTTACTCTAATGGCAGTATATGATACTTATCCTGGAATGTAGGCTTTGAAAAAATGGGTTTAAATTTAGTTCTGTGATATTGGGAAAATATCTTAACTTTATTTAACCAAATTTTCTCACATGAAAAAAACCGAGGATAAAAATGAAATAGATTTGAATGGCCTTGAGAATTTAATGAGGCAAGAGTTATCTGAGCACAGAGATGAGATTCGCAGGGCAGGAAGGACGGACCTACTTCTTACCACCAACCATTGAGAAGAATTTTACTTCATCTTTATTATTTATAGTTCATGTATCTTACCACTTCATATACTATAAAAGGTCTTAAAAAGGAATGATATACACAAACCAGTCAGCACAGGCTAGCTACTAAAAAGTACGCTTTGGGAGGCTGGAACTCCACAGGAGTGCATACTGCTTTTGCAAAGAACATGAGTTCAGTTCCCAACATCCACAAAAGGAAGCTGATAACCCCCTGCTAACTCCAGTTCCAGGGGATTCAGAATTCTCTCCTGGATTCTGTGTGCACATGCACATAACTACAATCACATGCATATGCCCACACACAGGTGAACACATATATCCACAATTAAAATAAAATCTGTTAAAGCATACTCGGTGAACTTCGTTGAAACACAAGAGTGCATTGCTGCTGTAGCTTGTGTACACTAGTACATCACACTTGCTTGGATGAATGTATTTCAGAGGCAACAAAACTGATTCTTTTTTAATGGTCTGTCGAGACAGGGTTTCTCTGTGTAGCTTTTTAGACCAAACTCATGTCTGCCTGTGCCTCCCAAATGCTGGAATTAGAGGTGTGTGCTGCCACTGCCGGGTCCTAATACTGCATCTTAAGAGGAAAGTCAGCTGAGCAAGGAAGGCATCCCTCCAATCCAGAAAGCCAGTTCAAGCACTAGGAATAAATCCAGGTCCCACTGCCAGTGGCCTCACAGACTACCCAAGCCCAGGTCTCTCTCCATCTCCTCTGCTGCTTCCCCCAACTTCTCTCCATCCCACTCCCATTCACTCCTCAGAGAGTCAATGAAGTCTGGCACATCATTTGTGGCAGGACCATGGTCCTCCCTCCTTTATCTGGGCTGAGCAAGGTACTCCTCTAAAGAGAATGGGCTCCAAAAAGCCAGTTCAAGCACTAGGGATAAATCCTGATCCCACTGTGAGTGGTCATACAAACTGCCCAATGCCCCCAACTGTTGCCCATATTCAGAGGGTTTGGTTTGGTCTTATGCAGGTTCCCCCACTGTCAGTTCAGAGTCAGTGAGCTCCCACTAGTGATCTGTCTTTGTGGGTTTCTCCAAAATGGCCTTAACCCATATGCTCATGTTATAGAACCTTCATCTCTTTGACTGCACTTTGGGAGCTTGGCCCAATGCTTAGCTGGGGCGAAGGATGGGATAGCAGGAGGAAGGGAGGGAGTGGGAACTGGGATTGGTGTGTAAAATTAGAAAATATTGTTTCTAAAAGTTAAAATGTGACAAAACAGCAAATTTCTACAAAAAAAGTAGAATCAAAGAATTCAGCTTTACTTTTTTATTTAAATATATTTTAATATTCTTACATATCTATCCCAGTCCCACTCTCTCCCTCCCTCTCTCTCTCCCATTCCCACCCCTGACTCTCCCTCCCATCCCATTCCCTGCCCACTCCACAGGGAGGGTGAGACCTTCCAGGAGGGATCATTAAAATCTATCAAGTCATTTGGAATAGGGTCTAGGCTCTCTCTCCTGTCTCTAGGCTAAGGGCGAATCCTTCCATGGGGAACATGTTCCCAAGTCCATTTGTGCACCAGGGACACATCCTGGTTCCACTGTCAGAGTCCCTTAGACTGTCCAGGCCTTCTCACTGAGAACCACGTTCTGAATCAGTACAATGTTGATTTCCCAGCTATCAGTCTGGGGGTCCATGAGTTCCCTGTTGTTCAGGTCAGCTGTCTCTGTGGGTTTCTGCAGCCTGGTCTTGACCCATTTTCTTATTACCACTCCCTCTGTGCAACTGGATTCCAGGAGTTCAGCTCAGTGTTTAGTTGTGAGTGTCTGCTTCTGTTTTCATCAGCTACTAGATGAGGACTCTATGATGGCATATAAGTTAGATATCATTCTCATTATCAGGGAAGATCATTTAAGGTAGCCTTTCCTCTGTGGCTCAGATTGTTAGTTGGGGTCATCCTTGTAGGTCTCTAAACATTTCTTTAGAGTCTGTTTTCTCTTCAAACCTATAATGGCTCTCTCCATTATGGTATCTCTTTTTTGGTCTATTAGTCCCTCGACTCAATGTTCCTGGTCCGGCATGTTCTCCTCTACTCCCCTTCTCTTTCTCCTAACTCCATCTCCACTCACTGCCCCTCACTCCCTGCTCTTTCATTTCTAAATGATAGTGACAGATGCCCACCTTAGAAGGTCATTGCACTAAATAAGATAATGCATGAGGGTTCACTTCTAACTCACCCAGTTATGTAGCCTAGTGATGGGCAAATATTTTTGACTGACAAATAATAAGATATTATTGTGTATACTTTACTGACAAGTACCAAAACAAGCACTTGGTGTGGTGGTGGTGGTGGTGGTGGAGGGGTGTGTGTGTGTGTGTGTGTGTGTGTGTGTGTGTGTGTGTGTTCACTATTATTGGTTCTGATAGCTTTCTCTTGTCCCTAGCATGGATATTGGAGAGAGTAATGTAAAAGCTACAATGACTATTTGTGGTTCACAGCCCAAGACCAAGTTACACTCTTGTCTATAAAGCTAACCATCTTTTCCAGAGAACAAAAATACAGAGGGCAGGCTTTATTCATCAGCCTGAATAGTTTACGTTTATTAATACTTACATATGGCTTCTCTCTTACTTCTCTAGGTTCCAAGTGACCAAACCACAGAGTAAACATGAGGAATGGGGCTAGGAGGGATTATATGGCTATAAGAGCAGACAGTATGCATGTTCCATCTACTTACTGGAACACCTAGTCATTGAAAGCACTATGGCCTCAAATTTCAGTCTCTGAGCTGGAGTGAGTCCTAAGTAAGCATGGTGCTTATGAATACGCTTGGGTCTGTGTAATCCCTCAGGGCCTTCTCTTATCTGAACGAAAATGAGTATCAGTTGAGAACTGTTCTCATATCACGCCCTTGGGAACACACATTTTAACTCTAGGTGTGAGAAACTGAAACCTAATTCTCTTGCTTTAGGTCTCAAGGCAGAGTGTTGCTAATATTTATTAATTCTTTTCTCTTTCTTATGTTATCCCAGGCTGTCATGGTATCCCTACTGACAGACTACTCACCTATGCTCCAGAAGCCAAAATTTTGATGCTGTGATGCATGTCAAGAGAAAAACAATGCTCTTTAGCAACAGAATAAGTCAGTCTATGGGGAAAAAGAAGAATTTAAAATGTAAACAAAATCCTAATAAATGGTCTGAGTAATATATATCATTGCTTTGTTCTTGTGGGGCTTCTAGAAAGTTTAAGTGTCAAGGTACTTTAATATCCTGCTTGACTGGATTTAAACTTACTCTTTAGTTCACAATTTCTGAATTACATTTGGGTATCATATTAATTATCATACATACTTCCTTCTGTTAAACATAAAATACTATACTTACAATACATAATGTCTTACTCATTAAATTTAACCTATACTTATTACTTTAATGAATGATCATTCTTGCTCATTTATAAATAAACATTTGCCAGGCAGTCAAGTGCTAGTAGGTTGCTATGTTCAGGGGCCTTAAGAAAAGTGACAGACATCCTGCAAATAGAGTGCAACTTTCAGGTCAATGAGGAAGACAGACAGTCACAGAGAAGCCATAAAATTCTTTTAAAATCACAACTTGAGCAAAGGAAAGTATTTTTCAAGGCATTTATGGGAAGATGGGAGCCCTTCAAAAGCATACATCTCTCTGTTTATTGACTACTTCATGTTATAAGTGGAAAGAAGCCCTGATGGTAAAGCTGTGGGTACTGATCCAGGAATGCAGATCCATTAGAGACTGATGTAGCCCTTGATTCTGATTTTTCCAATAGGAGCAATTTAATTTTTCACATCTGTGTTTATCACAAATCTATTCATATCATGCATTTACTATTTTCATAAATCTTCTATTTGCCATATTTTAGCTTGTCATTTTCTCCCTACCTGGGATCATCACAATTTGAATAGATCTTCTTTGTGGATGATCAAAATCTGTGTCATCAAATGACTGTGACATGATTTTAAATGTTTTAAGTTGAAATATTAAATAATATAGGTAGTTGTTCTTCTAAATAACAATTTTACACAGGACCAAACAATGTAATTTACTTTATATTCCTCCTCTATTTAAAAAATGTTTTCAGATGAGATCAGGCACATTTACGGTGGTATGGCCATAGACATAAGGACCTGAAAGATTTAGATGACCCCTTCTGGAAGGCATCACCCTACATGAGGAGTGAGGGGATGGGATGGGAGGGTGGTCGGGGGACATGGGAGGTGGAAGAGAAGGAGAGAGGAAGAGAGGGAGGGAGAGGGAACTGGGATCGATACATAAAATAAGAAAAATAAGTAATTAAAAAAATACAGAGAACTACAAAAAAATGTGTTCAGTCTGGTTGACTGATATTCTTTAACAGACATTTATGACTTAAATGAGTAAGCAAGACATGAATAAAAAATTAGTTTTACAATGAAGATACAATAAGACATTATTCTATAATATCATGAAAAATGTCAAGCTTTCCAATAAATGTCAAAAGTGACCTTCACATCTGTTGAAGTTTATTGGAAGCACTTAAAAGATAAACAGAATGGGGTTTCAGCAAAGAATATTGGAACAATTCAACCAGCAGGCCTATATGGACTAGGAAGACTCACCTTCAAACTACTACATTAAAAGTCACGAGACTAGGGTAATGGCTCAGTTGGTAAATTACCTGCCGGTGCACAAACATGAGGATCTGAATCCTGACCACCAAATCCATGTTTAAAAAACTAGATGTGGTTTCTG
This sequence comes from Cricetiscus sungorus, assembly GCA_030556225.1. NCBI lineage: Eukaryota > Metazoa > Chordata > Mammalia > Rodentia > Cricetidae > Cricetiscus > Cricetiscus sungorus. The sequence goes on from JANBXA010000609.1 coordinate 12,120,192, forward strand.
TGTCTGTAATCCTAACATGACCATGAGAGAATGGGGTTGTGGAACCAGGCTGATACCCCGAGCTCACTGGACAGTCAGTCTAGGCAGTAGGTGAACACCAGGTTTAGAGTGGACCCATCTCAAAAGATAATCTGTAGATCAACTAAAGAAGATATCAGATGTTTACCTTTGGCATGCATATCCATACATGGAGAAAGACATGTACATATACACAAAGTACCAGATGGTCTCCCATGTGATGGGCTCTCATACTTTACCTGAGCCACATGTATGGTCTAGTGTTGTTCCTAAACTAGAAATAACTTGAAATCATTTTCTTTGGTAAAAGCTGTAGTCAGTTTTTCCTCAGTGTTCTTCAAGTATTTTGTTCCACATGATTTAACTTCTATTAAAAAAACTGGAAAGAAATTGTTAGCTATGAAAACTTTTCTTTTTAAGAAATCATTATATCATCAGAAAAAAATAGTGAAAGAAGAAAGTTTGACCTTAAAGTTTTTTTCAATGCTATATTTATCTTCTTACACTTTCTTCCTTGCTCTACCTGCCCTTTTTATAACTACTACAACTCTAAAGATTAACAAAACTCTAACAGTGACCCTTGAGTCCCTGGCATATATAAGAAATCCTGTCCATTTAATTAACAAAACTAGCCATAGAGTTATTTTCTTCCAAGCTTTCTCTGCTGTAACACTGGGAATAGAAAAGCGCCCATAATTGCACTCCGGTGATTTCTACATTAGGAAGGAATCATCAGTAGTGTTTTATTTTATTTTTTGGTGCTCAATCTTTAGTTACTTCCAGAAAAACAATTTAATGTTAGCTATTTCTAATATACATGGTTTTAATGATTTGACTAATCTAAAATCCCAGGGTAGAAACATCTTTCCAGAAGATCAACAACTGACACTATGTTATACATCTTATACATGTATATTAGTTCCTTCCTGCACCACTATGACAAAAATACCTGACAAAAGCAGCTTAAAAATAGGGGTTTATTATCCTGACGATGCAGCTGGTGGCAGGAGTTTGAAGTTTGTTCACATCTGGACAGTTCAGGAAGCAAAGAGCTCAGTGGACACAGAATGAAGCTATGATCTTTGAAGACCTATCACCAGAGACCCACCTTTATCTGTGAAACTTGTAACACGAATTACAATAGATCTTGATATTAAAATCCTGGAGTCAGATATTAGGGAGTGAAAGATGAAAGACCAGAGAAGCAGAGCAGCCAGCCACTAGAGCTCTTAGCTCTATGAAACCCTCAGAGTGAAAAGAGATGGAGTTCCCGTCCCCCCACACACACATATATTCTTCTCTATGTCCAGCCATCTCACTTCCTGTCTGTCTGTGCAGACCTCCAGACCTCCATGGGTAGCTAGTGGCTAGTTCCACTCTCTGATCTTTAGGCAAGCTTTATTTGTTAGAGTATAAACAAGATATGAAAACAGAAGCTTCCCATCTTGTAAGTTCACAGCATTCCAGAACATGCCATTTATTAGGGACCAACTGTTCAAACACATGATTTCATGGATTGATAGTTCATATTGAAACCGTAATGGCACATAACTCTGGAACCATAGCTAGCAGGCTGGGAATTCCTTCTTCCACTGCAAAAATTCCAGGGCAAGTCTTCTCACATGATCTTAAGAGTGGAGAATTCTTATTTATTGAGAAGATCGCCAGGATACATTCCTTCAGGACTTTTTTGTCTTAGAAGTTCTCACTGATGACTTCTTTAAGTCACATCTTGAGAGATGGCATGACTTGGCAGTGCTTCAGGATTGTTACTTTTGACAAATATGAAGTGTCATACTGAAAATGGAAAGTCAGTCAAGGGGTCCTGTAAGCACAAATGTCATGCTATGCAAGTTGTACTCTGCAAAAACAACATGGGAAAGTCCAAGTCAAGGTTGAGATCTAATCTGTATCTTAGTGACAATCGTGTGTTGCCTTATAGGCCTTTGAGCCAGGAGAATTGCCTTTTGTTGTTGCTGTTGGAACTTCTCCCCTCAGTGGGGACATTTTTTTTCAGTGTTGCATATACCTGAATAGGTGCTTTGTTTTCATGAACACAAAAGGTTGGTATCATCTGGTAAGTAGATAAGTCATCTACAATTTATGTCAGGCAGTTTTTCAATATCACCTTGTACTTTAGGACAAAACACACAGAAATAATGCAGCCATCATTTTGATGTCTTGCCTCATTTTCTGCTGTGTTCTATAAGAGCCTATAGTAAAAGAAAAGGGGATGGCATTTGATGATTTTGTGTGGCATGTATGCATGATATAAATCATTGAAACAAAGATTTGAGGATCAACTTTGCAATTCTATGATATTGTAAAGAAATTCTTTAAAATTATCAAGAAAAAGTAGTATCAATTACTGATAGAAGAATCATAGTCCTATCAAATAGCATGGGATTCCCTGCCATGGGCTTAAACATTCCAGTTTTAATAATACTTAATTTGTCATTAATACTAGATTTAGTTTTTAATTCCTGTTTTTGTGAAACAACTATGTTCTGAACAAAAACTGTTATGCAAATGAATTCTGACAGCTGGGGACCCAGCATAGGACTAAACTAGGGCCTCTGAACATGGGTATCAGTTAGGATGCCTGGGCAGTCTATGTGGCCTCTGGCAGTGGAACCAGTATTTATCCCTAGTGCATGAATGAGCTTTGGGAGCCCATTCCCCATGAAGGGATACTCTCTCAGCCTAGATAACATAGGGGAGGCCCTGCCCCAAGTGATATGATAGACTTTGATGATCTCCCATCAGAGGCCTCACCCTCCCTAGGGAGTGGATGGTGGTGGGACAGGGAGATGGTAGGGGAATGGAAAGACAGGAGGGAGAGGGAACCGGGTTTGGTATGTAAAATACTACTGTTTTTAATTTAAATAAAAATTTATTTATAAAAATATTTAATAGTAATTCACTATATGTCTTTATTATACAGGGGAAAATTAAGAAATAACAAGTGTTTCTAAAATTAATATATACTCAACTGAGAAAGGTGGTTCTTGGTCTCAGTACTCCTTTATAAACTGTTTAGAATATAGCCACTTGGCTTGATTTATCCATAGATAAATAAGAAATTTATAGGAAATAGGAAACTGGCTGGCACAGATTTCTGTGGCGTCAGAGGCTAGACAATAGGAGAAATCTCACATTAGGCAGAAATAAACACCAGTATCTGAAACTATAAAAAGAGTCACAAAAAAATCTATGTAATAGTTGCTGGTGAGGGTCCATCTGGGTCCTTTTGCCTATATTTATCCACTCACCTCCCCCATCCCTGGCTGTTACGGTTTTCTGATGATGGCTCTTAGCTACCCATTTCTCTGTAGTGCTACTCTCAGGATTCAGGGAACCTTCAGCCAGGAAATCACATTCACCGCCACCCTATAACTAATATACTTAGCTTCCTCTCACTGCTCTAATCTGTTTCCTTTCTTCTGAGAATGCTTCCTCCGTACATTGCTTACACCAGAATTCCTACACCAGGCTCTCCTTCCAGGAAATTGGATCAAAGATGTCTTTGAATAAGATATTTTGGGATGAGGAGGGTACTATACTACTTACTTATCCTTCTGGCATCAAAGGAGAAGTAGAAACAAACCATTAGACAAATATTGACAAGGTTGTATTTAGAAATAAGCACTTCAGTTACCAAGATCATACAATAGTAGTTTGAATATTAGTACTAGCCAATAGTTCATCTCACATGTTCAAATTCATAATAGGGAATGTATCACCTAGATGGGACAGGACTGAGACCAATTTACTTCCCTGCAGAGGAGCAGAAATAAGCTAACTGACCCAGTACTTGTGATGTATCACTGTACATTAGAATTCCCTTGCATTTCTATAGCTGGGCAATCTTTAGAACTGTTGAGTGCTTCTGCCTCTGCTTTGCATACTTAGTAGTTTTTTCATTTGATGGTGGAGCAGAATCTTCTGGAGCTGGACAACACACAATTGCTGAATCCCATCTCCAAACTTGGTTCTGCTGGTCTATCGTGAGGCCTGAGAGTTTCCATTCCTTTTTTCTTTTTCTTTATTCTTTTCTCGTGCATTACATCCCAACTGCACTTTCCCCTCACTCCACTCCTCCAAAGCCACTGCTTCCCTTCTCCTTCAGACCTAATGCTCCTCCTTTTCCCTCAGAAAAAAAGCAGCCTCCCTAGTCAAACAAGTCATAACAAGATTCAGTAAGACTAGGCATAAACTCTCATATCAAGGCTGGAAGAGACATCCCAGAGGGAGGAAAAGTGTTCCAAGAGCAGGTAAAAGAGTCAGAGACAGCCACTACTCCCACTGTTAGAAGTATATCAAAAACACCAAGCTAACAACTACCATCACAAAGACATAGGCAATAGATAATCCCACTTTACCAACAGCTTAAAGAAAAGGGGGAAAATCCACACACAATATCACCATCAACAACAAATTCAAAACAAACAAGAATTAACAATCAATGGTCTTTAATATCCCTTAATATTAATGGTCTTAACTCACCTAAAAAGACACAGACTAACAGAATAGATGAAAAGACAAAATCATCCTTGTGCTGCATACAAGAAACCCACCTCAACTTCAAGAACAGACCTTACCTCAGAGTTAACAGTTGGGAAAAGGTTTTCCAATCAAATGGACCCAAGAAACAAGCAAGTATTGCAATCCTAACATCTAACAAATTAGACTTTAAAATTAAAATCAATCAAAATAGATGAAGAATGTCATTTCTTATTAATCACAGGAGAAATCCATCATGATAAAGTCTCAGTTCTGAACATCTGTGCCCCAAATACAAAGGTACTCACATTCATAAAAGAAATGTTACTAAAACTCAAATCGTATCAAATCTCACACACTTATAGAGGTAGATTTCAACACCCTACTTTCAATACTAGGCAGGTCCACTAGACAAAATCTTGACTAAGAAACAAAGGAACTAACAGAAGTTATGACCCAATTGAGTTTAACAGACATGTATAGTACATTCCATCCAAACACAAAAGAATATACTTTCTTCTAAGAGCCACATGGACTGTTCTCTAAAATCGACCACATACTCAGCAATATACTGAACCTCAATAGGTATAAAAAAAATGGGATAATTCCCTTGTATCTTATCAGACCACCAATTAAAAAGTGGGGTACAGAACTAAATAGACAGTTCTCAATAGATTAAGCCAAAATGACTAAAAGACACTTAAGAAAGTGCTCAATATCCTTAGCCATTAGGGAAATGCAAATCAAAACAACTCTGTCAGAAAAACACCAAAGACAGTTTATGCTGGAGAAGATGTGGAAAAAGGGGCACACTCCTCCATTGCTGGTGGGAGTGCAAACTTGTACAGCCACTTTGAAAATCAGTATGGCGGTTCCTCAGGAAAATGAAAATCAGTCTACCTCAATATCCAGTAATCCCACTTTTACGCGTATACCCAAAGGATGAACATTCATACAACAAGGACATCTGTTCAACTATGTTTATAGCAGCATTATTTGTAATAGCCAGAACTTGGAAGCAACTTAAATGCTCCTCAAATGAGGAATGAATGGAGAAAATGTGGTACATTTACACAATGGAGTACTATTCAGAGGAAAAAAACAAAACAAAACAATGCAATCTTGAAATTTGCAGGAACTAGAGGAAACCATCCTGAGTGAAGTAACTCAGTCACAAAAAGACAGAGTATGTACTCACTCATATATGGATTTTAGACATAGAGCAAAGGATTACCAGCCTACAATCCACAGAAAACAAGGAAACAAGGAGAACCCTAAAAGAGACATACATAAAGCCCAGAGAAGGAGAAATGGACAAGATCCCCCAAGCAAATTGGGAGCATGGGGAGGGGAGAGGGAATTAGGAGAAAGAGGAGTGAAGACGTGGGCATGAGGGAGCATGAAGTTTGAGTCAGGGAAAGAATAGAGGAGAACAAGAAAAGATACAATAACAGAGGGAGCCATTATAGGTTTAAAGAGAAATCTAAAAGTAGGGAATTGTCCAGAGATCTACAAGGATGACCCCAACTAACAATCTAAGCAACAGTGGAGAGGCTACCTTAAATGTTCTTTTCAGATAATGAGATTAATGACTACCTTATATGCCATCCTAGAGCCTTCATCCAGTAGCTGATGGAAGCAGAAGCAGACACCCACAGCTAAATACTGAGATGAACTCCTGAAATCTGGTTCCAGAAAGGGAGGAGTGATGAGCAAAGGGGTCAAGACCAGGCTGGAGAAACCCAGAGAAATTGCTAAACTGAACAAGGGGGAGCTCATGCATTCTAGTCTAATAGGACTGACCCAGACACCCTGAATGTGGGTGTTATTTAGGGGGACTAGGTATTCTATGGGGCCTTTGGTAATGGATCAGTATTTATCCCTAGTATACAAATGGACTTTGGGAGTCTATCCTACATAGAAAGATATTCTCTCAGCCCAGACACATTGGGGAGGGCCTAGGCCTTGCTCCAAATGATATGACAGATTTTGAAGTCTCCCAATGGAAGATATCACCCTCCTTGGGGATGGGATGGGGGTTGGTAGGGGGAAGGTGAGGAAGGGAGGATGCAGGAACTGGGATTGACATGTAAAACAGGCTTGCTTCAAATTTAAATTAAAAGAAAAAAGGAAAAAAAGCAAATTTGACACTCATACTTTTTACCACTTAATCATAGACCTTTAAAAGTGAACCTAGCTGTTTTTCAAAGTGATTAGGAGGGATACAATAGCTCTTGGTTATGCAACTTCAACTTATGCTAAAGTTAGCCCATCATTTCTTTCACTTTGTTCCCTGGTATGTCAGGTCCAGAGACCATACTGGGAAAACCCACAGAAACAGCTTACCTGGGCAAGTGGGAGCAAACAGACCCCAGTCTGACAGCTGTGTGTGTGTGTGTGTGTGTGTGTGTGTGTGTGTGTGTGTGTGTGTGTGTGTGTGTTTGTGCATGAATCTGGAGTGATGAGACCAACTAGGAAACCTTGGGATTGGGTCAGATTTGTTGGAAGTGATGCTGTTCTGCTGAAGGCTTAACCATATGACTGGCAAGCTCACTGAGTCATTAGGTGAGCCCATTTATTTATTTCTTTTTTGAAACACATATTGAATTTTTTTTTGCCTGCATGTAAGTCTGTACAACATGTGCATGCCTAGTATACATGGGGACCAGAAGAGGACATTGGATTCCCTGGGACTAAAATTACAGACAGCTATGAGCTGCCATGTGGATGCTGGTGACTAGTCCTCAGAAAGAGCCAGTGCTTAACCACTGAACCATCTTCCCAGGCCTGAATTCCATTTATCACAAAAAATATTTTTACATTTTTTTAAACAGCTACAGGTGCCTTTAGTAAATAGAAGTTTTCAGCATAAATGGTTATATTGGGTACACACAAGTCTTAACACAGAATATTTCTCTCAAACATTTCTCTCTTTAAAATTGAATCCAATACTGAAAGGTCAGTCCTGAAAACATGCATACAAGTAACATTATACACACACTGCACACTGGACATTATATATATTCATGTAACAACAATTAATGAAAAAGAGCCATGAATTTGAGACAGAACAAGGAGAGGTGTATGGTAGGGATGGTAGGGTTTGGAGGGAGTAAAGGGAAGGGAGAAATGATAAATTATAATATCAAAAATGAAAATAAAAAATTGAATTCTGATCATATATCTAAATATGGAACAGATTTAAATATGCTTAAATACATGTAAAGCCATACTTTTTAAAAAATGGGATAGATTGTACATCTTTAAAAACTTTTGTGGGATATTAATTGAAGATGTGCCACATTTGCTTATGTTGTGGAACATTTGCTTACTAATGCAAAGATGTGTTACATTCTTTTATATTGCATTTGGTTAACTCAGTGAAGCTGGGCTACTTTGCCTTTGTAAAACACCTGATTGATCTAATAAAGAGACTAACAACCAATAGCAAGTCTGGAGAAAAGAGCGAGAAAAGAAGGGACCAGCCACACAGCCACACAGCTAGACACAGAATAAAAAGGAAAGATACACAAAAATAGAGAAAGGTAAAAGTCTAGAAGCAGAGGGTAGGCGGGATAATTTAAGAAAAGCTGGCCAGAAACAAGCCAAGCTAAGGTGGGGGCATTCATAAGTAAGAATAACACTCCCTGTGTGATTTATTTCGGAGCTGGGTGGTAGGCACCAATAACACAGGAATCTTCCTCATAGTGTCTTTTTACAAGCTCAGTAGACTATACATGTTCTCTGAAATTCATTCCATTGTGTTGCTAAGGTTAACAGCCAGCACAACACTTCAAATTAATTCTCAAAGTACTTGTGCTAATAAGATTATCTCCCCTTAAGGCTTCTCATTAAATATAATTGTAAAAATTACATTTCTTTAACTAAGGTCAGTAAAAGACATTAAAGTATTTAATTTCTGATTCCCATATAATTAAGTGAAGAATAGAGAAGAGAAGAATTCTAGCTGGGGAGAATAGTGAACAGATTGGTGTAAGATGGAAAAAGGAATTGTATTCTTCGAGGATCTGAAAGGATAGGGTAATGGAAATGCAGTGAGCAAGAAGAAATGAACACAAAGACTCTGAAAAGTTTGGCAGGAGTTACCCCATGTTGACATTTCAGGCTGATGGAAGAAGTTTTGTTTTTATTTTTCCATTCAATTAGAGGGCATCAATAGGGCCTATCTATTGGAAATGTTCTGTGAAAACAACTTTGAGTCAATGTATCATAAAAGTATGTCATTATGTGTCATAAACTTTAGTCATTACAAATTAATATACCATATGCTAAGTTTATGATTACATTAATTTCTTGGTTATTTAATTGGTATAACACAGCTCCTACTGTTGGCAAGCCAAAACTCCCCAAAACAACAAAACAAACAAAAAAGCAGAACAGCCTTTCCACAGCTTTAAACTAAAAATAAATATCTCACCAAATTTGATGCAAGATAGAATCTAGATGAGTTTGTCCATAAAAAAAAGCATTGTGGGGACAGTCAATGATGCTAGAGCTAACATTGTCCTGACACATATTTCACTCTAGTTGTGTTAGTTCTCAACCTCCATTTGCTTTTTCCCTGTTGCTGTGGTAAAATATTCTGACAATAAACTTAAGAAAGAAAATGTTATTTTAACACATCATGATGAGGAAATCAAGGCAGTAAGAACTTAAAGCAGCTTGTTCCATTGTGTCCACAATCAAGAACTAGAATGATGAATGCAGGATAGTGCTCAACTCACTTTCTTTGTTTTACATACTCTAGTGTTCTCTGCCCAATAAATGAAACAGCCAAAATTAAGATGAGTCTTCCCACATCAAGTAACATGATTAAGATAGCCTCTCACAGGCATACTCAGAAGCCCAATATTCCTGATGTTTCTTGCCACACACACTTCTCCACTTCTCTCTATTCACCATTCCGTTACTATTTCAACACACTGAATGTCTCACTGATTTCCTCATGAGGCAATGAACTTGAACCTTTTTATTTCCTCTTACAGACAGCTTTGTGATGAGAATATGGGCTATTCAAATTCCACCTCTCATCTTACTGTTGTGATGACCTTTGCTAACACCTATAGCTTCAAGTCCATCACTTATAAATGGAGAATTATTGTGCCTACTTACAGAAATAAACATGCGAGTACAAAGGAAATACTTAGTGAATGGCCTCCTATATAGTACAGGCTAAAAAATTAACAATGTATCTTTGTTCCCTATGTGAAACAACCATGATTTATGTTATATTTTGACCTCTTATAACTTAAAAAATACATCATCCATTGTCAAATTTACTATGTCACCTTGCACTCTGTAAATATTTGTACCCTGCTTGGTGCAACTTAGAAACATAGTAAGTCTCAAGAGGAGAGGAAAACTACCACCTTTAAAGCCAAGAAGGAAGCCATTCAGTGCCAGGTGGTGGAGGCACACTCCTTTAATCTGAGCACGCAGGAGGCAGAGGCAGGTGTATCTCTGAATTCAAGACCAATCTGGTCTACAGAGTCAGTTCCAAAACATCCAGGGCTGTTGCACAGAGGAACCCTATATCGAAAAACAAACAAAAAAAGAAAGAAAGAAAGAAAAAGGAAAGAAGGAAGAAAGAAAGGAAGGGAAAAAGGGAAGGAAGAAGGGAGGAAGGAAAAACCATTCAAGTCTGTGGGTGAATATAAGTCGATTGCTGCCAAAAACTGAGTGGGCCAAGAAAGAGACATTGAACTTGAGAGGACTGTGAGAAAATATGTGAGAAGAGAATGTTCATTGCTTATTTGGCAATAAAGGAGTTTTCTATATCATACAATTGGAGGATTTGTTTGTGGAAATGTTTGGGGAAGTTTGGTAATATTAAACTAAGGTACATCTTCACCATCAACTTTGCATTTACGTTTTACTGCAAGCTTTGGCCTAATAGAAATATACAATCAAAGTAAAGTTGCATCCAGGTTGATCTGGTAATATCATATAGATTTTGGGGGAGGGAGTCAATCTCATGCCAACATGTTCCTTGAATTAGGCCAAGCAGTCAAGGAAATGGAAAACATGGGCCAAGAAGAACCTGGCAGAAGTTTGTGGTTGAGTCTAAAATCTAAGCAAGGATAAAACACTTAAGTTGAAATTTTCATAAGGAAAAGAAAGTCTTCCACTTCACCTATTTGTATGGCAATACTGCTATACAAAAAAAAGAGCAGAAGAAAACTGTATGGATAGATATTTGATTCTTGCTTTATGGAAATAGAAAGGGTGTCAGCATGATACCACAAGTAGCATATAAATATAATAGATGATTCAGGCTCCTTCCTTTTACTTAACTAGAAAAAGAAAAGCAATAGATAGATGTTGGTTCATTTTTTAATTGGTTTTGCTATTTTGGAAATATAGTCTGATAGACAAGTCAAGACAGTTTGATAGAGAGAGAGAACAACAAAGAAAACACCAATGCACCCATGTTTGTTATCTTTAAATTTGGCTTACAGATTAATACATCAAGCAAACATTTTGTGCTCATTATTCTGACAATTGCATCAGCAAAAGCTCAATAACAGCATTAAACTTTAGGTGAGCATCTCTATTTCTTCAACCTGACAAAAGTCCAAGTTCTTGCATAATCAAATAATGATCCCTTTAAATGTCACTGGGAAGAAATTATAGATGTGTAAAGGAAGCGTGGAAAGTTGTTGACAGTAATAAAAACATGACCTATTCTTTTCTCTTGTTCTGATCACTTGTCTTGTATCTGAAGTGACTACTTTCAACCTTGCACCACTTCAGTTCCAGCAGTAGAACTAAATTTCAGTTTCCAGGGATCACTTTCAAAGACATTTCTGTGGCCTGTGTAATTCTAAAACACGAAGAATGTCTTTTTAAAAATCTTTTTAAATTTAATTATGAACAATATTATTTGACATATCAATCCCAGTTTCCTCTCCCTCCCATCCTATCATGTACCTCACCAACACCCCCATCTCACCCATATCCATTTCCAAGGGAGGGTGAGACCTTCCATGTCACATCATTATATCTAGGCTGAAATGGTAGCCCTCTACGGGGAATAGGTTCCCAAAGTAATCCTACATATAAAAACAACAACAACAACAAAACTGAAAAGGAAATACCACATGATCATCTTACTAGATGCTGAAAAAGCCTTAAACAAAATCCAACACCCTTTCATGATAAAGGTCTTGGAAAGATCAGTAAATAACAAGAACATACCTAAACATGATAAAGGCATTATACAGTAAACCAGCAGCCAACATAAATTAAATGGAGAGAAACTCAACATGATTCCTCTAAAATAAAAAAACAAGAAAGGGCTTTTTACTGTCTCCATACCTCTTCAAGATTGTACTTGAAGTACTAGTTAGAGCAATAAGACAACAAAAGGAGAACAAGGGGAAACAAATTGGAAAGGAAGAAGTCAAACTTTCACTATTTGCATATGATATGATAGTTTACATAAGTAAACTATCATAAGGGAACTCCTACAGCTGATAAACACCTTCAGCAAAGTGGCAGAATGCAGGATTAACTAAAAACAAATCAGTATCCCTACAATATACACACAATAAAGAGAATGGGAAAGAAATCAGAAAAATATCACACTTTACAACAGCCACAATAACAGAAAATATCTTAGGGTAATGCTAAACAAACAAGTTAAAGACCTGTATAGCAAGAACATTGAGTCTTTAAAGAAAGAAATTAAAGAAGCTACCAGAAAATGGAAAGATCTCCCATGCTCTTGGGTAGGTAAGATCAGCATAGTAAAAATGATAATCTTGCCAAAAGCAATCTACAGATTCAATGCAATATCTATCAAAATCCAAGAACAATTCTTCACAGAACAATACTCAACTTTATATGGAAAAACAAACAAACAAATAAGGGGAGCCAAAACAACCCTGTACAACAAAAGAACTTCTGGAGGCAACACCATCCTTGACTTTGAGCTCTACTATCTAACTATAGTAATGAAAACAGCTTGGTATTGGCATAAAAACAGGCAGCGAGACCAATGGAATCTAATTGAAAACCCTGATATTAATCCATATACCTATAAACACCTCATTTTTGACAAAATTAAACTTTTTCAATGAAAAAAGGACAGTATCTTCAACAAATGGTGCTGGCATAACTGGATGCTGACATGCAGAAGATTGCAGACCGATTCTTATCCATTACTATGCACAGAGCTTAAGTCTAAATGGATCAAAGACCTCAACATAAATGCAGCCACACTGCACCTCTTAGAAGAGAATTGGTACAGGAGACTGCTTCCTGAATATAACACCAGTAGCACAGACATTATGATTGACAATTAATAAATGGGACCTCATTAAACTGAGAATCTTCTGCAAGGCAAAGGGCACAGTCAAAAAGACAAAACATCTTATAGAATGGGAAAATATCTTCTCTAATCCCACATGTGACACAGGGCTGATTATTCAAAATATACAAACAATTCAAGAAACTAGTTGCCAAAACACCAGATAATCCAATTAAAAAGTGGGGTACAGAATTGAAGAGAATTCTCAATAGAGGAATCTAAAATGGCTGACAGAATTTAGAAGGTGTTCAACCTCCCTACCCATCAGGGAAATGCTAATCAAGGCAACTCTGAGATGCCATCTTACTCCTGTCAGAGTGGCTAAAATGAAGAACACCAATGAAAGTTTATGCTGGAGAGGAGGTGGAGAAAGGGAAACACTCCTCCATTGCTGGTGGGAGTGCAAACTTGTACAGTCACTGTGGAAACCACTATGGTGTTTTCTAAGGAAAATGGGAATCAATCTGCCTCAAGATCCAGGAATCCCACTCTTGGGCATATACCCAAAGGATGCACATTCTTACAACAAAGTCATCTGTTGAACTATGTTCATAGCAGCATTATTTGTAATAGCAAGAACCTGGAAGCAACCTAAATGCCCCTCATATGAAGAATGGATGGAGAAGATGTGGTACATTTTACACAGTGGAGTACTACTCAGCGGAAAACAAAAAAGCAAAACAAAACAAACAAACAAACAAACAATGAATTCTTGAAATTCACAGGCAAATGGACAGACCATCAAGAACTCATCCTGAGTGAGTAACTCAGTCACAGAAGGACAAACATGGTATGTACTCACTCATATATGGATATTAGACATAGAACAAAGGATTACCAGCTTATAATCCATACCTCCAGAGAAGCTAGGGAACAAGGAGGACCCTAAGAGAGACATACATGGTCCCTTGGAAAACGGGAAAGTGACAAGAGTTCCTGAACAAATTGGGAGCACAGTGGGAGGGGAAGGGAAGTAGGAGAAAGAGAAGGGAGAAGAGGAAACAGGGAGAACACGAGGTATCAGGAAGATTGAGTTGGGGGAGAATCGAGGAGAGCAAGAAAGGGGATAACTTAATAGAGGGAGACATTATAGTGTAAAAGAGAAATCTGGCATTAGGGAGATGTCCAGATATCAACAAAGATGACCACAACTAAGGATCTAAGCAATAGTGGAGAGGCTACCTTAAATGTTTTTCCATGATAAAGAGGTTGATGACTACCTTCAATGCCATCCTAGAGCCTTTGCCAGTAGCTGATGGAAGCAGAAGCAGATATCCACAGCTAAGCAGTGAGTCAAAATCCTGGAACTCACTTAGTAGACCAGGCTGGATTAGAATTCATGGTATCTGCCTGCCTCTGCCTACTGAGTACTAGGATTAAAGACATGTGCAACTACCCCCTGGCTTACAACTGAAATTCTTATATTTTACCAATGAAAATGTAAACTGCTCCAGCAACAGTGCTGAGCTATTTGGCAGTATCTGCAATGCTAAACAGGCATCTGTTTCATGATCTAATTATTCCAGTTATTCTGGATGATGATTACATAACTCTATGGACAAAAATTATGGAATTCTTTCTTTAACATTTCTGGATTTGGGCGTATTTACATTTTAGCGCAATTAAATTTATAAAGATACTATGTATTATAAACATTAAGATACCAAAATCCAAAGTATAGGAACTAAACGAGTCCCCCAACATTCATCATTAGATTTAGAAGAGTATTGTACTCTGCAGCTTCAACTGAACTGCCTATCTGAAAGGAATCGCATTTAAGTCATCTCACTTGTTTAAAATAATTGAGATTTGGCATATTACTTATAATAATTACAATAAGATTTGAACCCTTGACAATTGATTGTCTCCAAATCTCTGTTGTACAGATTACAAGGGCACAGCTAAGTTCAAGGTGGGAAAATGTCTGCTTTTCTTACTTCAATGAAATTGTCAACGAAAAAATGAATTAATGATGATGATAAAGCCAGGTATGATGGCACATGCCTTTAAGATCAGTATTCTGGAAGGCAGAGACAGAAAGATCTCTGCAAGTTTGAGGCCAGCCTGGTCTACAGAGAAAGTTCCAAGACAGCCAGGACTACAGAAAGAAGCCCTGTCTTGAAAACCAGTAATAATAATAATAATAATAGTAATGATAATAATGATAATAAAGTATTTTTGTCAAAATTATCTCTGAAATAGGACTAACTGACTTGACATTCATGTAGCCCTTCCCTGCATTTTAATGAATAGGCTACTCACATTTTGAAGATTACCTTATTACATCTTCCTGCTACAGCAAGGCTCATAGACTGGATGATTTAGAAATAACAAAAACTTATTTTTCACAGTTTGGGAATCTGTAAGTTCAAGATGGAGGTACCACCATATTGATGTATGCTCTCCGCGTTAAAGATAGTAGTTTCTGTGTCACCACAGAGCAGAAGACTTGGATTGAATGTCTGAATCCCCATCTATAAGGGCACTGAGGCCATTCATGAGAAAGGAGTCTTCTCGACTCAGTTACTATCTACAGTCTTCACATTCTAATAAACTTGGGGTTGAAGGTCTAATGTGGAGTAGCACATACATTCAATCAACAGCAAGGATTAACAACAGTCTTTTAAAAGATGTATATCTTTCAGTTCATATTAGTCTATCCTTGCTTGACAAGATCAGTAGTAACATGTGAAAACTGGTTTTTAACACCTGTAATGGTTTTAAATGTTCTAAAAAGGATCTATGAACCTAGGCATTTTTACATATATATTTGTGTTTGCCTAGAAAGGAAATCAAAGCTTTTGTGGAAGTCCCAAAAACACACCTGTCATGGCTACTCCTAGAGTAGTACGTAACTGAGGACCCTCACACTCTGAAATCCAGCACCAAGTTCAGGGAAAGGCCACGGTCCCATAGACTGCTCCTCAAAAATAATACTCTTGTTAACTCTGCCTTAAAGGATCCCTTGAGTGCCAGACAATAGTGGCACATGCCTTTTATCCCAGCACCCTGGAGGCAGAGGCAGGTGGATCTCTCTGAGTTTGAGGCCACCCTGGTCTAGAGTGAGTTACATAACAGCCAAGGCAAACAGAAACATTATCTCAAAAAGCCAAACACAAGCAAGCAAATAAAAGGAATTGGCCTTCAGTCTTGGGTGTTTCCATTTAGCTTTCCTCTCTTTTATTTCTATTTTATACAGCTCTCCCTTTCAGATATGCTATAAGGCCTCCAACTTTGCCTGGTTCTCTCTCAACTTGCCTATTAGGCACTGCTCATATTACATCTCTTGAGCAGTTCATCCCACTATAATGTCTATTCATGTAAAATCTGCACTATCGATGCAGTACTAGGTATAGTATGAGAATATAAGAAGTAGGTTGTGAAATTTGAACTCAAGCATTTAGTATCAAGTATATAAAGAGTACCTTTGTACAGCCTGTTACTGGTGGCACATGCCTTTAATCCCAGCACTAAGGAGGAAGAGGCAGTCAGATCCCTCTGATTTTGAGGCTAGCCTGCTCTACAGAGTGAGTCCCAGGATAGCCAGTACTACACAGAGAAACCCTGTCTCCAACTGCCCCCAAAAAAGGACATTGTGCTAGGTAATAACAGGACATAACTAACCCCTGGAGCAAGGCTGTGAATTAGTTGTAAAAGACTTCAGTGATAGAAACTTGAGAAAATGTCCCAATAGAGGAATTGAGTGGGCAGAGATATGATGGGCTGTTCCCTCCAGTGGGAAAATAAAGCCAATCAAACAAATCTGTGCAATTTCTTACTTACTAGACTAGATGGTGCTACAGATGTCAGTGATGACATGGATTTCCCGATCAGGAGAAAAACAAGGGAAGTCTTAGGAGTCTGGGGAAGGAGTTGCAGTTTATAGTAATAAATGCTATTATGTCTTTTGAGAAACAGGCCCTGGTATAGTACCAGGCCCTGACAGAGATAGAATAGTTGACAATGTGTAGCAAATAATCATGTAGCTTGTGCTACCTCTTATGAGTGGGTACTTTATAGTTAACCAAGTGAGAAAATCAGACAGGCCTAATGTCAATCTGTCTTACCATGGAAATGGAACATCCAGAATGGAGCCTGAATGAAAATCTGAGGACACAAGCAAGTTGCATGAGCAGGTAGGACAAACTGTCACATCACCCTTGTGAGGTATGTTGGAACTTTCCCCCATGCCTCTTACCCATACTCACATGGGGAAGACTCTTACATAAATAAGCAATTGAATGAGAAGAATAAAGCTCCTGGTTTGTTTTCAGAGGGAACTGCTCAATATGTCCCATGATCATTAGTGGAGAGCATGGTAACAGGCAGGCATGATGCTGGAGAGATAACTGATAGGCTACATCTGCCCACAAGCAAGAGGGAAAAAGAAACAGGAGAGAGACAGAGACAGAGACAGAGACAGAGAGACAGAGAGCACTAACATGGCCTGGTATGGACTTTAGAGACATCAAAGCCCACCCCCACCCCCAGTGATACACTTCCTCAAATGAGAACACACCTCCTAATTGTTCTTAAATAGTTCTATCAAATGGGGACCAAACAAGTTGAGGCAAAACTTATTTTCAAGAGAACGAGGGGCTGATTTTATCCAATGAAAGACCATGTGCTTTGTAACCAGCTATACCAGATTCCAGTGATCTTGAGTTGTAATTATCATGACTACATCTGAGCATCCCTGCTTTGTTTCCTTCACCTAGTTTTCCTACATATTATAAATAAACAAAAACATGCCAGTGCTGTATGGAATCTTATGGCCAGATCTATTGCTGTCAGCATCAGGAATCTACCTGATATTTTTTTTTACTTCACCTTGAATAAATAAATAAATCAGATCAATTAATTAATTACTTAACATCTCAGCTCAGATGAAAGTCACATTTATCTTGATCACTACATAAGCTTCTTGCTTATGACCTGAATCTCTGTGGTCCACTTATCTTGCTGATATCCACATTACACTTTTATTTTTGAGTTCCAAACTCTGTAATTTGTATCTTTTTACCCATTGCTTGTTCTCATAACCTTTTGTAGCCAGTTCCCATATACTGGGAGTAATTTTTTCTGGACTAAGTATTACCCAGCTGATACAATTGGATGGTTCTCAGTATTATTTTGCCTTAGGATGACTATGAATGAGCAAGTGTAGTGGCCCTAATGTCAGAGGGTATGATTGCCAAAGACTCAAAAGTGTTCAGGAATGATAGACAGCTCAGTTCAAACTACTTGGTAAAACCAGTAAGAGTTGTATGGATGAGGGCTCAGGGTGATGGAAAATTAGAAGGGCTAGCAGAGGAGACGAGGATAAGCAGCAACTTCAGTTCTAAGTTCAATCTAGCTCCAAAGCTCAGAATTCAACTCCCTAATCTTCACTTTCTGAGTTTGACCATGGAGAAAGATCTGAAGCAGAAGCAGGTTTATAGGCGTTCCCTCAAATCACATCTACCTCTGTCCCTGGTCCATTGGCTAAACGCAGAGTTTGCATTGCTGCCTTGCAAGAACCAGAAAAGTGAATATAAAAGAGTTTTTGACCAAGCTGTAGACAGCACCTGCTACATCCCTAGGCAAGATGACTATAGTGCAGCAACTTAGTGACCAACCCATTTGGTCAATGCTGGGAAGAAGTTTATCTCCCAAAGCAATTTTTCTTCCCTTTGACCAGGTAGGTCATCCTTCCAAGAAAGTCAGCCTTCTTATATGACCAATTGGCACTGGTTAGAATGTCACAGAAGCAATTAAACTAGAGAAACAATCTACCTTAAATTAATTTATTAAAATAATATGCTAGAGGACTACAAATTATCCCATCATCAGCCAAGACTGTAATGCTATCAGTTACTCTAAAAATGGACTGCAAAAACAAAGTTATGGGCTTTCTCCATCCTAAAAAAAATTAAATGCAGTATCAAGGCAAGATGACTGCAAACCTCTTCTGGAAAAAATTAAATACATACATTTCTGGGTTCACACACACACACACACACACACACACACACACACACACATATATATATACATATATATACATATATATATATATATATATATATATATATATATATGTTCTCTCTCACCAGCCTTGAATAATTTCTATGACATTGTGTTCTGCTCTAAGAGCAGACATGATTGCTGCCTAATAGATCTGTTTCCCATGGGAGAGGATTTTCAAGGACAGCAACTCTCTTCTCTCTTATTAGTGGCAATGCTAAATCAAAGTCCATTTATTATTATAAAGGATCACGAGAATTTGCAGCATAATAAAATATGGGCAGTGTCAAGCAAATTCTATATGCTCTGCTTGTCCCATCCCATTTTTTTCTGGTAAGGTTTCCTGAGTTGTTGGTCTTCAAAACAGTGATGTAGAGCCATGAGGATCTAAATAGGTTCATAAAGTGCTCACCCTACAAGGAACAAGTCTGATCTTTAGGACCCATGGGTGTGGTAGTGAGAGCTGGGGAGGCAGAGACAGGAGAATTTCAGGGACTCTGCTGGCCAGCCAGTTTAGCCTACTTGATGAGCTCCAGGTAAATGAAATAAATACCCTGTGTCATAGGACATGCTGGCATCCCTGAGGATAATATCTGAGATTGCCTTTGAGCCTACACATATCTGGTCACATATTCAAATATGCACAGATGTATTTGAAAAAGATGAGGTAAAAATCTTACCTTACTTTCTGGTGATTCCATGCCCAACCCCTCCAGATGCCAACACAGTTTCATGTGACTGACTACATGGCTTTTCTAGGATAATATGTGGGTAGAAGAAAAATGAGGCTTGGTTCTGAAGTATAATCAGAAGCAAAACCTTTTTATGAAAGCAAAGAAAGGAATAAATGGCCCGTTGTTAAGAGCAACAGTTCTGTGAAACATTGTGGTACTGGTATCAAGATTTGGGGATAAAGAGGCTGCTGGGGAAAAGAACACTAATGAGAACACTTCATTTCTGTGCCCATAGCTTTTTCCTCCAGCCTAAAATTCTATGCTCATTCTCATTGGAACAAAACATGTATTAGACGTCTATGCCAGCATCGTGATTGAATTGATTTAAACCCCCTAAGAGTTCCTAGATCAAGCATCTAATCTTTAGCATCTAAATTTATCCATTTTAAAGCTAATACTATGCCATTTATCTCTTTTCTGCTTTGTAATTTTTATATGGAGAAAAGCTGCTCAAGTTTTAAGTGAATCAGTGTTACAATGGACAAACAAAGAGTCAGGTATGTGATGCAGCTGATTTTTCAACATTATTAAAAGAAGATGTAGTAGTTCTGGTGTAGAAGGTACTTTGAACACTGTATACTTGGATAGGGACAGAACAAATGTTAGTAGTTTATATTATTGGCTTAAGGAAACAATAAGCTTGTATTGATTAAAAAATTATCACATGGCTTTGTCTTTAAAGGAACACATTTCCTAGAACTACCATAGCTGAACTGCATAATACATTTCAGACTTTGAAAGAAAACATGCAGTGCTGGGCAATCCTCTTTAAACTTCTTTATTCTTCACGCATAAACAAGCAAACTCCCAAAAATGTTCCTTTCCATCAACACCTTGATGATCACAATCCATTTCTTACAATTCTGTGAAACTCTTGCGTACATACTTCATTTCACCACTTCTTTTGATTTTCTAACACAAATGCTCTCAACCCATTCTGTCTTCAGAAATCTCTTCTTGGCGACAGAAAGAGGACAATAAGAGAACAGCCCATTCAAGATGAAATCTGGAGGGAACTAGCCAGAAACCATCACATTTCAAGAAGCTAAGCTCCATCCCACTATGATCTGGCTCCTCTCTACCTGTCACATTACATGTTGATGCATCTAAAACTTGTTCCTAGTACATTGCCATGAGTTCTCTTTTTTTAGTCATATGACATGACATGATCAGTCAGAGATTCAATAGTAATTGAGTTGGAAGTTTTCTGAATCTTCATTCAGCAAACCTTGTTTATGATGATAGCTATGAGAAACTCCCCCCCCCATCTCTTAGTTTGTGCTGACATAAATTCTCACCTTGTATCTCATGTACCTTGAACTCACCATCCTCCTTTCTCTGGGATTACAGATATGCACCACTAAGCCCAGCTGAGCTTTTTTTCTTTTTAAATTTCACAATGCACCTTGTAATATAAACAAATGAGACAACAGAAAATTTTGATTTGAGTGCATATTTTTCTTTATCAAGGAAAAAGTAATTCCCAATAGTCCACGTGCATTAAATAGTTTACTTGGCATTTTATGAAATGCGTATGTCATTCTAGACAGGTAGGTAGGGTTTTGGGGAAATATATCCATGTGCTTTTGTGGCACCAGAATAAGGATTGGAGAAAGCAACATAAAGATTAACATGTGAAAGACACCAGTTTGCAGAGAAAATCTGGAAACCTTCCCTATTTAGCTGTGTGCATCAGATAGAGCATATTCAGGACAACAAACAAACAAACCACAATATGCAAATGCTAGAGCTGAGTGCTACATAAATGTCATGAAGTCAGGAGCATTGTGGCTCAACACCTTTTGAGCCGATGTCTTGTCCATGCTCATTACTCCATTCTCATTACCAGGAAAAATTTCCTTTTTTTAATAAAATATCTCTGTCTCTATTCTAAACATGTAGATCTGATATGAATTTTGTCTTGAAATTCGTGATCCTGGAAGGTTCAGTGGACTCCCTCAAAATTCTGATCCATGTCTATAACATTTTGAACTAGGTTTTATGTACACTACGTTATGTTTGTTAACAGGTTCATCTCCACCAACCCACTGACCTGTTGAATATTATGCCAATAGCTTCCTTGGCTAGAGATGTGCTATTTAAAATTCGGCCTGTGATTAGGAACATGGAAAAGCTGTGCGCTGATGAAGACGAGGGACAAAAATGTGAAGAAAGTGAAACCACGGTGTTCGAGAACAAGAAAGACTTTGCCACACGTTTTATCTTTCTCTGGATTCCCCAGAGCTCAGAATTGTCCAGAACTCCTTCATTTTGTTGTAAGTGTTTTAGTCTGCCTGCTGTTGATGAGATACAAAAATAAGGTCACTGTAACCTCCATTCTTAGGAAGTTGGTGCCATCGATTGCAACACTCACCTGTTTCATATTGCTTTTTTCTCCTTACATTTTTTACTAGAAATTGAACACTGGACCTTAAGTGTGTCAATTACATGTTCTATGGCTCAGCAACCCCACCCTATTCCTTCAGTCCTTCCAAATTGTTTTTTAAAAGCAGAAGAATTGAGTCCAGACTGCTGGAAACATCGTTACCGAACTTCTTCTTTCCTTTATGTCTATTAAATAGGTAGACTAGTGCTAATTGGCCTGCAGCCCTTGCTTGCCCATTGGTAGAAATGCACATGTGACTAAAAGGGAAAGAGCGAAAAGAGCATTTATCCCTCTAGTTGTTTGCATTCTATGTTAGCAATGATTATGATATAGGCAGAGGCACAGTTCTGCTCTCTGTTGGCCTTACCTCCACAAAAGTCTAAAGAGTTTCCTTTCTCTTTAGGGGATCTCCATTTAGGCAAAACTGGGATTTGTGGCCTTGATGAATAAAAGAATTTCAGGATAAGCCAATATGATGCAGAATTTTATTTATTAGAAACAGAAAAGTGACACCCAAAAGAAAACAGCACATCTATTACTTTGAGCATGGCTCCTTGAGACAAAGTTGCACCCAAATAAATGTCTTTACATGATGTGGATGGCTCTCACATCACATCTTCAATGATTGCCCTCAGAGGGTAGTTTGTTACAAGGGTAAAGGTTAAAGTTTTTTTTTTTTTCTCACAAAGTTTCACAATGGATTTATGATGAACACTGTTTAGGGTTAGGAAAGAGAGAGTCCTCAGGTTATATGTTAGGTTGGCCCTAAGTAAGCACTGTTTATTTACTGTTCTTGACATCTTTAATTAAGCTGTCTTCAGGGATGCATTATCTGACAAAATGCCTTTTTGAAAGCATACATTGCCTCCATGAACCATTTGAGCTTTTTAGTAACATCTGAGACTTGGCTTTCTCAGCAGAAAATCAGATTACAGACCAGGATAGCGGGTCCCTCCCCTTTCCCAAGCTTCTCTTCCCAGGTCAGCATAATTCCTTACCTTTTTATTCTTCCTTGATTACATTTCTCAACCAAACAGTACTACCCCTCCTAAGTGGTCTTCTGTTATAGCTGTCACTGTCTGTCTAAGGTCTAGTAATTTAACTCTTCCGTTCTACTATTTAGGCATTGGGTTACTGAAACTCAATCATCAGAATGCTAAGACACTTCTTTGTTCCTTATATGATTTATTTTTATTTTTTTTAATTTGTAATGTCCCCCGCACACATATATGTTTCAATACTTGCTCCCCAGTGTGTGAGGAACTATCTGGTGAGGTTTGGGAACTTTGGATATATAGGGCCTAGGGCACAGGAGGGTTACCACAAGTAGTTCTTTAAGGTTATACTTGTCTCTGATTCAGTCTGGGGTTGCTGCTTCTTGCCTATTACAATATGATCAGTTACTTTGTGCTCTCAGTATGTACTGAGCCACTCCAGCTGGTATGTCTTCTCTACCATAATGGACTTAATCCCTGAGAGTGGGAGTTAAATAAATACTTCCTTTCTTACATAGTTTCTGCTGGGTATTTTGTCACAGCAATGAGAAAAGTAGCAGTAGTATTTGGTAAGCAGTCCTTGTTAAACTATACTCCACCTATCTCATTTAACAGTGCCATACTGTTTTATTCTGTGACATATCCTTATTGATGACACAGGGTTATGGTATTGGTTGATATATGTAATGATTTTGACAACTTACAATTATTCTTACTGTATGTTGTTCACTAATTGAAGCTTCTTAAAACATAGCTTATTTAAGAAATATCACAAATCCTTGATTGTTTTTCTTTATCAATTTTCAGAATAGTATTGATATTCGAGGGTCCTCCAAAGCTCTTCCCATTTCAAAACATACAAACTCATAACTATTTATGTATCCCAAATGCTCCATTACTTCTTTTGATGCTCAAATTGTTCAATGTCATCAGTGGAAATTCCATCATGGTGTTGCTATTTCATCATTATCCCAAAGGATTTTGATAATTTCCTTGCTTTCCAGAACAATGTAATGTCTCAAATTCCCTTTACATTTTATGTTCCAAACTTGGAAGCAAACATTGCTCTGAGAAGTCCTGATTCTTTTTCTGGCAGCTACTATTTAGAGATCATAATTGGGGCATTGAAGATTCTCATTCCTACTGGGTTTTCATTGCTGCTATATTTTCCTCAATGAAAAGAATTCAGAAATCTATATATTTTTAGCAATTACAAATAATCCTGACTGTATACAGACCATTCCAAGACAAATTTACATCAAAAGAATTCCTAATGACATAAGAATCATGTAACATATTCCTACTTTGCATATCAAGTTTCAAAAATAACAATATTATTATTGAAATATGGCTATTATATGCAGTGCAACATTGATCTTATGATTATTTGGTTTTCAGACTGTATTTCTCAAGGAATAAATGGTAATTTAGAAGGGGTACATTTTAAAGTCACTTGTGCTTTTTGCCCCAACCTGACTTTATTTAGATTTGTGGTTACAATTGTTTTATATTGTATTGGTTGCTTTGTTTCTTATTTGAATTTCATATCATCTTTTTGTCTACAACAGTTATATAATTCAAAGTCAAAACTGTAGAACAAGCTACATTCAGAGAATTCTAGCTTTAATTGCTCTTTCCAATATATTTCTACCTGCCGCATATAAATAATAAGTTTTTTATTTCCCTCTATTGTGTATTACTGAAAAGGAAAACTCATATGCACGTGTCCAAGACCTTTCTTTTATCAAAGGTATCAAGCATCCTTCATTTTGCATTTACAAATTAGCTTGACTAATATTCTATAGCATTATGTAGACATCCACTTTTGCCTTACAAAAGCTTTTCAATCTCAGGAGGAACCATTTATTAATTGTAGATCTCAGTGTCTGTGCTACTGGTGTTATGTTCAGGAAGCAGACTCCTGTACCAATATGTTCAAGAGTACCTCCCACTTTCTCTTCTAAGAGGTTCAATGTGGCTGAATTTATGTTGAGGTATGTGATCCATTTGGACTTAAGTTTTGTGCATGAGGATAGACATGGATCTATCTGTAGTCTTCTACACACTATCATCCAGTTATGCCAGCACCATTTGTTGAAGATGCTTTCCTCTCTCCATTGTATAATTTTAGCTGTTTTGTCAAAAATCAGGTGTGTGTAGGTGTGTGTAGGTGTATAGATTAATATCAGAGTTTTCTATTAGATTTCATTGATCTACCTGTCTATTTTTGTGCCAATACCAAGCTGTTTTCATGAGCATAGCTCTATAGTAGAGCTAGAAGTCAGGGATGGTGACGCCTCCTGAAGTTCCTTTATTGTACAGGGTTGTATTGGCTATCCTGGGTCTTTCATTTTTCCATACAAAGTTCAGTATTGTCCTTTCAAGATCAGTGAAAAATTGTGCTTGGGTTTTGAGGAGATTGCATTGAATATGTATATTGCTTTTGGCAAGATTGCTATTTTTACTATGTTGATCTTACCTATCCAAGAGCATGGGAAATCTTTTCATTTTCTGGTACCTTATTTAATTTTTTTCTTTAAAGAAACGTTCTTGCTATATAGGTTTTTCATTTGTTTGGTTAGCATTACCCCAAGATATTTTATGTTGTTTGTGGCTGTTGTAAAGTGTGATGCTTCTCTGATTTCTTTCTCAGCTGATAAACACCTTCAGCAAAGTAGTAGAATGCAAGATTAACTCAAAAAAAACCCTCAAGATTAACTCAAGATTAACTCAGTAGCCCTACTATATACAGAAGAGATATGGAGAGAGTGGACAGCCTTGTCTTGTTCCTGATTTTAGAGGAATCCCATTAAGTTTCTCTCCATTTAGTTTGATGTTTGTTCTTGGTTTACTGTATATTGTTTTTAATATGTTTAGGTATGAGAATCAGTCTATTACAGGATCTGGCAATTCCACTCTTAGGCATGTACCCAAAAGATGCACTTCCATGCAGCAAAGACATCTGTTTAACTATGTTCATAGCAACATTATTTGTAATAGCTAGAAACTGGAAGCAACCTACATGCCCCTCAACTGAAGAATGGATAAAGAAGATGTGGCACATTTACACAATGGAGTATTACTCAGCGGAAAAAATCTATGGGATCTTGAAATTCGCAGGCAAATGGATGGAACTAGAAGAAGCCATCCTGAGTGAGGGAACCCAGTCACAAAAAGAGGAACATGGTATGTACTCACTCATATATGGATTTTAGACATAGAGCAAACCAGCTTACAATATACACTGTCAAAGAAGCTAGGATACAAGGAGGACCCTAAGAGAGACATACAAGGTCCCCCAAGAAGGGGAAAGGAACAAGATCTCCTGAGCATATTGGGAGTGGAGGGGGGCAGTGAATGAAGAAGGAGTTAGGAGAAAGAGAAAGGAAGTAGAGGAGGGGAGAGGAGAACATGAGGGAGCAGGAAGATTGAGTCGGGGGAGAAATGCATGAGAGTAAGAAAAGAGATACCATAATGGAGGGAGCCATTACAAGTTTCAAGAGAAAACTGACTCTAGAGAAATGTCCAAAGACTTACAAGACTGACCCCAACTAACAATTTGAGCAACAGTGGAAAGGCTACCATAAATGACCTTTCCTGCTAATGAGATTGATGATTGCCATCATAGAGCCCTCATCTAGTAGCTGATGGAAACAGAAGCAGACTCCCACAGCTAAACACTGAGCAGAACTGGAATCCAATGCAGAGAGGGAGTACAAGACCAGGCTACAGAAACCCACAGAGACAGCTGACCTGAACAAGGAGGAGCTAATGGGCCCCCAGACTGATATCTGGGAAACTATCATTGAACTGACTCAGACCCCCTGAACATGGATCTCAGAAGGCCTGGGCAGTCTAAGGGACCTCTGACAGTGGAACCAGGATGTATCCCTGGTGTACAAAAGGACTTTGGGAGCACATTCCCCATGGAGGGATACTCCCTTAGCCTAGAGGCAGAAGCGAGGGCTTAGGACCTACTCCAAATGACTTGACAGATTTTGATGATCCCTTCTGGAAGGCCTCACCATCCCTGGGGAGTGGGTGAGGAATGGAATGGGGAGAGGGTAGGGAGCGCATGGAAGGGTGGGAGGGAGAGGGACATGAGATCAATATGTAAAATAAGACAAAATAAAAACTCTACCAAAAATTTTGCATTTTAAAATTATGTTTTGAAAATTTTCATGCCGTGCAATCTGATCATATACTTTCTCCATCCCTAAGTCTTCATAAGTCTTCCTACACCCCCTTGCTCCCTCCCTCCTCCCTCCCTCCCTCCCCCCCCCCCTCTTGTATAATGTCTGCCTGTGGGTCTCTATGTCTGTTCCTATCTGCTGCAGAAGAAAGCATCTCTGATAATGGATGGATAACTCACTGATCTTTGAGTATAGCAAGATATCATTAGATGTCATTTTATTAATACTTTTTTTAGATCAGTAGCATTTTGTTTTATCCTAAGCCCCTGGGCAATCTAGTCTCTGGTTCTTGGTCACCCAGGAAGTATCAGGGTAGGGTTTTATATGGTGGAGTGAGCCTTAAGTCAAATCAGGCATTGGTTAGCAACTCCCACAAGTTCTGTGCCACATTGCGCTAGCATATCTTGCAGTCAGAACAGATTGTAAGTCAAAGGTTTTGTGGCTTGTTTGTTTTCATCTTTCTTTTTCAGCAGTCTGCAGAGTACTGTCATGCACCAAAGACACTACAACAGAGAGGAGCAAGCTCCATGTAGGCACAGCTTGACTTCCCCATGTTTAGTTGTGTGTGGGTTATCTGTAGCAATGGGGCCCTGCTGTTAGTTTGTAGACAGCAGCCACTGTCTTAGCAGTAGCCTGGGTTATTTGAAGATTTCCATAGGACTCCCTTGGAAACAACAACTCAATTGACTGGAGCCCAGCCCTGGTACTAGAAGCCTCATTTGGTGAGAAGAGATGGCCACTTGGGACCTAGTATCCCCCACTGTTAGGAGACCTCATTAGCATGGCGTTCAAATGCTTAGGAATTTTCTACTGTATTTATCATCCCTTAAATGACCCTCAATTACAGCTGCCTTTCCTCACAGTCCCTCCCTCAACAAAATCTCCCCACTCCATCCCCACCTGATACTCCCATACCCTTCCCCACCTGCTCCAGTCCACCTGTAATATCTACTTTATTTACCCCTCCAAAGGAGATCCATGGGTCCTTCCTAACTTCTCTGGGTCTGAATTACCTCACTCAGGTGATGTTTTTCTAGTCCCATCCATTTGCCTGCAAACTTCACGATGTAACTTTTAACAGCTGAGTAATAAATCTTTGTGTAAATGTACCATATTTTTTTTATCCATTCTCCTGTTGAGGGACATCTAGGTTGTTTCCAGTTTCTGGTTGTCATAAATAAAGCTGCAATGATCATGATTGAGGAAGTGTCCTTGTGGTAAGATTGAGTTTCCTTTGGGTATATGTAAAAGAGTGGTATAGCTGAATCTTGAGGTAGATTGATTCTCAACTTTCTGAGGAACTGCCATATTGATTTCCATAGTTGCTGTAAAATTTGGTACTACCACCAGCAATGGAGGTGTGTTCCCCTTGTTTCATATCCTCTCCAGCATGAACTATCACTTGTGTAATTAAACTTAGCCATTTTGATATGTGTAAGATAGAATCTCAAAGTAGTTTTGATTTGCATTTCACTAATGGCTAAGGCTGGTGAACATTTCTTTAAGTGTTTCTCAGCCATTTAAGATTCTTCCACTGAGAATTGTCTGTTTAGATCTGTAACACAAGTTTAATTGGATTATTTGATAATAATATAATAATTATAATAATTTTAATAATATAATTTGATAATAATATATCTAGTTTCTTGCATTCTTTATATATTTTGGATATTAGACTTCTACCAGATGTGGAGTTGGTAAAAAAAAAAGTTTCCCACTCTGTGGTTTGGTACTTTGTTTGAATGTTATTGTCCTTTGCTTTACAGGAGCTTTTCAGTTTCATGAGGTCTCATTTATTAATTTTTAATTTTAGTGTCTATACTATATATACCTATTATTCTTAGGTTTGATCTTTTCATAGTGTCCCATATGTTCTGTATGATTTGTGTCTGGAGTTTTTCTATTTGACATTTTCTTTGACCTATGTATCCATATCTTCTATCATATCTTCAATGCCTGAGATTTTCAAAAGTTTGCCTCTGTAGCTCCTGTTCAAATTCCTTAATATTTCATTTCCAGAATTCCTTCAATCTGAAATTTCTTTATTGGTTCTATTTCCATTTTCTTGTCTTGAACAGTTTTATTCATTTCCTCCCATTGGGTTTGCTTTCCCAGATTTTGTTTAAGGTATTTATTAATTTTCTTTTTAAGGACCTCTATCATATCCATATAGATGGCTTTGAGGTCTTTTTCTTGTGGTTAACCTATGTTAGCATACTTAGGGCCTGCTGCGATAGGGTTTCTGGGTTCCAATGAAAACGTATTGACCTGGCTATTATTGATTGTGCTTCTAATGCTGATGTCTAGGCATCTGGGATTGGGGTGATTATCGGTCTAGGTGCTGATACCCAGGTTTGTCTTTGTTGGGTGGATATTTTTTTCACTGGTTTCTGTTTTCTGTCTGGATGTTGAGCCTTATGGCTGTGCATTGCCTTGTAGGAAATTTTCTTTGGATCTGATAGTTGTGGCCACTGGGGGTTCCAGATAAAATGAGTTTCTGAGTATTGGAAGCTGACCCTTAGGAATGGGCATAGGCTAGGGGTCTGGCGGGGTTCACAGGAAGTAGGAGAGCAGAGTGTTCAACCAGTATCTACTGATTTCCCTGGAATGGGGGAGACTGCGAAGAGAGGTCATCCCAGAGAGTTTGGATCTGGAGGAGCACAAGGAGAGGAAAGATGTGTAGACAGCCTACCTGCTTTCTTATGGGTTAGGGGAGAATGCTTGCTGGAATTGGGGGCTGGAATGAAGTATTACTGGGGAGAGGAAGGTTAGGAGAAGGTCTGTGGGATCCACTGGAGATGTGGGCAGAGAGGAAGGAAGGCTGTAGCAGGCGCTCTGTTGCAGAGCTAAGGATGTGACTGAGGGATTGGTTTGGACATGAAGGGGTAGAGGTCTGTTAATTTAGCTGTTTTCCTGTCCTGATCAGCTGTTGTGTTCCCAGGGAGTGCCTGCTGGGGTTAGAGGCTGGGATACTGGGATGAGTTTGGGAAGGAAGATTGAAGGAGAAAGTCTTTGTGTGATCCTTTGGGGATGGGATCAGATAGAAAGGGAGACATCAGGAGAGGAAAGGGAGACAGCAGCAGGTGGCCTGCTCTAGAGCTGGGGATGAGACTGAGGGATTGAATCTGGAAGAGCAAAAGAAAAGGGTGTGGATCCAATGTCTGCTTACTTGTTGCCCTAGCAGGAGTGACCTTTGGGTTATTAGGGGGTGCCTCTTGGGTTTGGAGGCTGGGACAAAGCAACAAATGGGGATAGTTAGAAGGGGAAGATCTGTGGGATTCACAGGAAAGGGAAACAGCAGTGCAGGGAAGGCTGCCACAGTTATTCTGCTGCAGAGCTTGGGATAAGACTTTCGATAACAGGAGAAGAGAAGATCTGCAGGCAGCCTGGAGGCTGGAATAAAATGACAAGTAAGGAGATGGAGGTTAAAAGGGGAATATCTGTAGGGGTCCATGGAGGATGGGAACAGTGGTACAGGGAAGGCTGCCACAGGTGTTCTGCTGCTGAGCTGGAGATGAGACTAGAAGATTGGGTGTAAGGAAACACAGGGAGAAGAGATTTGCAGGAAGCCTACCTGGTTTTCTCATGTTCTTTAATATCCATGGTTCATCTCCAAATGCCAATAGATGTTCTTGGTCTGCCCTGCTGCCAGACACCATGCTGATGTCAGTGGACCATGCTGCTGTTGGGACCACGCTGATGTTAGTGTTCTGTGCAGCCATCTGAGGCCATATTGATGTTAATTGTCTGTGCTGCCATCAAGGGCCTTGTTTGGGTCCATGGTTCTACATCAGCTGGGGACGACATTGATGTCTGTGGCCCAAGTTGCCACCAAAGGCCCTGTGGGTGTTCCTAGTCTGTGCTGCCACTTGAGGCCACGCTAATGTCGTTGGCCTCTGCTATTGTCAAGGTCTTTGATAGTGTCTGTGACCTGTACTGTGGTAGAGGGCCCTATTGATATCCACAGTTTGTACTGCCACCAGAGACTATGCTGGATCTATAGCATGTGCTGACACCAGAGAACATGTGGATGTCCATGGTCCATGCTGTCACCAGAAACTGTGTGAAAGTCCATAATCCGTGCTTCTATTAACTGTAAAAGGCAAGGAAGCTTCTTTTGCCATGGTATTGATGACTTCAGACTCACAGTTGAGAAAGAGGGACACAGAGACCTTCTGTGATAATACCTACCCACCAGAAAACCATCCAAAGCAAGTCTTAAAAATAATAAGAGCCAGGTGGCTGTGTGTGTGGTGGTGCATGCCTTTAATCCCAGCATTTGGAAGGCAGAGGCAGGGGAACTCTGTGAGTTCAAGGCCAGCCTTGTCTACAGAGCAAGTTCCAGGACAGGCTCCAAAGCTATACAGAGAAACCCTGCCTCAGAAAAACAAAAAACTATTGTAATAAGGACCTAGCAACCCAGGCAGGTGGAAGATAGCCACAGGCTTGCCTGGATCCTCATGGCCCAACATAACTGAGAACATCCACAGGTTGGCACAGCATCTTGCAGCACTGAGCGGGTAGGGACCATTACGATGAGCACATTTATGGTGGAGAAATGGAAGAGAAAGAGAAGTCAGCTGGTTCATGTGCTGTGGAGAGAGGAGGAACTGAAGAAGTGAAGAACAAGCTGAGATGGTTGGCCTGCTTACCACCTGGGGCCATAGTGATGCCCATGCCTGAGCCTCTGCCAAGGGTCATATCTGGGTC
Organism: Cricetiscus sungorus; assembly: GCA_030556225.1. Lineage (NCBI taxonomy): Eukaryota > Metazoa > Chordata > Mammalia > Rodentia > Cricetidae > Cricetiscus > Cricetiscus sungorus. The sequence goes on from JANBXA010000609.1 coordinate 12,152,069, forward strand.
CATGATCCAACATCAGCCAGGTTCTATGCTGTCATCCATGGCCCATGTTCCCACAAAAGGCTACATGGATGCCCAGAAGGGAGTGGGTTCTGAGCCACCACCTGTGGCTGTTGGTGCCCTAAGGCTGTGCTGCTGGAGGAGCCATATTGATCTGAGTGGCCTGCACTTCCACTTAGTGCCATGATGACACCTGGGCCAAGCTGTAGCTGAGGGTTATGTCTGGTTCCTGGGCACTACTTCAGCCAGCATCTGTATTGATGGCCAAGTCTCCTGTTATCACCAAAGGTTATGCACATACCCAGGATGTTGCCTGCCACCTGAGGCTATGTTAGTGCTCAAGAGCCATGCTGTAGCTATGCCATACTGATCTGAGTGGCCTGTGCTGCCACCTAGGGCCATGGTAATGTCTGGGGCAGGGCTGCTGCTGAGAACCATGTCTCAGTCTGTGGTCCTACTGCAGCTGGGATCTGTGTTGACATCCATGGACCATGTTGCCACATGGACGACCAGGGTGTGGGTCTGGGCCACAAACCATTGCCATGTTGATGTCTGAGCATCTTGCTGCCACTAGGGCCACTCCAGGCTAAGTGGCTTGAGCCATGGAACCTTGATGATATTTTGGCCCGAGCTGCTGCCAAAGGCCATGTCTAGGTCCATGACTCTACAGCAAGCAGCCAGGGTCTACGTTGATGCCCAGGGTCTCGGTTACCACTGAAGACCAAGTGGATGCCTTGTTGCCATGTCAGTGTCTGAGGGCTCTGCTGTCACCAGGTCCATGCTAATCTGAGGCTGTGGTGACATCTGGGCCTGGGCTGCTGCTAAGGACCATCTCTGAGTCCATGGTCTTACTGCAGCTGGGGTTTGTGTTGATGCTTATGGCTGTGTTGCTACCAAAATCTATATGGATGCTCAGGGTCTGGACTGCCACCTGGGGACATGTTGGTGTCAAAGGCCATGCTGCCACTGGGGTCATGCCAATCTGAGTGGTCTGACCTGGCACGTGAACCCATGGTGACATCTGAGCTCCAAGCTGCTGCCAAGGGCCATGTCTGGATCTGTGACCCTGCAGTAGCCAGGTCTGAGTTGATGTCTTTGGCTCCTGTTACCACTGAGGGCTGTGTAGATACCTAGAGTCTGGCCAGCTGCCTGAGACCATGTTGGTGTCCTAGGTTCATACTGTCACTGGGGTAATACAGATATGGGAAGCCTGCACTGCTACCAGAGCCAAGGTGACATCTGGGCCTGAGCTGCAGCTGATAGCCATGTCTGGTCCATAGCCCTACCACAGCCAGGGTCTGTATTGATGTCCATGATTCCTGTTACCATTAAAAGTTATGTGGATGGGCTGCCACCTAGGGCCATGTTAATGTTCAAAGGCCACATTGCCACTGGGGCCATGCCAATATGATTGGCCAGCAATGCCATCTAGAGCCATGCTGACATCTGGGCCCAGGCTTCTCCAGAGGGCCATCCTTACTTCCATGGTCCTGCTGTAGCTGGGATATGTGTTGACCTCTATGGCCCATGTTACTACAGGGGGTATAGAAACCATGCACGTTGAAATCAGAGGGCTGTTCTGAGCTGGGACTGCCCTTTGATGGCCCTGGGAGAGCTGGAGAAAATTGATTTTTCCTCTCCCAGCAACTATCAACTGCAAATAGCTACTTGGTTAGGGGTGGATTTTGTGTTCATTTCCCCGTTCCATACTAAAATGTTGTCTGGCTTGAATTTGTGCAGGTCTTGTGCATAATGTCACAGTCTCTGTGGGTTCACATGTGCATCAGCCCTGCTGTGTCTACAAGGCTATTCACTACTTCTGGCTTTTACAATCTTCCCGCTTCCTCTTCCACATAGATCCCTGAGATTTAAAGAGGTAGGTTTGGTGAAGACACCCCATTTACAGCTGGTTTCTACAAGGTCTCTCACTTCACATTGCCTAGTTGTGGGTCTCTTTGATTACCATTCATTGCAAGAAGAAACTTCTCTGATTATGGCTGAGAGAGGCACCGATTAATGGTAGTTAGCAATATGGCATCGGAAGTCATTTCATTGCTATGTACTTGTAGCAGACTAATAGCATTAGATTTTCTCCTGGGGCCCATGACCTATCTAGTCTCAAATTCTTGGCTACTTTAATAGCATCAGCTATGGGTTCTATCTCATGGAATGGACCTTAAATCCAATCAAAAAGTGATTGGTTACTCCAAAAATTTTTGTGCCACTATTGCACCAGTATATTTTTCATGCAGGTTGCTGTTGTGGGTCACATGGTTTGTAGCTGGATGATATTGATTACTTTTCTCTTCTAATAGCGTGCACATACCTTTTAGTATCATAAAAGGTAGTCAGTAGGGCTGAAGGTTCTACTTATCCACTATCTTACTTTCCCCATTATCTTATTCAGTGTTCTATTTCTGTAAAGAGACACCATGACCGTAGCAACAACTCTTATAAAGGAAAACATTTAATTGGGGTTGGCTTACAGTTTAGAGGTTCAATCCATTATCATAATGGCAGGAATCATGGTGACACACAGACACACACAGTACAGGAGAAGGATCTGAGAGTTCTATATCTATATCCCCAGGTAGCAGGAAAAGAACTGTGAGCCAGTGATCCTGGGCTTGAGCATCTGAGAGCTCAAACACCACCCTCACAGTGACACACTTCCTTAAACAAGGCCATACTTACTCCAACAAGGTCACAATTCTTAATAGTGACACTCCATATGGGCCAAGTATTCAAATACATGTATGTATGGGCCATACCTATTCAAACCATCACATCCATATTCAATGACATAAGTAAATAGTGTATTCAGCAATAGAGTATTACCATCATGTTGTGGAGAGTAATCAATAGCCTGTAATGTTTGGGGACTTCTTTGGCCAATTATATGAGAAGATGCAATTCATTCCTAGTACTGAGAGCTTCACTTGGCAGCATATGATGTCTAGTTGGGGCTATTGTCACCCTCATTATATGGTAATTACATTTAAATATCTTTATACATTGTAAGAAGCTTCTAGAGTAGTAGGTTTCCATATGACTTTTCAAAAGGCCTTTCATGTTAGTTGTGCCTTCCCATATTTCCTCTTTTATCTTTCCTTTCTATCCCACTCCCATTTAATCCTCTTATTCTAATTTCTCCATTTAAGTTTTAGATATTTGTGTTTCATTTAGAATCTCTATAGAGATTAGGTAGAGCATTAATGGCTAGGGGGAGGAATTGTCCAATAAAGGGGAAATAAATTTTAATGTTATAAGGGGGAGGATGGTAGTTCATTGTAGACTTAGTGTACATTTTTTCTATCATGGTTATTTTAGAAAATGTTTTCATAGACTGAATTTTTTGCAATCCATCTCTTTGGGATCTTAGAGGTTAGAATGCTCTCTAGATAATATCTTAGTTTAAGTTTCCCAGGGCTGACTTTAAGGCAAGGATTCCTATAGAAATGAATGAAGGAATACATCCATAAAAATGCAGCATGTTGGTGGAGGGAGGGGAAAAGATGAGATGGAGTTGAAACCTGAATTATGAGAGCAAGGAAAGATCCAAAGAATCTTACTTTGGCTTGGAATTGGGGAGTTGCAAAGACAATGTGAGATGCACTTCAGTGTTGTAACCAGCTAATGCCAAGAGATCTGGGATGATTATTCTCTTCACCATCATACACTACTTGCTTAAGGGTGGTCCTTGGGGATCCAGACTCTATCTCTCAAGGCAAATCAAGCCCTAGCCACTTGAGGGTGCTCATCTGCAGGCAGAACCAAAAGATAGGGACATAAGAAGAGAGAGAAGCCCACAACCAGAAATCTGACTAAACCTCTCACCACCTGAGAAGCAGAATTTTCAGCATAATAACCTATAGTTTATAAGCTTTCTTGTTTCCCAAATGAAAATCTGCACTTTTCTTGGAATTTCACCAGTAAATGTTTGTGAAACCTTAGTGGGTTCTGCTTTTATCTTATCAGATTGCAATGACATCAAATACATGTGCATTAGCTTATAGTAAGGAGGCAAAGTTTCTTAACAACCCTTTGAGAGTTACTGTAAAGGCCACCAAATTGATATGTGTGGCTAGAGATAAGACACCTAATAGCAACTCTCTCTTAGAAAGGCCACACTTCGCATTGGCTGTAATTTTACTCTTTTTTTTTTAATGTGTGTGTGTGTGTGTGACAGAGAGGAAGCAGCCATGTAGGTGCCCATAGAGGTCAGAAGAGGACATCAGGCCCCTTGGACCCTCCTGACATTGACTCTGGATGCTGAACTCAGGTCCTTTGGAAGAGCAGGAAGCACTTTTAACTGCTGAAACATAGCTCTAGCCCCTTTATTAATTTTTAGTACAACTCTAACCCTGCTTCATGCTGGCTAACCCAGAATACTTTCCTCTTATGATGCAAGCCACAACTCCTGAGTTTTCCTGAGTCAAAATCCCTAAAAGATCAAGGGAATTCCTAGAGGGGTTGAAGGTGACAGCATAATACTATATGTCTTGTCTCTTCGCCAATAACAATCCAGTTAAGGGTTTCAGACTGTTGGAGATGTATACTTGCAGGGAACTAAGAAGCTTGAAATTATAAAGGAATTGGAAAAGTTATAGGTAGAACACTGGCGGTATCTTCTTCCATGAGTGACTATCTATCCAATGGGAGATCAGTAATGTACACAGGGGCATTGTTATGGATAATCAGAATCAATACTCTATTCTAAATAAATAAAAATGTGTCATTGGTGTTTTATTACTTGATTTTTCCTTCACAACTATTTGCTAATCACATGGTAAGAGAAAATTATAGTGTATTATGTATACCCGGTTTTCCCTAGTCACACGGTGTTGAGTCAGATAGCTCCTATGAGGCTGCCTTTGAAATTTCACAGATGTGCAAGGTAATCCCTCTGTGTGAAATCAACACCCAGACTTGTGTTGGAATTAAACCAGGGTTCCCCTGACAGTAGCAAGAGGAATAAACAGAGCTTTGTTTTCCTGCTAATGAGAGCAAACAGTTCTATCCCTGGCGGCCTTCTTTGGAAGTTTTGCAACTATGAGATGATCACAGACAGGCAAGAGGAATAGCTCATATTTACAGAATGAAATCCCAGAAAAGGAATAGAACCTACTTGAGATTAGCAAGTACTTTAACCCAGAGGCAAAAACTCACTGACCAAACACATTTACACACTCATGCTTTCAACTCTGGTAGCTTGTGTTTTGACTCATTGGAGTGATACAAGTAGACATCAGGGGTCAGAAGGTATTGCCTGAAGATTCTAGGTTTTTGTGTCTAAAACAAGGAATTGAACCGAGATTTACAATTGCAGTAGAAGCAGAGATGGTTGGTTTAGAAAACAGAAGCTTCAAAGGAGGGGAGATATGGGCTAGAGTAAGAGAGAGTTGAACAGCTCAAAGGGCCATGTGCACATGATGAGAATTTGATGCCACTGGGCCTATGGGCTCATTGGCACTGCATGGACTTTCTCATGAATTCTCTATTACATGTACTTTCACATACAACTTCCCACATTGCAAGTCTCATTCACATCTTTAGTCTCGCCTCAGGGATGTACATTTTAGTATTAAGATGAACTATAGGTCAACTTTAGACATTCTGGAGTGTGTGTTTGGGCTAAATCTGGCTTTTCTGTATGTCAGCTTACTTTTCTCATATGCTAACTCTTCAGCCTTGTAGGACCTCACTCTTTGTGACATTCTCTTGATGATTGAGGATCCAAGGCGTTGCAAGAGTCCAGCAAGACAGTGAGCCAAGAGATGTTTCCCATTCCATTTCTTTTTTTAACTAGAAAAAGTTTATTTTGTGTATATGGGTATATTGTCTGCATGCATGTTTGTGTAGCACAAGCGTACCTAGTGTCCACAGAAACCAGAAGAGGGCTTCAGATCTTCTGGAATAGGAGTTACAGACAGTTGTGAGCAGTTATGTAGGTCATGGAAATCAAATTTGTGTCCTCTGCAGGAGTAGCCAGTACTCTTAACTTCTGAGACATCTCTCCAATCTCCATTTATTTTCTTAATATTTAAACCAGTGAACAGAAACATAGCATACAAGAACAGAAGTAGGTAATAAACATTTACACAGAGTCATTTTCCTACTCTCTAGATAAGGCTGTGCTCTGTTTTAAGTTTACTGCCTTGCCCTACTTTTGTATCCTATGTATTAGTGGCTTTTGAGCTGAGCTTTGCCCCAGGTGCCTCCATTTTATAAAGAAGGAGTTAGCACCATATTTTTTTTATTGAAAATAAATTATTTTCCATGCAATATAACCTGATTCCCATTCCCCCAATTCCTGCCCACTTCTAATACCCTCCACATCCACTCCCTTTCTGTCTATAATTAGAAAAGAACAAAGTTCTAAGGGATAACAACCAAACATGACAAAAACAAAATATAGTAAGACAAAGCAAAAACTATCGTATTGAAGTTGGATGCTGCAGTGAAATAGGAGGAAAAGAGTCTTAAGAGTAGGCACAAAGTCGGAGACTCACTCCTTCTTATAGTCAGTATGGAGTCCCAAAAAAATACTAAGCTAATAGCTGTATATATACTGAGTACCTGAGTATAGACCTAAGTAGGCCCTGTGCTTGCTGCTTCACTTTCTGTGAGTTCATATGTGCCTGCTTAGTTGATTCTGAGGACCTTATTCTGCTGCTGTCTTCCACCACTCTGTCTCTTACAATCTTTCCACCTCCTTTTCCATTGCATTTCCTGAGGACTGAGGGGAAGAATTTTATAAAGACACCTTGTCTAGACTCTCTGCATAATGTGTGGCTGCTGGAATATATATCAGTTCGATCTACTGCCAGAGGAAGCCTGTCTGATGATGTCTGGATTATGGCACTGATGTATGAATATAGCAGAATGTCATAGGAATCATTTTTATTGATTTGTTTAGACACATAGTGTTTGGTTTTACCCTAGGTCTATGGGTTAAATTGTTTCTGGAACATCATCAACCAAGCAGTGTAAGGGATGTGATCTGCCTCATAGAGTAGGCCTTAAGTCAAATGGGACATTAATTAGTTGGTTACTAATTTGTGTCACATTGGCCTATCATGTCTTTCAGGCAGGACGGATTGCAGGTAAAAGGTTTTAGGGTTGGGTTGGTGTTTACATTTCTCTTTTGATAGCCTGCAGAGTACTTTCTACACCAATGACACTAGAACTTAGGGGTAAAGACTCCATATAGACACCAGTTCAACTTCTCCATGTTCAATGAGTTGTGTGGGTGTTGTCATTGGCAAAGGGACTTTGCTGTCAGTTTTTAGAGAGCAACCCTTTGCCTTAGTAATGCCCTGGGTTGTTTGGGGATTCCCATGAGACCCTCTTTGTCGTGCCTACCTCGGCCAGCAAGTAAACACAACCATGACTCTTCTTCAAGCAGTTTATTCAGGAACCTTGCACATCAGCTTCCACTTCTCCTAGCCCCAGCAAGCCCATAAATGTGCTCTCACAGCCCAATCAGCTCATGCCACCTGGCGATCCTGGATAGGCCACAGAAGGAGGAAGTGCACCAGATCCATCAAGCACTTCCAAATAAGGCTTGTTTACAGCTAAGCTTGAACTACCTGGCATCCACAGGCGCCATCTTGGGGATGTGGCTTCCCACACCTCTTGGCTAAAAACTTAATTGAATGCAATCTAGTTCTACCCAGCCCCAAGAAATGGTGAGTTGAGATTCTGTATCCTGCATTACTAGGATTCATAATTAGGATCACCTTCATAGATTCCAGGGATTTTCTACTGCACCAGGTTTCTACAACACCCCCAAATGCCTGCCAAACCAAACCTTCTCTCGCTACACTCTCTCCCTTTGTCCCATCCTCCACTAACCTTATCCACCCACTCTCATCCTCACCCCATAAAATCTGTTCTATGGCCAAAGCTGGTCCATGTACCCCAAACCCCCTTCTTTAACTAACCTCTCTGTGTCTATGGATTGTAACTTGGGTATTATTTACTTAATGGCTAATATTCATTTATAAGTAAATATATGCCATATTTGTCTTTTAGGGTCTTGGTTACCTCACTCAGGATAATTTTTTTTCTAGTTCTGTCCATTTGCCTGCAAATTTTATGATTCCATGTTTTTTTTTTTAATCTGAGCAATAACCCATTGTATAAATATACATAATTTTCTGTATTGTTTCTTCAGTTGAGGGACATCTACATTGTTTCCAGTTTCTGGATATCATGAATAAAGCCACAATGAACATGGTTGATAAAGTGTCCTTGTGATAGAATGGAGCATCCTCTAGGTATATGCTCAAGAATGGTGAAGCTGTGTCTTGAAGTATATTGATTCCTAACTTTATGAGGAACTACTATGCTGATTTCTGTAGAGGCTGTACAAGTTTGTACTCCCACCAGCAGTTGAGGAGTGGTGCCCTTTCTCTACATCTTTTCCAGTATGAGCTGTCACTTAGGTATTGAACTTGGCCATTCTGTCAGGTGTATGATGGAATCTCAAAGCAGTTTTTATTTGCATTTCACTGAATTGTGTTGGAAATTTGATAGGGATTGTGTGGATCTGTAGATTGCTTGTGGTAGGATGGCCATTTTTACTATGTTAATCCTACTGATCCATGAGCATGGGAAATCTTTCCATCTTCTGATATCTTCTCCAATTTCCTTCAACAAAGACTTGTTTTTATCACTTGCTTGGTTAGAGTCACCCAGAGATGTTTTATATTATTTGAGGCTCTTGTGAAAAGTTCAATTTCCCAGATTTCTTTCTAAGTTTATCATTTTTATATATTAGGGCTACTTATAGTTACTCTTGTATTCAGCTACTTTTATCAGCTGTAGGAGTTATTCAATGGAATTTTTAGGGTCACTTATGTATACTGTCATATCATATTCAAATAATGCTACTTTGACTTTTCTCTTTCAAACTAGTATCCACTTGATCTCCCTTATTTTTCTAGGAAAAACTTCAAATACAATATTGAAAAGATATGGAGATAGTGAACAACATTGTCTTCCTGATTAATGGAATGGCTTTGAATTTCTCTCCATTTATGTTGATGTTGGCCATGGCCATTCTGGAAATTACCTTTATTATGTTTTGGAATATCCTTTGTATCTCTATTCTCTCCAGGACTTTTATCTTGAAGGGTGCTGGATTTTGTCAAATGCCTTTTCTGTATCTAATGAGATGATATGAGGTTTTGACTTTTAGTTTGTTTATATGGTAGATTACATTTATTGATTTTTATATATTGAACCATTCCTGCAACTCTGAGATAAAATTTACTTGATAATACTGATCATTTGATGTGCTCTTAGATTTGGTTTGCAACTTTTTTTGAGTATTTTTGCATCTGTGTTCATAGCAGAAATTGGTCTATAATTCTGTTTCTTTGTTGAATCTGTCTGCAGTTTGGGTATCAGTGTAATTGTGGCCTCATAAAAGAAATTTTGTGCAATAATTTGAGTGGGCTTTCTCAGCTACAGAACTGGGGATGAGACTGGTGGGACTGGAAGTATTAGTCTTAACTCTTCTTTGAAAATCTGGTAGAAATCTATGCTAAAAGCATTTGGCCCTGGGCTTTCTTCCTTCCTTCCTTCCTCCCTCCCTCCCCTCCCCCTCCCTCCCTCCCTCCCTCCCTCCCTCCCTCCCTCCCTCCCTCCCTCCTTCCTTCCTTCCTCTCTCTCTGTCTTCTTTTTAAATTGGGAGACTGTTATTGACTGCTTCTATTTCACTAAGACTTATAGCCCTATTTGTATTGTTTATCTGATCTTGACTTAACATTGGTAAGTGGTACCTATTGTGAAAATTAACCATTTCTTTTAGATTTTTCAATTTGATGAATTATAATTTTCTAAGGTATGTCCTTATGATTCTCTGGATTCCTTCAGTGTCTGTTGTAAGTTTCCATTTTAGTTTCTGATTTTGTTAGTTTGAATAGGTTATACCTGCCTTATAGTTTGGATAATGGTTTGTCTATCTTGTTGCTTTTCTCAAAGAACCAACTCTTTGTTTCATTGATTATTTGTATTGTTATCTTTGTTTCTATTTTATTGATTTCGGCTCTCTGTTTGATTATTTCTTGACATCTACTCCTCTTGGGAATTATTTCTTTTTGTTCTAGTGCTTTCAGTAGTATTGTTAAGTGGGCTAGTATGAGGTCTCTCTAATAATTTTATGTGGGCAGTTAGTGTTATAGATTTTCCTCTTATCATCTCTTTCCTCATGTCCCATAAGTTTACATATACTATGTATTCATTTTCATAGAATTCTAGTAAGTCTTTAATTTCTTTCTTAATTTCTGTATTTACACATTTTTTATTCGGTAGAGTGTTTTGCAGTTTTCATGAGTTTGTGAGATTTCTGTTGTTAATAGCTAGCTTTAATCCATGGTAATCTGATAGGATGCATGTAGTTATTTCAATTGCCTTCTATTTTTTGAGACTTGTTGTGTGTCTCTGTATGTGGTCAGTGTTGTAGACAGTCCCATGAGGTGCTGAGAAGGTATATATTCTTTTGTTTGGTGAAATGTTCTAGAACTACATTAGGTCTGTTTGGTTTATGACATCTGTTAGTCCCAGTATTTCTCTGTTTCGTTTTTGTCTGGATGACCTGTTCATTGGTGAGGGTGGGTACTGAAATCCCCCACTATTAGGGTAAAGGTCATTAAGTGAAGTAAGCTGTAGTAGTGTTTCTTTACAAACTTGGGTGCTCTTATGGTTGGAGCATAGATATTAAGAATTAAAATCCCATCTTGGTGGCTCCCCCCCCTTTGATGAGTATGTAACATCCTTCCCTACATCTTTTGATTAATTTTTGTTTGAAACATATTTAGTTAGATACTAGACTGGCTATACAAGCTTGTTTCTTAGGTTCATTTGCTTTGACTATCTTTTTCTAACGCTGTACCCTGAGGTAATGTCTATCCTTAATGTTGAGGTATGTTTCCTGGATGAAACAGAAAGATGGATGCTGTTTTCTATCTGTTCTGCTAGTCTGTGTCTTTTTACTGGGGAATTGAGGCCAGTGATATTGAGAAGTATCAATGACAACTCCTATTATTTTGTTATTGTTTTTAGTGGTGGTGTTGGTGGTGGTGTTTGTGGTGGTGGTGATGGTGTGTGTGCTTCCTTTTTTGATTTGTTCTGGTGTGGGAATTTTTTATTCCCTATATTTCATGGATATAGTTAACCTCCTTGGGGTTGAGGTTTTCATCTAGGACCTCCTGTAGGGCTGGATTTGTTGATAGATAATTTTTAAATTTGGTTTTGTAATGAATATCTTATTTTCTCCATCTATGGTGACTGAATGTTTTCCTGAGTATAGTAGTCTGGGATAGCATCTGTGGTCTCTTATTAGAGTGTGTGGCACATCTGTCCAGGCCTTTCTGGCTTTAAGAGTCTCCAATGAGAAATCAGGTGTGATTTTAATAGGTTTGCCTTTATGCATTACTTGGCTATTTTCCCTTACAACTTTTAATATTCTTTCTTTGTTTTCTATGTTTAATGTTTTGATTATTATGTGCTTAGGGAACTTTCCTCTCTGGTCCAATCTATTTGGAGTTCTGTATGTTTCTTGTACCTTTATAAGCATCTCCTTTAGGTAAGAAAAATTTTCTTCTATGATTTTGTTGAAAACATTTTCTTTTTATTTTATTCATTTTACATATCAATCACAGTTCTCTCTCTCTTCCTCCTTGTTGTTCTTTTGATATAATTATTGCCTATGAAACACAAACATGAGTCTCAGCACCCACGTGGAGTTTATTGATAGAGAAGAGAGAAAGGGGTGTAGCTGTGGGCCAACCAAAAGCAGGAATGAGAGAAGAGAGAGAGAGAGGCATGTGTTGGCAAGCTTGCTTTAAAAGGGAAACTTGCACATGTGTAACTGAGTTCCCTTTACAGCCAGGTAAGCAGTGACAGGTAAGTCGTGAAGTAGAGAAGCATCCCACCCATCATCGGGGGCAGGGTCAGCAGACTGCTGAATTCCAACATTCCTACCTCTTAATATAATTATTAAAAAGGTGGGTGGTTGGGTGTGGCAGGTTAAGGAATAGGGGCATTGAGTTCTCAAGTCTGCTTCCTGCTGACTTGGGGGCATTGATTGTCTTTGGGCAATCTGAGAAAGCTTGGGTGCTGCCATGTCCTGGTAGCTAGTTGTTTCATTGCAGTCCTGACAGTATGGAACTCTGGCTTCTTTTTGAGACCTGGCAAGATGTTAGCAGAACAGAGAACAAGGTTAAGTTTAGAAAAAAAATTTTTTTCTTAGGTCCTGGTACTTGAGGGGAGAATTGTAAGATGCGGGAGGGGTTTCCGAGGTGAGGGATGGGAGTCCTGGGACCAGGGAAAGGTTGAATATTTATTTGGAGTGAATCTGACCTGTTTGAATGGGTCCAATTTGCTCCCTGGAACTTAAAAAGAATCCTTTGAGTTTGTGAAAACATAAATATTAAGACACATTAGCAGTATACTCATGTTAGAAATGATTTGGCTGAAAGAATTAATACATACAACTGGCAGATTTTTAGCACAATGAAAAGCACCTTAATTGTGAGCTTATAGTTACAGTTATGATCGTATAGTAGCATAGTATGGTGTTTAGTACTCTGTCAGAATTGATTAGTAGCTCATTAAAACTTTATGATTAATTAATGTTAAGACTATAAACAGTAGCAACCTTAAAATGCCTGTTTGTGAAATCTGTTTTGTAACAGCTGGAGCCTTGGCTGCTGCTTTAAGCTGACAAAGCTACCAGTCATCAAAGGCATCAGCATTCTTTAGAAGGATGAGATTTTTACCTGAATGATTAGAGAGTAACAGAGACTCACTAGCTGGCAGCATGGAGCCACCCCCAGGTCCTCCACAGTTGTTGAGGTTAGAGGCCTTAAGGACATCTGCCTTCTGCTGATGGCACAAGACCTATGGATTAGGAGCTTTTGGAAGACTTACCTACTATTGGACCAAGCAACGTGGAGAAAATTGATTCCATTGCCCTCTTGTCCACGGTCCTTAGAGCCCTTTACAGCAGTTGAGATGAAAGGCAGGATTGCTTAGTGGCTAATGTTGCTACTTTTGTGGATGGAGTTTCTTCAGTGTCCACCAGTCTTCTTGGAGGAAATAGGTGGTGCCAGCAGATGGCCTGTCTCTCTGTCATAAAAACTTTTTAATGAAATGTTTTTAAATGCCATATTCTCTAGATCTCTGATCATTTGAGGGCTGTCTTACTGTCTAGTATACCTTAGTACACAAAATTTGTCTTTAGTTACTTGCCTTAAACACACAGGTGGCTAGGTAAGGGTTTATCCCTGTAATTAATTAATCTGTCTAGAAAACTGGGTCCAAGCTGAGAGGATGTGGAGGGATGTTTTACTCAGAGCCTTCCAGCCTGACTGTAACTGGTTGTAACTTACTAGGTTAGACTTACACTTGTAAAGGACAAACAGGTAGAGAAAAACTCCCTTTGATAATAGAAGCTTAACCTTTATAATCAGCTTACAGGAAGGACTGGGTGGTTAATTTGAAGTAGACCTTTATAACCTTAAATATTTACCATCATTTAAAGACACATAACAATTTAGAAATATTTGAGACTTAGTACAGTTGAATTTAAGGTGTATAAAGTTAGCTTACATTTACATATAAATGTACGTGCCTGCCTTCGCCAGCAAGGAAGACACAACTCCAGGTAGATCTTCTTCATGCAGTTTTAATCAGGATCCTTTAAACATGTTGCTTCTGGCCCACAGGGAGAGAGGGAGAGAGGGAGAGAGGGAGAGAGGGAGAGAGGGAGAGAGGGAGAGAGGGAGAGGGAGAGGGAGAGGGAGAAGGAGAGGGAGAGGGAGAGGGAGAGGGAGAGGGAGAGGGAGAGGGAGAGGGAGAGGGAGAGGGAGAGGGAGGAGAGGGAGAGGGAGAGGGAGAGAGGGAGGGAGGGAGAGGGAGAGGGAGAGGGAGAGGGAGAGGGAGAGGGAGAGGAGAGGGAGAGGGAGAGGGAGAGGGAGAGAGAGAGAGAGAGAGAGAGAGAGAGAGAGAGAGAGAGAGAGAGAGAGAGAGAGCCCCTGCACAGGCTTAAATACTCTTGAGCTAACCAACCCCAGTGAGCCACGTGGACCCTGCAGATAGGCTACTCTAATGCGGAAGCAGACAGGCTGAACAGACTTAACCAATTAAGGGCTTGTTTACCCAGAGAGTCTTCACCAGCGGGAAGGTGTAAGGTAGAAGCCAGCACCACTTTAAGGGTGGCACTATGCGGCTCTCTACAGTTCCCCCTTTTTGTTTTAATAACGCAACAGGCAAGGGTAGTGGTCTGGTCTCCAGTAAAGCAGTGGACATTGTAATGACCCTGAATCCTGGTAGTCAGCCAAGTCACTGCCACACCCATCTGGCATCTTTTTCCTGGAGGTGGGGCCTCGGACACCAACCCACTTGCAACCAGACTTGCCCTTCTCGGAGTTGCTCACTTCCAGAGCTAACTCAGAGTGCAGTGCTAAGCCATACAACCTGAGTGTGAAGGATCAATACTTGTTCATGACTGTGAACCATGCTTGGGGAGACTGTCTTGCCTCAATGGCTGTAAATGCCTGGACAACCATAGCTGCATACCACTTCTGAGCAAACCTCATCTTGCAAAGGCACCACAGGCCCACAAAGGAGATAAGCAACAAGAGTACAGCCATGGCTCCCATTCCCGCCCACTCTTTCAGATGATCCATGGCAACGGGAACCATGATGATAATCTGGCAGCCAGTCCCGCATCCCCAAGTGTCGAATTCATTGCTACAATGGCCACTCGCAGCTGTGCCATCAGGTCATCAAAGTCAGCAGACCAATTTCCTAAAAGATAGCTAGACAACTGTCCTGACAAATTAGCAGCACGTGTAAAGTTCTCATACTGAATGCTGGTAACATACAAACCTGGATATATCATTTCACATCCCAATTGGGCCAGCTGCCACAAGGTATCTATTTGCTCCTGAATAAGATCAATTCTTAGGTTTACAATCATTAAACCTCCTTTTTGTTGAGCACCAATTGTGGATTGAGTATCCAAGGCGGTAGCCACACTCTTGGACAACTCACTCAGCTTAGAGACTGTCTGCATCTATGTACTCATAGCCATGGTAGCCATGACTGAATCCACAACTGCAAAAGAGATAGCTGCAACTATGGCTGCTGTAATGCCAAATGCTATAATGCCAAAATCTCTCTCTGCAGCTTCTACCAAACAGGCCACAAAATCTGAAAATGGTTTTATGGGGCCTTGTAGTATCTTAGTGAGGTTACCATTCACCTCTCCCTTATTGGGTAATGACTTCCATGCTTTTATGGCAATCTGATTTACTTGTTCAAGACTTAAGTCATTTCGCATGGCTTTCCAGACCTCAGGGCAAAAGGAACACCCTGTACCTGGGCTCCGCCCTTCCTCACTGTGATCAAAAGAAGGCCCTGAAGGCATTGTTTTAGGAGGGTCCCTCCCCTCCCCACATTGCCATTTCTCCTCTCCCTTCCCCCTCTGCCCCTTAGGGGATTGTTTCTGAACTCCTTTTATGAGGGCTTGCAATTCTTCCTCAGCCCAGCACACTACCTTGATGTCTCCCGAAACTGCTAACCAAGGTGCAAAGGCATCGCATTCACTCAGGAATCTTTCTATTGTGCTTTTCTTTAAATTTCTTTGACAAAAGTAGCTCCTGAAGTGCCAGAAAAATTGGACTAGGAAGTCCCCATCTTAAATATTTTACTATTGGTTTGTTACAACTGCTTGCTCAATGCCTGAGACTTTATTGCCGCTTCCCTGCGGTCTTTAATTTGGTCCCAACTTACCTGGGACTTTATAGCTCCTAACCGGAGACCTCATTGCCTCTATACTGAGGGCCTTAATTTAGTCCAAACCCGGAACTTCATCGCTCCTTACTGGAGACCTCATTACCTCTTTACCGAGGGCCTTAAATTTGGTCCCAACTTACCTTGGGAACTTTCCAGCGCTGCCCTGACTGCAAGAAGTTCTGATCTGAAAAATTCCCAGTACGGGCCACCATCTGTATGTGCCTGCCCTCGCCAGCAAGGAAGACACGACTCCAGGTAGATCTTCTTCATGCAGTTTTAATCAGGATCCTTTAAACATGTTGCTTCTGGCCTGCAGGGAGAGAGAGGGGGGGGAGGACCCCTGCACAGGCTTAAATACCCTTGAGCTAACCAACCCCAGTGAGCCACATGGACCTTGCAGATAGGCTACTTTAATGCGGAAGCAGACAGGCTGAACAGACTTAACCAATTAAGGGCTTGTTTACCCAGAGAGTCTTCACCAGCGGGAAGGTGTTAGGCAGAAGCCAGCGCCACTTTAAGGGTGGCACTATGCGGCTCTCTACATATAAAGTTAAATTTAAATCACATGTACAGATATATTAAACAAGACTGGGTAGAAATGAGAAGAACCAGAGTGTAAAGCTATGTGTAACATTGTCAGTGAAAAAAGAAATTAGAGACAAAGAATAAAAGGCAAAAGGTAAAATAATTACAGGTTCTGTTGGTGGCAGAAGCTACTGTCCCTCTGCCTAGGTGGCTGGTGTAGCAGAGGGAAGAACCTTGGGGAGGAACTAGGTCACATGGTCATAAACACATTCCCAACAGCTGGCAGAAGTCATAAAGTTTTGAGATATAATTTTGTTGGCTTTTTTTTCTCTCCACGAGTGAGGCAGAAGGATTTGTAAAACAGGACACCGGAGTCCAAGGGATACAACATCCTAAAAGACCACCATAGGTCTGAGAAATGTATGTACCAGTCTAAGGGCAGTGCTAGGGTCTAAAAGCCAAGAGACCCCTCGTGGGTCTGAGAAACGAATGCACCAGTGAGCATGAGTGGTGCTAGGCCTAGCACAAAATCCAAAATCCTCATTCTTGGGGAAAAATGAAAACTCTCAGAGTACCTTGAGCAGATGCTGCCTCAGCCCAGCCCACTGTGAGCCACTGGCATCTGCACAGAGAAGAAACAAAGGAGAGGGGCAGTAGAGAGGACAAACAAAAGGAGTGTAAGATGCCTAGTGGAACAGGACACTTTTAGGTGGAAAGAGGTGCCTGCCCTGAGACAGGCTGCAGCTGCAGCCAGCAGGAGTTTTAGCGTGGTGGGAAGAGAACAGAAACAAGTTTAGGGAAAGAGACTGTTTAGCAGAGAGGTAGGAAAAACTCCTTCCATCTACCTGTTCACTGGCAGTAATTTTGGCCAATTAGACTTATTTTCTAGGGGATATCTAGGCTGGTTTATTTCCCTTGGGTGAAGTAAAAACTGGCCAATCATTTTTGGAACTCATCAGCCCATGAATGTGGCCAAGGGCAAAGTGCCTGATAAGGACTCAGCAGTCCAAAGGCAGGAAGGCTTGAAGCCAGAATCTTAACTCACCCATGGAAAATGTCCCAGAACCTAAGGAAATGAGTTACAATGAAAAAGAGTACCCGCCCATCACCAGGGAGCATGGTCAGCAGACCACTGGGTTCCAACACTCCTGCTCTCCCCCACCTCTCCCTATCCCACCCTCATCCACTCCTCAGAAAGGCAAAGGCCTCCCATGGGAAGTCAACAATGCCTGGAACATCAAGTTGAGGCAGGACCCTCCCCAACTGCATCAACGCTGAGCAGGGCATCCCACCACATGGAATGGGCTTCAAAAAGCCAGCTTGTGCACCAGGGGTAAATCTTGGTCCTACTGCCAGGGCCTATATAAATAGACCAAGCCACACCTGTCAAAACATTTTCTAGGCCTTTGAGCTGGGTTTCTCCTTCCTCCTCTATTTCTATTATTCATAGGCTTAGTATTTTTGTGGTATTCTGGATATTCTGGATTTCCTGGGTGTTTTGTGCTCAGGGGTTTTTAGATTTGACATTTCTTTGACCTATGTATCCATTTCTTATATCATATCTTCAATACCTGCCTGTGGTTTTCTCTTCAGTCTCTTGTATTGTATTGTATTGTAAAACCTGCCTCTGCAGTTCCTGTTCAAATTCCTAAATGTTTCATTTCCAAAATTTCCTCAGTTTGGGTTTTCTTTACTGACTCTATTTCCATTTTCTGGTCTTAAACAGTTTTATTCATTTTTTCCCACTATGTTTGTGTTTTCCTGGATTTTTTAAAGGGATTTATTCTTTTCTTCTTTAAAGACCTTTATCATATTCATTAAGGGTCTTTTAAGGTCTTTTTCTTGTGCTTCAGCTATGTTGAAATATTCAGGACCTGCTGTGGTAGGACAGCTGGGCTCTAAAGGTTTGTTTTTATGCTGGAGACTGAACATCTGGGATTGGGAGAATTATAGGTCTAGGTGTTTACTTCTAGATTTGTCTTTGTTAGATGGGTGTTTTGTTCCTTGATTTCTGATACCTCTCTGGATCTTCAGAGGGTGTGGTGGCTGTGTGTTGCCTATTTCCCTGGCCTTTTCAGGTGGTGTATTCATAGGGAAAGCTTTCTGGTGTTGGTGGCTGGGATGAGTTTGCAGAAGGAAGTTTGGAAGAGAAGGTCTTTGTGAACCCTTGTGGATGGGGTCAGAGAGGGAAGGGAAACCATAGCGCGTTTCCAGCTACAGATCTCAGAAGCAGTAAGAACAGAGTGTGTGTGTGTGTGTGTGTGTGTGTGTGTGTGTGTGTGTGTGTGTGTGGTGTTTGCCTTCAGCCTATTTGTTGCCTTGGGAGGAGAAACCCTTGGGTTATCAGGGGATGCCTGCTGGAGTTGGGGTCTGGAACAAAGCGACAACAGAGTGTGTGTGTGTGTGTGTGTGTGTGTGTGTGTGTGTGTGTGTGTGTGTGTGTGTGTGTGTGTGTGTGTGGTGTTTGCGTTCAGCCTATTTGTTGCCTTGGGAGGAGAAACCCTTGGGTTATCAGGGGATGCCTGCTGGAGTTGGGGTCTGGAACAAAGCGACAAGTCAGGAGACGTTTGTAGGACAAGGTCTGTGAGATCCACAGGAGATGTGGACAGGAAGGGAAGGAAGGCTGCTACTGCTTACAGACCTTCTCTCTTTTCTGTTCCCCTAGACCCAATCCTCCAGTCTCATCTCTAGTTCTGCAACAGAACAGCAGTAGCAAACACCACACACACACACACACACACACACACACACACACACTCTGAAGATCCAAAGAAACATTCAGAATCATCCCTCCTCTGCGTTTGCACTCAACATATCTTTACCTTAACTCAGAGTTGTGTATTCTTATCCTTATTTTACAAGGGCCTTTTTCTATATGGGTTTGAAATACTTCATATATAAGACATGAAAGTACTCTATAGGCCTTTTTCTATTTAGACTTTCACATTAAATATGAAATGTGCCCTTTCTTTGGGCATATTTCCCAATAGCAAATCTTCCTCAAACAACACATTTCATCAATATCATGATACAGTTTGATTCCAGGATAGAAAAGTTTATTGAACTTGTGTTGTCCAGCTTGATGGTAAACATCTTGCATGTTTTAAATTGTAGATTTAAATTTTAATGAAGCTTCTGTTTTCTATTTATTTCTACCTGCAGTTTGAAATTATGAGTGTTAGAATCACTGAGGAACTTACAGATAGCCAATGCCTAAAGAGCATCTTGGAACAATTAAATAAGTGCCTCTGGAGATGAGAACTAGTAATTGGTGCAGTATAAAAGCTCTCAGAAAATTCTAATGTTCACACAGGATTAAGGACTATTGACTGTGAAGGCCATTCAAAAACTATTTCTATTAGGAGGCACCTGCTATTATGAGTGATGTGTGCAACTTAGAGTCAGTCTCCTGGTAGAAGAAGGGTGCCCTCATTACCCTTAACCAAGAGCCATGACACACTCCTCTTTGCTTCATCCTCTGCATGATCAAAGGTTCTGTTCTTTTATGTTATCTCCTGATTACACAAGGAGAAACTGTAGTACGTTTTCTTCTGAAAACTTCATTGCTTACAATGATAATATAACCAAACCCGAACCCCAATTCTCCAAATGAAGAGATTCATTATGCGGTGATAAAGATAACTGATAAGAGAATTTGACAGGACCTCTATCTTGACCATTCCTTATCTGATGGAAGCACTGACATTCTGAAAGCATGGACAACTGAAGCTAGGTGGTAGTCCTGTTTAGCAATTTAAAAAAAAAATTATGAAGACAACAATTATAAAGAAGAGTCATGCAGAAGGAAACCAAAATAAACTTACCACTGGTTTATCATCAGCACTAACTTTAAATACACTCTTCCTCATCAATGTTGGAGAGTTTCCTTAACAATATAGTTAATTGAAAGTTTAGAGTGTGTGACTGGGGCTGGAGAGGTAGTTCAGCTGTTAAAAGGATTTTTGTTCTTGCAGAGGATGTGGGTTCCATTCCTGGCACTCACATGGTGGATCATAGCTGTCTGTAACTGCAGTTTCAGGGGTTCTGATGCCCTCTTCTGACCTCTACAGGCGCCAGGCACGAATGTAGTGTATACTCATAAATGCAGGCAAAACACATACACATAAAAAACATGGGTTATTTTTCTAGAAAAAAATATTTAACAAAATATTAATAGTGTCTTTGTGTAGGTCAGGGTATTTGCTAAGATGATTATAGTCTGTTAAGGTTTATCTATCTTTTTACGCTTCTTATATAATAAATAAGTGACATTGTCCTTTAAATTTTCATTGTTTTTATGAGTCATAACGCCCTTCAACTTCCAAATGTCCATTAATGATTAGGTAATTAGACTGCTTTCTGTTATGTCTATTGTCAGCCCAAGGCCTGATTTGCATTAATTGATGGCTCCCCTATTTAAATTTGTTAATGGATGATGTTAGTGTGTGCTCATCCCAGACAATCAATAGTTTGCATATGTACTCACTCGAGTTTGGAAAGCTAACCAGAAGTTAATGTTTTTGTTTGTTTGCTTTTATTTTGGAGGAATACTCACAATAAGGATAGAGTGTACTGAGCTCTCTAGACTACATATATTGCAAAACTTACTTTTTTTTAATTTTTTAAAAATTTCATATATATATATACATATATATAATTTTTCCTTATTTTACATATTGATCTCAGTTCCCTCTCCCTCCTATGCCCCACAACTCTCCCTCCAGTCCCATTCCTGCCCCCCGACTCCAGAGGGAGGGTGATGCCTTCCAGGAGGGATCATCAAAATCTGTTGAGTCATTTGGAGTAGGGTCTAGGCCCTCCCTCCTGCCTCTAGGCTAAGGGAGTGTCCCTCTATGGGAAATGTGCTCCTGAAGTCCTTTTGTGCACCAGGGATACATCCTGGTTCCACTGTCAGAGGTCCCTTAGACTGTCCAGACCTTCTAACTGAGACCCATGTTCAGGGGGTCTGAGTTGGTCCAATGCTGTTTTCCCAGCTATCAGTCTGGAGTCCATGAGCTCCCTCTTGTTCAGGTCAGCTGTCTCTGTGGGTTCCTGTAGCTTGGTCTTGACCCCTTTTCTTATCACTCCTCCTTCTATGCATCTGGATTCCAGTTCATGTCAGTGTTTAGCTGTGGGTGTCTGCTTCTGTTTCCAACCGCTACTAGATGAGGGCTCTATGATGGCATAGAAGTTAGTTATCAATTTCATTATCAGGGAAGGGCATATAAGGTAGCCTTTCCACTGTTGCTCAGATTGTTAGTTGGATGCATCCTTGTAGGTCTCTGGACATTTCTCTAGAGTCAGTTTTCTCTTCAAACCTCTAATGACTCCCTCTTTTATGGTATCCCTTTCTTTAGTCTATTTGTTCCTTGACTCAATCTTCCTCGTCCCAAGTATTCTTCTCTCCTCCCCTTCTCTTTCTCTTAGCTCCCTTTCCACTCACTGCCCCCCCAATATGCTCAGGAGATCTTGTTTCTTTTCCTTCTGTGAGGGACCTTGTATGAATCTCTTAGGTTCCTCCTTGTTTGTAATAGATATAAGTATCAAAATTACAAAGTAGTAACTTCTATTTTTAAATGTTTGTCACATACCATATTATGATTATGGTTTCTCCTGCCCCTCCCTACCTTCCCTCTGATATGGATCCACTCGTTTTTTGTCTCTCATTAGAAAACAAATAGGATTCTAAAGAATTATACTAAAACAAGATAAAACAGAAACTAACACACATGAATTGGACAGAAAAAAATGAAAGGACAAGAGCCCAAGGGAAGGTAAAGAAGGGTCCTACTTGTTTACACACTCAGGAATCCCATAAAAATATGAGACTGGAAGGCAAGATGGACCTGGTGCAGACCTGTGCAGGCCCCATGCATGCTGCTTTAGTCTCTGCTCAGTTCATGAGAGCTTGACCATGTTGACATAGACGACTTCATTTGTTTAGTGTCTTCCATCCCATCCAGACTTACACTCTTTTTATATAATTTTTTTTAATTTAGAAATAATCTTATTTTACATACCAATCCAAATTCCTTCCCATCCTCCCATGGCCTCCACTGATCCTCCCATTTCACCACTTCTACTCCCCAGGGAAGGTGAAGCCTTCCATGGGGGATCATCAAAGTCTTTCACATCATTTGGGGCAAGTCCTTCCCATTGTGTTCAGGCTTAGACAGTATTCCTCCATGGGGAGTGGGCTCCCAAAGTCCATTCATGCACTAGGTATAAATACTGATCCACTACCAGAGGCCCCATAGGCTGCCCAGGCCTCCCGACTGACACCCACATTCAGGGGGCCTGGTTCCTCCTATGTTGGCTCCCCAGCTGTCATACTGGGATCCATGAACTTCCACTTACTCAGGTCATCTGTTTCTATGGGTTTCCCCAGCATGGTCTTGACCCCTTTGTTGATCATTTCTTTAAGTGCTTCTCATTCGAGTTTTCTCTTTTGAGAATTCTCTTTTTAGATTTGCATCCCATTTCTTTTCCTTCCTTCCTCCCTTTCTCTCTCCCTCCCTCCTTCCCCTCCCTCCCTCCCTCCCTCACTCACTCCTCCCTCTCTACTTCCTCCCTTATTTTACACCCCAGCCAAAATTTCCCATTCCTCCTTTCCTCCAAGCCCCTTTCCCATCCCCTTCTGTTCCCATCTCCAACTCCATTCCTCCTTTTCTGTTTAGGAAAAGGCAGGTTTCCCATGGGTATCAACAAAACATGGCATATCAAATTGCAGTAGGACTAAGTACCTTCCCATGTATTAAGCCTGGGCAACCAGACCCATTATGAGGAGTTGGGTTTCAAAAGCCTGTAAAAAAAAAAAGTCAGAGACAGCCCCTGTTCACACTGTTAGGAGTCGCACAAGAGAACAAAGCTACACAACTGTAACATATATGCAGACAACCTAGGTCAGTCAGGTTATTTATTTTCTTAATATGTAGTTTTTTTGAGTTCTTGATATATTTTAGATATTAGCCCTCTATCACATGTGGAGTTGAAAAAAATCTTTTCCTATCTGTAGGTTGCCACTTTGTCTGAATGACAGCTTCCTTCACCTTAAATAAGCTTTTCAGTTTCTTAAGGTCCCTTTTATTAGTTGTTGATCTTAGTGCCTACACTCATAATGTTCTGTTCAGAACATCTTCTCCTGTTTCAATTAGTTCAAGGCTATTCCCTACCTTCTCTTCTGTGATGTTCAATGTATCTGGTGTTATGTTGAGATTGTTTCATCAATTTGGAGTTGAGTTTTGTAATTAATGTGGATCTGTTTGCATTCTTCTAAAAAGCAGCTGTACAGTTTGACTAGCACCATTTGTTGAAGAAGTTTTGTCCAGTGTGTATTCCTGACTTCTTTTTTAAAAAGAAATGAGGTATCCATGTGAATTTACATCTGGATCTTCAATTCTATTCCGTTGGTTAACGTGTCTGTTTTGTGACAATACCATGCTGTCTATTATTATAACTTTGTACAATGTGAAATTGGGAATGGTGGAACATCCAGCAATTCTTTTACTACTCAGGATTGTTTTAGATAACCTAGGTTTCTGTGTTTCTATATGAAGCTAAATGTTGTCTTTTACAGATCTGTGAAAATTTGATGGGAATTGCATTGAATCTATAGATTTCTTTTGGTAGGATGGTCATTTTGACTATATTAATCTTTTTGATCCATGAGCATGGGAGATCATTCTGTCTTTTGATATCTTCTTCAGTGACTTAAAGTTTTCATCAGACAAGTCTTTTACTTGTGTGGTTAGAGTTACCCCAAGATCGTCTATATTATTTGAGTCTATTTGAAAAGTTATTATTTCCGTGATTTCTTTCTCAGTCTGTTTGTCGTTTGTGTATAAGAAAGATCCTGTTTTTATTATTTTTTTGTTAAACTTGAATCCAGACACTTTGCTGAAAATATTTAATAGCTGTAGGAGTTTCCTGGTGGATTTTTTTTTGGGGGGGGGTCACTTATATATACTGCCATATCAACTGCATTTCTTCCTTTCAAATTTTTATCAATTTGATAAAAATTATCCTATTGCTCTAGCCAAGACTTGAAAAAGTATATTAAATAGGCATGGACACCTTTTTGTGTTCCTGATTTTAGTGGAATTGCTTTGAATTTCTCTCAATTTAAATTTATGTTGGCTACATGCTTGCTGTAAATTGTTTTTTTTTTTTTATGTTGAAGTATGTCTCTTGTATTCCTAAACTGTCCAAGAATTTTATCATGGAGGGTATTGGATTTTGTCAAAGGATTTTCTGCATCTAATGAGATGGTCATAGGGTTTTTGTCTTTCAGTTTGTTTATACTATAGATGACATTTATTGTTTTGCCTACGTCAAACCATCCCTACGTCACTGACATAAAGTCTACTTGATCATGGTGAATGATCTTTTCAATGTTTTCTTGGATTTGGTTTGCAAGTGTTCATAAGAAAAATTGGTCTGTAACTCTCTCTTTTGGGGAGCTTCATTTTGTTTGAATATACGGGCAATAGTTGCTTCATGAAGCAAATTGGACAATGTTCCTTATGTTTCTGTTTTGTAGAATATTTTGAGGAATATTGGCATTAACTCTTCTTTGAAAATCTGGTAGAATTCTGTACTAACACCTGGCTCTAAGATTTTCTTGGTTGAGAAGATTTAATGATTGATTCCATTACACTAGGGATTATAGATCTGTTTAAATTGTTTAAGCTGTCTGTCTGATTTTAATGTAAGTGATATGTGCTGTGGAACTTGTCCACTTCTTTTAGAATTTTCCAATTTTGTGGAATGTGTTTTTTTAAATATGTCCTTAGGATTCTCTGGATTTCCTTGTGTTTTTTTGTTATGTCTTCCTTTTCTCTTCTAATTTTGTTTACCTGGATATTGCCTCTGCCTTTTAGTAAATTTTAACAAGGACTTGCCAATCTTATTGATTTTCTTAAAGAGCCAATATGTGTATCATTTATTCTTTATTCTTTTATTTTTGCTGTTGTTTCTATTTTATTGATTGCAGCCCAGATTTTGATTACTTCTTGCTGTCTATTCCTTTTGTTTTTGATCTCTTCTTTTTGTTGTAGAGCAACAGATCTCAATTCATGGGTAGTAAACACATTTGATATGTTCAAATGACCTTTTCATAAGGGTCTCTTAAGACTGTCAGTGTCTTAGAGTTTCTGTTGTTGTGAAAATATACCTTGACCACAGCAACTCTTATAAAGGAAAACAATTAATTGGGGCTTGCTTCCAGTTTCAGAAGTTTAGTTCATAGTCATCATGGTGGGAAGCATGGTGGCATATAGACAGACATGGTACTGGAAAAGGAGCTGAGAGTTATACATCTTGATCCACAGGCAACAGGAAAGGACGGTTACATTGGGCATGGTTTTACCATCTGAGACCTCAAAACCTAGCCCCAGTGAAACACTTCCTCCAACAAGGCCACATCTACTCTAATAAGGCTACACCTCCTAATAGTACCACTCCCTATGGGCCTATGGGGGCCATTTTCTTTCAAACTACCACAGATATTTACATTACGATTCAGAACAGTAGCAAAAGTACAGTTATAAAGTAACAATAAAGTTAATTTTATGATGAGGAACTATATTAAAAGGTTGAAGCATTAGGAAGGTTGAGAACCACTAATCTAGCACTTCCAAGTGTGCTGTTAAGTTGCTTGTTTGAGACATTTCCAATGTTTTTTAATGTTGACTCAAGTGCTTATAAACTTTCTAGAAATTCCTTCATAGCTTCTTTGGCCTGAGTAGCCTTAAAGTTCCCAGGAGGTGCCTGCTCACGTTGGTGACTGGGACAAAATTATAACTAGGATGAAGGATGTTTGGAGGAGAAGTTATGTGTGATGGACAGGAGAAGGGGGTATAGTGGCAGAGGAAGTCACAGCAGATGGTATGCTACAGAGTTAAGGATGGCACGTGCGGATTCAATTTGGAGGAGCTGAGAGAAAGATGAAGCTCTGCATTTAGCCTTCCTGTTCTCCTCTCTGGAATAGAAAAGTAAATTCTTATATCAGAATTAAGATTTCAAGAATATTTAGGAATGGCTAGGGAGAGGGCTCAGTGGGTAAGAGCTTTTATTGTGGAAGTAAGAGTATCTGAATTTAGTGCCCATAGAAGAAAGCAGATATGGACAACTGTGCCTGTAATCCCAGCATTGTTGGGTGGATATAGTTGTTTCCTAAGAACTTATTGGCCAGCCTGCCTAGCCTAATTGATGAACTTCACATTTAATAAAAAACTTTGTCTCAAAAGATAAGGTGGAGAGCAATAGAGGATGTGGCCTCCATAGCCTCTTGTCTCTTGTACAGGATCATACATGGTAAATGTATACACAACACAGCACACACACACACACACACACACACACACACACACACACACACACACATGCACGCACGCACATGCACACGCACATGCACATGCACGCACATACACACACACACACACAAGCTCATGCCACATAAAAATTTTTAAAAGAACCTGTAGTGATTCTTATAAACATGTATTCATTTAATTAGTTGAGATAAAGTACAGTATACTGAAGAGTAGATTTATGTACCTAATTGAGAATAATAATTCAGCAACTCTCAGAAATAATGCTTCTCTATGTAACCAGATACTGAATGAGATTTTCCTTTATCTCCAAAATTAGAGTTAATGCCTAAAGCTGATGACAAACCACCAATTAACATCCTAAATTTAAGTTAAAAGACACTCTCCAGGAGGCAAAATGATTTGAAATTTTTTTTAAATCAGATGTACAAATCCTTCACCCTCTAAATCTGATCATTCTGCAGCTACTTGCTAGGTACTCCAACCACCCTTTGGGACTTGTTAGATCCTAGATTTTGCCCACTATGAACCCTCTAAAGTGCCTATGTTTTATGGAGACATAGATCCATCCATCTCTCAGTGCTAACCAAAGAAGTCTTTGTCTGTAGTAGATTGTGATTACTAACAAGACCCATAGCTGGTCAAGGTTCAGAGAATAAGAGATTGAAAAATGCTTATGCCTAAATGAAACATATATACTATATAAACAGATGACATGACTGCTCTATGGTATGGTATGAGAGAGAGAACAGCTAGAGGCATCTGGAAGAGTCCAGAGTAGAGAAAGAAATTAGTAGATGGAAAATACCCAGCAGATCCAACCTGACCATGAGAGAAGCAGGAACAGAGCTGGCTTGGGGGAGATAGAGGGAGATAGAGAGGAAGACAGAGCAACCATAGCCAAAAATGAGTAGCTTGGGAGAGGTAATCCTTGAGCAGGGGAAGTTTAGGGAAGGGAAGGAGGTGAGAAGGACACTAGCATGGACTCTAAAATATGGAATACGTACTTGTGATACTGAGGGAGCCTGGAGGCCATTATGAGCTCTGATATCTTGATAGATACTACAGACAACCATTTGTCCCTTCTACCTTTTAGAATTCTGAAAAACAGGAGTTCCTTTGAATCTGACATAAGCAACATCCCTCCCCAAAAGGCTCAAGGATCATTATGGAAGAGGGAGTAGAAAGAATGTTAAGTGCCAGAGATGGTGTCCACTGGACACAAGGTAGCTACACATATGTGAACTCACAGTGATTGTGACAGCATGTATGAGTCCTGTGGAAGCTGAAATCATTATAATTCTCAGAATGGAGAGGAGAGGTGGACATGAATTCTCACCCAAGCTGAGGAGCAATTGACAGTTTATAGCTGCTTGGAGAGAATCAGTTTTCTCTAAGACCCTGATAAATCAACTACATTATAATGGAATACTATACAACCAAGACTATAGGATAGCACAAATTTAATTTAATGGGCAAAAAAAAAAAAGACAAACACAAAGTCATGTGGGTTCAAAAGGTTCCTGAATGTAGACAGAGTCAAAATGGTGAACATGATTAAAACACATAGTATGGAAAATAAAGTTTATAAAAATAAAAGAGCTTACAACAAAACAGTGTCTATCCAACACCTTTTTAAGTCAAAACAGTGGGAAAACTAGACCTAGAAATGGAGAGGAATCCCTTGGCTCTTTAGTATTTGTAAAGTATGTTGTTGTAACTCCTTACCATTGCCATTTTCCTTTCTCTTACTGGATTGGAAACAAGGTGCTTGACTCAAAGCCAAGATGGAGGCCCCAAGAGAATTGATTTACATTGAGTTTTACCCTTTCACCAGACTTCTCCTTACCCAGATAACTTGTGTGTATGTGTTTGGGTGGTGGTGGGATGCTGTCTCTGTGTTGCTATGGTGAGAAACAAGACTTGGGAGGAGATTGAAAAATTGAAGATTACCAAGCAGAAAAGGTCCCAGGCTTTGTGCCTTGGGGTCAGAGTGGTCACAGTGGCTACCTCACACTGGAAAGGGTGATAATCTGATGCATTATTTGTTCAGAAGACTGTGTGCCTCAGCATGCCCAAGCTGGCACTGTAAACTAGAAGATTCTTGCAGAGATACTCTAAAGAAAGATGCTTTATTGAAGGAAAACAAGTTTTCCAGTGATGGGGGTCACACTGTACTGCTCTTGCAATCCCAGGGTCTTAGTCAGTGCTCTAGTGCTATGAAGAGACATAGAAACTCTAATAAAGGAAAACACTTAATTGGAGCTGGCTTACAATTTCAGAGGTTTAGTTCATTGTCATCACAGGGATAAGCATGGTGACATGCAGACATGATGCTGGAGGAGCTGCCATAGGCAACAGCAAAAGGCAGTAAGAGTTGGCTTGGGCTTTTGAAACCTCAAAGCTCACCCCCAGTGATATACTTCCTCCAACAAAGCTATACACCTTAATCCTTCTCAAGTAATGCCACTCCTGGTGACTAAGCATTCAATATAATGAGCCTATGGGGGTCATTCTTATTCAAACCACCACAGTCATTAAAGGTCAGAAGACTGCCATATCTGAGTAAAAGAAAGTAATCTCAGACCTAAGGACAAATGTTAATGGGTGAAATCAAATTGACTAAAACAAGTGGATATGCTGATATATACTGATAGTGGCATCTAAATAATATACTAACCAATGTGTTTGTATGGTATGCTGCCTTTTTTGTTGTTTTTTCAGGACAGTTTCTCTGTGTAGCCCAGGCTGTCTTGAACTTGCTCTTTAGTCCATGCTGTTCTCAAACTCAGAAATTCACCTGCCTCTTCCTCCCAAATGCTGAGAGTAAAGGTGTGTGGCACCACCACCTGCCTAAAAGCCGTTGTAAGAGAAAGCCTTAGGGTACTTGTATTTCTCAAGAGGAGGATAAATATATTTCTATTTTACCATATTTTAAATCAATAAGAAGAAATAACTTAATAAATTGTATATGCCATATAAGTATATAAATATGAATACAACAAGAAATTAACTAGTCTGTGATTTTTATAGAAAAATACTAACAAATTTACCTCAGGAATTAAGGAAAGCAGAAAAAGTAGTCAGTTGAGAATTTAATTATGACATTAAGAAAATTCGGCCCTATCAATATATGTTGATCATTGTATTCCCAATCTACCTGTCATGCCAGACATAGACAGTAAGGCGACCATTTCTTAAATAGGAATCTACCCAATCATGTTCACATAAACAGTACTTATATTTGAGTATCAGTAAAATTCAATACAGAGTAGGTTGTGAATCAAAAAAGGAATATTTCCAATTCATTTGATAAGGCTAGCACAAGTTTGATTCAATAATCAATCAAGGATAGTACAAGAAGAGAAAGTCATGGCTTATTATCACTGAGTATGCATGAAGGAGCCTTAGACATTACATTACTAATCTTAAAATGTATAAAAAGATTACTATGAAAAATAGAAACAAACAAAACCAAATGGGTTTTTAAACCACAAAGAAAAACAAAGGCAAAAAATAAATAAATTAATAGATAAATAAATAAATCATTTTTTAAGTTGACTTCAGGAATGCAAATTGATTTGATACTAGAAAAATCAATGCATGTGGCTACTACATCGATCACTTAATACTGAAAAAATCACACTGATAAGAATGAGTGTCTTTTCCAAAATTCATGTTAAGATGTTATTACCATGGGGCTGGTGAGATGGCTGATCAGCTAAAGGCATTTGATCCTAACATTCACATGGCAGCTCACAACCACTTGTAACTTCAGTTTTAGGAGATATGACACCCTTTTCTGGCCTCTGTGAGAACTAGACACCTAATCTACACGGAAGCAAAACACTCATATAACAAAATAAAAATGAATAAAATATGAAAAATATTCAATTATCACAATGATAATATTGGGGAGAATGACATTTTAAAGAAGTAATTGGATCCTAGAGGGCTCCACCTCACAAATAGTTTAATGCTGCTAGCTCTAACAGTAGGTTAGCTATCATAGGGGTGTGTTTATTATATTAGGAAGCCTTCTTGTGATGCATGTGTTTACTTTCTTTGCTTGTTGCTTTTTCTGGAACACCATTTTTTAAATTGTGAAGGGTCATGAACTATTTAGCTACAACAAATGTTTCTGAACATGCAATAATGAAAAATTAATCCAAATCTCAATGCATACTTCTGTCATTTTGTACTATATATGTATGCAAAGATGTGGTTTTAGCATTGATAAATAGTATCGAAATGTGGATCAACTCTGAAAAACATTCAGATGATTTGTGCCCTGCAGAGTCAATCACTCAGCCATGATTTAATTCTTTATGTAAAAATAAACAAGCACATTCATATCATTAATATGCAAATTTTGTTTTGCTATCTGCAATCTACTGTCTTGCATTATTATTAGACATTTATTAAAGTCAAGTCTATTACTGGTTCATTTACCATAGTCTATCAGTCGCTTGCTTGAGAAAACTTATTTCAGTTTCATCAAAAAGATTTCCCAAACCCTTGCATATCTAAAAATATGGCTTCATATATGAACAATATTTTGTCTTGTCTTAATACCCATAGATTCTTTCCAATTAACAGTATATAGTCATTGCTATGCCCCTTATAGGTGACATACATCTTAAGGTATCCTTTATTTTTAAATTGTTTAAATTTAACATCTTGTTCTTATTTTTACATATCAATCCTAGTTCCCTCTCCCTCCCATCATTCCATGCTGCCCACAACCTCCCTCATCCATTCCCCAGGGAGGGTGAAGCCTTGCAGGAGGATTTTTAAAGTCTGTCAAATTATTTGGGGTAGGGTCTAGGCCCTCCCCTGTGTCTCTAAGTTGATGGAGTATCCCAGCATGGGGAATGGGCTCCTGGAATCTGTTCCTGCATTAGGGATATGTCATGGTTCCATTGTCAGAGGTAACATAATTCCCAGGCCTCCTAACTGAGATCCACATTCAGTGGGTGTGGGTCTGTCCTATGCTGGTTTCCCAGCTGTCAGTCTGGGGTCCATGAGCTCCCCCCTTGCTCAGGTCAGCTATTTCTGTGGTTTTCTCCAGCCTGGCCTTGACCTCTTTGCTCATCACTTCTCCATGTCTGCAACTGGATTCCAGAAGTTCAGCTCAGTGTTTAGCTGTGGGTGTCTGCTTCTGTTTCCATCAGCTACAGGATGAAGGCTCTAGGATGGCCTATAAGGTAGTCATCAATGTCATTATCAGGAGAGGGCATTTAAGGTAGCCTCTCCACTATTACTTAGGTTGTAAGATAGGGTCATCCTTGTAGGTAGGTCTCTGGACATTTGCCTACTGTGAGATTTCTCTTTTAACCTATAATGTCTCCTTCTATTATGGTATCTGTTTTCTTGTTCTTTTCTATTCTTACAAATCAATTTTGGAGAAATGACTGAGCTGTTAAATGTTAGCCTTATTACCAAAAATATTTTTAAATTTTAATCATTTTTGCCTTACCAGTTTTTCTGTTTTGATTTTTGTTTTTGTTGGGTTTTTTTGAAAGAGAAGAGAGAAAGAGAATGAACATATAATTGTGTGTGTAAAGAGATAAGTAGCATCTTGGATCAGTAATGGGAAGAGAAAACAGGATCAAAATATATTGTATGAAAAAATTTAAATCAGAAAGGAAAATGAAATATAAATTCTAGAAAATGCATAAGTTTTGTTCTTGACCATCCTATCAATGTGGCATCATAAAAAGAAAATCACACTCTGAGAAGATTTAGAATAGGTAATTGTTTGAATAAACATCAAAGAGTTAACAGAACAAAGGGGAAGCACCCTTGGAACCCAAAGATACTAACTTACCTGCCGAAAATAGCTCCCAGGTCTAAGACAGAGGAAACAAAGGGAAGGAGCAAAGCCTCTAGACTTGGAGGAGGGACTCATTGCAGTCTGATTGATGCTAACATTTAAAGAACTTGAACTGAACTTCAGAACTCTGCACAGTACATGCTCCTGGATTCTATTCTTATTATTGAAGTAGCAAAATAAGTCAGTTATGAGAATGGCAGAAGAAATTGGAGCCACGAAGAGCCTTCCTTAGAATGCTTTGAACAAGAGCATGATGCTAACAGGAGGCTAGACACTCCTTCTTCTTTATGACAAGACTCTGGGGAGCCAACTGGTAATAAAAACTGGAATTTTCAGAATCCCAGCTCCAGTATTGCCAAGTGGAATATAGAGGTAGGTGAGTTAACAGCTGAGAACCTTACTGGCATATTCATTTATTATCTGTTTTTCCAGGATATATCACTTCAATCTGCATATTCAAGACACCCTTTCATTTCAGCAAAGCTTTCTTCAGTAATGTGAGCTGTGTTTCTGTTTTATTGTTTGATCCTTAGATTCCTTTAGCATGCTGACTACAGATTGGAGAAAAGAAACTATCCCATGTGCATACCATATGACTAAACACTCAGTTTGTTTACTTTGAAATTTACAAATCTAGCAGCAAGAAAGTAACTGCACAGTGTAGCACAAAGTAAGGGCTTTCTGTATCTAAGAGCTCTCATTTGGTACTTGCAATATATTGAGGGGAAACAGTAGTGATGTTACAGATCTAGATTTACTTCCTTCATTACCAGGCCTATTTTATGAACCCAAATCCCCATTGTCTGAGAAAAAGAATCCAAACAGCCGAAACAGCAATGCACTGAAGGTGAAAACAGTCCAGTAATTAGCTTCAGCATTCAATCATTTGGGGTTCTGTGTGCAGCCTTTGACTAGCAATCTTGCCCCTCCATCTTCTTCCTTAATGCTCCGAAGAGGGACCTGGGCATAGGAAGTCCAATAGCAAGTGATTTTTCTGTGTTCTGATACAAATTTTCATTCCCACAGAAACCAAAAATTATGTCTGTAAATGGCATTTTGTTTGAGGATGATTGCTCCCTTCCATACTGATGAGTATGTGGGTGGGTTTGTGAGCTTTCACTCTAGCCAGGCATCCATTCTTCTGCATCCTGATAGTCGTCTTTTGCATATTACTTTCTCAAATGGCAAGCTTCATGTGAAATTAGGCACTTTACTAGAGATGCTATTTAAATCACAATTTGACAGTTTCTAAGCTCAAAAGGAAAAGTGAAGGCTGTAATAATAACATCAACACCAATGACAGTAAGCTGCCACAAAGGGGTTGACTAGAGTCTACAGAGAGGAAGAATTCAAATATTAACTTCATGTTTTTTTTCTGGTGACACTATTGAGCTGGATTTATCTACTTACAATTTTAGTTTCTACTAATTTGATAGCCCTTGTCTTTATAGTTTTGAGTCTATCTTGTATTTAAAATAACGTTTTCCTGCCTCCCACAAGCCACAAAGCTAGCTGCACTCAAATTTTTGAAAGAAATTCCCAATACCTTCTCACTATTCAACTCTCTAAAATGTAGATAACATTTCTGTCACTGTATTGAAATCAGTCACCAATATCACACATGGCTTGCCCACAGTGATTGTCCACAGATTGTCAATCCCACTGTTGTTTCCTTTTCTCTTATTCACCTCACAGAGATCTTTGCGTATTACCCTTTACGTCCCCTATCCCTGCCATTTATAACTCTGAAACTTTTTTGTTCTTTTTATTCTTTATAGTCCTTCACAAACTTGATTTTCTTCCTACATTTGATCATGAAGTTGCACCAGGCCTTTGTCACTAGCTCTTGCTTATCTCTCTTATCTTGGTAAGTACACTAATGCCCATGGTTTTGCCTCCCTAAGCTGCATCTCTTGAGTCACTTACTTTCTCGACTTCTCTTCATATGCTTACAACTTCCTAATAGCTGTCACCAGTTAATACAACAGCATCTTACATTCAACAGGCCCAATGCTAATTTCATTTTGATCATTCACAAGGTATCTTTTATCTCAGAGCCCAACTCTCATTTTTGCTTCTCTGAACCAATGCCCTGGATCTCATCACTGCAACTGCCCTGCTCCCAATTCTCATAGTCATTCACCTTGTCTTTTGTAATAAGCATGTGCTTTCTCTGTCGTTTCTTTTCCAATAAAATTAAACTCATTTGCTAGAGTGCACATCTCTGTGCTACAGTGTCATGAAGCCTCGAACATTGCAAGGTGACAAGAATTTTGTAGATCCGTTATAATATTTTTCCAATATAATATTTTTTTCTGTGGGGATTTCACATCATACACCCCATTACATTCATGTCCCAGCCCTCACCTCTCCACCCCCTGCTCTTGTGACACTCCCTCAAACAACAACAAAAATCCAATTTGTATTATCTATATACTCATTGTAGCTCTATTATAATCTTAGAGTACCACTGTGATAGAAGTAGTTTATCATTGACTAAAACATATTTATGAGGTTTGTATCTATTTTACTAAGCAGTAAGGTATATATCATATATGCTATAGCTAGGGAAGGACTTAACAGAATCTGTTATTATTGAGCTCCATGTGGCTGTATGTTAGACAACATCATTGCTCCATGCAGATTATTTTAAAACAATATTTAAAACAATATTTTACTCTTTTGTGATTCCCCTTCACCAATTTCAGTGTCCTTCAAATTGCAAGGCCGTGCCTTTCATGAGTTTTTCCAAAGAAAGCTGCCCTTAGGTTACTGGAGCTTTGTCCACAGTCTCAGAAGAGTCAGTTGGGAGATTCTATCCTCCCACATGAAGACTGTGTAGGAGTAGAGAAGCACAGATCCTGGCCTTTGTGGAGATGCAGCCTGGAGGTTTAATTTACTATGTGGAAGTATCCTTTGGGGATTAGAGTGATTTCATTGTGTAGGATTTCTGCCAAGATCTCACCCTTGCTTGTCTTGGTTTCACTCCATACTCCATACTCCCTAACTCATTTACTTGTCTCTTAGTGTCAACTGCTAGGCAACTGTACATATCAAGTGCCAGATACCTTGCTAAATGTGCCTGCCAATACCATCAATATTTTCCTTTTGTAACCCTTAAATCCATTCTAAGTGCAAAGTAACATTATGATATGATTTAACAGCAGAGAAAGCTATAGTTTAAAGAAGTTAAGTCTTCTGGAATCTATATAACCAGTAGTTGGCAATGCTCAGAATCCAAACAGGACTGATTTGCTATAATCTGTTCAGTAGCACATTGTTTTGTAGAAGGCAGACATCTAATATAGACCCTGAGATCAATGCCTACAGCTATAAATATACATATATAACCCCCACTTCATTATTGCTAACTGGATCTTGTTATTTGCTTTCCACAAAAAAAATAGTGTAAAATTAATTTTAAATCCTGGCTAGTTATGCCAGGCTTGGTAGCAGATCATCCCACTGGCTTCAGTGAGCAAGCTGCCATGTTGGGGGAACTGGTTGATGGAAAATTTAGGGTAGCTTCTAGTTAAGATCCAATGAGGATCTGAGGCTCTCAGATCAGGTGACCAAGCCAACATTTAGATGATGGATCTTGGAAACAATCATTCTCAGGCAAATAGCTTTGAGATAAAATTGTGTTTATTGACTGCACCTTGCCAGCAGCCCTTAAAAGATCTTGACCCAGAAGACTTTGGAGAAAACTGGGTCTGGATTCCTGATCCACTGAAGTTGAGAGATAATAAATGTGGGGTAGTAAAAAAGAATCTTGTTGCCTAGAAACACAAGAGTCTTGTTATTCTGTGGCACACTTGAAAGCTGCAGCTCAGGGAATTATTAACAGGAATTCTAAGTCATAATCTATCAATTCTGTTGGTATTACAGTCTAATAAACTTAGTTAGAATGGTGGCAATAAGCCCCTTCTGAGCATTACATTTCCAGCATGATTGCTACTTGATACTATTACAGCTAGGCAAACAACAAATAAATTCTTAGTGAGGACTGAATACAGAAAAAAATTTTAATGCCTTAAAAATGAGCTTTGGTTTCTGTGCTTGTTTCAACCAGTTAATCAATCAATAAGGGACAGTGTAAATTTGCTACCAGCTGGTTTATTGCTTATTTAAACAAAGCTGTGTTCAGTGCCTCCTAGTAGGCTGCATGTTCCCCAATATGTGCCTCTCTTTCTACCCATGCACAGCATTAACACTAATCAGTGTCCATGCAAATGGAAACCACACAAGGATGAGTTCTCCGATTCTTTATTCCTTTTATTGACATGGAATGTTAGAGCAAACACCAGAGACGTTAAAAGTAAAATTGAAAAAGATGCAGCCCTCCAACTACTTCAGCAGCCTAAAACAATCCCTTTAGTAGACAAGAAAACATTATAAAGGGATAAAAAACACTTAATAACAGTCAATAGCTAGCTATGACACTATGAGTAGGAAAAGGCCAGAATATAAATGAAAATGAATAATGTCCTTTGGCTCACATGGAAACATGTACATGTCCCCCATCCTTGTCAAACAATAGTTGGCAACAAATGGGGCAGTTTAGCACAGAAAGCTCTGTGTCCCTAGAAACAGCTCAGTCCTGGATAAATCAGAATGGGTGGTCACCCTGGTAACAACAATTAACTCTCAAAAGCCTCAGCTCTCTTGCTTTCCAATTGGAGATGGAGCAATAAAGAAACTGTTTTTCTTACATTTTTTCTCCTTGAAAGCTAAAATATCCTGCTGACAGAATTTTTCATTTAAGGTAGTGCTATAAATTCTATTTCTACAAGTAAAGGTGGCAGATACTGGAAAGATTTACTAATTTTACTTCCATGGCATATTGAAATAAAAGGTGGGAAATAGAGACAGGAGTGTGAGTTTGAAGACAGAAAGCAATTAAAATCATGCCCTAAGAAATCATTTGACTTTACTAGTGCATTATCAATTGATGGAATCACTTGAGCAGATACAGAGAGACAAATTACTTCCATTCTCTTCTATTTCCTGTATGTGGCTGGGCTTAAAAACCACTCTGACCAAAAGCAGCATAGGAGAGAAAAGAGTTTATGTCAGCTTACAGGTTATAGCCCATAATCAAGGAAAGTCAAGGCAGAAGATCAAGCAAGAACTTAAAGGCAGAGCCATGGAGGAAGGCTGCCTGCTGGCTTGCCGGCTTGCTGACTTACTCAAGTTCATGCTTGGATAGCTTTCTTATAAGGACCAGGACTACCTGCCCACCATGAACTGGTCTCTTCTACACTGGTTAACAGTCAAGGCAATCCCCCACAGGCATACCCACAGGCCATCTTACGGGGACAAGCTCTCAATTAAGACTCCCTTCTCAAATGACTCTAGGCTGTGTCAAGTTGAAAATTAAAGGTAACTAGAGCATAGTAAGTACACTGTATATTTTCAGCCCTAGAGATCAGGGTTCTGCAACTTTCAACTTACAGGGCATGGTGATTCCTTAGAGGTAGTCTAATCCAAACTTCTACTTCTCAAGCAACATTCAAGGAAACATTTCCTGCCCATTACAAAACAGTGACTTTGGAGGATCCTAGTGGCTATTGTATGATGAAGGATAGCTTCATCACATATGTCTAAAATATGGCAGGCTATACAAGGCAAAACTAATTTCTTGACTGCAGGAATTTGCTATACAGCTCATGTGCTTACATGCTATCTATCCTGGTGAGGAGGTCATGGGAACAGGAGCTTTAGGCACCAAGTCATATTGTATTTATAGGCAGAAAGCAAGGAGCAATCAAGGCTTGCATCCCTCTCACTTTCTCCTTTTCTGTCAGTCTGGGACACAGCTGTACTCCCCCACTGCGTGAGTACACTAATACCTAGAATCTAAAACAGTAGAAAGCAGAGTGGTTGTTTTAAGGAGCTAGGTGAGGTGCACTGGGGGGATAGTGTTCAAATGATGCAAAGTTAAAGGAAAACAAGAAAATTATAGTCCCCAGTGACCTGTGGGGACTTATACTTAACAACAATGCATTATGTTCTTTAAAACTGCTGAAAACTGTTTTCACCATACCCAAAAAAAAAATACTCGTAAGTATAGGTGGTGATATATTTGCTGATTGATTGATTTATTTATTGATTGATTGATTGATTGATTGATTGATTGATATAGGCATTCTGAAGTATAGACATTTCAAAACCCATACATATGATGAATATATGGAACTTGTACTTGCGAATTTCAGAACATTATTTAACTAAAGAATCACTGACTCTTGCTCACTGTGAAGCTAAAAGAGTAAGAAAACATTTGTGATACTTTTTAATTGTTCTTTACTTTTATATTCTTTCATATATTACATTCTGACCACCCACAGTTTTCCCTCCCTCTATTCCTCCCAGTCCTTCCCCTCAACTTAGCTCTCTACCAGATCCGCTTCTCCATTTTCCTTCAATAAAAATAGGTAGGCCTTCCAGGGATATCAACTGAGCATGGAATAACAAATTACAAAAGACTAGGCACAAGCCCTCATATTGAGGCAATCCAATAGAAGGAAAAGAGTCCCAAGCACAGGCAGAAGAGTCAGAGATACTACCTACTTCCACTGTAAGGAATCCCACCAGAACACGAAAATACACAACTATAACGTATATATGCCAGGACCTAGCACAGGGTCTGTGTTTGTCACTTCAGTCTCTGTGATCCCCTATAAACCCTGCTTAGTTGATTCTATGGGCTGTGTTCTCATGATATCCTAAACCCCTCTTGCTCCTATA
The DNA here is from genome assembly GCA_030556225.1 of Cricetiscus sungorus. Taxonomy (NCBI): domain Eukaryota; kingdom Metazoa; phylum Chordata; class Mammalia; order Rodentia; family Cricetidae; genus Cricetiscus; species Cricetiscus sungorus. Next base: position 12,191,318 of record JANBXA010000609.1, read on the forward strand.
ATCCTTTCTCCCCAGATTCTGCCGGGGGTGGGGTGGGGGAGGATTTCCCAGAATCCACCTATTGTTTTGCCATGAGTCTCTTTATCTGCTCCCATCAGTTGCTGAATGATACCTCTCTAATGACAGTTAGGCTAGGCACCAATCTATGAGTAGAGCAGAATATCATTAGGAACCTGACTTAACCATATATGCTTTATTCTCTCTTCTTTCATTTCCTTCCCTGTATCTCACCTTCCCTCCTCCCTCCTTCCTCCTGCCTCCCTTCCTTCTTTACTTTCTTTTTTTCCCTGGTATCTTTTCTGCTTTTGCTTTTGGACATAGTGACATATGTTTGGGGGGGGGGTTCTTTGTCTGCCTAATCACTGGAAAGAAATAACAGAAAATAATAAAGATAATTAGAATCCACCTTTTTTTAAAAAAAATAATTGCACTTTTAGCTTTTTCATAAGGCAGTTTAAAACATGAGAGAATGCCCCCATGTTCCATCACTTGGCTTCATGATCTGTAAACCATAATCATCTTGATTTCATACATAATCTGACCATTTTTCCTTCTCATCACTGGATTGTTTTAAAGTCCCAGATAATGCTAATTTATTCATCCATCCTTCAAAATACTTTTTTAATGAATAAAAACTCTGTTAAGTATGATTTCAATGCTTTTATCACACACTATTAACAATAATATACTCCATAAATTAAGCAATTATATGACAAATTAAATTAAAGGTTAAAAGTGATTTCTTAATTTTATGCAAATCATCAAATATGTGATGTGCAAATATCAAACAACTTAAGAATTGATACTTCAGTGAATATGAACCCTCCAAACTTAGAATATAATACTAAATAAGAATTCTACACACAGCTGTTGTGGTCTGTGCTCTTGCATTGGGCCAGGACAGACCAGACTAAAAGTCAAACTGTTAAAAATGTACACATTTGTCAAACCAAAACTAAATTGTTATCTGACCTTTGAAGATGTCAAGAACCTGACCTTTAGTCACATTTTCATAACAGGTCTATTAGCATTAAAATAAAATGTCCTCTTGCATTCTTTAATCCTTATAAAAGGAAAATGAGGTAATTGGATGCAAATTCATCAGATGTTCTATTGTTCTATATCCCTGAACCCACTTTACAAGGGAGGTGAGTTTGAAATCAACAGTCTGCTTTTATTTAATGCCTTCTCTAGCTTTTGCTTATAAAACTAGCCTTTAGCATTCAGCCGATTAAAAATATTTAATCTCTTTTGTATAGTGAAGTGTTGCTTAACTTTAAAGTAAAAAATAAAACGAATTAAGAACTTCAAAGTAAACTGTTTTTGACAATGTCATGTCTTTTCATTTGTCCTTGTATATCTGTGCATTCCAGAAGTGAGTGTTTTAGTTTTTCTCATATAGATTTTGGACATGTTTGAAATAAGTTTTCAAATGGGTATTTCTTTTAACTTAGTTTTGTTTTTTCTTTGTTTAATCAGGGAGTCTTTCCTTCTGTTATATATTCTAATTTATTATTTGTATAACAAATGATGGGGTCTTGAAAGTGGAATCACTTTAGCACTTCTGCTAAATTTTCTAAATTATTATTATTTGTATATATGAATATTACTAATTTTAATAAGCTTCATTATGCTATAATTTACAAAAAAATCATATTTAAAGTGTAAAATTGACATATATTATATATGTCCATTTAATCGCTACTTTCATTTTGAAATATTTTTATGTTGTCATTACAACCTTTTAATTTGATAAACTATTTTCAATATATAGCCTCAAAATCATTACTAGACTTAACCAATCATTAAAATTATAAAACATTCTTATTTCTTTGTTTGCTTTCATCTTTCTACCTGTTTTAAAAATTTTTTTAAATTCTACTTTTCACTCACAGCGTGCTAAAATGTTGTTTTTTCCAGTCAATGTTTTAGCAAGTATAGATACCATGTGAATTGCTGGCTGTTCCTAAATATTTCAATTGCTATTACGGGCATACAGAAACATGATCCTCTTTGCAACAGGTGTGACTCTAAATACACGTTTACTGATGTAAGCAGCTAGTAATTAGAATGAGAGCCGACTCTAGAATAGATTTCCCACTCATTAATATTTGCTTCAGAGAAATAGCCTTAAGAGTTTGTCTCCAGTCTCAATAGGTCCATGACCTAGATACTTAAATGAATGCATTTGTAATGGGGCCCAATACTAAAGGTTCTCATTATTCAGAGGCCCTCAAATGACCAATAACTGTACAAATGTTTTCCCCAAGTCCTGCTGTATTTATATTTAGGAAGCTACAGTGACTGGCAATAAACTTAGTATCACCAAACCATGACAATTTTATAAGGAAGACGAAAAGCAACTGTTTTAGATAGCTGAGATTAAAAAGCATCAACTTTATATAGAGGTATGGATATTTTTAGCCAACTCTTTGCTGGAACTATGTGGACTCTATGGCTAGACTGTATAGGACAACGACAACAGTGTTATGTGAGACTGGTGAGGGGAAAAGAATAAATTATCTCTGTAATTATTAGAACTGGTAGAGACTGTGAAAAGGTGACATTTAGTTACTGTGACAAAACCTCTGAGATAATCAATGTATGAAGAGGAAGGATTTACTTTGACTTACAGTTTTTCAATCCATGCTTTATTGGTCCTGTCATTTTGTGGTTGTGGCTGACCACAGGAAATAGGAAATAGGAAATAGGAAATAGGAAATAGGAAATAGCTACAGCAGAGTAAAGCTATTCAAATTGTACAGTCAAAATGCAGAAAGAGGGGGGAAGGATCAGGATCCCAAACCATCCATATGCCCAATGTCTCTGCTTCCTCTAGCAAGACTACCCCCAAAATTTCTACCACCCTCCAATATTGCCATATGCTGGGGGACAAGTTTGTAACTTTCTGGGAGCATTTTCAGATGCAAACCATAATATTCTGCATCTAGTCTCTAAAAGTTCATTTTCGTCTTACAATGTAAAATACATCCATTTCTTCTCCAAGAATCCCCATAGACTTAACAGATCCAGCATGATGCAAAAGTCCAAGTCAAATAATATGATCAAAGTACACTATTATATAAAGTACCACAATGAAAATCATTATTTTGTGTAATTAACCAAGACTCAAGGTAAAGTCTTGGTTGTGCACAACTTTAAAGTCCTTCCTTCATTCTTAAAGCTATAGAATACTAAGGTAAAATGGTACATATTAAACATTCCCATTCCAAAAGAAATAAAGTCTAGGTAAAAGGAATGGGACCAAGGCAACTCCCAAAGTCACCAAGATAAATGTTAGATTCTGTAGTTCCAGGTCTAGCATTTGGGGCACATGCTGGTGTAATGTGAACTCCAAAAGCAAACCCATCTACTGCATTATTAGCTTTAGCCCTGATGGCTGCTCTGTTGACATAATGCCACTCATTTCCCGAGGCTTTTCTTAGTGGGCATTTCAAGGTCCTGGCATCCTAACATCTTAGAGGCTTCCTTTGTGGTTTTAGCTAAACTCTTACTGCTTTTTTGTTCGTTTGCTTGCTTGTTCTTCCATGTCAAGGGCTGTGTGCCCAGAGACTGACCCTGCCACACACTACAACTTTCTTGTTCTTCTTTTTCTTTAAAGTCTTTTGAGACAGAGTTTTGTTATGTAGCCCTCACTGGCCTGGAGTTACTATACAGAACAGGCTGGCTTCAAATTTAAAGCAGTCTTCCCATCTCTGCCTCTTGCGTGCTGGGATTACAGCAGATGTACACTACCATGCTCAGCTCCAGGTTTTCTTTAGAGACTTGGGTAGACACCACCATACCCTCACAGCTATTGCATTTGGTATACATGCAAAACCACATGGAAGGTGCCAAGATGTATCACCAACACGTACCTGCTGAGTCCTCTGAAGGTGTGGCATCTGTGGCCAGAATATCTTGCTGCCCAAATCTTAAGAAACAAATCTTAAGGAAATAATTCCTAGGCACCCTTTGTGTAAGCAGTGTACCCCAGAATTATTTGTAAGCAAGTCTTTGAACCAGCCATGAGTAAGGTCCGAACAGTTCCTGAGACACATGATAATTGCTTCTGTTGTCACAGTTAAAGCTCTTGGCTTCTTCTTTGTAATGCCGGTCATCTCTGCAGCAACTGCGCCTTTCTTGATGGGAAAGTTAAATGTGTGCAATTTGTAGTCCTACGGAAGTTTTTTAGATCTGCTCTATTACTTGTGATTCTTTTCATAAATCCAGAAAACAATGATCATCAAAATTCATACTAGTGCCTAATGTTGTGCAGCTTTAACCTTCATCACTGTGGCTTATTAGTTTATTGGGGTTTGTTTAGGAGGAGGGTTGTTCAGCCTCCTACAAAGTCTTGGGATGATGAATGGCACCTAGTCCAGTTTCAGTAGAGTTCTTGTCCTCATCTGGAACGTCACAAACACTAAGTTTACTGTCTACATTCTTATAAGAAATTTGTTCTTTTAAATTCCTATCAGACTCATCCTGTGGAGAGCAGGATTGTGCCTAGCTCTAAATTATTGTATATTGGGTAAGAGTGGTTTATACCTTTCACTGGGTGATTCCATTTTATGACCAGCACATAGCTTTATTTTGAGTGCAATTGCAGAGGCAGGGTTACTATACATCTCATTGCGCACATAAATATCACCACCTGTCAAAAGTGGCACCTAAAAGTAAAAAAATACCACCCTATAAGTTTATCAAAGTAGACTGAGGACATATAGCACATGTGTGTATTAGACACCATATACAGAAAAAAAAATCAGAATCAGGCCTAAACTTATCAAACATATCAGGACAAGGAAGAGTGCAACATCTGCATCTGGACCCCATAAAGAGAAGGAGACGTTACATTGAGATGGCAATGGCCCCCACCAATCTGTAATGTGATTACTAACCCAGAACATGGAGATAGAGGAGAGGAAAAATCTAGCATCCTCAAAGGCATGCTTCCAGTGACCTAAATTTCATCAACAAGACCCTACCTGTTAAAGATCCATGATCTTTCAATCAGCTGACAAGCTGGCAACCAAGCTGTCAATACATTGCCTTTAGAGGACATTTAAGAGTCAAAGAATAACACCAATGCTCGTCTTAGTTTGAGGGTCTGGAAAAAAGAAAGACCTTGATCAAAGATATGACAACAATTAATTGATAAGAAGAGGCAGTCTGGGCTCAGGAAGTATGGGAAAGGAAAAGTCTGAAATGGCAGGTAAATGAAAGTTTAGCACTTTGGACAGCTGGTGATGAGTCTTGCTGGGCATTCTGTGTGGTTACACTTTTTCATTGGGATCCCCAGCCACAAATAACAACATGGAGACTTATTACTAATTATGAAAGCTTAGCCTTAGCTTAGGCTTTTTTCAAACTAGCTCTTATAACTCAAATTAACCTGCTTCTATTAATCCATGTTCTGTCACATGGCTGTTATCCTTCTTCTGTCCTGTTTATCCAACTTTTTCCACTTATCTCTCGCATATCTAGAGTCATCCCTCTGACTTCCTCTCTCCCAGCTGGGAAGTCCTGCCTATTTTTCCTGCCTAGTTATGGGCTATTCAGCTTTTTATTACACCAATCTCAATGACACATTTTCACACAGTGAACAACTATTTCACAACAATACTATGTGAAACATGCCTCAGAATTACCTGATGACACTTGAGGAAGCAAGTTTATTCATTAAGTTGTACTCCATATTGGTTCAAGGTCAACTATGAAGGAAGAGGTGAAAGTTAACATTTCACATTTCAGGCCTGCCTCATTTGCAAACCAAGCATGAAGCATGATCCTTCATGCCAAAGATTTTAAAGGAAATTACTAAAATGAATTAACAGAATATGAAAGTCAAAATTCTATATTGTTTTTGTTAACTATTTTTAATGTATGACTTTGATCTCACCAAGAGGAATAAAAACCCTTGGAGTACATGGGCCAGTTCTAGTATTTGTATGATTGCCCTGCACCTATGAATTTCAGTGAATTCCTTGCTATTACATGATTTAATCCATCCAGTCATCCATAAGTTTGGGGGATGAAGACATACTTGGATTTCTACTCTCTCATGCCATTCATTCCAGCCATTCCTTAAGTATCTCCTATATGGCTTGCTCTGTTTACAATGTCCTTTCTTCCATTGTGAATGCATTGACTTACATCATCTTACAGGATCAACTAAGTAACTCTCCATTAATAAAATGTTCCAAGTTCCACCTTAGAATACTCATGCCCATTTTCAAACCACTATCTGGTTCTTCTGCTATACAATTTATCATAGTGTATCGACATTTTCATAATATATTTGCATTTCTATTTTTTGTGATGCCAAGAATAGGACTTGGTGCTTGTCTAAAGCATGTGTTCCACCACAGAGCTACAGCTCTGGCAACTAAATTTTGTTTTGTGTGTTGGTCTTGAATTACAGAATATGAACTCATTGAAAAAGTGAATAGTGTCACAGATCTCTTTATCTGTAACACACAGCTCAATGCTTGGCAAGGAACATTTTTAGTATATAAATGAATGTAAGTAATAAATACTTTTGGGTTCAACAAAACATGAAACAGAAAATGCCTACTGTGGGTAACACTAAAATGCCTCCCAAATATTGGCAGCCTAAATGTGTGTATGGTTGTGGCAATTATTCTTCAGAATCAAGTGCTAGTGTTCTTCAACCGGAGATGACCAAGAACCCCTGCAGCTACACAAATTGAATTTTCAGTGTTAAGTTTCAAACTGAGGTGCCTATTTAACACATCAAAGAAGATCTGACCTCCAGGTTATGGCAGCATCCCTTAGCCCCTAGTTTTTACAGGATATGGCTGGCTACCTCACCCTTCTCCCAGAGGCTCCTCCCTATATAATCCAGACATTTTGATTACCTGACCTTTTATGTCATTGGCTTCTTGGCTGTTACACCTGGTTCCTCTCTCCTTTATCTTCCCCTCCCCCTCTCCCCACAGGCCCAGCTCATTCTGGTCATGTCCACTCTGAAATCTCCCATATGTCTCTGCCTCTGACTGGTCTCCCACAAATCTGCAATAAACCTTTCTCCTCCACCAGACCTAGGAGCAGACATGTCCTTTCCCTTCCTTTTTCTTTCTTTTTTCATTCATTCACATACAATAAGCGCAAACACATACAGTGGGTTTGAAGGGTGTTTCTGTAAGTGTACCTTGGAGATTGTGACAGTGTTTGGGGGTTTCAAATTGTGATTTGGAGAAAGAGTCCAAGGAAGCAAGGATTGCTCTAGAGTTCATGCTATGAGAAACAGTAGGTAATCCTTAAAATTATGTATTTTGTGAAGAGAATATGCCTTTGATTTTGACTATGCTTAGGTAAAATTATAAACTGAACTTATTTGGTTTTACTAAATATTGTTTTCACAGAACATATGTGAAGCTGGTGTTTGGGAGATGAGGCTGTTTATGTCCCACGGACCCACACAGCCTGGCTATGAGCACTTGGCCAGATTGCAACAGGAGGAACTATTTGTGAATGTCAGGAAAATTCTGAACATCAGACAATGACTCTTTGAGATGAGGGAATGGCTCAGAAGAGTGTGATTTTATGCTGATCATTCTTACTCATAGGTAATGAGAACCAAATCAAGGGAAAGAGTGAAAGCAGAAAGCTAAATGGACCACATAACCTAATCTCTGACCTTTCAGGTAGACAAGACTTGAAATCTTGAGACTTTGACTAGTTCCAGGAGCAAATAATGCCAGACAGCAGATATAGTTTTCTTACCAGAAAGAAAGGTAAGAGGCATAGATCCCCATATATATATATATATATATATATATATATATATATATATATATGAATAATAAGGTCTTGGAATTACAACACTTAAGACAGTAGCAATATCACTTGTGTAGCAACAAATATTATAGTTTCTTTTTCTTTGCCTCTCATTATGGATAACTTATATGTATAAATGTTATATTATCTGAAATTGATTGGAGCAGGGCAACTTCAGATACAGTTACTAAGTTACAGAAAAAGTTGAATTAATAGTGTAAAAATTCCTGTTTATCCTTTATCCAAATTTACCAACCAGTTTTCTCAATGATTTGAAAGTTGGAGGTATTTTGCCAAGCTAGCTCGTTCTAAACACTTAAATGTGTATGTTCTAAAGTATGTTCTTCTTTAATGTTCATATGATTATGCAAATTAGAAAACGGGCCATTGATACAGTGTCATTATCAAGGTTGAGGCCCACATGCACATTTTCTTAGATATTTCAATAGTATTCACAATAGCTTACTCTATTGCAGTAATTTGGTTATTGTGCTTTATAGTTTTAATTAACTTTGGACAGTAGCTTTTCTGGCTCATGAGTATTCCATTACAGGCTAGTTGTTCTCTTAAGGTTGACCTTTGTGAGGTTTTCTCACCCTGAGATTCAGGCTATAACATTTTGGGAAGAATAAGTTCTTCGATTTCTTTTTTAATGATCTAATCTACTTACTTTTAATGTCTTGTATTGGGAATTATTATATAACATTGTGACATCTCAAACACAATTTGGTTTTTGTTGATCCTCCTTTCTCTGCCATCTTTCTGTCTTTCCATTTATACCCTTCCACATGCATTCTATTACCTCTGTCCCTCCCTCAATACCGGTTTTCCCTCTTGTAGTCACTTTTCTAGGTTTGTGACTTATATTCACATTCATACCTGCATATATGCATATATAAATGTAAAAAACTTAGATGCATGTCTAAAATTATTTGTCCTTCTAATTCTGGATTACTTCTTTTTATATAATATAATAGATTATGTTACTTCTCTTAACAGAAAACCTATGGATTCATTAATTCTCCTGTAAATGTAATGATTGCATTGTTCTTTATGGCTGAGTAAAATTTTATTGTGTGCATGTACCAAGTTTTTATTATTCATTCATCTAATGATGAACATCCGAGTAGATTCCATGTCCTTGTTATTGTGATAGAACTACAATGAGCATGAATGTGTGAGTATTAACAACTCTGTGGTGGGATAAAGAGTCCTTTGGGTATATGCCCAGGACAAGTACAGCTGTGTTGTGATCATTCTATTTTCAATCTCTTTTTTAATCTCCTGCTTGATTTCTATAATGTCTGCACCAGTTTGTATAAGATCAAAAGTGAATAAGGCTTCCTATTTCTTTGTACCCTTGCTGGCATTTGTTGTCTTGAGATAGTTGCTCACTGTGTAAACCAGGTTGGCCTCAATCCTCCTGCCCCATCATCTTGGGTCTTTGAGTACTAGAGGTACAGGCATATACCACTATATTTAGTTTAAGCAATTGATTTTTAACTCCTTGAATATCTGCTTCTACCCATGTCTATATCACTTTGGTCTAATCATATACATTGTTGGGGAGCTTAGTCATTTCTATGCTTCCTCCAATAATTATTAATTAAGTCCTAAGAACTGCTACAATTCTAAAGATGTCTTTTGGGGAGTTTACACTCTGCTGAAACCTTATATTAATTCGCAGTGTATGCCTGCACTCATCCATGGATTAGTGCCTGCTTCGTTATTACTGTGATGACTGAATTATTCAGCCATGTGGGTGAATGACTGACAAAGATAAATAACACTGCATGAATGTAATAAAGACAGTTTCTTCCTCTAGTTTTTGTTTTCATTCATTTTGGGTCCTTATTTCCTTTTCCACACTCTTCCAAATATAACTCCATCTTCATAACTACCATTTTCCAGAGAGGGAAAACCAACTGCATAGGAACCCCAAAGCATGAGATTTACACAGGCCCCAGTGCAAAGAAGTTCAAGGTCTCAGTGATGTCTGGGGTTAAACTGTTTTACAGCTCCTGCTTTCTCGCACTGATATATTGTAGTCTCTCACAGACTGCAAGGGGAGGGTGTAGAAGATTAAAGAGTAGGTGGAGAAGGCCACCAAGAATTGGCAACTATGTAGAGAGTAACAGCCAGCAGTTAATTAGTTTCAGCTCTGAAATGACCCCTTTGTGTAACTTGTCCTTCCTGAGAGAGAAGTTAAAATGCTTTTAGCAGTGTGTTAATTAAAACAATTAATCCTAGGTCCTAAATAAAATGGCTCAACTTATTTGAAGAGTTGCCCTCCTTCATTTGCTTTTCTCCTACACACTGAGGAGCACATCCTCAAATTAGCATTCTGATTACTTCAGAATATGAGGTCTATATAGCGGGAGGAATGATTATAAAGCTAGATCCTAAACTCCAAAGTTGTCTGTTTTCCAGAAACTGAGAAGCAAACTTAGAGGTATTACTAGCAGAGCTCAAATGAAGACAGGTAATTTTAAATGCAACACGTTTATTATGCACTTAGCATGTGCTGGCCCATCATTTCTGTCTTCAAATGATCACCTCATTTCATATCCATTACAGTCTATAAGTTGCATTTCATTACTATTGTCATTATGAACAAGTCTACCTTTTCAGATAGGAGAACTGAAGGAGGTAAAGGAACTGGACCAGATCATGTTAACTGTAGAGGTGGGCAAGATTTAAATGCAGATAAGTCTGGTCCAGAGTTCATTGTTCACCACTGTGCACCACTGCCTTCCACTTCCTCACTTACCCTCAGTCTAATAGGAGCATAAGTCATCTAAGAGAAAATGAACTAATGACAGATGACTGGATTGCTGTTTGCCCGAGATACAGTTTCTTTTGGATGACACAGAACAGTTGATGTAAACAAATCAAAGGGAAGAAAGAATTATTCACTCAGTTTCCAGAATGTTCAGTTCATTTTTGTAGAAGTGGTGTGGCATAGCATGTTACAGAATAGCAGACAAGAAGAAGAGAAAGAGGATTTAGGAAGGGGCCAAAGTGTGATATGGTACGTTTAAGACATGCCCCCAAGACAATTTTTTTCTAACTAGTTCCTACCTCCTACCTTTTTGCCACTTCCCAGTAGTGTCATCATACTAGGAACCCATGAAGAGATTAACCTATTCATTAAACTGGATCATCCATTATGGAACTGTCTCTGGCAATATCTTCCAAACAACTCCCAAGGGTGTGTGTTACTAGTCTCCAAGGCATCCCTCAATCCAATCAAGTTGCCAGTAAGAACAAGCCATAAAGGCTGAGGAGACTTTTTCAAAGAAGGCCAATTGAAACTGGTGTATAAAGGCAAACAGAGCTTGATTTGGTGAAGGAGGTGTTTAGGAGATCCCCCAGATAAGGGAACCTCATGAGGATTACAAATACCAGTTAAAGCAAGCTGAGTATTTGCCTTTGATAAAATATTTCTGGTGTCCTTCAAAAGACCTAGGCCCCACTTCTATAAATGAAAGGATACTTATAGTCTGTCCCTAAGAAAGGGACATAAAGGTGAATATGGAGAACTTGGACATCATGATGTATATTGGGGCACATCAGCTAAGGAACAGGGAAACTGCAATACCTTGGCAATTGAGTCAACCACAGTCTTCCTGAATATTTCCCCCCACCAACATTCCCCTGGGTCTCAGTGAGATTAACTGAAAAGGCTGGATTGACCTGTGTCCATCCTTGCCTGGTCTCTGCTCTCCATCCCTACACTTCTTTCTGAACTAGTTGGTTTAGCTTAACTTGGAGTGTGGCAACAGGAAGCCCTAATGAAAATCCCAACTCATCTGTCTTGACTTCCCTGTGGATTCTCATCTGTTCTAGCTGACCAAAAATTTGGATGAAAAGACTGATCAACAGGTAGGCCCCAAATTGCAATCACAGGAAGGTGATAAAGAATTTGACTTTAAAGGCTTATTATGTATGGTATAGCAAGGAAAGACTTGAAGACTGGCATAAGGAACCTAGCCTGAGCCTAGAAAAACTATTTAGTGTAAGTCTCTGTATGAGTGCATGCATAAACTGCTTACTCACAGAGAAAAATCACTGCTGGGCTTGTTTCTAAATTAATCTCTAGAAATGTGATATCATGAAATCCCCATTTTCCACAGATAAATTTTCCAAGGACCTTAGTTAGCCCTGTCTAAGTACTATCTTATCATGTCTTTGAATCATTCATTCTCTGCTCAGCAAAGAGCTCTTTTTCAAGCATTCTTTGATGACTAAAGAATATTTGCCCTATCTGGGAAGCTTTAATGGCCTCACAAAATATTATTAATATCAGGAAACAAATTGGACCTACGGGTTTATTATTTATTAGCACTTTGAGTGCTAATTTGAATTTTGGCTCTCTCTATATGTCAAGCACAGAAACTTGAATGTTTAATACAATTCCAAAGACAGATGGTATCGGCTTTCATATATATCTTACTGCTTATTACAAACAAATGGGAAAGAGTGACTTCTCCAGGAATTATGTTTCTATTATAGTACTTTTTATCATCAAAGCCTTTGTTGAGTACTGGAGAAATGGCTCAGCACTTAAGACGATTTGTTACTTTTGCAGAGGACCCAGTTTTGGTTCCTGGCACCCACATGACAGCTCATAAACATCTGAGCCTTTGTTGAGTACTGGAGAAATGGCTCAGCACTTAAGACCATTTGTTACTTTTGCAGAGGACCCAGTTTTGGTTCCTGGCACCCACATGACAGCTTATAAACATCTGTAACCACAGTTCCATGTCATCCAACTCACTCTCCTGGATTCCCAAGCCACCACAAATGCATCTGGTACACATACATATAGACAACCCTTCATTCACATAAGTAAATATCAATGAATCTACAAAGATACTTTATATGAAACAGGAAGATCAACAATTACTCAATCTCTGTAAAATATGTTTCTATGCCTCTAACTCTTTTAATACAAAAGAAACAATAGCATGTACTTGGTCTTCATGCCACAGAGAAAATTGTGTAGGCAAAGAATATATACTGGTCTCTGCTCTCTGTGCCAGCTTTTCTTTCCAAACTAGTTTAAATTGGAGTGTGACGATTCAAAGCCCTAACACAATTTCCAACTCCATCAAAGCTATCTTGACTTCATTCTGGCCTCTCCACCCACCCACTCCCGCCCCGCTATTCAAGTCTGTGGTTTGAGAAAAAGATACAACCCCAACTCCAGCTTTCCAAAGTGCAAAGGAAATGATACACACCTACTATATTGATATCTGTAGGATAAAATGGTATAAATTTAGAAAAGTTCACAGGAAAACAAGACACTCTCTCCCAAATGCTACAGTTTTGCTGTTTCTCCTGTCTTGGCTTCTAAATTTGGGCTCCTATTTGACCTACCCCACTTGAATTACTTTGGCTATCTTAGGGCTGCTTTGAAGTGTTCTTCTCTTTTCTTTAAAATAAACATCAGAAACTTAATCTTCAGTGACAATGATTATTTACCTAGATTTCTTAATTGTAATGTAAAAAGATTAACATTAATGTGGCATATTAGAATCCACAGCACACACACACATTTACACACACATTAGTAAAATTAAGATGCACCATATAGTAATGTTTATACAGTCTTAGTTATTTATTATATCTGTATTACAAGTTAGTCCTAAGCTGTTATGCTATCAATTAGAAAAGGGAGTTTGATTCTATTGTTCATGTCCATAAAGCAAAAAGAACAAGCCAATTACCAAAATGAAGCACTATTTCTCCTAGTGAGTCACCTCCTAGTGAGTCACCTCCTAGTGAGGTCAGTACATGGTATAATAGTCAGTGTTCTTAGCAGCAGCCTCACAGGAGATGGCATGATGACTTTCATAAGGATGCAGCTTCTTGGGTTCCCCCAAATAAGCAGATGGCATCACATCAACTTGGAAATCGGCAAAAGCAATTATATGGTTATTGATGGGGAGTAAGTGAGGCTCAATAAGATACAGTTTAGATAGTTAACTCTTCTACTAGGCAAAAATTAACCATACATTTTAGAAAACATCTAGAATGTCATCCAGCAGCCAAAATTGGTTCAAAGCACAACACCTCTAAGACTGCATACAATTGCATGAATTATTACAATTTTTTGGTGCAGACAAAACACAGGTTCACTTCATTGGTGTGCAGATGACTCAGAAAAGGATGCTTTACTTAACACTGCTAGAAACTGCGAGACAACAAACCCTCCATGCTATTCTCAATAACACCCCGACCTAGCTGTTTTTGTCTGCACAAAGAAACCTTTTTGCTTCCATTTGGCATGTGGCTTTAGCAGGTGATGCTGGGCTGGGCGAGAAGATGATATCAAAAAAAAAAAAAAAACCCATGCGACTACAAGGCCATTGGCTATCAGCTCCTGGGAGTGCCTAGTCACCATTGAATGTAAACCTTTTGAGGAGACACTCATTCAGACTGGCCTGCAGACAGAGGTTAGTAAGGGAGTTGCTAATCCTGGTGAGCTTCATCTCCTTCTCTAGGAAATGGTTCTCCAAGAAGTGGCAGAGATGGAAGTCTGAGTTGGTTGAATCCAGGGCGTGCAGATCCAGACGAACTTGGTTCACATTCTTCTCCAAGGCTAAGGACGTTTCCATTGCATCCAGTCTTTCACCACACTGTTGTGAGGGCAGCGTCTGCCTGTCAGAGACAAGGTCACTGCTGCTGTGCTGATTTTTGCATCAGGACAAGATTAGTACCCTGACACTTCTATTCAGACAGCTCTAGAAAGAAGTAAACCAGGCCTTCCACATACGTGTTATCTTTGAAAAAGAATCCCAGAGAGAGGTGGGTGTCTGAGGCCTGCAGATGCAAGCTGTTCAGGAGGTCGATAGTGGTCTCCACCTCCGTGGTGTAACTTTGAGAGATCCTGGCACTCATGGTTAGTGAGCAAGATGGAGCTTACGGAGAAGCCAGCTTCCAGAAACAGAATATAGCAGATTGTCCTGGAAATGGTGTGTATAGAGATAGGAACAGAGTAGTAACGAGTCTAGGGGGCAGTGCTGGTGGTCTCTAGTAGGGCAGTAGGTGCACAGTCTCACAATCTTTTCAAATATGATTAATTTTCTTGTATAAGGAAGTTATTGGAATGGAGTACCTATGTTCTGTGTGCTGTTTTTTAAAACCATAATTATAAGATGAAGTAAGAACATCTAAAGTTTTCATAATGAAATATCTTTAATCATTTGCGACTTTAAAATTCCTGGCTATTATTAATTTAGAGCTGGATACAGCACTTTTACTCTGCATATAATCCCTCATTGTCTCAGTAAGTAGCCAATAATCCCCCTTTCTCAGAGCAGTCTTACTGTTCTGATATAAAATTAATAACAACCCATCCCCCTACCAAGGTCCTTGCTTGGAATATGTATAATATAGTCACCTAGAACAGCTTTACTATTTATTTATTTATTATTTAATATTTATTCTTATTTTACATATCAATCCTAGTTCCCTCTCACTTCCATCCCCTCATGCCCCCCACTGTTACGAGCAGATTTTTCCCACCTGCCACCTGGTCCCACTCTTTGTTCCTCCCCGCCGACCGCCTGGTCCCGCCACCATGTGAACCCCAATAACATGCTGAGACTCTGTATTTGATACAATCCTGTTGGCCAGTTACTATTATTGTTTATGGGCTAGCTCTGTCTTAATGATTAACCCATTTCTACTTATCTAAGTATTTCCACGTGGTCATCTTATCCGAGTGCGGCGGGCCAGCATCTTGCTTCCTCTAGCTCTACATGCTGACTCCTCCTTACTACTTCCTCTTTCCTCCTCCTGGTCTCCTAGCTCTGCCTATCTTGTTTCCTATTGGCCACAGTGCTTTACTAATTAACCAGTATGAGAAACTTATTTACAGAATAACAGCTCCCATCACCCCACAGACTCCCAATCCCATTCTCCATCCATTCCTCAGGGATAGTGAGGTCTTCCATAAGAGATCATCTAAATCTGTCAAGTCATGTGGGGTAGGGCCTAGGCCCTCCCCCATGTCTCTAGGCTAAGGAAGTATCCTTCCATGGGGAATGGGCTCCCAAAGTTCTTTCATGCATTAGGGATACATCCTGGTTCCACTGCCAGAGATTCCATAGACTTTCCAGGCCTCCTAACTGAGACCCACACTCAGGGGGTCTGAGTCAGTCCTATGCTGGTGGTTTTCCAGCCATCAGTCTGGGTTCCATGAGCTCCCCCTTGTTCAAGTAAGCTGTTTCTGTGGGTTTCTATAGCCTGGTCGTGACCCCTTTGCTCATCACTTCTCCTTCTCTGCAACTGTATTCCAGGAGTTCAGCTCAGTGTTTAGCTGTGAGTGTCTGCTTCTACTTTAATCAGCTACTGGGTGAAGGCTTGAGGATGGCATATAAGGTAGTCATCAATCTCATTATTATTGGGGGAGGGCATTTAAGTTAGCCTCTCCATTATTGCTTAGATTGTTAGTTGGGGTCATTTTTGTAGATCTCTAGACATTTCCCTAGTGCCAGATTTTTCTTCAAACCTATACTGGCTCCCTCTATTATGGTATTTCTTTTCTTGTTCTTTTCTATTCTCCTCCCCACCTCAATCTTCCTGCTCTCTCATGTTCTCCCCTCCCCTCCTCTTCTCTCCTTCTCTTCTCCCCTTCTCTTTTTTTTTGACTCCCTCTCCCCTCCTTCCTGCTTCCAATTTGCTCTGGAGATATTGTCCCTTTCCCCTTCTGGGGGGGGCATGTATGATGTATCTCTTAGGGTCCTCCCTGTTTCCTAGCTTCTCTGGCAGTGTGGCTTGTACGCTGGTGATCCTTTGCCCTATGTCTAAAATCCATATATGAGTGAACACATACCGTGTTTGTCTTTCTGTGACTGAGTTACCTCACTCAGGATAGTTTCTTCTAGTTCCATCCATTTGCCTGCAAATTTCAAGATTCCATTGTTTTGTTTTTGTTTTGGTTTTTGTGTTGTTTTTGTTTGTTTTTGTTTTCTACTGAGCAGTACTCCATTGTATAAATGTATCATATTTTCTGTATTAATTCTTTAGCTGAGGGGCTTTTAGGTTGTTTCCAGGTTCTGGCTATTACAAATAAGGCTGCTATGAACATAGTTGAACAGATATCCTTGCTGTATGAATTTGCATTTTTTGGGCATATGCCTAAGAGTGGAATTACTGGATTTTGAGGTAGCCTGATTCCCATTTTCCTGAGAAACCACCATACCGATCTCCAAAGTGGCTGTACAAGTTTGCACTTCCACCAACAGTGGAGGTGTGTTCACCTCTCTCCACATCCTCTCTAGCATAAACTGTCTTTGGTGTTTTGATTTTAGCCATCCTGACAGGAGTAAAATAGTATTTCAGAGTTGCCTTGATTTGCATTTACCTAATAGCTAAGGAAGAATGTTGAGCACTTTAAGTGTCTTTCGGCCATTTTAGATTCCTCTACTGAGAATTCTCTGTTCTTTATAGATAAATGTGAAAATGGTATCACACAAAATTTTGAGCATGAGTATAATTTGTTTTTTTTTAATTTGTTTGAGAGAGCCTCTCATAAAATTGAAGTTGACCTCTGACTCAAGGATGACCCAGAACTTTCCAAATAGTGGAGTTACAGGCATGCAACACATTTTCCTTGTTTCACATTGCCACTTCTGCTATAAGTTTTCTATGCAGTATGTGTTATTCACGTTTTGTACTCATTGTACCTAGAAAGTCCTATGGAATGTTGTCTAACTAGGTATTGGAGTCCTGTGATTATAGACACTTGAACATTAACTAATGCTAATGAGAAACATAATGCTAATGAGAATAAAAATTAAATAATGTATATTTATAAATCTTATCAAAATTAAACACATACTGACAATTATAAGTTAGCTGGTCTCCATAGAAAGGTAGAGACAGACTTTAATGTCCACATAAGGCCTCCTTCAGCTTTTATTTGTTAAGTGTCATTTGCCTTGAGCTGTTTCCCAATTAGAACATTCTCTTGTGTTTTTTATCGATTAGGCATTTCCTACTCATGGTAAAACTCTGAACCCCAGGGAAGAAAAGAAACAAAACCCCTGCTCTAAACTTGGAAACTTACTATAAATAAAAGTAAATCACATATTTTGCAGCTCCTTTCAAATTTAACTTCCCAGTTGCTGAAAACATACATGTAAAAAACTTAAAAGGAAGCATGTGGTTTTCTTTCACTGCTGCGGTTAAAATATGAACACATTCCTTGTATCTAAATATGTGGTACTAGCATCTGTAGACTCAGTCCTGAGAAATGGTAAGCACTATAACTTCTGCCTTTGTCAACTTGCTCTATCAGATCTCAGTGATAGAGAAGCAAACTGGTATAATCTATATAAGCATTTCCAGATGAGTTAGTAGTGTGTCACCTATGGTAGCTGAAAAATCCTCCCATTATCACTTTGGAGAGAACCATACAGTTTTGGGTTATTAAACACTTTTTTGTCAGAATCATGTCAGGAGTATACTCTCTTTTAGCCTCAGCTTTCTTGCAAAGGTGTTACCAAGCTAAATTATGTAATGAATGAGAAAACACTATGAACTCAAAACACGGGAGGTTTATCATCAATTCATTTTGCAACAAATACTTATGGAGACCCTTTCACTGAAGAGCTATTCTTCTGAAATGAGATTCCCTGTGACTTGAAACCATGCAGGCACAGGTTTGAGTGTCTAGATCCAAGTAATCTAAAACCTTAGCAAAGTTAGCTTGTCTGTCATTACTTGGCTAAACAGGTGTCTATAATACTTTTTGTGGTCCTTTGTAGTCCTGCTAACTATGGACGCAGTATATCAATGACAGAGTTGTGTTATTCTTTCAACTCACTAGGCCAAGACCATTATCCTAGAAACATATAATGACCTATCATGTTGGTGATGGTAAATTTCTGGAACATTCAATATCAGTGATACAATTCACAGAATTTACCTCCCCTTCGATTCAAATGGACCTACAATGCTTCTGTGTTTGACAGACTCTCCAGAAACAAACACCAGCATGAAGATCCCCATGCAAATGATACTGGGAAACTACTGACAGGGAAGACAAACCAGACATGAGGAAACGGGACAGATAAAGAAAGAAGTAATAATAATAATAGTAATAATAATAACAATAAAGTTGCAATTTCAGAAAGTCTCTTTCTGTCCCAACCCCATAGTCTAGCTCCAGAATACAAACTACCCTCAGAGGTTATTTTAACATGAGACAATGCCTTCCTAGTTCTGCCCACAAGTTGTAAGCCTCCCCAGGGTAATATAAAGTTCCAGGGCCTTACCTTAGCCCAAGAAAAAGCCACTAACAGAGGTCATTGGTGCTAATCATCAGGAGAGGAACACACTATCAATGAGTGTTGAGCAGAGCAAACTGGCAGAAGTGGTATGAGGGGAGTTAGGCAGGAAATGTACAGCCTGCCAGCACTAGCCTGCTATGCTCCTTGGCTGTGGGAGGTATCAGAATTCGATAGTACTGAGAAACTCCTACCAGGACCTGCTTTTACAAGAAAATTATTGGATAAAGACTTTGTCATGGTTAATACTCTTATGTGTGGATGGAATTCCAATTAAGGGATAATGCCAGATATCTTTGTCTCTGTTACCATTCTCTAAAATCTGTCAAGATCTTTAGTGGTCTCTCTCATTTATCCACATACCAGCCAAATCTGGTCCGGAAATGACTTCAGCTAAAAGTCATTTGCATCTTTTGTCTAACCCTCTCCTCTGATTGACAATCAGCATACTGATTTTTTTTTTTTAAGATAGGGTTTCCTTGTGTAGCCCTAGCTGTCCTGTAACTCACTCTGTAGACCAGGCTGGCCTTGAACTCACAGAGATCTGCCTGCCTCTGCTTCCCAAGTGCTGGGATTAAAGGTGTGTGCCACCACTGCCCAACATGATTTTTAATAGCTCCAAACAAGTAAGTAAAAATCAAAATATCCCTTGAGGGCCAGAACTTGAAAAGCTTTGAAATGGCTGCTTAAGGGCTAGTCATCCAAACTGAATTCACCTGAAAACTGATGTTGCACAAATAGCAAAATGGTTTCTGTGTACTTTTCATTTTCTAAAAGGAACTATAAGGGTTCAGAGTTTAGCTCTGATCTGTTCATCTGTTTTGTTCAAGGGACTGCCTGACACCAGTGTTATGAAATCAGATTAAATCATCATTTTCTCCTTCAACACACACACACACACACACACACACACACACACACACACACACACACACACACACACACCCTCCTCTTCACCCCACCTGTCCCCTCCACTAAACTTCATAACTCACTGAGAATCTCGCCCACAGTCCACCCAAAAAGTGCTGCATCACCACATCCTACATCCCTCCACACACATTTACTATGGGCACTACAAGCAAATAGGAACATCTCAACCAGGGGTCATTTTGTGTTCCCACATACATCTGGCAATATTTGGGTACATTTTCAGTCACTGGCTGAGAGCTGCCTCAAATGCTATCCATTTTCTAGCCTGTTTGGTTTTCCCTGTAAAAAGAACCAAATGACATTCCTAAGGTACAGAACTGTGGATGTTTATGAAAGAATCTCACAGCATAAATTAGTATGGTGAATGTTGAAAGAATATGGGCAGGCTTCCAACAACAAAAACTGAATTTGATCTTCTAACCTCCATGGGTCTATACCTTCAGTTATATTTTTTGAGAATTATGCCTTAGTGACAGAGTGATGGGTTTTAGTCAGGAAACTTATTTCAAAATGTAGTTGAAAGTATTATCAGAAACTATGTATGCCAATTCTGTGTCTGTGCAAATCCCCTTAAGGTCATCCCCAACAAACAAGTATCTAGTCTTTGTTTTAATTTATCCCAGTACCAAGGAACACATTAGCTCATAAAGACTATTCATTCCATTTCCAGACAATGTGATCTAGAGGAAACAGGCCGCTGGGAGCCAAGCAGATCTGAGGTTCTATAAGCTTGTCCTACCAAGACCTATGTAGCTTTGGTCAAGCTGCTTAACTTTTCGAACTCTTATTCTTTTTAGCTACAAAAAATACTCTTTAGTTATCTTTTAAGATTACTGTGAAGAAATGAAGTAATACAAGGAATATAGCACAGCTTACAATACAAAAGAGATAACTCAACAAAGATTCATTGACTTAGGAGGGGGGTCAAGGCATGGCTCGGCAATTAGAAGCACTGGCTGCTCTGCTCTTGCAGATGACTCAGGCTTAATTTCCAGCTCCTACAACCATCTGTAGCACCAGTCCTAGGAGATCTGGCTCCTTCTACTGGCCTCTAAGAGCACTAAGCACACACTAAACAAAAAGACTGGTACATGTCAAATAAAAATAATCTTTTTGTAAAGATTAGCTGCTTTACACTTTTTCCCTCCCCACATACTCTAACTGCAGGTGTTGTCTCTGTGACTCATTCTACATTTGATCCTCTCTAATTTTAACTTCACAAAATCAGAGAATCAGTCTAGCCCTTTTCCCCGCTGATCTGATACATCCCTTCTTCACTGAAACAAGATGGGTGCCTTCCACGGCTCCTTATCTAGTCTGCCTCTGTGGACTTTTACCATCTGGTGAGTCTAGAACTTGGGGCTGGATTTACCTCCAAGCAGATAGCTGAAATTCTGCCCTTACCAAAGGCTAAATACATGTGTGGGTTTTATCTCTCTCTCTCTCTTTTTTTTTTTTTTTTTTACATATCGATCTCAGTTCTCTTTCCTTCCCTCCCTTCCTCTCTCCCTCTCTCCCTCCCTCCCTTCCTCTTTCCCTCTCTCCCCCTCTCTTGTGTATCTTTTTAATGTGCTTGTCATGGAACCAAATGGATTCTGTATGAAGAAATCATTCTTTATAACAAACATCCCCTAAAAACATAGGCCAAGATACTCCTTGAAGCAAGGATAATCGGACCAAAAGGACTTTCTGCTTTCTGTGGGTGCTGTGGTTTCTCTTTTGCACATTTGTTCATGTTGCACTTGCCCCTTGTTCTCTATGATGAAAAGTGCTTTTTGTTCCTTATAAGGAGACATTTAATATCTCAGAGAAAGAATACAAGACACTCATTCTGCATGGAGGTAGCCTTGTATTTCAGAAGTGCTGGAAGGTCTGTCCTTGATGGTTGCCAAGAGGTGGGTTAGACAGACAGAGCTAGAGTTGAAAAGAGCATGCAGTCTTGAAATTCGAAGGGAGAACCTTCATAGCATTATTCTCCTTTTCTCTACTTGAAGCTTCTGAATAATTCTTCTAGCCATTCTGACATTTGACTGGAGAAGAAAATCACCCAACTAGAGATATATTGCTTTCCTTGAACCATCACATTATCGTGTGTGTGTGTGTGTGTGTGTGTGTGTGTGTGTGTGTGTGTGTAGACATATATACCAAAATGAGATTAATAGTAGTCAGCAGAGGTCCTTGCCAGGGGTAAATGTGAACAATATTTATCCCCTCCTCCCAAAGATACAGTGACAAACCAAAATATGATTCCACCCCAGTTCACACTGGTGGGGACCAAAGAGCCTTTATGCTTTTACTTGTATAACACTGATGAGGGGCTACTGACAGGAGTGTGGGTAAGCCCATAGCAGATACACTAGAAACTCTTAACCCAGCATGGATGATGGCTTCCCCTTATCCATGTAAATGGGAGCCTTTCCCTCAGTATACTCCAGTTTATATAAAGTAACTCTCCCCAAAACCCTGAGGTGACAGTGCAATTAGTGCTGGATTTCACACATGGCTGAGAAGAATGGCTGAATGCTCAGGAGACTCCCAGTCCCTGCATCCTTCTGAGAAGGGGTGTTCACAGTCCACAGGCCCCATAGTGATTCTCATAGTGATGAGCTCATACAAATAAGCATGACTGATCTTGTGGATGGCAGCTCTTTTGCTTGGGGGATAATGAAGTACAAGAGATTACTATAGAAAAATCAGTGGAGAAAGACCTGATTCTCTTCTCATGAAGCCACATGATCTTTGCCCATAAAGAAATAAACTAGCCTCAGTGTTTAACTCCTGGAGTCAGGACTAGTTTTCTGAATGACATCCTCTGGTTTTTAAGATGCTACTTGGCAATGGAGATGTTAAAGTGAAGAAACATGAAGACCTTCTTTCTTCAATCCTCATGAGTTCACTGGCAACCATCCTACTGCTAACTAGCCACTAATAACCTTCTTAGTTCATTGGCAACCATCCTACTGCCGACAAACCACTAATAATAACCTCAAGTTTAATCTTGGTACTTGGAAGAAAGAGAAATCTCCTCTGAAACTGACTTGACTTCTAGGGTGGAGGGGCTGCTTTTATCCCCTGTCCTGTTCCTTATTGGGTCTGTATATAATTATCCAACAATGGTCTTGTACTATTGTTCATATAAAAATTCACCAATTCTCAGGAATGAGGGAAACTTAAAGGTCATTTGGTTCCAATCTGCATCCAAATTGTCAGGGCTTAATAATTATATAATAGTCTCTTTGGCTTCTCCAGGAGTATAAACCACAGTTAAGTGCCTCCGCTCACCCAAAACACATCCCAGCCCTTTGCCAATATTCAGGAATACAAGTACATGGTTTAGTACTTCTGCCTCCATGATGAGTTACAGAATGGTTTACTGAGCCATAATGGGACCAAGACAACAACGAATCCATTTTCATTTTCCTGGGATACCGAGGACTACAAGCCTGGTATCACTACAAATCTCTCCTCCGGTGCTGTTTTTGCCCCTTCTGTGGGGTGGACAGAAGTGGCTGTTGTTCAAACCACAGTTCTGTTCACCAGTTCAAGATTAGGAAACATCTATTTGGGACAGTCTTATAATATAAGGGCCAGATGGTAATGATTACAATTAAATTAAATTAATGTTTGACAGTCCGTGAAGGGCA